>OY978218.1:38509493-39931876 GCA_963854785.1 Vaccinium vitis-idaea
CTACAGGATTCAAATTTGACACTGTTGGGTAGTCTGCGATTAAGTTCGACACTGTTAGAGAGAATGGACCTGTGTAGCCGACTCCAAGTAATTGGGATAAAGACCGCGTCTTTTGTCACCTTTGTGTAATTTGCATGATTCAAATGGATTTTACTTGAAACTTTTGCTTGTCAGCTATGAAATTGAGGTAATTTGAGTATGCGAATGAATCATCGACATACTGGGAAGATTGTTCTCTTTCTTTTGTCAGAGCCCATGATCGAAACGAGTTGCGTACACAACCTAGTATAGTGCATTTTACTCTGCACGGCAGGGGATGGCTAATTCCATCACGGAGACACTGACAAACCTGCGGTATTTTTTGACTTGATATCTGGTTTCTGTTGAATTCCCGCACATGGAGTTCATGGAGTTGGCTCAAAATGACCCAGAGAACGTCAGCCTCCATGGTTGACAAAATCTTGCAAATTATGTACGAAGTATGACTTTTATGCAGATGCAAGCTCGTTCAAGATCAATTCGTGTTATGGACGAGTTAACATTCCTCAACAATCTTATACAAAATCAAGTTTAGAATGATTTTGTAACACCCCGACTTTTAATAACAAATAAAAATGATAAAAAGAATTATAAAATAGAGTTAACTTTGGGTGACCTGCTAACCGTTAGGATTAAAAAATATTTTTTTGTGACTTAAACTCTATAAAATAAAATAGTTTATTTTTGGGCATGTGTTATTTTTTTTAAAAACATTTTAAGCTGTTATTTTAACTCTGCTAACAGTATCGAAAGACAAAAATACAGCACGAGTAGTTGCGAGATGAAGGAACTTGGGGCCCAAGTAAAAATATTCCGGAAAGTAGATAGGTGGCTTATTGGGATTGGATGAACCCACCTAATAATAATTAGGGGTGATTTAGGGGGATTTTATTGGATTTTTCAAGATTACATTGGATAATGATGAATTAATGAAAGATGCTTCTAGGCAATGAAGGGAAAATGAAGTAAAAAGAAGGGAAAAAAAGAGGGAACAGGAGGGAACAAGGGGGAAAAAAAAAAATAAGAGAGGAAGAATGAGAAGGAAAGACTAGGTAAGTAAGAAAAGAAAAGAAAATAAGAGATCATTCAACTCGGGACCAATTCTGTTCATAAGATCGAAATTTTTTATCAAACATAATTTATCCCTTAATTTTGTTAAATTTGATCCATGGTTGAATATGAACCGAGCTTCTCACACAATTTATCGGGGGTCGCTCCCTCATAGCTGGCACAGAAATAGTCGGATGGTATATCGTATATATTTATGGCATGTTATGTTGTATACAAGTCCGTTACAAATTTTGGTTACAGTTAAAGCCATGAAAAACTAATGCTATGATTTATGTTTTATTGACAAAAAAATTCTTTTAAAATTCCATAGTAGATCATGTAACTCTGATAATTCATAATCTCACACAAGCAGTGGCTTATGCCGTTGAAATCTTTCCCTTTTCAGGTTATTAGAATTAGAAGAGGATGGGCCAAGCACTTACATATATTAAGCTTATGAGCACGTAACGAATAAGGGAAAATGTAACCACGCAGCCGTTAGCGTAATGAATAAAGGTCTTTATTAATTTGAGTTGGCTCCGCTAATGTTTAGTTGTTTCTATTATAAAAAAAAAAGTAACAATAGAGGCCTTGGGTGAGACGGACTCACTGGCCGGTCACGAAATTCAAATCTACTGGATTTGGGTCGTGACAGATTTTGCGAGAGGCCCCGCGAGAAATCAACTCCATCGGACGTGCGTAAGTGGGTTGATCCAAAGTCCTCCCGTTTTATTCAAAAATTAAACGGTTCAGATAATTCGTGTGGCCGAAGTCGGTCGGTACACCCCAATACGTACCTCTTGATTTACTGCATACATTTTACACATGTGCTTGCACATATAACTCATATTCGAGGGAATCAGAAACCCCGTAGTGCATAACATGAGCGGTCCAAAGTGTCACCCCTTGTAAAACCTTTGAGACTCCGATGCAGAGCTCATCTTTATGCCGACCGCCAACGCTTCGGCCATTGGAGACTCCGATGACCAAACCTTTGATTAGAATTGATTTGTTAGGAGGTCATACGAAAATTTAACTTAATCGAATATAGATAATGACTTGATCCAAAAAATCTTCTAGAACTGAATAGAGCATAATTGGAGTTTTTGGAGCAACTACTAACCAATATTCAATTGACCTAAATTTTAACATGGTCTCCTAACAAATTAATTCTTACAAAATTAACGACTTCGATCATCAAAGCAAGACCCACAATATACCTCGTCAAATGTGGGTAACGTTATCCTCATCATAATATTTCTTTCATTTGATGATTAAAAGTCGTATTTGAGCTTCTAAAATGCATGAAAAAAACTTGGGTGCTGGCTAGGTACCACGTGGTAGTACCCAAAGCGCATCTCGGCTGTTAGAGAGGGAAAGAGGAGAGAGGGAGGGAGAAATCTGGGCCGTCCAAAATGCTTTTGGACGGCCGAGATGCCACATGGGCACCACCTATGCGATACCCTATTTACACCCGAAATTTTCTCAAACCAATGAATAGGTGAGAGTACAAGTGCCTCTAAACGGAATGGGAGATGGTGCTGTTCCTTCGGAGACAGAATGGATGTTGGGCCAATTACAGCCGTATGTGGTCCCCTCTAAACCATGACAGGGATCTGTATCTTCTCACGCATTCAATCAAGCATTGCTTCGTCATACCTTTCATTTAAAGATGGCTAGTCTCCTCTGATTAGTAGTAAAATACAAAATCTAAATTGAAACAAAGAGGGAAAGAGTAACAATCATGCCACATAAGTACAAAAATTATAGAGAAATACCAAACACTCTTTAGATCCTCCACTTGTTTGATTGCCTAAATATTGGGTCAATTTTAAACCTTAATTGAGCTGCTTTAATTGCAGGGTTAATCTTGGGACCCATTGACATAGTTAAAACCTTTTCTAAAACCACCACCACATACCTTTCTTTATGACCTTAAATTGTGATTGACCAAACCTACTACTATAATGACCCAAAGATTATGTCCACCCAAATATCTCATTGCCGCACGGTTCTAATTGGTTTGATTAAGACTAATTACCTAAAGCTAAGCCCAATAAAAATGCTTAATCACCCTTCACACGTGTTTTTTTTTTTTTGGTCATTCGTCATTCCTAATCTATTACATGGGGGAGGGGGGGGAATGAGACTCGATCCCGGAATGCAGTGCGGGGCATCCAAGAGCTCTACTGCATAAGCTAGCCGCCACTTGCACCCTTCACACATGTTGACACATTGTCTATTCATATGTGATAATTAGGTAACTGGTCATGGTCATGTAGCATGGAAGATATTTGACTTTTAATTTGGTAATTAAGAAATTTCATAAATCTTGCTTTAAAGGGAATTATATTTTAGTTTGTTGCCCTTTTTTGGCAAGTATTGAATTTGTTTCATTTATGTTGTAATTAATTAGTAGCTGGTGGAAAGGTAATTTATGGTAATCTTCCTCTAAATTATGTGAGTCCATGTGTAATCTTGGACCGAAGTATGTGAGGCATTATAAAGATTCTTTGGTTAATTTCTTTCGCACCCTTTTACTTAGGGGGAGTTTGGTAACGTTTTTGTTTCCTTTTTTTTTTCTTCAATTTTTTCAAAACTAAAACCAAAAATGTTTGGTAATTTTTTTTATGTTTTGTGTTTATTAAAAACCTTTTAAAATTTCTGAAATTTTCAAAACACAAAAAAAGGTGATTTACCTTATTTTTTAAAACAGGGTCATTTAAATACAAAAACAGAAATCGGAAATTTTATTACCAAACATGTTTTTTTTTGTAAACAATAATCATGATTCGACTTTTAGTGTTTTAGAAACAAAAAAACAAAAAATAAAAAAGTTACAAAATGTCCCCTTACCAATTTTATTTTCTTTAACTTGAATGCAAAATATGCACGTGTTGATTGATAAATTGGCTATAAAATCTTCTTGAGGATTATATATCATTATGTTTCGCTTGAAATCCACATCTATAAATTGGACCGTGGCAGAGTCCGTGTCCGTATTACGAGTCTCATGTTGATCATCAAGTTTGCTCTGTTTGTAATCGTGTATATAATAAATAGTGAAATTGTTCATGAAAAATTGTTCTAAAATTTCTTATCAAATTGAGCTAATGTAAAAAAAAAAGAGGCAAAACCAAAATACAGTAATGTTTTCCACGTGTTCGTCGTAAGTCACATAATGACATGCGCGAGTGCGAGCGTAAAATGACCTTTTGAAAAATTAACTAAAATTCGCGTAAGCAATGAGAGAACGTGTAGGGGAGGTCAGCGCAGACACCCCGGTTGACCAGAGTCAACGTTGACCCGCCAATAGAATCACGACAAGTGTCACCCAGGTGGCGCGATGCCCAAGCAACACGTGGCGCTCTCTGCGCAATCCTCCGCGCAGGGGGGTCCACTGGCGCGGGCCCAGGTCTCCGCATAAGGGGGCCGCTAAGCCGGGACCCCCTTGCGGGAGGCGCCCCAGCGGCGCGCACCCCTAGCCCAGTGAGGGCAGTGCTTGGACAACCGTGAGCCATCCCGACAGGAGAAAAGCTCATGGCCCAAATGACTGGCGCGGCCCAGAACATGGGCGAGAACGCGAGAAGCTAGTCCAAATTAAGCCCAGGTTATCATATCTGCTGCGGTCTAAAGGCAGGACCCCGGGGGCCCCCTGAGGCTTGGCTGCGGTATAGGCGCGACCGAACAGGTCACGACCTTGCCCTTACGGGAATAAGGGAGATCTAGTGGCTTGGTGGCTAAGAACAAGAGGATCGCTGCGCGGGGGAATGGCTCGTCACCGCGCGGGTCAGCTGCGCGGTGACGACGTCACCCGTACGGTCAGGTTGCACGGAAAGGACACGTGTTATCATATTATAGGACGACAGCCTGACACCTTATGATTGGTCCAGGGTGCCTATAAATATGGGACATTCCCTTTCGTACCCAGAGTTTTGGTGAGATCTTGACAGAGGCATATGTCATTCTAGTGAGAGAAAAGGGCAATCACTGAGTAAGAGAATAACATTCTCTCTAGTGGATTCTTGCCCCATCTCCTAGGTCACCAAAGGTACCACGGATTAGACTGAGAGCAATCCACTGCCTTAGTCCTTTCTGTGCACACCTGCTCTGTTCTTCACCCTTCCTCTAGACCGCCTCATTCCCTTCTTTCACTGTGTCTTTACTGTTGACTATCCATACCTCTCCAGCTCATCACGATAGCAAGAACCATCACCTACAGAACGTAAATGAAAACTGATAACAAAAACAAAAGATCTTACGATTGTTTATTTGACCTAATTTCCGTTGTGCCAACTGTTCTACCTATTATTGTCTGGTGTAGAAATTGTGTATCGTTCATTTTTATTTTCTTTGGTTCGACGGTCACGAATTTTCAGGACAGTTATTTTTTCCGGTCCGATCAAATGCAAGCCATCCGTGGAGCCTTGCATAATATAATCGCATCGTTCATTTACACACATCCACCTATTGCTGAGGACCTGCACTCAATCAGAATCGTGAAATCCCACATAAAATATAGAGGTGGCAATTTTCAACCCAACCCACGAACCCATTCAAATTCACCCACTTAAAACCCAACCCAACCCAACCCAACCTACCCATATTATAATGTAGGTCGTAAATAGGTGAACCCATCTTTGCTCATATTTAGTTGGATTTACCTGGGTTTAAAATGGGTTGAAATTGAACCCATATAGTATGGAGTCGGACTGAACCTTCCCACTCTCTCTCTCTAAGAAGCAGAGACTACTTCGCATCATAGCCCGACTATTGGAATTTGGAAGCATTTGTCATCTCTACATGCTTCTTACCAAACCGAACATGGTGATCAATTTCATGGATGAGCCCCAAATGAAATCAATTTCAGGCTCCTCTCTCTCCTCCCAATCTTCTCTCTCTTCAATTGTAAATTCCAAAACTATTAACAATGGATGCTACCAAATAATTGATTGTCTGAATTAAGGTTTAATTAAAGTTACTTTGGTGCACCACGTATATAATTAGGTGGATTTATTGTTGCAACATAGTCGTTTGCAAAAATATGCTCGATCTGTCCCATTTTAATAGTTCCACACTAAAAGACGTGTAATTTTTAGATAAAAAATAACGTACTTCGGTTCATAATTTTTTTGAATTTTTGCTCACCAAATTAAAAAAATCTAATCAAGATCTTTTATTTTGTGCAAAGAAACTCGAAAAAATGTGCGGAAGTACTTAATTTATTTTTATATAAAAATTACACATCTTTTAGTAAGAGACCGGCAAAATGGGACCAAGGAAATAGTATTTATGTCTATAATTTTTCAGTGTTAAGATGGTGGGCCACGTGTACACGTGGCGGTGCCATTTTGATCGGGGAGGAAGATTGTACAGTAAAAGACATTCGCATTTTCTTTTTCTTCCCTGTTGCTGTAAACAAACTAGAGCAATAGTACTAATTTATTTGGAATAATACTTTCCTGATATTATCCACAAGATATGAGTGTGTTGATCTTAAACAATGCATAATCTTCAAAAATAAAAATAAAAAAAGGGTTGGGTCGGGTTGGGTTGGGCTTAGCTTGACCCATAGTCAACCTACCAATATTCAACCCATAACCCATATTCAATCCATCCATATTCAACCCATAACTCATACCAACCCAACCCAACCATCCCATTTGCCATCTGGCCCATCTCTAATAAAATATGATCACACTTTTTTCTTGATTGACCAAACTAGCCTTCCTAACATTCAAATGTCCCAACCGTTGAAGCTGACATTCAAATCCATCTACAGAGCACAATCGGAACTAAAATTCCTCACAAAATAGGCCTTTCGAGGTTTTAATTTCCCAACGCCTTAGCTGTCGCACAACATTTTCACAAATTCTGTTTGTTTTCGTCTCTCCTCCCCTCTCTCTCTCTAAACTTTCTCTCCACACAAGCTCAATCTCCTTCCAAAGACACTCCAATTTCATCTTCAAACAAACTATTCACCAGCTTATCGCCTTCAGAATCAGCGATTGACCACCAATTAGGTCAGAATTTTTTTCTCTAAACTTCGCAAAAGCTACATTTTTCGTCAATTTACTGGTTCATCTGATTGCATTTGCTGATATTCATCGTGTTAATTTTACGTTTTTATGGCAGCTTTTCAGGCGGTCTGCCAATTCGAAATTGAACAGGTTTCTTCGAGAGGTAAGCTTCGCCAAACAGAGCAAAAAAACAATCCTCTTCAATTTCATTTTTTCATTCATCTAGAATCAGATATGTGTATATATCCGTGTATATGCATGTACATGTAAAAAAGCATATTTTTTTTGGTTGATATCTAGCATATTTTTTGTTGCTCCACTTTAATTTTGTTTGTTCATTTCATTCTAAAATGATGAATACATATATATATATATATACATGAATACATACATATGCTAGATGCCTGGGCGCAAGCTATGCGTGTGCGAATCGTATTACAAAAAAGAATAAAAAAGGAAAATCTTAAATTGAGATTAACCTCTAATGAAATCTAATTCGTGGCATTACAAAAAAATGGAGACATATCTACATGTCTGAACCAGTTTACGCGCACATATATGCTAGACTCCTGGAAATGACTTTTTATGATGTGAACACGAACTTATTTGTGTGAACCAGTTTAGGTGTATCTCGACTTATTTTTAAGACAAATTTCACCCTACATTAGCATAGATGTTCATACATACATGATACATATAAATATATATAATTCCATTGGGAATTTACATGACGCTTTGTTTTTTGGTGGCAGAGTTGGGGGAGGAGTCGCCATTGGAGGTAGTTAACGGTCGCCATTGGAGATTGTTAACGGTGCTCTGTTTTTCCTTGAGATTCACGTTGTGATGAAGAAAGGCTGAGATTTCAGTCGCAATTTATCGCGATACTTTGGAGGTAGGTCAATTTATCGCCTCTTTTCCCAAATTCAACTGTTTTTATTACTCCTACCATTTCAATTTTCAAAGTAGTTCGCTCGTATACGACCGTCTGATTCACGATGCGTTTTGTCCGTTGGGAAAGTGCCGATTCGGTGTGTACCACCCGCACCAGCGTTCATGCTACGGCGTACTGATCACACGACCTGCACGCTGTGGGCATTTTGTGGGGGTTTTTTGGAGCTGGGCTCCACATAGGATGGTGAAACTCTGGGGAATCTGTCGTGTCCGTTGGATTCTAGCCCAAATGTGGATTGAATCTCGATGTGTATCCATCCAACGGCCGTGAAAGGGGCGGGCATTTAGTGATGTAAAATCACGGTCGTGATAAATAAGGTTGCAATAAAGGGGCCCAGTGATATAGGATTTCAGCATTTTTGGTTTTGGTTCACACGATTGTGAATAATTCCAAGCATACCCTATATTCGTGGGCCCAGCTCGTATGCCGCCCAACGTGAGGCTGAGCTTTTATAATGATATTTTTGGGTATTTTTAATATTCGTAAACCATAAATTGTCAAATCAATTAATACATATAAGAAAAATGACTTGTTAACTTGACGGATTGTAGTTCAAGGATACCGAAAATACTGTAATGGAAACATAGCTTAAGGCTTCGTTCTTCAACATATTTTTGTTTCATAAAATCTCACATTTTATAACACTCCAATCTCAATACATAAAATGTAAAAGTGATGTTATGAGATTTTCATAAAATCATTCTAAAATCTATAGGAAAACCACTACATTTTATCAGTTGGGAAAACAATTCTATTTTATCACCCATCCATAAAATTTTCATGAACATTTTATGAGATTTTCATAAAATGTACCTAAAATCTATTGGAGAACAAGGCCCAAGACTATTTATTTTGATTTGGTTTTGTGACTACATGAACAAAATGGTAGCCCTACTTGAAGACAAGTCATTTTTCTAATTAAATGATACTTTTGTTTGTCTTTTTTGAATTTTTTGTTAGATTCACGTTATAGCAAAGTTGTAGCAAAGTTGAAAAGAGATCAGATACGATGATACTAAAGACAAAAATACCTTTATTTTAAAGTTTTTCAGTCTTTAGTATTTTTTTTTTATCGTAATTTTCTACCTTTTACACTGATCTCATCGAGATAAATGATTAATCCACCAAACTAACATGCATTTAAAATAAAATCAGAAAATCCAAAAATGTGAAGAATTAGTATAGAAATGCAAAGGGTTTAGGTGGGGTATACCTGTGCAGTATCATCCAGTGACGAAAATAGGTTGACTAAATTAAGAAAAAGAATCAAATGGCCTCACCTAGATGATTCGTTCTGTCCTAACTGTACATAATTTATTTGCAAAAATGCAGATTATTAACATAGAAAAATATTAATTTCAATTCCAAATTATTTGATGGACAAATATGCTACATGCCTGATTGCCGCTGACTTTTTTTCGTTTTCATTTGTGTTGCCGCCCGCGCCAACTCATGTTTCTTATTCTTATTTTGAAAATAATCAGTGAGGAATTATGGCAAATAATAATTAGTCAATGTATGATGTATCTGTTCATGTTTTTTTTTGTTAATTTTGTATTCAGTGTATATGCCTTGTCACCCGCCTAATTCTGTGATTGTGGTTAGTTTAGTGAACCGGGAAAGACCGTAGAAGTATCAAAATTAGGAAGAGTCATATAACAACACTATTTTATGAACTTTTGATGGGTGTAGTGTGTCTCCAGCATTACTATTATTGGAATCGTTTTATTTTTTTAGAGTTTTTGAGCACTTTTTTTTTTTTTATAACCGGATGTCCGGTCAGTTTGTGCACACCTCGATTAATACCAAAGCCTTGGAAGTAACGATCGGGAACAACCATCAGTGACCCCGAGAGTTTGCTGACAAGGAAAATAAAACCTGAAACATTAGGTGAGATCAAACTCTAAGTCCAAGGTAAGGTCACTTTAAAGTTTTGAACACTTCATACGCGCAAACACTCACATTCGCAAGATGGATATAAAGTTTGTCGACCATTCATTTTTTTTGTTTTAAAAATGTAGGTTGTGAGATCATTTAGCTATCTCTATCAAATCAATTTCACTTTTTGCTCAATTAAGTACTTGACGAATTCTATAAATTGAACGAGTCAGACAAAATCTAAATGACTTCGCACTACAATCTCATTGTGCATTAGTTTACTACAAAAAATCCTTCTTTAATGTAATATATGCGTCTCTTTGGCGTGTAAATGAGCCATCTGGCTTATTTTTTAGTCTTTATTCAAAATTTTAGTGCATTAGTTTACTACAAGAAATCCTTCTTTAGGCCTGATTTAGCTAATTTGAAAAAACTAATTTTTTGTTATTTTTTTGGTTTTGTTCTTATTCAAAAAAAAAAATTGCATTTGTTAGTTTTCGGTCGATTTTTTGTGGTTTCTTGGCTTGTCTCGACGAGAGGAATTTAAAAAGTATAAAATTGTTAGCCAAACTTAAAGTTTTGTGAATAAAGACGAAAAATAATCCTAAAATTTGGTTTATTTTCGGCTTTATTAAAAAAACTATTACTTTTTACCATAATTTTATACTTTTTGGATTCATCTCGACGAGATAAGTCCAGAAACCATAAAATCTCGCAAAACTAACAAATGCAATTTTTTTTTGAATAAGGACAAAACGAAAAAAATCAAAAAACCAATTTTTTCAATTTAGCCAAATCAGGCCAATACTATAATGTATACATGTCTTCGGCCGTGTAAATGAGCCATTTGGCTTATTTTTTCGTCTTTATTCAAAATTTCCTCGTATTGGTTAGTTTCATGTCACTTTTATGGATTATTGATTCTTCTTGACGAGAGGAATCGGAAAAGTAAAAAATTATGTTTCAAATCCATATTTATTTGAATAAAGCCAAAAAAATCTAGCCAAAAAAATCTAGTTTTTTGGCCGATTTTTGTCTTTATTAAAAAAATTTAAGTTTGGGTCATAATTTTTACTTTCTTGATTCTTTTTGTCGAGAAGAATCAAGAATCCATAAAAGTTTGACACGAACTAACAAATGCGGAAAAAATTTGAATCAAGACAGAAAAAAAGTAAATATCTTATTTAGCCCAAACAAGTCCTCTTCTTAGTTCTTACAAGATTTTGTAGGTTATTGGGACACGGACTTCTATTAATGTATGTGGTCTCAAACCTTCCCACTTGTAGTTGAATGTATAGGGAAAATCAATCTATGCATACGGATACCTCGGAATTAAACAAATCCGGTGCACATAATTATACTCTTGTGTTTTTAACAAATCCGGGGTGCACATAACTATACTACTGTGTTTTGTTTTGTTTTTTTTTTAGTTTACATATTTTTCGGGGTGTGTTGCTGTTCCTACGGTTGAGTTCGCACTATAGAAGAGCGAAAACTTTATGATTTCTGATACACAACTATTATGAATCTAAACCACTGATTTCACTTTCGGAATAATTTTCGGGGCACCTAACATTGCTCGATCGATTATAAATATATATTAGTCAAAGTGCGTACGAGTTGTTTATTCCTCCAGTTAGACATTTCACCAATTCATTTCCAGAAACTGCAGTACTAGTCATGCTCCAATGCGTCATTGCACCCTTAGGCAAGTTTTACTCGTTATAACAATGACATTTTAAAGTACTATTATTTGATTTCATACGTTATAGTCCCTCAAGAAATATTCATAGTCATCATCTTTGTCATATCTTCTTTTAGCTCTGTTTGTTTTCCCTTTCCTTCTAGCTTAAAAACACACCTTTTTGCACTTCCTGTGGAAAGGAAATTCTCAAAAGCAAAAAACAAAAAAAGCCAATCCCATCTCCCCAAATTGCCCGTCTAAAGTTTTTTCCACTTTTGTGGAAAAAACATTCATCATTGTTCTTATCTTCATAGCACTCCCATTATTGTTCATCTGATATCACCTCAGTAACTAAGACCAATCTCATTGTATCGTGTCGTCTTCATCATTTTTGATTTCGGGTTTTTCTTTCAGATGGATGCGGTTGATCGGCATGCAGTGACTCCAAATAAGAGCAGATTGGCACGCACTTTCGCTAAGGTTTTGAACGTTCGAGCTGCGACCGGTGTTGCTCCGGACGATGGAACTCAGAAAACAAAGTACCGGGAAACGGTCAAGCCCGATAGCATGGGTAATCGGCGTCAGTTCTTTGGAGATAATGATGAAAAGCTCCGGAGTAAAACTGCCGATATACGTCGGTTCTTTGGAGATAATGATGAAAAGCCCCGGAGTAAAACTGCCGATATACGTCGGTTCTTTGGAGATAATGATGAAAAGCCCCGGAGTAAAACTGCCGATAGGCGTCAGTCCTCCAGCAATATAGATGAAAAGCTCTGGAGTAAAACTGCCGATAGGCGGCAGTCCATTGACAATAACGATGACAAGCTCCGGAGTAAAAGTGCCGATAGGCGCCGGTCCTTTAGCGATATCGATGAGAAGCTCCGGCAGAAAATTGCCAAGGAAGCATTTCTTGCGAAACTATTCGCAAGTGTTTCAACCTTGAAAGCAGCGTATGCTCAAATTCAGTTTGCTCAGTCTCCTTACGACGGTGAAGCTATTCAAGCAGCTGATCAGATCGTGGTTTCGGAATTGAAGAAATTATCTGGATTTAAACAGAGTTATCTGAAGAAACAATTTGCTATCGAGGAGTTTGCTTCTGGAAAAATACTTCAATTGGCTGAACTCCAGGAGCAGAAGAGTCTGTTGAAAACATATCAAATCATGGGGAAGAAACTGGATTCTCAGTTTAGGCTCAAAGACTCTGAAATTATTTTTCTTAAAGAGAAATTGGAGGAAACCAAGAAAGAGAACAAGTTGATTGAGAGGAGTTTGAATTCAAGTGGGTTGTTGTCAAATCCTGAGCATCTTCAATTCTCAGGGTTAAAGCCCAACCATTTCATTTCTGCGGTTCGCCAAACCGTGAAGTCCGTTCAGCAGTTCGCGAGGTTAATGATCAACGAGATGGAGTTGACCGGGTGGGATATAGATTCCGCGGCCGGAGCAATTGAACCAGATGTTGTTTTCTGGAATAAAAGGCACAAGTGTTTCGCCATTGAAGCATTCGTTTGCCGGGAAATGTTCGACGGCTTCAACTTCCCGTACTTTTTACCTCCGAGCAAGTCATCAACCGAGCAGCCGAAGAAGCAGCCCCGGCTCTTCTTTGATAGATTCACGGACCTGAAATCTTTCAAAACAAGGGAATATCTAGTCAAGAACCCGAAATCCAAATTCGCGCGATTTTGCCGCACCAAGTATTTTCGCATCGTTCATGCCAAGATGGAGTCGTCTCTATTCGGCGACACAAACCAGCGAAACCTTATAAATTCAGGCGAATTCCCGCAGACCACTTTCTTTTCCGCGTTTTCCGATATGGCGAAGAGGGTTTGGCTGCTGCATTGTTTGGCCTTTTCGTTCGAGCCCGAAGCTTCAATCTTTGAAGTGAGAAAGAGGTGCCGGTTTTCGGAGGTTTACATGGAAAGTGTGTGCGATGAACCGTTCTTGTCATCCCATGGCAAAACCCGAACCGAACCGGTAGTGGCATTCGCTGTAGTTCCGGGGTTCAGGATAGGCAAAACTGTAATTCAATGTCAGGTATACCTCACTTGATCTTGAACTATGTAATTAGATAAAATAATCTGCGATCGGACGGTGAGAAATCGTTGTCGATACCGGGGATCGCAACACTGTATAATATAGTTTTAGCTAATCATGGAAGAAAGAGAGACACAGCTATCCTAGTTAACATTGTCACCTGGGATTTTCTGTCTCTTTTTGTTTTTTGCTGGACATTTTTTCAAAAGCAAAGCGCGTGGACTATTCTGTAATTTAGTCCTTACACCTATGTATATAAAATATTTTATCTTTTTGTGTTATGTGCAACTTTTGTTCAATTTGCTTTGTTTATTCTGTATCTTTGAGGGGTGGGAAATCTCATTATTATAAGCAAGGAGGGTTTTTCTATGCCCTTCCAAGTTTTATTTCTTTAGTTCCGTTCAACAAAAAAATAAAAGAGTTTTATTTCTTTAGTATTTTTTTTCGGGTAACTCGTAGCGCGTGAAGTGCGAGTTCGAGTCACGAGATAATCGGTCTTTCCTCAAAAGGGTTTAAAAAGTCAATCTACCTATTATCTCTCAGATCCTGCGGTAATGGGATCTTCTCTCAGACCTTACTTTAGGCTTTTTTTTAACTAATGGGTCCAAATATTTCAATTTGATCTCTAATAAAAAAAATTGAGTCTATTTAGTCCCAATATTCACGATGTGTATTTAAATGGTCTTTGAGTCTCACTCCGTCTGTGTTCACTGTGAAGTGTAGAAGTATTTTTGAAACTTCATTAAAATATTTTACATGTGAGGAAGAGGGAATTCTATTCACACTCTCTTAATTTCTCACCCCACGCGAACAAAACAAATTGCCCATGGAAATAAGCACCCACAAATATGTCAATCAAGTTATGTAGAAATACACACTATAAACATGAATGACTCACAATTCATTCTCATCAATGATAATGAAATTGCTCAAAATATACAAGGGCTGTGAAAGATCAAACTGGGTCACGAGTCTGGGATGAAGGGTAGGAGGGGCTTTTCTTGGTATTTGCTTTGAATTTGGAGGTAATTAACATTATTCAAGCTCGTGGCTTTGACTTGAACCCTAACAGACGCATCATGGTGCGCTGAAAGGAGAATGGTGGAGGAGTTTGTGCTGGAACAACTCGTGCCGCCATACTTGCTTGAGCTTGCGGTTGGTGAGATTGGGTGGTGGGAGTCGGGGTCGAGGACTAGGGTTTATGCAAAGGCGGTGTTGATGGGCTTTGTTCGTTTCGTTAGTTTTGTTTTAGTTTTGTTTTGTAATCATTACACTCGTTTCTTTTTCTCTCTTTTCACTCATTACACTTTTTTCCAAAACTAAACTAGAACTACTAAACGAATAAGTCCATGATGTTTCTCTACCACAGATTCCTCTAATCCTCCACATCGATGATAGAGATTAATAATATCATGGGCCCTTCGGCAATTGTATGATTTAGGTCTCATGAAAGGGACTCAGACATCTGAAAAAAACCCTACATGTGGTGATGCTTCTTCACTCAATGAGACCATGTGATAGGAAAATTTTTTGCGCGATTTTGGTACATGAAATGGACAGGATTTGTGTCATGGGTCTGCATCACCTCTTGGGTTTTACTTGACAAAAAATCTGATTTGAGCTGTAAACAATTATGTTATGGTAATTCTATATTTTATTGTTATTAACTTATGAACCCAACCCAAGTTTTCCATTTGATATTGGTGGTCATATGTTACAAATAGAATTTACCTGGGAAAATGATTTTGATACTCTATGTTTTATAGATGTTCTCGGATATCGTTTTCTTGAGTGCTTTGAAAATTTAGTTTTATGTAAATGTGAGGTCGAATAACACATTTTGAAACACATTTATAAAAGCATCTCCAGTTCTGACTCAATTTTAAACTCAGATTTGAGTGAAACTTTGAGTAAAAACTTATTTTGATATGAGCAAGCAACTCTAGTCTTTTAACTCAGATTTTCTAGGGTTCCGCTGCCTTCGCCACACCCCGCCCCTCGCCACCATCTTCTGCCCCCCACTTGGCTTTTGCGACTCCTCAAACACCACAGCCAGTACCACTGCTCGTCACCACCGTCCACCGCTGCAAATTTGGGACTCCTTCAACTTCAACGCCACTGGAAAGCACCACCACGACGTTCTCTCTCATGCGTCTCTCTCTCTCTCCCTCGATCTCCAACCACCACACCACCAAAAATACTTCATAGCCTCTCGATCTGGATTCGCTACCTTGACGACAGCGACGGCGGCGGCGAATGCTTTCCAGCCACCACAAAGTAGCCGTTAGAAATTTGGGCAAAGGCTTGGTTCTCCTTTGTTTGGCTAAAATTTTGAGAAAAACTCAATTTGATGTGAGTTTGGTTTAAAGACTGGAGCATGATTTTAGGAATTTTACTCAAATTTTAAATTTGGTTTTGGTTTGAGTCAGGATTACAGATGCTCTAAGGAAATCGAGTGTGAGAATTTCTCTTCATGTGGGACCCGATGTATTGGTGATTGTTAATGTCTAATCGGCAATCCCAATATGATATTCTGTGAGAGCTTTCGCATTAAAGATTAGGGGAAGTATTTGGTCATTTTGTGGGGTCCATGAAAACCCCATCTGCCACCATTTAAGGGTGGCTGCCGCCCAACTTTTCGTGGGGGAAATGTGAGCGAGACGGTGGCCGTGGGCCGTGGGGGTAGGTTCCTGTCTAATTCCAGATGCTTCTACTGCAAATTCCTCGCCATGAATGTATAACATATTAAATTCAATAAATATGAACAATGAAATAACAAATGTCAGCATGGAAAATGAACGGTTTCGATCGGGTCAGGGGTGCGTGCTGCCGGCAGTGCACAGCATGCATGCCACGCGGGACGTACGGGGCTAACCTAGGGTCCCGTTGTTTGCGGTTTTGATCAGACCTCGGTAGCTATATTTTCAGACTTCATTCTTTTATGAAAACGAAACAGTTGAAGAATCGGTTGTATGTGATTTTTTTCCACAAAACTATAAGTTAAGAGTTATTCATGTCCGATGAACTTGAATTTTTACGTGAACTATGTGCTTGACCAGATGAACAAAATAAGCGGTTTCAGATCAAACAACAGGACTTCGGGTGGGTCCCATACGTGCCGCGCAGCACGCACATAGATCCATTTTGATCACTGTGAATTGAAAATAGCCCACAAATGAGTTGTACAGGTGACGAGGACGGAGGATCCAATTTCTAAAGGGCTTGTTTTTTTTTTTTTTTTGATCAAATGCAAATTTCATATCAAGAAGCCCAACGGTACTTACAAGAGAACAAGAAAGTCGGAAAGAGCTTACACTACGAACCCTAGGACACGAGCAAACCACTATGGGCATAAGGCTCAAAGACACTTTACTGCAAAGCAGACCGACAAAGCGGCGTAGAGTCCGTCAGAGGACTAGTAGAGGAGCAACCCTGAGCTCAATCCTCTGGAGCGGTCCTCTAAAGGGCTTGTTTGATTGCAGAATTTGGGAAACACAGTCCCACGGTCACTGTCTGAATCACATGGGATTAACCACAATTCTGGACGTGTTTCTTTCAGAGTGTAATTGGGTGACTCATGGGTGACTCGGGAACTCTTGGTTTGAGTAATCTCCTGTTGGTTTAATTATTTGGTTTTGTTTTGCTATTTGTTTTTGGTTTGGACCCTCAGAGTGTAATTGCCCGCCGTGGTTGTGTGGTTTTTGCCTACCGGTGACCAGTTTCTGTCGTGTCAGCGTCGGTGCGTCCGTTTATTTCATGTGTGATGATTCTTTGGCATGTACCAGAGATGATTTGCTCACGATTGGGCCGGCGTGGCTTTGTTGATTGCACTCCCTGGACTATATTTTCATCGGTTATGTTTGGTATCTTTGTTTTGGGTCTATGCTTTCCCTAGGAGAATGATTGTTTTGATTGCAAACTCCACGTATACCAACCTTGTTTGGCGGTGTGAAGAAGAGTATTCGACTCGGTTTAGATCTTAATAGTTAGTCTTCCTTTTATGCGTTCATTGTTTGAAGACCCTCTTCATTGTATTCGGATGGAAATTTGTACATGCCGTATGGCTTTGATGAAATGAAATTATTTCTCTTGGATAAAAAAAAAAAAAAACCACGAGTCTGGACAAGTGTGGACTATTTTCCCATCTCGTACCCTACGTGGGGTATTAACTAATACCGGAAAAACGGGTGGTATTAGCTAGTCTCCCTCTAGATTATCTCTTCACATTTGATGGTACAAAAAAAATAAAATCTCCATCATATGTAATCCAATCCGTCTAAAAAAATACTCCTCAGTCCTATATTTAGTGTTCACTTTCACTATTCACAACACCTTGAAAAATTGGTTATATTTTCTAATGTATAATGTTATACATATTCATTATAGATCTAATTTGATAGTTCTCGATGAGCACTGGAAGACAATTTTCAAAATTTGAGATGGAGGGTGTAATCCGACAATCAAGGTGCTGAAATAATAATCAAACCTTGCAATTAAGAATTTGCCCATACAATATTAGACTTTAGGAGCGCACATGGCGGAGGCATTTTGACTCATTTATTGATACCGATGGCAACATCTATTTAAGTTTATCTTTTCTTTATAAGCATTAAAGTAGGGTTGTGCATGGGACGAGTTGGGTGAGCTTAAAGTTTATTATTTAACCAACCCTCATTTGGCGGGTTGATAATTTTTTTAACTCGCTGTTAATCCAAAATCATTTTAAAACCGGCGGGTTGGTTGATTTTTTTTGGTGGTTTCGACTCAGCAGGTTAGACGAGTTAAGCGGTTTTTTTTTTTTTTTTTTGGGATCCACTATTTGAACAAATAATAAGACTACTAGCAAATAACCAACATAGACTACATAGTAGATCAATAAAAAATAAGTAGTATAAAAATAGTGGCTAAAAATCCATACAAAGATATAGGTGGGACTACTGAAGTGTGTTGGGTGCAACTTAATTTGATAGGATAATATTCTATTGGTTATTAGTTTATATATATACACATATATTGGGCCGCGTCGGGTTAAAGACGGTTAAGAAAAACTTTGCCCGCACCCAAACCGACCCACTTAAAATTTATGATTAACCCGCCTAACTCAATCCTCTCATGGTTTTAACCCGTAATTTTCGGATTGGGTCGGTGTGGGTTGGGTTGTGTGCGGACTTTTTTCACAATTTTAATAAGCATTAAAGGAGAAACATCTAAGCATAACCTATATCAAACCCAAAACTTGACTAAAATTCTTCAATAAAATTGACTTCATTCCTTGACTGAAACCTATATCAAATTAAATTTTAAACAACTTTTTCATCAAATTAAGGGAGACTCTAATTTTCAATCAAAATTTTGCGAGACTATTTTCTACCTCTCAAATTTATAGCATGCCTAATGAAGCTTTTACTCTAAATTTGTTCTTAAACTAGTGTTAGCTTATTGGCGCGCCTCATCCCAAATGAAATTTTTACTCAAATTTGTACTTTAATTTGAGTTAAAAAAAATAAGGCTTCAATTTTAGATTTTACAGTACCCATTAAAGCAATTGATCTCACTTCTAATGTGTAACTGAGGATAAGCAAGATCTCAATTAGTAAGGCACTTGCCGCTTGTTCCATTGCAAAACAAAACGCATAGCAATGGATGACATCTTCTAGAAAACCGAGGAATATCCCGCCTAAGCCCTTGGCATCACACCGCCACAACCGCTTTCGGAACTTGACTAAGAAAATTCTGCAAGGGCGCCAAACCTTCCTCTCACTTGTTCATTGACTTGACTTAAGCCCTTAGAAAAGCAGCAAGCTTGGTATCAATACAAAGGTAGATTCTTTTGGCGCCCTTCCTCTCACTTGTTCATTGACTTGACTTACAGCTTCGTATCAATGCAAAGGTAGATTCTTTCCTCCTACTCCATAGCCTCACCTTGTTCCCTATCAGGTGGAAATGCGACCAGCAAGGCCACGTAAACATTCGAAAAAGCTAAAGGGACCAACGGTGGAGTACCGACCAGGCACCGACGACCACACGGGGCTCACTCTGGGCACCGCGGGTGCCCACGAATGATAATCTAAATGAATAAAATGAAAGACTAGATCGAGTATCTACGTATATCGGATTGAGTTGATTTTTCATCAGACCCACTCATTTTTTTTGTTATTTTTTTATTTTTGAACGGTTCGGATCATCCGTACGGGGCCCGGAGCGGGCCAACGCTTGGCCGTCGGTACCCCACCGATCGGTACCCCACCGATCGGTACCTATAGTAGCGTTCGTAAACCTCTACCGACTATAACTCCAACCACAACTCTCTCACATATAAGTGGGACCTACATGCAAGGAGATATGGGGCCCACATACACGTGAGAGGGTTGTGGTGTTGGGGGATATTGACCAACATTTTATCAATTTAAATGAGCTAATATTATTTCATTTAATAGAAAATTTTCTATGGACAAATATTCAAGTACGTTAAGAGGGGTTCAAAATATCCAAAAAAAGGTCCAATGCAATTGTAATTTCCCGGATAAAACTGGTTTTGGACCGAATCTGATTAAGACTGTACCACATTTTTTTTTTTTTTTTGGGTTCTTTTTTCAACAATGACAGTGCCTTATAAATGAATCAGAAATTGAAATGAAACATGTAACGGTGGTTACTTCAAGCTAGAATCATACTAATTCGACCTTAGTTATATTAAATGCATAAATGGAGACATTAGTCTAAATCAATGGTCCATAGCCCTCTACAAACCTAGATCAATCTTCTTACGTATACACGAAATCAAGGAAAAGATACAATTTTGCATAATGCTTCCGGGAAAGGGTAAAAGAACAGGACGCATTATGGAACATACAATGCATTACAGACGTATGATCATTTCCCTTCAACCGGGTTATTCTATTTTACCTGTGTATAGTCTTCTTATGGTATACACTAACCTAAAACTAAGGAATATAAGATGAAGTATTTGTATCTGTAGCCATATATTTTCTTGACAAAGTGGGTAGAATTTGAATGGTAAGAGGAGGACGAGTCTAATGGCCGATTGAGGGACTAGGGACCGACTGCAAAAACCGGTCCGCGTGAGGAATGGGGCGAGCAGAGAGCCTTTCGTTAATGGCCATTGCATGACCTTTGTCACTTGGGGAGGAAGGTGGAGTTGTGCCCTTTGGAAGGGCACTTAGGATTAAACTGTCCTCCATAGAAGGCACCCTCTTCTCCTTGCTCGAGAGCTTTCTTGCTTCTAACGACGGTGTTTTGCAACAGATCAACAAAACAATGAGAGCAAGTGAAAATGTTCTTAGAAGAGCCATGTGGAATGTTTGAGAGTAGAAATATCGTTACACTCGGGAAATGGAAGTCGATAAACGGAGCAGATGATGAGAAATGAAGGTTGTTATGCCAACCTAGATGGGATGTGCGACATGCTTATATAGCAATATTTGAGAGAGAGAGAGAGAGATGGCTTAGTCAAGATAATTGGAAGAAGGAACATTCAGTTCAAATTTTGCTTGTGGAATTTGACTGGTTTGGTACATGAGAATTTAGAAGCCGCCGTCCCATGTTTCTGGGCAGTTTCTGTGTATCTAAGTCAATTTTTCAACTTTCCTCCACTGGATTGATACCAAATCAATTCCCCATTCCCCTGTTTTCAAAAAGAAAAAAAAAAAGCACACTTGACATTGATACTGAGGGACTGGAGGCAATGCCACAAGGGGCTCTAATCATCTACAGTTCCCTTGTGCTGTGTAGCCTGTGTTACACTGTCTATTGCTTGTACGCAAAGTTGTGAAACATGACCATTTTTAGTGGTAATTTACCTGCATTTCTACTGTTATGTATGGAGTAGGCCGTGTTTATGGCGACAGTAGTGATTATGAGCGAGAAAGGTCACAATAACACACATTATATTAAGTCATTCACATAAAAAGTGAGAGTAAGTGTAAAATTCCACATTGGGACTTGAAGGAAATATTAGGTGATAAATAAGATAACGCTGACCAACTACTATTAACTCGAGATTAATCTTTTGAGCCATGTGGTTTGGTTAAGAGTTAGCAAGTAAGCTGACGCAGGTTGTTACAGGTGGTATTAGAGTCTACACTAACCGGAAGTATAGGGCGGATCCTGCACTGAGACGTGCTTGGATGGGCCCGACAGTTAAGTGAGGAGCTTGAGGTGTTTGTCATGTTTGGGCAGGGTCCCACATGAGACGAGCTTGAGAAACTTGAGGTGCCTAAGCGGATAATTGTGTTATATTGCTTGGTGGGTGGAAGTGATGAACCATGTAGCACAACGAGGACATTGCAATCTTAAGTGGAGGAGATTATAAGATCCCAACATCGGGACTTCAAGGAAATATTAGGTGATATATAAGATAACGCCGATCAACTACCATTAACTTGAGGTTAACCTTTCGAGTCATGTGGTTAGACTAAGAATTAGCAGGTCAGCTTGCGCGAGTCGTTACAGTAAGACTGTCTACTATTACCAGAGCACCAAACCCGACTAAATGTAGGAGTATGGAGCATTGGGTACGTATAACTAGCAGACGCAAATATATAAATTGGGCGGAAAGATGGCCGTTAATAGATAAGATAGGACTTCAGTCCTACAAAAAATAATGTGTTTGACATGGGCATCTGCAATTCTATATGAAACTGAATTCCTTAAACCCTAATAAGAAAATAAATCAAGGGGGCGAGCATGGCAAGTCAACCATTAAAAAATGTTGAAAACGCAAAGCAATCACATAAAATAACCACCCTAAAAATTGGAAGTAACATTGCAGAGAGAGCTAGTTGACATTTACTAACAATTACTATGTTTTATTATTTATGAAAGGAATCAGAGGTTAGGTGTATTAGTTATTGCCAAAATCAGTTGGCGATAGGTATCTTACAATTCGATCTCTTTAGAGATAAAATCAATGCATATCTTTAAACGTATCTTATGTTGAAATAAATCTTATGATACGTAATTTACGTTTCAGACGTTTACAGATAAAAGTGATAAAATAGTTACGTATCTCTAAACATATGCACATCCTTAATGATGAAAATATTTATTATGTAATGCAAAACTAGGATTCTGCTCCTCAAACGGATTATAGGTGCAACCAAGATTGATTTTGATTGCATATAAAAAAAATTTGGTTCTTGTGGAAGGGCATCTCTATGAAAAAGGTTGCTGTCAATGCGTGTGAGCAGACCCGTCTAAAATGGATAAATAAACAGAAGACGTAAAACTAAACTCCGTCTTAAGAAACCCCATTTGAATTTGAAAATACTAAACAGTACACCCGCCAAGAAATAGAGAGTAACCGGTATATACCCGCTGTTCTTAGCTGGCCTGTATAGACTTCCTTCCAGAACCCACCATATCCTCGAAATGAAAACAACAATCAAGTGCACGAGACTCTCATTACTAAAGAGGGAGTTTAAGTCTTTTTAACCTATCACTGCACCAAGCCCCGTCCTCCTCTATGGCCTCAAACATATCACAGTGACAGCTACCGATTTCCAATTCGATTTATCTGCTTTTAACAACAAATAAAGCACCATAAAAAAGGGCTACTGAAGTTGGAATGTGGTCAAGTATCTTGTTGCTCATCACTCGAATTTAGTTTACTAATAGCATATGAAAACAACTTTGAACACACAAAATGAAGAATAAAGAGACAAAAGTTACGCACCTGAGAACTTTCATATTACAAGGGAGTAAAGTCAGATTCTGTCCACTGGAAGAAGCACTGAATGCCCAAACAATAAAAGACACCATCAAAATGTACATACTTAAACTTTATCTTCCAGATATTTTCTTACAGAAATCTCAATATGCTTGTAATATCGACGCTTGATCAAGCCAAATAAATCACTTGGGAAAGGTAGTGTTCACTTACGAATCCTGCAAAAAGTATAGAGAATAGAAGAATTCTAAGTACCAAAAAAAAAAAAAAAAGGAGGAGAATGGACAAATTCTATTTGTAACATCAACAATTAAAAAACGATGTGAAACCATGGCCCCGTTAAGCTATGCCAGCAACCTGCTTCTCATACCCAAGTAGATATTATTTCTTCTCATGTTCAGACCTACTTCAAAGTTCAAATTCAAATGCCAGATGCGCTTTCTCAAGTGGCGGTGCTCACTTTCCCAATAAGGAATAAGCACAGGAACTCCATTCTTGCCTGCACTTAGGAAATCCTTCCAAGACTGGTCAAACTGGATTATCTTTATTTGCCTCTGCCTTGAGACTCTCTTTGTTTGGACAGTGTCTGAGTTCTTATAATCGCCCAACCGTTTTAGGTGCACCTTTGCGCGAGGTCAAATCATCCTTCACAAAATGAGGGAATTGAATGATCAACAACGGTCGAAACTTAAATACACGAAGCAACACTTCAAAATTAAAGAGAGAATACACAAAGCCATCGCAATATTGGTGATAAGTTATTTGTTTTCCCCAAAGTTCAATGTTACCAGAACACATCACGACCTGAAAATTGTGGGTCTACAATCTAAGTATTAAGCAAATTTTTCCACAGTTTAATCAGATTGCTTTGCAATCCGTTTTATTACAAATATATGATAACCGTTGATTTAGTAGTTGCCATGTAATTCGAGAAAAGTTCAACCCGAAGGAGGTTATACATGACCTGCCAAAGCAGAGTTTTAAGAATAAGCAAATTTGAATTCCATGCCTGGCCTCATCTATATCCATTTTTTCCGTCCACATATTGACACTTACTGTTAGAGGATTGACTCTAATTAAGAAGCCATAGTGATGAGTTCCAATCCCCCAGAGTCCCAGACCTTCAACCCAGTTAACACGGAAGCCTTATGTGAACATTCATCTGAATATGGAAGATGATAATTTAAACTTAGAAGCTTCTTTCTTACACCATTGCATGTCTTCATTATCTTTGTCAAGAAGATCTGAAATCTATAGTCGGTAAATTAGGCGAGAAGGAATAGACTATTAGGCGAGAAGGAATAGACTAATACCACCATATGCCAGCACGAAACATCATTTTGTTTCATAAGATGTTCTCATGAATTTAGGAGTAAATTTGTACCTAGAGTGTAAACATTTACTCATCGTTATGGTGCAACATTAGGCATTGATTCAGTGCCTTGCCCAGAATTTATCAACCCTACAACAAAGAAAGGTGGCGATCTACAACCTCGTGAAAGCAATGCATTAACTAAAATGATGTGAAGAAGTGTGGATAGAACTCAACGGAAAAAAGGATTCACATGCCAAATTGATTGGGACATAAGGTTTGGTTTGGGTTGTTTTATACAAAATATATATTAAAAATGTACGAGTAAATCTTCAAACTAACCAACATAATTTTGGGTTAACCAAGAATATAGTTGCATACATCTCACATGGCACTAACATATCTGCTCAAACTACTATGAAGACTTATTTGTACACAAAATGCGGAACTGAACAACGCAAGCTTGAGAACTGCTAAAAAAAAAGAAAGTACCAGTTGTTATGGTGAAACTCTAGTAAATGGCGTAAAAAAGATAAGTGTCGGTTTTATGGTGAAAATCAGTAGTCAGCCACGCCACCAGAATGAATCAACACTAAAAAAGCAAGTCATTATTGGACAACTTACTGATTGGAAGAGCATCACTTTACGTCATTAGCAAGGTTTCTAAAAGCACATGGGCATTTAACAACTTATCGTTCTTGCATACCATGGGAATCACCCTTCTCCATGTGACTACATCAATTAAATTTCCTTTTGCCAAACTATTTAGGATTGTCAATAACAACTTCAGATTACCAGCTTGGCACAACTCATCTACAAATTTCACTATACTTGCAGCGCTAGGGGAATAATCTTTGAAAACCATCTCATCCAAAATAAGTGCAGCTTCTTTGAACTTCAACCCATCACAAAGCCCACTAAATAGAGTCCTATATGTTACCACATCTGGGGCACACTTCCTTCGCGGCATATCTTCAAATAATTCAATTCCTTCTCTAAGTTTACCCGCCCTGCAAAACCCACCAATAAGTACATTATAGCATACAACATCCGGCTTGCATCCCTTCTTTTCCATTTCACTTAGAACACCAAATGCTGCATCAAAATCCTTCTCCTGGCAATACCCGTATATCATTGCGTTATAAGTTACTGAATCCGGCTTGCAACCATTTTCTTTCATTTCCTTCAAAACCCCAACAACATCTTCCTTCCTCCCGGCCTTGAAAAGTGCGCTAATTAAAGTAGAAAACACCGCTGAATCCAATTCAATTCTACGTTCTAACATCTCATCCTTAAGCTTAAAAGCCAAAGTTAATTCATTCACTTTACACAGCCCTTTAACCAGTGATGCATAAACAAAAGCATCAGGCCTTACCCTGAACCTTCTCTCCATATCCTCTTTCATCCTAAAAGCTTCATCCAACTTATCATTCCCACAAAGCCCACTAATCAATGTCCCAAATGTAACCGCATTAGGCCTTACCCCTCTCTTTTGCATTTCATCGAACACCTTCCGTGCACTACCCATATCATTCATCAAACAACCAGCTCTAATCAGTATATTATAACTACACACATCCGGACCCGGATACCGATCCCAACCCACAAATATTTCATTCAATTTATCGAACTCACGACAACTTAACAAAGCATTCAAGAGGGTATTCAAAGATTTTATCGTTCTTTCACACCGAAACGACGGAATTTGATCAAACGTACGGAGAGCTCGATCGGGCAATCGAGCCCGGCCGTAGAAGGTGATGATGTTACAAAAGATGATTTCTTTAGGGGTAAAGCGGGTCTCAGTTTTTAACTGGTGGAGGATTTGGTCCATTTGGTCGAACATTTTGGCTCGGCCGAGTTTGGTGATGATGAGGTCGTAGGAGAGAAGGGAGTAATGGAAGGGCTTATTAGGGTTAGGGTTTAGGAAAAGGTGGAGGGCGAGGTTGGGGTCTTTTTGGAGGCGGAGGAGAGAAGAGAGTCTGAATGGAGAGATAGTCTTTGGGGGTTTCGCCATTTTTGTTTTCTGAGGTTTAGAGTGCGGTGAATTTTTGTGTGGGGAAGTGACTGCTATGTGTTTCCCGCCAGAAGGTGCCACAAAGCCCAAAAGAAAGGAAAATTCTATTCGCACCCCACACTTTTCTCAGCACCCATACCCTAAACGGGTGTGTGTATATCGCCAAAACACATTGCACATCATATGGGAAAGTACCAAATGGACACTTTCACTCTCACAGTGGTGCTGTTTGATAAAATTGAAAATTGAAATTGAAAGTTGAAAAATTATGTGCTGAAAATTGAATGCTGAATTTTTTAAGTTGATAAGCCGTTTGATAAAAATATCAAGAGTTGTCAATATAAAGATAAATAAATTTAACTTTAAGCTATTTGTGTTTATTCTTTCTTAGTTTTATTAACGGATGTCATGCATTTGTAGTCGTGGTGGTGATGGCGACAACAGTTAGTAATGTAACGGTGATTGTTGTAGCAAAGGTGGCGCGGTGGTTGTAATGAATGTGGTGTGATGGAAGGATGGCGAGGGTGATGGCGGTAGAGAGGCGAAAGTGGTGGATATCGGTGCAAGTGATGACAGTAGTGAGCGATGGTTTAGTTGTAGTGGTGAGAAAGTGTATGGTGAATATAGCCCTGGATCATTATGGAGAGATAATAATGATTGGATTGATGATGGTTGTGGTGTTTGAGAGAAGGTGGCGGTGGCAGCTGTAGTGATAGTAGTGCAACAGTGGTAGGGGTGATGGTCCTGGAGTGGTGGTTGTGGTAGTAATTGTATCGATCATGGAGGAGTGGTGGTAGTGATGCAATGATGGGGGGGGGGGGGGGGGGGGGGTGGTGTCGTATTGATGGCAACGATGGAGTAAGGGTGGTGGTGATAGAGGTAATGGCGGTGGTGTGGTAGTGGTGTAACAATGAAGTGGTTGTGATGCAAGTCGTATGACAAAAGAGTGGTGATGTTAGTGGCGGCGATGAAGTAGTGGTGACAACGATGGTATAGTTGTGGCAGTGGCAATACTGGTAGTAGTGGTGGAGGTGGTGCCGCATTGGAGTGGAGAAGGTGGTGGGGACGAAGGAATAGTGGTGGCGGCGGTAGCATGGCAATGGTGGAGTGGAAAAAATGGTGTCGTATTGATGGCAACGATGGAGTAAGGGTGGTGGTGATAGAGGTAATGGCGGTGGTGTGGTAGTGGTGTAACAATGAAGTGGTTGTGATGCAAGTCGTATGACAAAAGAGTGGTGATGTTAGTGGCGGCGATGAAGTATTGGTGACAACGATGGTATAGTTGTGGCAGTGGCAATACTGGTAGTAGTGGTGGAGGTGGTGCCGCATTGGAGTGGAGAAGGTGGTGGGGACGAAGGAATAGTGGTGGCGGCGGTAGCATGGCAATGGTGGAGTGGAAAAAATGGTGGTGGTGATAGTGGTGACAACAGTAACATGGTGGCGGTGGTTACAACGGTGCCATTGTGATGGTGGTAGTGATCATGGCAATGGACGGAAGCGGTGGTGGTGGCGGTAAAGAATTGAGCCATGAATGATATAACAATACTGAAAAATTCAATCAGAATTAAGTAAGTATCAGACTACTTAATTTTTATCACTTTTCAAGCCTACATTTTAAAGATACTTAAATTATTAAGTATGCTAAAATACCAACCAAACTTAATTACTTATTACTTAATCCATTCACGTTTAAATGCTGAAACAGGGGTACCAAACAACCCCTTAGATTATTTCCTAAAAAACCAATTATTCAAGTTAATTGTGATAATTGGTTATAATTGTTGCATTATACGCACATTTTGACTAATTTTAGAAGAATAATGGAGCTCAATTAAAGTTGAGACAGAACCATATGGATTGTTTGCACCAAAAAAAAAAAAAAAAAAAGAACCATATGGACTGTCCCAAAAGAGTCACCTCTGACTCATATGGGATTTATAATAGGGCTGGCCCAAGGTACTTGGAGGTCTAGAGCCTTAGATATTTTTACAAATAAACAACAAAGATGACATAATTAATGTGTGTATATAACAATTTAGTTCATGCTTAACAGTAAACATGCTTTGGTTCTGGTGGCATAGATGTCTCTTTGGATTATATTTGACCGAAGTACAATAAATGGTAGCTCCAAATTCCTATTATGGAATTTAAACTCTTAAAACAATTAAAAGAAAGTGCTATGACATGATTTTAACTCAAAGCACAAAGGATTGACTACATTCAACTTACCGTTGGACCGAGTAGGGTTGACGAGCCAACTAATTCAAGTGGGCGGTCCAGTCCTGTTTTTAAAACATTGGTTCAACCTGTTTGTCGATGAAGCCTTTAAGCATCAAATTTAAAATGATAGTCGAACACTTTTCAATAGTTCATATATACCACAGTGGTTTACATGAGAATTCGTACTTGTGGACAGGCAAACAACAAAGTGCAAATTGCAGTAACATCCCCTCCCATTAGGCCGTTACCACGATTGCAATTTATCTACTCAATGATCCTCGCCTTAAAACAAAAACTTCACCCAAAAAAAAAAACAAAAACAGAGGACATTTTCAGTAAATGAAGTTATTAAGAGTACTTAAAAACAGAGGACATTTTCTACTTGTGGAAGGGGCAGCCATGAGCAGATGTTGAAGTATCATCACGAGTCTCAGAGATTGGTGATCCCTTCAGCAGGCCGCTGAACAGCTCAGCTGGATCGTAGTAAACTTCTACATCTTCTGCTTTTAGAGATTCATCAACCTGTGAAAAAAAAATATGATTGATTCCATTGATTTGCTAAGTTAAAATGAAGACAGTTTTTAGTGTTAGGGAGTCTATATATCTACTTTTATTCATGGATTATTTTTCCACGAATACTTTTATTTCGAAGATACTGAAAGTCAGTGAATATATTCGGATTCACTATATACCAAAATTTCATAGCATCGTTGTGCAAGGGCTGTCGATGGATTTTGTTAGAATGGATAAAACAACTCAAAGTAACTATTCATGTTAGTTGCACATGTCACGTTTTACAAATTATCACATTCTACTTAATTTGGGATAAGTCATAGTCCGTTCGATAATTCTATTCTCATTTATGTACAAGTTACATTACACTCGAGATTCATTTTATTGACTCGAGCCCAAATTTTAAGTATATGTGGTAGTAACATATTCGCCAATACATATCAAAATTGAAGAGTTATGATTTGATTCATCAATCCATGGCCTTATCACATATACCGGTACTGCTATTTAATACGATGATTCGAGAGAGGGAGAGAAACTAAAAGAGGGACTTTGAAAGGGGGTACCTTGAGAAGTCCCATGCCATAGAACTGGACCATCTCTCCAGTAGGGGCATGTCCTTTGAAAGGACCCTCAAAGAAACCCCAATGCCTGAACTTGTACGCAATCAGAGGTGGCCCAGAATGAACACTGATCACCTCCCACGCGAACCCACGGGGTAAAGCCGATCGGAACATGTCGTGCGACGATTCGAAGCTCTCTTCCTCTGCTTTGTAGTACTTGAATTCTTCCGGCAGATTGCTTTTCAGCAATGCGTTGTAGCTGCCCATTTTGAGAATTTCTTCTCCAGATAGTCCATCTCTTCCTGTTACATAAATCAGCAATTTCATCGGTGATTCTGTCTTCTTTTTTTAAAAAATTTGCATAAAAGAAAACAGAGAAGTATGCAGATAAAAATAAAAATACGCTAAAGATTCTCAGTACTTCACAAGTGCAGGTACTTCTGTTCTCATGCAAGTCTAGCCACATGATTGGACAAAAGTATCGGTGTAATCAAGCTTCTTAAATTACACGAGAGAACAGAGGCACAAACACCTTTTGTTATATATAGGTGACCTGGTCTGCTCAAGATTGCTATGTGTATCCTTTTGAATATTTCAACGCACTTTATCTAATAACATCATTTCAACACAGTTAGGAACTTCAAGAGAGACCAATAAATGGGGACGAAAAAGTGCACATATTTCTGTTCTCGTGTAATTTTAGCCACATGATTGCACAAAAGTATCTGTATAATCATGCTGCTTAAATTGCACGGGAACAGAGGTACAAACACCTTTTTGTTATATATATAGGTGACTTGGTTTGCTTCAAGATTGCTATGTGTGTCCTTTTGACTATTTCATCACAGTTTACCTAATAACATCATTTCAACACAGTTAGGACCTTCAAGAGAGACCAATAAATGGGGACGAAAAAGTGCATGTATTTCTGTTCTCGTGCAATTTTAGCCACATGATTGCATAAAAGTATCAATATAATCATGCTGCTTAAATTGCACGGGAACAGAGGTACAGACGACTTTTTGTTATATATAAGTGACCTGGTGTGCTTCTAGATTGCTATGTGTGTCCTTTTGACTATTTTAACATAGTTTACCTAATAACATCATTTCAGCGCAGTTAGAACCTTCACGAGGGATGGATATATATGATATTTATAAGTTTAATTCGGTGCCGACTTCTTTGATACTTATCTATCATAGAGTCTATTAATTGGACAAAGACACAAATAAATTAATTGGGAATTACTAAGAGGATTTTGTTTAAGATTGGGCCTTATACAGGGGTGCCACTGTAACAGAACCTTACTAGTATGGCATCTATAAAACCGGATTATTGGTTTTTTGTTCTGCACATGACACGTGGCAGCAATAATATGGATTATTGGATTAAGGCCTCCTTTGGGTAAAAAACCAGTTTTTGGTTTTTTAAAAAACCAGTTTTGTCCTTATTCAAATTTTTTTTTATTCGTTAGTTTTGCGTCAAGATTTTGCGTCAAAATCTTGTTCTAACCTAAACGAAACTTCCTAATCTATATATATATATATATATATATATCGACTTACGCATGGGGATCAGAGTTAGGCTGACTCTGTCTTCATCCACATGGTGCGATAACATGCATATTAAAATGTACTAGCAGCCCATGAAGTAGCAGCTTTAGCCTTGAGGAATTCTCTACCTAGCAACTGGATTACTAGTCCTCCTATGTCTCTTCTTTCAGTCCTTTGTAAAGAAGTTTCTTTGTAAGCCTTTTTAGGCGTTTTTGCGGATCAAAAAAAAAAAAAAAAAAAAACGCTAGCTGTCCTAGCCTATTCATGGAATGCAATACCAGCAGAAAAAATGGACTTTAAGGAAGAATCCTATTCCAGTTGCACTGTCGGGTGTCCGTTGTTGGGACATGATAAATGAGCATTGAATAACTTCTTGCTACAATTAATTTAATCTTCAATATGTTTCTGTTTCCTAAAAAAAATTAATTTATTTTAAAAATTTACGAAAGTCAAACATTTCTTCTTTTATTTTTATTTTTTCTTTATATGGATTGAGTCAGAAATTCAAGATTCACATGGGATTTGGGAGGGATCAAATTCCTTCTCTTTTCAGGAATGTAATTCCTGCTAAATTGGGAGATCTGTAATCGTATTCACATTCCAACTCTTCCCGAACATAAGAATGTTTAGAGTTCTGAACCTCAAGATTCCTGCCATCTAAACACAGCCTAGGAAAAAACAACTCTAATTTGGCTATTTCTTTTCTTATCAAGGAAACAAAAAAAGGAAGACAAATAAATCATGTAGAAGAGTTGACTTATCCGAAATCTTAAAAAAAAAAAATTGAAAAATTAAATAGAAACATTAAAAAAATTAGAACAGAAAAAAAATCCTAAATCAAGTTGCTACTTGATAAATAGGTTGCAGTCTATTTCTTGTCTTTTAGTGAAAAAATTACACATAAAAGTTTCACTAAAAGACATGAAATGGAGTGCATTCATCAAAAAGAGAGTGTGATAATCATTTTTCAATAAATATTAATCCATTAATGAATACTAACATCTTGTCTTACATTAATATTAGTAAGATATTATTATTATTATTATTATTTTTTTGAACGGCAAAGAAGAATTTTATTAATCTTTGAAAACGAATTACAAAGATTAAAAGGGACCGGAAAAAGGCATCACAACGCAAAGAGACATCCCAACTAGGTTGGCAACCCTCTCCGCGACAATCATATGCCATCACGGACCTATTAGTAAGATATTTATATCTATATAAATATGTTAACCTATGATGTACAAGAAATTTATCGTGCAACACGTGGTATTTGAATGATTGAGCTTAATTTGCTGAACAAAAAAGCTTTACTAATTACCATTAACAATAAGCTTGAACTTGTCTGGGTTTATGGTCTTGAAGTCTTGTAACCGAGCCTTGTGGGATAATTCCATTTCCCATGACTTTATAGCATTCTGAACCGTCTCTTCCAGTGACCCACTCGGCCATTCCTGCAAATTAACCATGCTAGCAATAATAATGGATGGAACTAGAATTTTATATATGCGGTGGCCATAGTAACAACATAAGATTTTGAAATTTCAAAATTGAGTGTGCATCAAAAACCATGGTTGTAATTTCCAATTTAGTTCAAACCCTGCAAGCAATCATCAAAAGAGAGAGAGAGAGAGAGAGTTAAGAGCACTGGTACGGACACAGATTCAAACACAGATATGTCTGAAACTATCGATGAACGTTGAAGCCACACTCATGTCAAGAGATAATTTCTGCAAGTTCATCGGTGTCGAAAGCATTAATTTTTTTCGAGAATCAAGCAGAATATATATACCTTGGTGCGGCCTTCTTCAAAGAGCTTGTTTGCAGAATCGTACGTAGGAGGAGCACCGTGTCTCCACTCTGTGTTTGGGTCTACTTCATGTAAAACCGATCTGTACTTATCTGCTGCAACTTCTTGCCCTGTAGCCATAAGGATATTCGTGAGTTTTTTGTTGAAGCTTAATTCGTAGTAAACGGAAGTGAGAGACTGAAAGAGGGAGAAAATGACATTTTATAGAAATCTGGGTAGAAAAGGTCAATGTGTATGCAAATGTCCATCTTTTTATAATTCAAGGTCGGTAAATATGCTTAGGCGCATTTTGACTAATTTCTGGGACTTCAATCCCGTGCACCGCCCATTTGCGGGAGATGGACTAGCCATAGATCAGCTAATGACACTTGAGATCGAGGTTTCGAACCTAATACCTCAGAAGAGAGTAAACCCCTAAGTCTCGAGCTTTGACAATCACGCTGATTTGCCAACCCCTAAGGTGACAAAACTACAGTATTAACTTATGGATATTCTGAATTGTCCAAAAAAAAAAAAATACTCCTAACTATTAACCTTTACACATAACACAATTACTATAAGACAAATTTTTGAGTATAATTATAAGAAAGTGAAGTGCCAAAATCATTCTCCCCGTAGATATTGGAAAATTTGCATTTTTACTTGCAATAAATGTGGGTTTGACGAAATAATCGAGGTGGGACCATACCGATTATCAATGTGAAGTAAAATTTCTGGTATACTATATCTTTTTCATACCCGTTGAATATCTCGTTGATTAACTTAACCACTTGGTTAGGCGCCATGGACGACTCTTCAAGTGGAGAAATTTATTAGTACTGGGCGGGTATGGTACCCGTTCACCAATTTTAGCTGTCCAAAGCGTGATCTGACGGTTCGAATTTTAGAGAGAGAAAAGGAGGACAGAGAGTGGTCGGATGAGAGGAGAGAGAGGGAATCAATCTGAGTCATCCAAAAGTGGATTGTGCATGGGTACCAAGTTGGAATACGCACTTGGCCCCCAATTTTTTTTTCCTTCAAGTGTCTTAAGTTCAAAAGATTATTCAGTGCTTCAAGCCTCTCTCTCACCGAACATTTTCATGAGATCCATACATTTAGTATTAGGCCCCACAGAAATGTATGGTAGATGACATTCTTGTGGCACCACGTAAGAGATATTAAATAATTTGTCTCCCTATAGCAGCACATGATATGCATCCGTATCAACTAGCACATCACAAGTTACCAATCGAAAGAGGGATACAACATATTTAAATTTTACCTTGATTTCTGCACGAGTTTGAAGGAGTAAGCCCTTAATTATTGTAAAGCGGCTCGACCAATTCCAAGGGGTTGTAATTGGTAGACTAGGAATTGTGACTACATTTTTTTGTGAACAACGAAAATTTCTTTTCAAAGCCCCAAGACAATACAAAGATTTCATCGCAAAATATTTGAATAAATCAAAACTGTTTGAAATTTAGACGCAAACACATACACTAGCAAATTTAATGACAAATGACGAGGTCAGGACTCGGGTGTAAATATAGTTAAAGATATGATAGTAAAGGATCCTACAAGGATATCGAGCTTAAACCATATAGAATATATATGCACTGATGAAATCTTGATGAGAACCACTCCACAAACTCCTCCACAAAGGGAGAAGACAGAAACCAACGACAAACAAAAACATAACGAAAAAACATGCCAATTGACACTAACCGACGCTGGAGTCGCTGAAGTAGACCCACGCTGCCGGCCGGCGACGTGGCGGCCGTGAGACTAAACTTAGTCGCCAGAGAGCACGGTGACTACATGTTCTTGACAAAATAGTCTGTATCACAAACATCCCAATTGTAAGAAAAAGAAATTATACAAATTTGTCATCCTTCAAACTTTTTTTACTGATCCAAATCAGTTTATTTTAACGAATCCTAAGCATTTGGAAATTTAATTACTTTTATCATTGTCTAAGCTTTTGTACTCGGAGCCGGGCATTATTATTATTGTTGTTATTATTATTATTATTATTTTTTTTTTTTTTTGTGTCCTTGCTTAGCGCAGAGCATCATTATTGCTTAGCTTGTGTATATGCCGGGTCCGTCATCGCTTAGCTTGTGCATATGCCGGCTAATTGACTATCACCAAATAATAGCTTTACATTTTCATGGAGTAGTATTTGGGGTGGATTTGTAAGAGTCTGCCAAATACTGTATAATTTTGAGCAATATTCCATTTCGGTTGGACGGTTCGGAATATGGAGAAAGAAACAGGAGAAAGAAAGGGGAGAGAGAGAGAGAGAGAGAGAGAGAGAGAGAGAGAGGAGAGAGAGGGTTTCGATTCTGGCCATCCAATATATACACTATTGGACATCCCAGATACAACGTAGGCTCGGCCACGTCATACCTATTCAGTACCAAAGTTTTTTTCCATACAATTTCTTCTTTCGTATTAGCTGTTCTCAGAAAGATATCTGGGCCGGCCGAACCCGAATGCATAAATTAGATTACACTTAGGCCCCGTTCCACTAAGTGTATTCTTCGCTTTTTGGCTTTTCACGCTTTTTGAAACAAGTCATTTTTTCCTCGCATATATCGATTAAAAAGCCCAAAGAATCAAAAGTCAAAAAGCAAGCTTAGTCAAGCCCTTAAAAGCTCATGTTATGCCACTATACTATTGCCCATTGCTGCCCATTGTTAGAGCATCTACAATGGCCTAACCAAAATTCAAATGTTGATAAAATTAGCAATGTTTGTTAAAAAAAATGGTCAAATTAGAATAACCAAACTTAGCAAGCTCTTAGCAACTTACCAAATTTTGGCAAAACCAAAACTAACAATCTTTTGCCAATAACCAAATCTTCTCTCTCTCGTCACCCCCCCCCCCCCCCCCCCCCCCCACACACACACACACACACACACACACACTCTCTTTTTTCATAAAAGTTTTTTAAAAAGTATTTCAATTGCTTATAATAGAAATAATCGAAAACTATCAAATAGTATCCATATTGAATACTTTTTGAGATACATATTGAAATATAAAAACAATTGAAAATGCCACAAATTTCAAAAAATTGTCATCCTTGTGGGACAAGAAGTATCTTTTTATTTTTTATTTTGTAATTTGAAAGGTGATGTGGCAAGTTTTACTTATCCAATTTTAATTATGCCATTGTGGATCTTTACATTGCTAACCTTAACAATCCCTTAAATGGACAACCAAAAGGTGATGTGGTAACATTTGATTAGCCACTTTTGATTAGACCGTTGTGGATGCTCTTATATGTATAATAGCACAGATAATGTTGCAGTTAAGTTTTGGGAGCATCTAACAAAGTACAAGCATTATTCAGTTCCTAAAACAAAAGTACAAGCATTATGATGCATCATGCATTTAATACTCCCCGTCCTAAAATAGAAGTCCAAAATTACTATTCACGCCTTAAACTATACTTTATATGATTTTAAAAACTTTGTTAAAAAAAAAAAAGCAAGATCTATCAAACAAGATCCATATTGTATATATAATTCATCTGAGCTTAAAAAATATAGATAATTTTTCTAGACGCGTGAATAGTGATTACGGACATCCTTTTGGAACGGATGGGAGTATATACTGCTATCTTTGTTGAATGATTATTCAGTGTCCTAGGGACTAAGACACAGCCACATGGTGCTGCAAACCCCTTTCGACCACACAGGATAGTATGGTCAATACTCTGTCTTGAAGTCCACCGCAATGTGTCGTGGGAAAAGGTCTAAGTACCGCATGTCAGTGCCTCAAAAGCACTAAATAATTTTTCATCTTAATACATCAGTGGTCGTAGACTGATACTCTCGAAGGAGCAAAAAAATACATAGCAACTCTCAATGGAGCAGGAAAATTTTTGGTGCACACATCAGGTGGCTCTCTCTTGGAGTATGTTGGCTCTCGATGGTGTGGGCGCGATCAATAATTCTTGATTAGGATACAGTGTTATTGAATGGTAATAAATCAATAATTAAGTCAGGGAAGCTTTGATGATTGAGGTGATAAGGCTCAAGGGGGAGCTAGGCCCTGATTCACAAATGAAACAGATCGTTGGGACATGTGTGAGGGATTTGAGTTTCACATAGGATAGTTAGAAAAAATATTTTAACCTTAATTTGTAATTTAGTGGCTCACCACTTATAAGACTCACAAGTAGAATTAGACTAGCCAATTTATCTTAGGCCCTTTTAATGTGGTGTGGTCAATGAGAATTATCTGGGACTACGTGAATATAGAGAGAATCTTTGTAGATCGGATTCCCAGCACTTTAATAGAGTGAACTTTTAATTCCCTATTGGCATTTAACGAAGACTGAATTAACTATTACGTTCGATGTTCTCCTTCAGTTAATTTGGTTTTGTTTTTTTGTCTTTCTTGTTTGCAGGGGCGCACGCAAGATTTATCATTAGGGGGGTCAAGAATCTACAATATTTAGTCCCTTTGTTTCATTTTGCTTGTTCCCTATGAAATTACATGCAAATTTTCAGCACATTTGGGGCAAGTGAATTATTTGTGGGGCAATAAACACAATGTAATGACAACAATATATACTCCCGTGGGGCAAAATTACAAAAATAACCAAAAAAATATGCGTATCCCAGGAAGGATTTCCGGCTCAGGGGGGTCAGCTGCCCCCTCTTACCGCTACATGAGGCCGCCCTTGCTTGTTTGTATTTGTCATTTACAGTTGTATTTACTTGTACTCGGCTGCGATTGTTAAAGTGAATTTCTCTCTTTACTAAAAAAAAGAAACCTCCCTAGGTGTGGTGTGGTGAATGTGTACTATGTATGGACCAAAAAAAAAAAAGAATGTGTACTATGAGGATAATCCAGATCTACTTGAACATGGAGAGAACCATTGTGGATCAGATACCCAACACACCAATAGAGTGAACTTTTAATTCTTTACGATTTCTTTGTTGTGTAGGTGAAATGTGTTTACCAAAGCAAGCAAAAGTTGCATGTAATTGTTTTATTTTATTTTATAGTGCTAGTCGATCGTTAAGAGCACGATTATTGGCCTACATAATATTAAAATCTCCACAAGGGAGACTTTACCATCTAGATCGATCATTCTCAAAATTAATTAACTAGGTGAACGTAACATAATCAAAAGAAATCCAAAGGACAAAATTGCACCATGTGTACAAGATGGGTGCTCGGACACGGTCGCGCGTCCCGTCAACACCCAATTTTTTTTTCCTTTGTTTGGACTTCGTTAGATTATGTAATGTTTTTTTTTTTCCCTGTCATTTGTCATGCCTAATCTATTACATGTGGGGAGGGATGAATGGAGCTCGATTCCGAGATCAGTACAGGACATTCAAAACCTCTACTGCATGAGCTAGCCACCACTTGCAGATTATGTTACGTTTACCTACTTATTTAATTGTGATAATGATCGATCTAAATGGTAAAGTCTAGATCCCTTGTGGAGATTTTAATATTGTGTAGGCTACTAATCGTGCAAGACGACTAGCATTAAAAATAAATAATAAAAAAAAAAAAAAATTACATGCAGCTTTTGCTTGCAAAGCATTTTTTAACTAAAAACCACATGTGATCGGTGTTTGTGCTGGCAGCCTGGCAATACAAAGGCTTCTTGCCCTGATACAAGTAGGGGTGATAAAAGGAGCTAAATGAGCCGAGCTGATAGCTGATCAAGCTTGGTTTGAAAATTTAACAAGTTTCAAAAATATGTTTCAGTTTTAGCTTGTCTATTAGACGAACCGATTTCAAATGAGCTTTTATCAAGCCAAACACGAGCCGATCTCAAGTAGCTTGAATGTTTTGCACATCATATGTTGAACGATTCGAGTAGTAGCTTGTTCGAACTTGGTTGTACTGTTAACAAGCTTTAAAAAAAAAATATTCAAGTTTGGTTTGTTGGTGTAACAAACCGATCTTAAACGAGATATTAACAAACAAACACAAGTTCGAAATCGAGTAGCTCGTTTGAAATTAATGTTGGAAACGGAATGCTGAATATTCGTTCGCAAATTTACGTGACTAAAAATGACGGAAATGAAATAATCATTTGCAAATTATGAGCCAAATTTTCGATCTTGAATTCTCATTCGTTTTATGAATTTGCGTATCTCCAAATCAAAGAAACCAAATTGAAAATTGAATACCTGCAATACTACATACTAGCATGAACCCGTGCTATGTACAGAGACATGAAATAAATGATGTGTTTTGCCTTTTTTTTATCAGCTAAAAAATTGTATTTTTGTAACAAAGTGCATAGAATTACTGGATCAATTAAATTAAGAGCATAACCATTTTATTTTCTATATGCTCCCCATGACTCTAATTTCTCATGGTGATTTAATCGGCTATAAAATCATAATCCATATATGTGACTTTTTGACAAAATAATTGAAGTCAACACCATGGAAAAAAATGTGCCACAATTTTTTTTTATGATCGATATAATTGAAAAAAAGGCAAAAGTATATAAGTAGAAAAGTTAACTTAGATTAACCATCTTTATGCATGCAAATTATGTAGCAATTTTCATAGCATAGTTAATTCTCGGTGTTTTGATTCTTCCATATACTAAGTGAAGAAATGATTACTGATGTGCCAGAACACATTTTGATGCAAGAAAAAATTGTGAAAAAGGTACTCCACAATTAAGCCTATGGTAGCATATATACTAATAAGTTGTGAGGACAATGAAAAAAGATCCACCAAATCTTTGATTTCGCCTTTGTATTGGTAATTTTTATTTATTGGTGGTGAATAATTCTCATTTATTCGTGCAATGAATTATACTCTTCATTCATCCTTCATTATCATTATTTTGTTAGAAATCTTGGAGCGACAAAGTTCAATAAATATATCTTATACATCTTAAAGAGATACTAATTAGATTGTTAGCTCGCACCTGGAGCCTTAGCTCTAGGATTTTTCGCTCCATGTAATGTAGGATGGTTTGCCTCTTGATGCTCTGTTTTCCAGTTAGCTAGCTAGGTGTTTCTTGACCTGGTTAGGTTTTTGTTGGTTATTGTATTTCGTTTGTTTGCTTTTAATGGAAGGTTAACTTACCAAAAAAAAAAAAATGGAGAATCAAAATTAATAAAAAAGAGAAATATTTGAGTGGAGTATATGTCTATCAAATTTATACTCCACTCAAATAAGAATCTCTTGAAATTAAACAAACTGGATCGGAGAAGAGATAAAAATAATAATAATAAAAGACATGACTGGAGTATACACTTAGGAATGAAACTGAATTCGAAATGATATATCATCTTAGAATCTAATTATTTTTTTTTCTTTGTTTGTGAAAATATGTGCACGCAAAAGGATGGGTTTAATGTTTGAATATCATAAATTTACTTAATTTCTAAACTCCTAAGAATAGGCATGGTATAAAATATTTTTTTACGTATAGGCGCAAATCGTGGGAGACTGGTCATTTTTAAATATTAATATGTTTAATATTACTTTAAATAATGGTCTAGATACAAATATAGATAGAGGTAAATAAAAACAGGATTGGAAAGATATTTCACTATGTTATGAAAAATAAGAAGAAGATTTAGCAAAATTTAGTTCTTCATAATTTGAAAAAAGATCTATGAAATGTGATAGGATTGTTTCACATGTCTCAATTGAAAACTTGAATCACAAGCAGTCTCAATTGAAAACTTGAATCACAAGCAAATGATTGTAGCAACCACATCTCTCCTTACGGAAAGTCATTCTGCAATAATATATAAGATTAGAGAAAAAACCCATGCTATGCATAGAATGAATCAAAGTAAACGTATTTTTATCAAAATTCACATCAAACGAAGAGAAGACCTCATCACTTGTCAGCAATTTTACCTTTTTCATTTTTGGAGAGGGAAAAAGTGTAAATGAACCCGTGCAAAGTCTGTCAATAAGGAAAATAGTGTATGAAGAAATTTTAAATTGACTAAAACTCTTGTAGATTGAAACAATTTTTATTCTATATATATCAACACTATTATACAATAAGCTCATGTAGTTTACGTGTCGTTTTCTCTCTTTCAGCAGTAAAAACATAAAGAAATTTTAAATCGACTAAAATTCTTGTAGATTGAAACAATTTGGGAAAACAATTTCTATATCAATACTATTATAGACTAAGTACATGTAGTTCGCGTGTCGTTTTCTCTCTTTCACCAGTAAAAAAATAAGAATTTTTCACATCACCCTCAAACGTGTCAAATTCTACTTCGATTGTCCCCATCCGTCCTCCACATTAATTAGATTATTATTTAAATTGACTAAAATTCTTGTAGATTGAAACAATTTCTCTATCAATACTACGTATTATAGACTAAGCACTTATAGTTCAATTGTAGTTTTCTCTCTTACAACCAATTAGAAAAACCAAGAAATTTTCACATCACCCTCAAACTTCTCAAATTCTATTTTTATTGTCCTCATCCATCTTCTGCATTAATTAGATTATATTTTGTAGTTGTACTATTTTTTTAAAAATTTAATTTCAAAAGGACTACTGACCACATTTTGGATAATTATATTTGGATTTGCAAATCACGATTACTTCACCATAAAAGTCTCCATTTCTTCTAATTACACGTTATACTATTTTCAAATCCTGCTAGGCTTCGACATATTATCTGAACTTCCAAGCATCCTCTACAACAAAGTTTCGTAATTGTATTTTGGCTCCCTATCCAATGATAGTTGAGTAGCAATCTCATAATATAAAAGCAAAAATAGAACAACTGTTTTTATAGGAAAATAATTTTCACACCAGGGGCGACTCCAAAATTTTCATTCAATGCTGAGAAAAATACATAGCGTGTCTATGATAAAAAGCTGTATAAAAAAAAATTTTGCTAGGCAAAAATGATACTCCCTCTGTCCCATTTTAAATGTCCACTATAGGAATATATGCAATTTCAAACACCTAAAAAAAATCTCTCTATGTAATGTCATAATTTATTTTCTATCAAATTAAAGTGTTCATTGAGGAATTTAATTCGGTGTAAAAAAATTTAAAAATATTATACGGAAGTACATTTTTTAATGTTCACAAAATACATGTTTCCTAAATGGGACGGAGGGAGTACATACATATACATTACATCGTTTGACAAAAATTAATTTTTACACTAAGAGAAATGAATTTTTAAGTAGGCTAACTAAACACCCTTAATTAATTGCCCGAGTCTATTTCTTTTTCTTTTTTTTTGTCGACACAGAAGAAGAAAAGGAGCCATCCACTATCTTTATTATATATTGGGCTCTCTTGGGCTAGGCTTGTTTTGTTTTGTTAAGGCTATAACAATTTGATTCAAATTTAGTAGGAAACATTTATTTTAACCTTGCACGAGTAACAATAGTAAAGAAAAATTTAATTTATATCTTTTTTTTTTTCTGTGCATTTTTCGAACCCAGCGAGGTTGCTTGACCTCGCTGATACCATGCTAGAGTTGCCCCTGTTTCACACCTTTTTTTTATTTATTTATAAAAGTGCACCCCTTTATAAAGTGTCAAGTATCGGATTCACAGTTTTTCTCACGAAAAGTCACTCTTTAAAACGATGTATTAATGCTCGAATCTTCTTCCACCGCATCTTGAATCTTTTTCCACCGCATCTTGCCCTTAGAGTGATTTCTTAACAATCATTCGTATTTTATGACGCTTCAAAATGGTGGAGTATTAGGTCTAATTTTATTTATTCTTTTTCACTTTTGAGTTTCTCTTACTCTTAAAAATGAAGTCTTTTTTTTTTTTTTTTCACTTTCATTTTTGAGTTTCTCTTAATGAAGTCTATTTTTTCTCTCACCCGGCCCAAAATTACAGAAATATATAGATAGTCGAAAGAAGCACGAACAAATTAAAACATCACAAAATTATATTGAGCAAAAATTTGCCAATGAGGCCCAGCTGCTAGCTTCCAATGCTTTAATACAAAATCCTCCCAGCCTAGAGAATAAAAAGGTGGTCAGTTCTTTGCTAGGGTTTCCTTTCTCCTTCGGAAGCCTTTTTCTTTCAAGAATAGAGATTACGGTGTTCTAAATTTTCAATTACGCAATCTATCTACTAATACAAAGGTTTAAAAGTTCTCCATAAATCAATTCAGCCCTTACAATTTGCGAATCAATTAATAAAAGTTACGATTTGTTTTTTTATAAAAGTTATGAGACACGCCAAAATATTATGAATCATAGAAAATGTTACAAGTCACATTGCTGAAAAGTTACAAACACTAAAAAATGTTACGATTATCAATGAGGTGACACAATATAGATCATACAATAGGTACATATAGTACACACCTTTAATGTGTATTCCATTGATTGAAGGCATAAAGTAAATAATTAAGTATTGTAACATTTTTATCATTGTGTAGGTGAAGCGGTAGCCTAGTGGTAAGTACAATGTACTCCCATGCATTTTAACAGTATTCAAATCCCACAACTACAATTAAACAATACTGACTTACGCCGAGAAAATAAAAAAACAGATTTATCATTGCTTAAAATTGTAATGACAATTAAAGATAAATTTGTAGTAAAAATTAACTTGGCTCTTATTTTTGTCACAGGTCACACGAATTTATACTACCCCTATATTTCTGCTTAACTCATCCAAATATGCTTCATTTCTGCCAATTTTCACCCCCTCTCAGAAATCATGCAAGTCAACAAGAAGATCAAAATACCCTTTGTACTGTTTTGGATATTCTCACTCCCTCTTCCCCCAAACCACATCGACAAGAAATCGATTCAAACGATGCCCAAAAATTTTGGTCGAAAATGATTCAGAGACATGCTTTTGAGCTTCCTCTCCCATTCTCTCTGCCATTTGGGGGTCCTGAATGAACTTTGCCATGGCCAAAGAGAACTCTTCTGGGTTAGGGTCACTAAGGAACCCTGTCACACCGCTCCTAATTGTCTCAACGGGTCCCCCGCTGTTGCATGCAATCACAGGTTTATGAGCTGCCATTGCTTCCAACGGAACAATCCCAAAATGTTCATCCTACAATAATTACAAGCACCATGAGATTTTTTTTGGTAAAATGTCTGATCAATTTTTGAAGTGAACCGGAATTTCATTCACCTTTGGGGTATAAAGCACACACAGGCATTGGGAAAGAAGAGTATTCCTTTCAGCTGTTGAACATGATGTTATGAATTTCACCTTCTGGGACACTCCTTCCTTCTCTGCTAAGGTTTTCAATTCCTCCAGATATTCGACGTTCTCTCTCAGGCGTTTGTCAAAACCACCTGAAGCCAAAGGCAAACAAATACATATCATCAACAAATGACAAAATAGATTAGGGGGTTAATTTGCATCCTAAATTACACATATGGTAGATACATATACAAAAAAGGTGGCGCCTTTATTATTCTGAATAAGACAGATGTTTTATGCAGGGTGATCATGCAGAGTATGGCATTGGTTCCTAGAGGCGACACTCGAGAGTGAACCCTAGCCAGGATTGCAAAATCAGAATCCCATTATACATAGACTCTCACCCAGATCAAGTTGATTGGGCAGAAAAGTGTATCTTGAAATGGATAAACAAACTCCAACTTAAATTTAAAAAAAAAAAAAAGCATAAACGCTGAGGTGGCTATAAATGTCAGAAGCAGGACCAAGAAAAGAATTCTTTCATCACTCAATAGGGAACTTTCTGTTACAAAGTTCTGCCCTTCAGCCTCTGCAGGGGCAACCCATCAAAGAGCCATGACAGCCGTCTATCTTCCATGATCTTATGGGTGCCATCGTTATTCTTCAGTTTCTGGCATGCATCTATACAAGAGCGCGCTTGATTTGGATCAATTTAGCAAGCCTTGGACGGGGATAATAAACTTCTTCACAAACTTCTACACTTAAAATTACAAGCTGAAACACTGGCTCTTAGGTAGTTGGACCAAACCGACATCATTGATCACCTACTGACAGAAAATCGTTTATGATTTCATAGGAAAACTCTGCTACCAATCAAAGTGAAGAGTAACTAGAAAAACTGTGCAGAAAGCATATTCCTAGGGACTTGAATCGAAGTATCTGAATTTGGCAAAGATGTTTATCAAATACACGATAAACAAAGCTAAGATCTGCAAAAGGTACACTTCGTACATGATACAATACCGAAGCAATACAGTAAATCTAAAAGAATACACCTAAAAGCACAAAAATAAAACAGATGACTGTACTCAAGTGCGCATGCGCGCGTGCGCACACACACACACAGAGAGAGAGAGAGAGAGAGAGTTGCCTGCAACTGTCAAGGTAGCATCAGCCACATTGCGACCTTGAAGAACATTCCCTTCAAGTTTGTGAAGCATGGCAAAGGCAGATATTGCCAACTCTATGTTCTTTTTCCTTTCAAAACGATTGATTGAGAGAAAATTCAACCTACAGCAGAGTGATCCCACAAACTTGTAAACTTTTGCAAGAGAAGAGGGTAAATGCTCAAGGAATGTTTGAACATTCAATTTAAAACCATGCCTAGAACTTGAAAGATACCAAGAACAAGCACGTTTGTTACTTAGAAGTATGTGGTTCATCAAACTGATCTAAGTTGACTGCTGGGTAAAGGACGTCTGGCTTAATTCCTCTTGCGTCAAGATTCTTAAATGTCTTTGCAAAGGTAGATGCAGTAAATTTGCTGTTAACCAAAATCAAATCAGCCATACCTGCAAATCCACCAAGCAGTTCATTAAGATTGTCTGATTGTGAAATGCTCAGTCCAACGTAATAAATAAAGGATATAGAAGTTTATGCAAGATATACAAAGGCAATATCCAGATAGAGACCAGTTGTTATTTCTTCTACGAAGTCTATGGGTTTCCGATACATCCTCCTAAGAACTGTTGTGTGTTGAGCCAGCAACATATCCGGAAAATGGCAATAGAATACAATCTGGACAGGAAGTGGACAAAATGATAACCACAAGTTTAACAGTGACAACACAAATAGTAAATAAAAATGATAACGATAAGAAATAGAATTACCTTTGTAGATTTCTTCAATTTCAGTAGCGGAATGACTACAGAGACTTGATCAGCAAGTATAACATCGTATGATGGCCACATCAACAACAAGCAGATAGCAACAAAAATGCACCGCAGATATGCACATACTGCATGCAGCCGATAGAAAATATGACGGGGAATGAAGGAACCGTACACTGTAACTGGAAAGGTTCCTGGACGTTTGCATACATGTTAATGTCATATATCGGGATATATTATGCAGAAGTGTAGACTCAGAATACCGCCAAAAGAAAAAAAGTTAATAGAAGAAGCATGCACAAGTTATAACAACACAGACACTCATAGTACGTGCAAGAAAAGTATATTTCAAGGCTTCCAAAGATAATATTCTAAACCCTGATTTTCCAAAATTGGATGTCATGACGAAACGGAGTTTTAGCTGATAGGAAGATGAGCAAATGAACATATGGCAACCTTATTTGTGAAACATTATATAATTTCAAGCATAAACTAGAATCATAACAAATAAATAAACAAACCAAGTATGAATACCATATCTAATTAAAATTGCAAAAGCCCATATAATCAAAGTACTACAAAGAAATATATGAAATTCTCACCAGCCAGAGTCTCCTCAAAACATCGAGTTCTGTCATGGTGCGCTGTAAAAATATGAACGTTGTGACCATGGGATGAAAGTTCCACAGCAGCATCAACAATTAACCTTTCAGCTCCTCCTACAGGTAACAGCATTACGGAGTTAGTACAAAGATGACAGTTCTGGCAACGAGATTTCGTTGCACGGCAAAGCTTCTTATTTGATGGTTTCAAATAGCTTCAGGACGTAGAAGAGACTAAGAAAATATCATACAAACTGACAGGATTTTCTAACCAAAGTGACACTTAGAAGGATCAAAGTCTCCAGCACAGGTTCTTTTGGAGGGTCGGGAGCTAAGATGTGGGGAACTTAATAACTTAGAGGCAAGCTCAGTTCAGTTTTTTACCCTACAAAAGAAACCCGAAACGAGGACCAAATTTTGAAAGAAGGAAAAAAGAGAGGGGGAATAGATAGAAAACTTTACGACACAACATCGAAATGGGGTGCTCAACCCAAGTCTCTCATTGTCGGACCCAATGACTCCACCCCATGACTCCCATGAACATATACAAAGAATAGAACTCTAGGGCCCTAGGCTCAAATGGATTTCTGTTGCCAATATATAACAAATAATTCATAAGTCCAATATCATGCATACCAAAGTTAGCAGGAATTGACATTGCCACAAATTGCAATACAAAGAACATTGAAAATAGTAATACATCTTCAAACTCAACAGAATGAGGTATGCCAGTTAGGTTTGAACCTTAGAGCAACTCCAACGGTCAATTATTCCCATTTTGGAAGCAAATCCAAGTGGATTTGAAGTGAAGCCAACTTCTGCCAAATTTGCTTTTGTTCAAATTTTTTTATCTTTGGAGATAAAATTGTATTACAAAATGATATAATTTGGCAGGGTCGGAGAGGAAGGGATTGATGTCAAATCTGGAGATGCCAAAATGCCATCTAAGCCTTCAAAAATAACAAAAAAACAAATTGGCATCTCCATTTGAAGCCATGGGTTGGAGACACTCTTAGTTGCATGAACCTCCTATCGGGTGGGCAAATCCACCTCAAAACCTCGTTCCCATGCTCCCAAGTCGGGCACTCTTAAGAACCTCACTTCCATCAAGAAAGCAACCCATTCTGCTCCCAACTAGGATAGAACGTACATAAATCCCGAAAGAAACAACAGTAAAGATACCAAACCGTATTCTTCCTAGGCATCTAGTCTTTTGACTATCCTACACACATTGGGACACACACATAAAAAATAAAAAAAAGGTCTCCCTCTCCCGTATTAGTCCACCCTGTTAAATTCAAGGAAAAGCCCACGTCAGACTTCCCAATTTAGACTTCATCAGATTCCACCCAGTTCCTTAAATTTTCAGTTTTTTTCGCCAAGATTAACACTTTAGAGAAAAGATTAGAAAGAAAAAAAAACCCACAAAAATGACTGAAATCACAAAACCGAAAAGCATAACAGGTCGAAAATCCAAATTCTTTCCAGATTACTGCAGTAAATAGACTATAAGCTTAAGAATTAAAGACGTCAAGATATAGAACAAGTACTATAACGAAGAAGGGGTGTTATACGTATGAGATTTACCGATTCCGAGGTCTGGATGAATGATGGCGATGTTCAACTTTGATCTTCCCCTCTTCTCCATCGCTTCTCGCTTGTTCACGCTTTGCTGCTGGTGAATCGTTTGATCTTCGTAGATCAACTGTTTCTTTATTCAGTGCATGGGCCCAAACTGTGGTCCACTTGACTTCGTGATAAGAGGCCCAAGTCAAGACCCAAAAGAAAAGGGGGCCCAAGCTGAAATCTAATCAAGAAAAATGGTCTCAAATGACCTTTAACCAATCCCAGGCTAAACAATTACCATTAAGGTCAAAAAATAAATATTTATTACTATTAAGGTGAATCACTATTTTTTAATTACTGTTAAGGTGAATCACTCTATTTTTGGGTTTTGGTTTAGGGTGAACTTTCCTATTACAGGGTTTTAGTGGTTTAGACACTTTCATATGGTACCCTAGAGTTTAGGTTTTGGTACTTTTATAGGGTACCTAAGATTTACGCACTTTTATACGGTTTGGAGAGTTGAGGAGAGAGAGAGAGAGAGAGAGAGAGATTGTGCCCATGTGGAGAGAGAGAGAGAGAGAGAGAAGTTGGGAGTGCATTGGGTCGAAATGGAGTGGCCGGTGCTTTTCCCGCATAAGGTGGAGCTCGTCGTGCATGGGGTCCAAAAACTGGACCGGCCGGTGCTTTATCCATTTCAAAGTGTTCAAGCTTAATTCTATCTCTCTATAAATCGATCGTAAATGATTTTTTTTTAACAAAGCAACACTCGTATCTTTTCCGTATCTTCCTAAATTAATTTACCATTTTTTTTTTCTATCATGATTTTATTTACCAATGACGAAACTCCTTTTTGTGGCAGAACTGTTGTAGCATTTCCTCCTAGATGTCAAATAAACAATTTCAAATTTGAAAAGGATCTTTCAAGTTCATGGGATATGTTTTGTTTCCAGTTATTATACATGTGTCTGATTTATATACGCAGGACCAAGTAAAGATAACCTAGCTCAGTTTCAATTCAATGAAAAGGGAAATAGAAAAAAAGGAGTGATTGTTTTATATTCTCATCGCCATGATGCTGCGCAATACCTTTTTCCACCACTCATTTCATAAATCCCGAAAAATAAAATATTTGATAGAAAAAGATGTTAAAGCATCATATAACAGTGTCACAACAAGAATAGACCTAGTAGTCATGAACCCCGCCGGAGGGATGGCAATGGGGCGGGTTGGGGCGGGTTTTGATGATCCCGGCCCCGACCCTAAAATTCCCAAACCACCCCCTAACCCGCCCCTAACCCGTCCGGGTAAGTTATGGGTACACCCGCCCCCGCCCCTATCGGGTATCAAGTTTACCCGTCCCGCCCCTATTTTTTTCACATATTAGTAAAGTATATTTTAGACTCCAATATTAGTGAACACAAATGATAAGAGTTCACAAATAACTTTCACAACTTAACGAAAATCTACTATCTAATGTTGTATTTTAGTCGTAAAAATAAACTTATAAGAATACAACTAAAATTGGATGCATATAAGGGAAAAAATATAATTTCATATATATAAATATAATTATACATATGTATATATGTCGGGGCGGGTAATATCAGGGCGAGGTGACCATACCCCTGCCCCTACCCTAACCCTGACGGGTTTTTCAAAATCACCCCTGCTCCTACCCGTTACCCAAAAAAATAGAAAAAAACCCTACCCTATCAGGACGGAGTAGGGCGGGTTCAGAGCCGGACGGGTTGAATTGCCATCTCTACGCCTGCCTCGACTCCAGTTCCCGGTCTAGCAGAACTAGGGGCTGGCAATTCGAACAAGATGGAAGAAAGAGGAACTCTGCACTTAAAGAAAGGAATTTTCTCCTACAATTGCTTTATTAAACGCATCTGCCAAATGTAACAAATAGAAATAAATACAGCAAACGCATATGCCCGAAATCCACTTGTTTTTTTTCCATTTTTTTTGTTTGGTCAGAGGGCATACATTAGTAAGATTAGGGAGTCAATAGAGTTAGGAGTTAGTCCACATGGGTCCAGAGACTATCCATAGCCTTAAACCCCAGCCGCGACACTTGTGGGGCTCGAAACCTTGCCTATGCTAGACAATAAGCTTGGCACTTCTGTTTCCTAATGATTAAGGCGCAAGTTCTTCTTAACATTTTTGTGCGACTCTCTTCAACAAAAAACTACAGGATTGAAAAGACAAAAATCCCTCATATACTATAAAAAAAATTAACGCAAAACTAACAAACGCGGAAAAATATTAAGGCCATGTTACACTAACAAAAAACTAGATTTGTTTTAACTCAAAAACTATTCTATTCCACTAACAAAAACTCCCCCAAAAAAGTAGTTTTGTTTTAACTCAAAAACTACTCTATTCCACTAACAAAAAACTCTCCCAAAAAATCAACTACCCTTTACAATAAACTATAACTAAAAAACCAAAAAACACTTTAGTGGAACAAGTTGTAGATTTAAACTACAACTAAAAGCCTAAAAAACCAAAAAACCAAAAAACAAGTTAGTGGAACACCCCCTAATTAAAGACAAACCCAAAGAGTTCAAAAAGTCCCACCAAAATGTTAAAAGGAAAAAGTCCCTCATGTATCTTAGGTCTAGTTTCCATTTGATTTCCTAAAATCAACTCATTTGATTTTATAAGATTCTCATTTTATCAAATGGAAAACTAGGCCTTAATAATTTCGAGAGAATTTTGCTCTTATCCCCTAAACTATGCACATTTTTTCTATGTCGTCCCTAAACTAAAAATTTCTCCCATGTCGTCCTTAAACTATCTAATTTTTTTCCATGTGGTCCAATTGATAACATCTGTTAAAAGAATGGACGAAAAATCCTTCACGTGCTGTGCACGTGTGATCATTGCCCAAATAAGAGGGGTAAAATAGTCTCCCCACATCTCAGAAGCTCCCTGAACAAATTGTAAACAATCTAACTCTCTATCTGCGATCAGTCCCACGACTCTCACTCACTCTCTCTCTCTCTCTCTCTACACGATTTCTACACGATGAACACAATGAACATCAATCTCTCTCTCTCTCTCTCTCTCTCTCTCTCTCTCTCTCTCTCTCTCTCTCATTAGACTTAGGGTTTCGATCACCAACAAACCAGAAGAAGATTTTGGAGATTTAAAGGGTTCCAATCAACGCCGATTAAAAAAAAAAAGGGTTTCGATCGACGGGATGGCTGAGCAAGGGGAAATACCATCGATGCATTACCACCATGAGGATGATTTGACTCTATTTTGTTTGGTAGTCTGTTTTTTAAGATCCAAATATGTTGAATCTGGGATCTATATGTGGTCTGTTTTTTGTAAGAACCATATGTGGTCTGTTTTTTGTAATTATGCACAAGTAGTGGCATAATTATGCACAAATGGTGGAACTTCTATCAAAGCATTTTGAATCTGGTATTTGAATATCAAGTAGATAGGAGCTTATGTAATTATGCTTGGTATTCTGTTTTGTTTGGTATTCTGTGATTTCTGAATCTGTTGATGTGTATTTTATTTTATTTTTTTACTTGGCAGCAATGCAAACTAGAATTGAGCTGCACTTTGACACTTTGGTTGTCTAAAATCTGATGGTATTCTGTTTTGCTTGGTATTTTTTTTTTTTACTGGGTGTGTTGCAGATTTTGGAGGAAAAATAATTGGGGAGGGTGCTCTGTTTTTGAAGGAAAAATCTGATGCACTGTGTGTGTGCCATGGTTGAACCGAGAGAGAGAGAGAGAGAGAGAGAGAGAGAGAGAGAAGGGTGGGGAGGGTGCTTTGTTTTTTCTTTTCCTCCGTTATACACTGGTTGTGTTGCAGATTTTGGAGGAAAAATAATTGGGGTTGGCGCCAATTGTTGTGGGAGGTGGGATGACCTTTTTAACCCTCCCATTAGAGTGATAATCACATGTGCACGGCACATGGTGCAATTTCCATCCAAAAACTAACGGCAGGTTATCAATTGGACCACATGGGAAAAAATTAGATAGTTTAAGGACGACATGGGAGAAATTTTTAGTTTTAGGGATGACATAGAAAAAATATGCATAGTTTAGGGGATAAAAGCAAAATTCTCTCAATAATTTCAGGTACTTTCCGAATATGTGCACATAAAAGAATCTGCTCTCATAAAATAGACATTGGCGATTCCGATGAACATCCATTTTACGCTGCAAAATAACCACCTAACCCCTGATATGTCAAAAAGAAGGAGGGTCCCTCCAAAAGTATAAATTTTTGAACAAAAATGGACATAAATTACAAAATCTTCCATTGATATGTCAATTCGGTTATTCATTTTTGAAAGAAAATGAGTAGATAATACCTTCAATAATACAGTTCTTTACAAGCACAGAACCCCTGCATCCCCACACAGGCTACTTTTTAATGGACGGGATGTCTGGATTAGATCCGAAGCCGAACATACTTTCAAATTCAATAATCCGAATCCGAAAAGACATCTAAATCTATTGCACAACAATACACAGAAAACGTAATTAACGAAAACTCTGTTTGATGCACCAAGACAGGTTTGGGTAGAGGATTCAGAATCAAGCCGTTCCAGTGACACCCAAATCCTTCTCGTTCTCATCCTCGCCTTTTCCAGCACCGAATACCGGCCCACCGTGACCGGCGGCGTCGCGGACCTTATCCTGGAGTTTATCAACCTTAACACCACCCTCATCCTCCTTCGAACGAATGTCCAGCTTCGCCTTGTTGTCCCCTCCTTCCACCGACTCGTACGTCGTCGCCGTTTTCGACCCCGGCGGTTGCGCTCCCTGTGCTCCTGACATCTTCACCCGATTACTCTTTTTTTGGTTTGACAAATTGGACTCTTTCCCAATTTTTTTTTCCGAATCTATAGATCATCAACAAGAAGAGAGAGGGGTCTCTTATGAATAGAACGCTGTTTCAGTGAGATTGTGCCATGTGTTCATCGTAGCTACTGCACGTGGCAGTCAACTGGTCGGCAGTTGATAGCCTAAAGGAGACCACGTGTAAGAAGATTGTGCTTATCTTGACTTTCCCCAATGAGTACTTTGGGGAACTTCCAACAACATACGTACTCTCTTCATCGTAAAAAGTTTACATTAGTTTTAAATTTCAGTTTTTTTATGTATAATACATAATGTTACCCCAAAAATTTTTATTTTTTCAAGTTTGTCCTGTATTAGTTGACTCTACTTAATTTAGGAGTTAATCAAGTTTTGAATTTACATTGTTTTCCGAAAAACGAAAAATCTTGCCACCAATGTAATCAGAGAACTTTTTCAAAAATTTATAACGCACTTTAAACTTTAAAATTTTTAATTATTTTGCTTTTGGTCTCATTTGTTTGATTGTTAAAAGCATCTCATGGGTAGAAATTAAATTTACCAACTTTCCTTTGTTGAAAATTTTAAATTGACCGTATATTTTGAGACAGCCAAAAAAAGAAAGTAGACCAAACTTATTGGGACGGAGGAAGTATTTTTCTGTAAAATACATCTTTCTATTTTCCCGCAAAATTCTTTGGAGAAAAGATAAAAAAGATATGCCTATTGCCTTCATTTGTGGTTTTAACATGAACGCTATTATGACAAATATCTTTTAAACTTAACAGATTAGAAATACACTTTCTGTTCATTTGTTTTCCTTCCTCTCATAGTCTCTGCATGCACATATTTATAGAATGGCAGACGTCAGAAACAGGGTAGAAAGTTAGGCTTGTAATTCGCCTGTGCCGTTAAAATATCTTCAAGAATTAGGAGTACACTATTTTAGTAGAATACTCTTTTTGGTTAGAGTTTCATATTGATTATAACATGTTAGTAACGTAAGACAAATGTAGTAAAAGAACTTGCATAAAGTAAAGTATATATTGAGACAAGATATATATGAAAATAGTTCTTGCGGAACTAATATGGATCAATCTTCTAGACTGATCAAATTCTCAATACCTTAAAATTACTTTTTGTACATTTATCTTCTCTTTTCCTTCTTTCTTACTATATTACACAGTATTTTTCTTTGGATTTCTAAATGAATAAAACTGATAAATGAGGGCCTTATTTTTAGATGAAGTCTCACATACTAATCTTTGCAAATAAATTAAGATGAAGGACTGGTGTGTAATTACCAGCCGCCTCAATCATACACAAATACACAATAAATCACTTCACAACAATACTCATGCAAGTAGACAAACCGATATTTCTTTCAGTTCACTTTTTATGTAGAACATCTAATCTTCATTTTGATTTGGTTAAGTTATTATTGGAATCAATCTAGTATGGATGATATCTTCACGACCTATTATTTGAACTTCTCGTATCTTGCTGCGTTGCAAACTTCATCAACTCTCCATAAAAAATACTCTACTAAAATCGGATTTCACCGTAAATATATCAGTGGGTGGGGCAATAAGACATGCTCATACGGGCTTCATAAAATATGTGGTAAATGAAGCATTTACTTTTTTATAGGAGTAGTAAGCGCGGTATCCGTGCTATGCACAGGAGTAAGAAATTTTTCTGTTTTCATTAATGATGTTTATCCCTCATTGATTTACCATTAAACATAAAAATATGAAAAAAAATTTAGCAAGAGAGAGAGTTTGAAAGTTTTTTTTATAACTTTCTATATTTAATTTTCGGCATTCTATAAAGTGAGCCACGAAAGAGATAGAAAAGAGAGAATAAAAGAATGTGCAATTGTTGGTACAAGTGTTAGTGTCTCTAGCAAACCTGATTGAGAAAATGTCACGTAGGAGAGAAAAACTAAGCGAGAGCTCCATTTTTAGAAGGAAACAACTTTCATTTAGTATATATTCAACAAGCCTTTGTAATTTAACTTTTTAAAGCAAATGTAAAATACATATTCAATAAATAAAAGACAATCTTGGATAAAACATTAGGAATTCAGATGGTGGGGGCAACATTTTTCAAATCAAACTTGGTGCAGTGAGGGGCTGTTCACAGTTTCACATACCCGACCCATCCGCCCGGAAAGAGAGCTTATTCGGGCGGTTTACCCGGCCCGACCCACCATATATATAACAGGCTGTTTTGATAGGCTTGTTCGGGTCCATTTTGCTTGGAAAGGAAAATGCTAAGTACCCATAAAACTCACCCATAAAACTACTCAGAATTTGAAATCAATGGCTTAGATTCACTCCCAAGTGAATTTGAGCCACGAATTTCAAATTTTGGACACTTTTTTTGGGTAAAATTTCTGTATATATTGCTGACTTGGAAAACAATGGCGCACCCTCTGTTTGACTCTCTCATTCTCCCCCTCTAGACCACAGCTGCAAAATTAGGGTCCATTTTGGTTGGCAAACAAGGGGCGCACCCTCTCTTTGACTCTCTCATCTCTCTCCCCCTCTGAACCACAACTGCAAAAGGCGGGTAGACCACAATTCTAGATATGTTCCATCAATCTACTCGTCCTCTGCCTCTAACTCCCTTTAACTTAATCAGTTGGCTGCTGTTGAGAGAGAGAGAGAGAGAGAGAGAGAGAGAGAGAGAGAGATGGGAGACACTTCTGTTGATTTTTTCCTGGAGACATTGACGCAGCTTATAACGAGCTCCAAGCTCGATTCAATCATAGACGAGAAACATCGACTTCAATCTCTCGAGGAGGAGATAAAGTACCTGAGAGGGCTCCTCAAGGTTACGGAGAAGAAACGCAACGAGCATTCAGAAGTGATGAAACTGGTGATGGAGATTCGAGATGTGGTATACGAGGCTGAAAATATTGTAGAAGGGTTTGTAATTGATGCTTTCAAGAAACGCAACGAGCATTCAAATGTTGGCAGGGTCGATTTCCCTTGGCAGCGATTTGCGTGGAAGGTGCCGGAGATATCAAGCGGGTCTACCAAAAATATAAAAAATCTTTCCGTTGAACTTGAAAGTGTCAAGAAGGAGATCAAGACTCTTACGACAACAGTGAAGCATATTTACGACGAGAATATTTATGACATTAACGGAGTGGCAGCCAAAAAATTCAGTGCTAGAAGAACTGGAGGTAATGTTTGGCCGTTTTCCGCATTGAAAAATATTGTCTTGGTTAAGAATCAAAATTTTGTACGGTCACTGGCAACTTATCGTTTGTAGCATCAACCATAACAAATACATAACATGGACCATAAAAATGAGTAATATGAACCATAAAAATGTCCAGGAGAATGCACTATGCGCCCTTAATTTGGCATTAATTCAATTGATTTGATAATAATAACCACAGTTGTTTTCCTTTTTCCCTTGGCATTATATCAATTAGACAATGACTTAAAATGAGAGGCCAGTGAAATATACTATAAGATCTAAATATACGGCTCAAAGATTGTTCATGTTAAAGATTATTTATTTAGTGGTAAATGGGATATGAGAAATTATTCGATTACAAAACGCAGATTTATTTTTTTTGTTACATTTACTATGGCCCCTTCCGTAACTTTTGGCTTCATCCTTGATCATAACCTTACTTCTTTTTTCCAATAGGAGGTTTAGATACATCCAAAGTGGTAAAAGAGAAGGTGGTGGTGGGTTTCGACGATGAGGTAAAGACATTATTAGAGAAGCTTGATGACAAAGGAGAGGGCAGACCACTGGAGATAATAACAATTATCGGCGCAGGTGGAGGCGGCAAAACCACTTTGGCCAGAGAAGTGTTTGATCATCCTTTAACGTCATATACCTTTGAAATTCGTGCATGGGTGGATGTTTCTCAAAATTATGATAAGACTACAAAGAAGGATTTGTTGATTCGTGTTCTGAAATCAGCATTCCCAGAAAATCATGAAGATCACAAGAATAGTAGTGAGGATATTTTGGGAGAAAAGGTACTAAGATGTTTGAAGGGTAGGAAATATCTAATTGTCATGGATGACATCTGGGGTATTGAAGCATGGAATGATATCCAAAGATCATACCCTAACGAACGCAAGGGGAGTAAAGTGTTGTTCACTAGTCGACAACTTGTTCAACCTGATAGCGTCCTTTGCATCCCTCATTATTTGGCTCCCTTACCAAAAGGTTGGAGTTGGGAGTTGTTACGAAAGAAGGTATATTTATTTCAAAAAAGAAAAAGAAAATTAGTGTACATATTTTAACTAAAAATAGTGATTGAAACACATACTTCATTATAATGTCACCATATATTTCCTATTTCTAGTTTCTTTTTCAAGAATTCTATTTTAAAACCTTTCTTATTCCTGTCATATGAACTGTTAAACCCCCATTTCTTAGATCGAGTTGTATGTTGTTACAATTATAGATACCTGATATTTGCCCATATACATCGAACAGGTATTCGGGATAAATTGCTGCCCACCAGAGTTGGTGGACATCGGCGTGAAAATTGCAGAAAAATGTGAAGGACTACCACTCGCAATTGTTGCAATAGCTGGCATTCTGGCAATGGAAGACAAGACACTCAACGTGTGGGAGGTAGTTGCCAAACATTTAAGTTCAATCATTGCCAAAAACAAGGAGGCCGGTTGTATGGAGATATTGGAACTGAGTTACAATCACCTGCCTCTTCATTTGAAAGCATGTTTTCTTTATATTGGAGCGTTCCTCGAAGATTCTGAAATCCGTGTACGCGAGTTGCTATGGTTATGGGTCGCGGAGGGATTTATTCAGCAAAGTGAGGAGGGGAAAAGCTTGGAGGCCGTAGCAAGAGATCGACCAGTTAATCAATCTCATTGATAGAAGTCTCGTAACGGTAGCTAGGAAAAGTTCCCTCGGAGGAATTAAAGCTTGCCGTATCCATGATCTTCTGCGTGTTTTTTGCTTGAAAAAATCCGAGGAGGATAATTTCCTTGTGCAAATTTGTAAGGATTTTTCTTTTTCACGTTCTCCTACAAATAAGGATCGTCGCCTCTTCATTGCCGATCAGTTCTTTCATAAGTCTTCTTTAGGCCGTCGTGCTCGAAACCTTCATTCTTTTCTGTGCCTCCCCACACCAAACTTCTGGTATTCATCGTTTGAACAAAATATCTCATTCTTTGCTAAATACTTTGAACGTCTCAGGGTGTTGAGTTTTATCACGAGTCAACGCACGGTACCAATACCAAGAGGACATCTAGTTCATTTGAGATACTTAGCAATTAGGTTGTGTAGTTCAGTGAAGATAGGATTGGAATCGATTTCCAACCTCTTGAACCTAGAAACCCTTGACCTTGAATTTAAGGGACCAAGTGGCTCTATTAAGTTGCCTCGCGATGTATTTAAGATGGTTAAGTTGAGGCATCTTTATTCTAAAGATGGGGTATTCGAGTATCATTTTTCTTCTGAAGCAACAACAAGAGTTGGTTTTGATCAAACCTCCAAGTTGGATAGCCTACAGACCTTGCACACAATATGTGCTTGTAAGGATTGCCGAAGTTTCTTGGTAAGGACTCCCAATCTTAAGAAGCTAGGACTGGAAGAAAAATTCAATGATTTTCCCATATTCCTCGACTTGGAGTTCTTAAAATACCTTGAGACACTCAGTTTGAGATGCATCACTCTCACAGCAGGGTTGAAGCTTCCTCTGACTATTAAGCGACTGGCTTTGGATTGGACAAGCTTAAAGTGGGAGAATCTTTTGATCCTCCAAAACCTGCCGAGCCTTGAGGTTCTCAAATTTAAAGCCATTGCCACTGAAGGACCAGTTTGGAACACAAGTGAAGAAGGGTTCCCCCAACTCAAGTACTTGAGTTTTGTCGATATGGATGACTTTGAGGAGTGGAATGCTTCCGAAGATCAATTTCCGAGACTTGAGGTCTTAGTGCTTGAAGGTTGCAAAAAATTGGAGCGGATCCCGATTGATTTTGCTAATCTAAACGAACTTCGTGAAATTAAATTAGTTGGGTGCACTCCGTCTGCGGAAGAATCGGCTAGGGAGATTCAGGAAGAGCAAAGAAATAGAAAAGGAGATGATGATTGCCCAAATCTCATTGTCAAACCTCCAACACCCCCCTACCTGAAACACTCCTTATTATATTTGGAACTGGAAGGACGCTGACGAAAGTGAATAAAACCCCGGTAATTGATTTCAGTTTCTTCAAGTTAAAAGGTTTGAGCTTGTATGTTTTTTTTTTCCCCTAAGTTGAAACTTCCGTTTTTGTTAGTTGAAGACAATTGCTATTTTGTTCTCCCTCGTTAAAAAACATTACCCTACAATACACTTTTTAATAATGACGAGATTACTTTTTTATGATATCTACATATCGACCAATAGAAGTAAGGGTAATGCTCATCATTTTTTAATGAGGGTGAACGAAATTAAGTTCATATTTTCTTCTATCTTGTTTGTAATTTGACAGGTATGTGAATGTGGACACTGTAATATGATTTCTTGGGATGTTATGCGTTTAATATTTACATGTCCAATCTTTAAATTTTAAAATTTGAGTACAAGCCCTAAAAAATTACTCCCTCCGTCCCTTTTTAAATGTGTTGCTTCGTAAATCCAACTTATTAAAAAAACATCATCATTACACCTTTCACATCAACTTTTTCACTTTCCACATCAACTTTTACCTCCACTTTCCAAAATTATCCTTCACCCTTACCCATTAACTTTTTACCCACTAACTTTTCAAAAGGGCAAAATGATAATTCTACAAACTTTTACCCATTAACTTTTCAAAACACACACTTATTAAGGGACAACCCAAAATAGAAATGTCAACACTTAAAAAGGGACAGAGGGAGTAACTCTAGTCCTTTACCCATATCAAATTGGTTTCACGGTAACGAGCTGCACTAGCTGACCTTGTTACCCTTAGCTAACCACATGACTTAAATGGTTAACCTCGAGTTATACAGTAGCTGCTTGACTCGTTATTTACAACCTCCATTCCACGTGCAATTTCAAATCCTTAAAAAACATATTTCTTTATATATAATGTTTTAATTTTTTTATACCAAATTAAAGTGCTCAAAAAAATTTAAAAACATGCTATAAAAGTGCATTTTTTAACGGCTACAAAATACATATTTTCCAAAAGTATCATTTAAAAGGAGACGAAGGGAGTACCTTCTTACCCCTAGTAAGTTAAATAGTCACCGATCAAATCGTTACCGTGGATTACATACTAGACAAGACGAATAAAATGAACGGTTCGCTTGGATCGAACACAACGGGACCCCGAGTGGGCCCCGCAACCACTACACAACACGCACCCCGCTCCTAGCGAAATCACTCCATCTCCGTCTTGCAGCCGGCGAACTAAGCCGTATTCGGCGGGGCGGCGTCACCATATATTCACTGAACCTGACCCTCTTTCTTTCCCAATTCCCACCCCAACATCACTCCATCTCCGTCATTTCTTCTCTCTGTCTTCGAATTAGAGCTTTGAACCCAAAAAATGCCCAGGCAACAAGAGGTACACTGCATAATTGTGGTGATAGGTTACAATGCGGGGTTCGTACTCCTTGTTAATTGGTATTCCAAACACAAACCCAAATTCTCACCCCTCTGTATTCTAAGGCGGCACCCACATACCATAGTTTCAAATAGCAGTATCGGGAGATGTAGTGGTCACAGTTTTAGTGTATCGGTAGCGGACGTATTGAACAATACGTAACAGAAATCAGATGATGTGGTCGTAATTTTTTTTAAATAATTAACAACACGAATAAAGCTGAAAAAAAAAAAAAAAAAACAGTTGCTAGTCTCTGTTTTCCGTTGCAAGCCTGAACCGGACCATGAACACGTACCGGGAACCAATCATTAGCAACACGAATAATGCGGAAAATTGGAAAATAAAATAAAATAAAGGTTGCTACTCTGTTTTCCATTGCCGGCCTGAACCGGACCGTGAACACGTACCGGGAACCAGCCGAGACGGTTTGCAATTTTCAATCCCACTGCTATACTGGTAAGTATCCGTACCGGAACCTTCAAAATCCGATACCCGCGACCGTAGGTCTCGGACGATTGTTAAAAGTATGCCACAGACAGACAAGAAGCTCTCCATCTCCTCAGCAAAAAAGAGGTTATATCAACCATTTTCAAGCTTACCTCGACATGGCAAAAACACTAAGCATCATAAAGAATTCTAAGCAACTGCAATCGAGTTCCTAGCAAACCAAGTAGTACCGTAGTTTTTTTTTTTTTTTTTGACAATTTTTCCTTTGCAACAATACTTACATATACATGCGGAGAGAGGGAGAGACATGCACTCTAAACACACACGTAGTATATACAAAAATACTACGTGTACGCAAGTGCGCGTTCGCCAAATGCACGGACGGTGTATCTTAACCGTCCGTGCGCATTTTTGACGGTCCAGATTTTAAATAAATTGTTCACGTGAACAATTTGTTTGTTTGCGCGAACAAATTATTTAAAATTCCGACCATTGATTTTTTAGATGGACGATTGAGATGAGTTGCGTGCATATGGCGTACGCGAGTGTGCGTACCATAGCCGCGTTCATGTATATACACACTACTAGTAATAAAACATGCCACAGACGCTTTCAAGAGAGAGAGAAGGATTTAGCTTCAGGTGGCGGCGGTGCCGGTGCCGCCCCAAATCTTTCTTTTCCTTCTCATCCTCAACCTCACCTCCTGATCTTCGATCCGGAACGAAAACCGGGGGAGGCCCAGACCCTGCGAGCTCCCCTGGTACCTTGTCCTCTACTTTATCTATTTGAACACCACTCTCATCCTCCCTTGAACGTACGAATGTCCAGTTTCGGCTTGTTTTCCGATCCTTCCACCGACTCGTACGTCGCCGTTATCACTCCCGGCGGCAGCGCTCCCTGTGACCCCGACATCTTTTCCTAGCTCTATTTTCTGCGTGTGAAGATTCAATTCGCCCAATTTCCTAAAAACTTGTTGAAAACCTTTCTTTTTTTTTTGTTCTGTTAAAAAGATGAAGTTTCATAACCAACTGCTGCATCAACGGACTAGGGTGTTATGGATTTTATCGCCGAACACCTGTTCAATCCTACAACACAAACGCCCCTACGGATCTTGGGAACAATGAATCACAGAAAAAGAACAAGCAAATAAGTGCGTAATGAAAACAGGAAAGAAAAGCAAGACACAAGATATACGTGGAAAACCTCAACGTGAGGAAAAACCACGGGAGCCACACCAGTCCACTATGAAATCGAATCAAAGAGTACAAGTCTTCTCACAATCTCTCTGAGATTGGTTTTCTCTCGCCTCTCTCTCTTTTTCACGCTCTGAAAAAGTGATACACAATCTATCAAACACGCAGCCGGCCAAAACCCTAAAAAACAATTTTAAGGCTCGCGGTAGCGCTACAGGGAAACACCTGTAGCGCTCCAGAACTCTCTGTTCCGAAAATAGGTCCTGGGTAGCGCTACCCCAAAACCTTGGTAGCGCTACCGCGTTGCTTATCTTCACTCCCAACAATCTCCCACTTGAAGATAACCTGAAGCATCCGCAAATAAACAACCGCAGACCCAAATGATCTCAATCAAACCGTGGACGTAGTCATCTGACCCCTCTTGGTGTGACTCCAGGCCCATCATCTCTTCAAGCATGAAGGCCAACTGAAGTTGAACACAACTTCAGTTTCTGAACAGTAACAGACTTGGTCAACATATCTGCCGGATTTCGATCCCCCAAAATCTTCTCTAGCAACAAATCCCCATCCTCCAAAAGCGAACGGATAAAATGGTACCTTAAATCAATATGCTTCGTCCTGGCATGGAATACTGGATTTTTGGCAAGGTGTATAGCACTCTGGCTGTCACTGAAAAGAACGCAGTTCTCTTGCTTCAAACCCAACTCCTCCAAGAAGCCCTTCAACCAAATCATCTCCTTTGCAGCCTCAGTCACGGCCACATACTCAGCTTCTGTCGTGGATAGTGTCACTAACTTCTGCAGACGTGAGACCCAGCTCACCGCTGTTGAACCCATAGTATAGATATAACCCGTGGTACTTCGCCGCGTATCCTGATCACCGGCAAAGTCTGCATCCACATATCCCTGCACTGTCAATTTCCCTTTCCCAAAACAAAGTGGCAAATCAGTGGTACCTCTCAAATATCGCATGATCCACTTTACTGCTTCCCAATGCTGTTTCCCTGGATTGCTAGCAAACCTGCTCACAACTCCCACTGCATGGGCAATGTCTGGTCTCGTGTTCACCATCGCATACATTAGGCTACCCACGGCCGAGGTATACGGAACCTTGGCCATGTACTCTCTCTCTGCATCTGTCTTGGGTGATTGCCCCTGAGAAAGTTTGAAATGACTTCCCAAGGGTGTGCCAACTGCCTTAGCACCTTGCATATTGAACCTCTCCAGAACGCGTTCAATATACTCAGCCTGACTCAACCGCAAGGTTCCCTGAGCCCTATCCCTGCTGATTCTCATCCCAAGTATCTGCTTAGCTGCACCCAGATCTTTCATAGCAAACTCTGTTGCCAACTGTTGCTTCAACCTATTGATTTCCCTAACACAGGAACCTGCTACAAGCATATCATCTACGTAGAGCAATAAAATGATGTAGCTAGACTCAAACCTCTTGAAGTAACAACAGTGATCTCCATTGCACCTTGTGTAGCCACTGCGCTGCATGAAACCATCAAACTTTCTGTACCACTGTCTGGGAGCCTGTTTCAAACCATACAGACTCTTCTTGAGCCTGCACACCATCTCTTCCTTGTCTTTCACAATGAAGCCAACAGGCTGCTTCATGTAGATTTCTTCATCCAAGTCCCCGTGAAGAAAAGCAGTTTTAACATCTAACTGCTCAAGGTAGAGATTTTCAGCAGCAACCAAACTCAGCACCACTCTGATAGTGGCCATCTTCACAACTGGCGAAAATATCTCTGTATAATCGATCCCCTCCTTCTGTTGGAAGCCTTTTACAACCAATCTTGCCTTGTACCTTTTCTTGCCATCACTCTCCTGCTTAAGTCGAAAAACCCATTTGTTTTGCAAGGCTTTCTTTCCTGCGGGAAGCTGAGCTAACTGCCAAGTATCGTTGGAATGAAGAGAATCCATCTCTTCCTGCATCGCAGTCTTCCACCTAGCTGACTCGGAAACCTGCATAGCCTCATCATAGCACTCTGGTTCTCCACTGTCCGTCAAAAGCAAGTAATCAAGCGAAGAAATATATTTCGGATTCGGCTTGTGTACTCTGGTTGTCCTCCTCAACACTCTGACCGCTGAACTAGTCCCTGCCTCTGGAGCTACCTCATCTGAAACTGTCCCCTCTGAAACTGTCTCATCTAAAGCTCTCTCCTCTGCCTTACCAGACCTCTGTTCAACCCCACTGTTATCTGGAAGATCCTCCAACTCAAAGTACTCGGACGTATCTCCATCCGAAGTGGTACTCCCACTGCTCTGTTTGCTGTCCCTATCTTTGTAAATCACCTTTTCATCAAACACAACGTCTCTGCTTCTGATTATCTTCCGGTTCTTGTCATCCCAAAAACGATAACCAAACTCATCTCCGCCGTACCCAATAAAGGTGCACTTCTGTGACTTAGCATCAAGTTTATCCCTGTCCTTGTCGCTAATATGCACATAGGAAACACAACCGAAAACACGTAAGTGTGAGAGATTTACCTTTTTACCACTCCAAACCTCCTCTGGTATGCCAAAATTCAACGGAACTGATGGCCCAAGATTGATCAAATATGCTGCTGTGTCGACTGCATCTGCCCAAAACATCTTGGGCAACCCTGCGTGTATCCGCATGCTCCTAGCACGCTCAGTCAAGGTCCTGTTCATTCTCTCTGCAATGCCATTATGCTGCGGAGTCCCTGGAGGTGTCCTCTCTAAACGAATCCCGAATAGAGCGCAGGCTCTCTTGAACTCCCCCAACTCATACTCTCCGCCGTTGTCGGACCTCAACCTTTTCACCTTCAAATCGGTTTCATTCTCAACCCTGGCCTTCCACTTCTTGAAGACTTCAAAGACCTCTGACTTGTGCTTCATGAAGTATACCCATACCTTCCTCGAGTGATCGTCGACAAAGGTAACATAGTAGTAAGAACCGCCAAGAGAAGACACTGTAGCTGGACCCCACACATCTGTATGGACAAGCTCTAGCTTCTGAGCCCTGGGAGGCCTGCCGCCTTTCTGAAAGCTAACCCGTTTCTGTTTCCCGAAGATACAATCCTCACACATGTCAATATCCACTGACTCTAAACCCGGTAGCTTCCCATTCGACTGCATCACCTTCATTCCCTTCTCACTCATATGCCCCAGTCTTCTGTGCCACAGATTTGAACTCTCCTTGCTGTCTGCAACAGCAAGTGTATCGCTACCATGTGAAGTCAAGTAAAGTGTACCAACTTTCTTGCCTTTGGCCGCCACCATGGTACCGTTGGAGACTTTCCACGTGTCCCCTGTGAATGTCGAAGTATAACCTGCTGCTGCAAGCTGTCCAACCGAAACAAGATTTCTCTTCAAATTCGGAACGTGCCTGACATCTTTCAGACACCATCTGTACCCCTGCGTCGCAATCTGAACATCCCCTCTTCCCACTATACTGCAAGGCTCGTCGTCCCCCAAGTATACTTTCCCAAAGTCCCCTGCTACATAGTTCTGCAGAACCTCCCTGTTAGCAGTGGCGTGGAATGAGGCACCCGAATCAATCACCCACGATTCGGCGTCGCTGTTCATAGCAAGAATAAGTGCATCGTGCACAATATGAGCCTCTTGCTCACTGTTATTCTTCTTCGGTGCTTTGCAAGTTGCTGACATATGGCCTGTCTGACCACAATTCCAACATTCACCTTTAATAGGCCGAACCTGAGATTTGGCCTTATTTCCCTTACCCTTGGATTTTGACCTGTTCCTGTTCTGATTCTGACCACCCTTGGCCTGGCTTCTGCCCCGCTGCTCAACACTTAGAGCTGAACCTGAACTACTTGAACCATCGATCGAACCCCTTCTGACCTCCTCAGTCAGAATCAAACTGACAACCTCACTCAGTTTCAACTTTTCTTTCCCTGCCGAATTACTGACTGCAGTTACAGTACCCTGCCAGCTCTCTGGCAACTGAGACAGAATTAACAAGGCTTGAACCTCATCATCAAACTCGATATCGACAGACGTAAGTTGATCAACAATCATATTGAACTCACTGAGATGTGACATAAAGGAAACCCCTTCTGCCATAGACAGGTTGAAAAGTTTTTTCATAAGATGTACCTTATTCGCAGCAGACGGTTGCTCGTACATCTTCTTCAGCGCTTCCATAAGCTCCTCCGTCGTTTTCTCCTTCAGGATGTTGTGTGTGACTGACTTTGAAAGGGACAGGCGAATAACCCCTAACGCCTTCCTATCCAGAACGTTCCAATCATCGTCGCTCTCTGTAGCTTTCTTCCCCTTTTCTTTACCTTCCAACGGCCGGTAAAGATCCTTCTGATACAGATAGTCCTCTATCTGCGTTTTCCAGTACGCGAAGTCTAACCCATCAAACTTGTCGATCCTCTGTTTGCCTTCTTCAGAACCCATAGCTCCCACTGAAACCCTAGCTTGCCCGAACGAGATTAAACCCTAATCTGTCGGACGAAAACTACCGCAACCGCGGCTCTGATACCAGTTGTTATGGATTTTATCGCCGAACACCTGTTCAATCCTACAACACAAACGCCCCTACGGATCTTGGGAACAATGAATCACAGAAAAAGAACAAGCAAATAAGTGCGTAATGAAAACAGGAAAGAAAAGCAAGACACAAGATATACGTGGAAAACCTCAACGTGAGGAAAAACCACGGGAGCCACACCAGTCCACTATGAAATCGAATCAAAGAGTACAAGTCTTCTCACAATCTCTCTGAGATTGGTTTTCTCTCGCCTCTCTCTCTTTTTCACGCTCTGAAAAAGTGATACACAATCTATCAAACACGCAGCCGGCCAAAACCCTAAAAAACAATTTTAAGGCTCGCGGTAGCGCTACAGGGAAACACCTGTAGCGCTCCAGAACTCTCTGTTCCGAAAATAGGTCCTGGGTAGCGCTACCCCAAAACCTTGGTAGCGCTACCGCGTTGCTTATCTTCACTCCCAACATAGGGCTACTAAATAAACTAAAAGCTAAACTAAAAGCTCGATCGAGCTCGACTATGAGGTGAAGATTCAATCACTTCCGATTATTCGTATAGAAACTCGAACAAAGCTTGAATATATGGGTGTTTGGCTCGATGTACAGGCTCGCGAATAAAAAACGAACCCGTTACTATACTAAAGATAAGGGAAAATTACAGAATCCGATCATCTTTTCTTTAGACCTTTTACCTAGTACATAGAATAACAATGTAAAATACAAAATCCGATCTTCTTTTCTTTAGACCTTTTACCTAGTATTATTTTCCCTTCTCTTGTGTATCCAATATAAAAATTTCTTCAGCGAGTTACGAAAATGTAAAACTTATCAAATTTTATAGTAAAATCTTCCATGGAAGGCTAGACATTCAGTTTTGTGCCAGTGTAGTGGAATACTTTTTGTTGTTCTTTTTCATGCTCGTCTTACAAAAGTTCGAGCCAAGCTTGAATAATACTGTGTTATGCTTGTTTGGCTCGCATGAGTAGCATTTTTAAGGGGTTCGCATGTTTCAAGAGCTTACTGTCACGGAACCAAGGTGAGTGCCATGCGATATGTGTTGTGCGCTGTGTGGTGCGGCAAAACTATATATGTTGTTTAACTTGATTTTTGTGCACACCTCCAAAGCTACCAGGGTTCTTGTTTGGAGGAAGAAAAAACCACTACAAAGTGCCTATACCCTAAACCCGAAGTGCCTAATCCAAGTGCCTAAACCCACTATACCCTACCCCAAAGAGCCTAAATCTTCTAAAACTAAACTCCAAAATTAACTCTTCAAACAGGGCCCTTGGATGTACCAAGAAAATGAATAAAACGACATAATTTTACCGCACAACACGGCGCACAACACCTACTGCACAACCCTCCCCGGATTAATCACGCAATTGATCCGAGAATTCCGCGTTCTTACACAATTGTTAGGCCAACTCCCCACGACAAATTAATACCCCCAGATCAAGGCCTGGGTTTGATACCAAACCGCCCCTCCTTTCTTCCGTCTTAGAACCAGGATAAAATAACCACAAGATGCAACAAATGCTCACCTATTGCCATACTCGCAATGTGGAGGGAGAGGGAATGGTGCCCCATCCGACCATCCATTTCGATGATACACGGCTTGAATTTTATCCGAATAATAAATGATTTGGACGTTTAGATGGGAACTACCTACGCAGTGTAATGCTTTGGGGGCACTACAGGAACTCCTTTTAGGACTTGAACACTCTCAAACGACCGCACTGAAAGAAAAGATGATCTAAATTTTTGAGAAAGTGTATGGAACATGAAAGTAAAACATGAAAATGAACATGAAAAGTCATCCGACAAATGAAATTCGTCTAGTACAGTGTTTGAATAGTGAACCGGGCGGATCTCATCTGTTGAGAGAGAGGTGCACTCTATCTGAAGATTCTGAACACAACATTTATGTACAATACATAGACTAAAGGAGGTCTAATACACTAAACAGGAGAAGCCATGCCGGTAGCACCTAAATCTTTCTCCTCCTCCTCATCCCCAAGTTTGTTGGCAGCAGAGAAAATAGGCCCATGAGCAGGACCAGAGACATCTGGGGGAATCTTGTCCTGGAGTTTGTCAATCTCAATACCACCCTCATCCTCCTTCGAACGAGGGTCCAACTAGCTAATCAATTCGCCTTCCCTTTGTTCTCCTTCAGATCATTGACAACTACAATCCCCTTCTCATTGTCTCTTATTTCATTGCCATTGTCCACTGACACTTCTCTATGTTCCTGCATTGAACGAATTGTTAGCTATTGTGAAAAGAAAAAGTTCCCACAGTTACACTGCAGATAAACTGTTACCATTTCCATTTTCAAGTTAGATAATACAATAGGAGTAGTGCCTTGAACCTCCTCAAATCCAAAAATCTTGATACATGTCCTGATTGACACTTCGTCAAATTTTTTTTTTTATAACCAGGTGGTTGGGCCAACTTATGCGCACCTCAACTTATCTTAGGGACCATAAACCTACCGTCCACTAGCAGGGACCCTACCTAAAGCTGGAGCAAATGCTCTGTATCGACTGGCCAGTTGATAGCACGTCTTGAATGACACTTCATCAATTTCCAAATACATGCCATAGCCCATGGCTAAGTTAGACAAACTTCTTTACAAGGTGATACAGAGAGGACTCTACATGATAGCATAACAATGTTTTCGGAGAAATTTCAAGTCAGTAGGTAGAATAACCGATACCGCGGACCACCAACGATCCAACTCAAAACAATTGCTTTTGCGATAGTAGTTTATGAACTCTTAGACGCAAATGTAAAAGGTCGATTAGCCTAAATAGTATGAGTAATTGAAACAGACCAGAAAAAAGGAAACAAAAATCATGAGAAGAACTGGTATCTCACCGGGCAAGTAGCCACTCCTGTGTTCCCATCCCCAAAACTCTGAACACCCTTGTCGATATTTTCAACACACTTATTGGCATCACCATCCTTCAAAGAGTTCTGCAATGCAAAAGGTAGGAAACAACTTAATACATTGTTTCAATTTACAATTTCTCGAAACCGAATCTACGTCTTACTCAAACAAGTCACGAAGATAGTTAAACCACCTCACAAGGCATCACATTATCACCAGTAACAGTTGAAGTCCCAGGAACACTAGAGCTGGGCAACTCTTCTTCCTTATCAACATCAGGAACCTCCTTCTGAATGATTTCTCCATCATCAACTTTTTCCAAAGCCGAATCTTTGTTGATCATACTTGACTCTCCAATGGCAACCTCAGCATTTCCCTTCGATGCCATAAACAATCAGCACATATTATTACTGGAAAATGAAGTAGATGTAACTGGTTGTTACCCAACATTCAACAACAACATAATTTTCCGTTCGCCAACAGATGAAGCCATTGATTCAAGAATCATTTTCCATTAAAAACAGGGTTCATTTTGATATACAGAAATGAAATTTCTGCTTGTTCAACAACGAAAGACCCAAATTATTGATTGGTTGGTGAAATAACCATTATGTTTGAACTGAAAATCCATTTCTAAGCTGATAAACAATCACTATAAAACAATTTTAATATTTAACAAAATGTCACACAAACAAAATGCTAGGTACCCTTTTTTGAGGAGAAAAATGCTAGTTACCTGAGACTCAATAGGTTTAGCCGATAAAGAAACAATAGTGGGAAGCCGATCAATATCCCAACCAAGAACCCTGCACAAAACCTGTGCATAAGCTCTATGTGCCTTCTTCTTCGTCCTCTCTATCATCACCGAATGCTGCACAACAGCCACACAGTTCTTAAACCTCTTCCTCTTCCCAATCCCGCTACAAACCAAGCAAACAAAATCACCCCCTTCCCAATTCTTCTCACAATACCACCTCAATTCCTCCTCCTCTTCAAACAACTTCAAAAAGAACTGGTACTCCTCACACCCATCTCCACCCATTACATCATCTTCATCACTTCCATCACTTCCCTCCCCATCACTGTCCAAATTACCCGCGAAAAACCCTTCCGAGGCGGTTATGGCATTGTTCTGGATTTGGGTCGCGGCGAATTGGGCTTGTTCTTCGGCTGAGAGTACTACCCGGGTAATCAGAGTCGGAGCAGGCCAGCCCGACGGTGAGGGGTCCACAGGAGTTTCCTTGCAGGGCCATTCGAGGTTGGATTGGGGAGGAATTTTGTTTGCACTTTTGTGTCTTTTGGGCCAGGTTTTGTTGGGTTTCTTGAATTCGGGGGGATTGGAGGGTGGGAGGAGGTGGGTTGAGGTGGTGTGATTAGGGTTAGGGTTAGGATTTGGTCGAGGTGGGCCTTGGTCCAGGTGGGTCTTAGTTGTCAGTTCCTGCATCGAACGAATTGTTAGCTATTGTGAAAAGAAAAAAGTTCCAACAGTTACCCTGTAGATACGCCGTTACCATTTCCATTTTCAAGGGAGATAATACAATATGAGTAGTGCCTTAATCCTCCTCAATCCATTGTAAATTTGGAACTGATAACTTTAAAAATGGCAAAAAACCCGAAAACCTTGTACATGTCCTGAATGAAACTTCGTCAATTTTTTTTTATTTTTTATACCCAGGTCTCAGGGCCAGCTATGTGCACCTCGACTTATCATGGGGACCATAAACCCACCCTCCACTAGCAAGGACCTCACTTAAAGCCAGAACAAATGCTCTGTATGGACTGGCCAGATGATAGCACGTCTTGAATGACACTTAGTCATTTTCTAAAAACATGCCATTGGCCCATGGCTAAGTTAGAAAAACTTCTCTACATGGTGATACAGACAGGACTCTAAATGATAGCATAACAATGTTTTCGGAGAAATTTCAAGCCAATTGGTAGAATAACTAAAAGATACCATGGACCACCAACGATCCAGCTTAAAACCACTGTTTTTGTGGTTATAATTTATGAACTCTTAGAAGCAAATGTAAAAGGTTGATTAGCCTAAACACTATGAGTAATTGAAGCCGACCAGGAAAATAAGGAAAACAGAAACAAAAATCATGAGAAGAACTGGTATCTCACCATGCAAGTAGCCACTCCTGTGTTCCCATCCCCAAAACTCTGAACCCCGTTGCCGATATTTTCAACACACTTATTGGCATCACCATCATTCGAAGAGTTCTGCAATGCAGAAGGTAAGAGACAACTTAATAAATTGTTTTAATTTACAATTTCTCGAAACCGAATCTACATCTTACTCAAACAAGTCGTGAAGATAGTTAAACCACCTCGCAAGGCATCACATTATCACTGATAACAGTTGAAGTCCCAGGAACACTAGAGCTGAGCAACTCTTCTTCCTTATCAACATTTTCCAAAGCCGAATCTTTGTTGATCATACTCGACTCCCCAATGGCAACCTCAGCATTTCCCTTCGATGCCATGAACAATCATCACAAATTATTGTTGGAAAATGCAATAGATGTAACTGGTTGTTACCCGACATTCGACAACAACATAATTTCCCGTTCGCCTCAACAGATAAAGCCATTGATTCAAGAATCATTTTCCATTAAAAACAGGGTTCATTTTGATATATAGAAATGAAGTTTCTGCTCGTTCAACAACAAAAGATCCAAACTATTGATTAGTTGGTGAAAATAACCTTTATGTTTGATCTGAAAATCTAAGCTGATAAACAATCACAATAAAACGATTTTAATATTTAACAAAAATGTCATACAAACAAATGCTAGTTAACCATTTTTGAGGAGAAAAATTCTAGTTACCTGAGAGTCAATAGGTTTAGCCAACGAAGAATCAATAGTGGGAAGCTGATCAATATCCCAACCAAGAACCCTACACAAAACCTGTGCATAAGCTCTATGTGCCTTCTTCTTCTTCGTCCTCGCTATTGTCACCGAATGCTGCACAACAGCCACACAGTTCTTAAACCTCTTCCTCTTCCCAATCCCGCTACAAACCAAGCAAACAAAATCACCCCCTTCCCAATTCTTCTCACAATACCCTCTCAACTCCTCCTCTTCAAACAACTTCGAAAAGAACTGGTACTCCTCATACCCATCTCCACCCATTTCTTCATCTTCATCACTTCCATCACTTCCCTCCCCATCACTGTCCAAATTACCCGCGAAAAACCCTTCCAAGGCGGTTACGGCCTTATTCTGGATTCGGGTCGCAGCGAATTGGGCTTGTTCTTCGGGTGAGAGTACTACCCGGGTAATCAGAGTCCGGGCGGGCCAGCCAGACGGTGAGGGATCCACGGGGGTTTCCTTGCAGGGCCATTCGAGCTCGGATTGGGGAGGGGTTTTGTTGGCCCTTTTGGGTCTTTTGTTGGGTTTCTTGAATTGGGGGGGATTGGAAGGTGGGAGGAGGTGGGTTGAGGTGGTGTGATTAGGGTTAGGGTAAGGGTTTAGTCGAGGTGGGCCTTGGTGCCAGAGGGAGTGGAGGTAGATAACCTCGTCTCTCAATCTCTGTTCGTTGTATGGATCCATTGACATTGTTGTCTGAATTTCGAAACTGGAAGTGACACTACATATTCTTGTCAAATGCAACGACGAGTAGAAACCCGAGGGTTCATAAGACTTGGGTTTCGACTAGAACGAGGTGAAGGAGAAACTCCAGTCTGTTTCAGGCTTTCGTTTGTTTTGGGCAGCAGCTGAAGCCGTGTTTACGAAACACGCCTTCTTAGGCGTGTTTGGTAACCACGCTTTCAGAAAGTGTATTTTCTGAATACGTTTTCAGTATTTTATTTTTTTACATCATAAATCGTGTTTGCTGCACACGTTTTTCAAAGGCGTGTTTGGTAAACACGCTTTCAAACCGGATTAGGATTAACTTAATTTTCTCGGTTAATCCGTTTTAACTCAATGTGAAAGCGTGAAAAGAAACCACGTTTTCCGGAAAGCGTGATTAGCAACCACGTTTTCACGTAGTTCGGGAATAAAGTTAAAAAAGTCACGTTTTATTTAATAAAGTTTAAAAAAAATGCAAATCGGTTAATTGGCCGATTTGATAAGGTAAAATGAGAACGGTTTAGAATTAGAATTTAATGTTGAAAAAAAAAAGAGAATTAGAATTTACAACCAAAAAAAAAACTCTAGAACCACGCACAACTTACGCACACAAATTCACACACACTCACATATTTTGTGGGCACACAAACATGCATTGTTTGTAGGCACCAAAAAAAAATGCGAGTGTGCAATTGTATGTGTAAGTGGTGTGTGGTTCTAGCAAATCTGTTACGATTTACTGCTTAATCCCTCGTTTTATTTGAGTAATTTGAAAAAAATGGAGAGAAATGTACAAAATTGATTTTTTTGATGGGTCAATTGATAGTCCATTTTTAATACATGTTTCACTACATTATTTACATTTCAAAAAGCTAAAGAAAATGAAGAAAAAAAACTCACATTTGAATACACATTATACTTTTCAATTCATCTTCACACATTTTACAAAAAATTTACATGCTTCAATACAATTTTTTTTGTCAAAAGAAACATAATTAAATTAAGAGAAATTAATTAGAGATCCTGTTTGGAAATCCTACTTATGTTCTTATTCTTTGTGTTATCACTAGTTATGTTTACATCCTGCATTTTGATTTATGGCCGAAAGTGCCCTTATTAATTGATTCATTATCAATTTGTTATAGGATAAATTATCTACATTAATAGTAATTTATCAATTATATTTACGTTATTAGTTTTGCATTCCCACGTACAAGGTTTCCAAAATATCCGTGATATATCAATTCCAATAACTGTTTCAATTTCTCTCTAAATGGGTGGGATTATCACATCCCTAAATGGGTGGGTTCAGTTTCTTTTCTATCTAATTCTCTCTCTCTCCCCCTATTTGTTTGTCGAGCAAAATAAAAAAAAACATAAAAAGTTTTTACATTGTGGGTTTTGTGGATGACGATGAGAAGGGAATATGCTCACAAAGATGGTGATCCACACGAAGACGGCAATTTTCTGGATGAGAATTCGCATGCCTCCTTGGTTGCCCATGGCCTCAAACTGGCCATCAATTTGAAGAACAATAATGACAACGTGGACGAGGCCTCAATTTTGTATGTGTTGGCCGTCGAGTTGGTGCAAGCAAGTGATTTTTTGAACCACAGGTTTGTGGGTTTTGATGGTTTTGTGAGATTTGTTGTGGATTTGTATAGGAAGTCTTTTTTTTTTTTTTGGGACAAAAGATTTGTGGGTTTTCATGATAGATTATATATTTCAGGAAGATACATGATATATTCGATTATGTGGTTGTGCTAGTCGATCAATATTTTTCATGGAAGATCAATATTTCATAAAAATATACTGGTATTCTGTTTCGATACAGTAAAAAGAATGTTGATGAGTTGAACCTCTCGAGTAGATACTTTTTTTTTTTGTCATTCATCATTCCTAATCTATTACATGGGGGAGGAGGAAATGAGACTTAATCCTGGGATGTAGTGTGGGGCATCCAAGAGCTCTATCGCACGAGCTAGCCACCACTTGCCTCGAGTAGATACTTGCAAGTGGAATCCATGGCTATTCCTCGTTGAGTCGAACCACTCGAGTATCTGCAGTCATATTGTATAAGATTTGCTCAAAGGGTGCAGGGACGGAGCTAGGTGTATATGGAGGAGGCCGAAAATTAAAACCTAAAATTCTTTGTATTGACATGATCACATGAATTTTTACGTTTTCGTTACACATATTTCCAAATTTAGGCATGAAACTTAAATTAAAACTACTCCCATTTAAATTAAGAGAAAACATTCTTTACACTGCTGGTGTAAAACCCCCTTTTTCCACTACCGCCATATGTGGGTCCCACCGCGAGTTTATTGTTTTAATCTGAACAGTTCATCTTGTAGGACTCATAGAGTATTGCATCCATGCGAAAAATCTATATGAAATTTTTAATTTCGTTTGGTGAAATGGAAGGTCACGGACAACTTAACTTTAAAATCTATAACCATCCATTTTACAAAACAAAATTTTAATTTCGAAATGTATGTCGATGTCCGATCAAGATGACTTTTTACAGGGATGAAGTACTTTGCGGACCCTACAAGATGAGCGGTTCAGATCAACATTTAATTAATGATGAGGCCCACAAAAGTGGTGGTAGAAATTGGAGGTTTTACACCGGCGGTGTAAAAAATGTTCTCTCTATGCATATTGATTTTAGCTGTCCTAACATAAGTATGAGAAAAGTCGTACAAAAAATAGTTTGAACCGTGAAAAGTATATGTCGGTGATGCATATAATCTCCCACCATTTTGCTACGAAAAGTATGTCGGTGATGCATATGACATTGCTAACTTTATAATACAGTATCATTTACTTTTGATTGCGGTGTCTAATTTATTTTTGAGGTAGAAGGTGGCCGAGATGCATAGTCGGACACCACGTAACCTACCGACCGGCACCCAAGTTGTTCTCAAATAATAGTCCAACTATTTTATCTCGATCTTCTGTAATCCACTAAAATCTCATACCCATCCAATCGAGATGCATGCATGAGTATATAAATGAAAGATTGAAGAAGTAATCAAATCCTTTTTCTTATAAAATTGCCGACATGATTGGTTAGGGAAATAGTCAATCTCTTTCGCACTACAGCCACTTCTCTATTAGGTGTTAATGGATGAGAATACTGCAAGTATGCCAAGAAACTATCTTTCTCTTCTGTCTAACAACGAAACCAATGAACACGTGGGACAAATTTACACCACCAACTTGCTTGGATAGGACTGGGAACTCATTTTTGCATCTTAAATGTATATTGACAAATATCAATCGATTTATAAACTTAATTCTAAAAAGTGAACAATTTCATCTGACAATGTGAACCCCAAAAAAATGTAAAAAATGATTGTATAGGACTGTGAAGTCCCCTTTCGGGAATAGAGAGGGTCCCAGCCCTGTAAGCATATCCACATGTAATATCTACTTGGGTGATTCAAAAAACTTGGTCCTGGTAGAAAGCACTTTTCTTTCTTGAAAGCAGTTCATAGGGTCAATCCGGCCCCTTCCTTTTGCTTTTCTTTACGGATAGATACCTTAGAAAATGCATCGGATGTTGCATCCGAACATATATGGATCGTGCCCTATGTAAGTGTTATATCTGAATGTTATGTGTGGAGTGGATCCGCTCGCTACGGAAATCTCAAGTCCCTCGCTCTAGCCATATGACTCCTTTTGCTCAGGGGCGGCCCCATGTAGGGGTGGGGGCAGTTGACCCTCCTGAGCCGGAAATCCTCCCTGAGATACACATATTATTTTTGTTATTTTTGTAATTTTACTCCACAGAAGTATATATTGTTGTTTTTACATTGTGTTCCTTTCCCACAAATAATTCACTTGCTCCAAATATGTTAAAAATTTGCATGTAACTTCATAGAGAACCATCAAAATGAAATAAAGAGACTAAATATTGTAAATTCTTGACTCCCTAATGATAAATTCTGCGTCCGCCCCCACAGTTTTGCAACTCCTTTTGCTGCTTTCACTCCCAAATGATGAATGCATCACGTGTCATCGTATTCTTTATCCTTTGTCTCCACACTCTTTCATTGCAATTGGTCTTGAGCAAATTTTTCCACGCTCCCATTTACGAAGACCAAAACAAAGCAAAATTTTTCCACATCCCCTTGAGCACGCGGACCCGACTACATAGACAGATTCAACGTATAGAGCGTGCTCGGGAACTTACTTTTTGGTCTCACACGAGTGATTTGATTGAAACGGTGAGACTTTGGTTCTATCACTTCTAACCGTCCGATTAAGCTGAAATTTTGTGAGGCCCGTCGAAAAAATGTCTTAAGAATAATTAACTGTTCGGATCACTTGTGTGAGACCTAAAAGTGGACCCCCGAGCTCGATCTGTGCATTTTTTGTGTGTGTGGGTATGTACCCATATAATTATCGTGAGCACGCACCCACTGAAATATCTCCCTCCATATAAGTCTGAAAGCAAAGCAACATCGTACACCCCACCAATGACGTCCCTCCTCCTCCTCCACCTCCTCCTCCTCCTCTCTCTCTTCCACCATAACCACTCTCTCTCCACCGCAGCAAACATCCACAGAAAAGACCAATTCAGACCAGAACCCATCTCTAACCTCGCCACCAAAAAACCCACCCCCACCACCACCACATTCTTTGAGGTAACCAAACCCATCCAAGTTCCCAAAACCAACCCCTGCTCCTACCTCCTCCTCCAACATGATTTCGGCTTCACATATGGTAGTCCACCAGTTCTTGCCAATTATACCCCTCCCACAAACTGCCCATCTCAAAATTTCGACAAAATTATTCTCCAATGGGAAGCTACATGTAAAGGTACGCAATTCGACCGCATTTTCGGGGTTTGGCTCGGTGGCGTGGAGCTTCTCCGGAGCTCCACAGCAGAGCCGACATCCACCGGAATCATTTGGACTGTAAAGAAGGACATTACCAGGTATTATTCATTGCTCATGAGTAATCAAACACTTGCTGTTTTTCTGGGTAACTTGGTCAATGACATCTACACTGGTGTGTACCATGTGAACCTAACAGTCCATTTCTATCCTGCTGAAGTGAATTCGGGAAATTCCGTTTTTGGGTATAGTTCTTTGGCTGATTTGATCTTACCCATTTCGCAAAATGTACTTATGAATGATGGGTTGTGGTTTCGAATCGACAATTCGGACGACGCAGAGTCGAAAAAGTTCATGGTTCCCCAAAATGCATATAGGGCTGTGCTCGAGTTGTATGTTTCATTTCATGAGAATGATGAGTTTTGGTATACCAATTTACCGAACAACCTCTCGAATCCGCACGAAAACGGGGCTTTTAGGGAGGTTGTGGTCACTTTGGATGGTGTGGAAATTGGCGCAGTTTGGCCTTTTACCGTAATCTATACCGGAGGGTTTAATCCCCTTCTGTGGAGACCTATTACCGGGATCGGATCTTTTGATCTCCCTTCCTATGATATTGAAGTCACTCCCTTTTTAGGCACAATACTTGATGGAAATACCCATGAGTTTGCATTTAGTGTGACAAACGCCTTGAATGTGTGGCTCATAGATGCCAATTTGCATGTTTGGTTGGACAAGAAGAGTGTAAAAACCGAAGGCCAGCTTTTGAAACACTATGTATCACCTGCTGTTGTTTCCCTGGTATCTAACTTTACGGGTATAAATGGAAATATTTTGACGACTGTTAATAAGTCTGTATCATCAGTCGGATGGGTGAAGTCCTCTCTCGGAACGATCACCACGAATTCAACCCAAAGATTTGATTTTAGTAACTTTATGGTGTTGGGAAAAGATGGGAACTTGCAGATTGTTAACCAGACAATCAACTTCAATGACAGTGTCCATGCCGAATTCCCATCTTCTTTTTTCTCAATTCAGTCGTCTAAAAGATTTCCTCTATACCTATACCTAGAGACTGTGGACAAGGGAAATCAAACTCGCTCTTCGTTAACAAATTTGACATTGGGCTATGATGAGGAGAGGGTTCAGGCAGGCGATTCTGGATTATTTGGTAGTTCTGTCAAAAATTTGCAGAATGGGCAGGGTGTTCTGCTTCGAAAGGGCAATTCGGTATATGCTGGAACAGGAAGTACACAGCAAGCATACCAGTATGATGACAGTAAATTCTGCTATTTTAGAAACGTAAGGAGCTCGAATTACGCTATTCTTCACGATGAAGAGGGCAAAACTTGCAGCAAGTAGTTTCAGGCTCGTATCAATTCTGAGCTTGGCCAAATGGTGTCGTTTTCCTTCCCGGTGGGTTGTTAAATCATCTGCTTCCTGTGATAAATAACAAACGGCATCGAGTCATTCAGTTCGTTTCATTTACAACATAAGAGATTTCCCCTTTGAATGTTCTGCAGCGTTCTTAGAAATCGATCATTATGTTTTTATCTACTGGTTTTTGCAAAGGTTTTGTATACTTATTTGTATTACAACGGGTCTTGGTTCTGTCTTCCTAGTTCTGTTCTCCTAAGGCCCGTTTGATACGAGGTTTCGTTTTGGGGGATTGGTAATGAGATGGGATTAGGATTGAGATTGGTTATAAGGTGAGATTATTAATGAGGAGACAAATCATTTCCCATATTTGTTTTTACACGGGATTAGATCATGAGATTGTTAATAACATGTTTGTTTTGTTTATGATAGGATTAGATCATGGGGTTTGGTGGTTTGCACAACTGGGAGGGGATTGCACAAGAGAGGAATCCTTCCAATCCCATGGGATAGGATTGCCAATACCCAACCCCCTAGGGATGGGTAGTCCCATGCTTTTGTGGGATTCACAATCCCATGATATTAGCAATCCTTCCATTTTTTGCAACACCAAACAAAATATTAGAGGTCCCATAGGATTTCCAATCCAATCTCATCCTCCAACCCTGGTATCAAACAGGGCCTAAAAGTTCTGCTTCTGCTTCTGCTGATGTTTATAAGAAACTACAGGGTTGAAGTACCTCACTACAAGGTTGTAGTGAGGCCAATTCGGCTGTCCATTGCGACATTGATAGCTCAGATTTAATCTAAACTCCAAATGATCTGAGTCGTTCATTGTTCGGATTAAAATCCGAGCGTTCATTGCCGAGATGGATGATCGGATGGCCTCACTACAACCCTGTAGTGAGGCCCTCACTATAGGGATCCCGGACCCCTTGAAAGACAACTTGAGAACACTCCTCCGAATCAAACGGGTCTGGAAACAGTTGTGTTCTAATAGCAGAATAAGAGGTAAATCGAGGTATAAAACACAGTAATTTATTGTTAATATAATTATTTTTTTAGTAGTTTTCATCTTTTGGCTACAACACAGATTTATTCTTAAAAGTTACATATGACTACATGAGGGGACGAGAGAGGTCAAAAGAAAGAAGAGGAAAAAAAAACACAAACTTAAACAAACACTTAAATACAGTACAATTATTCTACAACCACACTCGGACCCGTTTCACTAATTAGATTTTGAAGCTTTTTAACTTTTTACCCTTATAAAAGAAGGCATTTTTGTAACATACCTCAACTAAAATTAAAAAAGTCAAGGTCAGTAGAACAGGGCCTCATTTTAACACACATAAGTGTGCACACACTCATTGTGTGAAAATGGGTATGGCTGTAGATTAATTCCAAATATCATTTTTTAACTCAAGATTCCAAATACTAACCAGTTGAAAATCTTACACAATGTTACATACTTACATACACAATCATCCAACTACAACCTCTCACCTATAAGTGGGGCCAACACACAATTATGACGTGGGCTCCACATGTATGTGGGGAATTGTGAATTGAGTTGTGGTTGGATGGTTGTGTACCTAGTATTTTTGCTTAGAGCATCCTGATGTGGCTTAACAAATCCCATTTTTAGTTAAAGTAGAGAGCAAATATTGTTCAAAAATTCTCCCATATGTTTAGTTGGAATAGACGAGTTGTCTTAGAGTATCTCCAACACTACTAGGCACTTTAACTAACCAAAAGTACGAAACAAGGTACACTTCTACTTTGCCTAGGCACTTTTTCACTTATGGGTTCCAACACTACTCTCTACTTGTATTCTTCACTCTCTACTTTTAGGGCAAACATGGAGGGAAATGAAGGAAGATAAAGGAGAAAAAGGAGGAAAAAGTAGACTAGAGAGGCAAATGCCTTGCTACTAGTAGCGAGGCAAATGCCTTGCTACTAGTAGCAAGCCAAAAGGGACAAGGCTAGAGTATATAGCCAAGTAGTAAGTCTATTGGATCATAATTTTTTGGTTTGACTAGGCATAGTAGCCAACAAGGTGCAAGTAGCAAGCCTCTTGGAGATGCTCTTATTATGCTACTAATAATTATCTTCTGTCAATCTGTTGCATTGCATGAATCACTGTGCTAATTGCAAAGGAATTGCCAAAAACAATAATATAATTTTACATGGCTCCTTAGGAGAAGGAAAAGAGTCGAGCATAAACGAAAAGAAGCAAATCGTTATTTACACTAACTTCATCAAAATCAAACCAAAAACCAAATTCGAAACCCTAGCCCTAGATTTCTTCAATTTCTAACAAAATCGAATCAAGAGAGATACTTTGGTTATGAGTTCAATACCAGGGCCGATCGTGTTCTTCATCGTCTTCTTCGCGTATTCTCTTCTCTCTCTCTCTCTCTCTCTTGGTCTTTGAACGTAACATTGAAAGGACAAGAGTTCCCTGATGTGCACTAGGTGCATGGCATCATGCCATGCACCCCATTCGGCCATCCGTTGCGATAATGCACGGCTCAGATCATATCCAAGAAATGGGTCTCTCATGGGATTAGATTTGATCCGAGCCGTGCATTTTCGCAACCGACGGCCGGATGTGTGCATGGCATGGTGCCATACCATGACATGCACCTAGTGCACAACATGCTTCAGGATAAGGGTTTTAGGGGAGAATTTTGGAGTTTGACCCGTTATCTTCCGACCCAGGTCTATTTGACCCATTCTTTGACCCGCGAGAACCCCTTCATTCTACTAGCCGTTGGATCAGATCCAACAGCATAGATTAGAGTCCCGCATTGAAGGTAAAATATAGGACACCTGATAGCTAGGAAGCCTATTGATTACGTATGTATGCCGTTTCTATCAAGCGGCGTGATTTCTTGCCTCCATATATACCTTTCAAGATCAGCCGAAAATGAAACTGCAGATCAGAATCGAGAGAGAGAGAGAGAGAGAGAGAGAGAGAGAGAGAGAGAGAGAGAGAGAGAGAGAGTGGAATGGAAATTGAAACCTATGGATCGGAGGGTAGCGAGGAATTCAATCACGGCGACGAAGAAGTGGACTATGAGGAAGATTCGACAGCTTTTGATGAACAACTTGCAGAATTGAATGAAGAGATGGCGAGGTTGAACAAAGAGAATGAGGAGATGATTGAAGAGATGGCGAGATTGAACAAAGAGAATGAGAAGCTCAAGGAATCACTTGCGATGAAGGCCGAAGTGGTTGCAAGGCTCAAGGTAAGGCTCAGGGCAGAGATTGCATGGTGGAGCGATTTTGGGTACTTCCCAGAGGGTATGGCGACATTGGCGAGGGAAGACGAAGAGCTTGTGATGAAAGACGAAGAGACAAATAGCTAAGTATGCTTATCAAAGGAGATGTGTGAATTTTTTCTTTCATGGAGTTTACTTGTTTTTCTCTCATGTGTGATTTTTTCCTATTAAGCCTGCTTATTTAATGAGATGTTGACCAAAAAAAAAAAAAAGTAGTGCATACGCACATATATCTAAAGGGCTAAAGATGACAAAAAAACAAAAAAGAGGGTTGAGTTTTAAATCTCGGTATCGGGATACATAATACACTCAAATATCGGCCGATATCGGCCTATATCGAACCATATATTGGTCAAATATTAGTATCGGTCTATTGGAAAACCGATACGTATCGGCTGATACGTCTCGTATCGGCTGATACGTCTCGTATCGGCTGATATTTATATCCTTCCAGGACTCCTAATAAAAAGCATTAGAAAGATTACATCATAGATGAGCTAAATTTTTAGTCTTCTGCTTTACTTTAAGTCAGTTATATAAAATAAAACTTTAGGAACTCTCCAAGTGCAATGCAAGTTACCTCCACTTAGTACATCTAAACGGCTAAAGATTAAAAAAAGAAAAAAAAATTGGGTCTGGGACTAGTCCTAATAAAAAGCATTTGAAATTAATGAAATACTTGAGTCGTTTGTGTAGGACTCTGAAATGTGTCTCTCGGACCTATATTTGCACACTCCGTGCACAAATAGCACATGCACAGAGCATTTTCTGTTTTCTGATCTGATAGCATTTCGGTTTGAAAGGGTCAATCCAGCTTCTTGGTTATGTTAAAAAAAAAAAAAGGGAAAAAAGCTTCTTACTATTGCTTTCTTTTTTTGCTAAGTTCTTACTTTTGCTTTCACTCCAAGAGAGAAATAGCTATCAAATGATGAATGAATCAGATGTTATCGTATTCTACTTAAACTCCACTCCTCCTTCACTGCACTCTTTATTTATTTATTTATTTTTAAACTGATATCCGGGTCAGTTTGTGTGGACCTCGACTAATTTCGGAACCTAAAGGTCCCAACTAGGCATAATTCCCGAGAGTTTGCTAGCAAAATAAATTGAACCTAAGCCCTTGGGTAAGAACTAGCCTCTAAGCCACAAAGACAAGAACACGTGCCAACCCCTGGAGTTCCATTGCACTCTCTTGAGAGCAAATTTTCCCACACCCCAACCTGGCATATATGTAGCTCCTCCATTCAAGTATGAACCAGAGCAACATTACATGCACCACACTCATGATGGTTTTCCTCCTCTTCCTCTTTTCTCTCTTCCTCCGAAACTACAGTACTCTCTCCACCGCAGCAAACATCAACATGAAAACCCACTTCCGACCAGAGCTCAAATCTGACCTCGCCGAAACCCCCGTTACCACATTCTTCGAAGTAACCAAACCTGTCCAAGTTCCCAAAACCAAACCCTGCTCCTATCTCCTCCTGCAACATGATTTCGGCTACACATATGGATTACCACCAGTTCTTGCCAATTACACCCCTCCCCCACATTGTCCATGCCAAAATTTCGCCAAAATTGTTCTCCAATGGGAGGCTACATGTAATGGTACGCAATTTGATCGCATTTTTGGGGTTTGGCTTGGCGGGGTGGAGCTTCTCCGGAGCTGCACGGCGGAGCCGATAGCCACTGGTATCATTTGGACTGTCAAGAAGGACATTACAAGGTATTATTCATTGTTTATGAATAACCAAACACTCGCCGTTTATCTTGGTAACTTAGTTACTAGTATCTACACTGGTGTGTACCATGTGAACTTAACAGTCCATTTCTATCCTGCTAAAGCGAATATGGGTAATTCTGTTGGCCAGTATGGTTCTTGGGCTGATTTGATCTTACCCATTTCGCGAAATCTACCTTTGAATGATGGGTTGTGGTTTGAAATCGAAAATTCGACTGATATAGAGTCAAAAAAGTTCATCATTCCCCAAAATGCATATAGGGCTGTGCTGGAGGTGTATGTTTCATTTCATGAGAACGATGAGTTTTGGTATACAAATTTGCCGAACGACCTCTCAAATCCGCCCGAAAACGGGGCTTTTAGGGAGGTTGTAGTCACTTTGGATGGTGTGGAAGTTGGCGCGATTTGGCCTTTTACTGTAATCTACACTGGAGGGATAAATCCCCTTCTGTGGAGACCTATTACCGGGATTGGATCTTTTGATCTCCCTTCATATGATACGGAAGTCACTCCCTTTTTAGGTACAATACTTGATGGAAAGACCCATGAGTTTGCATTTAGTGTGACAAATGCCTTGAATGTGTGGTTCATAGATGCCAATTTGCATGTTTGGTTGGACAAGAAGAGTTTAAAAACCGAAGGCCAGCTTTTGAAACACTACATATCACCTGCTGTTGTTTCCCTGGTATCTAACTTTACGGGTATAAATGGAAATATTTTGACTACTGTTAATAAGTCTGCATCATCAGTCGGATGGGTGAAGTCGTCCCTCGGAATGATCACCACGAATTCAACCCAACGATTCGATTTTAGAAACTTTATGGTGTTCAGGGAAGATGGAAATTTGCAGATTGTTACCCAGACAATCAACTTCAGTGACAGTGTCCATGCCAAATTGCCATCTTGTGATTCTTGTTCCTTTTTTTCGAGTGAGTCGTCGAAAAGATTTCCTCTATACCTATATTTCCGCGCTGTGGACAAAGGAAATAGTACTTTCTCACTGGCAACTAATTTGACATTGGGTTATAATGAGAAGAACAGGGTTAAGGCAGGTGACTTCGGATCATTTGTTAGTTCTCTGAAAAATTTACAGAATGGGCAGGGAGTTCTGCTTGTAGTGAACAATTCGGTGGTCGCTGGAACAGGGAGTACACAGCAAGCATACCAATATGATGAAAGTAAATTCTGCTATTTTAGAAACGTGAGTAGCTCGAATTACGCTATTGTTCAGGATAAAGAGGGAAAAACTTGCATCAGCAGAAAATCTCAGGCTCCTATTGATTCGGGGCTTGCAAAATGAAATTTGGGTTTCAGTTATGGAATGCGCAAGATCTAATATCCTAACTGTTTGGATCGTCCGATCTATAAATATACTTGGCGAATATGTTTAGAATTGGTACATAGTTATTGTGTGATATGAGGATACCACCTATCGCCACCAACCATCGCCAGCACAGCCACTTCCACTCCCGCAGCACCCATCCAGTAGTCCACTACCCACGATAGCACAGGCATTGGAGTCTATCACCATCAAGCCATCAAGCCGGCGACCACCACTGACAACCATCATTGTTTGTCTCTCTGTCTCTCTCAGAGATAACAATCACCGACGTCACCATCGCAAAAAACATGGGAGACGAAGGAGCTATGCGAGCGGTGGCGAAGGCCACTGGCATCAGAGTCGCCAAGGGCTTGTTGCGTAGCCAGCGGTTGCACTATCTCCACCAACGAAGCCGCACCATCATCTGAAATTTGTAAATTAATACTTTTCCTGTACTAATCTTCCCAAGTTTCTATTTCGTCGTTACATTTGTTTGATTTTAATAAAAATCAGTTGTCCTAATTTTTCCAAAGAAACCACTGTTCTCAAATTAGGGATGCTCTAACATTAGGGCAGCTTGGAAATTAAACTGCTCGAAAATTAGGGCTTTTCTAAAATTTGGGCTTTTGGAAACCTAAACATGCAGGATGCATGAAGGCATTGTTGTGGATACAACAAAAAAATCTTGTAAAAAATACTCCATATAGCTAGCGAATCTTAATTTTAATTTGTTTAAGATTGTCGTGGATGTCCTAAGGAGAGAGAAAAGAGAGAGAGAAGAAATCAAAGGAAATTCTGGAAGGAATCTTCTGTTATTATGCGAGTCCCAACTCCCAAAACCTATTTATTATCCCAAAACCTATACCATATGCTGTGATTTTGTTCACATAAGCTCGTTCAAACATTGATTATCAAAAGCGAAAGTGATTTTTCATGAGAATCCCGAGAGCTCTAATTGAGGAAATGATTGACTAATTAACATACATTTAAAAAAAAAAAAAACTAATGAGGATTTTTTAAATCACTATCTTGTTTGGGGAATTTATTTATGTTTTCATCCTACTAAGATTGAATCATTATGTTCTCATCCTAAATTTTTTTTTAAAAAAACCCAACAATTAATACCCCTGTATATATTGCTCACATATACATCTTTAGTAGTAGTACTTTCCATTTTTTTAGAAGTTTCTTGGGGCAGGTTTCGTGATTTTAGGGATTTGCTTCCATGTTTCTGACCATGGGTGATTTTAGGGGTTTGTATTTCGTTTTTATATATGCCTTTTTTTTTATTCGGCGGAACAAAGGGTCCATGATCGCATGAATGGATCATGAAACATCCTTGAGAGTGTAAGGGCAATATTGAGTTTATTTGAATTTCGGAATGAAAATATAATTTCGTAATAATGACGGGATGATAACATAAGTTCAAGTGAGTTGGATAACTAATATTTAAGTGCCCCATGAGACGATTTTTTAAATCGCAATCTTGTGTGGGAAACTTATTTATGTTCTCATCCTAGTGAGTTTGAATCATTATGTTCCCATCCTGAAAGTTTAAAAAAACACTCAACAATACCCCTATATATATTTCTCACATATACATCTTTAGTAATACTTTCTATTTTTTTAAGTGTTTCTTGGGATTGGTTTCGTGATTTTAGGGATTTGCTCTCATGTTTCTGACCCATGGGTGATTTTAGGGATTGGCATCCCATCTTTAATACTTCCTTTTATAGTTAATCGACCCTTGGGTGATCATTGACTTTGGTACACACAGTTCTCATGTTAATGTGTTTATTATTAATTAATCTCCCCACATGATTTGCATGTCAACTGTGACGGGATCCTCTATCTTAATTTCTTGAATTTTTAAATTTCATAAAATTATTTAGGGTGCAGCACTCAACATAAATAAGTCAGTCAAATTTATATGGTAAGATTGGCTAGCTCATTTAGATATAAGAATTCAAATTTATATCATACAGAACTGACCGATAAGATTGGTTAGCTCATTTAGATATAAAAATTTAAAATTTATACCATACAGAATTGACCGCATCATACATATTACAATTTTAAGGCATCCATTCTCCTTACCAGTCCAAGAATATATAATCTAGATCGACGGACGTAGAAAATATTATTTTATTACTCTTGCAAGTTAAATATTGAGGGGATGAGAGAGGTTAAAAGAAAGAAGCTAAAAAAATTACAAACTTTTGTGAACACTTAAATACTAATGTCAGTTGTAGGTCTTATACAAAGTGCTCCATCTAATTATCTATGTAAGAAAAAGTTTAAGAACACAACTTTAAAACACAATTATAGACAATTCAGAGTCTTTGGATGTATACGAACCCATGTGCATCTAATAATTTCGGAGTTGTGTTTGTTATAGCATTACACTTTGTATAATATGTACAATATTTGAAGGGGTAAAGATTAATATTATGGTGATCATATTTTTGGGTATTAGGTGATGTGTCACCCAGTATTATTATTATTATTTTTGTTTTTGAAAGGGTCAATCCAGCTTTCTTGGTTATGTTCAAAAAAAAAAAAATAACACACCCAGGGGTTGCCCCAGTGGTTAGGGCGAGTGCCTGACTTTAGGGGTAGTCCCTTTGGTCAGTTGTTCGATTCCCCACAGGGTGAGTACCTGTGCTAAGCGGGGGGCCGTGACTGGTGTGGGTTGCGCCAGCTCCCTCCGAGGTTTGGGTCGTGCAATGGGTCCAATTAGTGGCCTATTGTAGGGCTGTTCCTCGGTTATCAAAAAATAAAAAAATAAAAAAAATAAAAAAATAAAAAGCTTCTTGCTTTTTGCCTTCACTCCAAAGAAAGAAATACTGTAGCTATCAAATAATTAATGCATCAGAGGTCATCAAATTCCATTCTCTGATATCTCCACCTCTCCTTCATTCAAGTCTGAAGCAGAGCAACATTACACCACACCAATGCCGGCATTCCCTCTCTTCCTCCTCACTCACTCTCTCTCCACCACAGCAAACATCCACAAGAAAACCCACTTCAGACCAGAGCTCAAATCTCACCTCGCCAAAACCAACATTACCACATTCTTCGAAGTAACCAAACCCATCCAAGTTCCCAAAACAAAACCCTGCTCCTACCTCCTCCTGCAACATGATTTCGGCTACTCATATGGATTACCACCAGTTCTTGCCAATTATACCCCTCCCTCAGATTGCCAATTTCAAAATTTCGCCAAAATTGTTCTCCAATGGGAGGCTACATGTAATGGTAAGCAATTTGATCGCATTTTCGGGGTTTGGCTTGGGGGCGTGGAGCTTCTCCGGAGCTGCACGGCGGAGTCGATAGCCACCGGTATTGTTTGGACTGTCAAGAAGGACATTACGAGGTATTATTCATTGCTTATGAATAACCAAACACTTGCTGTTTATCTTGGTAACATAGTTACTAGTAACTACACTGGTGTGTACCATGTGAAACTAAAAGTCCATTTCTATCCTGCTGAAGTGAATATGGGTAATTCTGTTGGTGGGTATGGTTTTTGGGCTGATTTGATCTTACCCATTTCGCGAAATCTACCTTTGAATGATGGGTTGTGGTTTGAAATCGAAAATTCGACTGATATAGAGTCGAAAAAGTTCATCATTCCCCAAAATGCGTATAGGGCTGTGTTGGAGCTAGGTTTATGTTTCATATCATGAGAATGATGAGTTTTGGTATACCAATCTACCGAACAACTTCATTGCCGCGAATAACCTCTCGATCCCGCCTGAAATTGGGGCTTTTAGAGAGGTTGTGGTCACTTTGGACGGTGTGGAAGTTGGTGCTATTTGGCCTTTCACTGTGATCTATACCGGAGGGATAAATCCCCTTCTGTGGAGACCTATTACCGGGATTGGATCTTTTGATCTCCCTTCCTATGATATTGAAGTCACTCCCTTTTTAGGTACAATACTTGATGGAAATACCCATGAGTTTGCATTTAGTGTGACAAATGCCTTGAATGTGTGGTTCATAGATGCCAATTTGCATGTTTGGTTGGACAAGAAGAGCGTAAAGACTGAAGGCCAGCTTTTGAAACACTATATATCACCTGCCGTTGTTTCCCTGGTATATAACTTTACGGGTATAAATGGAAATTTCTTGACGACTGTTAAGAAATCTGTATCATCAGTTGGATGGGTGAAGTCGTCTCACGGAAAGATCACCACGAATTCGACCCAACGATTCAATTTTAGTAACTTTATGGTGTTGGGGGAAGATGGGAATTTGCAATTATTAACCAGACAATCAACTTCAATGGCAGTGTCCATGCCAAATTGCCATCTTCTTCTTTTTTCTCAATTAAGTCGTCTAAAATATTTCCGCTATACATATACTCTGACGATGTGGACAAAGGAAATGGAACTTTCTTAGTGGTAACGAATTTGACTTTGGGTTATAATGAGAAGAAGAGGGTCAAGGCAGGTGATTTTGGATTATTTGTTAGTTCACTAAACAATTTGCAGAGTGGGCAGGGTGTTCTGCTTGTAGTGAACAATTCGGTAGTAGCTGGAATAGGGAGTACACAAGAAGTGTACCAATCCGATGACAGTAAATTCTGCTATTTTAGAAATGTGAGTAGCTCGAATTACACTATTCTTTACGATGAAGTGGGAAAATCTTGCCGCAAATAATTTCGATGACAATGTCCATGCCAAGGTACCATCTTCTTCAACATCATCGGTCGAATCATTTAAACAGTTCCCCTTTGGAAATTCAAGACAACAGAGTGGCCAACACATCGCTTCAAAATATGTGCAAATTCAAGACAACATGCAAGGATTAATATGAGATTAAAGTGCAGTCATTATCCTTTTATGGGTTTTGGGAAAAATTTCAAAATGTCCCCCAAGCTTTACACTCAATGTATCATCACTTCCCAAACTTTCAAAAAAATCAATTTTACTCCCAAATTTTCTCTCTGTTATTCAAAACTACTCCTTCCGTCTCATTTTTTCAACTCACTAATGAAATTTGATAGCTTGGACTAACGGTGAAAATAACATTAAAGGGGGCTGATCTACCTCATCTACTTCAATGGAAAATACCCACAAGTGAACAGAGCAGGAGAGAGGAAGAGAAGGAAACTCATCAATCGAAAATACCTACAAGGGAACAGAGGGTACCAGATCACATGTTCCCAAATCCCCCTGTTCCTCTGTTGTAAGAAGGTTTGGGCTGTTGGATAATAAATTTTATTTTTTTATTTTAAAAATTTATGTGTGATTCAACAGCCCAAACGTGATTTGGTTCCGAAACAGAGAGCAGGAGAGAGGAAGAGAGAGAAACCTATCTCTCACCTCGTCGAATTTAGTGCTCCATACACTGTTAATCCTTTGATTTCTTTTTTCCTTTTGCGATTTGGAATCCAATTTACAGATCTGAAAAGCTCAAACAAAAAAAGGACTGATTTCTTGTGTGTGTGTGGTGTTTTTTGGCTCAGGAGATCCCATCCCATAGTAATCGAATTACTGTGATTGCATTTGATGGACGAGTTTGATTATACTGTCTAATTCATTGGTGGTTTGATTTGCTTTAGTGTACACGTATGTGTTTTATCTCCCATGATTTTAAGATGAAGAAGAATTTGTCGGTGTGTGAGAGAATAAGTGTTTTCCTTTCCTTTCATGTTGCTGTACTATAAGATTGGCTTCTTCTTCCCTCTAATTTTCTCTCTTTTTTTCCCGCTTCTAATCAGATTCCCGGGGATCCCATTTTCTAGATATCCTATCACGACTCCCACTGGGAAAAAAACCCAAAGAATCTGCATCAATCTATGTCTTTTTTTTCTTTTTTCTTTTTTTCCAATTGATGAATCGAGAAATTGGGTTCATCGTCGAGTCACCAGAAATGATGATTTGGGGCGCTTGATATAGCTCTTATAAATTGAGAATGAGAGTGATTGAATCGCTGGGAATTTGTTTAATCGTAGAACCCACTTGAATTAGGTGTATGTAGACACCCCAATTTGGATCCTCCAATGATGACATGGACCAAAATATACCTCGAAAGCTTCGAATAATGCTCTTTGTGCTCAAAACCCAAACCAAAACCTCTTCAAAACAAACTCAAGCCTACACCATCTTCTAGTACATTCAAAACCCTCTTTTTTGATAGATAATATGTCTCATTCCGTTTCAAAATGAGAGAGAAATGACTTCTTTTCTCGACCTTCTGAGGGTAAAATGGTCATAGATTTTGATGTACAAATTATTTTGGGTCCAAACCAATTGGGTTAGAAAATAGACTCAACAAGCTTTTCAACGCTTCAAACCACGCTCAAAACGGAGTTCAGTAGAACCCGGGGCAACCTTTCAAAATTTTATCTACTGTGCAGTCGAACCTAGGCGCCCAAGTTCAAGTCAAACTTGGGCGCCCCAATTCCAACCTAACTTGGACGCCCAAGTTCTCCTGACATCCATCAGATTCTTCAGGCATCCTACAGATGAATTTTATGATGGTTATTCATTCTTTATAGTCTCAGATGCTCCCAGACGCTCCCTCCTTTGTCCCCTTGTCCTATTTCACTACCCTACTTCTATATAAACCCTCCTCCCTCTCCATTTCTAGACCTACACTTCCATATCCTTTCAATCCTTTTCTTTCTCTACACCATCAGAATTCAGAGTTGAACACTCCCTTCACTTCATTCTCTTATTCTGAAATCCAGCTCTTCAACCATCTATTAAGCCTACTAAAAAATCCCAACTTCATTTTTCACATCCTTTTTCCATACTTTTCACTTTTCACCAATATCCATAGTCATTTAGAAATTCCAATAGAAATCCACCCAAACTGTTTTTAGTCCCAAATAGTTAGAAATATCAGCCACCTTCAAAAGTTCAACCAACCAAGGTTCAAAGGAGCATTTTTCAGAGCTTTTCAAAGGTAAAAAAAATCAATTCAAAGCCATTAGTTTGGTCCTCTGAGGGGATTCCTCCAGTATACATTCCAGTAACTCATACTGGAGATGTACCAAAATGAGGAGCAAAATCGTTTTCAAAACTTTTTGAAATTTTCTTATTTTCAAACAACTTGGACGCCCAAGTTCCTTGCCAATCAGGGTGCCCAAGTTCCTTGTCAATCAGGGTGCCCAAGTTCTAAATTTTTGTCATTTTAATTTAAATCATGTTTTAAGTTAGATCAGGTGCTAGAATTATTTCTTTTGTTCCCTAAATAATTTGTTGCTCAAAGTCTCTTTAATTTATTTTCTCAAAATCAAGTGTTTTCATTGAGATAATGATTCCCCTTTGTCAAGTCATGAGTTTAAGCTAAAAACTATTTCAAGATCCTCAAAATAGTTTTTCAAAAAAGACATTATCAAAATCAGAAGCTGAGAAAATGAATTTTTGGCAACAGATCTGAACTAGGGCGCCCAGGTTCCCTATCAATTAGGGCGCCCAAGTTCTTTGCTGGTATAATTAATATTTGGTTAATTACGAATTTGAATATTCTGTTGCATTTTTGTTGTCCAGCATTATCATTTCAATTTTATACATTTTATTTATCTGAATGTATGAATAAAATTCCATAATAAAATATTTTATAAAATCCCACGAATATTAAAGTAGAGACGGATCTCGTGTCGAGCGAGGGGGTGCCGTAAAACCCTTCCCCTTTCGTAACCTGGCTCCGAACCCAAAATCTTTTTGGTTAAAATGATTAGTCGCAAAATATTTTCTAAAATAATAGTGCGGAAGTCATATTTTTATCAAAAATGGTTTCTTGGGTGATTTTCCGAAACTCGGGTGGCGACTCCAAAAATCAATTGAATTTTCAAATCGGCGAAGTTGAGAGCCTCGTGGCAGCATCCATAGTGTAGTTTAGTCCGTAATTTGTTTTTAGGTGTGATTTTGTCTTTGTTTGATGGTGTTGATGATTTCCCCCAAATCAGGCCATGTCATCATATGATTGGCCCTCTAAGGGAGACAACAGTCCACATCAGTAAAATTTGTTAGCAATTTAACGGATTGTAATAGAAGGAGTAGTTTGAATAATGGAGAGAAAGTTTGGGAGTAAAAATTGTGTGTTTTTTTGAAAATTTGGGGAGCGATGAGACATTGAGTGTAAAGTTTTGGGGCATTTTGAAAATTTCCCTGAGTTTTTAGACTTATTTTGTGTCTTTTCATTTCTCTGTGTCTTTTAAGTTTTTAAGGAATATTTATGAGTCTATCTAGTTTTAGTATTCAAAGTATTTGGTTTAATAAGTTTAGAGTCTTGGATGTTGAAATTTACATTTTCTATATTTGGAAGGATGTTCCAAGTTATCTATTTAAACACGTGGTGAATTAAATAAGTAGATTGAGTTGAGTTAAATTAATTAGCATTTGGCTTGTGAGAAGAATAGTTCTTGTTAACTCTTATCCTTTGATAGATTCCGATAAGTGGCTAGTTTCTTAGCCTTGTATCCCTTGACTAGACACCTCGGGTGGTGAATATCTGTATCCCTTGGCATCCTATCTCGGGTGGTGAGCTTCTATCTTTTATAATTTCTTTTTTTCCTCCTTCCCATCTACAAAACCCGCCACCACTGAGTCCGCAGTCAATGGAAATGGAACTTACTCTCGAGTTATGAATTTAAGGGGTGCTTTGGCAAAAAAACCAAAAACTGATTTTTTGTTGTCCTTATTCAATTTTTTTTTTTTTTTGCATTTGTTAGTTTTGCGTCAAGTTTTTGTGCAGTATAAAATTATGGTCGAAACTATTTTTTTTTAATAAAGCCAAAATTAAATCAATAAACTGGTATATTTTGGTTTATTTTTGGCTTTATTAAAAAAATATTACTTTTGACCATAATTTTATACTCTTTGGATTCGTCTCGTCGAGACGAATCAATAACCACAAAAACTTGACTCAAAACTAACAAATGCAATTTTTTTTTGAATAAAGACAAAACAAAAAAACAAGTTTTGTTTTTTTTGCCAAAGCATTCTTTGGTCAAAACTCCCAAAGAACCGCAGAACGGGCAATTTTGTATTGTTGCTAAGGGCAAAAAGGCGGTCAGTGGATCAGTGAGTAAATGACAAGTGTACCAATATGATGACAGTAAACTCAGGTATTTTTGTTTTTTCTCTCGGCTTAGCTGAGAGCTTCTCTCTCTTAACAGAGAGTTATCTCTCTAGGGTTTTTCTCCTAGCCTACTGCCGTCCTCCCTCCACCTTCTCCCACCGCACCCTCACTCCTGACCTCTTGTTTCCCCATCACTACTCTCCCTCCTCTCCTCAAATCAGCCTCTTTGGGGGGGGGGGGGGGGGGGGGGGTTCCGCCTTTTGGCTCCACCTCCCCCTCCCACCGCCCTACCCTCACCACCGCGTCGAGCCACCTCCTGAACAAGTCGACTCTCTCTCCCGCTCGCCTCCTCCATAGTTTCTTCATTCTCTTGGTCGCTTCCTCCGCCTTGTTTTGGGATCTGGATTGACTCAGTGGTGATGTTAGGGCGGCCTGGGCCCCTCCAGCGAATAATAGTTCTGGTGCCCGGAGGCGGTTTTGATTCCTTGGTGTAACTCAGTGTCTGGCGAGATTACTCGGTGGGGCAACTCAGTTGGGCTCCTCGGTGGGACAACTCGGTTCAATTAGGCTCATTCCAATGGGTTTTCTTGTGTTTTGTTGTTTACCTTTCGTGTTTGTTTAGTTTTAGTTTTCCAGGAAGATGAGTGGATTTCAATTGGGCTCTCACTTTTGAATTGAACCATTGCATACTGTTTAGTCTTGGGTAGGACCCTATGCATCGATCCTCTTATGGATCTGCGTCTGCTTTGCAGTACGAGTCTTAGATCTCCATGCCCGTCGTGGTTATTTGTGGTGTGCTCGTGTTCGAGTCTTTGTAGTATCGGTTCTTTTTAGTTTTGCATTGAAATCTTGTAAGTGCCGTATGGCTTGGCTTTTGGGCCTTTTAATGAATTGTAATGACTTCCAGTTCAAAAAAAAAAACTCAGGTATTTTTAAAATGTGAGCACCTTCGTTGCGATAAAGTGGAAGAAACTTGCAGGAAATTATTTCAGGTTCCCTTGGATTTTGGGCTTGTGAAGTGGTGTCGTAGCCTTATTGGCTCAATAATTATACATGTACAATAAAAGTCTCCAATATGGCTCCAATACACTCACACACCATATGAGTGTGTTAGAGTCATGTTGGAGCTGATTGCTGTTGTGACAAGCCACGAAGTTAGAGAAAAACAAACCAACAAGCGAAAATCAAGGACACAAGATTTACGTTGTTCCCCCCCAAGCACGAAGCTCTAGAGCTACGTCCACGGGCGAAGAGCAAGAGAGGATTCACTATGAAGGGGAGAGAATACAAAGAGCCAGCTATACCCGTAACTCTAATTGAAACACCAAACAGATATCTAGGGACAAAGTCTCAAGAACACGTAAGAGATAAGCAATAAACCCTAGTATCCAATCCCAAGAGTTAAAGACAAAATCCTAGATTGCCACAAGGCTCTTATTTATAAGAAAGTACATAAAATTAGGTTAAAACCCTTAAAAAATGCGCAGCCACACGTAATCCGTGTGTAACTCTGACAAAACTGCCAGGGAAAAACCATTTGGGCGGGATTTTCGCCCGGCAAAACTGCCGGACAGGATTTCCAGAAAAATGCCGAAAAACTTCAAAAATGCCAAAACCGCCCGGGCAGCGCTAAAACTTGCTTGGCCAGCTTTTCTAGAAACTTCACCACGGTTCGAAACGAAAAACTGCTCGTGACGAATTCTGCATCTTTCTTCAAATGTCTAAAATTCAAGGAATAATTCCCACAATTGTTATACATTTACTATCATTTTTGTTGGCTTATCCTGGGACTTGGGGTTGCTGATGTGCAGCCTCTGCACAGCAGCTGCTGTGCGCAATCCGGGTCATCCGTTGCTTGGATGAACGGCCTAGATTTCAAACAAAAGAGAAGAATTGTTCGCGCGAACAATTTGTTTTCAATCCAAACCATTAAAAACACTTGTGGACGGCTGTGATTATGCGCAACAACTGCTGTGCAGAGACTGCACAACAGCAACCATGCGTCACTTATCCTGCTTGAAGATCCTCTGTAGCATTTGATTTTCCCGATGGTAAGGAATGGCACCATTGAATAATTCACTACCTTGATGCTTCAATTGCTTCTTTACATTTTCTCTTATACGTTTTCTGCAGAATATTGTAAATTTGGTAGATTCAATGAAAATTAAGGCTAAGTTTCCACTATAATATTTTGTACAATTCATTTTCTTTACACACATTACAAAAATACTCCACTATTTAGCGGAAACAAAATCTACTTTTGACTACTGTGAGAAGACAGTATTTTTAATGGAAACTCAACTTTTAAATCTTTTGTTATTTGTATATCTCTGCTTTAACTAAAAAGCTTATCTTTTGATCAATGATTCTCTAGTAATTTGACTGGTGCCTGGAGGGTGGTCTTTTGCAATAGCTTTAAATGGCCCTCGGCTCCAGATTAGTCAAGGTATATATAAGTCAGCCCGTGTGGAAACTTATATACAACCCAAAATCAATTAGCAATAAGGGAAGACTCGTTCTGCTACAATCCTTCCATATTGGGCATGTGCTGTACAACTTATATAGAATGGTAGAACAAGGTGAGAAAAGATTTCTGAGATATTTTTATTCACATGTGCTGTACAACTTATATAGAATTACAAAGGATCATGATTGGTACAATCCCATAATTGGGGGGATTGATTTCCTAACAAACAAAATTTACGTTCCTAAGAATGAAAAATTACAGATTATTCTAACTCCTAAGAATTAGCTACTATACAAGGAATGTGAATTGTGCCCAATATGGAAGGATTGTAACACTCCCCCTCAAGTTGGAGCATGGAGATCCGTAATGCCCAACTTGCGTAAGAAACGATGGAAAGGTGCAGCACCAAGAGCTTTGGTGAAAATGTCTGCAAGTTGGTGTTGAGATGAAACATAACTTGTTGTGATAATACCAGCAATGAGTTTCTCTCGAATGAGATGACAATCTATTTCAATGTGCTTGATTCGCTTGTGAAAAACCGGATTGGCGGCAATGTGAAAAGCGCTGCTTGATTGTCACAGAAGAGCTGCATTGGTTGGGAATGGGAAAGTTGGAGATCATGGAAGAGAGTCTTGAGCCAAACGAGTTCACAAGTCGCGGTGGCCATGGCACGATATTCGGCTTCAGCAGAGGACCGAGAAACAGTGGTTTGCTTCTTAGTTTTCCAGGAAATGGGACTATGGCCAAGCATTATGAAGTACCCAGTGGTGGACCGACGAGTCATGGGACAAGCTGCCCAATCAGAATCACAATATGCAGATAGTTGCTGAGGGCTGGCAGAGGGTAAAATGATGCCTTTTCCAGGAGAAGATTTCAAATAACGCAAGACACGAACAGCGGCATCATAATGAGGTTGGCGAGGCTGTTGCATGAATTGACTGAGAAGATTAACCACAAACACAATATCTGGCCGAGTGATTGTTAGGTAGATAAGACGGCCAATGAGACGACGATAAGGGCTGGGATCAACTAGGATATCTCCTTTAGTATCGGACAAGCGTAAATTTGTTTCCATAGGAAAACTAACTGGGCGGGCACCGAGATGTCCACTATCCCGAAGGATATCAAGAGCATATTTTCTTTGACTAAGAAAAATGCCTTTCGGAGACTGGGCAACTTCGATACCCAAAAAGTACTTTAATGCACCGAGATCCTTGATATGGAACTTCGTGTGAAGGAAAGCTTTGATATTTGAAATGGCTTGAGGATCATTACCAGTTACTATGATATCATCCACATAAACAAGGATGGTTGTGAATGATGTATTATTACAGAGGGTGAAGAGAGAATGATCTGCAGTCGATTGAATATATCCAGCTTTTTGAAGTGCTGCTGAAAATTTAGCAAACCAATTTCGAGAAGCCTGTTTCAGGCCATAGAGAGACTTACGAAGACGACAAACACGATGCTCCCCTTGTCGAGAAAAACCAGGTGGTAGAGCCATGTATACTTCTTCATGAAGATCTCCATGAAGAAATGCATTATGAACATCTAGCTGATGTAGTGACCAATTGCGAATAGATGCAACAACAAGGAGACAACGGACAGTGACCAATTTTGCAACAGGAGCAAATGTTTCATGATAATCCAAACCCTCTGTTTGAGTATACCCCTTAGCGACCAAACGAGCTTTGTATCTCTCCACCGTACCATCAGCACAATGTTTGATTTTGTAGACCCACTTGCATCCAACAATGTTCTTTCCGACAGGTAATTCTTCAAGAGTCCAAGTGTGATTTTTTTCCAATCAATCAATTTCAGTTGCCATTGCTTCACGCCATAAAGGAGACTTAACAGCTTGGGTAAAAGATGTGGGCTCTTCATGGTTAGCAACAGTGGTTAAGAAAGCAATGTGCTTGGTAGAAAATTTATGGATAGGAAGATACTGAGAAAGAGGATAAGGCTTACCTGCCGAGGGCTGTGGAGAAGGGGTGGAAGTGGGCGATGAAACTAAAGATAATGTGGGACACACATAGTCACGAAGATAATTTGGTGGGGTGATGGTGCGACGGGGTCGTTGAGTGAGTGCATGTTGCGAAGGCTCACTAGAGTTGACAAGTTCACCTGGTTCTGGAGTTGGGACAACAATGGGGGATACACTTTCTTCAAGAATAGGATTAGGTGTAACAATATCAGAGTTAGCTAAGTGTGATGCAAAAGGGAAGGAATCTTCAATGAATGTGACATCACGTGATGTAAAAATTTGACCGGTTGTAAGATCATAGACTCGATACCCCTTTTGATTAAAAGGATAGCCAACAAAAATGCATTTAGATGCTCGAGCTGAAAATTTGTGTTGGCGATATGCATGAGGGATATGGGCAAAACATAGACAACCAAACACTCGAAGGTTTTCATAATTTGGCGCAACTTGAAATAGCATTTCATGAGGCGTTTTTCCATTGAGAACAGGAGTTGGGATCCGATTTATTAAGTAAGTTGCGGTTAAAATGCACTCACCCCAAAAAGCCAAAGGGAGGTGTGCTTGAAACCGTAAGGCCCGAGCAACCTCAAGGATGTGTCTGTGCTTATGTTCGGCGACCCCGTTTTGCTGTGGGGTGTCAACACAAGTGCTTTGATGAAGGATCCCATGGGTGTGATAAAAAGATATCATTGGATTGGAGAAAAATTCTTGTCCATTATCTGAGCGGATTTTTTTTACAGAACGATTAAATTGAGTTTTCACCATTTCACAAAAAATTTGAAGAAAAGAGCCTGCTTCAGATTTGAATCGCATAAGATACACCCAAGTACAATGAGAATAATCATCCACAATGGTTAGAAAATAATGAGCACCAGTTTGCGATTGTGTGGAATAACCACCCCAAATATCACTGTGAATAAGTGAGAAAAGCTCAGTATTTTTATTAAAATGTAATGGAAAAGGACAACGAGTTTGTTTTGCCCGAATACAAACATCACATGGAGAATGAAAAGAAAACACTGGAGAAGTAGTAGAGCATATTTTATTTAAGCGGGCACTCGAAGGATGACCTAGACGCATGTGCCAAAGGTTGGAATGAGGAGAGCGATGAACTGGCATGGCTATAGGGATGGTCGGATTGGTAGGCACAAAATGATAGAGACCATCGCGAACTTCACCCTTCCCAATCAGCTTCCTCGAGGTAAGGTCCTGAAACACACAAAATGTGGGAAAGAAGGTGACAACACAATTCAAATTTTGAGTTAGTTTACTAATGGACAAAAGGTTGAAAAGAAAATCAGGAACACAAAGAACATTTTCGAGAGACAAATGAGGAGATAATTGCACAGAACCAACATGTGTGATTGGTGCAGTATCACCTGTTGGAAGTTTAATAGGTTTGGCATTAGGGGTGGGTGTATGAGTGGTGAGTAATGACAAGGAAGATGTCATGTGGTCTGATGCACCACTATCAAGTATCCAAGAAGGAGAAGAGGTAACTGAGTTACAAGAAAGAAAAGAGCTTTTACTAGCAAGGTTAGCGGTGGTCATCTCTTTTGGCGTGAGAATAGTGAGCAACTGTCGATATTGATCAGAGGACAAACCGGGTATTGGGGCATCAGTTGGATTTGGAGTAGGTACAGTAGAATTCTTCGCAACTGAGTTAGCTGCATGGTGCGATGAATGCCGCGATGTTGATACTTTCTTGCTAGTTCCGATTTGGTTCCATGTTGGAGGATAACCAACTAGTTCATAACACTTCTCTTTATAGTGACTGAATTCACCACAATAGTCGCATTTAGGTCTGCCCTTGCCTCGCCCGTTAGGGCGACTAGATCCATGTCCAACATTTTGAGATGATTTGTTGGCTACCATGGCCATGTTTTCAGAGGTGTTGATTGGAGGGAGATGAAGGAGACGCTGTTTCTCCTCTTGATTTATGATGGCATAGACTTTGCTAACATTAGGAAGTGGATCCATGACAAGAATCTGACTTCGAATTGGAGCATATGTTTCATTTAGTCCCATAAGAAACTCATATACATGCTCAGTCTCATGCATATCTTGGATCTTTTTGAAAATTTCACAAGTACAATTTGATATGGCTCCACAGCTGCAACTAGGAAGGGTTACGTATGTTCCCAACTCATCCCAATAGGATTTGAGGGTGTTATAAAAGAAAGCCAGTGAGCGTTGTTCTTGATGAAAGTTGGCAATATCTCTTTTCAATTGAAAGATGCGAGGATTATTACCTTGCGAGAAACGTTCCTCAAGATCTAGCCAAACACTACGGGCAGTGTCGGCATAAATAATACTGGCGGTGAGAGAATTATCAATAGAGTTGAGGATCCATGAGAGAACCATATCGTTGCATCGTCCCCAAGCCTGAATCTCCACTTGATTGGTGGCTGGTTTGGTGACACTTCCATCAACAAATCCAAGTTTGTTCTTTGCATTTAGGGCCATTTTCATAGATCGTTTCCATGTAGGGTAATTGTCTCCATTGAGTGGAGTGGAAACAAGGACAACACCAGGATGATCAGAGGAATGCAAAAAATATGGAGATGCGACATCTTGAATTGGATTGCTCGTAGTTGTTGTTGATGATTCTGATTGCGTCATCGCAAAAACACTACGATTTTAGAGGGGAAAAAGATGGGGGCTGAATAATTAAGTCACAAGGAGATTTAGAAATTCAAACCACAAATGATAAGCGGAAGCGATGGATTAGCACAGGAACAGTGCTCTGATACCATGATAAGAATGGTAGAACAAGGTGAGAAAAGATTTCTGAGATATTTTTATTCACATGTGCTGTACAACTTATATAGAATTACAAAGGATCATGATTGGTACAATCCCATAATTGGGGGGATTGATTTCCTAACAAACAAAATTTACGTTCCTAAGAATGAAAAATTACAGATTATTCTAACTCCTAAGAATTAGCTATTATACAAGGAATGTGAATTGTGCCCAATATGGAAGGATTGTAACACGTTCTATTTCCGAGCAATGTGGAACTGATTATCGAAAGAAGAAGAATAATAATAATTTTACGGGATGGTACAAAATTCCAACGGGAACAATCAAATAGTTTCATAATTGGCCCACTTTTTAGGATTTGGATCTGGATCTAACCAAACATGGAATAGCAGGATATATATATCATTTGTAATTATTCCTCATTGCATATGCAATATGCTCCCCCCACACTCTCTAAAGTATAGTCCTTAACCCCTTATCTTTTTTTTGTTGGCAAGTCTACAACCTCTTATGATGTCTGAGAATTTAATATACTATAGAATACATAAAAAAATTTAAAAGTAACAAGGGTACAATAAAGGACGTGAGCGGTCTCCTAAGGGATCCCGCACCAAAATTTGGTGCGGACTTGGCCTTTCCGGATCAAATTTTGACGATCCGAACCACTCAATGTTTTTAAAATGCATTTTTAAGGGTCCACGCGAAAAATCTTCAAAAAAAAAATACCCGGAAGGGCTTGATCCACACAGTTTTCGGTAAAACTGTACATATATTTCGCGTGGACCTTGGAAAATGCATTTTAAAAACATTGAGCGGTTCGGATCGTCAAAATTTGATCCGGAAAGTTGAAAAAGGGCCAAGTCCGCACGGAATTTTGTATGAGGGATCCCTTAGGTGACCGGCTTCCCAATAAAGGAATATTATGTAATCCTAAAAAAATATACGTTAGACAAAAGAATATACGTTAGCTCGATAATTATACTTTATCCGATGAGATATAGAGTCTGTCCTCTTACCCAATGATAGTTTCTAACCCTCTTTATCGCGTCCGACAACCAAACATGATTGGTTATCCCGTCTTATCTTGACTGGCAACCAAACAAGGCCTAAGAATATGCCTCGAAATAAAAATTTCGAAACTCACATGATGATAGGATTTTCGGAACACCTGTTCAATCCTACAATACCCGTACGGATCTTGGAAACAATGAATCACCAAACGAAACCACAAACAGACGTGTGTAATAGAAAAACGAGATACAAGATATACGTGGAAAATCTCAACGCGAGGAAAAACACGGGAGCTACACCAGTCCGCTATGAAGGCGAAATCAAGAGTACAAGTCTTCTCGCAATCTCTCTAAGATGTGTGTTTTCTCTCGCCCCTCTATGTTTTTCTCTGAAAAACTGATAACCCTAAATATTAGCAAACTGCAAAATAAATAGGTCGGGTCCTCCGGCCGAAATTGCACTCCGAGGTCCAAAAATATCGTTTTCGCTGTAGTTTGGAGTGCGACCTTAGGAGCACTCCGGACTGCAGGACGTTGTCCCTATGAGGGCTACACCACCAGACTAGACCACTACTCAGGGACGGATCCAAGGGGGGTCACCCAGAGGCACGTGCCCCCACTAACTTCCGCTCAAAACTCAAATTTATTTATTTAGCATAATAATGTAATATAATGTTATATTTAACAAACACACTTAATCTATATATATATATATAGGGTAAACTTCTTATCCGGACTTTTTATTTCCGGACCTCATGATCCAAACATTTTTTTGACGATCCGATCCGTCCAATGTGTTCAGAAGGTGTTTTCAAAGGTCCAAGCGGGAAATCTTCAAAAAAAAAATACCGGGAAGGGCTTGATCCAAGCAGTTTTCGCAAAAAATATATATTTACATTTTTTGCGAAAACTGCTTGGATCAAGCCCTTCCCGGAATTTTTTTAAAGATTTCACCCGTGGACCCTTGAAAACACCTTCTGAACACATTGGACGGATCGGATTTTCCAAAAATAATTTGCAACACAAAAAAAACCATTTTTTTCTTATTTCCAGGAGGTGTGGATAAGAAGTTTTTCGTATATATATATATATATACAAAAAACTTCCAATCCAAACTCCCGGATTTTATTTCGTCCGGACCTCCACCTTCCAAATTTTTTTTTGAAAATCCGAACCGTTAGATGTCTTTAAAACGTGATTTTAAGGTCCAACGCGAAGATTTGGCAAAAAAAAATACCCGGAAGGGCTTGATCGGGGCAGTTTTTCATAAAACTGTTTTTATAGCGTTTTTGTGAAAAACTGCCCCGATCAAGCCCTTCCGGGTATTTTTTTTTGCCAAATCTTCGCGTTGGACCTTAAAATCACGTTTTAAACACATCTAACGGTTCGGATTTTCAAAAAAATATTGGGAAGGTGGAGGTCCGGACGTTAGGTCCGTAAAAAGGGGTTTGGATGTGAAGGGGTTCCTATATATATATATATATATATATATACAGTCCCGTTCTACTAAGGACTCCCTCAAACTCCCAATTTGCGAACCTCATGGATCGGGGTCGAATCTCCGCTCAATGTATTTAAAACATGTTTTTAAGGGTCACCGCTAGGATTCGTCCAAAAAAAAAAAAACCTGGAAGGGCTTCCTTCGAGCTTTTTTCAATAAACTATATATGTACGGTTATTATGAAAAACTGCTCGGATGAAGCCCTTTCGGGTATTTTTGTTTTGTGATTCTTCGCGTTAGCCATGGAAAACATGTTTTAAACACATTGAGCGGTTCGGATCGTCGAAATTTGGTCTGAAAAATCAAAAAAGGGGTGGTCCTCACGGAGGAGATCTTTGAGGGAGCCCTTAATAAAAGATCTTCCTATATATATATATATATATATATATATCTCAAAATAAAATTGTAGAATTGGTGCTTCAAATGTTGTTGGCTGGTTTATTTATAATTATTGAGTTATAAATTATTTGTTTATTTGAAGATTTATCTTTTGATTTTTTTTTTATTTTCAACCGCCGCGGAGAAATATTTTTAATAAAAAGTCATAAATAAAACCATTTTGATGATTCTAAAGACTTGTCAAAGTAAACCATACTCTAAATTTTTTGTCTAGGATTGTGTGTTCATTTATGTTCATATTTTTTATTATAATTAAAATTTATTATTCATAATAAATGTATTAATTTAGCAAGATCATTGACTAGAAAAAAACTGCACGATTATAATTAATATGGTGCCTCCACTGAGTTGGATTTCTGGATCCGTCTTTGTCACTACTGAAGATTGTCTGCACCCCAACAGAAGAAACTTATGTGGACAAACAATATTACTTTTGTCTTAAAACATTAGAAATATTTATTTCCGAAGCACCAAAAATAGAATCATTCGAAAGATAAAAAAAAAAATCAACAAAATACGAAGAACTCACTACACACAAAAATAAAAAATAAAATAGAGAGGTCAAAGTAAACATTTCCACGTAAATGATCAGTCTTTCTCTAGTTTTCACCTCTAAGAAATGGATACTTTCTCATATACTATATTTTATTATTTTTTGGCGTAAATTATGGTGACAAATTGGATGCTGCGTTGATTGTGAAGTCAGGGATCACGCCTACAATAATTGATGCAGATTATCAATTTCCTCTCTCCAAGTCAAAAGAATGATGCACATGATCATTTAGATTATATAGTATAATCAGGGCACGTTATTTGCTGTCCTTTTTGGATTTCTAATTCTGAACCATTGTGATGTTGCTTCACAAGGGATGACATTCTATTTGATTCGGAGGCGGAGCCAGGAATAGAAGTCGGATGTGACTGAATTATGAAAGAAACGTTGGTTCGATGACTTCCGTTTTAAGGGTTGCGGATCTATTGTTCTGAAAACTCTGTCTCAACTCCGTGTCTTGTCCATTCGAGCAATTGACAGTTCAGATTCGTGGATGAACAGGTTTGGCTCAGATTTGTTTGGGGTGAGATGAAATCCAAGCCGTTGATTGCACGAATGGATGGCTCGAATGGACGGGACAGGGAGTTGGGACAGCGGATCCGCTTCCTTAATCATTCGAGTTTTTATGATAACCTAAAATAATTAATCTCGACTATTGTTGTTATCATATCATTTGGCAACATTAAATGTCTACCCGGGTAAGAGAGCAGTGACCAATTGTTGCAGAGTTGCAGTAATATTGTTTTCCATGTAAAAAATTCTTTCAAAGTAAGCTTCACGAACTGTGAAAAAAAAAAAAAAAAAAGAAACTCCAAGGGGTTTGCCTAGTGGTCAAGGCTTGGTACTTTAAAAGTTTTTTTTTTTGTTTTGATCCCTTGGTACTTAAGAGTTTGCTCCCTCTTAATGTCTCAAGTTTGAAACCTCGTAGGTGCTATCAACTCCTTTGGGGTCAGTCCTTTGCTCTGCCTTTAAATGCCCCCCCCGGTAGTGGATGGTCGGATTGGCCTCTCAGGATTAGTCGAGGTGCGCGAAAGTTGACCCGGACACCTAGTTATCAAAAGAAAAAAAAAAACAGAAAACTGTGAAAAAAGAAGGAAAAAAAATTATAGGGTAAATTCGTCTCAGTGTAAAAAAATTTAAATAGCAAAAATGGATCAATCTCTATCATCTATTTAATTCGTCCATTTAAGCACATAAAGAAAGTATCCAACATCCATTTCAACAATCCGATTTAAACATTAAATGTACCCCTTGATTGATTTTTTTTTTTTTGTTGGGACAAAATTTCAAGAGAATTGTGCAAAAAACATAACTAAATAACTAAATAAAGAATTAGGCCAAAAATTTACAGTTAGCAGCAAAAAGTAGTTGTTTTGGTACCCAAACTGCATAAGTCAGTGTGGCGTAATTAACTCTCGAAATAACATATTCCGAACTGTTAAATTTATGGGACATATATACATTATAAAGATATCGTCTTTTTTTATTGATTGGGTTTCCACTAACGAAAAACAGTTTTTTTCCTCAAAAACCAAGACATGTCATTCTCTCAATGCATCATATAAAAAAAATCATGAAAAGCTAATTTATTCTAAAAATACTATTAGCGGAACACACCATTAATCCCTGTTTCTTAAGACAATATTTTAAATTTTGGCAGACGAGTTTAATTTAAGAAAGACTCTTACATAATGAAATTTGTTATCCTAAACATATTGGTTCAATTTAATCTCAACCTTCATAATGTATCACCATCCCAACTCTTCTAAAAATTGTACTCCCTCTTTCCCATTTTAAGTCTTTCTATTTTGGAATGTCCTTAAATAAACATCTTATTTTTAAAAACAACCATCAGAAAATGCCAAACTTTCAGTTTTATCCTTAAAAAATGCTCTTTCTATCCCAATGGACTTGTCCACTGTTAATGTGTGGTGGTGTCCAAACTTTCCTTTCCTTTACTTGACTTAAGGGGACAGAGTTTTGAGGAAGAAGAAAAAACATACATGTTATGGTTTATCATTGTAGTATTTATAAGAGTGTTACTTGAGGGGTCGGATGTAGAGTGCCCTTCTTGTGTCGAGGTGACGTCACCTACATTCTTTACCCGACAATCAGCTTTCGATCACCACCTTCTGACTGAACGTCGTACCTATTATCGGCAAGCGTTGCGTGTTTGCTAGGCTGATCGATCTCGAGGACGCATGTATAGCAAATAGTGGTGCCACGTGGCCAAACTGTATTATGGTTGATCCCGTTCTTGCATATGACACATGACAAAGCCACACGTGGCAAAGAGGCCTGCGCCACGTGGCCGACACTATACAATCTCTGAATGTTACACCATAGTTAGGCTGTACGACGACGATAGCAATGTTGAGTTGAGATTAGTGCCTCTAAGCTGAAGCGAATATACTTGTACCTTCATTCCTGCTCAACTTTGGCCCCCCAATCGTGCCCCGTAAATGAGATCCAGCTCGGCCGAGACAACATGGGTCAAGGGCTTACTTCCAACATCCTAGAATGTGGGCTGCTGATGGTGGTTGGGCCGCTCTGGGCTCATTTATGCAGATTGGGCTAATCGTATTGGGCTTAATTATTCTGGCCCATCACAGTTGATATTCGGGTCATATTTAAATTGTCTATAGCTTTCAATTCACAATGTGTATGTGTGTGTGTGTTTTTTTTGGAAACTTCGTTTAATAAAATTGATCGAAATGTATCAAATAATATTCACAATTCATATTTTTTCAGATTCATAATGAAAGATTTATAAACAATAAACATTTATAGACAATCTAAAAACATTCAATTAACTTCACATTTTCAAATTTTAATTTTGGAAAACCTAAAATAATAATTTTGACTTTTTAAAAAGTTAGAATCTCCGTAAAGAACATTTAATGGGACTGACGGAGTAATATTTATTGAATTTATCCTCAATAACTTCCTTTCCATAAACTTTTACTTGTACGAAACAATTAGTAATAGTATTGGAAACAATTAGTAATAGTATTGGGAAGATTCTCATGATTCTTGAAAAGATTAGTTAATAGTGTGTTTGGAACTTGAAGAAAGTGAGGGAAAAAGAAGAAAAGTTAAATTTTTTTCCTCCTCTTGTTTGGTTTGGAGAGCAAGAAAAGAAAAAAGAAAAAAATTAAATATTATGAATAGTAAAATTTTGCTGCCACTTTATCTCACTTTTCTTTCACTTTCTATTCTCTTTCACAAGTTCGAAACGGACCCTAAAAATCCGTATCTTTGGAAGTATATCCTCCTGAATCATGATAAAGTGAGGCGTCCGAGTGAGTGTTTTGTGAGGTTTTTGACTTTTTCTCGACAACTTTTATAAACACAAGTTCTGCCGTGATAGAAGTGGAATTGATAGAGGTTTTAGGGGGAGAGAAAGACAAAGATCACTAGCTTGGCTTATAGCTGGGGGTCCTTTTTGTACCTTTTCAATCTCAACCCTCTCTCTCTCTCCCAAAAAAACACCCCAGCTCTCTCCAACCGTAGAATTCAATCTCTTTCTCCTCAACCTCAATTACCCAGATTCAGGTACGTCTTCGATTACAATTCTTCTCAATTTCAATTTCTCTTATCTGGGTTTCACCGTAACTGAGATTTTGCATGCAAAAATTTATCTATGTTCAGCTTTTCATATGCAAATTTGATCCTTTTTGAGCTACATTATCTTTGTTTTATTTACAGTGCTTTTGAGCTGTCTAATCCTGTAGCATGCAGACCCTATATCTATTGGTGGGTCGTGATCGTAATACGTGGTTGTGATTGATTCTTGATTTAAGTCCTACGATCCGTGGTTGTGATTGATTCTTGATTTAAGTCCGTGATTTTTAGTTCACTTTTTCTAGGGTTTTGCCCACTTGAAATTATTCAGATTCAGGTATATCATCAAGTAACTCTACTCAATTTTCCCTATCTGGGTTACGAAAGAAACATCAAATTTACACTCAACCACGTACTTGCCCTACTTTTCGATTGCAAGTTTTGATTTTTTTTGATCTACATTAGCTCAACTTTCTTTATAGTGCTTTTTAGCTGTCTAATACGCTATGATCCAGGAACTATTTTTCTGGGTTGTGCTTGTTTTTTTTGGTTTAATTTTGTGATTGTTCGTTCGCTTACCTTTTCAAGCAAGAATAGCTGGAAGATTTAAATAAGTTTGATTCTTTATGTGATCACAAAATCCCACTTTCTGAAGATCTCTTCCTTCTCTTCGAGACATGTGGGACCTATTTTTCTGGGTCTTCATCATAATTTTTTATTGTGATTGATTGAATTCCATGATAGATAGTTTACTTTTCTAGGGTTTTCATAACAGAACTTTGCTGGTTGACTTAATAGTCTTGCAGAGACTGAGAGCTGGGGTAATGGCGACTCGGAATTTTGAGAAGTTGGCATCGATCGATGCACAGTTGAGGCTTTTGGTTCCTGGAAAAGTGTCTGAGGATGACAAGCTTGTGGAGTATGATGCTCTGCTATTGGATCGGTTTCTTGATATTTTGCAGGATTTACATGGAGAGGATCTTAAAGAGACGGTATGAATGTGATTTGTAACGTAATTTTAGAGAATCAATAAAAGTTAGGTCTGTGTCAATTGCGATGATTCTAACCTGGGAAGTCATTTCTGTCTCATGAGTTCTCTCGAGTACTGTAGCTTTCTTGGTAAGAACCTGGGAAGAAAGTTGCATCATATTGTTGTTTCTGAATGCTGTATGATTTCATTAAGTAGAACTGATGGCGTACTAGTATGGGTGTAATCAGTTAGGTTGAGATGGTAAGTAAAGGTGAGATACCTCTGAACTGACGTTATTGTTTTGGCCTAAAATGGCTACAAAACTTTGTAGCATACAACAGATTGACTGATTTTGTTGGTCAATATCGGGTCCCAAAAAAAAAACTATTTTTTTTGTAAGAACAGTGTTATTCTTCAAAACATGTGTATTATTTATGGTATTAAGCATATTGATTAATCAATGAATATGTGTAATTTTCGGGTATTATTTTATACTAATTACTCCCTCGCCCATAGAGATAGTCCACTACTAAAAAAACCTCCAATCTTCGGATAAAAAAATAAAGCACTTCCGTGCATAATTTCTTACATTTCTTGTCACAAGATTAAAGAACTAATTGAACTTTTTATTCAAAAATTGCACGTCTTTTTAAAATAGACTATCTTTATGGGACGGAGAGAGGGAGAGTATTAATTTTGGGTGCGACCCCCGAATTGGAATCCTGGCTCCGTCCTTGAGTTGTTTCTTATGTTTCTATTTTTAGGTCCAAGAATGTTATGAACTTTCTGCCGAGTACGAAGGAAAGCAGGATCCCAAGAAGCTTGAAGATCTTGGGAATGTTCTGATGAGTTTGGATCCTGGGGACTCTATTGTCATTGCGAAGTCGTTCTCTCACATGCTTAACTTGGCCAATTTGGCAGAGGAGGTTCAGATTGCTTATCGTCGACGGATCAAGTTGAAAAAAGGCCATTTTGGTGATGAGAATTCTGCAACAACCGAGTCAGATATTGAAGAAACTCTCAGGAGACTTGTGGTGCAACTGAAGAAGTCACCTGAAGAAGTTTTCGATGCTCTGAAAAATCAAACTGTGGATCTGGTCTTTACCGCCCACCCAACCCAATCTGTTCGCAGATCTTTACTTCAGAAGCATGGAAGGTTTGTCTGTAGTTTTTGTTTTGTGTTAGTATAGGAATTAGGAACGTTACTAAAGTTCTGTTGTCATGTTACAACATCAATTTTACATATTCTTTTGCTATTTGCTCAACCTCTTCCTCGTTTTTTGTTTTTCAATTTTGCTTCAGGATTCGGAATTGTTTAACTCAGTTATATGCAAAAGACATCACTCCTGATGATAAGCAGGAACTTGACGAGGCTTTGCAGAGGGAGGTAGGTTTCGTAAATTCATGTATCAGTTGGTTTACGGGCCATCATTTTGGTTTTTTCCACACCTGTCAAACCATGTGAAGATGTTCTTTCTCACAAATTTCTTTATTTTGCACTATGCTCTCACATAATGAACAATTGGTGGGAGTGTATTTCTCCCGTAATCTCATTATCGCTTGACAAATGAACTTTTCTTTTTTCTTTTTTTCCCTGTCTAACTCGTGGTTCGTAAGATGTGCACTGGCTGGATCTTCACTATGAGCATGATCTTGACTATGATGCATTTGCTGTACTCGTTCCTTAACATTTTTCTTTTCTACATTTTTTGCTTTGGTTTTTCATTTGAAATGCTATATCACTACAACAAATTCTGGATTTTGGTACGAAAATTTTCATCACTACATGTTAGTTTTTCGTCACAACAAAGTTATGGTGACCAAATATTTTTGTCGCCCTTGTCGCAACAAGCCCATCGTAATAAGTTTGTTGTGACAAAATTTATAACTCGTCTCGTCGCAATAAACCAAAAATTATGGTGACAACAAGAGTTTGTCACAACGAGTTTCATAGTAGCTACAAAACATTTCATCACAATATGTAGTTTTTATTTTATTTCTACGAGTTATTAAAATATTTTGGTGACAAATGATTTGTCGCAAAAACTCAAACTTCGTCATTAGAAAGTTGGCGAGACGAAATAAACTTGTTGCAATTGGTATTCTAATTTCGTCATTACAAGCTTGTGATGACAAAATACCTATTCCTCAAAAAAATGGAACAATGATGACAAGTATTTATCACATCATCATCATTAATTTCATCACTACTAACACAATTCTGTCACAATTTTTTTTTTTGTCTAGACATGCTATTTGTGACAAAAAAATCAATTCGCTCAACAATCCTATACAAGAGGAGCAGTTATGATGAAGTGATTAAGTTACAATAGGTTACTTTCTTGAAACAAAATCATATTGTAAAATAAATAATTTCATCCATAGCATAAGGATTCAATACATAAGCTTGAAAACAATTCTCCTACAAATACTCCTTACATAAGATATAGATCCCCATTACATAGAATATAACCATCTACAAAGTAATCATCTAACTCAAATACAATCAGTTCTTCGCCTACGAAATACTTCAAGCTTGCTTCTCTACCGAGTTTAGGCCCTTTTGCTCCCACAACCAAAGCCACACCTATCACATGAAATTGTTCCAAGGAACACAATCAGTTGTCGAGCATGATAAGGCATGAAACGAACTTCAATATAGCACAATGTACATACTACATAAACCTTTTTTTAATTAATCCATCGATACCAAAGAGTGTAAGGATTAATGAGTATAACCATACCCCATTTTGTAACTTATACATCATAGTATCAAACCCAAAGGGGCTTCATGTTCTAAATTTTTAAACAACCAAATTGAGATGCCTGGCAATCAGACATAAATTAGATTATAAACTATGTCTTACATAAATTAGATCCTGGACATTTAATATGGCTCAAAAATTAAAAAACCGGCTCTTAAACACTCATACGGGTTGTATATTCGTCGATTTCTCTTGTCAATATCATGAGATATAGTTTAAGAATTCACTATTGATGTCCAACGTAGAGTAGAGCGAAAAGTAATTTGAAGTCTAACCACATGGGTTTAGATGTTAAGAGTAACCCAACTCTTCTAGGAGCAAGATCCAGAGTCTTAAATATGCCTATGTATAGCTGTTTCCAAATTCAAAATGAATAGACAATCTGCAAATAAAAACGTAGAAATCTATCAATTGTAAGGATGTAATTGTATAGTTGTAGAGAAAGAGAGACAGCGTGAATAACTGAGGTGTTAGGTCTTGCCCTTCTCATTCCACTATATATATATATATGGACAAATGTACAAGTACAAGAATACCCCTGGAAACAAATAAAGCTAACAACTAAACCCCTAATTTAACACTCCCCCTCAAGTTGGTGCAAAGATATCTATCAAGCCCAACTTGAACACAATGGGGTGAAAAACTCTACTACTAAGACCCTTAGTAAATACATCAGCTAACTGGTCTTCTGATCTCACAAAAGGCATGCAAATTAAACCGTTGCTCAGCTTCTCTTTTATGAAATGCCTGTCCATTTCAATATGCTTCGTTCGATCATGTTGGACAGGATTATGGGTAATGTTTATGGCAGCCTTATTATCACAGTAAAGCTTCATAGGACCAGCATCAGGGAATCCCAAATCACGTAAAAGGGTTTGGAGCCATAAAAGCTTGCAAACACCATGAGCCATTGCTCTGTATTCAGCCTCTGCACTGGATCTAGCTACCGCAGACTGCTTCTTACTCCTCCATGTAATCAAATTCCCTCCAAGGAAGGTGCAATAGCAAGAAGTAGATCGCCTATCATCAATAAAACCTGCCCAGTTTGCATCAGTGAAAACTTCCAATCTCAAGTGACCATGATTAGAGAACAAAATTCCTTTACCTGGGGCAGATTTAAGATACCTCAAGATACGATAAACTACATCAAGATGACTAGTACGAGGTTCATGCATGAACTGGCTCACAACCCCCACAGCATAGGAAATATCTGGTCTAGTGTGAGATAAATATATCAGGCGACCCACAAGTCTCTGATATCTCTCCTTTTCTGTAAGCTCCCCCACATTGCTACCAAGATGATGGTTGGCCTCAATGGGAGAATCGACTGGCTTACATCCCAACATACCAGTTTCTTCCAAGAGATCAAGGATGTACTTCCTTTGAGAGATAAAAATTCCTTTGTCAGATCTAGCCACCTCCATTCCAAGAAAGTATTTCATAGACCCCAAATCTTTAATCTCAAACTCTTGAGCAAGAAGAGCTTTAAGGTTAACAATCTCATTCACATCATCACCTGTCATGATTATGTCATCCACATAAACAATAAGAATGACAATCTTACCAATTACTTCTCTTGATGAACATAGTATGGTCAGCGTGACTCTGCTTGTATCCAAATCTCAACATGGCTTTGAGAAACCTGTCAAACCATGCTCTAAGAGATTGCTTCAATCTTTTTCAAGGCTGTCATCTCCTCTACCATAGCTTCTTTCCACTCAGGTATTATGATAGCTTCTTTCCAATCTTGTGGGATAGATATAGAAGAAAGAGAAGAGACAAAAGCACGATACGATGGAGATAAACGGGAATATGAAACAAACTGAGAAATAGGATGTTGGGTACAAGTTCTAACACCTTTTCTATGAGCAATAGGAGCATCAAGATTATCAACAACAATAGGGAAATGATCATTACCAGATGAGTCAGCTGAAGAGTCAGGAACTGGAATAGGTGATGAAGATTGACAAAGTGGCACCGCACATGTAGGCTTGCCTTTTTTCCTTCGAGAAAATGTCTGCAAATTTGGCCTATCCAGTCTTTCCCGAACATCATGCTCCACTCTTTCTGCAGATAAAGGTTCTTTCTCCCCCTCACTATGACAAGATAGGTAAGACCACGACTCCGGAGTATAATATGTCAATATCTCTTCCTGTCTATCATTCTTCCCCTGAAGAGATGAAGTGGACAGAGGATAAAAGGATTATGTTTCCCAAAAAGTGACATCCATGGAAACATATGTCTTGCGAGAGTGTGGGTCATAGCATTTATAACCCTTCTGAGTAGGAGAATAGTCAAGAAAGATGCACTTACGGGCTTTGGGATCAAGTTTACCACCAGGGTGCTTAGGAGCATGGACAAAACACACAACCAAAAACTTTGGGTGGAAGAGATGAGACCCGAGAACAGCCAGGGAGAAACTTAAGAGGAGTTTGGAACTGAAGAACACTGGATGGCATGCGATTGATAAGAAAAGCTGCAGTGAGAATAGCTTCACCCCAAAAATGTTTAGGAACATTCATGGTAAACAAGAGTGAACGGGCTACCTCAGCAAGATGACGATTCTTGCGTTCAGCAACTCCATTTTGTTGTGGAGTACCAACACAAGACGTCTGAAAAAGAATGCCAGAGTCATTCAGATATGCCCGAAAAATCCCATCGATATACTCAGTCCCATTGTCACTACGGAGCACTTTAATGTTGGCATCAAATTGAGTACGCACCATTTTGTGAAAAGATTGAAAGCATGAAAAAACTTCATTTTTTGCCTTAAGTAAGTACACCCAAGTGACACGAGAATGACAATCAATAAAGGTAACAAACCAACGATAACCTAAAAGAGAGGTAACAGGGGAGGGACCCCAAACATCAGAATGAATAACCATAAAAGGAGAATCACTTCTTTGATTAACAGGGGCATAAAATGAGCGTTTGTGTTTTGCAAGTTCACACGCTTCACAAAAAAACTTACTCCTAGTACAGTGCTTAACTAAACTAGGAAAAAGTTTTTCCAAAATCCCAAAAGATGGGTGGCCTAATCTACGGTGCCACTGATGCAGTAAAGGAAGAGTTGAGCCCACATCTGCTTCAAGAGCTTGGCCACATGACATAGGTGGACTGACTGGATTAGGTGCAGACTCCAAAAGGTATAGTCCTCCATAAGCTTTACCACTGCCAATCATTCTCCCCGTATCTAGTTCCTGAAAGATACAATGAGTAGGAAAAAATGTCACTGAGCAGTTTAAAGAACGAGTAAGACTGCTAACAGAGAGAAGATTGGTGGAAAAACTTGGGACATGAAGTACTGAAGAAAGTGACATGGTTGAAGAATAATTTATAGAACCTTTCCCTGAAATCGAAGATAGGGATCCATCTGCTACTCTGACCTTATCCTTACCAGAGCATGGAGAATAGGAGTCAAAGAAGGATGAACAACCTGTCATATGATCAGTAGCACCAGAATCTATTATCCAAGGAAGTGAGGATGAAGCAGTAAAGGCACTAGCATGAATACTTGTGTGAGCAAAGTGGGAAGAAGTCGTGGAAGTAGAAGCTGTAGTAGATGGAGAGTCAAGGCCCGCCAAGAAGTCATAAAGGCGGTCTTTCTCAACCATTAGTTGATATGCAGTGACATCAACAGTACAAGCAGGGTGAAAGCTCTTATAGTAATCGAGTTGCTGCCAAACTCCATTCAAATCTGCATAGTACTCGGCTAAGGACCTATGGTTTTGATCCAACCCCCGAAGTCTCCTTCTCAAATCAAACACTTGAGCATCATTACCCTTTCGAGAGTAGGTTTGGGCCACAGAAGTCCACACCTTATGTGGAGTGTCAAGGAACAAGTAGTTATGGCTGATGGTGGGTATCATGGAGTCGAATAACCATGTCAAGACTTGAGCATTTTGAGTAGTCCATGTCACATAATCTGGACTAGTAGCTGTTGGTGGTGGAACAGGCCCCGTGATGAATTTCAACAGACCATTGGCAGTGATGGCCAAAGTAAAACTCCGAGACCAAAGCAAATAGTTGGAACCCTCCAACTTAATTGGGTAAATATTCAATGGAACATTATTTTGAGTCACAAAACGACTCAACTCATCCTTGCCATTGCCAGAGGTCTCTTTGGGAGGCTCTGTCATATTTGAAAGCAATGGAAAGAAACCAGACTCCTAGAGTAACCTCACGAAAATGAAGTACAAGGTGGAGACCAGCCCTAAACTTCAGAAAACAGACTGAAAGTGTACTTAAAGAACCTCAAAGAATCAAACCCAGTAATTATGTACTCACCCAGTAGGTTCTGAGCACAAAGGGAGGTAGTACAGAGGTTGCCTGATGTTTTCAAGGGTCGCCGGAGGTCGTACGGTCGCCGTTGACAGTCGCTGGAGGTCGTACAGTGACTTCGAGTTGATTTCTCGGTTGAACAGTGAGTTTTGAAGTAAACCCAGTCGGTTTCTTGCACAAACTGAGTCAGTACAGGGTTCGCCGGAGGTTTTCAAGGTCGCCGGACGTCGGCGACCACTGTATCGTGGTCGGCGACACTCGCCGGAGGTGGACTAGTGGTTGTCGGCAGCAACCCAGTATTGATCGACCTTGAACAGCCTATGGATGGCTCCTGTAGCGTGAACCTCCTCACACGATCCATGGTTCCTGTAGCTGAACCTCCTCACACGATCGACTATGGAGGTCGATCAGCTGTGGGTCACTCCTGTCTCTCTCTACAAAGCCCAAACAAGGATCGATGAGATGATCTCATGCTCTGATACCATGTACAGTTGCAGAGAAAGAGAGACAGCGTGAATAACTGAGGTGTTAGGGCTTGCCCTTCTCATTCCACTATATATATATGGACAAATGTACAAGTACAAGAATACCCATGGAAACAAATAAAGCTAACAACTAAACCCCTAATTTAACAGTAATGATTCTAGAAATTGGTATGATGGTATAACAATTGGTTTAGGGTTTCACACACAAATAGAGAATATCTAAGGGCAACGACAGTGGTGATTGAAGTACAAGGTCGACCGTGGTGCAATTTGACTTTAGTAACTAAAACATCTAGGGTTAGAAATTGAGATTAGACTTTAGAGGCAAAAGGAGAGACTGAAATCGACTACCGATACTATAAATGGAGGTTAGACAAGTGGTAGGGCCTGGTTGCAGTGGAATGGAGGTCAAACCTCGGTGCTTGCTTGATTAGCCGCAACAGTTCTGGATGACGCGGAGAGAGAGAGAGAGAGAGAGAGAGAAAATTGAGTTGCGGAGAGAGCCAAAGAGAACGGAAGTATAGGTCTTAGGGGAAGATTTGGGGAAGTTGTGCGAATAGGGAACGAAGGCTTGGGGAAAATGTGGGTACTTACCCGAAAAAAATTCGTTCAAAATTTTCACTAAACTTGGCGGCAAGGGAAAATTGTAATCGCCACAATTTTTTATGGCTATCCACTCCTGCACTTAACAGACTTTAGTTGGGCATGAATATCCTTTTTCTTATGTTAAAAATTAGTTTGATTCTATACTACTATGCATACCAATCATGGAGGTTCCGAAAAGGCGTCGATAGGTGTGTCGGACCCACTCTAGAATCTCACAAAAATAATTTAAGTCGTTCATTAGTTTAAGAAAACAAAAATTTGAATGGCCTTGAGAAAAATCAGCTCAATCAGTGAACTGTAAGTGCTTGATCCTAATATGTAATGGATAAGCTGTTTATATTAATGATCAAGCCTTTTTATTTTAACGATCAAGCCTGTTGATTTCGTTGTGTTTGCTACTGAAATCAATCACATAAATTTTTTGCTTGATCGGATATAGAAATCCCCTTCATCAGCACGCAATTCATTATTTGAATGGTACTTGCCGTCCGATTAAGTGTCTATCGATACGCGATCAACTTCATTCTTGGCATGAATGCTTTACTCCATAATACATACAAGATAAAGGGTTCTGATCGCAAACAAAATACCTCGGGTGTAGCTCAGGTGGTGCATTCTAGGACTTTAATGCCTCCGGACATATTAAATATCTTTCGATTGTGTGATCGCCAATATCCGATGATCTCCGATTTTAATGAGAATCATGGAATCGGTATGATATGAACTCCTAACGGTTCAGATCGACCATCACAAAAATAGATTTGACGATGACCTTGAGAATCTTTACGTTAAACCGACTTAATAGTAAACTAAGTCTTGTGTTGTACTTAAATGTACAATAGTTACACAGTCGTGACACAACGACAACGATCAAAGATAGTTGATTTCTTTGTGCTTGTTAATTATTCATCGGGACGCAAACTCACTAAAAATAATTTTTTCTGTCAAATCAAGAATGTAACAATACTTAAATAGATCCACTCTTGGTAAAAATGACAAAATCAATCCTACGTACTCCCTCCGTCCCAATTTCTTGGTCCTTCTTTCCATTTTGGGATGTCCCAAAATATTTGTCCCACTTCTAAAAACATCCATCAAAATTGGGTCACTTTCCAATTTTACCCTTAAATAGTACTTTTCCTATCTTAATTGGCTAGTCTATTATCTTTTATTTTATAACGGTTTTTATGATTTTGAAAATTTTGTATAATAAAACTAATTGATATCTATCAAACAAGATCCATATTGAATATGTTTTGACTTTCATATAATAAATTAGCCTCACAAATTTGGTCACAGTAATATTGACTGGATTTAAGGGCAAAATAGAAAAGTCAATACAAAGTTTTCACACCCCTTAAAAACCCACTTCCCCAAAAGGGGCAAACAAATTGGGACGGAGGGAGTAAAAGCTAACAGTTCCAATCGCAATAAAAATCCTCAGGTGAGCCTCGGGTGGTGCATTATAAGACTTTAATACCTCCGGTTGTATTGAATGTCTTCTGATCACGTGGTCACCGATATTTGATCATCTCTAACTTTGGTGACAATGCTGGAATCGGTAAAACGTGAAGTTCTAACGATTCAGATTGACCATTATAAAAATTGACTCAGAAATGACCTTTAGAATTTGTACGTTCAAATACTCTATAGCAAACTAAATCTTGTGTTGTAGTTGAATATACAGTAGCCACACGATAGCGAGAGAATAATGATGATCGGGATTGTTAATTTTAATGTGCTTGTTGAATAACTTTATTTGCAATAAATCTTGGCCATTTAATTATTCACAACTTTCTTTTTTGCAATAAAGTTTTTTCTATTCCTGTAAATTCAATGATGACAATTTTGTAACAAACATAATTTGTAGGAATAGTAATTCCTTGTTGTGACAAAATATTTCGTAGCCTTGCGTTTAAATTAAACTTCACTGTGACAAAGTTATCTTGACACAAATATTATGTAGCAAGACTCAATTTCCGCCATAGTTGTAACTTGTAACAAACTGTCGTGACCAAATTAGTGTCGTCGCCATAACTCTCCCTTGTATTGTTGTTGCCACACATGAGAGTTTGTTACAATAACTAAATCTAGTGTTACAAATAATTTCGTTGCAAGCACCTACTCTAGTTGCGAGGAAGTTTTATTTTGTTCCTACAAATGCAATCTCAAACCTTTTGTAACAAAATAAATTGTAGTAAAAAGAATTCCAGTTGTGACACAAAATTTCTTCATGGTATATAAAAAACAAACCTTTATTGCGACAAACTTCTCGTGACAAAATTATTTATGTGGCAAGATTCAATTCCTGCCGGCGGGAAACTTTCCTGTCATACTTGTTGCGACAAAATATCGTACGAAATTGATTTTGTCATAATAACTCTACCTTTTACGGCTTGATGCTACAAAATCATATTTTGTCACAAGTGAACATATGTAACAAAATTCATTGTGTGATAAATGGTAATTATTTTAGTTTGTAGCAAGAAGTGGAATTTGTTGTAGTGTATATTTGTTAAGCATCCAACACAAAACCAATTGACACTGAGTGGAGAGGATGTACAGGCTCCTATACCAGTTTTGGAGGTTGTAATTAACCAACGTGGGATAAGCTCTAACATATTCCATCATCACTATATGAGTGAAGCGATGTTCCAATTGTGTTTTGTTGATCTAGTAATAAGGTAGTGTCTCTACAAGTTCAACTAAAATTTACTTCCTTGCTGGTTTTGTTTGTTTTCCTTTTCTTGCAGATTCAAGCTGCCTTCCGAACAGACGAGATCCGGAGGACTCCCCCTACCCCACAAGATGAAATGAGAGCAGGAATGAGCTATTTCCATGAGACAATCTGGAAGGGCGTTCCTAAATTTCTACGGCGTATGGACACTGCTCTTAAGAACATTGGAATAACTGAACGTATTCCTTACAATGCCCCACTTATTCAATTCTCTTCTTGGATGGGTGGCGATCGGGATGGTATGATCTGTTTCCATTTAAAACTTTATGTTGATAATATATTTAAGCAAGAATATGGAAAGATCAATTCAGGAACAGAGGGAATGAGCAACGATTTTAAAAACTTCAAATTTTAAGTTCTTTAACAATTTACAAATTAAAGATGTTTTCTATTGCCATTTTCCCTATGTAGGAATACTTAATTAAGTCTTTTATTGAGTGATTCTATTGGTGAAGGCAGTTTCAGGACAAATACTCTTGTCTTGACTTATTGTGTAGGAGTCAGGCGGGTTCATTGTTGCTTAATTCTGTTTGACATCCAATGCAGGAAACCCTAGGGTTACACCCGAGGTCACACGGGATGTCTGCTTATTGGCTAGGATGATGGCTTCTAACTTGTACTATTCCCAGATTGAGGATCTCATGTTTGAGGTTTGATTTGCTACACTCTGTTTTTGAATATTTGGTGATTGTATTGTCCTAGGAGATCCAACTTTTGGGCTCGCAATCGTTGCCACTATTCTAACTCCTTTGTTTTCCTTTTCAGTTGTCGATGTGGCGTTGCAGTGATGAGCTTCGTTTTCGAGCTACTGAACTTCACAGCTCCTCAAAGAGAGATGCAAAACACTATATAGGTGATTAGTTGTTTACTGTCAATGTTTCATCTGGTTATTTTTGGTTTCCAAGATAGTATATGAATAGGAAATAGAATTTGTGAGAAACTGTGGTGGTGTTTTCTTGCTGCTTTAGGCATAATGTGCTTTTCACTACTGCTTTATTGATGAACTTTGTCCTGATGCAGAGTTTTGGAAGCAAGTACCTGCAAATGAACCGTATCGTGTTATTCTTGGGGATGTGAGGGATAAGCTGTATCAGACTCGCGAACGTTCTCGCCATTTATTAGCCAGTGGGACCTCTGACATTCCTGAGGAGGCAACTTTTATCAATGTTGAGCAGGTATTTCTGTCCCTTCTGCCATTCTTTCTTCTCAACGTTCTTGTTATCTGAAATTTCCACGAAACCTATCCCATGTTGTCAATCTACTTTCTTTTTCTGTTGACTCAACTCTATGGAAAGATCTAGTCCCATTATATCAACACAAATGCATCCACTTTTGCCCGGTTGTTTAGTTTTGTGTTCATCTATGTGGATTGAGCATTCCTTTGGTTAGCCATGGAAGTTCACTCTCTCTCTCTCTCATATGCGTTTATTGCTAATTAGGTGTTCTACTTTTGCAGTTCTTGGAACCTCTCGAATTGTGCTACAGATCTCTCTTTGCTTGTGGTGACCGCGCAATTGCTGATGGAAGCCTTCTAGATTTCTTGAGGCAAGTTTCCACCTTTGGTCTCTCACTTGTGAGGCTCGATATCAGACAAGAGTCAGACAGACACACTGACGTGATGGACGCCATCACTAAGCACTTGGAAATCGGTTCCTACCGTGAATGGTCCGAAGAACGTCGGCAGGAATGGCTTTTATCCGAACTCAGTGGAAAACGTCCGCTCTTTGGTCCCGATCTTCCGAAAACTGAAGAAATTGCCGATGTTTTGGACACGTTCCACGTCTTGGCGGAACTCCCAGCAGACTGCTTTGGAGCATACATTATATCAATGGCCACATCACCATCCGATGTGCTCGCAGTGGAGCTTTTGCAACGGGAATGCCATGTGAAGCAGCCATTGAGAGTCGTTCCATTGTTTGAGAAGCTCGCTGATCTGGATGCCGCTCCAGCTGCTGTTGCTCGCCTTTTCTCGATTGATTGGTACAGAAACCGGATCGATGGAAAGCAAGAGGTGATGATTGGGTACTCGGATTCGGGTAAAGATGCCGGGCGACTATCGGCAGCGTGGCAATTGTACAAGGCTCAAGAGGAGCTTATACAAGTCGCGAAGCAATTTGGTGTTAAGTTGACCATGTTCCACGGCCGAGGTGGGACTGTGGGAAGAGGAGGCGGCCCCACCCATCTTGCTATTTTGTCTCAGCCCCCGGATACGGTTCATGGGTCGCTACGTGTTACGGTTCAAGGCGAAGTCATTGAGCAATCGTTTGGGGAGGAGCACTTGTGTTTTAGGACGCTCCAGCGTTTTACTGCTGCTACACTTGAGCATGGGATGAAACCCCCAGTATCACCAAAACCAGAATGGCGTGCACTGATGGATGAAATCGCTGTTGTTGCTACTGCAGAGTACCGTTCAATAGTTTTTCAAGAGCCTCGATTTGTCGAGTATTTCCGCCTTGTAAGTATTCCTTAAAGGCCTTGTTCTTAGTATCCAGTTCTGCCATTATTAATTCTAATTTCCCAATAGAGGTTGAACAAATTGCTTGTTGTGTTGAATGCGATTTGGTTTGTTAAAGAAAGAAAGATGAAAGTTGTTTTATTTGAACAAGTGTTGACACAGTATTATGGCTGCAGGCCACACCAGAGACGGAATATGGTCGGATGAATATTGGTAGCCGCCCATCGAAAAGAAAGCCAAGTGGAGGAATTGAATCGCTTCGTGCTATTCCTTGGATCTTTGCTTGGACCCAAACCAGGTTTCATCTCCCAGTATGGCTTGGCTTTGGAGCAGCATTCAAATATGCTATTCAGAAGGACATTAAGAATCTCCAGATGCTGCGGGAAATGTACAAAGAATGGCCTTTCTTTAGAGTTACAATTGATTTAGTTGAGATGGTGTTCGCCAAGGGAGGCCCTGGTATTGCTACTTTGTATGACAAACTCCTTGTTTCAGAAGATTTGTGGTCATTTGGAGAGCGTCTTAGGGCCAATTATGAAGAAACAAAGGACCTTCTGCTCCAGGTAAATTTGCAGCAGTGAGATGAAGTTTTTTTATTTGAAAATCTCAAATTATGCCGCAGGTTTTCCTGTTTGGATGCATTTCTATTTTTTGGTCTTTCGTATCAGTTTTTTTTGTTTTCCGTTCCTTTTTCTAAAAATTTGGAAATCCCTTTTTGATGACTGTTTACTCTTCCAAAAAATAGCAGTAGTCTTCGCAATCACCACAATATTAGGAAACAAAAGGGTTTTTCACGTATTTTCAAATAAGATGTCATTCCTTCCCCAACTGCACCTGCCACGGGCAACTCCTCTGGGGTACTCAACTGTTTGTGAAACTTACGAGTACCAATCATTAGTTTCTTCTTTTTGTGCAAAAAATAACAAACACGCACACACAAAATGATCTAGTTTTCTTACAAACCGAAAACTGAAGATTCTGCAAAACGGAGGTTCTTAGGTACTGCTTTTGCTTGGTGGTAATATGATTGGACTGTATTTAAGTTTTCTTTCGTTATTTGTGGTAGATTGCCGGACATAAGGATCTCCTTGAAGATAACCCCTACTTAAAGCAGCGGCTCCGCCTTCGTGACTCCTACATCACCACTCTGAACGTGTTGCAAGCATACACTCTAAAGCGGATTCGTGACTCCAACTATAATGTGAAGTTGCGCCCCCATATCTCAAAGGACTATGTCGAATCAAGCGAATCAAGCAAATCTGCTGCCGAACTTGTGAAATTGAATCCAACAAGCGAGTATGCTCCCGGTTTGGAGGACACCCTTATCTTGACCATGAAGGGTATTGCTGCTGGGATGCAAAACACCGGTTAAAACGTTTTCTCGTTTCTGTCAATTGTCTTCCGTTTGTCCAATATAGGTTGTACCCGGCAACACTCATAAGTCCTGTGTCGGAAAACAATGCTATCTGTCGCAGGTGGGAAAATCCGAGTTATTCGAAGTCGTTTTTATGTTTAATTCCCAGGTGGGAAAATTCGAGTTATTCTGTAACTAGGCATGTTGATCACATTGCTATGGTAAAATATGACTCTTTAATCTTATAGTAACTAATTTTTTGTATATCGGGCGGGTACTATGTGACCGAGCTTACGTGGTGCCCGAACGCTGCATCCGGGCCGTCCAAAAGTGTATTGGACGGCCCAGATTGAAACTCTCTCTCCCCCCTTTCTCTCTCCTGTTTTTCTCTCTATAATTCAGGCCGTCCAAAACCGAAATGGACAGCCGGATGCGACGCGTTCGGGTACCACGTTACTATTTCCTCAATTTCGAAATCAAAATACCGCAGTGGAAGATTGAACGAAGTTATACTTACGATTAGTTGTTAAGCAGTGGAGATATCAATTCGCAACAATTAAAACACGAAGCAAAGAAAACTATAGCATATCAAACAAGATAGTTTTACGAGTTGTACAAAAACTAGGAGTACCATAAATTCTCCTTAATGTTTCCGAACGGATCCACAACAACTGTGACCAAATGCACATACATTACACAATAGTACATAGCACAAATCATCCATAGATCATTGAAACAGACCCAGCACGAGCCCTCAGACTGGCAAACTGCACGCAGGATTTGAGTTTCCCCAACTCCTGAGAAGCCACCTCCTTGTACATACAACAATCACTACACACAAAGAATCAATACAAAATGATACAACAAAATGTCCACAGACATCCGATACATATACACACTCCGACGCAGATTTCCGAACACAGATTTCCCTTACAGTGGCAAAAAATCAATGAGTGGTCTCGGAAAACGCCACGTGTTTTGGGATCCAATATTCATGTCAAAGGCCTGCAGTGTCCGGGTGTTTTGTTGAGAAGGGACCCACTGGCCATTCTCATATTCCTGATGCACCCTCAAAGCAGAAACAGGGTAAACATACTCATCACCAGAGCACTCAAAATGGACTATATACTTGGACCCATCTCTCCTCCCAGTGACCCGACCCACCCACCACCCATCAAGATCATACGCATCCACTTTGTCCAGCACATTGAAACTCGAAACCCTAATCTGTGGTGGCACTGGCCTCAAGTCTGAAGCTCGAACCACCTCCTTCAATGGACCCTTCTGGTTATTAGCCAAAAGGGTTGTGTACTCGATCCTGAATTTTTCTTTGCCCACTCTTGAAATCACTTTTGCCCCGTAGTAGGAACCCAGAAACCCATCTTCATTGCTGCATATTTCCACATGACTGCCCACAGAAATATCCATATCTCTGTTTGGGATGGATTTTATTGATTCTCTGTTGGGTGAGTCTTTCTTTTTCCTTCAATGGGTTGGGACTTTTAAGGGTAGATATATATATTTTTTTTTGTCAAAGGTGAAAATTCTTATTCATCTGTAGGCAAACGCCTAAACATCAGACAATAGGGGATCCCATGGGGGCAAAATGGACGTCCACAGACCGGACAAACCATTTGAAAGGGCTTTTTGAGCACAAGTATGTGCAGCCCGATTACATTCACGTTTAACAAAGTTAAAAACACGACACAAATTGATTCTTCAAAATAAGAAAATCCTGTGTAATCACCGCAATGTCAGAAGGTGGTACTTTTGAGGTCGAGCAGCTATTCACAATTGCTTCAGCATCAGATTCGAGGAATAACTGAGTAAGGTGGAGAGCAATTCCGATTCTTTCGTGATGAATGAAATTATTTTTGCAGATAAAAAAAAAAAGAAGGTGGAGAGCAATTCCCAGTTTCAATCCGTCCCGAATCGCAAGAGCTTCCGCAATTCTGGACGAGTTGATTCCGGGGTGCAAAGTTAGTAACATGCCGATAACCTTACCGCCAGCACCACGGGCAATAGCACCAGTTGCGATTGAGTTCGTGTGCCTAGCTACTGTCGCGTCCACATTGATTTTCACTCCATTACCGACAGGAAGTTGCCATAGCAAAGTCTCCCGTTGATTTTAAGGGTAGATTGGATAGGGAGTTGTGAAGAAGTGGGGTTTGGGAAAGTAGGAGCGAGACCTCGTTTTGTTCCAATTAGGTAATATAATTAATCCTATTGTTCAAGTACCAAAAAAAGAAGTTAGCAAAATCATCCGAACACAGCGTCTCGCATACACATTTTCATTTTTGGATGTCTCAAAATTTTTGTTTATTTTCCCTTTGGATGTCTCAAAATCTTTGTCCACGTTCCTTTTTTGGCTGTCCTAAATTAAGTCGTTTTCTTTTTACCCTTTATCTCCACATTCGAATTCATACACAAAAAAATGGAGGGAAAAATGTACTGAGTCTAAAAGAGTAATCATTGCAATTCAAAAAAGAGGGTAATTTTGGAAGTTTATATATTTTGTAGGGTCTTGATTGTGTCTCCTTAAAATGTTAAATTCCCAAAGTTTTGGGAAGGAGGAAGTATTATGCTAGACTCACGTATATGCGAGGAGTTGTGTTCGAGATTGTACGAGGATGATTGTGTTTCTAGTATCTCTAGTCTAGTTATAAAAAAGGCAATAATAAAATTGTTGACGGTTTGGGAAATGGGGTTGGGATTGTGCATGAGTTAGGTAAACGAGATCTAATGCACGTGACGTGACACGCTAAGATTTCTTGTAGTATTTTATTTTTTTGATGTTATAGGAGACACCCCCATATCAGGGACACTCATTGAACCTATCTATGAGGTCTAGTAGGGAACATGAAAGCAAATCCAGAAAATAACCCATAAAGTGCATTCGATGGGTGAGTTCATCCGGTACATTGTGTTCAGTACAATTTGATGTTTTTTTTTTTTATCAAACAATTTGATGTTAATATAATAGTATTGTTAGATTATTACGAGGATCAACATCTTATCCATATATGTCAAACCCTATATCTCACTTCCGTAAAAGAGCCTACACAACTATAGGGGCCAAATGCCAAGATCTAATTAATTGATTACATCTAGACTAGATAAACATAAAAAGTACAAAAGATTCATACGGTGCCATTTTTTATTTTACAATTTTGTATTTAAAAGTGTGTGACATAGTAATATAGCAACACTAAGAACACAATTTTCAAAACAAAAATTCGGAAACCATTGAGTTTAGAGATCGATGCACCCAAGTTCATATTTGTTTTTATATCCTCAGTTCTCTAGAAAATTTCTACTTTAAATGTGAAAAGATTTAAAAGGATTGTGCAAAGGCCACACAATTAGAAATTAACACTCCCTCCGTCCCAATTTAAATGCTCCCTACGGTTATGCGTGTTTTTTAAAAACTCTTATAGTTTTCATTCTATAATGTATTTTATATGCAATATGGATCTTATTTGATAGATCTCAATTAGTTCTATGAGACAAAATTTTTAAAAACTTTCGAAACCTTACGTATACCAATAAAAAGATATAGACGTTTGAAAATGGCACGGATATACGTAGGGAGCATTTAAAATGGGACGGAGAGAGTACTTAATACTACCATGTTACTCTTTAATTTGTAGAACTTTATAATTCATGAAAATAAAAAGAAAAACACTGATTAATGATTAATGTATGTCATCCAATTGTCAAAAAATTGGAATAAAAAAACGTTGAATAGTATCTGTCCACTTGACCAAAAAATAGAAATTGTTGAACGAGAGTCTCTCTCTTCCTCACAAATTAGTGGACCATTCGAAGATTCACCACAACAAATTTAATGGCTGACCTCATTTTTCTCTAGAGCGCTCTAAGCTCCTACCCTCTATATAAAGGGATCCTCGTTATTGGTATAGCACACACCAAGCCAAACAAAAAAAATGGCAAAGGCGGTAGCCCTCATCGCTCTTGCCCTTGGCGTATTGGCCATGGCCGGGCAAGTCCAAGGCTGGATTAGCCCCTATTACGGGGACCCAACAAATAAGACAGCGGTCGAAGGCGCGATTGGTTGTGCCATATGCAAAGTGAATTCAGAAGCCGATATAGATTATTTCAACAACAGTATGTATAATTTTTTACAACATTATTGTTATGTTGAACACATTTGTGTATACCACGAATTAGCTACCATCAGATGTACGTGTATGCATGTACATCTGTAAGACGTTATACAAGTATATATGCATGTACACTGCTTGCGCAATAATTATTACATGCAAATGTCTAAATTTGTTACTGACTTCGTCCATTTTTAAATGAAAATTAAAGGTATTCTAAAATACCTTGATCACCACCATTGTTCCACCACCACCACCTACTGGGTTTTGAACCCTTGACCTTGTGGTCCATTGACATCAACTGGAACCATCAAGGATCCGGCATAGGAAGATGTGTAATTTCAAAGCCCTAAAGAATATATTTCTTGATATAATTGTTAATTTTAATTTGGTGCAAAAAAATTTTAAAAACACTGTACGGAAATATATTTTTAACGTACACAAAAATATACGTTTCCGAAAAGGGACATTTAAAAAGGATGAAGGTAGTAAATTCTATCATGCAACTCTTTTAACACCTTCTTTTTCATCATGCAAAGCAGTTAATTATTACAATTTCTTTATTCTTTTATAGAAAGTCTTGATTTCATTGAAAAACATATCAATATGTCCTAAACTTTTTGAAAATGATCTAAAGCAAAACTCCAGCCCACAAAATTTCGGTCATTCAATTTCTATTTTGAAAATACTGCATGAAAATTACCTAATAAGATCTAATTAAGGTTTCATATTCATGAAACCCAATTTTTGCTTGCAGAGGCTGAGGTAGGGGCAAACATAGGGGATGCCCGGTCTCAATTTTGGCCATCCTACCTATCCTCTTTTTCTTTTTGGCTTTTCTTTCAGTTTCTCACTGATGTTTAGCCGCTCCATGCCTTTGCTCTTGTGTTTGGGTATGATTCTCCCCAATGTACCCTTTGTCGAGTATCAATATATCTTTTTTACCAATAAAAAAATAAATAGAGGATATATATATGCCCGGCCCTTGCACCGCTCCAAATTTGTCAAATATAGTGCTATTTTTTTAGGTTAAGTTGAAATTTTTTTATGGGATTCCTTGGTAGTGGTTTGGGCCTTTTTGGCGTGGACTGTAGCATTGATTAGGGTATGGGCTTTTCGGTGTTTTGGGCTTTGGCCCAATGGTGTTATCTGGATTGGTCACAACAAGTGTTTTTAATTTTTGAAACTTTTGGTTGGAGTCTCCTACCTTTCCCCCAATTTGATGTACCATTTGCCAAGTTTTTGGTAAAAAAAATTTTGCTGAAAAAAAAAAAAAATTTCTACGGGATTAGCCCCTGCAATTACCATGGGTCAAAAAATTCTTAAAATTCCTATGTATTATGTGCAAAGAACCCTTAAAATTTCAAATTATCAACTAATTTTTGGTCTCATACGTGTAAAAGGTTACCTGGCAATTATACACAATCTTATTTTTTTCATCAGATATAACATGTAGCAATATGTGTTTTTGGAATTTACCTTTTGTTATGAACGTAGAGTGGGACGAGAATTTCCCGGGTGTTATTGCCGTGATAGAAGTACTATGCAAAAGTCGTAAGACTGGGGCAGTAACTGTTAAAGTCCCCGGCCCCGTCGACGACGGAGGGTTCTTCACAACATACGTTGAGCACGGTCACTACGACGACTTATGCGCGGTAAGGGAGAAGAACATGATCATACTTGGTTTGTGTAGAACACAGGCGCGGAATTTTTATTTATTTATTTATTTTTGGTAATATTTTATGCAATTATTGACATACTAATTTCTTAACTGATCAACGAAAAAAGGTGAGAGTTCTCAACTCTTCTCACCCAGAGTGCAATGTGAAAGTGGCTGGATATAGAAGTACAAGGATCAACTTCAACAAAAACAACGTTTACAAAGATGGGGTGGATACAATCTACGTCAAGAAACCATTTGGATTCGTGAATAAGAAGTCCCTTCCCGACTGCCCTAAGGTGCGAGGCAAGAGGGGTAACATAATCCCAACGGTTGTGATGCCACACTGGGCCCAGTCCATCCCCAAATAATATCTCTTATTATCGATATATTCTTTTTTGCTGTGCAAAAAAAATGGGGAAAAAAAAAAAAAACCATAATCCCAATGGTTTACTAATTATTGGGTACTCAAGAAACGCTGAATAATTACTCCCGGCGGATTCACTGGCTTGAGTGGAGAAAGAAGACGGAGAAGAAGAACAAAGCAGAGAGGGTTTTACTAGTAGTGACTTGCTACTATATAGGCGTTTAATTCGCCTAGTTGATTTACATACAATGACTTCTTCTTCTTATGTATTTGCCAACCACGGATATGTAATGAGAAATTCAAATTATTAATGAGAATGAAAAGTTCAATATCAAGCAGTTGTTTCTAACGTTTCAAGTTCGATTCCATTCGCTAGCAAATTTATTGGGGTTATGCTCGGTCGTTACCTCTACGGTCCCGGAATTAGTGGAGATGCGAACAAGCTGGTCCGGATATCCGGTTATCGAAAAAATATATATATCAAGCAGTTGGTGGGATACAAAACATCATGGGCTAAAAAATTTCGCGTTTGTCGATTGTCTTCCATTTGTCTATATAGGTTCTACCCGGCAACATTCATAAATCCTATGTCGGAAAACAATGCTGTCTGTCGCAGGTGGGAAAATCCAAGTCGTTTTTACGTATAATTTCCAAGTGGGAAAATTTGAATTATTCAGTAACTACTCTAGGCATGTTGATCACATTGCTATGGTAAAGTATGACTCTTTAATCTTGTAACTAAATGAAGCTGCTCATCAATGGCGCCATGAATCCTATCCTAAAGTATCTTAATTTATCTTGTTACTTTCGTTTCCCTTATGCTTCCTCGGACAAGTTCACGAACAATAATACATACACGTTCTCTCTACCACACTCTACCCCCTCTCACATGTGGGAGACCCACCCCACATGTGAGAGGGGATGTGATAGAGAGGGTGTGTCTGTATCATTTTTGCAAGTTCACCTGCACCATTGAACTTGTCCCCAAAAAGGCTGTACCTCTGTTCCCGTATTTTCAGCTGCGGGATAGGACAAAAGTTACATCCCGGCACTTTTTTGGTAGAGAAGATTTGACCTCATACTCCCTCCCCACAAGCAATAAAGATTCACAATTTCATACCCCGACTGAAGATCGTGTAACGAAGTGTAGCATATGGAACACAATTCTAAACATAAAAAAGATGAAGAAGTAGAATCTCTCATCCTTTTTTTCCTTTTCTTTTTACTACTATTTCCTCCTCAAATTCGAATGATAAGTAATTATTTTGATTTATTTATTCTCAAAACTGTTTTATTTGTCAATTTGATAGCAAAACTTAAAGGAAAATTATAAAAAAGTTAGAGAATATAGGAAAAAAATTTTCAACGAATTTATGAAGCAAAAATAAATAAAAAAATTGAACATTGATCTTTAGTAACACCTATTATACTACAATATTCCTAATTGATATATAATACAAGAGGAGCAATAGTAATATATTTTCTACAATTATCCCAATAAGGAAAAAGGGAAAAATGTTATTTTTGTTGGCATTTTCCGGGTTATGTCAAGCCTTTCGGAGTATGTAATTTTGTTATTGGGATTTTGGGAGTTAGAGTGCTTAAGGCTTGAGTTTATATGCTCCATTCAAGAGATCACAAACTTCACGATCAAGCCAAAGCCATGTCCAGTGTTTTGAAGCTCAATCCGTTGAGGTATAACCATGCATAATCATTCACGCATTTAGATCATTCAAATGTCTCATTTGATCATGCATGGTTTTGGATTAACTTGGGCATTGATTTTCCCTTAAAATCCCATGATTTTAGTGAGAGTTTATGGCTTTTTATTGGCTGCGTTTGCATAAGTCTGCAGACGCCTGTTCATCTAGTGGCATCCCTTGACACGTGTTTTAATCTTGACCATTGAGATAATATTAATAGCGTTTCCAAGCGTCTGCAGACGCGTGTTTGTGGACAGCCCTTATTGTGACAAGTGTCTTAATTCTATCGGAGCGTCTGCGCGCGTCTACACGTGTCTGCTAGACTCTTTAAGTGGCCACATGTCATGTTTTGAGTGGCTGTCTTGGGGAGCACGAAAATGAGCACTATAAAACTCTTTTTTTTTTTTTTCATTTTCACCTACCCACTTGAGAGAAAATCAGCCCCCTTTTTAGAGAGAGAAAGTGTCATCCCTTCTCTCTTTTGTGAACTTGATGTTCTTGATGATTTGAGCTTGCTCTTCTCATCTTTTTTCAATCTAGAGTCTTCCTCTCCATGGATCCACTTTAGGTTGATTTTAGTTTTTCAAAAAATTTCATAAAAATCAAATCTTTTTCATACATCTTGTTGTGCTGCCTTGTCTCTATGTGAGCCGGTTGGACCGATGCCGAGTTGACTCAGAGATCAAGACTGGTGTGCTTGTGGAGTCCATGGAATCAAAGAGGGGTACGGGTAGCACATCAAGAATTCGAGCTAGGCATCACAAGGGGCTTGTTAGGTAATTTCTAGTCTTGTTAATTCTTGTAAACCTTTTGATTTATGGAATGCATAAGTAGGACTAGGCCGTGATTTTATGCTTAGGGTGTTTAGACCCTAAGTAGTTTCCATGTATATCGTGTGTTTTGTCTCATTAGTTTAATTACTCTATATTGAACTTGTTGAGTTGTTTGATTTGCCATGGTAAATGATTAAATTGGTTGAAATCGAAGTGGTTTATTTTTAAAGTGGTCGTCCTATTCACCCCCCCCCCCCCCCCCCCCCCCCTAGGACTTGTAGTGCTTTGCATAATTTCAATTGGTATCAGAGCCCGTGTGCTCTTTGTTGGTTTGACTACCTGAGTTGATCCTGTTTGCACTATGGATAGGGGTGTTCCTATGGAGGGTAATTCGTATGCTCGACCCCCTACTTTGATGGTAGTGATTATTCGCTTTGGAAATCCAAAATGAAAAATCACTTGATTGCCTTAAGTGTTAGGGTTTGGAGGTCCTGTGCTTTATGGTTATGAAGAACCCAAAATTGAGGATCCTAGCACTAAAGAGGTTAGGAAGAAAAACGAATCGGAGTGGAGTTCGGCGGATATTGAGAGTTGTGAGATGAACTCACGTGCATTGAATGCTATTTACAATGTTTTGTCTAAATCCGAAGTCAATTGCATTTCCTCTTGTGTCACGGCAAAAGAGGCTTGGGAAATTTTTCGTACCTCTCATGAGGGTATTAAAACGGTGAGGGTCTCTAAACTTCAAATGTGCACCACTAAATTTGAGGAACTTGAAATGCTTGATGAAGAGACTTTTGAAAGCTTCATAACTAGGCTCACCGAGATCATTAACACATTTCATAGTCTAGGAGAACCTTTTTCAAATCTCAAAGTGTGTCGTAAGATCCTTAGGTCCCTTCCTTCTAAGTTCTTGACCAAAGTGACTTCCATAGAAGAACGGTCGGATGTTGATGACATAACTTTTGTTGAGTTGGTTGGTAAACTTCAAATCTTTGAACTTAACCACTTGTCGGACTTCAAACCTTTGAAGTCCGTATCCAAGACCGGTAGGGATATTGGTTTTAGGATCGATAATGAGGAAAACACTGAGGCTAGCGATACCGATAAGAGTCTTGATGATGAGGAATTGACCCTGCTCATTAAAAATTATAAGAGATTTGCGACACTTCGGAAACCTAGAGACCTAGGTGAGAGTCCCAAGCTTTCGAGTGCCTTTGGAACTAGTGGTAAGAAACTTTTGTTTTATAAGAGTAAAATTTCACAAGGTATCCAATGTCGTGAGTGCCACGGCTTCGGGCACATTCAATCCGAGTGTGCTAATAATCTTAGAAAGAAATTTAAGAAGGGTTTTAAAGTGTCATGTGAAGATGATAGCGACAATGATGGTAGTGAGTGTGGGGCATATGAGCTTAGTGAGGGAAATCCTAACGTCAATGTGTTGGTTTCTACCATAGATCATCCTACCTCGCCTAAGTCTCCATCCGAATCTTCCTCTTCAAGTACGTGTTGTGAGCAAGATGTCTAGTGCCAAAGTTAAGTTAGCGCTTGAGGTTGAAAAAGAAGAAGAAGTATGTGAGTTAGAGAACATTCAAGAGGCCTATAATCAATTGTTCCTTGATCTTGAGAAGCTAGCCAAGAGTAAGTTGAGTTTAGAGTCAACCCTTAAAATTGTGGAGAAAGAGAAAGTTTCCCTTAGGGAGGATCTTGTTGCTACCTCTCATGAGTTAGAAGAGCTTAAGGTTTATAATGTCAAATTAACCGATAAGTTTGTCGTCATTGAGAAAGAAAAGATTGAGGGTTTGAAAGAGATGAGAAGGCTAAGTCTAGGATTAGTGAGCTTGAGAGAGATCTTGGTGAGGCTAGTGAAGCCATTAAGAGGAATGAATATGGAGCTACACGTCTAGCCGAAATGACTAGGTCTTTTAGAGACAAGAGTGGTCTAAGCTTTATAGATCCTCCTTCACTTCAATCCAAGTCTAGTGATGAGCCTAATAATATGAGCCTAGTAAGAAGATCTCTTTTGTAAGTGTCGGGACTACATCTAGTCCTTCTTCCTCTAGAATGCCCATTCCCATATTGTTGGAGTCCCCTAAGAAGAAAGCTCCTATGTGTCATCTTTGTGGTGTGGAGGGACATATTCAACCTCATTGAAATTGAATGTTTGTGAGTTCTAAGTCTAAGGTTGGTGATTCTCTCTCTAGCAAGACCAAGCCAATAGGGGGTGAGTCTCCTAAGAATAAAGTCTTGACTTGTCACCATTGTGGGGTTGAAGGACACATTCATCCTTTTTGCTATCGGTTGAAAAGAGAAAGTGTCAAGAAGAGTCAAACTCAAAGACCCATGAACCGTTTTGTTCCATTTAGTGTGGTTCTTGGTCAACCCAATGTGGGAAGACCTCGTGGTGTTACCTTTTCACCACCAAAGTCTCGAAATGATGATTTTCTCGCCAAGTTGTCTAATCTTGCTTCTCAATCATCTCATATTGTTCAAGAGATTAATAAATTGACTTTGCATGCTAAGAATTTGAATAGTGCTTCTTATGTTCAAAACAAATCATATCATGCTAGGAAGAAAGTTGATCATGCTTCACATGTCTCACAACCTCTAGACACTTTTAAGGAGTTTGGGGGTTATTCTTCTCTTCGTTGAGTTTGGTTGGGTTGCATGTCACTCTTGTGTGCTTCATGTCATCTTTGAGTCTAGAGTGTTCATGTGTTTTTATTTAGTTTTTGCATTGTTTTTCATTTTGTCTTTTGTTTTCATTTGTTGCATGCATTTAGAGTCATGTCTTGGTCATTTTGGATATGTGTTTGCTTGTCGAATGCTTGTGTGCTTGCCGTGTGGATACTTTTTCCATCATGCATAAGAATAATTTTGGGGCATTTGTTGATTAAGCATTGAGATTTGAGCATAACAATTGGGATCATTGAAGTGTGTATTCGCGTTGATATCATATTATGTTCATTGTCTCGGGTGAATCTCATGCTCTCCTCTATTTGCACACTCTTTTGGTGTTTAAGGGTATTCATTCCTATCTTGGTTAGATTCTACTTGATTGGACTTTTGATTGACCAAATGCTTGAGTTCACCTTTAGATGCTTTCCCCCATTGATTTTTCTCAAGAGCTATCGTCTAGGGATTAGTGTGAAGCTTCCTTGGTGCATAAAAGACTGAGATCTTCGTTCAAAAGAAATCATGCTTGTTGAAAAGAATCCCAAACAAATTTGTATATACATAAAAAAAAGGGTATTCATTGTGTAGTTTTTTTTTTTTTACTTCTAGAATCGGGGTTGTTGCTCTAGTGCACCCCCTCCTTATTGATCTCGCACCTAGGCAAATGACTACCTAATCATTGCACCATCTTAGATTTGTGTGTTCCTCTTGGGTCATGGAAATCGAAATGGGGTTTGTGTGTGAAGTCTTTAGGTCCAAGTGCCTTATGGTTTGACTTCACTTGTCTATCTTGTGTGAGTTTTTCTCAGAATTTGGGTGGGTGTCCCTTGACATTTTTGAGGTTCTTGCACCATCTTATAAGAGGTCACCCACTCACCTTGATAGTAGATATCCAGAGAAAACACCAGATTGTATCTTATGGATCGTTTAAGTTGTATTTATATAGGTAGGCTGGTCTTTGCTTCAAATGGTGCAAGTTTTTCTTTTGGAAAATGGAAACAAAGAGAGCATGAATTTTTCTTGATTGTCACTTGAACTCATGATATTGTCATGCCATGCATTGCTTTTGCTATCTTGGTTGTGTTCGAAAATCGTATCTCAAAGCAAGCATGATCATCTTCTTCTAGTTCATGATGGATAGATGTACATTATTGAGTGCTTGAATTTGTGGTGGCATTGTGTGTTTGAGGATGTACATTCATGGGGAGATGCATTTTCTCAGGGGGAGTGTTGTTCATGAGTGATGTGTTTTAGTGAGGGGGAGAGTTCATTTTTGTTGCTCTTTTAATTTCAAGGTTGCTCCTGACAGTCCATGATTTTGGTGTTGGTCCTGTTTCTGCAACTGATTTTTGGTGTTCCTGTGTTTACATTTTAGTGTTGGTTCACTAATTTTTAGGGTTCGGTTTATGTTAAGCATCCTGCTGCTGTTTGTATGGTTTAGGAATCGTTCTCCTCCACCACGTGGTGGTTGGAAGTATTGGGTTCATAAGGAAGCTTATGATTTTTTCGATAATGCCCTCTCTGCCCGTGATCATGATCTGATTGAGCGTGTTTTGGTGCTTGTCGCGTTGTTGCGCATTAGCTTCTTCCCTTTGTTGTTTCCGTGACAAAAAGGGGGAGATGGTTTGGCTTGATTTTATGTACTCTCTCTTGTTGACTTAATTTTATGTACTCTCTTTTGCCCGTGGTTTAGGACTTTGTTGGGACATATGCCCTTGGTTCGTGGTGCCCATGCTTGGGGCTTTTGACAGTGCTTTATGCTTGATATCATCTCTAGATGGTTACTTATTCCGTTGCGCTTTCATTGCTATTATTGCTTGTGTTTTGTTTGTAGCAAGTGCCCATGTTTCGGGAAAACATGTTGGAGCTGATTCATAATACTTTGTGCCAGTGGCGGAGCCAGGATTTTTGACAAGGGGGGTCAAAATTTAAACTTTTAATAGGTTTGGACAAAAAAAGAGGTGTACAGTGGGGTCAAAATAGCAAAAACCTGGGCAATTGGGGTCAAAATTTGAACTCTTAATAGGTTTGGACAAAAAAGAAGGTGTAAAGTGGGGTCAAAATAGCAAAAATCTGGGCAAATGTGGTCAAAATTTGAACTCTTAATAGGTTTGAGCAAAAAAGGAGGTATAAAGTGGGGTCAAAATAGTAAAAACCTGGGCAAAACTATAATTATCCCTATAAAAATTTGGACCTCAGGGGGGGTCAACTGACCCCCTTCGTATCTTCCTCCCTCCGCCCCCGCTTTGTGCCCATGTTTGGGGCAAACATGTTGGAGCTGATTCATAATACTTTGTGAGTGGGGTAAACATGTTGGAACTCACATATGCATGATACTATATGCCCATGTTTGGGGCAAACATGGTTTTGATTTGTTCTAGCCTGCTGCGTTTTCATTGAATCTGTTGCTATCATTTGGTTATCTTGGCATATGTCTAGTGTTGAAGTTTCATGGCAGGTACATGGAAGCTTGTTTTTTTAGTTGGCTCAAGTTTTTGAAGGTTCTTGAGTTAGTTAGGTTTTGTTTCCTTGTATTGTACCTTGTTTTGAAAGGTTTTGTCTCGGAAAAGCCAAAGGAGGAGATTGTTAGTTTTGTTGGTATTTTTTGGGTTATGTCAAGCCTTTCAGAGTATGTATTTTGTTATTGGGGTTTTGGGAGTTAGAGTGCTTAAGGCTTGAGTCTAGATGCTCAATTCAAGAGATCACAAGCATCATGATCAAGCCAAAGCCATGTCTAGTGTTTTGAAGCCCAATCCGTTGAGGTATAACCATGCATAATCATTCACGCATTTAGATCATTCAAATGTCTCATTTTATCATGCATGATTTTGGTTTAACTTGGGCATTGATTTTCTTTTAAAATCCCATGATTTTAGTGAGAATTTATGGCTTTTCATTGGCTGCGTTTGCAGAGTCTGCAGACGCTTGTTCATCTAGTGACATCCCTTGACACGTGTTTTAATCTTGACCATTGAGATCATTTTAATAGCGTTTCCAAGCGTCTGCAGGCGCGTGTTTGTGGACAACCCTTATTGTGCCAAGTGTTAATCCTATCGAAGCGTCTGCGCGCGTCTGCTAAACTCTTTAAGTGGCCACATGTCATGTTTTGAGTGGCTGTATTGGGGAGCACGAAAATGAGCACTATAAAACTCTTCTTCTTTTTCTTTTTTTTTCATTTTCACCTAACCACTTGAGAGAAAATCAGCCCATTTTTTGGAGGGAGAAAGTCTCATCCCTTCTCTCTTTTGTGAACTTGATGTTCTTGATGATTTGAGCTTACTCTTCTCATCTTTCTTCAATCTAGAGTCTTCCTCTCCATGGATCCACTCTAGGTTGATTTTAGTTTTTCAAAAACTTTCATAAAAATCAAATCTTTTTCATACATCATGTTGTGTTACCTTGTTTCTACGTGAGCCGGTTGGAGCGGTGCCGAGTTGACTCGGAGATCAAGACAGGTGTCCATGGAATCAAAGAGGGGTACGGGGTACCACATCAAGAATTGGAGCTAGGTGTCACAAGGGGCTTGTTGGGTAATTCCTAGTCTTGTTAATTCTTATAAACCTTTTGATTTATGGAATGCATAAATAGGACTAGACCGTGGTTTTATGTTTAGGGTGTTTAGACTCTAAGTAGTTTCCATGTATATCGTGTGTTTTGTCTCATTAGTTTAATTACTCTATATTGAACTTGTTGAGTTGTTTGATTTGCCATAGTAAATAATTAAATTAGTTGAAATCGAAGTGGTTTATTTTTAAAGTGGTCGTCCTATTCACCCTCCTTTATGACTTGTAGTGCTTTGCATAATTTCAAAAAATAATTCACTTCGACTATGAAGACTTTCATAAAGCTTGAACCTGGGTCCTAATGGATAGGTAGAGGCGTCTCAAGCCAATGAAGCAAGCGTATCACATCCTAAAAGAGTCAGACTAACTTAAATATACTATATACAAGTATTTTTTTTCTTTTTTGCCCGGCCCGGGGTCGCCCAAGCCTAAGGGCTTGTTGGGCTCACCCCTGAACCGGCTCTGCATTCTGTTTAAAAAAAAAAGGACAGATTGAGCAAGAATCCTCAATTCAAACCCAATGGCAATATAAAAAAAATGTATCTATTACCCTGCCTATAATAGATGCCGAATTCACCATTTCTATAGGGGGGGGGGGGGGGGGGGGGGGGGGGAATTGAGGCTGCTGAGTAATGTGTGATGTGTTTCGAATAACGGTTGTTCTGAGCAAGGAAACAAAGAACCGCCCTTTTTTCAAGAACCAAAAAATTGTAATTCACTCATCGAGACGAATCAGTAATTAGCCAAAATTTAACGAAAAACTAACAAATGGGAAAAGAAATTGAATAAACAAAAAACCACCCAAAAGCCAAGTGACTACCGCTTGTGTTTTAATTGTAGTTAATGATGCTTGAACCCATATTAAACGAATGAGAATATTAATGGTGCTTACCGATTGTGTTTTTTTTTTTTCATAAACTTGTGTTTTTATTATACATTTGTTTTTGTTGCAATACGATTTGGGCTGTGTTTGGTTAGATAGTTTAGTTTAGTTTTAATGATGTCAGCAGGTGTAATGAGTGGAGAGAGATAGAGAGAGAAATGAGGAAAATGATGATGTTATCAAAACTAAAACTAAAACTAAACTGAAAAAACGAACAGGGCCTTGATGTTTTTTTTTTTCTTTTTTATCGGACGATTTGACGTTAATATAATAGTATTGTTAGATTATTACGAGGATCAACATCTTATCCATATATGTCAAACCCTATATCTCACTCTCATAAAAGACGCTACACAACTATGGGGCCAAATGCCAAGATCTACTTAATTGATTACATCTAGACTAGATAAACATAAAAAAAACAAAAGATTCATACAGTGCCATTTTTTTATTTTAGAATTTTGTATTTAAAAGTGTGTGATATAGTAATATAGCAACACTAAGAACACAATTTCAAAACAAAACTTCGGAAATCATTGAGTTTAGAGCCGCTTGATACATGTGAACCCATACAAACCCACGAGTATTGGTAGAGATCGATGCACTTCATATTTGTTTTTATATATATCCTCAGTTCTCGAGAAAGTTTCTACTTTGAAAAGATTTAAAAGGTTGTGCAAAGGCCACACAATTAGAAATTAATACTTAATGCTACCATGTTACCCTTTAATTTGTAGAACTTTATAATTCATGAAAATAAAAAGAAAAGCACTGATTAATGATTAATGTATGTCATCCAATTATCAAAAAATGGGAATAAAATCGTCCAACTTTTGGTTGGATTCCCCTTCCCCTTTCCCCGACACTTCAACAAAAATCACATTGTATAGCGTGCCAAAAATGCTATCAAATGTAATAGATAGCATTTTATGGCATGCTAGGTTATGCAACGTTATAATAGGTGTTGGAGCTTCCACAGCATTATGTGCCTGCTATGATCTAATTACTTTCTATAGCATTCTCTACCTGTTATTAGTATCATACTATTGATAGCATTTCCAGCTTGCTGTTTATCTGATACTTTTCATAGCATTTCGAGCCTGCTATTTATTTTCATACTTGTGATACTTATAATAGCATTTTGGGCATGCTATATCATTTCATACTTGTGATAGCATTTTCTTCCTGCTATTTATATCCCAGCTTTCATAGCATACTTTGAATGCTACAAAGTTTTGGTTGCTCATATGCTATATATGCTGTTCTTATTTTGAATTACCTGGATACATTTCAGACTTAAAGCTCAAATAACTAACAAAAAATACAAGATAACCCAACCACCACACATTCCTTGGCAGTAGAATCAAAATATTAATTACATTGATACCCAACAATCTCCGAACATCAAATTGATTGCCATCAAACATAGAGTACATCATACAAGTCCTTCCCAGACATATATCTATCCCAAAAGTAGAGAATAAGCCTTGGCACAAAAATATTTACATTTATCTATCCCAAAAGTCAAAAGTGGATAACAAGCCTTAGCACAAAAATTTCAACATTTATCTATCCCTAGAGTGGAGAATAAGCCTTGGCCACCAAAATATCAACGAAAGGCTTGATTATATCCATATCTTCAGCAAAAAGAGTCACGAAAGAACTTCTCCTCTCTATCAACCGATAGTCGACCTACATATGGTAAAAACAAACATTTCAATATGACGGAGCCATAAAAATTTCTACTAAACTAAATTTATAGACAAAGGAATGAACAAATTATCCCATCCAAGAAGCATCACTAAAGGTAGAGTATAGCCCAGTCGATTACTAGACACAAGACACAAAACCACAAGCCTAACTTAAGAACCTGAATCTTGCCAGTAGCCAAATACCAATAATTGACAAATAGAAAGACATTGGCAGCCAAATACCTATCTGAGTTGACCCAATCAGTGTGTGCAACACCCTTTAGACATCACAGCAGCAGCAAAAACTCCCAGATCAAACATTAATGAAGTCCCAAAAAATAAAATTTCAGCAGCATTTGTAGATTCATGACAGTATCCTTTAAGCAGCCCAAATCAATCAAAAGATTTAGCAAAGACGAAAATACAGAACCAAATCAGATGAGAATGTTCTCATTCACCGATTCGTCATAAAATCACCACTATTTTAGTTGAATTGGCCTAAAACAAAAGGAGAAAATTTGGTTGTTTGTACACTTTCCATACAAACCCACTTCTCCTTTTCTATCACATAGAAATTCAAAATTCACAACTATGAGTACGAATCAACAGATTGGTGACTGAGTATGGTTAATGTCGAAATTCACCCTGCCATATTCACCACCTCCACTACCGTAAAAACCACGTTTATAATGTTCTCAATGGAGAAAACCAAATAATTAAATTCACAACTATTACTACAAATTCTAGCAGTAAAATGTGACAAACTAACTGCAAATTCCAGTACCAACAGTGGGAATTAAAGCACATCTGGGCAGTAACCAATGGACCTGTCCTCAACATGAGCATGAGATGCATCTTGAACAATAATGGACAACCCAGATTGGACCAATATTGGGGTAGTAAACTATGAAAACAGACTGCAGTACTAGCAGGTCACAGCATAAAACATGTAATGCAAGACCATCTATTTGGGAGGACTTCCCCCTCCCCAAGGGATATCAAAGAAATGCAGTATGTATTCTGTAAATGCAGGGGTTCTATGCTGCCTACAGTACAGTGCAGTACAGTGAGCAATGCAATATTTATTCTGTAAATGCAGGGGTTCTATTAAAGGAAAGCACGCTGCTTACAGTTTAAGGCAGCCAACCTAATCAAAGAAACAATGATAATAACAGCTCTGCCCAGGCTATGGCAGTCCATAAAATGCAAAATCAACCAATCAACCAATTGCACCATTGGATGAAATTTTTGAATCCTAATTTGGGTGGCTCGCCCTTCACCTCCCTTGGAACCTCACCACTTCTTTTACTCTCACTACGGTACTAAACCCCCTCAGCTAAATTAAAAAGAAAATGGGACATAAATCTTTGTTTCGTAGAAAGTGTGAAAAATAGATAAGAAGAAAATGTTGCATTACCCTTGCATAGAATCCATAAGAACCTTGTCAGCAGGCCATGCAACAGTAGTTCCAACAACATCTTTGATAAATTCCATGTCACTAGTAGTCCTCCACAAATACTCATCAGGTTTCGTTGCAGCTTCCACCCAAACTCTCATTGCATTAGGTCCGATAGGAATATGGTGAACAAGTGCCATTGGATCACTAGAAGACCAATGTCCTTCAGCAACTATTTCTCCTGTGCCCATCCAATGAAGCAACTTGCACTTGTTGCTATTAGAGTGAGTGTTAATGCTCTTTAGCAACAAGGCAACACACACCCACAAAAAAAAGAATCAACAATGTAAGCAAAGTTGCGAATACCAGAGAATGATACAAGCAATCTATATTGTGGATGTTTCTTATTATGTAACTCCAAAATCATTAGTGAAGGCAAAACTTGCAGCATGGAGAAAAAACATTGGCATGCAAGGAACAAGCAAATTGATGAAGCTGGGTCCGAACTAGACATGTACATATAATATCATATTTTGCCAAGATTATTTGAGAAACTAATAGGAACACATGTAAACTGATTGTTTACATGTGGTGGTCTTATTTATGATCCTAGGAGCCTGCAATGACTTATCATTTCCCATGTTCTAAATTTCTATTTGATTTTCTTTTCTTGTGATTCATTGGTGTTCTTGGTCAGCAACTGGATTAAACCAGCCAGTGACAGTTGCAGCAGGAAGCTTTGCCAACAAAATCTGAAATGATCATTATTTGCATCTCTATGTAAACTGAATCTGAAAAGCGAAAACCCATTTTCCACAGCACTATCATAAACCAAAGAATGCTCAAATAACCAGGCTCAATATTAAGCAAGGTACGCTTAGTTATACTATAACTGGCAAGCTGAAATATTCCGAAATAGCTCAAACCTTGTGCATTAATCTGGTATGTTTTGCTAACTAAGAAGTTAGGCAGCAACTGATTTCCAATTCAGATCCTCAAAAAAATGCTTAGCATCTTATAATGAGAACATGTATTAACCAATATAAAATTATGCTATTTTTTGGCAAATGATAATGTAAACAACTTTTTACCGATGGAGAAACAACAGGGGTAGTCTGGGAAGTTGTTGCCGGATGATGAACCTAGAAAGTTCAAAAAAGGAAAATCCATTACTCAAAGTAGTCAGAAAAGACTACCAATGAAGAAAATTATAAACTACTTACTTGATTTCTCTTTAACTCATCAATTGAATTCTGCATAAGTGCCATTTGAGACTTCAACTGCATATTTTCTTCATGTAACTGAGAGAAATGACCACTCATTTGTGATAATATAGCTAATTTCGTTTTCGTCACTCCTTTTCCAAATGTTCTTAAACGGCCACGCTTCTCGGCACCAAGCACTTTAGAAACAACATCTTCATTCAGATTAGTTGAAGATAAGTTTGGTGTATCCCGTTCAATTTTTTCCATAGCATCCTAAACATTGCATGATGAAAACCAATGTAAATGACTAATGTGACTATCAACATATATAGCCAATAAAACACACAAATAAAGAATGAGTTATGGCCGTACAATCTTTTCTTTAACAATTGTGTTGCTGGGTTGACCATTCTTTTTCTTATGTCCTTCGGCCCAAACCTTGGCTCTACTAATGGAAGGGTTTTTGCTTTCTCCTTTCTGAAGTATAAACCAAGTATACAATCATAAGATAATTTAAGTGCTGATTTGTAACAGATATGACAATCTTTGACAATAACCAAACTAATAGAGGTATTACCATCTCATCGGCCAACCGTGCATATCCCTTACGACTCATAGTATGTTGCAGCGGTAGCTGTATTTGTCTCATTTCTTTAAAATGGTCGCTTTTAATCTAAACTCAAGAAATACATACAGGAGGTGAAATACTTTCAATGATTATGTTATCAAAATCATTTCAATCATGCACATACCTTGAAATCTGCACTAGTCTTTTCCTTGACAAAATCCTTCCAATCATGCACAGATTTTATGTTATCAGGCTGCAACTTTAGCCTTTCTTCCTCATTTGAAGCTTCTCGTATTTTTTTGACCAATCTCGACTTTGAAGCTCTCCAAACTTCATCCATTTGTTGAAAAACCATTTCCCTATGCCATTCTTCATGTAGATTGAATCTTACCTGAAAAAATATAACTAACTTGCATGAAATTCTACAATTTTACTAGGACAAAAAATTATACGTGCTTATGCCATACCTGAATGCTTTGCCATAAGACTTCTGCCATTCTTGAAGGAAGCTTTCGCCAATCTGGAATTGTAAATGGCACAATCTCTCGAACGAGAGCTCCTAGGAAAGAAGATAATTTCTTCGACCCCTCACCGATTGGTCGACCATATTCATCAAACTTGACTTGAATTTGACTATATTTATCTGCAGCAATTCTTTTCAGTTTGGTCGGACCTCTTTTACGTTTGTTATTCTGGGACACTTTTGCAGGGATTTCAGGAGTTGCTGTAGAATGCGGCATTAGATATGATTGCACTTCAAGATTATTTCATATAAAGAAAACTAACAAGGAAAAGGAAGATGATAAGGTTGAGATGGACAGTCAAGTAGTCTATTGGAGGTTGGGTTTAATGACAAGTCTGCTAGTCCAAATGTCATCTTCAATAGAAAGGACTACTCAGATTCTGTGATAAAGCTAACTTTAAAGCCGTTTTAACTCCACTCAAATTGCTTGCATGTACACTGAAATGTGGTTAAGCTAAGCAGCAGCTCAATTATAGAAGTAAGGGAATATAACACGAATACTTCACATAATTCATTGTACCTAACTCAGATTGCAAATCCTGCAACTAAACTCTTAGTGATAGCAGCTTTAGCAGAGTGCTTAGCACTGCAGGTAATTCTAATTAGGAAAACTCCTAACTTGAGATTTTTTTTACGAGCATTTGTTAGGACCATTACGTAATTCTTGTTTTAGATTATATTTAGAGCAAAGGTGATAAATATAGGAGAGCTGGTGGATTCAATAAAGATGAAATTAGTTGTGACAGTTTCTATGCATTTCTTGGTTAGGTTGGCCTTGGATCTTGTTTCTAGTGGGGTTGGATGATGACTTATCACTCATTCCCTTTATTTTCTTATTATCCTTGATCTTATATATATGTATGTATTTCTATTTTGCCGATCAAAAAAAAAAAAAAAAAAGGTCATATAATATTATTTCTCACCCACGATGTTGACGATCATCCTTGGGTTAGCTTGTTCAGTAGGATCATCCTGGGGTGTATTACCTTTTTCTTCATTTCGTTGTGATTTTCTCGAAACTTGAGAAGTAGAACCTCCCTTCTTCTTTCCAGGATCTACTCTTTTGGCCTGCAAAAAATGAAGACAAAAAAGAAGCAGTGTATGCACTGTTTAAGAATGAAAATCAGTCACTATTCACAGGTAAATTATAGGAGGAGCATTTATGTGGAAAAACAAACACAACAACAATAATTTTTTATTGAGTACTCTATTCAACTGACATTACCTTATTCACTTGGGAGGTTGATGAATCATCATTGTCCCCATCACTCATCCTTTCTTCATCATTGCATGGCACATAGTCTTCATCACCATCTCCACGCCCAATCTTCTTTTTCCTCTTATCAATATCTTTAGCTTTACCACTTTGATTCAAACCAAAAATGAACTTGGATGGGTTTTCGATTCCAGCTTCTTTCGCTTTGGATAAGTTATCTCGAATAGTTTGTTGTTTGTACTTTTCATATCCTTGAAAGTTCTTGGTCAAGTAACCAGGCGGGACAAACATGTTGCTGAATACATAAAATAAAATACCATGACATACAAAACATATACTTAAAACTACAAATATGCATGTTTAAAATGTAGCACAAAAACCATGTAATATAAAGAAGTTTTAAGTACAGATCCAACAACAAAAGCCAATAGCTAAAGCACATGAACAAGTACATTTAAGACAGATCCAACAGCAAAAGCACATGAACAAGTAGTTTTAAGACAGATCCAATAGTGTGCCCTCACAATCTTCTCGTGCATTACTTGTTTCTTCATCATCGTCCTCAATGTCCATACCAAGTGGTGAAACATCTTGTGGCCTAGAAGATGTATCAGCAGTTTCTTCGTACATTTCCAAGTCGTAAAAACCCCTAGGTGGTGCCTTTAGTACAACATACCAATTGGAAGTGTCGGTATCTCTTGAATAAAAAACTTGTTTTGCCTGTGAAGCAAGGATGAAAGGCTCTTTGTCATACTGGGTTTGTCCTTGGTGTAGGTTAACAAGTGTGAAACCATCTTCAATCCTAACACCATGACCAATATTTGCCCAATCACACTTTAACATTGGAAGTTGGAATGTGTGATAATCTAACAAAATAATATCTTTGATAACCCCATAGTATGACACTAAATCAACAACTTGCGCAGTGTCCTTCACACTTGCTCTACACATGGTTGTTGCATCAATGCAAACACCACTATCTTGTGTTGATTTTTCAGCGTCCTTTGTGTGAAACCGCTGCCCATTGATGATATATCCGGTGTAGCTCATAGCATGCTTTCTAGGACCATTTGCAATCCATTGTAGTTTCTCCAATTCTTGATTTGGGTTTGATTGTACCGGAATCTGTTCAAGCAAATGCAATGTTCAAATAAAACTATCTTCTTCACACTTTTTACTTCACAAACCTCACTAAAAATAAAATGTAACCTGTTCTTTTAACCACTTTGAAAAGTTGTCCGCGTGTCTCTTCATAAGTAAATGTCTATTTTTTGGTAGACCAAGGCTTGGATTGGATTGCCTTAACTCCTCTATATGTATCCTAGTAGAAAAAAGTGGAAAGAGTAAGTTATTCACACATTTAAACTACAAATTCAGCATTTAGAGTTCCATCAAACTTACTCCAAATATGGTTCCACAATTGCTGTATTGAATAATACATAACGATGTGCACTTTCTAACAGATCCTCAGTCAATGTAATTGAAGTGCCAGCTGATATTGGTCGACCTTCAAGAATTACATCGTTCTCAAAATCCTGATTGCGACGCTCTCGATAATGAGAGCCCACAAATTTTTTCATATGTCTAGTGTAAAATGTGATGCACTCTTCTGCAAGATAGCATTCTGCAATGCAACCTTCAGGTCGTGCACGATTCCTAACATTTCCCTTGAAAATCTTCATGTCTAAAAAAGAAAGAAGTGTATTAATAGTTAATAACTATAAGTAATTACACTAAAAAATGAATAACTAGAGTTCACCTCTCGAAAAGGAACATCCAACGATATTGAACTGGCCCACAAAGCCGTGCTTCTCGTCCTAAGTGAATTGTTAAGTGGATCATGATGTCAAAGAATGAAGGAGGAAAGAACCTCTCAAACATGCATAAAGTTTCCACAACTTCATCTTCAAGGGCAGCGATTTCTTCTCGATCAATGACTCTCTGACACAATTTGTTGAAGAATGAACAGAGGCGAAGTATAGCATTTCGAGGTCCCTTTGGTAGTAATCCTCTTAAGGCTACTGGCAACAATTGTCGCATCAGCACATGACAATCGTGGGATTTAAGACCCGTGATCTTCAACTCTTCCACTGACACACAGTTTGAAATGTTTGAGCTATATCCATCGGGTACTTTCAAGTCAAATAACCTCTTGCAAAAGATTTGTTTCTCAGCCTTAGAAAGTGTATGTGAAGCTGGAGGAAGATACATCCTCGTCCCTCGCTCTTGTGGATGCAAATCGTGCCTTATTTTCAAAAATTGTAAATCCTTGCGAGCAAGTAGGCCATCCTTAGATTTCTCTTTCATTTCTAATATTGTGCCAATAATGCTCTCACAAATATTTTTTATGAAATGCATTACATCTAAGTTGTGACGAACTGGCAATTCCTACATAGACAATTAGAGACTGCTCAGAAAGATCTACTAGAGCACAACATGAAAACAATATCCTTATAATGAAAAAAGATACAATGAAAAAAGTATAGTAACAAGTAACAATACTTACTTCCCAATATGGAAGATCAAAAAAGATTGACCTCTTTTTCCACATTTGGTTATCCTCATCGTCTCGCTTCCTTTTTGACCTTTTACCTTTCCTCTTTTTGCCTTTTCCCCAATCATTCTTAAAATCTTTAAGAGCAAGCTTGATCCTAGTGCCAGTCATGATTCGAGGTTTTTTCCCTCTCTCTTCCTTACCGTCAAACCATGCTTTCTTCTTTCGAAAAGGGTGAGATGGAGAAAGAAAGCACCTATGCCCCATATATACCGTCTTCTTGCTGAATTTTAACCATAGAAAACTTGTATTTTCTCCACATATGGGACAAGCGGTTTTACCTTTTATCTTACACCCGGCAAGATTTCCAAGTGCTGGGAAATCGTTTATTGTCCACAACAAAATTACTCTCAAGTTAAAGATAGAGTCAGTGAATTTGTCGTAAACACTTACTCCAATTGTCCACAAAGATTGAAGGTCTTCAATGAGAGGTTGTAAATACACATCAATATCATTACCGGGTTGCTTAGGTCCAGGGATTAACAATGTCAATAAAACATTTTCCCTCTTCATCCATAACCAAGGTGGCAAGTTGTATATAACCAACATAACGGGCCAACAACTATACTTGGAACTCAAATTGCCATATGGATTGAAACCGTCAGTAGCAAGACCAAGCCTTAAATTGCGTGGGTCTGCTGAGAAAGATGGCCACTTATCATTTATTATTTTCCACGTGGGGGAATCCACTGGGTGTCGCATCTTTGCATCATTACTTCCATGAGTGGAGTGCCACCTCAAATTTTCAGCCATTTCCGATGACCTAAACAAGTTTTGAAACCTTGGAATGATAGGCATATATCTCAAAACTTTTGCTGGAATCCCTTTTCTAATTTCCTTCGTCCGTGCATCTACCTTCCATCTTGAACAACCACATTTTGGACAATTCTCCAACTCTGCGTTCTCTTTCCTAAACAAACAGCAATCTTTCGGACAAGCATGTATTTTCTCGTAACCAAGTTGAAATGCTTTGAGAAATTTTCTGACTGCATCTACTGAATCCAGCAAAACATTATCCGCAGGGAACATATCACGTAGTTTAGAAAGAAGACTGGTAAAACTCTCATCAGTCCACCCATGATCAGTTTTAAGTTTGTATAAAGTTACAACTGCGGATAACTTTGTATAGTCTCGGCAACCTTGGTATAATGGGGTTTCTGCATCTTCTAATGATTTTTCAAATTCCTCGTCTCTCCTTTCTTCAAGTGATTCAACATGTTCGTCATCAAGTGCATATGCCGCACTATATAAGTTATATGCATCTGACATTTCGACTTCTTTTCCTACTGCACTTGGGTGCTCCCCATGATGAAACCAAGTTGTGTAAGTAGGATCCATCCCATGTATTACCAAGTGCTCATAAACATCCTCAACACGATGGTGACTTAGATTGCGGCATTTTTTGCAAGGGCATAGAATTTTACCGAGATTTCCTACATTTTGGTTAGCCATTCCCACAAAATTTGACGCAGCGCTCATATACTCATCAGAGGATCTATCATTGTTCAAGGAAAATTTGTTAAACACTTACCTAATTTGTAATTAATTTTTGCATAATAGCACCAATGTATATTTTTTTACCTATTCCAATGCACCCAATCTTTGTCCATCATCCTAACTGCAGCAAGCTTTTAACCTAATATATGTTACCATACAAATGAAGACCTCATGAAGTCATACATGGACATATAACATTGTTGGCAATAAGCAAGAAATGCTATAAAGTTTTCAATGCTCGCTTCCTTTGTATATGCATAATGATTTACGTACATGTAACTCGATAGACAAAAAACACGTGACAAGTACATTTCTATGATTTTTTATATAGACAGAGTGAAAAATAACAAATGAGAGTCCATATAAATCTACACTCATGAAGTACTTTCGCCAGGATACTAGAACCTAACTATGAAAGCACAAAGGTATGCATAGAACATAGAATAGGCTAAAAGCATTGGATAATTAAAATCATAGTATATGCCTACAAATGAATTGATGATAACATCCAGGTTTAGGATAGAGTTAGAACATACTTGCAAGAAGTTCTCCAACTGTTTCTTTTTGAGTTTGATATGACCTTTCCCTCGGACCTGCATAGAAACATTTAGTGGTTAGAATGTAAATTGGATGCTGAGAAAGACCATAGATTTAACGAGGACAGAATGCAAAATATTAATAGTGCTAATGTTGCAAGAACTATGTCCGTTTCGTAAAGCAAGATTTTTTTTCTCTTTTCCCTTCATTGAAAAACACCCATACACTTGGTAGTTTTGCTGAGAATAGTTGGCCGGCATTGTGTGTTTTCTCCAAATCGTCGCACCTAAATGATTTACCATGCTTGCACTTTTAATTTCAATGTCTTAAAATGTTAAGTAGATTTTTGCGAATTATAGTCATATTTAATTGCTACGAATTAAATTAAAATAAATCCAAAACTGAACCAGTCTCTCTAAATTGGAACCGCAAGTACTTCAAACTCTCATATTGGCAGAACAACTTCTACAAGCAAATCAAAGAATACTTGTTTTTTCAGTTGCAAAAAACAGGAAATCAAACCTTCCTCTTTTTTAATGATATATCTCCCAAATTCTTCCACCCATTTCAGCTATAAGCACAAACTAATATTTCGCATCTATCATCTGTAAAAGATACTAATTCTTTTTATTTATGAGAAGCTTTTGAAATACAATCAAAATCGTATTGTTTATTCAGTCAAATAAAAGCATCAGTTCTCTAGAAAAAACAGGATGGTTTACATTCACACAAAGCAAAACACCATTTTTCCTTTCGTTTAGTTATTCTTTTACCTGATAAAAGGTGATCCCTAGGCATAATAAAAGGTGCAATGATGTGAGGTATTCTAGACTAACAATTTGCAAAACTGCAAGGCATCATAATAATGTTATCTCAGGTTAGCAATCAGAGAAAGTAATACGATCATGGACCATTTGACCAACGAGAATTTCTGTTGAACAGTCAAGGTTGAAGAGGAGTAAGATGATTCATCATGTGCCACCATTCATGGTCTAATATCCTACAAATAAGCCATGGTCGACTTCATTATTTTCAGATTGATTCCCTCTTTTGGCTTATACCTCACAAAAGATTCCAAGTCAACTGAACAATTAGATTCTTAGAACCTAATTTGAACCTTTGCCGAGCTGCCACTTGTGCCTATTTCTAATCGGGCAAAGAAAGCAAGTAAGTCTTATTCAAAACATGTCCAACCTCGGGCAATCAACATTAAGTACAAGGCTTTGTATTTAAAATCCCAAATCCATAATGCGATTTTGAGTGCTCATATCCACATTCACCATTACCAAGGTTATGCCATTGGACAACACTAAACATTTAATGTTTTTGAAATTATGTAAATAGTAAAGAATAACTCGGATGAAATGGAAATGGTTCTTAGAATTTACTTCTAAGAGAAAAACAAAAAATATTTTCCCTCGTTTAGAAAATTAAAAACAATCCTCCTTCCTACTTACTCCTCCAATACCTCCGGCGATCTCCATTCATCACCATTCCTCCGGTATAAGATATTTTAGCCAGATAGACGGATAAGTGTTCTAGGTTTATTACTAAATACTCCCTCCGTTCCTAAATAAGTGTACCTTTCTCTCTTACCGTTTTTCAAATTAAAAAATTATTTACTTCCGTGTATCATGTTTCGATTTTTTTTACACCGAATTAAAGTACTCAATGAGTACTTTAATTCGGTGTGAAAAAGTTTGAAAAACGATAAACGGAAGTACTCAATTTTTTTTATTTGAAAAATGACCGACTTTTCGTAGTGGACACTTATTTTGGAACGGAGGGAGTACAAATGTACTATGACTATTAAAGGAACCCCTTGTTTGACCACTTGGAATACTACTATAAATGAAGCAGTGCAATCTGGGTCTAAATAACTTATATCCAGCTACCAAATGTCAATAGAAATAGTTTATTATGTACTCTCTTTGACGAAAGATGGCATTCATTAAAATCCTGAATAAAGTTGACAATAAACTTATAGACTTAGCCACAAAGGAGTGTTCCCCGTATTGCTTGGCATCATAACTATTGGTGGCGATGGGCCTAAGGGGTGCCTTGGACAGTGGTGGGGCTAAACTCCAGACAAGCAAAGGTTGTAGATAAGCATAAAGTACAAAGACTATAATTGGGACCAATCAACCACAAGGTGAGTTAATAGTGCTCTTTACATTATGCCTCTTAAAGCAGCTCTAACCTGCTAGATGATAGTCTGCACGATAGAGATTTTTAAGAAGCAGAAAACAGGATCCCTTATCCATTATGTTAAAACTAAAATAAAGACATAATGTATGAAGGAGTTTGGAATTCCACAATCAAAAGTTCCTCCATTTGATTACAAGAAATAATAGTGATTTGTACAGATGATTAATACATAAGCTCCTTTACTTCAGAGGTTGAAGCATTGAAGTTTGGCCTTTCTAACCCTTGAATAATAGTTATTTGCAACAAACAGGAAATCAAACCTTCCTCTTTTTTAATGATATATCTCCCAAATTCTTCCTCTTTCTTACTTTGCATTACTATAAAGCAAAACTCAGACAAGGAACTGTTTTTTTTTTTTTACTCAGAAATGTATAGAAAATGAAGGGGGACCACTACTCTAATTGAAATTTGTAATGGAAAAATGACAGATTTTTCTAATGTAAGGGGGACCACTACACACAAACTACGATGCCAAATTAGTCTACTGTAATGGAAAAATGGGAATATTACTTTTAAGCACACCAAAACCCATGCAATCATTACAAAACCTAGTTTCATGCACAAATTTTCCAAAAAAAATGAACCCAACCTATGCAAATCTGTACAACACTCTTGGAAGAATCGATAACTTTGTATAAGAACTAATACATTTCATAAAGAATTAACAGAAAACCCTAGAATTCCCCACAAACCCTTGTACTAAGTAAGGAAAAAATCAATATCAAACCTGGTGATGGCTATACGAACTGACTGTTCGCTACTGTCGTGGCAAGATATCTGAATATAGCTTTGATTTCTTCTTAGACAACTGAATGAGGAAGCATAAGAACGATGATAATCTTTAGATTAGTAGGGAAATAGAGTTAATCGATCGGATAGTAGGTGAAATAGAGAACAACAAACCTACAACTCAAGAGTAAAACCTTAGAATACAAGAAGATTAATCACTGGTGTTTAAGAGGTCGCAGGAAATGATAGAGAATCTAGGGCTAGTAGTTTTGGGGAAACTACAGATCATGGGCTCAGTTTTTTAGAAAGGGAAAAAATGGGACTTCATTCCACCTCCATTCTCAACAATATAAGGTAAAAATTCCTACATGCATGTGTGAGTATAACACTATAAACACTGTACTAAATGTGTTCATCATCAACCAAACAATTACAAGCCCTAATTTCAGTAAAAAAACAAAGAACCCCCCAAAAAAAAAAAATTATCATCAACAACCAAACATGTACAAGCCCTAATTTCTGTGGAAAAAACAAACAAAACACCTAATTTCTTGATCAAATACGTGTATAAACACACACACACACACACACACACACACACACACACACACACACACACATATATATATATATATATATATAGAGAGAGAGAGAGAGAGATACCTCGTTGTGGGAGGGGTTTTGTGCGCAGGATTCGTGGTCGCGTTAGGTGAGTTCGAGAGAGAGTGGATAGACGAAGAGGTCAGCCATTGAAGGAGAGCAGGTCGATTGAGAGAGAGCAGGTCGATTGAGAGAGAGAGAGAGAGTGGGTTCTGTTTTTGAGAAGCAGAATGGGTTCTCTGTTCGTGCAAAGGAAGAGAATGGGTTCTATTTTGGGGGTTTTTAATTTTGGCGTGTCTTTTTGGGGCGCCGAGTTGGCGCCTAAAAATTGAGGTCGGCGCCAAAATTGGGTTAACGCTATTGCAGTGGGTATATTGGGTATAATGCTATGGTAGTGGGTGATGGAACGCTATGGAATTTTAGAGTAGAGTGTTTCATTTATTTTTTTTCATACAACGCTATAATTGATCCCCTACTATTGCATTCCTAAAAGTATGCTATAAAATAATGCTATAAAAAGCAATATTTGTTGTAGTGCGACTTGATGTACCCCTGTCAAGTTTTAATAAAAAAAATTTGCCGATAAAAGAAAAAAAAAAAGGGAATAAAAAACGTTGAATAGTATCTGTCCACTTGACCAAAAAATAGAAATTGTTAACGAGAGTCTCTCTCTTCCTCACAAATTAATGGACCCATCGAAGATTCACCACAACAAATTTTATGGCTGACCTCATTTTTCTCCGGAGCGCTCTAACCTCCTACCCTCTATTTAAAGGGACCCTCCTTATTGGTATAGCACACACCAAGCCAAACAAAAAAATGGCAAAGGCGGTAGCCCTCATCGCTCTTGCCCTTGGCGTCTTGGCCATGGCCGGGCATGTCCAAGGCTATATTAGCCCCTATTACGGGGACTTCAGTAATAAGACAGCGGTTGACGGCGAGGTCTCTTGTGCCACATGCATAACGAATTCAGAAGCCGATATAAAGATGCTAACGTTATACGGTAACATTAAGGTTATGTTGAACACATTTGTGTATACCATGAATTAGATACCATCAGATGTATGTATGACAACATTTGTAATATGTTACATAAGTATATATGCATGTGCACTGCTTGCGTCATAATCATTACATGCAGATGCCAAAATTTGTTACTCCCTCCGTCCCTTTTAAAAAGTCTACTATACGAATACGAGCAATTTCAAACCCGTAAAAAATATATTTCTGTATATAATTTTTTAATTTGTTTGTAATCAAATTAAGGTGCTCATTAAGTACTTTAATGTGGTGCAAAAATATTTTTAAAAACATTCTGCGGAAGTACATTTTAACTTCCATAAAAATACACGTTTCTGAATGGGGACGTTTAAAAGGGATGGAAGGAGTAAATTCTATCATGCAACTCTGTAAACATCTTCTTTTTTATCATGCAAAAAAGCTAATTATAACAATTTCTTTTTCATTTATAGCAAGTCTTCATTTCATTGACAAACATGTCAATGTGTCCTAAACTTTTTGAAAATGATCAAATGCAAAATTCCAGCCCACAACATTTTTGGTCGTTCATTTTCTATTTTGAAAATACTGCATGAAAATTACCTTATAAGATCTAAGGTTCCCTATTCATGAACTTAAACCCTATTTTTTCTTGCAGAGGTTGAGATAGGGGCTAACACAGGGGATGTCTGGCCCCTGCACCGCTCCAAATATTGTTAAATATAGTGTTATTTTTTTTGGTTAATTTTGAAAAATTCTATGCATGGGATTCCTTGGGTTTCCTTGTTAGGGTTTGGGCCTTTTTGGTGTGGGCTGTAATGTTGATTCGGGAATGGCCCTTTTGGGCTTCGGCCCAATGGGTGTTATTCGGGCTTGTCCCAACAGGTGTTTTGAATTTCTCCAACCCATGGTAGGAGCCCCCTCCCTCCTCCCCCAATTTGATGTACCATTTGTCAAGTTTTCATTAATAGTAAATGTTTTGTTGATTAAAAAAGAAAAATTCTTGGCATCGGCCCTCAAAATTACGGTGTGTCAAAAAATTCTTAATTTATATATATGTAGAAAAAATCCTTAAAATTTCAAGCCATCATCCATTTTTTGGTCACATACGTGTAAACAATTACCTAGCAACTACAGTCTACACACAATCTTATTTCTTCATTGGACATAACATATAGCAATGGAATTTACCTTTTGTTATCAACGTAGATTTGCTCATGGATCGACCCGAGCTACAAGCAAAGACTCGGCGCCCCATTACCGTGGTAGAAATACTATGCAAAAGTCGTAAGACCGGGGCAGTAACTGTTAAAGTCCCCGGCAGAGTCGACGAGGGAGGTTTCTTCACCACATACGTTGAGCACGGTCACCACGACGACTTGTGCACGGTAAGGGTGAAGAACCTGATCATATTTGGTTTCGTGTGCAGAACATAGGCGTGAAATTCTTGTTTCTTTTTTGTTCTTATTTTACTGCAATTATTGACATACTAATTTCTTCACTGATCAACGAAAAAAGGTGAGCGTTCTCAACACTACTCACCCAGACTGCAATGTGAAAGTGCCTGGATTTAGAAGTAGAAGGTTCTCCTTCCACAAAAACGATGATGACGTCTACCTCAAACATAAGACACCATTTGGATTCGTGAATAAGAAATCCCTTCCCAACTGCCCTAAGGTGCGGGGCAAGAGGGGTAACCTAATCCCAAAGGTTGTGCTGCCACACTGGGCCCAGTCTATCCCCACGTAATATCTCTCTTCATTGATATTTTCTTCTTCGCTGAGAAAAAAAAAAAAATCCTAACGGTTTACTAATTATTGGGTACTCAGGGAACAATGAACAATCACTCCCGGCGGCATTTCACGGCTTGAGTGGAGGAAGAAGACGGAGAAGAAGAACAAAGAGAGGGTTTACTAGTAGTAACTTGCTACTATATATAAAGGCGTTTAATTCGCCTAGTTGATTTACATACAATGACTTCTTCTTCTTATGTATTTGCCAACCATGGATATATAATGAGAAATTCAAATTACTAATGAGACTGAAAAGTTCAATATTGAGCAGCTGTTTCTAACATTTCAAGTTCGATTCCACTTGCTGACAAACTTTTGGAGCCACTAGTATTGTGCCCGGTCGTTACCTCTTGGGTCCCGGAATTAGTCGTGATGCACGCAAGCTGGTCCTGACATCCGCTTTATCAAAAAAAAAAATATATCAAGCAGGTTGGTGCATGGGATACAAAACATCAGCTAAAAACGCGTTTGTCAATCATCTTCCTTTTGTCTATATAGGTTCTACCCGGCAACATTCATAAATCCTGTGTCGGAAAACAATGCTCTCTGTCGCAAGTGGGAAAATCCGAGTTATTCAAAGTCGTTTTTATGTTTAATTCCCAGGTGGGAAAATTTGAGCGATTCTGTAACTATTCTAGGCATGTTGATCACATATTGGTATGGTAAAATATGACTCTTTAATCTTGTAACTAAATGAAGCTGCTCATCAATGGCGCTATGAATCCTATCCTAAATTAAGTATCTTTATCTTGTTACTTTCTTTTCCCTTATGCTTCCTCGGACAAGTTCACCTGTACCACTGAACTTGTCCCAAAAAGGGTCTGTACCTCTGTTCCCCTATTTTCAGCTGCGCGATAGTACAAAAGTTACATCCAGCACTTTTTTGGTACAAAAGTTTTGACCTCATACTCCCTCCCCACAAGCAATAAAAAAGATTCACAATTTCATACCCGAACTGAAGATCGTGTAACGAAGTGTGGCATATAGGACACAATTCTAAACATAAAAGATGAAGAAGTAGAATCTCTCATCATTTTTTCCCCTTTTCTTTTTACTACTATGTCCTCCTCAAATTCGATATCAACATGCGACAATGGAAGATTAAACGAAGTTATAAAACGATTCGTTGTCAAGCTGTGAAGATTTCAATTCGCAACAATTAAAGCACAAAGAAAAGAAAATTAAATAGTCAAACAAGATAGTTTCAAAAGGGATAGTGATAATGCCAAAACCCAATTTGTTGCTCCCAAAACTCACACTGAAGCTTATCTTCAAAATGACTTATTTGTCCTCCTAAAAGTCTTAATAAACTATTCACTGCCACGATCCATTCTTTCCTCCTGTTGATTCTTCCCCAATTTGGCTTGTTTTACATCCCCAGTTCGACTCCATTATTTATTTGTCCTCCTAAATAGGTGCAGTAAAAAAAACAATTAAAAAAAAATTGGAATTGGGCCGATTGGCATAAAAATGGTAAGGGAGTGGGTGCCAACCTTGCTAGGAAGTGCTCTTCTTATAGTGATGCCGCAATTCTTAATTTTACAAATGAATTTTTAAGATTCACCAAATGAGCTGCAAAGGCTCACCAAAATAAGTACATATAAACTTGAACTGCATTTGGCTTGATTCCAAACCATGGGTATATATGTAGGCAACCTAGATTTCAAACTTGGGTTCAGCCCATAAAATAAATAAAAACTAAATCTCCTGTTCTCGTATATTATGAAAAGAGGCTAGCGATAAAAAACTAAGTTGGATTCAAAGGGTTGTCTATTGAATAAAAAATGTAATGAATAGATACATTATTTCTTGAAGGAAAATGCTAATGTGTGCTCAATAGGCACACGTTAATGTCGAAAAAGTATATTGAAATGTGTGAAAAGTATATATGAATATGTGAAAGTGTATTAAAAAGTGTACAAAGTGCATTAGAGTGTGTGTTTGTTTAGTTTGTTGTGTGCTTATTGTGTGCCCATTGGGCACACATTAGCAAAACCCTATCTTGAATAAATCCGAACCACTTAATAAAACTTCTTTGTCTCATGTGGGTAGTTTTCCAAAATAGTCTCCACACATCTTACCCATTTCTATTTCCTAATGCCATCTTCATCTTCTTCTTCAACTCATTACTCATCTAAACCTTTCATTTATTATTAGGGAAAATTATTGAAATGGTCCTTGTAGTTTCACCTGAGAAAAAGATTAGATTTGATTTAGGGTTAAGGTTAGGGTTAGGGTTACAAATTGGGGAAGAAGAAAGGTGGGCGAAAAGTCATGTTTACCCCCCAAAAAGCCCCAAATTGAATTTTTCGTCAACTTTGCAAATAGACGTTATCAATTGGACTCAATTCGACCAAAATTGAAACTACAGGGTTCGTTGGAGTGCAATTGAAACTAGAGGGACTAAATCGAGACTCGAGTGAAACTACAGGGACCATTTCAATAATTTTCCCATATTATTAAGCATTGTCCTAGATCTGAAGCTGACCAGCGTGTCTGCCACCTTTATGTGGATGGTGCTTGCAAAGAGGGTAGCGATTGGAGTGGCAATGGTTTCGCAGCTAGTCACCCCAATGGAATTCTTATTGCGAAGCAAGCTTTATCGATCTTCATATATTTCGACATCTATCCATGAACGGAAATTCAAGCTTGTTATGAAGCTATTACATGGGCTTTAATTCATAATTATAATATTATTTATTTGTTTTCTGATTGTTTTAATGCAATAATGCAGATAGAAGGGAGGGCTGAGTGTCGTCATCATGACATGTATTTTTTTTTTTTTTGGCACAACCTGACAGCAGAGGTCTCGAAGCCATTCTTTAGTCAAATTTCGAAGATTGCGCGCCAGCATGTCCAGCGGGCACACTTTCTCACTAGGAATGCTCGCACACTTTCTCACTAAGAATGCTCTGGCCTCTTTTGTTCTTCACCCAAACACTAGTGATGGATTTTCTATTCAGTCTTCTAGTGAAAAAATGCTTATTAATGTTGTTTAGTTTCTGTTGTTTGTTGAGACGTTTCAGGTACTATTGGGACTTGTTGTATGCTTGGTTGTTATATAATGAAATTTCTTCCTATTTCTCCACAAAAAAAAAAAAAACTCATTACTGATTTTCCACAACAATTCCGAACAAGATCGATCTGATTTTTCATAAACCAAACAACAAAAACCCAACAACAACCCGATAAAAGGAATTCAATCTTTACAACAACAACAACAACAACCACAACAATGATAACAGAACCCATCTAGTCTCCAATTATTGGAGGTATGGATGGGGGATGATTGGAAACAGACCTATCCTTTGACAATATGTACAAAGTGGCGGCTCTCAGAATACCACTAAAACAGTGACCCCCCTAAACCTCCATGAACCGAGGAGCTATAGAAACATTTTGCTGCAAAACCATGCCCCCCAAATCAAAACTGAAAGGCATCAGGGAGGGCAGACCTACAGACATAAATCAATTTTATGCTTAACTAATTCAATTAACAAAGCAAGAATTTTGCTCTATCTAAGGTTCGATTCTCCTTATCAGCAAACTCTTGGGGTGATTAAGGATTATGTCCTGTAGTAAACTTCAGGCCCCGTAATTAGTTAAAGTGTGCACAAGCCGGTCAGGGCCAGCCTTGATCGATGTTTGGGTTGCCAAAGCCCGGCCCCAAGCATGGTTGCCCACTTGCAAGACCCGATTCTAATACTTTGGAGACTGGCCGAAACAAAATTTTAAAAATTAGGGGCCTTTGTTTTTTTATTAAAAAAATTTAATTACAATAAATATAATGTAAAATGATTAACCATGGTACTTTATCTTCGTAATTTAACGAAATTAAACTTCTAGAGTTATTTGTACCATTAGAGAAAAATGAACCAAATATAATAAAGTACCGCTCATACATAGCATTTTCCTCTACTAATCAAGTTATTAACTTTAATTGTAAGAACATTATTTTTAATAATAAAGAATTGATAATTTAAACGTTTATTTTTATCAAAGTTTTTTTTTGGAATGATAAGTAATTATTTTGATTTATTTATTTTCAAAACTGTTTTATTTGTCAATTTGATACTAAAAGTTAAAGGAAAATTATAAAAAAAAGTTAGAGAATATAGGAAAAAACTTTTCAAAGAATTTATGATAAAAAATAAATAAAATGAACATTGATCTTTAGTAACACCTATTATACTAAAGTATTCCTAATTTATAATACAAGAGGAGCAGTAGTAATATATTTTCTACAATTATCCGAATGGGGAAAAAGGGAAAAATAATTCACTATGACTAAAAGAAGACTTTCATAAAGCTTGAACATGGGTCCTAATGGATAGGTAGAGGCGTCTCAAGCCAATGAAGCAAGCGTATCACTTGCTAAAAGAGTCAGACTAACTTAAATATATTATATACAACTATTTTTTTCTCTTTTGCCCCAGCCCGGGGTCGCCCAAGCCCGAGAGCTTGTTGCATAGGCTCACCCCTGAACCGGCTCTGCATCCTGTTTAAAAAAAAAAAAACAGATTGAGAAAGAATCCTCAATCCAAAACCCAATGGCAGTAAAAAATGTAGATCCGGGGTGCATGTTATCCCTTTGGGGACAGCAATGTATCTATCACCCTGCCTATAGTAGATGCCGAAACTAATTCACCATTTAGGCTGCGGAGTAATGTGTGCTGTAAAGCCAAGTGACTATTTTGGAAAACTTTTTCTCAATATTTTAATTGTAGTTAATGATGCTTGAACCCATATTAAATGAATAGGAGTATTAATGGTGCTTTACCGCTTGTGGTTTTTTGATAAAAAAAATTCGTAGATGGTTACATGTTTTTTTTTTTTATAAACTTGTTTTTTTATTATACATCTGTTTTTGTTACAAGACGATTTGATGTTTTTTTTTTTTTTTATCGGACGATTTGATGTTAATATAATAGTATTGTTAAATTATTACGAGGATCAACTTCTTATCCATATATGCATGTCAAACCCTATATCTCACTCTCTTAAAAGAGCCTACACAACAATGGGGCCAATGCCAAGATCTATTTAATTGAATACATCTAGACTAGATAAACTTAAAAGGTATAAAAAGATTCGGTGCCATTTTTTTTATTTTACAATTGTGTATTTAAAAGAATGTGATATAGTAATAGAGCAACACTAAGGACACAATTCAAAACAAAACTTCGGAAACCATTGAGTATTGTTGGAGATCATTGCACCCAAGTTCATATTTGTTTTTATATCCTCAGTTCTCTAGAAAGTTTCTGCTTTAAATGCGAAAAGATTTAAAAGGATTGTGCAAAGGCCACACAATTAGAAATTAATACTTAATACTACCATGTTACTCTTTAATTTGTAGAACTTTGTAATTCATGAAAATAAAAAGAAAAGCATTGATTAATGATTAATGTATGTCATCCAATTGCCAAAAAATGGGAATAAGAAAAACGTTGAATAGTATCTGTCCACTTGACCGAAAAACAGAAATTGTTGAAAGAGAGTCTCTCTCTTCCTCACAAATTAATGGACCAATTGAAGATTCACCACAACAAATTTAATGGCTGACCTCATTTTTCTCCGGAGCACTCTAGCCTCCTACCCTCTATTTAAAGGGACCCTCCTTATTGGTATAGCACACACCAAGCCAAACAAAAAAATGGCAAAGGCGGTAGCCCTCATCGCTCTTGCCCTTGGCGTATTGGCCATGGCCGGGCAAGTCCAAGGCTGGATTAGCCCCTATTACGGGGACCCAACAAATAAGACAGCGGTCGAAGGCCGGGTCGCTTGTGCCACATGCATAGCGAATTCAGAAGCCGATATAGAGGGTCTAAGAAGTACGTATGACTTTTTACAACATTACGGTTATGTTGAACGCATTTGTGTATACCATGAATAAGATACCATCAGATGTACGTATGACAACATCTGTAATACGCCATATAAGTATATATATGCATGTATATACACTGCTTGCGTAATAATTATTACATGCAAATGCCTAAATTTGTTACTCCCTTCATCCATTTTTAAATGTCCGCCATAGAAATATGTGCAATTTCAAACCCCAAAAAAAAAATCTCTATATAATTTTTTGTATTGAAGTATATTTTTAACGTACACAAAAATACAAGTTTCCCAAAAGGGACATTTAAAAATGGGTGAAGGTAGTAAATTCTATCATGCAACTCTTTTAACATCTTCTTTTTCATAATGCAAAGCAGCTAATTATTACAATTTCGTTTTTCTTTTATAGAAAGTCTTGATTTCATTGAAAAACATATCAATATGTCCTAAACTTTTTGGCGTGGGTTGTAACGTTGATTAGGGTAGGCTTTTTGGTCTTAGACTTTTAGGTGCTTTGGGCTTTGGCCCAATGGGTTCTGATTGGTCACAACAAGTATTTTTAATTTTTGAAACCTTTGGTTGGAGTCTTCTCCCGTTCCCCCAACTTGATGTACCATTTGCCAAGTTTTTGTTAAAAAATAATTTGCTGATTAAAAAAAAAAAACTATGGGATTAGTCCCTACAATTACCATGGGTCAAAAAATTCTTAAAATTCCTCTGTATTATGTGGAAAAAAACCTTAAAATTTCAAATTATCATCTAGTTTTTGGTCACGTACGTGTAAAAGGTTGCCTGGCAACTACACAATCTTATTTCTTCATCGGACATAACGTGTAGCAACATGTGTTTATGGAATTTACCTTTTGTTGTCAACGTAGAGTTGGTCATGTTTCGACCCGAGCTACGAGCAATGACTCCGGACCCCATTGCCGTGGTAGAAGTACTATGCAAAAGTCGTAAGACCGGGGCAGTAACTGTTAAAGTCCCCGGCGATGTAGACAACGGAGGGTACTTCCTAACATACGTTGAGCACGGTCACCACGACGACTTATGCACGGTAAGGGTGAAGAACCTGATCATATTTGGTTTGTGTGTAGAACAGAGGCGTGAAATTTTTCTTTTGTTTTTGTTTTTGGTAATATTTTACTGCAATTATTGACAAACTAATTTCTTCACTGATCAACGAAAAAAGGTGAGAGTTGTCAACAGTTCTCACCCTCTCTGCAATGTGAAAGTGCCCGGATTTAGAAGTATAAGGATCAGCTTCAACAAAAACAACGTTTACAAAGATGGGGTGGATACCATCTACGTCGACAGGAAAACATTTGGATTCGTGAATAAGAAATCCCTTCCCGACTGCCCTAAGGTGCGAGGCAAGAGGGGTAACATGGTCCCAACGGTTGTGTTTCACTCGGCCTATGCCCAATAATATCTCAACAGTTTACTAATTATTGGGTACTCAAGGAACGCTGAATAATTACTCCCGGCGGATTCAATGGCTTGAGTGGAGAAAGAAGACGGAGAAGAAGAACAAAGCAGAGAGGGTTTTACTAGTAGTGACTTACTACTATATAGGCGTTTAATTCGCCTAGTTGATTTACATATATACAATGACTTCTTCTTCAATGTATTTGCCAACCACGAATATGTAATGAGAAATTCAAATTATTAATGAGAATGAAAAGTTCAATATCAAGCAGCTTTTCCTAACGTCTCATATTCGATTTCACTTGCTTGCAAACTCTTTGGGCCATTGGGGGTTATGTAGGCCAGGTCGTTGCCTCCTGGATCCTGGAATTAGTTGAGAGGCGTACAAGCTGGCTTGGACATCCAGTTATAAAAATATGTGTATCAAGTAGCTGTTAAGACTTTCGCATAACCTTTTTGTGAGAAGGTGTGATGCCCTGGTCATTTTCATTAACTTAATTCACGACGTGTTTCTTCTTGTTATTTGTTCGAATGTTAGAACTTAGAAGATTGAAAATATGGAACTTCTAAAGATCAATCGACCTGTCAGAGTTGACATGCATAAAGTTTAGGGAAATTCTATCGTACAACCCGCTTAAAAATTAAAGGGATACCGTATCACCCTAATAAGTGGTGGGTTGTTAAGTATTGGCCACTAAGTAATGATTTTTTCTCGGGAAATGCTATGGTACACACCCCTATATGGCGTAACGGTTATGCTTCTTTAGAGGTTCAAGGTTATGTCACTTAGTGGTTCGGTTATGCCTGTTAGTGGTTCAAGGTTATGACGTTTAGGGGTTAAGGGTGCATATGATACACCCCCTTTGTAGGTCAATGCCTGTAGGGGCATAACTGGCTATGCCTGTAAGTTGTTCTAGGGTAACTACTTATGTTTCTTTGTGGTTTTGTTATGCAGGTGCATACCATATGCACCCAAAAAAGGGTGTGTACCGTAGCATTCCCCTTTTTTCTCCTCATATATCGTACTGTTACTCCCAAGATGCTAGTGATACGAAAAATCTCATGCACATCGACTGCGTAAGCAGTTTTTAACTACCGGACCAATTCAACCAACGGACCAATTCATGGGCGTTGGAGGCGATATTCGACCATTTAGCATTTTTAAATTGGGTGAACAAAAATAATTTTTAAAAAAATTCACAATCGCTACAACTCATTCTTGTTACATATCGATCGATACTCGATACCGTTATACCGGTACCATTACAATTACATGTTGTGGCACTAGGAACTGGGCTAAGGGCACAATTAAACACAAGCTACTTTGAGGGGCTTATTTACTTTTTTGGTCCCCAATGTAATGACCGCGGCTCAATTTTGTTCCCGATGTATCAGTTGATGACATTTAGTCCCCAATGATTCAATTTTGTACCAATCAAGTCCCAATTACTAATACTGTGAGTTCATCCGTTAAAATGAGGATCATTCTTGTCATGGGAAACTTTGCTTTCCATGGCCGCCCAAGCTTTCCTTTTTTTCTTTTAAATTTTCTTTCGGTTGGGTGGTAAAATGACGAGAATAACCCTCATTAACGAATGAAACTTACAACATTAGTAATTGGGACTTTATTGGTACAAAATTGCGTTGGGACTAAATGCCATCAACTGATACATTGGGGACAAAATTGAGACACGGTCAATTCTTTCAGGACCAAAAAGATAAGTAAGCCTACTTTGAAGAGATTTGAGGAGAGAGAGAGAGAGAGGCTGCGGATGTGTGATTCGAATAACAGTTATTCTGAGAAAGGATACAAATAACCGCCTTTTTTTCAACTACAAATGAATCAATAATCCTCTTATCGAGATGAATTGGTAATTCAAAAAAGTTTGACGAAAATTTAACAAATGCGAAAAAATTGAAATAAACACAAAACCACCCAAAAGCCAAGTGACTTATTTTGGAGAACTACCGGTCAAAATTATTAGTTGTAGAGAGTGAGAGTGTAAATTGAGGCTGTGGATGTGTGATTGGAATAATAGTTATTCTGAGAAAGAATACAAAGCACCAACTTTTTTTCAACTACAAATGAATCAGTAATCCTCCCATCGAGATGAATCAGTAATTCACAAAAGTTCGACGTAAAACTAACAAATGCAAAAAAAATCAATAAACACAAAACCACCCAAAAGCTAAGTGACTTATTTTGGAGAACTACTCGTCAAAATTATTAGTTGTAGTTAATTTTTTTTGAACAGCAAAAATTTTTATTAACCTTTGAAAACGAATTACAAAGATTAAAAGGATCCAAGCAGCAAAATTTTTTATTAACCTTTGAAAACGAATTACAAAGATTAGTTGTAGTTAATGATGCATGAATGAGAATATTAATGGTTTTTACCACTTGTATATTTTGAAATACTCTCTCTGTTCCTTTTTAAATGTAGACATTTCCATTTTGGGTTGTCCTTAAATAAGTGTGTGATTTGAAAAGTTAATGGGTAAAAGTTTATACAATTATCATTTTGCCCTTTTGAAAAGTTAGTGGGTAAAGAGATAATGGGTAAAAGTGGAGGATAACTTTGGAAAGTAGAGGTAAAAATTGATGTGAAAAGTGTAAAGCGGAGAAAAACGTTGATGTGAAAGAGATAAAGATGATGTTTCTTTAATAAGTTGAATTTACGAAGTAACACATTTAAAAAGGGACGGAGGGAGTAAAAAAAAAGTTGTAGATGTTTACGTGTTTTTTCCGCCTTTAATCAATTCTTTTAAAATGTTAATGTCATTATTTATTTATTTATTATTATTTTATATATCTTTTTTTGTTGCAAGACGATTTGATGTTAATATATTATTATTTGTTAGATTATTATGAGGATCAACATCTTGTCCATATGAGTTTTTTCGATAAAAAGATAGAAATATCATTGATAACTGCAACCTGCTACAAATCGATTTCCTGGAAGCTGAAAACTAACAACACAAACAACAAAATGAAAAACTAAAAAAGTCACGATCGAGATAACTAAGTGTCGCCTCTATCAGCGGTGTCCGGGTGAGGAACAAAAGTGGCAAGCGCATGCTTGGGCAACAGATGCGCACACTGAACTTCTCTCCTCTCTACTATAGTAATACGATAAAAGCTCAGTTTTGCAATCTTCTCTTACAGATTGCTAATAAAAAAGGTGTCCAGATTGTCATGCACATTCACTCCTCCTATATGTATAATGGTGTTTTAACAGTAAGAATATACCTATATCTCAAACTCTTTAAAAAGCCTACACAACTATGGGCCAAATGCCAAGGTCTAATTTATTGAATACATCTAGACTACCCAACTGTGCTATTTATTGAATACATCTATTGGCCGGTCCTATTATTTGGAATTTTGGCCCACTGGGTCCTGGGCAAAAATTTATTGCTGGGGGGGTCCTGGGGCACAAATATGGTTGGGTATTTTACTTTTTTGCCCATTCCCGCTGTCGTTGATCTTCGTTTTTAGTAACCGTTATAATCGACTTCTTCCTTCGCCGTCGGCTGCAAAGTTCGACTTCCACAATCCCTCTCTGTCATTCCCTTCGAGTGGACTTCCACAATCTCTCTCTCTAATTCGATTACAGAAGGCCGGATCTTCCTTCATTATTGACGAACGTTGTTTATACGGTAAATTCGTATTTCTATGGATCTTCCTTATTGATTATTGACGTAGTAATTTTGCGATTGTAAATTCGTATTTGTTTTCGATTTTTCCACAAAATTTTAGACTGTTCATTTGGTTTGGATTTTTTAGTGTAAATGTAGATTCACCTGGATCATCCATCGTTCAGTAATTGATATTGTAATTACGGATTAGGTTTCGTTTTTCACATTCGGATTATTTTTGCATTCACGTAGATCATCTATTTGTTTATAATCAATAGATGTATTTTGAGTATAAATGTATATTCACGTACATTAGGATTTTAGTGTAGAACAAAATGTACACTCTATACTTAATTTCTATTTTCATTTTTGTCTTTAATCTATTTGTTTTGTTATAATGAGGAGATGTGATAAGCTCTAATCAAAATTCAATTATGCTCATTAGTAAAACTTGTGATTCATATTACTGATTGAAATTTGTTTAGGTGCTATGGATTCTGTTATCTTGCTTTGTAAGTATCATGGAGAAAGTTGCAGAATTAGGATGTTTCGGGATTCAAAGTTTCTGCATTTGTATCAAAAGTTGAGTAGTAGATGGAGTAGTTTGAAGTCTGGTGGTGTAAAACTTTCTTACTCATTGCCGGGAGATCCTTTTTGCCTTATACAAAACGATGAAGACTTAGAGATAATGCTAGATATGATGTTTAAACCTGGTTGTCATGAGATTTATGTTTCAATCGTTGATTGTGGGAGTTCTAGCAGTGGTAGCACTACTTATGGCTGCAGTAGGAAAAGCGAAGTTTTGTCCTCCTTTCGTAGGGAATGGAGCTTGGACGTAGATAAGGAGGTGGACTTGATGCCTTCTTTTTGTGATCACAGAGATACTGTCTTGCTATCAGCTGGTTGGAGGGATTTAATTAAGGAAATAGGGCTGAAGTTTGTTGGAGTTGTCGAGTTTAAGGAGGCATTGTCAAAGTTTGCCATATATTTTGGTTTTGAGTACGATTTTATAAAGAATTACAAGGAACGGGTTTCGGCGGCTTGCATGCAGGATGAAACATTCAGATTTAGCTTGCCCATGGATGGTTCATGGTAGGGTAGACCACCTAAGTGGCAATTTTTATATTAGACAGTTGACTAATAGTCATACTTGTGGCGCTTTTGTACTTAAGTTGAAGCATTCTCGTGCCACTTCCTCCTTAGTTGGGAAGCTTGTTATTGAAGATATCCGGTCGCAACCTCTAAAGCGCCCTGTTGATGTTGCAAGTGATTTAAAGAGGCTTTATGGTGTGTCAGTTTCCTATACTCGAGCTTGGATGGGAGTGGAGAAAGCAAAAGCCGATGCATTTGGAGACTACCCTACATCATTTGATGATCTTAGATGGTGGGTTGATGCTGCTAGGAAGTCATATCCAGAGAGCGTGTTTGATATAGAGTATGATGTCGACACGAACCGCTTCTCGAGGCTATTTGTTGCATTCCATGCTTGTACGTCGGGTTTTACACATTGCAGACCTATTTTATTCCTTGATGGGACATTCTTGAAGCCGAGGCACAAGGGTTGTTTGCTAGTTGCTTCGGCGAAAGACGGTAATAAAGGTAAACAATAAACTGTTTACTGCTTCTTTTTGCATCTACATTAACAGTTAGCTATTTGTGTTTTCCCTGTACAATGATTTGTTATAGCGTATGCTGAATTTTGAAACATGTTCTTAACTCTCTTGAGTGAGGAAGGAATTAGTAAGATGCATTGACTTGTCTATATTACTTCTATGTGAGCACTTATCGTGAGGAAGGAATTTTGAAACATGTTCTTAACATTTTGTTGTGCAATCGACTGCCGGACTTTTCATTTTAAAATTGTTGTTGTTGTTGTACTTTTTGTAGGGTTGTTCCCGATTTGTTTTGCCATTGTTGATTCTGAAAGCAGGGACAACTGGTATTGGTTCTTGGCTAAATTACGTACTATTCTCGGTAATGATGGGCATTCTTTGGCCATTTGTGATGGAAATGAAAGTAATGGTATGGGTGATAAAGTAAGTAGTAAAGTAACAAAGAAGTGTGTCAAGTTTGATTACCATTAACAGAATTGAAAATCCTTTCAATTGTTTGATATCTCTGTGATTTCTGTGAATGGAATTGAGCAAGTACTTTAACACAGCTGCTGCCCAGTCATATTCCTTGACTTTTTCAAGATCTTCCATATAATGTACACACAACCAATTCACTGAGGTTGCTTTGTTGGAGAAAAGCAACATGACACAAAGGTACAAGCAAAGAAGTCTAACAACATCATCAATATCTTGTTGCTTCTTGCTGTTTTTCATATCTCTAATCTTTTTCTCAATTGTCGTAGTGGATAACCTTGACTCCTTAATGTCCAATCTTTTCGCCAAGCCAGTTGCTTCTTTATTGATTTTCATTTCTACCATCTCTTTGTTTCCACAGGAAATACCAAAAATCAATCTTACATGATTCTTTGTAAGCCTTATATTCTTCCCACCTATTCTAAATGTTTTGGTATCTTCTTGATAGGATTGAACAATCTTTAAAACCACCTCATCAAATTTTCTACACTGATCACCTTGTAACTTCATGTTGATTATTGCTTCAAACAATAGCCAAAATGGTGTTCTTTTGAGGGAGGCTATGTGTCGATCATTCAACTCATTATCTTTAAAAATTCTAATGATCGACAACAAACTACACCTATTTGAATTTTGCTCTCCTTGTTTCTGTTCTTGTGTTTCTTGTTGCGTTTCTGGTTGAAGTTTTCTTGGTCTCTTTCTAATTGGTTGTGATCGTGATGTTTCTTCCATGTTGCTCTGAAGTGGTCTTTTCCTAAACTCATATTGAGTTTGTGCTCTTGGCTTCATCGTGATACCTGCACATGCATAGTTTTAAAGAGCATCTTGTCAGTATATTATAGAGTTGATCATACAAAAATACAAAATGAACTGAAAATGTATATTCTAACACTCAAAATGTACATTCTAATTTTCAAAATGTCCAGTTAAAGTACAATGAAAATGTACAGTGTACACTGTTAATGCATTCAAAATATACACTCTATACCCAAAATCAACAGTCTATTGTTAGATCATCGTGTTGTTTTTATGCTGCTTTGATTTGGAAGGTAAGGAAGTGACATCCAGATCTATACATCTAACCATAAATAAAGTTAATGCATGCAATCTGCCAATCCAATCCACCTATGGACAATCTGCTGTGTAAAATTGTAACTAGTTTATCCCTGACAATCTGCTGTGTACCCTCATAAAGTCACAAAAATTTACAGTCTAATCTCAAAGTTTACCACTAGATATCAAATGAAGCTTTTTACAAGAACAACATACAATCCTAATGTACAATCTACAGAAAATGCACTCAAAATGTATAGTGTATACACAAAATGAACTTAAAATGTACAATCTACACTGAAAATGTACACTGCACACAATATGTGATCCTAATGTACAGTCTACAACAAATTGGACAACGTACAGAAAATGAAGTCAAAATTTACATTCTAATCTCAAAATGTACACAAAATATACACTCTATCCATAAAATGTACAGTGTGCACAAAATGAACTCAAAATTTACAGTCTAATCTCAAAATGTACACAAAATTATTTGACCAGAATTTAGACTGTACATTTATAATATAAAGCAAGAATTGGAATGTACATTTAGGGACTTCACAATGTCAGTGACATTGGATTGTACAGTCTAAATGGACTTTGGACTGTACAGTAAGACAAACAAATGTCCTTAAAAAATAACACAATAGACTGTTTTGTACACTGTACACAATATGTGATCCTAATGTACAGTCTACAACAAAATGGACAACGTACAGAAATTGAAGTCAAAATTTACATTCTAATCTCAAAATGTACACAAAATATACACTCTACCCATAGAATGTACATTTACACAAAATATACATTCTAATCTCAATGACTGTACATTTAGGCACTTTGATGTTTTACACTATACATTTTAGAACTGAGAAATGTGAACTACAAATCAGAACTAGCACATACTTACCATTAAGTTAGGGTTTTAAAAATCGCATAGTAAGTCGATTAAGTAAGAGAAATCTGGATGCCACTTGCAGTGAGAATGTGATCAGTAATCTAATATACAATCAAAAGTTGACGAAAAACTAACAAAATATACTTACGTTGAATTGTTCTTTGTGCTTCTGGTGATGGAGTTTAGGCTTTGTCATCAAGAATCTTCTCAATGTTCTCCTGCAAACCTTCTTCTCCGCAACTTGAAATCCGACCATATCCTGGTGCGTTTGCAGTTCCTATAAATTTCATGTTCGATTAATTAACTGATATAAATTAACAATAAACAAAATTGATTAACAACTGTACACAAACTTTTTATTCGCATTGTTGTACGAATCTTCAACTTTCTGCACTCACTTCTAGGGTTATACTCGACCGAGTCCCGAACAAACGATCGCACTTGCTTGAGAAGAGGTTTTTTGAACAAACAAGGGTTTTCAGAATCGTCGATTTCATCCGAGCGAGGGTTTCAAACGATCGCACTTGCTAGAGAAGGGGTAATATTGGATGAAAAATTATAAAACTTGTATATAGGACCCAGTGAACTATTGGGCTGGGCACACATATTTGTTCCGGACCTTGCAAGGTATAGTACTTGCTTATAGGACCGGCCCACAAAACTCTATTATTATTTTTTTGAGCATTTGAGTGGTATAAGAGAAAAAATTATGCAAAGAAGAACGAGATCTTGAAAGATTTAATCATAGTTTTAATTATAATTTTGATCACAGGAAATAATTGCGATCACAGGAAATAATTGTGATCAAAGTTATCTTTTATCACGCTTTTAACTCAAAACCGAGATCTTAAATATATATCAATCACGCTTTTGGATATTTGATCACGGTTTTTGATGCTTTTGACGACGGATAAAAAGCGTGATTATTAGCGATTTTTTTACCATAGTTTATAAGCGTGATAAAAAATAAGGGAGAAAACAATCTCGGCTAGATAGATCACGCTTGTAAAAGCGTGATGAAAACTAAGCAAAAGATCACATCTAAAAAGCATGATCTTTATGGTTTATACTACAAGAAAAAACACATTTGGCCACACCCAAAAAAGTCACCAAAAGATGAGATTTTGTCGCCTATACTCTTCGGCTACATGATCTACTGTAGTCACCAAATCCGTGACACTAAAAGTCAACGGCCACAAATTAATGAGTTTGTCGTGGAAAGACGTTTACGGTGACAAGAACACTTGTCACGGAAAACACGCTTTCGGCGACAGGCTTGTCGCCAAAAGAGGACCCACTAGCAACAACAATGTGTCGCCAAAAATTGAATGAGCACATGGCAGAAAAAGTGACCCTTCGGTGGGGTCACTGTCAGAGTTCTCCTTGTTTGCTTCATGATGGCTGTACGTTTGCTTCCGCCAAGAGTCGAACCTTCGACCATTTGCGTGGGTACACACACCCTTAACCACCAGGCTACTACTTCACATTTGCTACAATTGACCTATAAAAATATTTAATTTATGACAGCTTAAATTTTTAAATCCGAAAAATTTGTTGGTCCTTTTTTAACCAATAACAATGTTTAGATGTGTTTATAAAAAAAAAAATTGATGTCCTTCAACTACTTCGCAATTTATAATTTCTTTCCATGATTTTTTTCTAACAATTTTTTCAATTTTGTGGTTTTTTTTTTTTTTTTTTTCCTTTACAATTTTCCTAAAAATAGCTCATAAATTGAACCCTAAGATATACACATAAGTGAAAGTCGGGTCCATTTTTCACTCCTAGAACATGATAATTTTAGAAGGATATGGGCACCCAATGAACTAGCAAGAGCATATTCCTTGTTTTGTGAAAAAAACAATTAGAAAGTGTGGAACCCATAAATTGATGTCCTTCAACTACTGTAATAGAAGTCATAATTAGGAGCCACTCATGGGAGTTTGTATGGGGAACCATTGAAGACCACAATTGAGCAAATGGCTTAGTAAATATTAGGAGCCTCATCAAAGAGCTATTTTTCTAATTTCTAAAAATATAATCTAATCTTTTTTACAATAATCTTTAATGGTTAATTTCTGAAACATAATGTGAGGGCACTTTAGGAGAAAAAAAATTATTTTGACTAATTATTTCGGTCATGCAATAATGCACTTAGGAATTTTTTACATGAAAGTACCATATTATATGCGCATTCTCTTGGAGCAGATCACTCATTTTATTAGTGCGCCAAGAAATTGTTGTTTTCGAGCCTAAGTCCTAACTTTTGGAGATAACAAAAAAATGGTTTGTTGCCGAAAAGTAAGTTTCGGTGACATAGCTACATGTCTCGCCATTGCTAATTAATCCTTCAACAAAATTCTGGTTTGCCATGTTGCCATTGGTATACTTTCGGTGACAACAACAAACACTTGTCGCCAAAAAGTAAGTTTCAGTAACACAGCTGCATGTCACCATTACTAATTAACCTTTCAGCGACATTTTGGCTGCTTGTGTCAGCGAAGGTATACTTTCGGTGACAGCAATAAAAACTTGTTACTGAAAAGTAAGTTTCAGTGACACAGTAACATGTCGCCATTGCTAATTAACTTTCAGCGACATTCTGGCTTGTTGTGTCACATTAGATGTACTTTCGGTGACAAAGTGGTGCCTTGTCACCAAAATTGTGTAGCCAATGGTGTTTTTTGTTGTAGTATATTTTGTAATTGTATTAAAATGTGAAAAGATTCAAAAAGGATAAATGTGCAGAGGCCACATGATTAGAAGTTAATCATACCATGTTACTCCTGAATTTGTAGAATTTTAAAAGTCATGAAAATAAAAAGAAAACCACTGATGGAATGTATGTCATCCCATTGTCAAAAAGAAAACCACTGATTGAATAGTATCTGTCTTCTTGTCCAAAAAAACCGAAATTGAAGGAGTGTCTCTCTCTTCTTCACAAATTAATGGACAAATAGAAGATTTAGCGTTAGCACAACCAATGTAATGGCTAACCACATTTTCCTCCAGAGCTCTCTCACCTCCTACCCTCTATTTAAAGGGATCCCCTTATTGGTATTGCACACTCCAAGCCAAACAAAAAAAATGGCAAAGGTGTTAGCCCTCATCGCTTTTGCCCTCGGCGTCTTGGCCATGGCCGGGCATGTCCAAGGCTATATCCCAGATCCCATTATCCCAGATCCCAACTTGAATAAGACGAAGGTCGAAGGCGATGTCTATTGTGCCACATGCATAGCGAATTCAGAAACCGATATGGAAGGTCTAGTAAGTATGTATAAATGTTTACAACACATGTGTATACCATGAATTAGATACCATCAGATCTATGTACGTATGATCAACATTATAATTATATATGCATCTACACTACTTACGTAATAATTAGTACATGGAGATGCCTACATTTGTTAAATTCTATCTTGCAAGTATGCAACTATTTTAACATGCGAAAAAGGGCTTATTTACCTTTTTAGTCCTCAATGTATACAATTTTCCAATTTAATCATCAATGTTTAAAATGTGGGTCGATTTAATCCCTTAACCTTGACTCCATCCACTTCCTCCGTCAAAAAAAATGGAGGGCACCTTGGGTATTTTACCCCTCACCCCCTCACCTTACCAGTTGGGCAACATTTTGGTCATTCATTTCTAAGACAGCGGTCGACGGCACGGTCACTTGTGCCACATGCATAGCGAATTCAGAAGCCGATATAGATGTGCTTTAAGATGTATAATTTTTTACAACATTAAGGTTATGTTGAACTCATTTGTGTATACATTGAATTAGATACCATCAGATCTACGTATGACATCTGTAATATGCAAATGCCTAAATTTGTTACTTCCTTCGTCCATTTCTAAATGTCTGCCATAGGAATAGGAATAAGTGTAACTTCAAACCCCTAAATAATATATTTCTCTATATAATTTTTTAATATTAATCTGGTGCAAAAAAATTTTAAAAACACTGTACGTAAGTATTTTTAACGTATACAGAAATACAATTTTCTCAAAAGGGACATTTAAAAAGGGATGAAGGTAGTAAATTCCATCATGCAACTCTTTTAGCATCTTTTTTTTCATCATGCAAAGCAGCTAATTATTACTCATTGAAAAACATATCAATATGTCCTAAAGTTTTTGAAAATGATCTAAAGCAAAACTCCAGCCCACAAAATTTCGGTCATTCAATGTCTATTTTGAAAATACTGCATGAAAATGACCTCTAATCAAGGTTCCCTATATTCATGAAACCCAATTTTTGCTTGCAGAGCTGAGGTTGGGGAAAACATAAGGGATGCCCGGCCCCCGCACCGCTCCAAATATTGTCAATATATTACTATTTTTTAGGTTAATTTTGAAAAATTCTATGGGTTTCCTTGGTAGGGTTTGGGCCTTTTTGGCATGGGCTATAACGTTGATTAGGGTATGGTTCTCCTCAATCTACCCTTTGTTGAGTATCAATATATCTTTTGTACCGATCAAAAAAAAAAAACATAGGGGATGCCCGGCCCTTACACCGCTCCAAATATTGTCAAATATAGTGCTATTTTTTTAGGTTAATTTGAAAAAATTCTATGGGAATATTCCATGGTAGGGTTTGGGCCCTTTTGGCGTGGGCTGTAGCGCTGATTAGGGTATGGGCTTTTCGGCCTTAGACTTTTAGGTGTTTTGGGCTTCGGCCCAATGGGTGTTATCCGGATTGTTCACAACAAGTGTTTTTAATTTTTAAAAACTTTGGTTGGAGTCTCCTCCCTTTCCCCCAATTTGATGTACGATTTGCCAAATTTTTGTTTAAAAAATTTTGCTGATAAAAAAAAAAATCTATGAGATTAGTCCCTACAATTACCATGGGTCAAAAAATTCTTAAAATTCCTCTGTATTATGCGGGAAAAAACCCTTAAAATTTCAAATTATCATCCAGTTTTTGGTCATGTACATGTAAAAAGTTACTTGGCAACTACACAATCTTATTTCTTCATCGGACATAACATGTAGCAATATGTGTTTACGGAATTTACCTTTTGTTATCAACGTAGAGTTGTTCATGGTACGACCCGAGCTACAAGTAATGACTCCGGACCCCATTGCCGTGGTAGAAGTACTATGCAAAAGTCGTACGACCGGGGCAGTGACTGTTAAAGTCCTCGACAATGTCGACAACGGAGGGTGCTTCTCAGCATACGTTGAGCACGGTCACCACGACGACTTATGCACGGTAAGGGTGAAGAACCTGATCATATTTGGTTTGTGCGTAGAACATAGGCGTGATATTTTTGTTTTTTTTTGTTTTTTTTTTTTTTTTGGGGGGGGGGGGGGGGGAATATTTTACTGCATTTGTTGATGACATACTAATTTGTTCACTGATCAATGAAAAAAGGTGAGAGTTGTCAACAGTTCGCACCCTCTCTGCAATGTGAAAGTGGCCGGATTTAGAAGTACAAGGATCAGCTTCAACAAAAACAACGTTTACAAAGATGGGGTGGATGCCATCTACATCAAGAAACCATTTGGATTCGTGAATAAGAAATCCCTTCCCGACTGCCCTAAGGTTCGGGGCAAGAGGGGTAACATAGTCCCAACGGTTGTGATGCCACAGTGGGCCCTGTCCCTCCCCGTATAATATCTCTCTTTATCGATATATTAATCTTTTTTGCTGTGCAAAAAAAATGGACAAAAAGAAACAAAAAAAAACCATAATCCCAACGGTTTACTAATTATTGGGTACTCAAGGAACGCTGAATAATTACTCCCGGCGGATTCACTGGCTTGAGTGGAGAAGAAGAACAAAGCGGAGAGGGTTTACTAGTAGTGACTTGCTACTATATAGGCGTTTAATTCGCCTAGTTGATTTACATATATACGATGACTTCTTCTTCAATGTATTTGCCAACCACGAATATGTAATGAGAAATTCAAATTATTAATGAGAATGAAAAGTTCAATATCAAGCAGCTTTTCCTAACGTCTCATATTCGATTTCACTTGCTAGCAAACTCTTCGGGCAATTGGGGGTTATAAGCATGCCAGGTCGCTACCTCCAGGATCCCGGAATTAGTAGAGGGGCGCGCAAGCTGCCAGAGCGAGAGCGAGTCTGTTTATTATAATCAAAATCGGCTCGGGATTTTACAATAGAGGGTATTTATAGCCCTACTTTATTTCAACTCTAATAATTCTGTACCAAACCGCAGCTCGGTCGCTTCGCTCCCCTCGTTCCGTTTCGCTCGGCATCTAGTCTTTCATCAGAACTTCTTAGTACCTCTCCATATGAGCCACAAGTTCCAACATGTTCGAATGTTACAACTTTAGAAAATTGAAAATATGGAACTTCTAAAGATCAGTCGACCTGTCAGGGTTGATTTTTGTTCCTGAAATAAAAAGTACTAAAAATCGCATGCATAAAGTTTAGGGAAATTCTATCGTACAACCCACTTAAAAATTAAAGGAATACCGTATCACCTTAATAAGTGGTGGGTTGTTAAGTATTGGCCAATAAGTAATGATTTTTTCTCCTCACATATCGTACTGTTACTCCCAAGATGCCAGTGATACGATATCGACTGCGTTAGCATTTTTCCACTAATGGACCAATTCACGGGCGTTGGAGGCAATATTCCACCGCTTAGCATTTTCTAATTGTGTGAACAAAAATATTTTTTTTTTAAATTTACAATCGCTACAACTCATTCCCGTTACGCATCGATCGATACTCAATACCGTTATAGAATAAATTGAGCTAAGCCAATTGATTGTATCAGACGACAAGATACAATGACTAATGAGAAATTAAAGTTCGAAACTTGTGTTTTATATTGTTCTCATTCACCGATTTGTCAATATTGCTCCAATCATAATCAAACAAATAAACAGCTACTCCAGTAGGACATTTCTGCCGTCCCAGTCACACGCAACAAGGAGAAAATCGGAGTTACTTTCAAAATGAGATAAATTAATAGGTAGACACACCAATGAAGAACCTAATTACCTCTATGAAACTGGAAATACACACAAAACGCAATGAGATAATAGGACATTTCTGCTGCAGTCAGGTGATGGGCCATTAAGTATCGGCCGCTAATTAAGTAATGATTTTTTTCGCCTCATGTACAGTTTTTTACTCCGAGGATACCGGTGATACGAAAAATCTCAAGCATGTCAGCTGATTCCCATTACATATTGGTCCGTTTTCGATTAGCAGACCAATTCATGGGCTAATATTTGACCTCTTTGCATTTCTTAAAATTGTATGAACAAAAGTAATTTTCGTCCAGTCCAAATTTGAGGGCCCTTTTTGGTTACTACTATTTAGAACTCGTCGAGACCGCCAACTATATGAAAAATTATGTTCATCGATCTGATACTAATCGATATGTTTTGAAAACACGTTTATTACATTTTTAAAAAGTAGCATTTAAACACTGAATTTTTTTATCAGAACATTTAAATACTGAATCGCAACCCACTTTTGGAACCACTATCGATCTAATATCAATATGCATAAGTTAAAGAAAAAAAAAAACTTCAGATGTGGGCCCCATTGGCTTGAATTCTCTATGTCGCAGATTCCATGTCCCGACACCGACGTTTTATGATCTACATACTTCCTCTTCCTCACCCTGAAGTCATAGCGAGATATGTTGTAACAGGCCACGGACTTAAAGAAAACAAATCAACAAACGATAAACAAGCACACAAGATTTACGTAGTTCCCTCCCTCCCCCTCCAAACACGAAACTCTAGAGGTATGTTCACTGGCGAAGAGCAAGAGAGGTTTCACTATGAACGGGGAGAAATACAAAGAGCCGGCTATACCCGTAACTCTCAGTTGAAGCACCCAACAGATATCTAGGGATAAATCTCTGAGGAGCTACCGACAGAGCATCAAACGTCTCAAGAACACAAAAGAGACACACAAAACCCTAATATCCAATCCCAAGAATTAAATACTATCAATGGAACGACCAAGAAACCCTAACACACTACAGGAAACCCCATGAGGGCTCCCTCAAAGAGATTCACTCAAGAAATTCAAAGCCCTAAGAGGCCACAAGGATCCTATTTATAAGAAACACAATCAAAGCATTATCATAGAAGTCTAATCACAAATTTGTGTTATATATTGTTCTCATTCCCCAATTCGTATATTGCTCCACTCATGCATAATCAAACAAATAAACAGCTACTCCAGTCTTCTCTACGAATGACAATCCCAACCCTTACCTATGGTAAATACTAGGGGTGTGCAACAGGTAATTTCGTGTCAGTTTCGTGTTATCTATCACAATCTTATTTATAAATTCCCACAATATTTTTCAACTCACCAATTTTTCGTGTCATGTAGGGTTCGGGTTGTCTTGTCGTGTCAAAAAGTCCTACCTTTAGCAAAATTTTTATTTTTATAACTTGACAGATCATCAATCTAATGTCCAATGTATAAAATTACTCATAAAAATATTTATTTTTAGCTCAATTATATAAATTTATTTTATTTTTCGTGTCAGGCATGCCCACCCCTAGTAAATACTCATATAACCACAGAGTGACATATCAAACCACTAAATAAAGTAGTTATGGTCTGTTGTCATTCCTTGGCCTATCAACTATAGAACTCAATACTTTTTTTTTTTTATCCAACTTAATAATGATAAAATAAAACGTGGACAGACATTCATTACCTACACAAATTTCCTGACACAGATTTCTTGAGTTTATAATAGAGTCTACAGGATGCGGTAGTGATAAGCGCATAAATGTTCACATTAGCGCCTCTTAATTTACCCTTGTTAAGTCTATTTTTATTGTTACTTAGAGTATAATGCTTTGTTGCGTGTTTTTACAGACATTTGGAGGCCTCGACATAAAAATGACTAATTTTACTTTGTGACAAAGCTAAGTCCGTGATTCTCGAGTAATTCAATCGGCTATTCCTATGATCTCATTTTCATGATGCATAAAAGGAAACTGGCGGTGCACATAATTGGAAAAAAAGAAAAGAAGAAGAGTTATGGAATTAAAAGTATTCTTGGGCATGTATTGGCAAAAGGAATCTAAAGTTTGACCAGAGAGAGAGATTTTGCTTTCTTATCTTGGCTGATACAATGAGTAAGTGGGACCAAGGTTTAAGGAGAAGGAAGGAAATTTTGGCCTTTCTACACAAGGGATTATTTCGGTGCATATATAAGGAAGTGGGGTTGGCTTGGAAAGGGGGTCACTCATATAGCATTATAAATACACATATAGACAGAGCCGCCAGGGAGGAGGGAGCATCACGAACAAAGCCGCAAGCAGCAGGGCCGGACAGAAGCAATTAGAGCAATTATTTCCACGACAATGTCCGGCTAATCATCCCTCTTAGGGTGTAGATGAAACCCTAACCACGTAACTTTGTTTTTATATTAATTTTGGATTTTGATTATCGAAACGACGGTTGTATAACTTTAAGATTTATTTTTATGATTCGATCTTATTTTTCCTATCTAGTTTTATGTGTTTGTTTCCTGTGAACGCAAATACATAGTTATGCAACAGTTTTCTTGGCGCATGGAATTGTGAATTAGGATAATCTATGCCTAGGGAAGACGAGTCGTGCCTAGATTAACTAGTTTTAGAATCGAAGACGATTCGTGCCAACCGAAGATAGGTTATGCCCGGTTTTCAATCACATGCTATTTTCTTGTTGATATCGCTATGGGTTGTAACTTTTAGCGAGTTATTGTCGTTTCGGTAATTGATTTCCCTGAATTAATATAATTACTTGGTTGCGAAGTTAGGGTGGATTCGAAACCCTAAGACCCTTTTCAAAATTATTTAATTCACCACCTTTCTTACTTTTAATTATTTAGATAATTTTAGAAATCAAACTCAACTCACTTTTTCTTGAAATTAATTTAGAAATCGATTGAAGCATTTGCAATTTAGCCGTTTAATCCCTGAGGACGATACTCGGAATATTTGCCACTATTCTTTGAGTAGTAGTAATTGTTCAGTTTAATTAATTATTTTTGGTGTGAGAAACGACCAACCAGGTAGGGGTGAAAATTTAACCGGGAAAACCGGACCGACCGGATAAACCGGCCGAATAAACCGGTTCGGTCCGGTTCGGTCGAAGATACCGGTTCGGTTCAGTTTCGTTTTTTTAAAATATTTTTTTCCGGTGCAATCCGGTTTATTTACCGAAAAAACCGAAAAAAACCGGAACCGAATAAATGTTTACGTACTAGTACTTTTATTTCTCATCCATCTCACTCCCCAGCCGTCCGTATCTATTATATTGAATCTTAGCCGTCCACTACAAAACCCTATCTTTAACTCTTCTAACCCGCCGCACACACAAACAGATCGTCTCTCTCTCATCTCATTTTCTCTGTCTCTCAAACTGATCGTCTCTCTCTCTGCCTCTGGTCTCTCTCTAGTCTCTTCTCATTTTCACAAGATGACAGGAGAAAGAACCCTCCTTCAACACTCTACAACGTCATCCACCACGTGCAACAAGTGTTAGATTTTCTCACTTTCTGATCGATTTTCTTCACACAGACGTGGGACGGTGGCGAGTTACGTTTGGATCGATGATGGTGATGGAGAAAATCTGGTGCTGCAAGACACAATCGTGCCATCTCCTATCTTACCCATTCTTCAGTCATCCACAAAACTGCTGTATGCTTTCAATTTGTTTTATAATCGGTCAATTCCTTATTTATTTTTTTTGTTTTCTGAGTAGATCTGGGTTTCATTCTTGTAGAAAGTTGTAAAAATTGGGTTCATTACTCATTCCACTCTTTTTGTTTTTTTCCCCCTTTCTGAGTAGATCTGGGTTTCATTTTTTAGTGCTTTACAGTTTGTTTTGTGGCCCAAATGAGGGAACCGAATCAACCGAAATAAACCGAAATAACCGAGCAAAACCGAAATAACCGAAACCGATTTAACCGAATACCATCCGGTCGGTTTCGGCCTCTGAAAATAGGAAACCGAACCGATTATTCGGTTTTCAAAAACCGGGAAAAACCGGCCGAACCGAACCGCTTTCACCCCTAGGATGCGGGATCTATTCCTGTAAAACATCTGTGTCCGAATCTTCTACTGAGAGGGGACCCACTGCCCATTATACTCTTGATGAACCCTCAAATCAGAAGCAAGGTAATCATAATCATCCCCAGAGCACTCAAAATGGACTATATACTTCAACCCATCTTTCCTTCCAGTGACCCGACCGATCCGCCACCCATCAAGAATATATGCATCCATCTTGTCCAGCACGTTGAAACTCAAAACCCTAACGGCCCGTTTGGATGGCGTATTAGTTTGAGAGGGATTAAATAGTCAGGGGGGATAAAATAGTAGGGGTGATTAAATAAGAAAGGTGGGCCCACAGTTAAGGTGGGGGGATTAAATAGTACATGGTTTGGATGAGGGATAAAAAAGGAGGGATAAGGAGGGTGGATAATGTAAATCATGTCAAATGACTTTCTTGCCCTTTTATATGCCCATAATCTATTATGAATTAAATTAATTATATAACGTCAAAACTAATTAATTTTTTATACTTAACAAAAATTAAGCTAAAAAAAGTCCTTCTTATAATTTTTTATACAAATTAAAATCATTAAATATTCAAAATATTCAATTCTCAAAAGTTTTTTTTTTCCTTGTATTTTTTGTGTGGTAAAAACGTGTAAAAGAGAAATCCAAATATTGGGAACAAGTGTGCATCAATGCATGTGTACTAGATAATTGACCATCACCATCCTCTTCCCCTTGAAAATATCGACAGCCTCCTCTTAAAAGAGGCATCACTTTCTTTTTTACCATTTTTTTTCTAAATCCAAAAAAATAAATAAAGGACAAGTGGCCACTTGTTAACCCATGATACCCATTACCCATACCCATCAGTTCATCACCAGTCTCTTCTTTATCTTCTTTCTTCTTATTTTTCTTCTCATTTTCTTCTTTCTTCTTCCCTGTTGGAACCCAGAAACCAGACAACGGCAACAACGGCCAATCAAGGTCCTACGGGAACAACGGCAATGGAGATGGCGGTGGTCGGCGATTTCACCCAGATATGTTTTACTTTTTCCTAATAGCTTGTATTTTTCGAAATTTCCAGATTTGAAAATTTTGGGAATTTTTGCTTGAAACAATGGTGGTTTGTGCTATTTTTTGCTTGAACCAGAGGGGTATGCTCGTCATTTGGTCCCGGATGAGGAGCCGGACTAAATACAAGCACCCCCCTCCTTGTATTTAATCCGGCTTCCCCCTTGTTAATTAGCCCGTGGCTATTTAGTCGGGGGGGTGTTTTTGGTTGCCAAAACGTGGGCTATTTCCTCATCCTCCCGGATTAAATAGTCAGGGCCCCTTGTACATCATCCAAACGACCCCTAATCTCTGGTGGCACTGGCCTCATAACCACCTCGTTCAATGGCCCCTTCTGATTTTCTTTTAAAAGGGTTGTGTACTCCACTTTGAATTTTTCTTTGCCCATTCTTGAAAGTTGAAATCACTTTTGCCATGCACCCAGTAGGTAACCCATCATCATCGTTGCTGCAGACTTCGACATAACAGCCCACAGAAATATCCATACGTGGGTTTTGGGATATTTTCTTGATTCATCTCCTTATCGAAGAAGTTCCCTTGATTATAATTGGACAAGTTATAATTATATCTTGTTGTGGCTATAGGGACTAGGGAGAGAAAGGGGAAGTATACAAATCATAAATATCGGTATCGTCACATGTAATCGGCGATGGATCAGGGAATTCAAGTCAATGGAGCCAGGTCCCACATTTGAAATTCTTTTGTTCTCTTTTAGTTTAACTAATAAATAGTGATCTTAGATAGTGGTTCCAAAGGTGGGTTGCGATTCTGTATTTAAATGTTCTTAAGTAAAAAAGTTCACTGTTTAAATTCTTATTTAAAAAATATATATAAACGTGTTTTCATACTATATCAATTGGTATCAGATGAACATACTTCTTTGCGTGATTGGCGATCTCAACGAGTTCAAAATAGTAGTCCAAAAAAGGCCATCAAAGAGTTTGGAATGAATGGTCCAAACCCAAAATGATCCCAAACTCTTTTCTACATAATATTCAAAACAATGTAATATACCCTTGAAAAAAAACAAAGTTGGTTGTGTTTATTATGCCTTCAGGGGCACCAGTTCCTAGTGCCACTACAAATAATTGTAGCCGTCGTTGTACAATGGAGAGCAATTTTGTTCACCCTCCTTAAAAGAGGGTGAAAAAAACCCTCTCTCCTGTTGGTTAAAACATGTGGATTTCACTACAAAGTGATGTCACGCTTACCAAAAAGTGTATTGCAGATGTAAGTATGACATCACTTTGTAGCGGGATCTACACCAATTCAACCAATAGGAGGGAGGGTTTTGTTCACCCTCTTTAAAGGAGGGTGAACAAAATTGCACTCTGTACAATGGGACATCGAACAATACTTAATGATAATGAGTTGTAACGGTCATGAATTTAAAAAAATAAATTTGTTCAAATGATTTTAAAAAATGTTAAGGGTCGAATATCAATTCTAACGCCCGTGAATTGGTCCGCTAATCGAAAATGGAATGATGTGCTATGAGAATAAGCGTGATATGCATGAGATCGATTTTTCGTATCACCGTGATTTTGGGAGTAAAACTATACATAATGAGATGAACAAAATCATTCCTTAGTAGCCGATACTCAATGACCCGCCATTTGTTGGGGTGATATGGTATCCCTTTAATTTATAAGTGGGTGGTACGATTGAATTTCTTATTAATTTTTGTGGACTACACAGTCAACTCTGAGAGGTCAATAGATTTTGAGAAGTTCCATTTCAATCTTCTAACATTCGAACAAACCACAAGAAACAAGTCACGATTATATTATTTATGAAAATGACCCCAATAGGGCATATAATTATACAAATGACACTCCAACTCACAAAAAGTTATGCAAAAGTCTCGAACAGCTGCTGATATTGAACCTCTCATTCTCTCAACATATATACTACATCAGTAGTGGTTGGTAAATAAAAGTAAGAGAAGAAGTCATCGTGCATATGGAAATCAAAGCAAATTGGCTTCCCCTAATGTCATGTCGGAGTATACCGTTGGGACTAATTTACCCCCCCGGCCCTTAATCTTTCGGCAGTTGTGAAGGGATTCCTTATTCACGAATCCAATTAGTACTTGGACTTTCGACTCAGTGCCGTTCTTGAAATGGACACTTGTACTTTGAAATCCAGGCACTTTCACATGGCACAAAGGGTCGGAACTGGAGACGACATGCACCTTTTTTCATTGATCAATGAAGAAATTAGTACATCAATAATTATAGTAAATTAAATATTACCCAAAGAATTTCACCCCTATTTGCTACACAATCAAGTTATTCATACTCACTTTGCATAAATCGTGCTGGTGACCTGGCTCCATGCATAGGTTGTAGATTCCGGAGTTGTTGACAGAGCCATGGCTGGTAAAAGTTACAGTCCCGTTCTCAAGACTTTTGCATACTAGTTCTACCTTAGCCTCTGCAAGCAAGGATATAGTTTAAGATTCACATATGAATAGGGAACCTTTGTTCTTACAGTGTTCATGACGTGTTTGTATACGAAAAATGAATGAACAAAATTCTGTGGGAGTTATGCTTTCGACCATTTTCAAAAATATTAAGCGATGTTCGTATGTTTTTCAAATGAAATCAAGACTTGCAATAATTGAAAGAAAACCAAACATGATCGTATAAACAATTATACATACTTCCCAACGGCTTCCAATCATTCTCGGTACCGTTGTTGCATGTGACACAGAATACCGAGCCATAGACCCCCAGGGACGAATTGTTTTTCTGATCCACGTCTTTTTTGACATGGGCTTGGACATTGCCGGCTAGGGCCAAAACGACGAGGGCAAAAGCGATGAGGGCTACTGCCTTTGCCATTGTTTTATTTGGGGTGGAGTGTGCTTTACCAATAAGGGGTGATCTCTTTAAATAGAGGGAACAAGATGAGACAGCTCCGGAGGAGAAAAATGTGGTCAGCCATTAGATTTTTTGTGGTAAATATAATGTGGTTGAAATCCGTGTTTAGCACTTTTAGAAAGGGTATGGAGTAGAGAGCGCTGGAGGAAATTGTGTTCAGCCATTTGATTTTTTGTGGTAAATAAAATGTGGTCGAAATTTGTGTCCATTGATCAATAAGAAATTAGTACAGAAGACACTAATGAGGAAGGGTCATGTGTTTTAAAGACAATTACTAATTAATTACGAATAGCTATACCTTTTATTAGGCACCATTTCGTAAAAAGTCATGTCTGTAGTAGACATTAAATTACTTAAAAACAGTCAAATTGCATCCCTTCAATATAAACACATTCAAATCTAATGGATGTTTTAATCATTCAATAAAGTCACAACTTTTTGCGTTTTTTAATGGATGTTCTAATACTTGAGAAGCTATGAGATGTAGCCGGGGAGAGGAAGTGCATCCTATCTCGTTGCGTTTTTTACTTGTGCTTTTGTTATAATACAAGGTTTTATCACAAGGTCAGTTGCAACATGATGCATAGTGGGTTGCGTCTACATTTCTGGATTGTTTGGAGTTATTCAGCTCAAACGAAATTTTCAAGCCGAGCGACCCTTGAGGGCGAAAAGGCCCAAATTTTTCACAGTGGAATGGCCTCTATTTTCTAAGTACATATTTGTAGTCTGTAGACAAGAAGTGTTGTTTAGTGGAATTTGAGGTGGACTTTGTTTATGTTATGCTCACCAGAGATCGTTTTCCTGATGGGAGTAGAACAAGCTTACAGCCCGTAAGATTGTACCAGTGGAGAATCTCGAGAAGATTAATTCCAATGCCTACCGTTGGAATTTGCTGGGTCATGTGTGAACTGCTAATGTTTTTAATGTTAAGCACTTGATTGTATTAGGGGGATAACTCATCGTCTGATGAATAATCCACTTCCAGGCGAAGTCTTTTCGAGTTGGGGAGGATGACGCAGACTAGGTTATGGCCGGCTGATTGTATAGAATCAATCAAAATTATTTTGTAATTTTTGTTTTTCATGATGAATGATTACTTTTAATATGCATAATAAAGACTCAGAAAGAATGGAAAATAATTCAACGGGAAAAACTTGAGTAAGCAAATTGTTTAGATAGCTTCTGTTGCGTGACTAAATTCTAAATGGCAAATTATAGTGATCTCCCCTGAGGTTTATAACAATTACCTACACCCAAGATTTTCAACTAATTACACTTGCTTCCCTTGAGGTTTACTATCGTGTATCACATTGACCGACTCTCCATTAGAGCTCATTGTAAGTGCGGTTCTTTGCAAAGTCAATATTCAAAGAAAAATATGTGAGTGGGAGAGGTAAGAATAGTCAATAACAAAAGAAGCATGAGAGGAGAATGAAGTGATCTAGAATGTACAAAAAAGACTAAGGAGATTGCTCTTAGACTAATCCGTGGTGTACCCAAGTGAGCGAGAGAATGGGATGATCTCACTAGGAAGAATGTTCTTCTTCCAAATTAGTGATTACCCATTTTCTCTCTCTAGGATGATACACTTTGTCAAGAATCACCTTTGGGAATTGTGAAGGGAATGTCTCATATTTATAGGCACCTTGGATCAGTGATAAGGTGCTAGGCTGTCATCCTATAATATGAAGACACGTGTCCTTTTCGTACAACTTGACCGCACGAGTGGGTATTGGGTGCGCTACTCCACCCCTCCGTGTTTATAGCCACCAAACCACTGGATCTCCCCTCTTTCCCGTACGTATGGGCAAGGTCATAACCTGTTCGGTCGCGCCTATATCGCAGCCAAGCCTTAGAGGGCACTTCGGGTCCTGCCTTCAGACCAGAGCAGGTATAATTACCTGGGCTAAGATAGACTAGTTTCTTGCGTCCTTGCCCATTTATATGGGCCGCGCTAGTCATAGGGTTCATGGGCTTTTCTCTGTGTATGGATGGCCCATGGCCAGATAAATATTCCTTCCATTGGGCCTTGGAGGCGTGCAAATGAAATTACCCGCGGAGGGTAGCATTGCGCCAGTGGACCCTGCGCGGTGAGTACCGCGCGACTTGGCCGCGTGTCGCGCAACCATGCGTGCCATGTACGTCACACTTGTCATCATTTTATTGGGTGGCCAACCCAAACTTAGGTCAACTTAGGTCAAAAAGCTAACTTTTTCCTACACTCATTTACTTCCCAAGTTAATGGTGTAAAAAAGAAGATGCTCAATTCTAATGGCGGAGGCAAGGCAATTGGGGAAGGACCGTAGGAAAGGCCGATGAAGGGCTATTGCTTCACAAGCTGAGAGGGTTATAGTAAGATTGTCGATTTTTTATTTGAACTTATTTTATTTTGGTATTGTACATAATTCGTTGTCTGATATAAGTGAATGCATCACTTGAGCAAAATAATTAAGGAATTGAGTGGAACTTGGGCAAATTAATACTGACAACAAAATTTAGATATATATGTAGAGTTGATATCAAATACCCCCTCTGTCCCATTTTGTTGGTCCTTCATTGGAAATCCAACAATTTAAGAGAATGTAATTATTAATTGCACTGTATATTTGTTATTTTTCCAATTTTGTCCCTTGATGTGATATTCTATGAAATCTCAACTTGTTTAAGGTAGGAAAAAATGAGGGGTAAAATGGTAATGTTAGTGCTAATTTCTAGGAATTTTTTTAGAATTGGCAATCTTTTGGACCATCTCAAAATGGAATATTGGACCTTCTTTATGGAAGAGAGGAGAAAATGGAAGTTATTGCGAGGATAACATGGAATTGGGCATCTTCTTTTTGACACATTAACTTGGGAATTGACAGAGCTCTGATGCAGTGTGGGTCAATGTGAAACAGAGCATTAAACCTTAAGGGAGGCCAGAGTAGTTAGTCGAAAACCTTGGGTTGCAGAATCATTGTGATAAACCTCAGAGGAGGTCATTGTAATTTACCCAATTCGGAAAAACCTACGGACTAATTAGGTCAATATCAGCTCGTGATCTCAATTCTCATACTCACGAATTCTAATTGTTTGGGAGGTTTTTGAATGACGCTTTCACGCTTTCCCTCTCGTTCCCACACTCGCATTATGTGACTTAGCTAGGTACAACACTATTTACTTGCCACTAAAGCTACTCTTCTCCGTGTCAAACCAACATCTCGTGCAGTTCCTCCCATTATATCTACTTTCCTAAGGCCCCGTCCCCTTAACATTTTACACTTTTTTGTTGTGTTTATTCCCAAAAAAAAAAATCGCATTTTTTGTTTAACGTTAAACTTTTTAAGTTCCGTGACTGGTCTCGACGAGAGGAACCAAAAGTATAAAATTATGACCCATACTATAAGAAATATAAAATTGCAAAAAGAGCAAAAAAAAAAATCATACAATTCTCTTTGGGAAACTCACAACCCCAGTGCCCAAACGGTCAAACAAATTTGTTTCCTAATCCGAACAAAACCAGGTCTCCGTCCTCTCCGAAACCTCAAATCAATTCCCCACCTGAAAAGAAACCAAAAAAAAAACCCATGAGTTTTCTCTCCCCATTTCCAAAAAGGAAAAAGACAAACCAAGAATCAAGAAAATCTCCCAAAACCCACGTATGGATATTCTGTGGGCAGTTACGTCGATGTCAGCAGCAACAACGATGGGTTTCTGGGATCCTACTGGGTGGCAAAAGTGATTTCAGGAGTGCAAAGAAAAATTAAGAATGGAGTTCACAACCCTTTTAAAAGAAAACCAGAAGGGGCCATTGAAGGAGGTGGTTAAAGCTTCTGAGTTGAGGCCAGTGCCACCACAGATTGAAGTTTCCTGTTTCCAAGTGCTGGTAGGGCCGGCCCTGAAATTCTCGGGGCCTATGACGATCTTATAAATCTAGGCCCTATGTTTTCTTTTTGAAAAATTAAAAATAAAAATAACCTCAAAAAAATAGTTACTTGTCCCATATTTTTTTTCTCACGATTCATTTCGTTGTTTCGAATGAAACTACTTTTTTGTCCTAATATTTTTTGCACCAATAAAAAAAATATCTCTTTGGAATTGCGAGTTTGTGAGAGGGGGAAAAATATTGTTATGGAGTAGGAAAAGAGAGGGATAGGAATTGAACCGTATGCCGATTGGATAGAGTAACTAAACTTTTCTACCAGGCTAGCCAGCTCATTGATTATATATGTGATAGGTTAAATATATATTATGTACCTATATGTATCTATCTGGGGCCCAATTTTTAGGCCAAAATTTGGGGGCTTAAGGCAGCCGCCTTACTCTGCTTAGCTCAGGGCCAGCTCTACGTGCTGGACAAGGTGGATGCGTATGATCTTGATGGGTTGTGGCTGGTCGGGTCACTGGGAGGAGAGACGATCGAAGTATATAGTGCATTTTGAGTGCTCTGGGGATGAGTATGATTACCTTGCTTCTGCTTTGAGGCTTCATCAGGAGTATGAAAACGGGCATTGGATCCCTTCTCAGCAGAAGACCCGGACACATATGTTTTACAAGAAGGGTCCCACATATTGTGGACTCGGTTATAAACTCTAGGAATCCGTATCAGGAAATTTGGATAGGCAATGAAATGTCTCATAAAAACCTATTGGAGGGAGATTTTTTATATTAACTTTTCCGTCTCAAAAGGAAAGAGATGAAGGTATAAAAGGAAAATGGACAGATTACTGGTTTGAAGAACTGAAGCCTTGGAAGGATGAGGCAGCCAAAACTAAAAAATTTGCGTGGTTGTTCAGTTCTGCTTCGGTATGCCTCTTAGTACTTGGAATGTACCCACTTTCAATCAAATAGGCAGCATTTGGAGGCATTTTATCGAAGTAGATTCTAAATTGAAGAAAGCAACAAAATTGAAAGAGTTGTCAAGTTAGTAGTCAATGGTAAGCAATTTGAAGTTTAAGTGGTGGAACAAGAAACAATTAGATTTGTGGAATCAAACCATAATCCTTTCATCACTGAAGCAGAGCCATTCCAAGAAGAAGAAGATGAGGTGGATACATCCAAAGATGAGGTGGCAAACAACAGGGCAAAGGACCAATCAAAGGGTGACAAGAAGGATGGAAATGTTTCTGAGGGTAATTTAGAAATTTTAAAGGAAGGTGATACATCTAAGTGTGTGGCGGCTGGTAATAATGAAGGAGGGCAAAAGTCATTTAATGGTGCAGTCAAGGAAGATTTATTCCAACAGGTGTTTAATTCCCAAACACAAAAGGAATTCTTGGGTATTGATGAGGCTGCATCAATTCACGAACGAAATTCAAATGCTTCTCACGGATTGGATTCTTATGTAGAAGCTCTGAAGGCCCAATTATGGAAGGATACCAGCACCACAAGCTTACCAGCACCTCACAGTCCAAGAAAAAAATGACCAAGAAGTTATTGACCCTGGTAGAATGTGCTTGAATGGACCAATAATGCTTGATTCAAATAACATTTTAACAGTTTAAGGGCATCTCAATTTCCTAGCCTCAAGCTTCAAGTTGATCTAAACCCAAAAAGGGGCTAGAAAAGCCCCAAGGAAGAAGATTCGCGAAAGCTGCATGAGCCGTGAATCCAGCGAGTGTGTGGAAAACATAATTAATTATGTCATGCAAAGTCAGGAAGGCATTCAGATGAATAACGAATTACTAGCATCAGCAGTAGCAGGAAACATTCTGGGAATTGAATTCCAATAATGAGGATTTGCTAGTGATGGAGAAGACGATAGAATTGGAGAACAATAACAGATTTGCTCCTCTAATGAGGAGCACTCCCAATCAATAATTGTCTTGATCGTCTTGTCTTTATCCCATTAGATGTTGTTTCTTAGCCTTGGAGGGAATTCCACACATTTTAGCTCTTGCTTTGGTTAAGAACTTGAGCTTAGCTGATCAAGCTTGTTTAGTTGCTACTTCTTTATTTCTTGTTGTGATGTCTGCCAAAGTTTTGGATATTTGCTGCTGCTGGAGTTAGTTGCTGGTACCAAAGAGGATGATTGAAGTCTTACCGAGGAGAATGAAGAAGCTGATATTTGTTGAGTCCCTGAAGTTTATGTGAAGATTGCTGCTCTGAGTTTGCTGTTGTCTCTCAGTTATCATGAAGGTGTGCTATTGTTGTGATGATTTGGTTAAGTTTGTGAGAATCTGAAGTTTTCAATCAGCTCATGTTCTCTTCATGCCAATATCCATCTGAGCTTGATTGTTTTGCATTTATGCTTCTTGTCTTCTTTTTGTTAGGGATTAGAGGATCGAACAAGCAACACACCAACACGCACAAATAAACAAAACAAAGAACACAAGCAATTTTACGTGGTTCCCCAAAATGGGTACGTCCACGGGAGAGATTTTCACTATGAACAAGAGAGTTACAATGAGGAGATACATTCACACACAGCTCTCTCTGGTTCACACTTCACACACACAAGTTTCCTCTCCACAGTCAATACACACACAGTGCACTCTTCTCACTTTTTCTTCACACACTGCACTACTCTCTTTCTCTACAATAATATATACACAGAGAGGTTAGGGACTAGTCAACAAAAGGAGGGTGGGGACTGCCCAATGTCTCCCATGCCTGCCAAATCTCCAGAGCATCTTCTCATCAACTGCCACAGTAAACTTTCACCAAAAAAACAGCTCCAAGCATTTATAGCCTTCCACCACCTTTGGACTTGTTTCTTCTTTTACAAGGTGTAGCATCTCTCCTTCCCAAGGTTTTCCCAAAACCTATGACCAATTTAAAACATGGGTCCTGTTGGAATTGTGCCTTGAATTTTCCTTTTTTGGGAGAATTCCAATTGTGTTTAGGATTTCCTATTGTGTTTAGGATTTCCTATTGCATTTAGGATTTTCAATTGTGTTTAGGATTTCCTATTGTGTTTAGGATTTCCTATTGATTGTGCTTCTTATAAATAGAGGCTTTTAGGGATCCTTTGGCGATCTCTCATATTGTGGCCTCTCCAGAGTTACAGATCATAGCCGGCTCTTTGTATCTCTTCTTCACCATTGATAGTGAACTCTCTCTCTCCTCGCCCGTGGACGTACCTCAATCTTGAGGGAACCACATATATCTTTGTGTCGTGTGATTGCTTGTTGTTTTGTTTGCTTTCTCCCAACTTAGTCGCATTCATAGCGTTCGTTACAACAAACTGGTATCAAAGCTTCTGGTTGAAAAACTAGGGTTTCGTTTCCGATTGTGGCTATGGCGGCTAAGTTTGAGATTGCGAAGTTTGATGGGCAGAGCAGCAGCTTCAGTCTTTGGAGGGTTAAGATGAAGGCTTTGCTAGTTCAACAGGGATTACACAAGACCTTGCAGGGGCAGGAAAAATCCGGCATCAGCGCGGAAAATTGGGAAGACATGGATGCTAAAGCTTTGAGTTCGATTCAGTTGAGTCTAGCAGACGATGTTCTTCGCGAGGTGGAAGAAGAAACTTCAGCAGCAGGAATTTGGTTGAAGTGGGAAGGCATATATATGACGAAATCGCTCACGAACAGGTTGTATCTTAAACAACGTATTTATACGTTTTGAATGCGTGAAGGTACACCTGTTAAGGATCACTTAGACGAGTTTAATCGTATTTTGATGGACCTGAAAAATATTGATTGTAAAATCGAGGAGGAGGACCAAGCCCTAATTTTGTTATGTTCTTTACCGCCATCATATGAACATTTTGTTACAACCTTATTGTATGGGCAAGACACCATATCCATGGAGGATGTTAAGGCCAGTCTTCATTCGAAAGAGTTGAGGAAAAAGGTGTCAGGAGAGGTTGACGATCATGCGGAGGGATTGTTTGTTAGAGGAAGAACGACAGAAAAGGGTGGTACGAGTAATAGAGAAAGATCCAAATCAGCAGTTAAAAATAAGAAAAAGGGAAAGTGCAATTATTGCAAGAAACCGGGGCACTTGGCAAGAGACTGTTTAAAACTCAAGGAGAAGGAAAAAGAGGACCAGAAAGGGGGTAAAAATATTGCAGGGGTTGCCGAAAGTTCGGATGAGTTAGATACCGTTTTATCAGTTACAGTGGGAGATTCTCGCTGTGATACCGAGTGGATTTTGGATTCTGGGTGTTCATATCACATGTGTCCGCATAAGGAGTGGTTCACCACTTATGAGGCGGTCAATGGTGGCACAGTTTTAATAGGCAACAACATGCCCTGCAAAACTGTTGGTTGTGGAACGATCCAACTCAAGATGCACGACGATATTGTGAGGACTTTATCGGATGTTCGGCATGTCCCGGAGTTGAAGAAAAATCTTATCTCTTTGGGTGCTCTAGATTCCATTGGTTGTACTTTCACTGGTGAAGGTGGAGTTTTGAAGGTCTCAAGGGGTGCTTTGGTGCTGATGAAGGGTCAGAAGCGTAACAATCTCTATTCACTCATGGGCAGTACAGTTACGGGTTCTGCAGCAGCGGTCGCTTCTTCAAAGGTTTTGGGTTCGGATTTGACTCAATTGTGGCATATGCGTCTTGGGCATATGAGCAAGAGAGGGATGACAGTTTTGAGCAATCAGGGTCTACTTTGTGGGCAGAAAACTGAGAAGCTGGATTTTTGCGAGCATTGTGTCTACGGCAAGCAGTGCAGGGTCAAATTTAGTACAGCTGTTCATCGCACCAAAGGCACGGTGAATTATTTTCACTCGAATCTTTGGGGTCCCGCTGAGGTAACTTCTAAAGGTGGTTTTCGATATTTTATGAGTATTATCGATGATTTCTCTCGTAAGGTTTGGGTGTATATGCTAAACCATAAAAGTGATGCTCTAAGTACATTCAAACAGTTTAAAATTTTGATAGAGAATCAGACGGGTAAGAAAATAAAACGTTTGAGAACTGACAATGGTATGGAGTTTTGTCTTGGCGAATTTGATAAGTTTTGCAGTGATGAGGGTATTGTGAGACATCACACAGTGAGGAAAACCCTCCAGCAGAACGGTGTGGCTGAACGAATGAACATGACTCTTTTGGAGAAAGCGCGTTGTATGTTGTCCAATGCCGGGTTGGGCAAAGAGTTTTGGGCTGAAGTCGTTTCCACAGTATGCTATTTGGTGAACAGGTCTCCGTCGACTGCTATTGAGTGTAAGACTCCGTTTGAGGTATGGTCGGGTCATAAGGCTGATTATTCCGTACTGCGTGTGTTTGGGTGTCCAGCTTATGCTCATGTGAATGAGGGTAAGTTGGAGCCACGTGCCAAGAAGTGTATTTTCTTGGGTTATCAGGCAGGTGTGAAAGGGTACAGATTATGGTGTCCGAAAACCTCTAAGTTTTTAATTAGTAGAGATGTTACTTTTGATGAAAACTTTATGGTTAAGGGGTCTAAGCAGGTTAAAGATGCAGTTGAGGAACCGAGGGTTCCAAAGTAGGTGGAGTTGTTATGTGAATCTTCTGGCTTAGGGAAGAATGACAGTAATCAGCCAATTGAAGAGGAGTTCAAGAGTTCAGACACAGATGATGATGTACCAGCAGAGCAACCACGCACTATTGCTAAAGATAGGCCAATGAGGGAGATTCGGCCTCCTGAAAGATATTCGGCTTATTCTGAGATTGTGGCCTATGCTTTATTAGTTGCTGAAACAGTGGAGTATGATGAGCCTTCTAGCTATGCGGAAGCTATTTCGAGCAATGAGTGTGCACAGTGGTGTGTTGCTATGAATGAGGAGATTGAGTCTCTTCAGAAGAACCAGACATGGGAGTTGGTGGAACCGTTGAAAAATAGGAGGATTGTTGGGTGCAAGTGGGTCTTCAAGCGCAAGCCAGGTATTCCAGGGGTTGAAGAGGCACGGTTCAAAGCTCGGCTAGTGGCGAAAGGATTCAGTCAAAAGGAAGGTGTTGACTACAATGAGGTATTTTCACCAGTTGTAAAGCACAGTTCCATTCGCACTTTACTTGCTATTGTTGCTTGTTATGACCTTGAGTTAGAGCAACTTGATGTCAAAACGGCATTTTTGCATGGGGAGCTTGAGGAACAGATTTATTTGCGTCAACCAGAGGGATTTGTTGTTTCTGGTAAGGAAGATCATGTATGCTTGTTTCATAAGTCTTTATATGGCTTAAAACAGTCTCCTAGGCAGTGGTATAAGCGGTTTGATACATTCATGATAAGCCAATCATATTCTAGGAGTGAATATGACAGTTGTGTGTATTTTCGGAGACTTCCAGATGGTTCATTTATTTATCTACTGTTGTATGTTGATGATATGCTTATTGCTGCCAAAGGTGTATCAGAAATCAACAGGTTGAAGCAGCAGTTGAGAGGTGAATTCGAGATGAAGGATTTGGGTGCAGCAAAACGGATTTTGGGTATGGAGATTAGCAGAAATCGAGTAGATGGCAAGTTGTTCTTGAATCAGAAGTCATATGTTCTCAAAGTGCTTGAGCGTTTTGCCATGCAGAACTTGAAGCTATTCAGTACCCCTTTGGCAGCACACTTTCGACTTTCAGCAGAATTGTCACCTCAGTCAGAGGATGAGGAGAAATATATGTCTCAGGTTCCATATTCGAGCGCAGTTGGGAGCCTTATGTACGCCATGGTATGTACTCGTCATGATATTTCACATGCAGTTAGTGTTGTAAGTCGCTATATGGAGCGACCTGGAAAGGCACATTGGGAGGCTGTGAAGTGGATACTTCGGTATTTGAAAGGGACTGCAAATGTGGGTCTTTTGTATGGGGTTTCTAATCCGGGTAATCAAGTTGTTGGTTATGTTGATTCGGATTTTGCCGATGACCATGATAAGAGGAGGACTCTGACAGGTTATGTGTTCACTCTATCCGGAAGTGCCATTAGTTGGAAAGCAACTTTGCAGGCTACGACCGCGATGTCTACAACAGAAGCGGAGTATATGGCCATTGCCGAAGCTGTAAAGGAGGCATTGTGGATGAGGGGAATTCTTTGCGAGCTTGGTATTGCACAAGGGGTTACTTCAGTATTTTGTGACTCTCAGAGTGCTATACATCTGACTAAAAATCTGATGTATCATGAACGGACCAAGCATATTGATGTCAGGTATCACTTCGTTCGAGAGATCATCTCACAGAAGCAAGTTGAGGTGAAGAAAGAGGGAACGGCGGATAACCCAGCGGACATGTTGACTAAACCGGTTTCGGTTGCCAAGTTCAAGCATTGCTTGGGCTTGGTTGGCATTTGTAGTTGATCGCCCCTTGGGGGCATTGTGGCGAGGTAGAGGCAGAAGAGGGTTGCTATAATTAGTGATTTGGGTTCAGTGAAATTCAAGTCAAGGTGGAGAATTGTTGGAATTGTGTCTTGAATTTTCCTTTTTTGGGAGAATTCCAATTGTGTTTAGGATTTCCTATTGTGTTTAGGATTTCCTATTGCATTTAGGATTTTCAATTGTGTTTAGGATTTCCTATTGATTGTGCTTCTTATAAATAGAGGCTTTTAGGAATCCTTTGGCGATCTCTCATATTGTGGCCTCTCTAGAGTTACGGATCATAGCCGGCTCTTTGTATCTCTTCTTCACCATTGATAGTGAACTCTCTCTCTCCTCGCCCGTGAACGTACCTCAATCTTGAGGGAATCGTGTATATCTTTGTGTCGTGTGATTGTTTGTTGTTTTGTTTGCTTTCTCCCAACTTAGTCGCATTCATAGCGTTCGTTACAACAGGTCCCACTTCTCATAATCCTTTTTCTTTTCATTTTTCAAACACATTATTACATGTGCAAAAATCCCAACACTTTTCTCCCATCAGCAATTCACTGATTGGTTTTTTTGTTTTTTCCTTGCCATTTCTTTGCTTTGTGCTTAGTTCTTGGCTTCCCCTCGATGTACCCTTTGTCGAGTTTTAATAAAATCTTGTTTCCGATAAAATAAAATAAAAAGTAAGTTCGATAAAATAAAATAAAAGGTTTGAGTCCTGTAGTTGATATGCCTTGGAACGACAACCGGCCAAAAGTACTTTATTTGAAGGTTCTGCTCGGTCTTTCTTTGGCCCAACTGGAAGATTTTTTAGTGATTGGTATGTCTCTTTGTGGTTATGTGAGTAATTACTATAGGTGAGGGTAGGGATTGTCGTTCGTTCATAGAGAATACTGGAGTAGCTAATTATTTGTTTGATTATAATCGGAGCAATATTGACGAATTGGTGAATGAGAACAATATAAACTACAAGTTAATTATATCTCATTGTGGCTATAGGGACTAGGGAGAGGAAGGGGAAGTATATAAATCATAAATATCGGTATCGGCACATGTAATCGGCAATGGTTCAGGGAATTCAAGTCAATGAGGCAGGTCCCACATTTGAAGATTTTTTCCTTTTTTTTTTCTCTTTTAGTTTAACTAATAAATAGTGATCTTAGATAGTGGTTCCAAAAGTGGGTTGCGATTCTGTATTCAAATGTTCTTATGGGAAAAAATCAAAAAATCTACGTGCACGGACGAATTGTGCACGTATTGTGCACGTACACACACGGGGGCCCCACTCCGGGTCCCAAAAAAATTCTAAAAAAATACCATAAATTTTAAAATATTATTTTATGGGGCCCCCGCGTGGTGTACGTGCATGATCCGTGCACATTTGTGCGTACACGTGGTCGGGTTCGGAAAAAATTCACTGTTGAAATGTTTTTTAAAAAAAAATATTTATAAACGTGTTTTCGTACTGTATCAATTAGTATCAGATGAACATACTTCTTTGCGTGGTTGGCGATCTCAACGAGTTCAAAATAGTAGTCCAAAGAAGGCCATCAAAGAGTTTGGAATGAATGGTCCAAATCAAATATGATCCCAATATCTTTTCTACATAAAATTCAAAATAATGTAATAAACCCTTGAAAAAAAACAAAGTTGCTTGTGTTTATTATGCCTTCACGGGGACCAGTTCCTAGCGCCACTACACATAATTCTAGACGTTGCTGTACAACGGGACATCGAACATACGTAAGGATAATGAGTTGTAGCGGCCGTGAATTTAAAAAATGGATGGCTGACCAAATTATATTTACCACAAAAAAATGGATGCATGGCTAGCTGACCACATTTTTTCTCCAGGGCTCTCCACCCCATACCCTTTCTGAAGGCGCTAAACAGGGATTTCGACCACATTGGCCTTGTTTGGTTGGGAGTTTTGAGGGAGTTTAGTTTAGTTTTGATGATGTAAGCAGGTGTAATAAGTGGAGAGAGATAGAGAGAAAAGTGATGATGTAATCAAAACTGAAATAGTGCCAAAACCGGAGCTAAGCTCCCAACCGAACAAGGCCATTATATTTACCACAAAAAATCTAAAGGCTGACCACATTTTTCTCCTCCGGAGCTCTCTCATCCTGTTCCCTCTATTTAAAGGGACCACCCCTTATAGATAAAGCACACTCCACCCCAAATAAAACAATGGCAAAGGCGGTAGCCCTCATCGCTTTTGCTATCGGCGTTTTGGCCCTAGCCGGCAATGTCCAAGGCCATGTCGAAAAAGATAAGTTGGACGTGGATCCGAAAAACAATTCCTCCATGGGGGTCTATGGCTCGGTATTCTGTGTCACATGCAACAACGGTACCGAGAATGATTGGAAGCCATTGGGAAGTATGTATAATTGTTTATACGATCATGTTTGGGTTTTCTTTCAATTATTGCAAGTCTTGATTTCATTCGAAAAACATACGAACATCACTTAATATTTTTGAAAATGGTCGAAAGCATAACTCCCACAGCATTTTGTTCATTCATTTTTCGTACAAACACCTCATGAAATTAAACACTGTAAGAACAAAGGTTCCCTATTCATATGTGAATCTTAAACTATATCCTTGCTTGCAGAGGCTAAGGTAGAACTAGTATGCAAAAGTCCTGATAACGGGACGGTAACTTTTACCAGCCATGGCTCTGTCAACGACTCCGGAATCTACAACTTGCACATGGAGCCTGGTCACCAGCACAATTTATGCAAAGTGAGTATGAATAACCTGATTGTGTAGGAAATAGGGGTGAAATTCTTTTGGTAATATTTAATTTACTACAATTATTGATGTACTAATTTCTTCATTGATCAATGGAAAAAAGGTGCATGTCGTCTCCAGTTCCGACCCTTTGTGCCATGTGAAAGTGCCTGGATTTCAAAGTACAAGTGTCCATTTCAAGAACGGCACCGAGTCAAAAGTCCAAGTACTAATTGGATTCGTGAACAAGGAATCCCTTCACAACTGCCGAAAGATTAAGGGCCCGGGGGGTAAATTAGTCCCAACGGTATACTCCGACATGACATTAGGGGAAGCTAATTTGATTTGATTTTCATATACACGATGACTTCTTCTTCTTACGTATTTACCAACCACTACTGATGTATATATGTTGAGAGAATGAGAGGTTCAATATCAGCAGTTGTTCGAGACTTTTGCATAACTTTTTGTGAGTTGGAGTGTCATTTGTATAATTATATGCCCTATTGGGGTCATTTTCATAAATAATATAATCGTGACTTGTTTCTCTTGGTTTGTTCGAATGTTAGAAGATTGAAATGGAACTTTTCTCAAGATCAGTTGACCTCTTAGAGTTGATTGTTTAATTTGGTCCACAAATTAATAAGATGTACTACTACAAAAATAGCACATAAAGTCCAGGGAAATCCAATCGTACCACCCACCTATAAATTAAAGGGATATCGTATCACCCCAACGTACAAGTGGCGGGTCATTGAGTATCGGCTGCTAAGGAATGATTTTTTTCGCCTCATGTATAGTTTTACTCCCAAGATATTAGTGATGCAAAAAAATCGATCCCATGCAAATCACGCTTATTCTCACTACATAATACATACCATTCCATTTTCGATTAGCGGACCAATTCACAGGTGTTAGAGCCAATATTCGACCCTTTAACATTTTTTAAAATTAACTCATTGTCATTTCGTATCATTCGATGTCCCGTTATACAGCAACCCCTACAATTATGTGTAGTGGCGCTAGGACTAGTTCCAATGAAGGCATAGTAAAGACAAGCAACTTTGTTTTTCTTTCAAGGGTTTATATTACATTATTTTCAATATGTAGAGAAGAGATTAGGATCCTATTGGGGTATGACAGTTCATTCCAACCTCTTTGATGGCCTTTTTTTACTACAATTTTGAACTCGTTGAGATCACCAATCATGCAAAGAAGTATGTTCATCTGATATCAATTGATACGCTATAAAAACAGGTTTATATTTTAAAAAAATTTAAAAAAAAAACATTGAAACATTGAATTTTTTTTCGTAAGTACATTTAAATACAGAATAGCAACCCACTTTTGGAACCACTATCTAAGATAAGTTAAACTAAAAATAAAAAATAAAAAAATCAAATGTGGGACCTGGCCCATTGACTTGAATTCCGTGATCCATCGCCGATTTCATGTACCGATACCGATATTTATGATTTATATACTTCCCCTTCCTTTCCCGTGTCCCCATAGTCACAACGAGATATAATTAACTTGTGTTTTATATTGTTCTCATTCACCAATCCGTCAATATTTCCGATCATAATCAAACAAATAAAAGGGTTATGTACTCCACTCTGAATTTTTCTTTGCCCACTCTTGAAATCACTTTTGCCACCCAGAACACCCTCGTCGTTGCTGCAGACTTTGACGTAACTAGTGGGAGGCTGCCCGTGATGTTGGTTTGACACGGGGAAGAGTTGCTTTGGTGGCAAGTAATACTGCTATAACCCAAGTCTCATAATGCGTCTGGGAGGAGTAATACGAGCATAAAAGCGTCTTTCAAAAATCTCCCAAACAATTGAGTTACAAAAATTAAGAATGCGAGCACAAAGCGTGTAGATTGAGAATGGGAGGGAATGAATACTTGAACTACGCCTCAAAAAGTAATTAGTCCATAGGTATTTCCCAATTCGGTAAATTACAATTACCTCCTCTGAGTTTTATAACAACGAAATTGCACCCAAAGGTTTTCAACTAATTACTCTGGTCTCCAGTTCCGCAAAGAATGTCTAATATTTCATTTTGGATGTTCCAAAAAGATTGCAAATTTTTAAAAAAAAATCCAAGAAATTAACAGTAAAATTACCATTTTACCCCTCCTTTTTTCCTATCTTAAACAAGCTGAGATTTCAAAAAACATCACATCAACTGACAAAATTGGAAAATTAAAAAAAATATACAATATAATAATTACGTTCCCTAAATAGTTGGATGCCCAATGAGGAACCAACAAAATGAGATAGAGGGAGTATTTGATTTGATATCAACTCAACATGTCTAAATTTTGCTGTCATTATTTTGTCTAAGTTACACTCAGTTCGTAAATTATTTTACTCAAATGATGTATTCACTTGTTCAAAAAAAGTGATGCATTCACTAATGACTGACAATGAATTTCTACAATAGCAAAATAAATAAATAAATTCAATTAAAAAAATCAACAACTTTACTCTGCCGCTCTCAGCTTGTGAAGCATTAACTTGGGAATTAAATGAGCACTAATGGAGTGGGTCGATGTGATACAGGCCATTAAAACCTCAAGGGAATTCACAGTAATTGGTCAAAAAATTTGGGGTGTAGATAATTGTCATAAACCTCAGTGGACGTCACTGTAATTTACCATTTGGAATTTAGTCACACAACAGAAGCTTATCTGAACAATTTGCTTACTCAAATTTTTCCCTTCGAATTTTTTTCCGTTCTCTCTGAATCTTTCTAAAGCATGTTAAAAGTAATCATTCATCAACACGAACAAAAAAAATACCAATAATTTTGATTGATTCTATTGAGGCAGCCAGCCGCTGAGTGAACGCAAGCATAGGAGACTTTTTTGTTGCATCAACATTTTACATTTAGTTGATGCCTTAAATAACGAAAATGATAAGTACTACGAAAGTGAAATAATCAGTACTATAGAGAAACAAACGGGGAACTTAAATATTCATCCTCTAAATCGCATGGAATTAGAAAATTATCCCGACCCTTTTTTGGAGTTATATTTTCATCCCGAAATTCAAATAAACCTTATATATATATAGCGTTGGATGAGATTTTTCCCCAACAAATATATAGTTGCTGGGGATATATAGTTGTTGGGGAAAAATCGCATGGAATTAGAAAATCATCCCGACCCCTTTTTTAGAGTTATGTTTTCATCCTGAAATTCAAATATATATATATACACACACACACACACACACACACACACACACACACACACACGGGTGATCCAGTCAAGGATCCCGGATTGAAGAAAAAATGGTGTTTTTGAGGTTTTAATAAAAATTATTTTTGCATAATCCGAACCGTCCAATGTGTTTAGAACGTGTTTTTAAGGGTTCCCGCGAGAAATCATAAAAAAAAACGACCGGGAAAGGCCTGATCCGAGTAGTTTCTCACAAAAACTGTACATATACAAGTTTATGAAAAACTACTAAGATCAGTCCCTTCCCGGTATTTTTTTTTTTTTTTTTTGATGATTTCTCGCGGGGACCCTTAAAAACATTTTTTAAACACATTGGACGGTTCGGATCGTGAAAATTTGATCCGGAACTATGAGTCCCAGATTCGGGATCCCTAACTAGATCAGGACTATATATATATATATAGTTGCGGGAAAAAATAGGATTGTTTTAAAAGTTCGGGGGGTCCTCTCCTGCAATTTCAGGATTGGAATCCCAATCCCACAAATTAAAGCAACTTTATTCTTTTTCCCTTTATAAAACATAGACTAATCTCTCTCTCTCTCTCTCTCTCTCTCTCTCTCTCTCTCTCTCTCTCTCTCTATGTGTGTGTGTCTGCGCGCGCGCGCATTTATAAGAGGGTTTTGACCTAATTTTTTGTACTTTCTTACAAATAGTATCCTTAGTGGTTGTTCGGGTTTGGACTTCTTGAGTGAATTCCTTTGAGGGAGCTCACATGGGGTTCCCCGTAGTGTGTTAAAGTTTCTTGGTTGTTCCATTGGTTAGTCTTGAGTTGGGATTTGAGATATCTAGGGTTTGGAGTCATCTCTTTTGTGTATGTGAGACATTGATGCTCTGTAGGTCGCGTCTCCAAGATGTGTTCCTACAATATCTATTGAGTGCTTCAAGTTGAGTTACGTACGGATATGGATAGCTCTGTGTATTTCTCTCCATTGATATTTGATAGTGAATCATCTTGCTTTCCCCATGGACCTAGCTCTAAAGCTTTATGCTGGGGGGACCACGTAAATCCTTGTATTTCGTTTTTCCTTGTTGGTATGTTGATATCCTCATACTTCGTTTGGGTGTTTCGGCACAACACAAATGTTAGTACTCAAGCAAGCTGAGCAATATCATACATATGAAGGAATTGCACTAGGGATCAGTCGTTTGGCATCAGCTCCAAGAAACCGAAGCTTCATCTCTAAATTTTCATCACCCCGATCAATATGAGCTATCCCATTGACTATTGTAGATCCTTCGGCGGCCAATTCGGCGAAAACCAGTGAAGCAGCTCCTTTTAAATCAGATGCAGCCACTTGAGAACCATACAACCTGATGACAAAAGAATTACTTCAACTTGGTTTTCAGGCCTTCAATGCATACTATGTGCATGGAAAGGAACAGGAATTACCTTCCACATTTTGTTCCCAAAACCAACGCGGTGCTCCCGCAAACTTGAATTCTTGGGCCAAACTTCTGCATTTTTTACACTGCAACAAATGGTTAAAACGTATAACTTGCATATTGTAGCTCATCATAAGACGGACAAGACTTTATGTATGCATACCAATAGGTAAAGAAATAAATGTAAAGGCTATGGATGAGTTCGAAGTTGACAAGCAATGTTTCTGCTTTTAGCTCCTTTAGCTTGTTCAACATGTACTATTCTTAAATGAAATCACCAAGCATAGTATGAATCAAGCTCAAATTCTAAGGCAAGTGCCTGAATGACTGCACGATACACAATCATCAATGCTCCCAGGCTGTGATTGCAATAAGCATTTGTTTAGAATGTTTCACCCACTTCTGCATGTAGTTTCTGAAGTTTTAGGCCCACACCACTTGTTCTACCGCCAATAATCATTTCTAAAAACCTTTGTGTTAACTAGGAGAAACAGAATTTGTAACTAGATATCGCACTCTGCAATAGCAGGTTAACTAAGAAGCTCAAAATCTGAGGGCAAAGACATAAAGCATATTATGGTTCATACGGTTTGTGAGGAGTATTTTCCAAGCGTTACAGAAGACGTACAGAATAGCTCGTCTAGAGTTACCACGTGACATGCACGAGGAAAGTGACACGAAACAGTACGCCGACGACCACAAAGCCCATAAATCCAGCAATAACCCGAATCTACCTGCTCGTCGGATAACGCAAATGGAACGGCCCAATACGGGATAAACCCTAGTAGCAAATTTACCTTGTGAAGACAAGGAAATGAGGGAATATTTGAAGATGTTCCCAGAATCAGTTGAGCTTGCGAAGATAAGCACAATCCTGCTTAAATATGGAAAGTCAGTCAGCCTAACAAATAAGGAGCGAACTCCCGTGAAGGGTAAAACTCCGAACGAGCAATATGCGGCCATCTTGGCAAGAATCCTTATCAAATAAGGATACAGAATCATGCAGGCTACGCAGCCCAATGAGGAAGAATCCTAAACTTGGAAGGATTCCATACGGAGAGGAATTCCACAGGGAATGTAAATACGAACTAATCGCCTATATAAGAGATGACTCCTAAATGCTAGAGGTATGCTTAAACCTATTCTGATATTTTTCACTCTCGTTTGAGTTATCCTCCAGTTTGTCAATACTGACTTAGCCATCGGAGGGCCCTTGCCGCCTAGAGGCAGGGGTGCTCTGACAGTTTTTTCGTGCTGCAGGATCGGCGTCGCTCCATCAGAAGAGGATTTGATCTCATAAGAGCAAGGAAATAACTTCGTGAGTTTTTCCCCTCTTACACGGTTCTCGAATACAGTTTCCTCCACAACACTTGAACCATCACATGTTGTAAATAGTGCCATTGTCTAAGGTTGGAGATTTGTTGGAAACCCAGAAACGGTCTTGTTCCAGCATCAAACACAAGCAAAACATCTATTTTTGTAGGTACCGCAGAAAACTTGTTTAAATCTCAATTACCACGACGGAAACCAAAAGGAAAAGAAACATAAAACTTGAAAAATCATGATACCCCCAAGATGTTGGGGGTGAATTGCGAAACTTTACAACCAACAGTTACCAGCTTGTTTAGCAAACATGATAAATGGGAAGTCACAATGGTGCTTGACCGACCGGGTGATTATGAATTAAACTAAAGACGCGTCCCAAGCGTAGGACTCTCGACCGGTGCAGCACAATATCTGGAAGTACCGGATCAGTCAAACCACAGAGACGGACGAACGGTGTTTGACTCAAAAGTGTTGAATTCTAGTTTAACCTGGCTCTTAGGTAGTCACCCCTTGTGCAACTCGATTGATTTATCAACTAAAAGGATGAAATTAATTAACTATGGATTTAAAAGATGAGTACAGCCGTGGGAACTCCAGCGTCCGCGACTAGACCTATCCAATGTTCACTCGGGTCACAGTTCCTTCAAACAACCGATTTTAGAATAGGAAAAAGTTCCCTAACGAATGCACACCACCTGTCACCAGTTTCCGTGTGCAGTCGAGAGGAAGGCTCCGGATTCCTTCGCCCCGCTTACAAGGACTCCAGCGATGCCCGGGATTTGTTCGTTAGAAAAAGTTTTGTATCCCAAAATTGCTTAAAAATTTAATTATGTTGAACCCAAGGTGAACATCGATTAGTCTAGTCACGGGGCGCCTTCGCCCCGCGGCCGCACCCTGTGAATCTACTCACTCATGCTTTCAACGGATGCAGCAAACATATATTTAGAACTAAACATGATTTTAACAATTGAAACAAAAATAAAACACGATACCACAGATTTGCAGTAAGAGAACGGATTCGATCACCAAGGAAGAACAAGAATCATAGCTGGAAAACCTAAAGAACTTGGATTAAACTTGAATCCGAAATAATCCTGAGAATAGCATCCAAAGTTAAGAAAATAAAACGTAAGTTATGAATTGTGTAACCCTAATTTCGAGTTATAACGCGGTATTTATACGGAACCCCCGTTATTTTCAGTTAAAATCCGAGAAAAACGAGATTAACTCCAAGCGAAGACCAAAACGCCACCGTTCCCCATGCATTGAAAGCCCTCGGTAGTGCTACATGAAATATGGTGTAGCGCTCGCGATCCTCTCTTGATGTCGTTTGACCGGTTGACTTCAGCGTTGACTGTTGACCTTAAGCAGCTCGATAGCGCTACAGGTATTTTGGTGTAGCGCTCGCGAAGGTTATGTTCCGTTTGTGAGCCCTGTTGTGCCATTCCCGAGCGCTTCGTCAGATTCCTGTAGCGCTCCCGATGAAACTAGTCCACTTCTTGAGAAATTAACTTCACCACTTAGTCTCCACAGCCTTGCTTGCTCTTCACGTTCCATCGCGGCCTTTCCAAGTACCTCTCATCAGCGCTAAAATATCTCAATTTTCTGCAAATTAAGCACAAACACCAAAATCCAACCACGTGCACGCATTAAATGGAAAATGAGGATCAACCGCACGTAACGCGCTAATTCTACCCTACTTAGGCGCTTAAATCCACGAATTTCGCGCACCTATCAGGTGACATTGAGATGCAAGATCGAGTAACTGCAGCAGCAAGAATAAATGTGTTAGCTTCAACGCGATCTGGTATTATAGAATATTCAGCCATGAAACTTTTTCCTTTCCTTGATAAGTAGCTTGTCAGTGCCTACACATTCCACACATGCCCCAATGTCCATTAGAAAATGAACAAGATCAATCACCTCAGGTTCCTGTGATGAAAAGTGTTGGTTGCCTATCAACTATCTAGCATCAAACAGAAGCACTTTGGCCACTGTGATAGAAATGAAAACAACTTTTCTCCTTGAGACTTGACCAGAAATAAAATAATTTAGAGATGATTCTTGATATCATACTTGAGCTACATTAGAAAGTACGATCACGACATCAGCCATACAACATCCCATCGTAAGGGTTTCAGTTGCCCCCACGCTGCGTAATCAAGTGAGAACCTGCCCCCCAGCAGTCCTTTTCCGTTTAAAGCATGTGCAATGACTCTCTCATCCCTGTAATACTGCATAAGGTCAAAAGATTATGAAGCTATGACGGAGACTATCAAATGGAAAGTCACACAGTCGATGTTGAAAACAAAAACATAACCATCTACGTCACTAATGTCAGAAATGGAGCTACTTTCCCTTGAATGAGAGGAGTCAATCCCACATTCGAACTCACCAAGTTGGGGGCCTCTCCTCCATTCCTACCTAATGGAGACCTAGGAACAAAAGACCAGTGCCCCTTCGTGCAACTACTCAATAAAGCTGTTTTTCCAAGCAGGGAAAGATACCTTAGCTGGATGGCAACTTCATTGTGGTTGTTCTCTTACCCCCATGCGAAAGCCATGTGGACTTTTAGTCATTATTCGAAACTCAAACAAAAATGCTCCTCATCTCATATTCTACTTATAATTTCATCTTTATAAGCAATCAAAACCTTCGTCAAAGGAGCCAGACATAGACAATGTGGGAAAAACCTTCAATGGTTGTGTTTCTCTTTTGTCAGAAACCATCCAGGGGAAGGAAATGTTGGATATTGCAACCTCTTGGATTCAGACTTAACTTCAAATTTCACCAATTCTCTTGCTACAAACCAAACTAGGGAAAAAAGAAGAAAACAACTTTACCTAGAGCCTGCAATAGAAAATTTTCGTTCCTCAAAATGACCATGAACAGACATTACATCCGAACTAATTTTAGTTCTCATATTTTCATTGAGTTATCCGCATATCCTACTTAGACATGCTGCTTAGTCTTGCGACAAAAAGGATCATTGGATTAGTATTTTATTGGAATTAACATTAGCTTAGTTTGAGTATAAGTTTTGATGCAGGGTAGTGCAAGAATAAAGATGTGTGAATCGAGGACAATCACAAACAATGATTGAGCAGGAGATACTCTCTCCTTGAGCTATCAGTATTGAGTTAAAACTCAGTTTTTCTTTAATCAAATAACAACCAACTAGTCCTATGGCTTACAATAGCTTTTATAGGATCGTGGAGACCCTAGACCAATAAGGAAACAAAACAATTAAGGTCTTGTAGAAACCCCAATTTTTATGACTCATGCACCCCCAATGAACCAAAAAACCCCCAAACCCACCTGAACCGTACGGCCCAAAACCCAGAACCGTATGACTTGAAATTCCAGTTACACCGTGCGGTGTCATTATGTGCATCGTACGGCATATCCTTGACGCCGTACAGCACCGTGTCCCATCAACAGGATTCCCGGGAAGCTCCGGCAGCTCAGAACGCATGATGATACTCAGAGCGAATGATGATATTCGGTGATGATGAGAATTCCGTTTTCGGTCTCACTCACCCTCGTCTATAAATTCCGACGTCCGTCGAGCAATTTGGAGAGTTTAGGAGGGGAATTCGAGAGAGAGTTCGATCGGAGAGTGCTAGAACGAATTGTACACCAAAAGAAGTCCAAAGTTCATTTCCTCACAAACCGGTTGAAAAATCCCAGTAAAAACACCGCACCCTCCACGAATCCTGTTGATATATTCACACCCATCCTTCAAAATTCAGTTTCGTAAGCTGTTGAAAGCCCCTTACCCGCTTCCACAAACAACCAATCCCGTCCGCCCATTTCTGTTCCGAGGTACAAAACGCGTTTTTGAATTGCAACAATCTTCTGAGGGGGGTCTCCGTCGGATGAGTGTCGCGTGACATCGTCCATTGTCGCGGGATACCGTCCTCGAAACGAGGTACATTCACTCAATAAAACCATTTTCCAAACTTGTTTTCATCAACAAATAACGTGGTTTTTGCACAAAAACAGAGCAGGCTTTCAATCGGGTGAAATTCAAAATTTTTGAAAAAATGCACTTACAGAGGTGCCGTACGGTATTCTTTATACACCGTGCGGTGCAATTTTGTACACCGTACGGTGTCATTGGAAAAATATTTCATGTGCTCTGTTTCTGAAATCCGACACTCTGTTTTTGGTTAAAATCAGGGGGTAAAATTACAGTTTACCCCCTTTCACATTCTGTTTCTTGCATTTGTACCCCCTTTATTAGTTAATTTCCTTGCATTTATATACTTGATTATGTGTTGTTTAATTTATTGTTATTATTGATTTCCTTCAAGTTCATTATTTCATGATATACTGTTTGTGTTATAAAGTTTTTCATAAAATCTTTTCAAAGAAAATCCCACAAAAATTTAGTAAAGACCGGAAAATTCCGGGCACGCGGGATGCATTTTTTAAACAAAACCTTCCCCGCGGGTAACCTGGCTCCCAAACCCAAATCTCTACTTTTCGCAGATCAAACCCTTTTTCAACGGCATGAGAGTCATTATTTTTCTAAACGGTTTCTCGGGTACCTAACATTCTTCAAGAATTAAACCCCGGGTGGCGACTCTAAATTTTTCTTCATTTTCCCGGATCGCCCTTTTCATAACCAAAACTCCGTGGATATTATTTCGCCCGCGCGAAAAATGAGCGTCCACAAAATGGCGACTCTGCTGGGGATCGATATATTTAAAATTAATCTTTATTTTGACATTTTACACTTGTAAAAAGACCTTGCGAAAGCTTGACACCAAGTACGTGCTTCACGCCGTACTAGAAAGGATTGATGTCATGGTGAAAACCCGATCAGTCTGGACTGGAGCTTTTTCCGGTTGTTTGCATGAGTAAAATTTCAAGGTTTTGATTAATTTAAAAAGCGAGCCAAACTAGAAAAATATTTGTGGGATTTTTGAAAAGATTTTATTGTTAAACTTTTGCATTGCACGTGCATGGTTACTAGCCTCGCCGTTGCGTCTTGGTTACCCTACCCGGCTTGCTGGTGTTAGGACATCCCAGGATTCTCGGCAACCTTGGACGATGATGAGTCAGTCTGCCGTTATTACCCTTGCCACGTAAGTATTCTGTGCAAAGGGGAGGCAAATATTGGCTCTAGTCTAGGGAACCCCCTCAAACCAAAACCGGCCTTTTCATATAGATAATCCTAGAACTTTCCAACCTAAGACAGGAACCCAGAGAATAGGATTACGTGATATATCCTGCTACGTGATTACTGTTTTCCTATACCCTGTCGGCATGCTGCCTGTTTACCGCTTTTCGCACATACCATGCTGCCTGTCTACCGCTTTTGTATATACTGTTGTCATTTTGCATGCATACACAAGTTAGATTGACCCTAGGTTTCACTTCACTCACCTTGAGGATCGTCCCGATGATCTCTGATTAAGCAAAACAAAAACAAAAAACAAAAAATCTCATTTTTCAAATCCATTTGCGAATAGGCTCCGTTTTTCTTCAAATAAAACTAGTACTCTTCCTGTCAGAACACAATGGCTGACCAACCGAGCAACAAGAGACTCAAGTCTACCTTCTCCACTCACCACAACGCTCCTGTCTGGATCATTGAAGAAGACGACTCCCCCAAGCCTGAAGAGAAGACCCCCAAAGGCGAGAAGCTCTACAAGTGGGTTGATCAAGTCACCGAGCCCAATCAGTGGGACAGCACTGAAAGCCATCCAGGATGGAAGTTCCATGTCTCGCCGGACAACGGCCCAAATATGCTCCTAGACAAGATCATCGTTATGTACGAAGAAAATGATGAAGACTTCTGCCCCATGCCACCAATCAAGTACTTTGATGAAAGCGGCAACCCGGTGTACTACTTTGCCGACCCAGTCACTGGCCATAAGTACTGGGATGAATGCGACTGTGATGGATGCTACGAAGACTACCTTCGTGATAACGAGGACATATCCCCTCATCAGCTCCAGGAACAGCTTGCTAAGAAGGAACAGCAAGAGGAAGAAGCCAAGGTCCGTAAGGGAAAGCAGAAGCTCGGTGAAGCCAGTCCACCATCCACCCCGGTCAACCCGATTCATCCCATCCCGTGAAGCCATGATCTGAACAAGCTGAAGCACGCGCCATAACCAGAACTGATCAAGCCATCAAGGGCTCTTTTGAAATAAAACCAGCTTCAGTAGTCCAGTTGATTATCCAGTCTGTCGCAGTTTGCTTATCGAGTCTGTTGTTGTTTTCTGTATGGGTTATTTACTGAGTCTGTAATAACCCGTACTTTGCTTATCGAGTCTGTTTTCCGCCTGTCGGAACTCCTTTTGCATCACCCCCTGCTTGGGTGATCAATGAAAAAGACATCTTTTTATCAAAAAATTTGGAGCCAATTTGCAGTCTCGAACTACGCTATGGCATGATTCCTCTTCATGGGGATACGCAAGCAACCTCGGTCCGGCCGTTGTTTTCAGCAAAATCAGAGAAAATTGGGGAAATCTTGCATCATGCATAACACATCATTCACATAGATAGGTTGCATGTACAACATAATTTATTTTGTTCATACCATCAGTACATAACCATTGGCAAAAACAAGAACACTCCTGCACCTGGTTGGGCTCGAACTCCCCAACAACAATTAATTCGAACTGAGTCAAGAGAAGAGCAGTCAGCTAGCCTTCCAGTCATGACCAAGAACACAGAGCAAACAGAGAAGACTGAGGTTCAGATTCTCAAAGAAGCCTTGGAAGATCAACGAGCCGCCAACAGCAAGCAAATGGCCCAGATGATGATCTTGATTCAGGATATTACTTCCCGCTTGCCTTCTGGGGAATCATCAACCAATCACCCAGAGATGGATGCCATGATGGCCAAGGTGGCCAAACTTGAGGAATCAGTTCAGAAGCAAGAAAATATCGCTGCTATAGGCATTGATATGGAGAAACTGTGCCTATTCCCTGATGCCAAGCTGCCTGACAAGTTCAAGCCAATCGATTGGTACAAATTTGATGGAAGCGGTGACCCAAAGGCACACTTGCAAACGTACGTGGGTACCTTGTCCATGTATGATGTGGAGAAAAACGCCATGGCACAGATGTTCCAGCAAACCTTGACGGGACCTGCACTCCGTTGGTTTCTCAACTTAGACAATTCAAAGAAGAAAACCTGGGAAGACATTGGGGCAGCCTTTGTGGCTCAGTATAACTACAACATCCAGCTGGAAATGACCGTTCGTGAGTTAGAATCCACAAAAATGGGGAAGAACGAATCTTTCGCCGACTTTGTCAAACGCTGGAGAGGAAAGGCTTCACAGATGATGGATATGCCCTCGAAAAAAGAACAGATGAGGATTATCACTCGAAACTTGGAACAAGACTTTGCTAAGCATTTGGTGGTCTTTCAAACCTCCGCCGACTTCAAAACCTTTTATGAAGCCGGCCTTGCAGTTGAAGACACAATCCGCACTGGCATATTCGACAAAGGAGAATCCGTTTCTCGGCCTAAGCGAGTCTACTCCGGTAACAGCAATACCCTTTTTGGGCCAAGTACCTACAGTCCATCTCCAGCCAATTCCTCCAATCCCAAGCCAGTCAAAACTGAACCAGTTAACCAAATAGCCACCCAGTCACCACTTATCCAAAACACCTCCCAGCCGAGAAGAGAATTCTACCAGTTCCCTTTCCCTCTCACCACTGTCTACAAAAAGCTCCTTGAGAAAAATGCCATCAAGCCTCTTGATCCACCTAAAGAGCTTCCAGCAAACCACAACCCGAATGTCTACTGTGCTTACCACCAAATGCCTGGCCATCATACCAACAATTGTATTCGTCTCAAGCACATAGTCCAAGACTTGGTCGATGATGGGACCATCCCCATTCCTAAGCAAAAACCTAATACCATTTCCAATCCCTTGCCTAACCACGAACAAAACATCCAGATCAACCAAATATCCCTCAGCTCCACTTCAAAAGACCGAAACCTTACCCAGTTCAACCCAAGCCTGTACATCGTGCCAGTCACTGAACCAAAACCCTTTGTACCTATGTCAGAAGACCCGAAAGTCTATGCCATTGAAACCCTTGAACGAAAACTCAAATGGAGTGACCTCGCTAAAGAAGGAGAATGGGCCATGAATGATCAGGAATGGGAAGATTCTCAGCAAGCATTGTTCGGTTCTTTGCTAATCTCTTGGGACCCGAGCCAGTATATTGTCCCCGAATTTCATGACAAGCCAATTGTTTACATGCCAAAAGGTCTCAATATCAATCAAGTTGAAGAAGCAGCAGTCAATGCTGACCCTTTGGACACAGTTTCACTCCCAACTTTATTTCAGTACAACTCATCAGGCAACTATTCGCTACCTCAACTTCCCGAAGAAGGAAATCAGCAAGCCATCGAAACGGTCTTCAATGATCACGATTGGTTCCCTCAGGCATACATTATCGGAGAATCTCTCCCACGACCATCCGCGCCATTCCCACACACTTCCAACATATCGATTCTGGTCACGGATCCTCAGGCAGCCACATGGAGCGAAGATGAGGTTATCGACATCCGAGTCGGTAGTAACGAGGTATGGACAGTCAATAAATCCATGCTAGACCAGTCTTTCTGGCAAGAGTCAGAGGTAGCAAATTTGAAGACAAAATTGGGAGCAGTTGATATCAGTAGTCAGAAAATTCCGGCCGATTTGATAGACTTGTGGTCTGAAGATCAAAAGAAGGAGGCTATCAAAGCCAGCAAACGCAAAATAAATGAAGGGTTCGAAGACTTCTGGGGTGAAAACCAACAACTCTGGGAAGATACAGTCAATCGGGTGACGAGAAGCGGTCGAATCTACTAGCCGGCCAACCTTCAAAGAAACATCTCACCTCAAACTCAGCCAGAAGAATTCATCTGGGATGATCCCATTCAGGAAAATTCACCACCGGTCGAGCCAGAAGTCACTACTCAACCACCTCATAGGAACCGAGCAACAGCGGAAGACTTGGTTCAGAAACAGCTTGAAAGAACTCCAGCATCCGTTTCAATTTGGGGTCTACTTTCTTCCTCCCGGGAACATCGTCAAAAGATGATCAAAACTCTGTCAAACATGGAAGTACCACCTGATACTCCCCCGGAAACCATGGTGGCACTGCTCACTCCAGCTCGCGCAAAGCACGTTGTTGTCTTCACTGAAAAGGATTTACCCCCGGAGGGAGCTGGTCACAACAAAACTTTGCACATCACTCTCAAGTGCATGGGAAAATGGGTCCCTGTTGTTCTGCTTAACAACGGATCCGCTCTGAACGTGTGTCCGCTACGGACAGCTTACTGCTTGGGTTTCAAGAACAAAAACTTCCAACCTTCTAACGTCGGAGTGCGCGCATATGATAACACTCGCAGGGATGTAGTTGGGATAATCCAAATGGAACTGGCGATTGAAGACTTCAAAATGGATATCGAGTTCCACGTACTTGACATTCCCTCATCTTTTAACCTGCTGCTGGGTAGGCCTTGGCTCCATCGATCAGATATCATGGCAGTCCCCTCTTCTCTACACCAGAAAGTCCAACTTGGTCTAGCCATGGGAACTTTAACCATTCATGGAGATTCAGGAATCCGTCCCCATGTCCCTGACAATGCACCACTACTGGAAATCGCTTATGGAGAACAAGATGTCACTCTCGGTGGTTTCTCTTTCGACACTTCAGGGTCAGTTCTTACTGTTAAAATGGATGACGACTTCTCAGTCAGCTCAACTGCTTTGGAAATAATGAGAAAGATGGAATACCTGCCCGGCCTGGGGTTAGGTTTAAATAATCAAGGGATGGCTAAATTCCCTGAATTTCCGACAAATAATCACCGCTTTGGTCTCGGTTATGAGTCAGCTGACGACAAACCAAAAAAGGGAAAGAAGGTGCGAACTGGTGCCAAAAAGAAGCCCATTCAGTTTATGAAGACTCTAGAAGCCATCTATCAAGGGGAACCGGAACCATTCTAGGACATGGAAACAAGGACTAAGCTGCCAGGCTTCGAAATCTTTGCAAACGATACTTGGGACAGTGACGATGAAGCCGAGAAGAGGGAAGAACTGGTTAAGGCACTTTGAGTCGACTGGATCGATACTCTTGACTCAGGGAATCTCCAATCACTGTTTGGGGAAGAGAGCCTGATAGGTGTGGAAGAGGAAGGTGAGCCTGCTGCGATGCTGTTTGATTTGAAGCCTGATTTGGAGCTTGCCGAGGAGGTAGAGTTGATGATGTTGAGCCAAGATGCCCTTGGAGATGTCACTGCACTCATTGTGGATGCCAATGGAATTTATAAAAATTGCACTTTTATACCTAGAATCACTTACATTAGTACTGAATTTGAGTCAGAGTCTGAGTCTAGCATTGAGTCTGAGTCTTACCCTGAACATGTATCTGTCATTCCCCCGCGTCATCACTTTTCTTTTGAGTTTGAGTCCACTCTCATGTATCACGCCCCTGGGGCCCCCGTATTTGCTATCAATGAAGTAGACTTTGCTTATATTGTTGTATCCAAAATAAATTGTGTTGACCCTGACGATGAAGATATTGAGTTCGAGGAAGAAATTCCGGAAGAACTTCGATCCCTAATCAGAAGGGAAGGTGAAAGGCATGCTCAGCCTATAAAAGAAGAAATTATTTCTATAAATTTGAAAAATGAAAGCAATCCGCGCATGGTTCAAATTGGTTCCGGACTATCTCCAGAAGAGTTCAAGGCCCACTCGGATCTCTTGAAAGAATTCGAGGATATTTTTGCATGGTCACACGCAGATATGCCTGGCATCGACCCCGAGATCGTGGAGCATCGAATCCCGCTTTATCCAGACGCAAAGCCTGTCAAGCAGAAGTTGAGAAAGATGAGACCTGACTGGGTGTTGGAAATCAAGAAAGAAATTCAGAGGCAGATAGACGCTGGGTTCCTAATGGTAACAGAATACCCCCAATGGGTTGCGAACATCGTTCCTATCCCAAAGAAAAATGGAAAAATTCGAGTCTGCGTGGATTTCAGGGATCTGAACAAGGCCAGCCCTAAGGACGATTTCCCATTGCCGCACATAGATGTACTTGTGGACAATACTGCTAGACATGCACTCCTCTCCTTTATGGATGGTTTCTCAGGATACAACCAGATTCTCATGGCTCCCGAAGACCGCGAGAAAACTACTTTCACCACAGAGTGGGGGACTTACTGTTATAGGGTCATGCCCTTTGGACTGAAGAACGCCGGGTCAACCTATCAGAGGGTGGCTACAACATTGCAGCATGACATGATCCACAAAGAAGTCGAAGTCTACGTGGATGACATGATTGTTAAAGCCAAGGAAAGGGAAGAACATTTACCCGCACTTAGGAAATTCTTCGAAAGGATTCGCAAGTACCGGTTGCGTCTCAATCCTGAGAAATGCACGTTTGGTGTCACTGCTGGAAAGATGCTGGGATTCATGATCACTGCGCGAGGAATCGAGATAGATCCTTCCAAGATTAAGGCTATTCTCGAAATGGAGCCACCCCGGACAGAAAAGGAAGTACGAAGCTTTCTCGAGAAGATTCAGTTTATCAGCAGATTCATCGCCAAGTTAACCTCGACTTGCGAGCCGATGTTTCGATTACTCAAGAAAGGTGTGCCATTCAAATGAGACGACGGATGTCAGAAAGCTTTCGAAGCCATCAGGAAGTATCTTCAGAGCCCTCCAGTGCTAATGCCACCAACGCCAGGGCAACCCCTCATCATGTACTTATCTGTTACCCCATCGGCAATGGGATGCATGCTCGCGCAAGAAGGCAAAGGCGGGAGTGAGAAAGCGGTCTACTATATTAGCAAGAAGATGACAGGATGCGAGGAACGGTACACCTCCCTGGAAAAGGTTTGCTGGGCTTTAATATGGGCTTCGAAGAAATTGAGACACTACATGCTAGCCTACTCAGCGAGGCTGATCTCTCGGATGGACCCTCTCAAATACCTATTCAAGAAGCCAGCACTCACGGGTAAGCTGGCACGCTGGTTACTTCTGTTAGCCGAATTCGACATCAAGTACGTAACTCGGAAGTCTATTAAAGGAAGGGCTGTCGCTGAATTTCTGGCCGATCATCCGGTGGAAGGTCCAGAAGATGTGGGGTTCGAATTTCCTGATGAAAATGTCATGGCCACAACCAATTATGTATGGTTGTTATACTTTGATGGAGCTGCTAACCAGAAAGGATTCGGGATTGGAATCCTGCTCATCTCACCCGAAGGGTCACACATCCCTCTTGCTTTCAAACTCAACTTTGAGGTCACCAACAACCAGTCCGAATACGAAGCATGTATCGTGGGAATGGAAGCTGCTCTAGAAATCGGTGCCAAAAGATTGGAAGTGATCGGAGATTCCAACTTAGTGGTTTCGCAAGCAAACGACGATTGGAAAGTCAAGGAAGACAAGCTGAAGCCTTACCACAAGGACCTTGACGATCTGATCCGTCGATTCCAGGTTGTCACTTTCACTCATGTACCCAGATTAAACAACCAGTTTGCTGATGCCTCGGCAACATTGGCCTCAATGGTAGAAATACCTGACGGAGTCAAGCTTCGGCCGATTATGATTGAACAAAGGGACAAGCCCGTTTATGAATATGTCATGGTTATTGATGAGCCTAACGATGGTCTCCTGTGGTACCACGATATCTGGAACTTCATTGAGAAAGGCTAATATCCGACTGGAACTGACAAGAAAGACCAGATTGCTCTCCGAAAACTAGCTTCTCATTACATTATCTGCGGGGGCAGGCTGTACCGAAGATCTCACTGCGGAATGCACAAGTTGTGCGTGAACAACGAAGAAGCAACCAGAATCATGGAAGAAGTACACAACGGAGTCTGTGGCCCTCACATGAATGGAACCATGCTCGCCAAGAAGATCTTGCGACAAGGTTATTACTGGTCTACCATGGAAACCGAGTGCATCGAATATGCGAGGCGATGTCACAAATGTCAGATTCATGCCAATCTCATGCACATACCACCGTCGGAGCTGCATTCTATGACTTCACCCTGGCCTTTCTCTACCTGGGGACGTCATCGGCAAAATCACCCCAGCTGCTTCGAATGGGAACAAGTTCATCCTAGTTGCTATCGACTACTTTACCAAGTGGGTTGAGGCTGCCTCCTACACTACCCTCACCGCAGTTCAGGTCGCTCATTTCATCAAACAGAACATCATTTACCGATATGGTGTACCTCACGCACTTGTGTCCGAATATGGCGTTCACTTCAAGGGAAGAGCGGCCGAGGTTCTCGAAGATTTTGGGGTCCGAGTCCACAAATCAACAGTCTACCGACCACAAACCAACGGAGCTGTTGAAACTGCTAACAAAACCATCAAGTCAATATTGGAAAGAACCATTCAATCTACAAGAAACTGGCACGAACAGTTACCGTTAGCACTTTGGGGATACCGGACATCTATCCGTACTCCGACAGGGGCAACACCCTATTCTTTAGTCTACGGTATGGAAGCCGTCCTCCCTATTGAGCTCGAGGTACCATCACTAAGGGTCATGATAGAAACTGACATCGGGGAAGCTGAATGGCAAAGCGCGAGATTCGAAGAACTCATGTTGTTCGACGAAAGAAGGCTCAAGGCCTTATATCATGTTCAAGGGTACCAACGCCGAATCGCGCGCGCTTTTAACAAGAAAGTCAAGTCCAGGAATTTGCAGAAAGGAGATATGGTTCTGAAGGAGATCCGGGCTCCAATTTTTTATCCACGAGGGAAGTTTCGGCCAAAATGGGCAGGGCCATACATCATCAAGAAGATCTTGTCATGAAGCGCAACTCAGCTCATCGATCTCGACGGCAACGAATTCTCTACATTGGTCAACATGGATCAGCTCAAGCGATACTACCCCTGAGAGAAGCTCGCTGGACTGAAAACCGCAAGGGCGGGCAGTGCCAGGAAAAAATTAGAGCAAGTCTGCTAAGTTGAAAACCCACATCGGGCAGCTTAGGCAAAATTCAAGACAAAACAATCAAGAGAGCTCGCTAGACCGAAAACCCAAAAGGGCAGTACTAGGCAAAAATCAGAGCGCAAAAGGAGAGTGAAAATACTCGAGTGAACCCTAGCCGAAATTGCATGCACGAACTACGTCATGACCTGATTCCTTCTTAAGGAAACGTAGGCATCCTCATGCTTGACCGAAATCCTATACCTAAATTACTGGGTTGCCCCAAGCGTAGGGCGGAGACCAGTGTAGCACAATACCCGGTAAGACCGGAATCGAATCCACAGAGAAGGTGGAGAGTGCTTACTAAAAACTCGGGTTGCTAAGTTTAACGCGGCTCTTAGGTAGCCACCCTTTATGAGTTGATTGGTAAAGTAACTAAACTAAGAGAATTTAGTTTGATTGAACTATTTAAAAGCAAGTACGGTCGTAGGGTTCATAACACCAGTGACCAGGTCCAGACAGTTCTGCTCCATTCAGTGTTCTAAAAACATTTGATTTTAGAGAGAAAAAGGTACCCTGAAAGATGCGAGTCCTCGTGGTCGCCGTTTACCCATGTACAGCGAAGAACAAGTTTTGGTCCCCCATTCCCCGCGTTACATGGGTTCCGACAATGCCCGGACACGTCTGACAGAAGCTCTTTAATAACCTAAAATTGCTTTTTCCTTAGTTAATTCAGAAAATAGGAGCGAGAACATAACCAGTCCTGGCCACGGCGTGTTAATCACCCCGCGACCATACCTAATGAACTACTCACTCATATTTAATTGAACAAATAACAAAATTCTGAAATAAAGCATGCTTGAATAACTAAATATGGATTAAAACAGAGATCCGAGAACAAAGCGCGGACAAACTCCCGCGAACGAAGGTTTAATGGGAATAAAACACAAAGTTACCTAAGCAATACTTGGCATCAGCAAACAAAAGCTTCAAAACTTCAATGGAAAAGCCTCCGGAAAGTGGAATCTCCAGAGCAAAATCGGCTACTAGTTGAAAGCAAAAATTAAACAAAGTTCGAACCCTAATTTGACCTAAAATCGGAGTATTTATGCTCCCCCGAAGTCAACACACGTGGCAAGTCAATTTTTGGCTTTTAAGACCCTCGGTATCGATACAGGGAAAGACCTGTATCGATACCCATACATTCTGTTCGCGTTTGATCACTCGGGTATCGATACAGGCAAACCCCTGTATCGATACCGACACCCTTAAACTGCCTTCCAAGCTTGTTTGGTCGTCCTCACTTGGGTCCCACCGGTTCCCAACATGCCCGACCGCCATGTGTCCACTTTACGCGCTCTTTCCGACCTGTTCCCTACAAAACAACCAAAAACAAGAAAAACCAAAGACAACACCGCATCAAGTGGAAAATGGAATAAATCGCGCCTCTAACGCGCTAATTCGCCCTACTTAGGCGCTTATATCTTGAGATATTGCGCGCCTATCACCTCACATTGGGGACCAGTCGCAATCTATTGTAACGTCTCTTGAGCTGATCCATAGCCATCATTCGCACTTACAATCACAATCAATGAGAATCTAAAGCAGAAAACTTTCACGATTCACTTTTTATTCAAACTGATTTCTTCAATTACATGGCTGAGCATGATTCTTTCACACAACAAAAGAACAAAAACAAAACATTGGCCCACAAGAAACATGTCGTGGGTCAGCAATTTATTTCGGGTATGTTAAGACTAAAGCAGATGTCAATTTTGATTCTCGTTTTCTCTTGCTTCAATCTCTTGTACCAACCATCTCTTATAACGCTCCGGAAGCACAATGTTGGGACTCTGATCCCTGGAAACTGTCGCACGCTCCCTCCAAGTACGTTGATAAGCCTGGATAGTTGCATGGTTAAAATTTGGCACGACAAAGGCTTCAGGATACACAAGTGGTATCGATTGATCAACGCCTAGCTGACGGAGAATGCGGTAAGGAATGTAAAAGGTCCAGCCAGATAGACCTGCCAAGACAACCCTGTGACGTCCCATGTTGCTCACCGTCACGGCCAAATGATCCATCCAGTTCAAGCGCCAAGAGATTGTGTCCTCTTTAAGCTGGAAAAACACCTGAACCCAACCAGAAACACTCCTGTGAAACTCCTGATATTCCCTCTAAACGAAGCCTCGTGTCTCGTGGACCCTGTTCCGCGGCACTGCCTCCAGAAGAGCAGCCTTATCACAAAGCCAAGTCTGCATAAAGAGAGAAAACAAGTAAGAAGCCATAGAAAGCCTAAAACCCGAGCGTTGAGGTAAAAAGAGAACGAGAGATAAACCAGAAAAAGGAGAGCTGAGTGAGAAGCCTACATGTAGGACCAAAGCACTGCCTTCAAAAACATTAGTCCGCCCAGCATGGACTCCATCCAAACCCATCAAAGTTTCAGCCAGAACCATCGGAGCCACGTCTTTACGCTCCTCAATCTGCTTAGCCACTCCTGCCAGTGTCGCGCTTGCCTGATCATCTGAGCAAACAAACAGGAATGCTGCAAGAATCACGAGGCACAATGCAAAGCCTTCAGGTCGAAACTGATTGATCAAGCGCGGAATGTTGAGCACGCCTCCCTGGGTCATGGACCTGGCTGCATTCTTACTCAAGCCCAGCTTTGAGCACAGCACATCAGCATAATTCACTCCCTGAAGAGGAACAACGGGAGTCTCCAGATCAAAGCCTCCAAGGTATGCATGGAACTCTTCCACCATGGGGCATAGTTCTTGAAGACCGAAGCGAAACACATGCACTTCCGGATCCCAGAAACGGACAGCAGCATGGAGCAACTCAAGATGTATGGTTACATCCCGAATGTAACGCATAGATGCCAACCTATGATCCCGGAAGTTCAGCCAACCAAGGCCGTCAAGCTCGTCGAGCCAAGGACGAACCAAAGCCGAGATACTAACAGCCATTTGAAGGACGTGGGGGGAAATGGAGAATGCAATTTCTAGGATGAATATGCTATGGAAATAATTCTACTTATAAGCATTCAAGGGAGAAAGATTAAAAAATCTCAGAAGACGTGCGCCTCGAGAAGCGTGCCACATTGAAAAGCGCAAGGGTAATGCAAAAATTTGTAAACCCTTCCCAAAATAGGATTGATTCAGCATTTCAAGGCATATGGACGGCAGAACCAGAGCTCAGATTGCAGAAAACAACGTCAGAAGTGGGGACCTCAGATATCAGTGCCGCACGGCACCATGGCTGCACCGTGCGGTACAAGTTTATATGCCGTACGGCACACTTGGCTAGTTTTCGGCCAAAATTCCAACTTCGACCCTCCGGACCCACTCCGAACTTCTTTTGGCCACTTTTCTCGTGCATACAACTCAGAATGAGTATTGAGGTCTCAATGGAGGAATTATTTGACACTTGCCAAGATGTCTCGATGGACGGATGTGCCGAAAAACCCCGGGTACAGGAACTTCGGATGAAATTTTGCGACTTTTTTGCAATTTCTCGAGATATTCGTTTCAAGCAAGCGTTGTTGCGTACGCTCGGGATTTATTAAATCAAGATATCTAGCTACGGGGCGTTCTCACTCAAAACTCCTCTCTCTCATCATTTTTTTTTCTAGTTCTTCCTACAAAAAGCCAAAAGTGTCCAATTCTATCAAGTCAATCCACATACCTACCCGAGTTTTAATTTCATGTCACGTGTCGATACATTTTCAGTGCTAGGTTTGCTTTTTAAGATTCAAGTTTTTGTCAATGTACGTCATTCTACATAAACATAAGTGCGAATTTTTATAAAACCAATGCAATATCCATGTCATAAGTAAGTATGCATCTATCCAGGGGCAAAACAAGCCCGGCATCATCAAAACTACTACCACGGCACGCAGGCCGTATCCATGAAAAGAAATAAAAGAACGGGCAAACAGGCGCCCAAATAAAAAAAACAGGCACGCAGGCCTATCCTACCTACTCAAGCACGAGGCCTCTTCTGCACTCGTGGTCTAAACTCCTCAGACTCAGCGGGACCCGTGTCCTCCTCCTCGCTACTCTCTGTGTCCCTGAGAGACCACCATGACGACGGAGCCAAACTCCCTGGTGCACTCCTGTAGACACCCCAATTTTGAACCCGAGATACGCTCGTGCATCTCCGATGATGAAATGGATCAATCATAATTACCTGGAACTTGTGAGAATGACTTGAATTTGATCAAAACCAACCCAAACACCACCCAAACAATCAAAATGTGCCAAACCAACCCAAGCACTGCCAAATCAAGCCAAGCCAGTAAACTGCCATCCATAGCCTTGAGCGCTCAAGCCCATGGCTTTGAGCGCTCAAACCCCTGAGGAGCACCTTGAGCGCTCAAGCCCACGGCTTTGAGCGCTCAACTTCGGTCCAGTCAGCAACTTGCAGAGTATCTCATCATGAGATTTCCTGCATGGGAGCGTCTGTGGTTGATCTTATACGATCTCTATACGTATAATACACCCCACTAAGTCCTAAAATACGCCTAAAATGCTTCTAAATACACAAACCCACTTCTCTCTCTCTCTTTTTTTCCCTCCCACTCACTCTATAAAACCACCCACTACCCCTTGGTTTTGGAAGAGGATGCCCATACTCTTCACCTTCGGTTTCCACCAGAAAACCACTCCTCTCTCTCTCTCTCTACAAAACCACTCTTTTACCATCAAAACCACCCACAAAATCACTCATCAAACCCAGAAATTTGACCCTTGATCAACGATCAGTCACCTACATTGTTCAATTCGTCCAGATTACCAGCCAAAAACATCCACAATCAACCTCTCAAAGCCCAGAATCAAGCTCAAATCACAAACATCTTCCAAAAGGTAGTAAAACATGTGATGAACTCACTGTTTTGATCCTTCTGAGGAAGGCTAGTGAGTTTAAGCAAGTTCTCTATACTTGCATTGAACTCACAAAGGCCGGAAAGTTGCTAAAAAACCTTTTTAAAATCTGCAGTTACAACAGGTTTGAGCGCTCAAGCCTCTGGCCTTGAGCGCTCAAGCCCAGTTCTGAACAGGCCTCTGTTTTGCTAACTTCTGAGCTTTCTTTTGGTTTTGATCATTATCTAAAAGTTAATTTCGTTCATGTAACACTTGAAGCAGTTTATTTCCACACCAAAACTACATGCATGAATGTAAATTAACCATTTCATAGTGATCAAACATCAAAAACTTCAAATTTCTCATATTTGACTGCAAAACAGTGGTTGTCTGTCCTTTTGAAACTTTATTTTATGCCTTTGGCGGTCCTGAGGAAGTATTGAAATCAGTTTAAAGGTCAAAAAGTGGAAAGCCATGTTATGGCTTGAGCGCTCAAGGTCAGATCTTTGAGCGCTCAAGCTGTTCTTGGCTTATTTGCAGTTTTCCAGCAATTCTGATGATGGCTTATGATTTAATTCCTTGTTGGTGTCGTCAGTATAGCATTTGTGATCTGAACCCCTCTCTCTTGCAGAATTGGTTTGAGCGCTCAGTCCATGAGCCTTGAGCGCTCAAACTGGTTCTAAAGCAAGTTTGTTTTAAGCATTTTCTGGTGATTTCTAAAGAGAGGTGATGCTTGTGTGATGTTTCTGTGGTGGCTTTAAGCCTTAAAGCATCATCAAACATTAAAAATCAGCAAGGAAAATGTGTGGGTGGAATGAGGGTTGAGCGCTCAAGTCATCACCCTTGAGCGCTCAATCCCCATTCTGGGTTCCAGATTGCAAACAGTATGATAAGTCTCATGATCATAATTTCTTGGGTTATTGTACGATTTCTGTTGTAATTTACTTCCGTGAACATTTGTAGCTTTCATGATCATCATCCATGTAAATCGCGCGCACAAGCATCCACTGTAAAATCGCATCTCTCGTATATTTTGTTATTATGTGATTCCTGTCCCCGATTCCCCATTTATGTGAATAAATTAAATTCCAGACATTTTTAAAATCCCACAAAATGTTGAGTAGAGACCGGTTCATGGACCGGGCGAGAGGGGTGCCGTAAAACCCTTCCCCTCTCGTAACCAAACCCCCGAATCCGAGAAATCTTTGGTTCCGTCAGGACTAGTAAAATCTTTTTCAATGGGCAACGAGTCATATTTTTATCGGTTTCTCGGGTTCGGACCTCAAATCCGGGTGGCGACTCAAACAATCATCAATCTTTTTCGCGCGATCCAGGTGGGCCGTCCACAACTCCCTCCTGGCCTGTCAACAAAAGGCTGACGCCCTCGAAGTACTCTATCGGAAGGAGGAGTCGTGGGACCACCACCAGCTTGCTTAATCAACGGCCTCCTACGCTCAGTCCTCGGAGGTGGGGACATACTCTGCACAAAGTAAAGGAATTTCATCAGTATACAAGGATCATATGCAAGATCTGAAAGCACAAAGTACAAGGCATGAAGACTACCTGAGAACTCCCTCTGCTAGGAGAAGGACTACGACCAGCTCTACGTCATCCTCCTCTGCTGGGCCCGCCAGCTCCTCTACTAGCACCTCTCGCAGCTCTGCCTGCACCTGCACTACCAGCTCCAGCTGCACCACCTCTCTCAGCCCCCATGGCACCACCACCTCTGTCAGCACCTCTGCCTCTGTCAACACTACCACCGCGAGCTCTGCCTCCAGCTCCCCGAGCTCTGCTACCACGGCCTGGTCCACCTCTACCAGGATCACCCTCTCTGAAAACCACTCCCGGCTCGCCTCGGGGGCGCACCTCTGGAACGTCGCCTATCATCAGCCGACGCACTAAAGCCTCCAAATCCAAGTTCAGCTGATAGGACTCTGACGCCCAGCTGGCAGGAATCTGCAAAACAAAGCATTTCACAGGTACCATTAATAATACACAAGAAAACATAAACTGTAAACATGTTTTTCTTTATTTTACAAGGTACCTGAACAGAAGTAAGGTCTAGCGGAGGTGCAACACGAGGGACCTCCAACACTCCCATCATCCCTCCAAGCATCTGCACCTCTATCTCTCTCCTCAACACCGGCAAAGCTGTCTCCAAGGCTGCTATACGGGTCTCCATATCCAAGAAACTGGCCAAGTGGCCAACCAGAAAGCTCTCGTAGTCTGGAGAACTGCTGAAAGGAAGCACGGTGTCCAGCACGGTGTATCTTTCTATCTCTGCCTGTGTATACTCGTCAGTCCGCTGTACGCCAGGGGGTATACGCCCCGGTATCCTGAAATGCGCCAACCTGAGGGACTGACGAGGCACCCTCTCTCCCAAGTACCACTGCCAACCGTACGGAGACTCTAGGAGGATCCGTCCCCGTGTCAACTCTTTGCTCCGCTCCAGGTACTGGTCAGTCACTGCATCCCATGCATGCCACCTCACCTGCAAAGAAATTCAAATTCTTCAGAAAATTTGGAAGCAAAACAGAAAACTCAAATTTGGAATTACAAGACAGAATTCAAAGACATACCGTGCTACCATCAGTCTGGTTCAATCTCCCTGCATGTACACTGCCGCCTCGGTGCTCTCGGTCCCACTTTGCTGCTCGGGGAATCACCTCCTCATTTTCATGACTATTCGCCGGAGGATACATCCCCAGCACCTCATACGCCCACACCTGCATGGTTAAAGGGTATCATCAGCAAGTTGCAATCTACATAGCAAATATCTCGAGAAATGGAAAGCAAGAAAGAAAGCATGTAAAAGTTTTTACCTCGAGCACTCTCCAGAAGCCTCCGAGGCTCGTCCCAACTCCGCGACTAACGGCACCCAAGAAACAGTAGAGGGTACAAAGAGCAGCACCTCCAAAGTCCAAGCTCGCCACTCTACTCAAGTCCGCCAGTGCCGGAAGCCAACCCAGGTGAACCTCACTCCGCCTGTTCAGAAACAGGGACACACCAAACAAGTAAAGCAAGTAAGCTCTGGCCATCTGAGCTACCTCTGTCGGCGCCTCTGGCTCGTGGTCCCACAAGGCCGGCAAGTGGTCGCACCTCACCATAGGCTCTCCATCGCCTATCTCTCTCCCCAGGAAGTGCCTCAAAGCTGCACCGTCTCTGTATAGCCCCGAGTCGAACGGAACCGGCTCCCCGCCTACTCTCAGACCGGCGATCGCCGAGAAGTCCAATGGCGTCACGGTCATCTCAGTGAACCTCAAGTGAAAAGTGTTGGTGGTGTCCCACCAACGCTCCATCAAAGCTCTCAACAGCCTACGGTCCACCCGCGTCGGCACCAGAAGTCGGATAAACTCCATAAAACTTGTACCCTCTATAACCTCTCTCACTGCCCCTGGCAAGCCCCGGAAACGCTCCAAAGAGTCGGACGAACCTCCATATACAGACAAAGAGGCGTTTCTCTGTTTCAGAAAGCAAATGCCAGTTTTTCAAAACAACATCAATGGAAAGCATCCATATATAGGAATTCAAGACAAGTACAACAGTTGAAAGCAGCAATTGAAATACGTACCAGTGGACGTGTAGAAATGTGGGTCTCCGGGTCCCTCAGCAAAGTCGTCTCATCATAGAACAGGTGTATCGGCGAGTACACGTCAGACCCCAGTGGTATGAAAAAGTGCGCCCATGGCGCGTAAGTCTCAGGGTCAAACGGGGGGCCTCACCCTCTGAGCTCTCTCCACCTCTGCCACCAGAGACAAAAGAGCACCCTCTCCTGCAGCCTCAGCTTCTCTCTGTCTCTCCTCGAAGAACATGTCCTGAACATGCTCAGGCACTCTCTCCTCTGCCAAAGCCTCAGCAAAAGTCGGATCCTCCTGAAGGGTCCGCCCTAGGTCCTCATCTCTCACCCCCTCCAGCGTATCAGCCATCGTATAACCTGGAGTCCTGGAAAAACCAACTGCAGCAGGAACAACTGGTGGGTCTAAAGCACCAACCTCCATCTCCTCGCCCCCACTGCTCGAGTCTCGAGCCTCCTCCACTATAACCTTTTCCTTCCCCAAAATCCCTCCTAATCACTGGGATACTAACTGACGTCTGCTCTCCTCCAACGGGCACCTCAGTAACCAAAGAAACACTCGAGAGGCCACTGGGTACTAGGCTCTCCTAAGAACCAGTGTCTAAGCCCTCCCCAGCGAGTCTCTGCTCAACCAAAACGTGCACACCCCCAATATCCATCTCCACCTCTGAAACCTGCGCACCTGTGCCCTTCACATCAACCTCCATGGGCCCAGACCCACTTTTGCCACTCTGCATGGCAGCATTATCAACTCCTATGGACTGATCATTGGCAATCCCACTCCCCGGCAACACATCGGCAACCATGGTGTCCGAACTACCTCCAGCCGGACCATGGGTTTCATTCATCGTCGCCCCGTCGCCACTCGGCACCACCTCAGGCTGTTCTCCGCTAGGCTCCGCCGTACGGGTCTCGATCTTGACCGTACGGGATGTTTCACCTCCAAATTGCACCATGCGGTGTTCAACGCCGCGAGCACTCGCTTCGACCGAACCAATCTCAGTCGACAATGGGTCACTCACGGCCGATTGAGTAGCCGTACCCTCCCCCTTTTGAACCAACGGTGAATAATCTTCGTCGGAGGAAGACGATCGGGCATCACTACCAACAGGACTTGCCATGGATTTCGATCGGAGATCTCGACTGAAAATTTTTGGGAAGGAAAGGATTTCACTCACAAGAGAGAGTTCAGTTTTCACTATGAAGTACAACCGCTTGTGATTTTAGACAAGGCACAAAGAAATCGGAAGGGCTTCAGCAGTTACAATCTCAGCCGAAAATTCCAGTTACACCGTGCGGCGTGGCTAAGTGCACCGCGCGGTATACATATCTACACCGTACGGTATGGTTCTCCTTTACACTTCAAAAATTATACTTTCACCCTCCCATTTGCTAATATTTTGCCCAAAAATCGTGTTTTGCCAAATCTAAATTTATTTTCTAAAGTCCTCTACGGCAATTTATTTTCTAAAGCCCTCTACGGCAATTTATTTTCATGAAATTTTTAAAGTCCTCTACGGCAATTTATTTTCTAAAGTCCTCCACGGCGTTTTATTTTCACGAAATTTCTAAAGTCCTCTACGGCAATTTATTTTCTAAAGCCCTCTATGGCAATTTATTTTCACGAAATTTCTAAAGTCCTCTACGGCAATTTATTTTCTAAAGTCCTCCACGGCGTTTTATCTTCTTTAACGGCTTTCAGGGCCCCCCTAAATGTTTTGAACGGCTTTCAGGGCCCCCTAATTGTTTTTAACGGCTTTCAGGGCCTCCTAAATGTTTTTAACGGCTTTCAGGGCCTCCTAAATATTTTTTAACGGCTTCCAGGGCCTCCAGATATTTCTTTTATCTTGCAAACATCATTCGTTTTTCCCTCGTTGCAAAATGAGGTACCGACTTTTTCCTGATGGCCCCAACGAACTACGATCGGTCTGATCCTCACAAACGAGGTACGTAGGAAGCTCCGAGCTCGACCAAATTTACTGTTTTTCTTGCTTGTTTTTCTGCATGGTTATTTAAATTGGGATGTCCGAATCTTCAACACGACTTGCACCAACATGATGGTGACCAAGCCGTGTCGAAGAGGGGCAACTGTAGACACCCCAATTTTTATGACTCATGCACCCCCAATGATGAATAGAATGGGCAAAATATACCTCAGAACAGTTGCTTGAGACAGACGGATCAAATGAACCAAAAACCCCCAAACCCACCTGAACCGTACGGCCCAAAACCCAGAACCGTACGGCTTGAAATTCCAGTTACACCGTGCGGTGTCATTATGTGCACCGTACGGCATATCCTTGACGCCGTACGGCACCGTGTCCCATCAACAGGATTCCCGGGAAGCTCCAGCAGCTCAGAACGCATGATGATACTCAGAGCGAATGATGATATTCGGTGATGATGAGAATTCTGTTTTCGGTCTCACTCACCCTCGTCTATAAATTCCGACGTCCGTCGAGCAATTTGGAGAGTTCAGGAGGGGAATTCGAGAGAGAGTTCGATCGGAGAGTGCTAGAACGAATTGTACACCAAAAGAAGTCCAAAGTTCATTTCCTCACAAACCAGTTGAAAATCCCAGTAAAAACACCGCACCCTCCACGAATCCTATTGATATATTCACACCCATCCTTCAAAATCCAGTTTCGTAAGCCGTTGAAAGCCCCGTACTCGCTTCCACAAACAACCAATCCCGTCCGCCCATTTCTGTTCCGAGGTACAAAACGCGTTTTTGAATTACAACAATCTTCTGAGGGGGGTCTCCGTCGGGCTCGAGGGGAGCTTTGTAGCTCTTCCTTAAGCCCAAACGGAGAGATTTCAATAAAAACTCAAGCCTCTCGGATGAGTGTCGAGTGACATCGTCCATTGTCGCGGGATACCGTCCTCGAAACGAGGTACATTCACTCAATAAAACCATTTTTCAAACTTGTTTTCATCAACAAATAACGTGGTTTTTGCACAAAAACAGAGCAGGCTTTCAATCGGGTGAAATTCAAAATTTCTGAAAAAATGCACTTACAGAGGTGCCGTACGGTATTCTTTATACACCGTGCGGTGCAATTTTGTACACCGTACGGTGTCATTGGAAAAATATTTCATGTGCTCTGTTTCTGAAATCCGACACTCTGTTTTTGGTTAAAATCAGGGGGTAAAATTACAGTTTACCCCCTTTCACATTCTATTTCTTGCATTTGTACCCCCTTTATTAGTTAATTTCCTTGCATTTATATACTTGATTATGTGTTGTTTAATTTATTGTTATTATTGATTTCCTTCAAGTTCATTATTTCATGATATACTGTTTATGTGTTATAAAGTTTTTCATAAAATCTTTTCAGAGAAAATCCCACAAAAATTTAGTAAAGACCGGAAAATTCCGGGCACGCGGGATGCATTTTTTAAACAAAACCTTCCCCGCGGGTAACCTGGCTCCCAAACCCAAATCTCTACTTTTCGCAGATCAAACCATTTTTCAACGGCATGAGAGTCATTATTTTTCTAAACGGTTTCTCGGGTACCTAACATTCTTCAAGAATTAAACCCCGGGTGGCGACTCTAAATTTTTCTTCATTTTCCCGGATCGCCCTTTTCATAACCAAAACTCCGTGGATATTATTTCGCCCGCGCGAAAACCGAGCGTCCACAGGTCTTGATTGCAAATCAAGCCTTAATTAAGAGAAATACACAAAAATTACCCAAAAACAAAAATTCTAAAAAGACTAGAAAATCAAAAACTAAAAAGAATTGTAAGGCTGCCAAAACAGACGACAGCTAAATGGAATTTCCTACTCTGAAGGCCTAGATGAAGGCCTAATACACTGAATTTCCTAAAACGGAAAAATTGCCCTTTCGAAGGCCTAGATGATATCGAACGGCTGAAATCCATCGTTGATCATCGCCAGGATGGCGATGAGTACTGTGCAGAAGCCCGTTTCCATTCAACCGTGCAAAATTTGAGCCTTTTCGCCATCAAGGGTCGCGCGGCTTAAAAATATCCTTCGAGCTGAATGCGGTCCAAACAATCCAGGAATGTTGACGCAACCCACTCTGCATCATGTTGCAACTGACATTGTGATAAAACCTTGTATTATGACAAAAGCACAAGTAAAAAAAAAACAAGAAGACCCGCTTCCTCTCCCCAATTACATCTCATAGCTTCTCAAGTATTAGAAAGAAAAACAAAAAAAAAAAATTGTTGTTTTTGTCTCATTACTTTAGAAAAAGAAAGAAACCACGAGTTGCTGCAATTATATGCCGATATTCAACCTCCTGATAATCCCTTGAAAATCACCAAAATACAATCAACAACAACATTGAAAACAAAACGAAAAACTTACCTACATTCCACAATGGCACCAAGAGCACGAAGCCCAAGTAGCACACCCACCACGTAACCCAAACCATGCACAGCCTCACAAAACCAAGCCAGCAACGACCTAATCACCGAAAACACACCTCTAATCTTCCCAATCTCCTCCTCACAAGACTTAACTAGTCCAACCCAACAAGTATTAACCAGTACTTCGCCACCAAAAACCTCAAATTTCTGTTGAAATTTTTTAAAATATTAAATTGTTTTTTTTTTTGGATTGGAGATTTTTGAAAAGATATTGAGAGAGATTTGTGTGAAAGGTTGCAACACCTTTTCACACAAGTTATGACTTTATTGAATGGTTAAAACACCCATTAGATTGGGATGTGTTTATGTTGAAGGAATGCGATTTTACTATTTTTAATTAATTTAATGTCTACTACGGACATGACTTTTCATGAAATGGTGCCTAATAAGAGGCATAATTATTTCTAATTAGTAATTGTTTTTAAAAGACATGACCCTTCTCATTAGTACCTTCAAAGATATGGTTATTCCTAATATGTGTCTTGGGGATGAAGCCAGGATTTCATATCCAAGGAGGCCGCAACATAAATACCAAGATTTTGAAAATTCAGGCTTCAAGTATATAAAACAATTAAAAAAAAGTCTAAATAGTATCAAATGCAAAATACTAACCTACGTGCTCTTAACAAGCCAAAAATAACTAAAAATTAACAACAAAAAAAAAAGTATTTAAATAGTTATTGTGACACTCCTTTAGATCTTGAAGTCATATATTATTGAGTTGGAACTAATTTTCAAAAATAATTTCCTTCTCAATGTACAAATCCAAAATAACTGTGAGAAACTCATCCTCCATTTTACAAATGAACCCTGAGACCAGAGCCGAAATAGACCCCGAGCTTGAGTTTTACGTAATTTTTAAAATTTAGTGGAGTTGAACATGATAATTACAATTTTCCTTTCAAAGGGATCTATGGGATCACTCTTGTGATGTTTTCATAGAGTACAAGGGTGAGTTCCAAATATGGTATTTGCAGTATTCTTGGGCTACATCAATTAATTTGACAACTTGTAGTGCAAAAATACCAAAGATACTGACTCAGCTTAAAAGACAAAATTTGTTGGCTTGTGGAGTTTTATATCAAAATAGGGGTGGCCCATCCATCATATATTTTAATAGTACAAAAAAATTAAAATAAAAACATGCTGTATATTTTCTATTGGGGGTGGCCTTGGCCCCCAATAGACAACCTGTGCTTCCATCCCTATGTGTCTACAAAAGATGCTGAAAGTGCTAAATACGAATTTCGACCACATTATATTTACCACAAAAAAACAAATGGCTGACCACATTATGTTTCTGAGCTCTCCACCCCATCCCCTTTCTAAATGTCTTTCTAAATGTGCTAAACATGGATTTTGACCACATTATAATGACCACAAAAAATCTAATGGCTAACCACATTTTTCTCCTCCGGAGCTCTCTCATCCTGTTCCCTCTATTTAAAGGGACCACCCCTTATTGGTAAAGCACACCCCACCCCAAATAAAACAATGGCAAAGGCAGTAACCCTCATCGCTTTTGCCATCAGCATTTTGGCCCTAGCCGGCAATGTCCAAGGCCATGTCAAAAAAGATAAGTTGAACGTGCATCCAAAAAACAATTCGTCCTTGTGGGTCCATGGCTCGGTGTCATGTGTCACATGCAAAAACAACGGTTTGGATAATATTTGGAAGCCGTTGAGAAGTATGTATAATTGGTTTGTACGATAATGTTTGGGTTTTCTTTCAATTATTGCAAGTCTTGATTTCATTTGAAAAACATATATACGAACATGGCTTAATATTTTTTAAAATGGTCGGAAGCGATCCCACAGCATTTTGTTCATTCATTTTATTTTTTTTTTTGTATAAAAACACCACACTAAATTAAACACTGTAAGAACAAAGGTTACCTCTTCATGTGTGAATCTGAAACTATATCCTTGCTTGCAGAGGCTAAGGTAGAACTAGTATGCGAAAATGAGGAAAACGGGACAGTAACTTTTACCAGCCATGGCTCTGTCAACGACAAAGGAAACTACACCCTGTACATGGATCCTAAGCGCAAGATCGATATCTGCAAAGTGAGTATGAATAACCTGATTGTGTAGCACATAGGGGTGAAATATATTCTTGTTTTTCGTTTTTTCCCTTCCCTCTTTTGGTAATATTTAGTAATTTACTACAATTATTGATGTACTAATTTCTTCATTGATCAATGAAAAAAAGGTGCATGTCGTCTCCAGTTCTGAGTCTTCTGACCCTTTGTGCAATGTGAAAGCGTATGACTTTGACGTTACTGGATGGGTCCATTTCCAGGACGGCGCCACCGAAGCGTTCATGTCAGCACCAATTGGATTCGTGAATAAGAAATCCCTTCACAACTGCTACAAGATTGCGGGCCCGGGGGGTAAATTAATCCCAACGATAACCAACGACAATGAATTTATGGGAGGGCCCGAGGAGAGTTTTTACTAACTTTTCGTGGGTTGGAGTGTCATTTGTATAATTATATGCCCTATTGGGGTCAGTTTCATAAATAATATAATCGTGACTTGTTTCTCAGATGGTTTGTTCGAATGTTAGAAGATTGAAATGGAACTTCTCAAGATCTGTTGACCTCTTAGAGTTGATTGGGTGGTCCACAAAAATTAATAAGAAATCCAATCGTACCACCCACTTATAAATTAAAGGGATACCGTATCACTCCAGCAAGTGGCGAGTCGTTGCCGTTCAAAAAAATTGGCGAGTCGTTGAGTACCGGCTGCTAAGGAATGATTTTGTTCGGCTCATGTATAGTTTTACTCCCAGGAAATCAGTCATACCAAATATCAATCTCATACATATTATGCTTACATATCAGTCCGTTTTCGATTAGCGGACCAATTCACGGGAATTAGAGCCGATATATATTTGACCCTAAACATTTTTTAAAATTATTTGAACAAAAATCTTTTTTAAAAATTTACGACTGTTACAACTCATTCTCATTTCGTATCGTTCGATTACCTGTTATATACCGACTGCTGCGATTATATGTAGTGGCGCTATCAACTAGTGCCAGTGTAGGCACAATTAAATCCAAGATACTATTTTTTTTTTAATGGTTTATTACATTATTTTGAATATGTAGAAAAGAGACTGGGATGCCGTTAATTCCAAACTCTTTAATGGCCTTTCTTGGTTACTCTTTCGATTGGTATTAGATGAACAAAATTCTTCGCATGGTTGGCGGTCTCAACGAACACTGAATTTTTCCATAAGAATATTTGAACACTGAATTTTTTTCCATAAGAACATTTAAATACATAATTTTTTAACTGCATTTAAATACATAATTGCCACCCACTTTTGGAACCACAATCAATATTTATTAGTTAAAATAAAAGGGAAAAGAATAAAGCCTCAAATATAGGACCTGCCACATTGGCTTTAATTCCCTGTTCGATCGCTAATTACGTGTCCCGATACCAATATTTATGACTTATATACCTCCCCCTAGTCGCTATAGCCATTAGCCACAACGAGATAAAATTAACTTGTGTATTGTATTGTTCTCATTCCCCAATTCGTCAATATTGCTCCAATCATAATCAAACAAATAAATGGCAGCTCCAGCATTCTCTACCAATGACAATCCCCCCAACCTCACCTATCAGAGGCGGCTCCAAGTAGTGGGTAGGGTGGTCACCCGAACACCCTGAAATTTTTTTTTTTTCAGAAATATATGTAAATTTTTTTTATTTTTAGCATTTTGAACACCCTGACCTAAAAAATTTGAACACCCTTCCTAAAAACCTTGAACACCCTACCTAAAATGTTTGAACACCCTACCCAAAATGTGTGGACCGAAATGTGAAAACAATGTTCATCCCTTAATCTATGAACTACGGGGACTGATATGTAATTAACAAAAAAGAAAAAAAAATGTGTAATTTACAAAACAAAAAAGGGGTAGGGACGTATTGAAACCAGTCACCAGATCTGGAAATACAAAAAGGAAGAGGTCCCAGAGTTGCTCCATCGCCTGAAACCTCTCCCGGCTCCTAATCTCCGATCTCTCTGCAAAAGATGAAGCGCGCTGTTTTTGCCATTGTCCGTCCATAACCATTGCCAGAACCTCTTCTATTCTTCTGATTTCACGGATTCAGAGGCTCTCCTAATTAGGTTAGAAGTCTTTCCATTTTTTGATTTTTTCTACAATTTGTTCTGGTGTTGACTCTTGAATCTTGATAGAGCTACAGAGGAGAAATATGGGCATATGGCTACTGTGTGAATTTGTGAATTGTGATTTGTGAGTCGGTGAGTGCGGTGAATGTGGGTTTGTCCTTTTATATGATTTTTGACTTGTAGTGCCAGTAGTGGTCCACTACTCATGTATAAATAGTATAATATCTAGGGTGTTTAGTGGCAGGGATGGAGTCAGAGTGGGGCCAGTAGGGGCGGTCGCCCCTGCAAGAGGAAAAAAAAATCTCTAGTATTATATAGAAAACAAATATTTTTCCTATGAATAATATCGGCTCACCCCTACAAAGTATTCCAGAAAAAAATTCGCCCCTGCGCAGTGAAATTCCTGGCTTCGTCCCTGTTTAGTGGTCCACTGTCCACCACTCCATTGATCATAATAAACGTAATAAACTGTTAAACTTATTGCTTACAATTACATGTTAGACTTTGCTTAATGCTTACATAATCTGTCGACCAAACTTTGCTTACTTGTAGATATGAGATCCGATGGAAAGTTTTATAATCTAAAGGGGATAGGTGATCTTGCTGCAAAGTTAGTGGAAACAGAGAAGCATGTCATATATAGATTAGTCTATCGGCTTGTAACATTGGTATTGACTCTTTCTGTCGCTACTGCAACAGTTGAAAGAAGTTTTTCAGCCATGAAGTACATCAAGAGCAATTTGCGCAATCGAATGGGAGACCAGTGGATGAACGATTGTTTGGTTACTTATATTGAGCGCGATGTATTTGATGCCGTTAATAATGATGCTATTATGCAACGGTTTCAAAATATGAAAAGTCGTCGAGGGCAATTGTAATATGCTAAATACTTTGTTGTTTTTTGGTGGCACTGTTGGTATTTGTAGTTTTTTTGGGGGGTTTATGTACAGTTATGATTTCTAGAGGGCCGTAGTAGAATTTTTGAACACCCTCACGAGAATTCCTGGAGCCGCCACTGTCACCTATTGTAATTACTCCGGGGATCCTGTAGGGCGGTGCCGCACTACAGGGTTGTAGTGCGGCACACGAGCCGTTGAACTCTACAATGAACTGCTCGGATTTCATCTCGGCAATAAACGGCTCGGATCATGCAAGTACCAAGATGAAATCTGGGCCGTTAATTGCGTAATCAACGGCTCAGATGCCGCACTATAACCCCGTAGTGCGGATGCCCTATTCCCATAAAGACATACCGAATACGTACTAAAAAAATCCTCCTGCTCGGCTAAAGAAAATACCGTGCAGAACCTTCACTAAATAAAGTATTTATGGTCGATTGTCATTCCTAGGCATATCAACTGCAGAACTCAAACCTTTTTTTTGTTTTTGTTTTTGATTTTTTTTTTTTATCAAACTTACTAAATAATGATCAAATAAAAAATGGACAGACATTCGTTGCCTATCCGAATTTCCTGACACAGATTCCTTGAGTTTATAATGAAGTCCGCGTTATGCGAGACCCATTCTTGTAAAACATCTGTGTCCGGATCTTCTGCTGAGAAGGAATCCAACCCCCGTTTTCATACTCCTGATGAAGCCTCAAAGCAGAAGCAAAGTAATCATACTCATCCCCAGAGCACTCAAAATGCACTACATACTTCGACCCAGCTCTCCTCCCAGTGACCCGACCCATCCACCACCCATCAAGATCATACGCATCCACCTTGTCCAGCACGTTGAAACTCGAAACCTCAATCTTCGGTGGCACTGGCCTCAACTCAGAAGCTTTAACCACCTCCTTCAATGGCCCCTTCTGGTTTTCTTTTAAAAGGGTTGTGTACTCCACTTTGAATTTTTCTTTGCCCACTCTTGAAATCACTTTTGCCGCCCAGTAGGAACCCAGAAACCCGTCCTCGTTGCTGCAGACTTCGACGTAACTGCCTACAGAAATATCCATGCCTGCGTGGGGTTTGGGAGATTTTCTTGATTCTTGGTCTGTCTTTTTTTCTTTTTGGAAAACAGGGGAGAAAACTTGGGTTTTCCTTTTTTGTGTTTCTTTTCAGGAGAGCAATTGATTTGAGGTTTCAGAAATAAATTAGTTGTGGGTTTTGCTCGGATTAGGAAACAAAGCTGTTAATTTGACCGTTTGGGAGGGTGGGGCTGTGACTTTTCCTAAGAGAATTAGGAAACGATGTACAGGGGAGGGGATGCACGAGATGACGGTTTGACCTGGGTAGCTTGAGTTGCAAGTAACAATAGTGCTGTACCTAAGTCACGGACCCGGGGTCCTTTGGGTACATCCAAACCCTCCATCTCCATGATCGACAGCCAGATTTGAAAAAAAAATTCCTGAAAGAGTTTATTTAAAATATGGACCTTTGTTTGAGGAGATGGACAAATATGATGGGACGCTATGGGTACCACGTCACCCAAACCTCTCTCTGAGTTTAGGCTCCGTTTGCAACAATCCTTAACCATTTTTTGTCTAGGAAAATACTAAACTCTAACTAATAGGCAGAGGATAATAATTATAAAGTACATAGATATTTGAGAAAAGAGTATTAAGATTCGTGAATGTATGTTGTTATCCGTGCATTCATGATCTCAACTATTTTGTCATTATATTGTATATTATCCTCCATCTATTCAGTGAATGTTAACAATACCCTTTTATCTATACTGGAGAACAAATGTGGGTCAAAAGCTTCATTTGATACACCATCTCCAATGGTATGTTCTTTTTACTGTTCGTTTAGTCGTTCTAGTTTAGTTTAGTTTGGAGATAGGGGTAATGAGTGGAGAGAAATGAGGGTAATGATTACAAAACTAAAACTAAACTAAACCATGATAGTCAAAATAGCACATTTGTAAAACTAATAAGAAAGTAGTAAAAAAAAAGGTGCTTGAGAAAATGGGTATGAAATTGGGCCTTCACAAATTTAGGGAAAAACTCAAAATGGGTAGGAAAATGGGTATAGCATTTAAGATGAGTTTTCAAGCATTACTTAAATTTTGCGTATGGATAGAAAAATATGCAATGATTGGAGACGCTTTTAAAATGCTATAGGTGCCGGCGGGCACCATGGGTACGACAGTGTACCGGTAGCTGTGTGAGAAGGCCCTGTAGTGAGTGAACTCACTACATGCGTGTAGTGAGCTCTCTCGGCCGTTCGATCCGAGATCAACGGTCCAGATAAATTGGAATTAAAGTAAATGTAAAAGTGTTTTTTAAAGTGTAAGACGATCCAGACCGTTGATCTCGGATCGAACGGCCGAGAGAGTTCACCACACGCGTGTAGTGAGCTCATTCACTACAGGGCCCCTGGATCCGAAATATTTCAGAGCCGTGTAAAATGATTTGAGTTCTTCATTATTACAAATAATTTTGGGAGTTGGTGAAAAAATCAGTACATGTGGATATCTCAAAGTTCGGCTTATTTACCTTTTTAGTCCCCAAAGTATTCGCGAAATGTCAATTTGGTCCCCACTATTCAAATCGTGTCTATCGAGTCCCCAATGTTCACAATGTGTGTTTAAATGGTCCCTGCGTCTAACTCCATCCGTCTTCTCCGTCAAATGCAGGGGTAATTTCGAAATTTTACCCCCAAACAAACCCATAACATTATTGAAAAACAGAGCAAGGAAAAAATTGTCTCCCATTCCCCCCTCTCTCTCTCTCTAGATGGATTCAGATTTCTGGACCTCTCGCCTTGCCGCCGCCAAGCGGTTTTTTTGTCTTACTAAATTTGTGGCGTTTTTTCTTGTTCTTCAGATCGGTTGAACATCGACGATTTCGAGGTCGAGGATGAGGTCCGACCAGATTTCCCGTGTTCGTACTGTTACGAGGACTTCGATATCGCGTCTCTCTGCTCCCATCTCGAAGATGAACACTCGTTCGAGTCCAAATCTGCAGTGAGTTTCTCGTTCGAATTGATCTTGTGGGCGCTTTTTTGTCTAAATCGTTCATCTGATCTGATCTATTGGTGGAAAATGTTTCTAAATTTTTAAAAGTTAGGCGTGCAAAGTAATCCTCTAATTCTTAAATCACTGTTTCCGTTCCTGCATAGTGGGTATGGGTTATCAAGTGATTCAAGTTGAAACCAAATCAAAGGAGACCTTGTGCCAATTAACATGAATCGGTTTTTGCTCTTCCACAGATTCATTTGTAAAGGGCTGTGTGTTTAGTTACATGTTTAACAAAGGATAAAGATACGGGTACAGAAAAAAAGGGACCGAAAATGTACCGATCACGTTCAGGGACGCACTTTTGGGTCCCACACGAGTGAGCCGAACCGTTAATCAAACGGTGAGACTTTGGTTCGAGCACTTTCAACCGTCCGATTGAGCTGAAATTTTGTGGGGCCCCTCGGAAAAATGTTTTAAGAACAATGAACGGTTCGGATCACTCGTGTGGGACCCAAAAGTGGGTCCCCGAACGCGATTGGTACATTTTCGGTCCCTTTTTTTCTGTGCACCCAGCAGTGTCTTTTGGGTATTACCTTAACTGTACTTTTTTGTTTATGGAAGAGAAGAAAACAGAAAGCCTCTTTAAGATCACAGAGGGATTAGGTTTCAGGACGTGAATTTGTGATATTGTTTGTGTTTAAACTGAAACTATCTAAGAGAGAGTGTGTGTAATTTTTCTTACCTTTGCCAGAGCCATCGCTGGGGAAGCAACACAGTTATAGCATTCTCCAAAAACTGCTATAAAATAATGCTACTGTATGTCAATTTTGTTGTAGTGGGGGTGAAATTTCGAAATTAACCCTGCATTTGACAGAGAAGACGGACGGAGTTTGACGCAAGGACCATTTAAACACACATTGTGAACATTGGGGACTCGATAGACACGATTTGAATATTGGGGACCAAATTGACATTTCACGAATACTTTGGGGACTAAAAAGGTAAATAAGCCCTCAAAGTTCTTCATCAAATTAATTGTCTAATTCTTCCTCAAACTTCTTTACCCTTCTTCTAAATTCGTTAATTAAAAATTTGGAATTTATTACATGTTTACAATTATTTGATTGAGCTAATTTTTTACTGGATAATTCAAAGAGAATAAATTAATGACACTATAGATACAGTATTTTGTACAAGACTTCGTGGGCCCCACAACATAACGGTACACTATTGATACCATGAGTCGATACCCATAAATGGATGAGGAAATGACATACCAGAGGAACAAGGGGCAACATTTTACACTTTGTTGCAAGGTTTTTGGCAATCACTTCAGAGATGGCAAGGAAAAGAATAATTCGACGTGTGCGCACGCCAGGCGTACGCAATATGCACGGACGGTGCATCTTGACCGTCCGTGCATGTTTTCGACATGGAAGAGTTTTTTTTTAAATCCGGACCGTCGATTCCTGAAATGGATGGTCCAGATGTGTTTGTGCGCGTACGTACATGTGCATGTACGTACGCATAGCCAGGTTGGAAAAAAAAAAAAAAAGATACATCAGGTGATAGAAATCCAAGGAGTCAATAGCCGGCCTCTCCTCTACCCCACGACCTTTTCTCCTCGAAGACCTCTGCTGCCTTCATCAATCATCCTCCATCGTTGACGGCAATGGAGGATCTGATCCACCTCCATCAGCTCTGTTCCAAGTCTCAAGAGGGCCAAATCTAACGAGATCACGTGGTTTTTAGGTGGTTCGACGACCCCTCCAGCAAATAAGTGGTTGGCTCTGAGGCGGCGGCTCCGACGACCGGAGTTTTTTGTTTTACATGTTATGTTTTCTTCGTTATCCCCTGTGTGGGATTTGCTCCGGTTAGAGAGGCTCTGACATGTGGAGCCTTCTGTACCATTTCTACCCTCTTGGGGATTTTATCTGTACTCAGTGCATTATCATCCAAATCACATAGATAACCCATTTAATTGTTGTGGATTTGTCCCAACGGAGGACTCCGATTTTGTATTTGTAGGCCTTTTCTGAGTTAATGGATATCTAGTTCCCCCAAAAAAAAAAAAAATACTGGTAATTGTGTGCCTGGGCTGTGACAGTGTGTTCTTCTTCTTGTTTTTCTCTTCAATACAAACGTTTTGGCCTGTCGATTTAGACGAGGGAAATTCGGAATTAAAAAAATATGCCTTGATGAGCTATATTTCAAAATTAGTATCAATCAAGGGTAATGCCGATAGCCCAAACAGTTAAAATGAGGGGTATTTCAAGTATTTGCTTCTTCTGTTTCTCTCTCTCTCCCTTCTCTATTTGTCTCTTTATATCCAATCCAATGTTTTATTGGATGATTTTCTTTTCCTTTCTTTTTTATTGGTGGAGATAGCACATATTCCTAATGCGTCTCCCAAAATCCTTTCTCGATGTATCACTTTCGAGTTTCTAATAAACCTTTTCTTTTGCCGACATTCGAAAAAATTGAGTTATTTGGCATACTTATCTAGCTTCGAAATGTCATATCCTAACTGCCAGGGCCGGCCCCGGAGTAAGCTCCGCACCCCGGGCTTGGGCAACCCTCCCGGGAGGGTCAACCAAAAAAAAAAATAGTGAAGAGAATGTATCATATGTAAATTACTCCAGCTTTTATCAGAAGGCAAAAGCTATAGCGGCGGTGGTTTGTGCACGTTCTCATCCCTAGTGGACAGGGTTCAAGTCTCAATAGTTGAATTTTTGGACATTTGATTTTTGACCCTATTTGTAGTTGAATTTATATTGTAGATAAAATATACCTTTTACACAACTAGTACAAAAATGTTATTAGGCTTTCGTGGTTATAGAATTCAAGTTTCAAATCTTTTGAACATCATTTAAATGTTTTTATAAATATTTTTTATTCTCTCTTAGTTTTTTTTTATTCTACTCCTAACTTTTCAAATCGAATTTACTTACATGTAAAGAAATAAAATATATAATCTTTATTGTTAAGATAGTATTCCTACAAGAGTTTTTTTATAATTTTTCTTACAAGAGTAAAGTTGATAAAATGATTAGTTGGAGAAAACACTAGTGGTACTTTGTTGTTAATCTGTTTACCTTATACTAGCCACCTATTTGGATTTGGTTTCGAAAACTAAGGGTGCATTTTTTAAATTCACTTTAAGCCTTCAAAATATTAGGGTTGGCCCCGTAAATGGTCATTTTTTCTTTGAGAGAGACAAATGTAATTTTCTTGGTTCCTCAGACTCTTAATTAGGTCCTGACCTTTATTTTTTAGTCCAAGAATGTGAAATCGACCATTGTCACGACATACTTGAAAAGAACTGATTATTCAGAGAAGGGAAAGCGTATCCTTCTCGGATATAGTAAAAATCAAGAAGAATTTACTTAATCATAAGGCACTATAACTAGGATTACATTTTGATTTTTATATTTTTTATGTAATTCAAGCTAAAAGCACAATGTAACATTTTTTTTTATGAGTTGTATGTCTTTTTTATTTTTATGACTTACTACTAAGTGGCCAATCAAGCTTATAATCGGGCTTGGGCAACCCAAATATCGGGACCGACCGTGCTAACGGCCTATACGAGTAATCACATAAGACCATTAATAGACTATGGATTGGGACAGAGGGGGAGTGTTGCGCAGCGTGCTGTGCGGCGGCTTTAGGCGTCATGTAGGTATCGTTCCGACGATCGGAAACGTCCACCGCGTAGAGCTTGTCGAGTACTACAACTCCACCAAAAATCAACTCGATCGAATATCGTTAAGTCCCTCATTGGAACTAAAATAACTTGAAAAAAATGGGTTCAATAGTTTTCATCCAGTGTTTCAAGTTTTATATGTTCTGATTTTTTTCAAATTATATGCATTCCGATAATGCACTTAACAATATCTGATCGAATTGATTTTTGGTGGAGTTGTAATACTCGATGAGCTCTACGCGGTGGACGTTTCCGATCGTCGAAACGATGCCGGCACGGCGCCTAAAGCCGCCGCACAGCACGCTGCGCAGCACCTCCCCTCTGTCCGGATTATTTATGGGAAGCAAGAATAACCACATTGCGCAGAAGGTGCTCCAAATTGCAGTTCAAATTCAAAATACTCCAAGTTTAAGCCCGCCTTCCTACTTTAATCTGTCATATACTGTGACAATCTGAACCGTTTATCTCAGAAGTCTTGTACTAAAAACATTTAATACATAAAATATATATATATATATATATATTCAACATGAATAACTTGTTTTGAAATTGACTGCAACTAGAATTTTAAAATTAAATGGTTACAAAATGAAGCACTTTCCCAAAAAATAAAATTAAAATAAAAATCCTTACGTTTGATCAAAGGCCTTGTTCACGTTGCTCTTTCTTTCATCCTAAATCCATGCATGAAATTGGGTGTAATCTCAACTCAAAAAAATCGCATTTTTTATTTTGATAATTAGGGGCATGTCCAACTCAACCCATACGGGTAATTCGACTACTCTTGATTGATTAATCTTACTATTCACAAGCGGGGCCCATATCTTAAACCCTGCTGCAATAACAGTACCTTTGAATTTCTCGTCCTAATCAATGATTTTCGAATGTAAATTACAAAAATAGAAGAAGGAAAAAAAAAACGTTGAAAACGTCTCCCAAACTCTATTTTGAACGTATGCCACATGATCCTACCCACCTTGTCAAAAATAGCAAATTGTTGAACAAAACTCTCTCTCCCTCCCTCCTACACACCTCACAAAATTTTACGGAGAAATAAAAGATTTACCACACAAATCGAACCGCGGACCGCGATTTCCTCTCAAATTTCTCACACCCCATACCCATATATAAAGCGACCGCACCTTCATCCCCATACCACACCAATAAGACCCCAACCCCTAAATAAATAAATAAAAAATGGCAAAGGCTATAGCTCTCATCGCCTCTGCCCTCTGTTTCTTGGCCATCGCAGCCCATGCCCATGATGACACGGTTCCCGTACCTGCCGTTGATGATTATAACCATGACAAGTTCTGCGTGGAAGGCTTCGTCTATTGTGACGGATGTCGGGTCTGGTTCCCAGCCGCCGGCGGCAATATTGGCCGTACGTGTATTTCATCAATGTTGGGGTTGTTTATCATATTTTGCGTTCCGTCTTATATGTAGTTATGACATAAGACGGAACGCAACATTGAATTGATGCGTTAGTGACACGTCATATGAAGCTCAAATGCTTGTTTTTTTGCTACTTAGATATTACTATTGATATGTGCACATTCACAAAAGTTTCCCTGAAAACATAACAGGAAAGATGAATGAGCAGTTCAGATTCACAAACGGTTTCATTCATCTTTCTTGGACGTTTTCGGGAAACTTTTCCCGTACCCCATCATCCCTCAAATTCGGTTGGTAATAACGTAGGGTTTTTCGACTAACATCGAAACTCGAATCTTTTGTTGAAAACAGAAGCTGTTGTGGAACTGAGCTGCAGAGATCGTGACGACGGGACGCCTACTCTAACGATCCAGGGCAAAGCCGATAACGACGGGTACTATGCCATTAACGTGAATAAAGATCACGAGAACGACATCTGCGATGTGCAGGTCGTGTCAAGCCCCGAACCGGACTGCAACATAATCGTGCCTGCAATAAGCACTACAAGAATCAACCTTGCTAGGAACAGCGGCATCATCACCGCCTCTCGCTTCGCGAACCCAATTGGATTCATGAGGAAGGAAGCTCTTCCCGAGTGCCATGATGTGCTCGACTCGATGGGTTTCATCCCAACGGTTAATTAAGTGAAGAAGAAGAAGAAGAAGAAGAAGAAGAAGAAGAAGAAGAAAAGGACATCACTGCTGGGCTTTTAAATTGTCTGAGTTGATGTTAATACATTGGCTTCTTCTCATGAATTTGTAACCTCTGTTATTAACGAGAAATTTGGAATGTTGGTGATAATGACAAGCTTAATATTCAGCTGTTGGGAATACTTTGATTTGCATGGAATTTTCTTCTTTATTCCATTAATATATTTGCGTTTTCATATGTAGAAGACAAAAGGCATTTTAAAATTACTAAAATGGAGCTGCTCAAGAAAATCAATGGGCATTTTATAAGTCCATAGACAGAAAGAAAGGAAAAAAATTGTGCAGATCTGAAAAAATAGAGGGGAAAAAGAACAAGAAATAGGAATCAAATCTTCAGTTCCGAAAATCCTCTATTCCTCTATTCCGGTGCATTTTAAAATTAAAAAAAAAACAAAATACATGCAATTTAATGAGCCAAAATAATTGGGCACAGAGGCACACTAATTTTCGGAACAGGTGATATCAGACCCAAGAAACAAGGATGCACAACAGATTTTAGCGAGTTAAATATTCGCTCCCTCCCTTTTCTTTCCGTTTTATTATACCCACTTCATTAATGTTGTGACTTGTCATTCTAGATTAGGAAAATCAATAAAGGAAAAATTAGGGAAAATAAGGAAGTATGAGTATTTCGAACATTAATGCCAAGGCAAAATGATCATGCAACCAAGAAAGAATAGTGATACATACGCACACTCAACCACACACACACACATGCGATGGGACCCACCGATGGGTCCCACCCCATGTGAGTGTGTGTGTCACAATCATTATTGGAATAGAAGTGAGGAGTATTACAAAAATAAGGGGATAAAGATTGAGAATTCAGTCAAACCAACAAATTCATTACGCATAGACAACTTCAGTTTCCACTATATAAAAGAAAGTAGGAGTACAAGATACGAGAGTAAATTCGTTACACCACCGGTGTAAAATCGGCTAGGTGCGGTTTGCATATGTTATTGGTTGGTTTGGGTACAAAGTAGTTTGTCATTTGTTATTCTTAATCTATTACATGGGGGAGGGGGAAAGGACAATCGACACGATCCCGACATGTAGTGTGGAACATCCAAGAGCTCTATCGCATAAGTTAACCACCACTTGCAAACCGATTAAACTGGTTCGGTTTGTTTTTTTTCCATAAAAATCGACCGGACCGAACCTCACGGCTTACATCCCTACTCTGAACACTAAAGGGTATTGATTCCCACAACAAAAACTATTGAACCACACCTATTTTGGCGGTGTTCCGTTAAAAGTATTTTTAGAATAAACTAATTTTTCATATGATTATTTTTTTTATGTGATATAGTACGAGAGAGAGAATGACCGATTTTAATTTTAATTTTTGAAAGAAATTACAACTACATTTACAAATGTGTGGGGCCCGACGCGCACTTACATTGTTTTTCCCAAAATTGTCGAGCTCGCAAGCAGGTGGAATTGGTTCCGAATTTTGGGAATTGGACCGAACGAAAGTCTCAATCCATCAGCTCTCTCTCTCTACGTTCCCGCATCCTTCAGCGTAGTCTTCAATCGGAACGTACCTCAATGGCGAACAGCAACCTACCTCGTAGAATCATCAAGGTACTGCACTTGATCTCCGCCTTCTTCGCTCGATCCCCACGTGAATTCACTCGATTTCTCTCTTTATATTCTTCAACCTCTTTGTTTTCATAATTACCTCAATCTCTCTCTTAATTTGCACAAGATTCATTTGTTGTTTTTGCTTCGGTTTTCGTGATTTTGCTTGTTTGACTGATTTGTTTCCTCGTGATCCAACAGGAAACGCAGCGTCTCCTTAGCGAACCTGGTAAAAGCTCCTCATCCCTTACTCTGTACATAAACATATAACTGTTGTCTTTAATTGGGGCCGGTGGGATTGGCCCAAGATTAGTCGAGGTGCCCGTTAGCTAGCCCGGACATTGAGTTATCAAAAAATATACTCACTATTGTGCCTATGTGATGTAGTATGGTTTGAATATTGAAATCTGAATTGTTAGCCTGTTAGGGTGTTTTGTTATGAAATATCTGTTACTCTGTATGTATGCTTTTTTTTTGCCTTTAAAGTCATTTGTGGTGTATGTGTCATTTCAAAGTCATTTAGTGATGGATTACTAAATATGGTTTCAATTAGAACCCGCATATCATTTGCCCTCCTTTTTAGTCATTTCTGGAGTGATATTTGTTGCTGTTCATTGTTGATTGGAAACTGCAAGCGTATGATTTCTAGATTTCCTTATGAAATGTTTTGTTTGAAACCTAAGTCATCTGATAACTTCTTGTTGTGATTTTGGTACAGCACCAGGAATAAGTGCATCACCTTCGGAAGATAATATGCGGTATTTTAATGTCATGATTCTTGGTCCTTCACAGTCTCCCTATGAAGGTAACAAGCTCAACATTTAAGCTTGTTAATGCTATTTTGTTGGTGGTGTTTTTCACGGTAGTGCTAAGTGCTAACAAATTAACAATCAGTAATTCAATCTTGTTGATCGTTCATTTGTGTAATTTTTAAGCATCACATTCTAGTTGTTGTCTCTATTCTTTTGGTGAGAAAACTGTGGGGAAGACGCTTATTTCCTATGTTCTGTTTTTTTTTTTTGGTGGTCGAGTGAGTAAAAACTTGACCAACTAACCTTGATATTTATGGTCGATTCAGTTGTGCCATGGTTCTGTATAGGTAACAACTAAAAAGGTTTCCCAGTTCTTTCATTTTTTTGTTGCAGCAGTAGTTGCCCTATGTTGAAAATTTGCCTCAAGGTCCTCAACTAAGCTAAATGATTCGATAGCCTCAGTTGCATTGTGGATGTTGTTTGATGGCTTCAAAACTGTAATTTTGTTCTCTCTCTCTCTCTCCCTTCATTGGCAACCAAACAGAAAATTAATCGAAGTGTTGGTGTTAGTTCTTTAATGGTTTGCCTGGGAAGGAATAGTGAGTCATCTGCATTTCACTTCATGAATCTTTATTCATGCTCTCTTAATTTCTTTACTTTGAGGTAATGCATTACAAATGTTGAATCGAGTCCTTTGTCACTGTATAGAGAGGTGTAAAATATAGTGTTGAATATTTTGCCTTGTGCAATGTTTATTTGTAGAATGAGGTTTCCATCTTAGCGCTTCCTTGATATCCTTTCTTGTTGTCATCATTGTTTTTAAGTTTTCTCTTGTTTTGCTTGTCATTATGTGTAGGAGGAGTTTTCAAGTTGGAATTGTTTTTGCCTGAAGAATACCCAATGGCTGCTCCCAAGGTAATTTTTATTTGTTGTGTATAATATATCAGACATTTCATTTGCTAAATTTTTTATAGTTTGAGGTGATAGAGATTAGAGGGAATTTGGTAGCGTTTGCAATCTGGTAGCTATTTACTTTGTTGCATAATGCAAAGGGTCTGTTCAGTATCCAGTTTTCAGTGCCTCCATTAAATTGATTGCCTTTGAATTGAATTGGTCCATGGTCCAACACGACACATAATGTGGACATTCTAGATTTGGAAGTTGGAGTTGGTGGTAGGGAACATAGAGAGTGGTTTGGAAGAAGGTGGGAAGAGTTTCTTGTGTAGGAAAAGGACGATTTCTGTACCGCTTCATTCTGTACGAATGGTCGGATCCCTTTATTTTGGTGCTGCAATGTGGAGATTCTATCGTCACACGTTATAGAGCTACTCATGAGTAGCACCATATAGGGACATTATGGACTAGGCTCTTCATAAGTGGTGATGGACATGGCTCTCCCTTCAGACTCCTCTCTTCTGTTCACAGTATGTATAAATGTACACGAAAAGCATACCCAGAGGCGACGCCAGCATGTAAAAAAGTTTTCTGAGTACTCTGCGGTAGGTATCAATACCTTAAAGTGGACTAACTTATTTTGAGTTGTTGGATTGGTACTTTGATGAGATCCAACCATTCATTTGTAATAATTGAAAACCAGGCCCAAAAATAAGGTACCGAGGTAGTTTCTGGAAGGTTTTCTAGGAATTTAACTACTACCATATGCGTCAAAACTTATCATCTTATTCCTCCCAATTTACAATCTCCTGTGATGAAAATTACTATTAGAGCTTCTCTACCAGAGCTTATTAAAATATTCCACGTATTTTTAAAAAAAATTATATCCACAATCTATTTTCTCCCTAATTCCATGCTAGGTTTTCTATGTGCAACATGACACATGCTGTCAATGGCGGAGCCAGGATTTCCAATCCGGGGGGGCCATTAGCCATAGGCATTTGATAGCTTTGTCGATGCCTACGATGAGGCCAGAATCACCCTCTCATGGGTGGCATTACGGAGAGAGGACTAACCTTCGTCCTCGGTCCTAAAAATAAGTTATAACAGTTGCCAAATTAGCTTTGCAATTGCAAGCTTGACGGCTATGTAACATTGATAATTTGAGACACTAGAAATCAGGAACAAAGCCCAGATTCGGCCACAGGGGTGGCACAATTTAATGAAAAACTAATTACATGTTGTATGGAAAAATGTAAAGAAAAAAATTACTAGGAAGTCATATAACTACATATAAAAAAAATGAAAAAAAAAATGAGTAATCCGTAATTTATTCATACAAATATGTAAATCGAAAGGTTTTTGTGTTTTATTTTTCATTGTACATTAATTCCTACCATAGTCCGTAAAGAAACATAGAGTAAAAATGCTAAACTTTGAGAAAAAAATTAATGTCCAAAGGTGTCATGTTTCTCTCCATTTAATAAAAAAAAAATTACAAACCTAGAGAGAGAGAGAGAGAGAGAGTGATGAGCCAGAGCTTACTATTGGTAGAAGCTTTCCCGGTTTTGAAATTTATATTGTTTTTGTTGCATTTTTTTTTTTTCCAAGTGCAGGGGGGCCGAGGCCCACCCCAGCCCCACTGTACATCTGCCCCTGCATGCTGTGGACATTCTAGATTTGGAAGTCGGAATTGGTGGTAGTAGGGAACATAGAGGGTGGGTTTGAAAAAAGGTGGGAAGAGTTTTTTGAGTTGGGAAAGGACGATACCCACTGCTTCCAGTGCCAGGGCCACTGTCCTTTCTTTGCAACGAACAGCACAAAGTCAATGTACAAGCAGAAGTTATCAAATGAGTTGCAAAATCAAATCCTGAAGTCATTTTTGCTGATTTGCTGGAATAAGTGTTTTCCTCTTGTTATGTGCAGCCATGCACAAGGAAGTACGAAAATGATTTGCCAGAAAAGAATTTCAGCTAAACAAAAAGATCCTTACTTTGTTGATTGCATTCAGAATCGGAATCACCTAACCACTCTTCGTATTGCGAGAGTTAGCTTGATATTTTTGTGACTGTACACAGTGGTATCATGTTCATATTTAGGACAACCAACTCAATACTTTTGTTTTCTCGTGCACGCTATTCATGCTAGATTTAGCTTGATTGTGTCCCTGAATCAGCACTGATTGGGTTTTGGCTGGATTTCCATGAAACTAGTTTAACAGTTCATGTTATGTTTAGCAAATTTGCCTCCTAGAAGAAGTAAACTGATCTCCAAATTGCCTTACTCCTATTGTTTAAGGTTGGATTTATGCTTGTCCATTTCTCTTTCTTTTTATTCTCCCTTTATTTTACTTGTCGCTCCTTCAACTAGTATTCTCTTAGCAGTACTTGTGCTATTGGTCTTCATTCATCTGAGTTGTCTTCTTTTGTCCTAAACTCGTGATAGTCTAACGATACCAAACCAAACCGAGCCTCATGTCCCAATCGATTGGGATTGGCTACATGAATCCTTTTTTGCCATTGAGCTCTATCAAGGGCTACATGTTCGCTGAGATTTAGAGTACTCGTATCCTTGCGGACTACAGTATCTACTGTCAATTTGGGTCTTCCTTTCCTCGCGAGGAGAGGAAGTCTGTTTCGTGAAAACATTCATTTTAAGTCTACTCTCTGTTCTGCTGCTTGCCCTGCATATATCACCGTTCTTGTTGTCTTGCACACATATTGTGGACTTATTTCATGATTTTTGCGACATTTGTTCTTCCCCTTAGCATGCCAGCTGTTGTGTTTTTTTCCCATGAGGCATATGCACTTGTGCGTATGTACTTTTATTGGTGGGATAATTGTGCATGCCGAGTCATATCGATGGATTTATTGGTTGCTTGTATGCATTGAGGTTTTCCTAGCTAGAAGAAATTTGACCGACATAATCATCTTGTAACAGGTCCGATTCCTCACCAAAATCTACCATCCTAACATTGATAAGGTTTGATATCCCCATTCCCCGTCTATAGTCTGAGGTTTCAGATTTGAAGTTTATTCCCGGTTAAACAATCTATCTTCCTTGGAATGCAGCTTGGGAGGATATGCCTTGATATTCTCAAGGACAAATGGAGTCCTGCTCTTCAAATTCGAACTGTACTCTTGAGGTAATATGGTTCTGTAATGATCTAGTAACCAGAACCCTTCGCCGTTCCTGTTTTAGATGTAGTTCCCACCTGAATCGATGCTTTGGAAATATGGTCCAGACTCAATACTGATTCCTCTTACTTAGAAATAACTATTAATTAGTTCAGTTTGAAAACAATAAATATTTATTTGAAGTTCAGAAGCTATGCGTCATTTTATTGTTTTCTGATAAAATCAAACTGATGTCAGTATGTCCAACTTTTTGGCTTTCAGCATTCAAGCACTTTTGAGTGCTCCAAATCCAGACGATCCACTTTCCGAGAACGTTGCAAAGCATTGGAAAACAAATGAAGCTGAAGCCGTTGAAACAGGTATCTCTGTAAAAACATTGTCGTAGTATCTCTTTTGACCATGTTGAGAAAGTGATTGTGATCTTTGGCAAGGACGATTATTTTGCAAATCTTCTGCTGCAAAATTGGATTGATAAAAAAGTTTAACAAACCATTGTTCAAGTTTGATTCGTAAGTTCAACGAGCTTCAAAAATGTGTTCAAGCTTGGCTTGTTTATGAGCTGAGTCAATCTCATACGAGTGTTAATCAAGTGGATCTCGAGTGGCTTGAAATTATAGAACATCATAAGCCGAACAAGCTGAGGTTTAGCTTGTTCATGATTAGCTTAAAAAACAGTTTCATCATAAACTGGTTCAAGCAATCTCGTTAGCACGAGCTTTGTTGGGATCCACCCCGTGTGAGCCGGATGGGCTTAGGTCCGGAGGGAGGGGTTAGGGTTTTTTCGTTGTAACTCTTGGATTATAAATACTTGGCTTGTGTCTTTACTTTATGTGACGAAGTGAGAGAGAGAGAGAGAGAGAGATGCGGGAGAAAACTGTGAGGAATTCAGAATTCATTATTGTGAGATAGAGAATGATTGTGTAATCACCACGGATTGATTATCTCCGGATTATTGTGAAATCCCCTTCCCCGTGGAAGTAGGTCCGTTGTTTGGCCGAACCACGTATATTGTGTCTTGTTTCTCTTTGATTTTACTGTTTTGTGCGTGAGGTGCATGTTTCGCATAACAAGCTTAAAATAGAGTATTTTGGTTCGTTTATCAGCCTGCATTATATATTTGCTCTTAATTGGGCTTCATTTTTCATGAAACCTGCAGCAAAAGAATGGACCCTGCTATACGCAAGTGGTGCTTGATGAAGTCGTGGAGTTTACAACAGAAGATGTAATGTATCTTGTTTGACTCTAGAAATTAAATGGAAATTGGGAAAGACATCTTTTCATGAAATTGAATTGTATAATAAGATTAGCTTGTGTTCTTTAGCCTTGCAATTTCGAATTGTTCCCTTGGAGGTTGGGGTCGGTGCAGTTTAATTGGGCTTTGAATAGATGGTGACGATAATGGAAAATCGATAATCGGTTCAAGTTTTTATAACAAAGAACCCGGGGGATCTGCCGACCCTTAGGGACGGCGGGCCTTCTAATCCATCCGAGCGGTCCATCTCGATATCAACGATTCAAATTTGCAGATGAATTATTACTCCCCTAAAGTTTCATTGGACGCGTTTGTTTTATCTCTACCTCTCTCTTGAAAATTTTTTCCCAACACCTTGATTTTTTAAAATACCCTTTAATTGCAATGTCTCTTTAACTTTATCAATTTTTCAGTGCCGAGCGGGTACCATGTAGTACCCGCACGTGCACATCCGGCCGTCCATTGCGGTTTTGGACGGTCTGGATTATGGAGAGAAAGGGGGGAGAGGGGGTTTCGATCTAGGCAATCCAATACACTTTTAAATGGCCTGGATATAGTGTCCAGGTACCACGTAGGCTCGGCCACGTGGTACCCGTCCGGCATATAAAAAAATTTCCTTTAAATTAGTAGCTATGTAGGTTACATAAGTATGGCTAGCCATTAGTTCCCATTAATTAATGGGTAAATGTACATATGTGTATTAAACATGTACTCCTATTTATGTGTATGTGTATGCATACATGTAGAAACCATTTTATCTTCTATCTTGTTCGAACTAAAGAATTTAAGTTCGCATATTGTTATTAGTGGAGCAACTACCACATCAATGGTACAGAAAACCACACCAAATTTCATTACTGTAATGTAATAAAAGAAACTTGTCACCTTAACTTATACTCCGACTATCTCTCTCTCCCGCGAGGATAGGAAGCCAAAAAAATGCGTTATTGTTGGTATCTTGCCGACTCTTTTTTTTTTTTTTTTTGCCCACTTGGTTTTGTTGCTGCTTTTTGCCATTTCATTTTCAATTGAATTTAACTAGGTTGGTCTTTTTCGTTAGAAAAAAATTAATAAAAATTTCGAGAGGCGGAGAGATAAGTTGAAAATTTGTGTATAGTAGCAATATATGGTATTGTGAATTCCTCGAGGCTTTCTCAATGTTTTTACTATTTTATTCTATTGAAATCACTTTTTTTTTTTTATTCTTGTGATGAATGGAATTCTAAAAAATAATAAAAGTAGTTACTTTGGGTGTAAAAAGATGAAATATTCCATCAAGAACAAGTTAGCTAGCTGTACATTTTGTGTGTGTGTGTGGAAGTGGAGTGGATTCTACAAGGAAAGAATTCACTAAATTAATCGGACAGAGGGGGTGCTACACAGCGTGATGTGCGGGACGTGGCATGGCTGTGCTAGTGTCGGTCCGATGATCGGAGACTTCCATCGCGTAGAGCACGTCGAGTACTACAAGTGTACCAAAAATCAACTCGATCGAATATTGTTAAGTGCGTCATCGGAACACATGTCCAAATTAATCACACACACAAGTGTCAATGGCAGTGTTCGGTTGGGAGCTTTGCTCCGGTTTTGCCCAGTTTCTGTTTTGCTTACATCATCACTTTTCTCCATTTTCTCTCTATCTCTCTCCACTTATTACACCTGCTTACATCATCAAAACTAAACTAAACTAAACAAAACCTACTAACCGAACAAGGCCAATATAGTTACAAACCCTAACCAATAACTAATGGAGATTAAATTCCTTACGCAGGTGGTGGAAATCATAAATTTTCTGCCACTATTAGTATGGGCCTCGTCATGTGTTTATTATTGATCTGAATCGTTCATCTTGAAGAGTCTATAAAGTAGTACACCCTTAGGAAAAAATCAATTTAATCAGATACTAATGGGTATATCAAAATGTAAATGTTGGTCTATAAATGCATATATGTCATGGACTGTTTAACTTTTTAATAAGACCGACTCTTTGATAAACCAAAATTCAATTTTTATACAATATTTGATCAAGTTGGTTTTTGAGTGGATAAACCACTTTGTAGCCCTTATAAAATGAACGGTTCCAATTATAACAATAAATGCACGATAAAGACTGGACAAAATCCTTATCAATTTCCAGCAGAGGTGGCTCTACATTGGCTTATGGGTTGTCACTTGAACACTCTAAAAAAAAATTGTTTAGAATACATGTAATTTTTTGTAGTTTTATAAGTTTTATCCTTTTTGAACACTCAAACTAAAAATATTTGAACACCCTAAGCGTAAATATTTGAACACGTAACCCAAAAAAATTTGAACCAGCAGCCCAAAAAAATCAGCATACAAACCAATTCAATATAAAGACCCCAATTAAAAGCCATAAAAGGTTTCATAGCTTTCCATAGATGGTTAATTGAACAACCTAACATTTACATACTACATATAATAATTTTTGTTTTGAGATTTTTTGAACACTTATTCCTATACTGTAAACATCCATCAATCCAGGAAATTCACAATTGAATACCCAATATATTAGCTCAAAACAAAGTACATACTCTTAATAACAAAAATTACAAAGATAGAGAACAAAAAATATCTATTGGTATCGATGCCGTGCTTTGGCTTTCTCTGAACAACAATCAACTCTATATCTCTAAAAAAAAGAGTAACATAAAAAAAAAATCATGTGAACCTATTCACCAGACAATTTTCCTACAATAAAAACTAATGTGTTTATGTGCCGGTTTAATTTTGCTTGGTTTAAAAAATAGAATTCGCCTAAAACATGTAATTGTGACATATGTCTTACGTATTTCCATGTTATTTGGTCTCATTATTAAAACTAATATATAAAAAATTGTGTATATATGGTTAGTTATTGGAGCTAATAACAAGGTAATTTTCGAACACCCTGTTTAAAAATTCTTGAGCCGCCACTGATTTTCAGAAGTCTAAACAGAACCTCCTCCACCACATTCTTCATCGAAGCAATATCTTCAACACTCTCCTAACCTTCCACTTTTATGCCCTCCAACCATTCAAGACGTCAAATACTTGTCAATTGTAGTAGACCCAATTAGGAAATACTAGACTGTCTCTCTCTCTCTGTGTCTCTCTTTCTCTCTCTAGATGTCAAAAGATATGAAACCAAAAATGAACTTATAATTAAGGTGGCCTAATTAGCTGAATGTTTGTTCAAAGTTCACCAAGGTCTCGATTTTGAAATATAGCGTCTACTAAATTACTAATTAATCTCCTAACCTATATATATTGTACGAGTTCCTTGGCATTCCTTGAAAGAAAAAGAAAAAAAAAACGAATGAACTAATGAAACTCGTTACGTTCGTTCTGAAAAGAGATCGACTCCATCGATCACGAACCACATAGTTAATTAAACGTACTTAAATGTACTGCATTCTACAAGCAAAAAATTCACTAAAGTTAATTACCAGACAAAAACCCTTAATCATAACTAAACACATAAAAACTGCAATAATTTTACAAAACCCTAACCAATAACCCAGCAGCTTGCCACTTACCACAAAACTAATGAGATAATTAACCCAACAAAGACCCAACAAAATCCTCATCAATTTGCAAGAGTCTCAACAGAACCTTCTCCCTCATCTCCTCCACCACATTCTTCACCGAAAAAAGTTCTTCAACACTCTCATAAGCTTCCACTTTTACACCCTCCAACCATGACCTCATCGTCATCATCTCCTCCTTGACCTTACTATTACACTCACCACCACCACCACCTTCATTACTTTTGTCTTTCCCACTAATGTTCAAGTACTTGTCAATGGTAGCATCGAAGGAGGGCTCGCCGTGGGTGAAAGGCCGGCCGGCCGGAGAGAAGGCGACGACCGCAATGTCGGCGCCAGTGAGGCTGTGGAGCTCGTGGGCTTTCTTGAAAAGACCCTTTCTTCTCTTGGAGAATGTCACCATCCTTTCCTCTTGCTTCTCCCTCCTCTTTATCTCAATTTTTTTCTTCCCTGTACCCATGTCTCTCTCTCTCTCTCTCTCTCTCTCTCTCTCTCTCTCTCTCTCTCTCTCTCTCTCTCTCTCTCTCTAAATTTGTTTTTTTTGTTTTTTGTTTCTCACTCTAAAGAACTCTTATCAACTATCATATTTGTACAAACGAGGGGAATGTTATTTCTAAATCTTTGGTTATGCGCGCGCATTACGCACCAAATCAAGAGATTTCAAGGGTGGAAAGATTTGGTATTAATTACACTTGGTTAATTTTTCTTACTTCACACACAAGGAAATTTTTACCATGTAGTAGTTTAGGAAAGGGTTATTTTTTATGTCGCAATAAAACCCTGGGATTAAAATTTGTGCGCTGAAGTTTGTTGTATAAAAAAGGCCTAATTTATATAATTTTGGCGGAAAAGGCTACAATACACACCCCTTATTTGGGTGTGTATGATACACACCCCTATAAAAGTTACCAATTTTTTGTAGAAGTTACGAATTTTTTTATAAAAGTTATGAGACACACCAAAATGTTACGAATCATATTGCTGAGAAGTTACGAAAAACTAAAAACTGTTACGATTGCCGATGAGGTGGCACAATCTGGACCATACAATAAGTGCATATGGTACACCCAAATAATAGGTGTGTATTGTAGCCATTTCCAATTTTGGCTGTAATGAAAAGCCTGTGTTATTTTTTAGAAACAAAGCTCTTTCCTGCACAATGTTCTAAATTTTTTGTATCAATTAATTTAAAGATCTCAATCGTTTTTAAATTAGTACGAAATAAACTCACAAATTTATGCACGGAATTACTTTTAATATTTATCTCAATATTAAGATGTTTTTTCGTAATAGACTAAAATTATTAGAACATATGGAAAATTTCGAAAGTAGTAGAATTTTAGAACAAATATCGAAACTATTAATAATTTAAGCCGCGACAAAGAAGCCCTTGCAACTTTTGATACAATATGCTACATTTCCTTAATTTGATTGTATGGGTAAACCATTCGGTACCTTTCTTGAGACAGGAACGGAGGTGCCGCGCAGCATGCTGTACAGCCGTTGCCGGCGCCGCGTCAGCATCGTTCTGACTATCGGAGACATCCAACGCATAGAGCTCGTCGAGTGCTACCAGTATACCAAAAGTAAACTCGATCGGATATCGTTAAGTGCCTACACATATAACTTGGAAAAAATGGGTTCAATAGTTTTCATCCAGTGTTTCAAGCCGATTCTTTTCAAGTTATATGTGTTCCGATGAGGCACTTAACGATATCCGATCGAATTAATTTTTGTACTCATGTAGCACTCGACTAGCTCTACACGGTAGATGTCTCCAATCGTCGGAACGATCGTCGGAACGATGCCGGGCGCGGTACCGGCAATGGCCGCATAGCACGTTGCGCAGCACCTCCCCTGGACCTTGAGACATTAGAATTTCTCGGATGCGCATGTAGGGATAAAACACTATGGAAATGGCTACAATACACACTTATTAAAGGTGTATACCGTATGCACCTATTGTATGCATGGTCCATATTGTGCCACCTCATTGGCAATCGAAACATTTTTTAGTTTTTTGTAACTTTTCAGCAAATATGATTCGTAATATTTTCTTTGATTCGTAACATTTTGGTGTCTAGTAATTTTTTTTAAAAAATCGTTACTTTTGTATTGTAGCTTTTTGCAAACACTTATTAGTACGGTTCAGTTTGTTCCGGTTTAAGGAAACCGAAACCGTACCGACTGGTGCGGACCGAGGGGGTGCAAGGGGATATTTGGCCCCTGCACTCCCTCCAATTTTCTTCCTATTTATAGTACATTTTTTTATTTTTTTTATAAAATTACTAAAAAGTTATCCCCACAAACTAGGAAAAATTAATAATTATACGTCCGCCACTACAGGTGACTTGGTATTACACTCGGGTTCGGCCAGCTATCTGAATTTTCCTTGGGCACTTGGTCGAAACAAGTTTTACCTTTTTTGCTTTTCTGTGTTGGGCCAAAAGCCCACAGTCTGGAGTGGAAAAAAAGCAGCACTCATTTGGGCCACATGCAGTTGCAAAGTCCAACAAATAGATGAAGCACAACAATAAGAAACACCAACTCCAAAATAGCAAGATTGAAATTTTTACACTATTAGAGGTTTGTCCAGTCGTTAACTTTAGAGTCTCGAGATTAGTCAAAGTGTATGCAAGTTGACCTATGACACCTGGGTAAATAAAATTCGGTTCACTATGATTTAAAGTGGTCATAATTGGTCAAAAATCAAAGTTAGATTTAATTCCTTGCAAAATATTTAAATTGAACCAAACTAGGCCTCCGAAAAACAAACCAAATTAATTATTTTGATCGATTTTTCTATTTCACCACTATGCCAAAGTATTATTTGGTGATGGCGACCGATGCTCTTTGTAACAAATAATTGTCATGCGCTCTTGGGAGACTTTTACGTAGTGCTCCAAAACCTTTATTAGCAGGCAATAAGATGAGGTTCACCAAGCATGGTTTTTCAAAAGATTTTAGCAAATGAGTTCAGAATGCGCTAAAATCATGGTCTTTCAAATCAAAAAATTAAGTGTTTTCGTGTATTATTTTTAAAATTTTTCTCACCGAATTAAGGTACACGAGGAGTACTTTAATTAGGTGCGAAAAAAATCGAAAAAGCGATTCACAGAACCACTTCATTTTTTTATTTCAAAAAATTATTTTAGCACCTACTGAACTCATTTACTAAAATCATGGTTGATTTTAGCAACTGAGTTGCTAAAATCTTTTGGAAAACTATGCCAAATGTCTGACTTTCCGCAAATGTATAGGAGTAGTTGATAGGCTACACCTTATCTAAACAGTATTTTATGAAAAGATATTTTGACTATTAAAAATACCAAAAAATACCATTTAGACGAAAAAATATAAACCTCGTATTTTTACCGGAAAACAACTACTATTTTGACGTTATTCTGAACGAAAAAATTATTAGCGTGAAATGGCCCTCACACCTTGACACAACCACCCTAAGCGACACCTACAGACCTACCACTCTACTAGATTCAACAAGCTCTACTTTTATGTACGCAGACGTATACATATCCATCATGTATCTGTATTCAAAGCTTGCTCCATAATCCTTTTCTGGCATTTTGGGTTAATATATTGTGAGAATTCAACCTACTTTATAAATTGTGAAAAGACAATAAAAGACAATTTACAAAAAAAAAAAAATAAGTGTATAAATATCACAAAAATATAAGAGGAAAAAGATGTTGTAGCACCACGTGATAATCGAATTATATTACTCCTTTTCTACACTCCTTGGTCGTACGGTTTTCCCAAAGAGTGACCGTTTCAAATTTTTCACGCGCCACTAACTGCGCGTGAGCATAAGAATATAGTCATCTTCTTTTTCTTCAATTCTTGATCCACAAAACTCTTGAAATTTCTTTCTTTTAAACCTTGTCCCAAAAATATAGCCTACTGTCGCTGAATAAAGTAGTATAAAAGATATTAATTTTTGCACTTCATTATTTATAAATACATTTAAAAATTTATCTTTTAGTGCTTAGGTACAACACAATTCTCAAAACAAACAGCCCAAAAAAATACTCCTAAGCAAATTTTATTGTGAGTTCATGAGAAAATCGAGTGCCGAAATTATTTGTGATAAAGTATTTTGGAATTATCATAACGTAATATCTTTTGAAACAATAAAATGTTGGCTCATTTTTCAATTAGATTCAGTCCAATGCATTTCCTTCAGATGACGCCGGGAAGATGAAGGGCTTGTCATCGAATATGGGCTTTTAAAAGTGTTTTGAACAATGTAGATTTAAATTAAAACTTCTCATTCACAGAAGAGTTTTAAATAGAACAGACGGCCCCCGGGTCACTAATCATCAGGCGCAAGTTAGCACCAACAGCAACGCTTTTGGACCTTTCTTTTTGTTCTCATTCCTTTTCTTTTTTTGGGAGGTAGCAAAATTAAATTCTAACATGTGATTACAAAAATGTGGAAACCCTTCTCAAGAGGGCTTTTGACTCGGGAGGGGAGGCTGCTATGCACTTCCCCGCACAGCAGTTGTTGTGCAGCTAAAACGGCCCCGTTTGGTGGGCAATCCAAATGGTTTGTCAAATGCGTTCTTGTGGGAACTACTTTCGGGTCCCACACAAACGATCTGTAACAACAGACAATTTTTTCACAATATGTTTAGGGATTCAAAGTTAGAGATTCAATATCGTCACGTCTGAACGCGTATAACTTGTGAGATACTTGCGTTTCGAAGTCAATTTCTTTAAGCGTAACAACAATGAAACTAATAAGAAAATGGAGGGTTAAGAGAGGCCTATTGATCTCTAGTGAAATATATAATCCAGCTTAGGCACCACGTCAAAATAGCCTTAATAAACAATCAAAGAGTAGGTTTAGGGTTTCTCAGACTATAATTTTCCTTTCTTTTTGGAACATTCCACTCATGAAAAACAAAAGTAATTAATGGTATTTCAACTACCAAACCACCCCACTTAAAGAGATATACCGACCATCCATTAAAAACTTGTGTACTTTAGCCAACGTCCCCCAAGAAACATACTGGTTCACCGGATAACAAGTGATTGCACAATACAAAGCTTTTGTGGGCCCTCTCCGGGCCCTTTCCGTGCTCAATTTGATGATCGAAATCGTTCACTTTTTAAAACTTGTTTAGACCGGGACATGCAATGGTTGTTCAACAAAACAATCGGGGGCAGGCAATTCCTGGGAGAACAAAACAGGCGAATAGGAATATGGCTATGATATCGATATCTTTGAACACAAGCAAGATCGGAATTCATTTACATTCCGATCATGTGCTGAATGATTTCCAATCGACATAATTTTTGATATGTTCCATGTTCTTCACAAACTCTCAAAAGTGAACAGTACAATTGTCAAAATCCATTAATTGTGCGGGGAGCACAATAGAGTGAGCTTGCTCCCCACAATTGACTATAGATTCGATTCTTGGAATTAAGCTGCAATAAAGTAATTTCTCGCAAATCCCTAAGTCTCAGAGTGAATGGTCTACTTATGACCGGACCGAGAAAGAGACTAGTCGAGGTGCACATCAGATAACCCGGACACCTCCCGACAATCAAACCCAAAAAAAAAGGGAGTTTGTCATGGACTGCTATTTTGACCAATCACATGTAAAGATATTGATAGCACATTCGTACAAAAACAGACTCCCAACTTTCCCACCACCACCAAGTTAATTAGAATGTCCAACCATATCACAGTGGATATTATACTGCCCCTGCTCAAAGGAAACTTTCTTATGGTCCAAAATGTTGAAGTTCAAATGAAGGAAGATAAACGCACAAGACTAGTCGAAAACCGGCATATCTCAGGCCAAAAAAATGACAATTTTATTGATGAAGCAATTGGGTCAAGATACAACAATATCAATAACATCATCACAGGCATCTGATCTCCCTAAATGACTTCCAATATTGTGTATATATATATCATCATCGATTCATAATACTAACTTACATGTACATCCTCGTCTAGAAGCCGGCCAGCCATCTCTCTCTCGAAGTGCTAGAAAAGTCGATTTGGTGAATTTTACACGTCTATTTCTTCTTCTTCCTCGATGAACAACGTCGATATGCTAGATGCCGATATGCTAGAACAAGGCTGGGGCTTTCGAAAAGAGAGAAGAAGAAAGTAGCTTTGAATGGGGGGGAAAGGAAAGGTAATGGGAGGAAAATGAAACCAGAGAGCAATGAGAAATGAATGAATAAATAGAAACTGCAATAACGAACTAATATATTCCAATGGCATTGGCTCCTTATGAGAGATTATTGTGTAGTATGGTGGGGGCGGAAAAGATGAGCAATGAGAGGATGGAAGAAAAACGGCCGACAAAACAGTAGTATACAGTAGTATGCGATATGGTCGTTTTCTAAAAACTGTAATGCCTCACCGAGGACTCCAAAACTTCTGGACTAGGGCAAACCATTTCCTTTACTCGGCTGCCCTTCTTGTAAATCTTGAACGTCGGTACAATTCTCACATTCTCAGCAGCTGCAACTGCTGGGGTCTCCTCCACATCCACCTTTTATTCATATGCAATGAGTTAGTGTCTATGTTCAAAGCTTTTTTTGTCGAAAAAAGTGCAGGTCGGATGTAATAGGAATTGACTAGAGATGTAAGCAACTTACCTTGAGAAAATTGACAGACGGGTACCGTACACAAAGTGTATCAAGGAAGGGAGATATTTGCTTGCATTGATGATTGGCTACTGTTTTGAAATGGACTACAGAAGCAACTGCAATTCAAAATTGAAGTTTCAAGGCTTCGGATGTAAACTAAGGGAACAAACTAAAAAGGTGAATGTGAATGACATACCTGGAGAAGATATCGCAGCCCTAAACTGCTCAAGACCCCATACTGACTCCACTTCCCCGCCAAACTTCATGTTATGAACGTCCTCCCCTCGAGATTTCTTCAATGCCACTTGGGCATGGAACAAAGACTCTGCAACTTCAGTGTCATTTGGGAGTTCCCTCCTCAAGACCTCATAATCTCTCACAGCTTCAGCCCAGCGCTCAAGCTACAATCCACAATTATTCAAACTTCAAATAAAAGAACACTCGCATACTCTGTTACTTGACCTCGATGAATGTCAAATGTAACATACGGGTATACCTGAGTCTTATATTAGTCCAATACTCTTTTTCATGATATGGGACAGTGCAAAATAGTTTATGCTTAAGAATAAGAATTTTGTTTCATGAGGTAAAACGTGTTTAGAAAGTTGCCATAGACCATTTCCATCACGATATACGATATGAGACCATTTTGCATAGTACTGCAATCAAATTGAATATATCATATGCTTCCTAAAGTGTAAGTCTCCGTCTTACTAAAGATGGCAGGGTATATCCGAAAGCATACTTCATACATGTAACACGCTCACATACTCAACTTACGCTTATGATATAAAGAAAGAGTTTCATAAGCAATTTACCTTGTTGTTTGACGCAGCCCTTCTAAGCAGGGCTTTGGTGTAGTTGGGCTGGATACGCAGAGCTTGGTTGCAATCATCTAGTGACCGCTCCCAAAGCCCACGATAATACCAACAAGCCGCTCTGTTGCAATAGAGTATAGCATTTGAGGGGTCGAGCCTGAGGCCTTCTCCATAAGCAGAGCAAGCTTCAGTATACCTTTCTGATTTGAAGAGATCATTCCCACGTGCACGAGCTCTTGCCACCAGCCTCACATTATTGAGCAGAACAGAGATATCAACATTTCGTGGGTCAATCTGACTCGCTTTCTCAGCGGCTGCAACTGCATTCTCGAACCTGCAATACATCCATCATCTATCTTCACTATCCGTCATAATCCTAGAGTTCTATTTGCAAATGAAACAAAGACATTATGAACTCACCTTCCGAAAGCCATCTCAATCTGCACTTGGACAAATAAGAGGTATGCTTCAGAGAGCATGCCGAAAATTTTTGACTTAGACCAAGAGGGAGTGGATGGTTCAAATGGAGGAATGTTTAATAGGCTTGAACTGGCATCTTCTAGCTGTTGGAGCTTCAAGAGGGCTTCTACTTTACATGTATGCAGCTGTGAATTCAATTTTCCAAAAGTTCAATCAAGTAGTGTACACCTTTTAGACAACAGATATGAACACAACAAAGTGCAGACAAAATTGCATAGGATTCAAACTAGTGCAGTGGGGACCAACAAAAGTGGTCAAGCTTCTATGTACTTTTCGGCATGTGTTGCGTTCATTCTCTATAATCACACTAACAGAAAATTTGAGACATTGCCTCACCTCAGGAGAAGCATCAGCTCCGGCAGCAATGGCAGCATCAGCTTCCCTCATTGCACTCCTCCAGTCACCAATTTTCCGGGCATCTGTGCATTTGCGCAAGTGCATTTCTACTGCTTGCAACTTCTGCAACTCATTTGCGTCTGGTTGGCATCCCGGAAAACAAATGTACCTCCTCGCATTTTCAACCTGCCCTACCCTGTGACACTAACAGGAATTAGAATTTTGTTGCACAAATGATGCTGGAGAAACAAAACAACCCGAAAACAAGACAAAGGAGCATTGGAGACATAAATGGAGGTAGAACTTCCCAAAAAAATACGATGATAACAACCAAGTTAACATGAATACAAACTCAATGAAACTAGAATGCTCTTCAGACTTCAAGTAAAGAAGCGAAAACTCTTGAATCGTCAAAAAGGAGGAAATTTGGCCAAGTCCAGCAAAAACTGAAGAAGCAAAATTTGGAAAGCCCATTAGACATTACTCAACACATCTAAAAATGGAATCCATCCTTCCAATCACTCACAATGATAGTCAAACGGCCAATTCATTTAAAAAGATTACAATGTGGGAAATTGCAGCTAAACAAATACCATAAGAGCTAAACAAATACCATAAGGAAACACATCAGTTAACCAGTTCACACACAATGAAAGGGACCAGGGGTCCCGTAGTGAGCCAATGCGTTAGGGGTGTAGGTACTACAGGCGACCTACACCCCTAAGTGCATTGGGGGCCAATATCCAAAACCCTTGATCCAACGACATACCAATGCAAAACAAACATTACAAGGGATTCAAATATGCCCAAAAAAACTTCCCAAAAATCTACTATGGGGTTATGAGTCATGACACTGTGGGCAAATTAAGAGACATGGTGAAAGAAAACAAGGATTCACAATCAAATTAAGTCAGCTACACGAATCTTATATGTCATTCCGTCATGCCAACATAATCAATTACTCGAGCCAAAAAAATTCACAAAAACAGAAGGGGAAAAAAAATTCAACTCACCGCAGAAAAATAGACCCCAACCGATGGTGAGCCTTGACATACCCAGGATCCAACCTAACAGCATCCTCACATTCCCTCACCGCCTCCGCCAACCGCCCGAGAGCCGCCAACGCCACCGCCGTATTAAACCGGTACGTAGCATTCCCCGGAGACATCGAAACCGCTCTCTCGTACAAATTCAACGCCTCCCCAATATTCCCAGCCCTGTATGCCTCGTTACCCAACCTCTTCACCTCTTCCGCATTATTACCCGCCCCCGTCGCCCCGGCTCGGGCCGCGGTGGTGGAGCCTCCCCGCATTATGCTCCCGTGCCCGTAATTGACAGACCCAGAGCCCAAAACGTCGTGTTTTGAATTCCGGGTACTGTTATTACTCGCTATTACGGATTTCTTCAAAACTGTACTTCCGGCCGGCAGTATGTTTCCCGTCGGAAGTACATTGATTTGGGCTGGGGAATTAACAACCGAACCCGAATCGGACCGGGTGTGGCCCGGTTTGGGCAGGCGGTTCGGGGAGCTAGAAACGGAGCCCGAGAGCTCCCCGGAGTGGGTGTTGCTGCCGGATTCGGATCTTTTGGGAGAGGGTTTGGGCCCATTGAGTCCCGAGAGGGATCCGGATGAGCTTGAGCTGCTGCTGCTAGTGGTGGTGAGTCCACCCTGGGCCGGTTGACCCGGATGCCGAGTCAGCAACGGAGAAACGGGCGACCCAGGATCGAGTTGTTTAGAATCAGGCTTGTTCTTGTTACTGTTGTCGAAGATCAGTGAGTCACGAAACCGATTGGAGAGTCTATCGGACCTTGTGTCCGAAATGGGTTTATCCGAATCCGACATTTTGGAGCATGAATGAGGGCTTCGATTCTCTCTCCCTCTCTCTCCTCTCTTCAAAAAAAAAAAAAAAAATCTAGGTATTGTATTAGGCTATTCAGCAATGTATGTGGCTGAAGGTGCAAGACGACCAGGAACTGGTAGAATGGGTGGAGGAACTGGAAGAGAGGTTTTTAGAAGGCATTTTCAGGTGTATATATATATATGTATAAATATGGAGAGAGAGAGAGAGAGAGAGAGAGAGAGAGAGATGGGGATCTCGTGATGTAAAAGGGAGAAGCAAAGAATGAATATGAGCTAGAGTTGGAGAGAGAGAGAGAGAGAGAGAGAGAGAGAGAGATGGATTTTTTACAGAGAGATGAACCAGAGAGAGGAGAGGAGAGGAGAAAATGAAAGAAAAAGAAAGGACTTTATATTCTGCTCTGTGTTTCTTTTCTTTTTTTCTTTTTCTTTTTTATATCTTTTTTGCCATTCACACCTGCATTTTCCCTTCACGAGACAAGTTTCTCTAATTTTCTAATCATTAAATATTTTCCTCATTTTTTAGTAAATCTTTTTGTAAACCCCAAGCCCACTCTCAATTAAAAAAATTAAAAAATACAGGAATACAGAGTATTGAAAATAAATTTCAAATTCATAAATGGTCCCACCTCAACTTTATTTATTTTTTACCTTGTTGTGTAATTGGCTCTTTATATTATTTTTTTTACAATAATTTTATTGAATAATTTACATGACAAGTGGAAAAAAAGGGCCATTGCAGTTTAATTTTGTAAGCCAAAGTTGGAGAAATGCATGGTTCAGAGATTTGACTCAAATTATAGGGGGAAAAGTTTGGAGAATGTAATTTGCATGGGATTATAAAAAATAAATAAAAAATAGTTTCTGCAGCTAGTTATGTTTGCACCCGATATGAAATCATCTTTACGGATTCGATTTTTATCGCATTTAAAAACAAATCCAATTGTTTGACGGAGTTTTGCATTCTCTTTATTACGATAAATGTAAACCACGACTAACTTAAATTTTTTCTCTTATTTCGTATGAAACGGTATCAATTACGGTCAACGATTAAAAAACTAAAGATGGAAACCCCGGATACGAGTAATCTAAAATAATTCACAATATTAACTATTATTTCTTCTTTGAATTAAAATAAGAAGACCAAAGCGATGAAAAACAAAAAAGTTCTGTTATATTCGCACGTTATGTCGTTATGTAAATACTTACCATAACTTTCAATAGAGTCAAAAATGAAAAAAAAAAAAATACTCTAGTTACCATCTTACAAATCTATGTCTAAATTTGGTCTGTGGTATTAGCAAAACACAAAAGCCTGACCTTGCTCATTTTATTTGGTCCATTGTGAGGAAATTTTAAAATAATTTTTGCACTCTAATTTTTTTTATACAAATGTACTTCAAATTTGGTCTTGTAGGATGTTTCAGTAGTTGTTTTTTTTTTTTAATTTCGTATACTAAAAGATAATTTTTGTAATTAATTTATGAAGAAGTAATATGCAAAAATACATTGAAATGTTAAATGGTGAATTTTTAGGAAGGGTGCGCAGGTTACGCCCATTCTATCGCGTCGTCGATGACCATTGCTCCATTACTACTATTCTCTCCACATATATAAAAGCTCCTATCCACGTCCTTTTTATTTCTTCTTTGACATAAGAATACGACATAAACTCGACACGAAATTTGCAGGTCAGGATTTTCTATTTCTGACTCTAACACGGAATACAATTATGGGACGACACAATAATACGAAAAGTTAAACAGGCCAAGTTAAGATTGAGAAAATTCTAACACGAATACGAAACAACACGACACTAGTAAGAGGTGTTAGGGCGAGCTTACGTCCATCTCGACTAACCCCTCCTCAATCTGGTCAAGATCAGGTCATCCGTATCGAAACTAGAGAATTTACAACAAATTATTTTCTCATATCAAATCAGTTAATTATGTGATGAACAAACACGTCAACCAACCAACAGGATTAACCTTTGGCTTCCGACACTCATTTCCAAACGAACATGTGCAATTACAGGTGGCCATTGATCTCCCTTGGACCCCACACAACGTAGGCCCCAAATCAGCCGAAATTACATCGGATTTGATCTGCAACTTTTAAACCAAAAACCAGGCATTGATTTTTTTACAACTGGATTTCAAAATTAATTTAGCGTGCATACCGATTAATTTCAAAATTAAAATTAATGATCGGACAAGACATGACATTAGTGATTTGAGCAATTTCAGAAAGCTTTATACGCGCTTATTACTCTGTAGTAGTACGTTTACACACTATTTTGGCTAAAAAAACCAACTTAACTTTTGTTTTGTCTTTATTTGATTATTTTTTGCGTTTGTTAGTTTTACAGCGATTTTTTTAGTATTATTGGTTTGTCTCGGCGAGAGGAATCCAAAGATGTAAAAGATTATGACTAGAACTCTCAATTTTTTGAATAAGATCGAAAAAAGTGTAAAAAACTGTATTTTTTACTTATTTTTGTCTTTATTCAAAAAAAATTATGATTTGATCATAATTTTTTACTTTTTTTATTCATCTCGCCGAGACGAACCAATAATACACAAAAAGTTGATGGAAAACTAAGAAACACGAAAAAAAATCAAATAAAGACAAAAAAATAAGTCAACAAACTTTTTAGACCGAAACACAACGTAGCAGTAATTGTTTGAAGGGTACTTTTCCCAATCTCAGATTCACGTACTTTACAGATGTTCACTTCCATACGCAAGGCAGAAGCCCAGCCCATTACATGATTTTAAGGGCCTTTTTGTGAATTCCCAAAATAGCCCCCACCCCACCAAAAAAAACTCAATTCGCATAAGCGCCCTTTATTTTACAGTTTTTTTTTTCCTGGTACCCTTTATCTCACTTGACTTGTGGAAAATCAACACCACTACATGCCTATACAATACACCCAGAATACCCAGAATGTGAAAATCAACCGCTTCTTGATTTTCATATTTTGGATATATTTTCTTGACACTTAGATATTTCCGTGAAAAATATCGAAATGAGGTATTTTTTAAGTGACATTTCAATATTTTTCAACTAGTTTTTAAGGTCATGCCGTCACCTTTGGATTTAGGCCTCTCAAGAATTTTTATATTGTTGATCTAAAATGATTATATCGAAAAGCCTCTCAAGAAGATTAGGTTTATAAGAGATTATGTTTGTCAGATATGGACAATTACATTATTATATGTCTCACTCTCTCTTGAATTTCCCTTAGGAGTAACCCTTCTCTCTTCCTGAGAGCCTCTCTCTCTACCTTAGAGAACAGCTTAGGGTTTTTATCCCTACATCCTCTCCACCGCCGCCCCCCTTTTTTCTCCCCTTTTCCACCGGCCTCCCTCCTTTTCCCTCTTCCCCTCTTCCCTCGTTTAGATCTCTCCAGGGGGTGGGGCGGCCGCCTCTCGGCCCCGCCCCCACGCCTCCTTCGGCTCTGATCAGCCACCATCCTTTCACCTCCCCGCCACCCCCTACCGCCTCTTCTCTTTCCCCTCCACTGCGCACCCCACCATAGCCCTCTCTCCGCCTCCTCACCTCCCTATCCCCTACCCCATCTCAGAACCCTGTCTGCCTCCATCGATCTGGTGGTTTTTCGACGTAGAGGTGAAACTATGGTGGCTGTATGTCCCTCCGGTGAATAAATGTCTCCAAAACCGTAGGCGGCGTGTTTGGAGTTTTTGGTTTTCCTCCGGAGCAACGACTTGGCTTCAGCTCAAAACTTTTCAGCATGACTCGGCGTGACTCAGTGATGAGTTAATTCGGGTGACTCAACTTGGTTTGAGATTGTGTCTAGTTGTTTAGTTTTTTTGCAAGTTTTCTGGTGCTTTCAATTTAGTATTTATTTTAGCAATTTCAGTTTGTCTGGTTTAGCAGTAGAGTTTCATGGTATCTATCCTATTATACTGCGGTTTAGTGATTAGTGGTTGGCTGGTTGCGGTTCGGACTACCCTCCCTATTTGAGGTTTTGATCTCTGCGGCCCGCCCTTGGATGTGGGTTGCTTTCTATGTTTCTCGTCGAAGCATGATCTTTCGACAGGGGATACCCACGTTCAGAATCTCGCGTGTCAGCGGAGGTTTGCATTGCTGTTTCGTCTTTCAAATGAAGGCTTTGGGGACGGCGGTTGATGGAGGTTTTCCTCTCTCGCTGGGTGCTGCGGGCGTAAAGGCCTAGGTGGATTTTGAATCCTTGGGTTTGGAGGCCAGGTAGTGATCGTGAGGCCGTGAGGTTTTTGGATCTCCATTTGGACTTAATTTTATCTTGGATTTGGATTACTCTTGTCTTAGGGGCTGAGTGTTTTCATCTGATACTCCACATGTACTCGGACCTCGATGTTCGTTTTGTGAAGAGAGCATTATGCTCGTGTTAGGGTGTAGGCATTAGCTTCCTATAATGCTTCATTGTATTTTCCTTTTCCTTGTATTCGCTTGGAGATTCTTGTAAGTGCCGGATGGCATTTTGATGAATATGATATAACAATGAGTTTGGGATTAAAAAAAAGAAAAAAAAAGAACTACTAATATATAGTGATTGTTGGGGTTTTGGTATTATTTTTTGGTCACATACTTATTGATATCGGGTTAATATGGATCATACGCCTAAATACGTAAAAATTATATCCATTCTATAGTTGATTTAAAATATAAAAAATCAGAAGGAAGAATAAATATGTTTCAAGAAATATATGTTTTTGGACCCGTCAATACATGTCTTTTTCCGATTCTAATTTAACTTCTTGTTAATAGATAATCGAAGTGGGCTTCTATATAATCGAAGTGCGCATTAATTGGTCTGTACATTTTGGGTTATCAAAACAATTACGAAGAGTAAATATATGTTTTTTTTTTTTCTGCTTCTAACCAAATTGCTTTAAAGAATGGATAGAACATTAAGAAATCAATTTGGTTGTGAGTTTTGAGACAAATATTTTGAGAAATATTTTTGAGATAGTGTTTGGATGGATTTTTAGAAAAAGTAATAATTAGATAGAGATGTAATAATTGGAGAGAGATAGAGAGAGAAATGAGAATAATGATTGGAGAGAGGGGTATGAGTAGAGAGATAAATGTGATTAATGATTGGAGATATGAGAGATGGGGAAATAATCTTTTTGGAAAAGTTTTTGGAATTGTGAAGTGAACAAAGTGAAAATCTTTTTGGGTTAAGTTTAAAAAATCAAAATATAACGCAAATGCCTAAAAAATTTCAGGGGCAGTGCTGTAAATTTGGTAGGGCATGTGAGCGAAATGATGACAACCTCATTTTTTTTTTTTTATTTAAAAAAAAAAGAGTTGAAAACTTGAAATTAGAATGACAGTATCCACGGCAGCTGGCCACGTGCTTGAGGAGCTCCGTGCCAGCTGGCCTATACGCAAAGCCCTAGGTGGCCCCCAGCTAAGCACATAACGGAAGTCATAACGGCGTCTTCGTGACTTTCCCCTAATATTGCCTCTCGAATGGAATATTCCGTTAGTGACTACGCTGGATGGTGACTAGCCATAAAGAGTGGGTGGCAGTGAATGATGACGGCCGGAGATCCTCCAGGTCAGAGGTAATCAGAGTGATAAATCCCCTGGGCAAAGGTAATTATCTGGTGTTGTTTTGTGTTGGACATAGGAGGGACCCGTGGTTGGTGCTGTCTCTTCAAGAACAACATGGGTGTCTGTAGTCGGTCATAAACGCCTTAGATCACATCGTATTCAAACAAATCTGAATCGTCGCTACTGAACAAATCTGATTCGTCCATGGCCGATCACGGACAGTTGTGATCGATCCAACACCCATTCTGTCCACGAAGGGACAACACCATCCCTGTTCCGATATAGGAGTGGGTACTTACTCTTTTTATGACTCAAGTGTTCATACCAGTTTCTCGCAACTCGATTAAGGATAAGTTTCCACTATGTTATTTTTGATATTTCAATCAGTTAGAATATGAATGTGAGAATATATAAAGTATTAAAAATTCCGAAGTATTTTTGGTGAAAACTCGGATTAATTTTGGGGGCCAACACAACCGACCATTTGCAGGGATCCTAGTTTCAATTGGAGAAAATCTATGTGTGAACTGATTCCAAAAGAATGGATAACACCTGAGAAGTTTTGAAACTGAAAACTTAAGGGATCAAGAAAACTTTTTCAAGTCTCAGGTCTTCGTCTTCACTACGAGGCTAGCCCTTTAAGAGTAGCTTTATTTTTTTATTTCTTAATCAGACATTAAGATTAGCTGAGGCACTAGTATTTCGTGATGAGAATTTTTTGGGTGCCGGGCACGTACCACATGGGGCATCCAGTGTGCATCCCGATTGTTCAAAAAAAGTTTTGGACGGTCTAGATTTTAGTTATACTTTTCTACCGAAGAGTTTAACTTAAATCTGCAGCTAGAAGAGTTTAACTAAAATCAGCATCAGTGATTACTGAGATAGACAACTGTAATAGGACGTCAAGAGTACTATGTCAGATATCACGTGGCACCCTACACGCACCCAAATTCTTCTCGTTGGTGATACTATTACATATACACTGCTTAAAGAACAATGCTAGCCACACCCACCCGCGCCCCTATGTGAGAGTGTTGTGGGACTTGGGGTACGGTTGTTGTGTACATCCAGAGAGTCCGTTGCTCGGATGGCGACCCTCATCCTGAACGAACGGTTCAAATGCAAAAGTGCCGAGGTGAAATTTAGTCTGTCCATCTGAGCAACGGACTACTAGAATGTGCACAGTATTCGCTATGCATGGGGCTTACACAACAGCAATCCTAAATTCGAGTGTTGTGTGGGTAATTGTGCGGGTAGCTTGTTTTGCTACATAAATGTCAAGGGAAGTAATGGATAGAGGAAGCCACGTGGTTTTCCAGTTTACAAGTAGATAATGGTAATAGTAAATGGGTCTTGCGTAGGAGTTGGACAGGTGGTCCCCATGCCAAGTTTTGTCCAACCTGGTTTGTGTTGTGTCACAGATTACAGATGTTCATGTTGTTAATTATGCAAGCAATCCACTAACTAGTTTTTTTCAAAAATTAGTTTTTTTCAAAAATCAAAACAAGTCACTTTCTTATAATACATCACATATAAAAGTGTAAAGATAAAAATCAAGACATTTTTAAAACAAAACTCCTTAGTGAAACACCCCCTAAGTTCTTTTTTTTTTTGGTCTAAGCCACCGGTATCCAGGAGTCCACTGGACCCCGACTAAGTCCGGTTCGAGCCAGGTCGGCCCACGAAGGGGTAAAGCTCTCCCAGCGCAAGTTTCTTCCATTCACAAGACTCGAACTCGAAACCTTGCTTGAGGGGAACAAGTGCCGAACCACTTGAACCAACCTGCGTTGGTACATTTTCACAGTACTTATATTTTTGCATAAGGTGTTGATTTTTCTACTTCATTTTCCATTTTGGATAGTTTTTTTCTTAAAAATTGTACAAGTAAGAATATTCAATATGAAGATAACAGGCCGTAGGCTGTTTATAAGCATTCTCGTGACAAAGAATTTAATAATATTCTTTGAATTGACAAGTAGGAGTAAACATTTAGGGTAGTTGGAGTTCACGGAAGCGGGGTCCTATATACAGTACATTATTACAGAGTTGTAGTAAGCCATATCCGGTCATCTATCTCGGTACTGGAAACTTAAATTCAATCCAAATTTCAAATGATTAGAATTATTTATTATTTTGATTTACGAGAGCGGGACCCTGTAGCGTCACTATAGGATTGTAGTTTCTACTTTCTACTTCATATTCGTCTGCCCCTCGTGATTAGATGACTATAATTATATGCTCGTACTTGTACATCGATGAGTATACTCGTAATTGCACATATCATATAACTTGTGTGCCCTACTACTAGGACCATAACATCATCACTTTTGTCATCAATTAGGTACTTGGTCTTCAAAGTCTGAACTGTGCCTAACATTTTATAATTATCCAGTTTGACTAGTAAGACTGGGATATATAAAATTAGATTGTACATTAAATTACGAGGAATATGGTTATCTAGAGTATATAGTTTTTTTTTTTTTTAAACGCATGATAAAACTATTCGCAGGTGATAATTACATTGGTAGTCACCACCGAAGGTGGTAGCTTAAATGGCAAGGGTAAGTGGGCTTAAGTGCTCCCTCGCTCCCATACACGATCTGATAGGGTTCGAGTCCCGTCAACTGCAGGACTGGCGTGCATGGCGCTTTGTCCATCTAGTACTTAAATGGTATTGTGGTGACGGCTCGTCCTTCCGGACAATAGCTATGGCTCAAATCGGACATTTCATAGCAGGTTGGGAGCTCCTATGATCACACCCAAGGAGGGTTGCTATGCTGGTTGCTCCCTCCCACTTTCTTTTTTCAGTTCAAAAAATAAATAAATAATAATATTATTTGTCAGAATATCAACTATATATGATCCTACGGCTATTTTGGAGGTCGGAGCTAGGCACAAGCGCATAATGAGCAAATTAATATCCTATAGCCTCGAGTACAGTGAAGAAAAGTGAGCCTCCGATTCAGGTGCAAGATACCATCATCATCGCCCGAAGAAATGTCAAATGAAACAGATGGCCTTCTTTGAGGTGCCAATTCTTTGCTAACATTTGACGTAAGGAGGTAAGTAGCAGCCAGATTTTGCCCGATGAGATGCTCTTAGTGTTATAGAGTTTGTAAGTACTATGAGACCATGAATTTTTTGTGGTGTTCTATAAAAGAAATTGACAAAGTCGCAATGTAGCATAGGTAAATAATGATGAGAACAATGCTCCAAAGTTAAACCTGGCTTAAGTTTCAAGGAACAACAAAAAAAACTCTTTTTTTCATTTAGGTACCATGACTTGTTATTTTTGCTACTATTACACAATACATATTAATGGGGTGTCCCACAAATGGTTATGGTAGGGAAAAGCAGCCCCAATTCGACCAAACATAACGGCTGATCAAAATGCCAAAAAGGCCCCTCCACAGTTTTCTATCCGTAAAAATGTAATGGAGTGGTTTAATTGTCCAATCTTCACGAGCAAGGTTGGTCTTAAATTGCTCACTTTAACTACTGCCTTTGGGCCCACTAAACATGAATTTCTCTGGTTACTGGTTATAAGTCCAATATATAGGAGAAAATTTTGTGTGCGGGACAGGTACCGCCACGTGGTACCCGTTGGCAAATCCGAGCCGTCCAAACATGTTTTGGACGACTCAGATTTGAGGGTGACATTTTTGTAAATTTTGGGGGCAAATTTACTTCAACAAATTTGGATCGTCCAAAACATGCCTGGGCAGCTCGGATACGCCAATGTGAACCACGTGGCAGTGACAGTACCCATCTGACACAAAATTTTCTCAATATGTAGAGAGCACTCTCACTCAGCACCCAAAAACTGAATTTATTCCGATAAATATCTTTAAAATTTGATGGTTTTATTAAAATTTTATGTTGGATTTGGATCATTTAAATGCAAATAATTGTCCACAAAAAACGAGACACGAATCCAAAAAAAATCCTAATTTCATTTATAGTACTTCAAAACGGCGTCACTTCAAAGAGAGAAAAAAAAAAAATGACGGCGAAGGAAGAAACCGAAGAAGTGCTTAGTGAATAAATAGAAACACGAATTTCACTTCTCCATACATTTTTTGTTTCGTTTAATTTTGTCCTAGTATGGAATATTTACCCTTGTTCTTTTCAATTTCCAATGTTAATTCCATATTTTTGTTCAAGTATGAAATGTTAGTATCTTTTACTATTGTTTTGACGTTAAAATGAAGTCGTTCTGGAATAAGCTAAGATAGTTCATAAAACAGACAGACTTACTGATTGAATCCATGTAGATATCAGGTCTAAAGACAAGTTCCATGTAGATGATCTGGACACAAATTATTTATCCAAAACCATGACCCCTTTTTGCAACATTAAAAATTGCGTTGCTTGATCATAATGAGTAGGGGCCAAGCTGGTGTAGAAGGTTAATGTCAAAACTTGGCTTAAGTTCCAAGGAACAAAAATAAACAAACTCTTGTTTCATTGAGATATGATGCCCTTCTGATTTTAGCTTTTTTGGGGACAAAATATTTCCGGGGTCCCACAATTGGTTATATATGCACAAATAGGGACAAACTTTTGTGATATAATGAAAGGGTAAAACAAGAGCCCAAAACCAAACATAACGGCCCCTAATGCCAAAAGACCCTCCACTTTTCACTCCTTAATATAGTGGGTTAATAGTCAAACCTTCACGAGAATTGTCGGTGCTAATTTCAGTTAACTAATCTCTGTTTTTCTTGGGACATTAAACATGACATTACCCTTTTTTTTTCTTTCGATTTAGTAGTACTGTGGTACGAATAAATATTGGATAAAAATAGTTATATCACGTAGCAGTGTCACGGAATGACAGATCACAAATTTAACACAAGGTCACTTATTGGTTAAAAGCTTGAAAATATTTTCTCCTTGTTAAGCACAACATTGTTTTAAGTTCTAAGTTTAAAAGGCGATATTGGGTTTTCTTACTAAATTGAAAAAGCACTAATTTAGATGCAATTAACACGTAAATTTGTATAGCTCTGTATTGGTTTCGGTCATCTAGTTGCGTAATATCTACCCGTATCGCAGAACTCTCGCCTTAGGTACTTTAGACTTTCTGTTTGTATCAAACACTTGGTTTGTAATAGTCGGTTTGTATTGGAAGTCTCGACAATTGTGGAACTACAGTGACAACTGACTATCGACATCAAGACCACCAGATGTATCCTTCATTTTCTTTGATTGTTTACCTGCCTTAATTGTGTGTGTGTGTTTTTTTAATCTTTACCAGTTGTATTTGTATTGGTTACACATTGTAGATTGCTACATGTTGCAATGAAATTTTCTATCTCATTAACCCCAAAAAAAACACGTAAATTTGAAATTATATTATTATTCCTAACTTGACTTATTATTGTAAAAGGTACTCACTATCCATATGAAAGAAAATCAATTATCTATCCAAGAAGATAGAGATCGAGTCACTGTTGGAACTTGTGGCTTATATGGAGAGATACCGAGAAGTTCTAATGAAGGCCAAATGCCGAGCGAAACGAGGGGAGCGAAAGAGTTAAAATCTAGAGACACGTGATCCCTGGTCTTAACGTGTATCCGTCCCTTGTTTCACCAAGATTAATAGTGACATAATCTTGTGATCGATGTTGGTACTTTTAATGACAACCAAAAGGAGCATTGTTATAGGTGCGTAGATTACTCAACCTAATTCTTATGTAAAATGCCAAGTAGTATGATTTAGGAGCTGTATAATAAGGACCCTGCTATGGGTACCGAAGGTGAGGGACAGAAATGGTACAGAGCGCTCTCGGGGACCCACTTTTGGGTCCCACACGAGTGATCCGAATCGTTCATTATTCTTAAAACATTTTTCCGAGGGGCCCCACAAAAAATCAGCTCAATCGGACGGTTATAAGTGCGTGAATCAAAGTCCCACCGTTCCAAATCAAAAACCCAAAAGTGGGTCCCCGAGAGCGCTTTGTACAAATTTTTCTGTACCCCCAGGTTTATCCGTATAATAAAGGTTAAAGGACGGAGAGCGAGGAATTCGGGCAATCTCTTTGCTTTAGTCAAAAGACTAGGGTGTTCCACTAACAAAAAACAGTTTTTTTCAAAAACCGAGACAGGTCATTCTCTCACAATACATCACATAAAAAACCATGAAAAACCAGTTTTTTCAAAAAACTACCTTAGTGGAACAATCTCTAAGAGTTTTGAGGCTTCAAATTCAAGCAAAAAGTCAAAAAGTTCATCTAAAAAACATTAGTAATATTTTCTAGCTAGTGTGGATAAAGAAGACATTCACCAAATCAAACGTTATGAAATGTACATTACAGGAGTAGCTACCTATCTGTATTATTTACCCTTGTGGGGAAATTGCTCCAGACAAGATCATGCTAAATTCAAAGGACACAATCCATCCCCAAGGCCCATGCACCCAGTGACGGAATAAGGATTTTGGTTTGCGGGAGGGCGGACGGACAAGGATTAAATCATAACTTATAAGATACAAATTTATACCAAAAATGGGTGGGGGCGGGCCCCTTCAAGCCCCACTACAGCTCCGCCCTTGCATGCACCAGGTAAAATAGATCATTCACGCAATTACAGTATTTATATGGTAAGATTGTGTAGAGTTTATTATAATCAAACTTACTAGTTATTCATTTTGCATAACATTTTTTAAGGGACAATTTTGCATTAACATCATGTTGGGTTGGTGGTTTGTGAGTAGCATGATCCGTTCGACCTGTCTTCCCTCAAGCTCATTGTACCTACAAAACGTAGCAACCTTTAGTGCCACTCCAACTATAGCCACCGGAGGATACTCTGATGTTTAAGTTAGCTTTTGGAGGAGAGAAGAGAGTACAAAACTGATTTCAGATAAGAAACAACGTATATAAATAGGAGGTTGGTACTTGCTCTCCAAGTTTCGTGTGCCAGCTAGGCACAAGTGCCCGACGTCATCGTAACCGCTTCTGTTGGTGACGTCATGGGTGATGCTCGGTGGACACATGGCCAAACCCACTTGCTCGCAGCGTGACACTATGATAATATCTTCGACTTCCAGATCAGCTTATGGGTTGCGTCTCTCTGGCCTGAACCGAAATCTTCGAGCCCGGGTGCCTGGCTTATGCGTTAGGCTAAACAGAATGGGTGGGCCGCGGGCAATCGATTCGGCCCTTAAACATACGGCCCAATAGGCCATCTGCGAACACTAGGTTGCCCCATATTGGCAGGTCTAAACACAGTCTGAGTTCGGCACACTACACGCCAAATTACTCTTTCTTTCGAGTAAAATAATGAAAAATTCTATGGATACAACTGTGTTTGGATTTGTTCGACGTATGTGAGCCCCGTGCATTAAATGGTTGTGGATGCTGCATGTTGTGCTCTAAAGTGTTGTTCCTAGCTAATTACATATGACTAGACAATGTGACCTCCAATCAAGGACACCAACGTCATGATTCCTTTAAACCCTTAATTTTTATTCGGAATCCAAATATAAATAATTGTTATTGTATTTTAATAAATATATTGATAGTAGTAACAAGATCAAACTCATCAAAAAACAATTCATGCACATCCCTGATTCCTCAAGGACACCGAGGTGGGAAAAGATCCGGCAACCCTCGAGATTCTTTGGATTCTCATGCCAGATCTGAAATTATATTTAGGGGGAAATAATAAAAATTTCAAAGAGATTTTTCTAGATTGTATAACTAACAAATAATATTTGTCAAAATCGATGTTGATTTATATTAATTAGATTATTATTAACCCAAGGATTCTGGTTCAGTGGGCGAGTGCTTATCTCCTTGAGGCATCTTTGTATTCCACGAAAGCCAAACATTACAAAACTTGGACCATTGGAGGGCTAATTTGCCTTGTTGTTAACTTCAAAATCCCGAAGTTAGATGAGGTGTACAAATTAGCCCGGACATCTAATTTTAAATTAGCTCATTATTTCACTAGTTTGTATCTTCGAATTAATAAAATCACTAGTCAAGTATGAGCTGAGTGGACCTGACTCATCTCGGCTAGTTAGGTGGAGAATGACCGAGTTTTGAATTATTTTCTCAATTTAATAAACCTTTAATTTGCATTTAAAAAATAGTTTAGCGAGGATAAATGGGAGAATTTATTTATCATAAATTGTAGGTAATAAACATGTTACCTTTAGAGGACAGACTTATATAACTATAAATTATGTAAAATCAATTCAAGATCGTATCAGACCATGTCATAACAGCTATGGATATATCTAGAACTTGATTTCTATGTAACAACCAAAGATATTGGGAAGATTTTATGACACACATTCTAATTGTTTAGGTGCGTAGTAGAATATTATACAAATTCGGGGACCTGTAGTGCGCAGGAGTGCACTACAAGGTCTCCGGGTCTTATATGTACCCCTTTAATTGTTTGGCATGCATAATAATTTATGTGGAAATCGATAGTATTTCTATACGTATACAGAGCATTTGCATAGAACTTTATGACATTTATAACATTACGTTCTCAAAATTGATGTCACGAAATTATATTTAAATGTTATGAATTTTTATATAAAAGTTATGAATTCAAAGTTATCATTATATATTTTTATACAAATTGCATGTTATGAGCTCATCAAGGCATTTAAATAGGTCCACGCCAAGATTAAACACGTAAATACAGAGTAAATAAGAGTGTGCATTGTAGAATTTCTCTAATGTATTCATGTAGAAGCAACCTACAAAAATAACTTCATCATTACATCATCTTCTATGGAAGGCCAGTGTACCAAGTCCAAAGATTCATCTCCATTGGGCTTCGTAGACATTTTACATGATTGTAAGCTTCAGTGATCAATTCTCTTTTGAGTTAATGTTAATAAATGGTCCATATAATAAGGTTTGGAAGGAGGGATCCCATAATAATCTCCTTTGAATATATGAAGTTTGTGTCAGTGACTTACCTCATTTTTCTAATAATCCAGCAGATTACTCCATTATAGTAATAAGACACAAAATGCCCAGAAAATCGTTGATAATGTCAAAGTTACTCCACAAGACTTTAGATATCTCACGGTATGTGGATCAGCTAACGCGCACCTCAATTAAACTTGATAAGGGCTGTGTGTTGGAAGAAATTACTCAATTAAACGACCAGAATCATTGGAATAGAGTGCCATGATCAACCCGTAGCCCCAGGCCGGAAATACCCTCTTGCGCATTGCGTAACAATTTTCTCGTTGTGCAAGAGATTGTTGCCGATAAAAAATTTGAGACCTGTGAGGGATCTCTGGGATCTCTAACAATTGCCCGGGACAGTTACTTGAATTGATTTTCAGCAATTGCTAGAGACAGTCTAGGTATTTTGTCCAATAAGTGTCTCGGACAGTCTTAGAATTTTCTCACATTGCAGGAGATTGTTACCGGTAACAATTTGATTTGGAGCTGAAAACAATTCGACGTTGAGCCAACACTTGTGAGATTGTCCGAGACAGTTACTTGAAATGATTCATGTTTATTTGCATTGATAAACACTAGATTCGCTCTAGTAACAATCCCAAAAAATCTTACAATTTTTTCACAGTATATTGTTGATGGTAACAATTTGATGTGGAGTTAACACTTGTATAGAGAGCTCCAATATTTTAATGGACATTTGCAGAAAAACATTAATTTGAATTTCCATTTGATAAACACTAGATTCCATCCACGACAGTCTAATAATTTTCTCAACGTACCAAAAAATGGTACCAATAACAATTTTATGTTGAGTCGAAACTTTAGAGAGCACCAGTAATTAGCCGCCACAACAACTTTCACTATTGCCACTCCAAAATTCAATATTGCCCCTCAGAATTCACTAATTTCAATCCAAATTTCATTATTGCCACTCCCAATTTACCATAGCCATAGCAATTTTGGAACTCATTATAAAGCATAGCCAAACGCGGGAACGGAATGGTTTTTCTTATGTCATTCCATTCTCATTCTATTCCAATATCCATTAACTCCATTCCTACCTCCATTCTATTCCAATAAACCAAATACAACCCAACCCAAGTACTTTTTAGACACTGAACACTTGAATAGATGTGTGTAGTATATACAATTATTTGTCAACAATAACCATAAATGATAAATCTAAGTATATCAAGGACCTGGATTCTCTGCAGTCTGGATACAAGTTTTTGCAATTCCATCTCAGGCATTCTTCCTGATCAATGGTCCATATTTGCAAAGAGTATCCTACATTGAAAACACATTTAGATGGTTGTGATCACTTAGACGGCCCTCTGCACACGCCATTTCCTATATCAAATAAGAATGAATGCATAAGAATTAGGGAAATGATTTCGGCACCCCCAAATTGTTAACCGCATGCCCCAGGGGAGTACGAAAATCACCTATATATTGATTTTCACATCTCTAAATTGTTAACCCCAAAATTAACAGTTTGGAGAGTGCGAAAATCACCTCCTTAATTGGGAGAGTGGTTAACAATTTGGAAGGGTGCGAAATTCATTTTCATAGGAATTACTACATCTCTACTTATGCGGTTCTCTTTAGTTAGCTTTTGCTATGTAAGTAGCATTGAATAATGTCATAGGCTCTGTTGTAGCAACGTTACTCTAGTGCTCTTTTTTATCATCACCAACTTTTGATGGTGAAAACGACATGGCCAGATATCAGTTGTGAGAAAATCGCTACCATTAACAAATTTAGTAAGCTTGATACCAAATTTATCACCCAGTTTAGCGATTGTTAAAGAGTAGAGAAGATCAGTTTGACATTATTAAAGCACTACTTTTAGAGCTTTAAAACACTACTATTACTATGGAAAGAAAAGCTCTATACATTTGCACGCTTTTGTTGTTGGTGTTTTACAGTAATTAAGTAGCCTAAGTTGATTGGTGAGCTAGGAAGCACGGGTACGGGTACGCGGTACGGGTACGGTACGGGTACGGGTACGCGATACGGCAAAAACCTAAAAAAGTAGGGTACGGGTACGGCTGGGTACGTAAGTGTAAATTTAAATTTTTTTTCCCTATTTTACTGCTAGGCCACCTCCTACCGAACCAATACTTCCAAATATCTATAAAATATAAAGAACATGATATGCATGAGATGGTTATATAACTTATATGCATAAATCCTCATCAGTCCACCAGAAACACAGGAAATGCCATCAGACCTTTCCAATTAAGGTTCTGAAAAGAAGAATACCATGGGTATCAAGTATACCACATTTACAGTATAAAAATAAGTAGATCTACTAAGTTAGTAATTAGTACTAACACCATAAAAATAAAATTTTAAAAAAAAGAAAAAAAGACGAACAGTAGTCGAACAGTAGAGAGATACGAACGAGAGAGAGAGAGAGAGGGAGCAGCGAGAGAGAGAGAGAGAGAGCAGCGAGAGAGAGAGAGAGAGAGAGGGAGAGAGAGAGCAGCGAGCGAGAGAGAGAGAGAGCAGCGAGAGAGAGAGAGAGAGAGAGAGAGAGAGCAGCGAGAGAGAGAGAGAGAGGGAGAGAGAGAGCAGCGAGCGAGAGAGAGAGAGAGCAGCGAGAGAGAGAGAGAGAGAGACGAACCAGAGGCAGAGTAGTCGAACAGTAGTAATGGAGTGTGGCTGCTGCTTCTGAGAAATGAGAACCCTAACAGATGAAATGAAAGTCGTCTGTTGTTTTAAATTGGGGGTCAAAATACACATGAACCCCTGAAGTTTCAAAAAAATTCATTCGGGCCCCATAAAGTTTTGAGAATTTTACAAAGTGGTCCAAACGTACCCAGAAGTACCCAATCGGAGTACCCAGGAGTACCCAGCCGTACCAGGAATAGTGCAAACGTACCCGGTACGTTTTTGCCGTACCCGGTACGTTTTTTGCCGTACCCAGCCGTACCCGTACCCGTACCAGTACCCGGTACGCGTACGGCAACATTTTTGGAGTACCCGTGCTTCATAGTTGGTGAGTGGATTACAAAAGCAGGCCGGACGTAACTGTTGGTTTTGTCCCCTTAAATGAGAGAGACCCACATGAGGGTCCTCCTAAGTTGTGACTCAGCCACCAACAGCAATTTGGGCTCATAGATTTGGCGTCCGATTTTCTTCTCACGCTTGATTTGAGAAGATCTTACGCGTGATTTAGGAATTAAATGACTTTGTTCTTTTTTCTCCTATTGTTGCTTATATATGCATGTGTGTGTATAATGTATATTGCTGTAGAGTTGTGAGCGTGGTGAGGATCAGAGTTAGAGAGGTATTTTCATGGTTTCTGTATCTGATTCGGTTAACATAAAAACCAGAGTAGACCCACATGAGGGTCCTCCTAAGTTGTGACTTAGCCAACAACAGCAATTTAGGTGCATGGATTTGGCACTAATTTTCGTCTCACGCCTGATTTGAGAAGATCTTACGCGTTATTTAGGAATTAAATGACTTTGTTCTTTTCTTTCCTATTGTTGCTTATATATGCATGTGTATAATGTATATTGAGGTAGAGCTGTGAGCGTGGTGAGGATCAGAGTTAGAGAAGTGTTTTCATGGTTTCTGTATTTGATTCTATTAATACAAAAACCGAAGTTTTTCCTCTGAATTAATAGTGTGTTTACGTGCGTATGTGATACTCGTGACTCGTGAGCACTACAAAAACCGTATTTACTCGAACCCGAGAACTCCCCCTTCAAGCATTTTTAGCTCCTCTCTATGTCAGTTGGGTCAAAGTCCCGCTGGCTATGTATTTGCACCTTACAACAACATTGGAATTTCGCCTAAGGGTCCTGACCAGCCATGTGGATGACACGAGGTAAAGCAAGAATTTAGAATGTCTCGAACTTTGTGATCGCATTTTGTCAGAGTACGGATCCATAATTTTTAAGGATATATATACCTAAATAAGTAAATAACCATGGGCTCGGAGCCCACCTATGTTCATTGCATTTACGTAAGGTGTGTGAGAGAGAGAGGGTGTGTGTTGGGGTTGAAGATGGGAAAGGGTAAGAGGGATTTACGGGCCAGTACAAAAAATTGGAGTTGATTCCCTCCGGGTCCAGCCCAAGTTCTAAACATTCCTGCCAAGGTAAATACCCTAGTTTCTACCAAAATTACCCCGCAGCCTAAGTAGAGAGAGAGAGAGAGAGTAGCAGCTCCGCAACTCCACCCATGAACAGCTCGGCAACTCCTCTCCATCGTCCAATCCATCGCCCTCCACCACCCCGACGTCCTCTCCGCCGTCCGATCCATCGCCAACCATAAACCACAGAGAAGCTCCGCGCCTTCTTCTCCGCCTATGGCGAAATCAAAGAAGGCAACGCAATCTTGGACAATATAGCTAACAAGATTCATCAATGCAAAGGCAAAATTGAAGAAGGTATTTTAATCCATAACAGCACTGGTAAAAGCAAAGGCTACAGCTTTGTAACTATGAAAACATTGACGGCGCCTTGTTGGCGTTGAAGAAAAGTAACGGATTTTTTTAGATCTACAAATTCGCAATGCAATATACAAAATTCGCAGGGTTCTATTTTGAAGAAATGACAATGTTTTTGTCCTCTTTTATTGGGATTTGCAGTAATTTATACAAATTCGCACCCAAAATTGAAGAAGCTTCAGAAATTCGCAGCCCTGCGAATTTTTCCGGGCTATAAATTTGCAATTTATCTGAATTGTTTCATCTTCTTTGAAGCTGGAAGTATCTTTATTGTAGTTATCTAGTTTAGGAAAAAGTTCGCACTCAAAATTCGCAGGGAAAAAATTCACACCCAAAAATTAACCAGTCGCCGGAAACTGGAGCTATGGCGGTGGCGATGTATCTTCCGGCGACGAATCTAACAAAATCGCCATTTTCAATTTCCAATTTCATCTCAAATCGCCATTTTTCCCCCGGCCTTGATTTACCTCCTATCCACCATCTTCTTCGATTCACTGCTCTCTCCAGCTGTTTATAGTCTTATGGTGCCACTGTCGACATAAGCAGAGGTGCAGCGTCACAATCGGTAACAGTGAGAGAGAATTGGAGAAGGCAGTGGATATGGCGTCTTTCACGATCTATTTGGGATACGAGGATTATTCTGGATTGTAAAAGGGCATAATAGTAATCTAAACTAGCAACTAGAGTTGGAGTTGGAGGTAATTAAAATACTGACCTTGACTTGGAGGGAATTAGAATCAACAAAACTAGACCTAGTAGTAATTATCTAAAAGGGTAACGAATTGGCCCAAGGGTTAGTCCGGTTAGTCGGTGGACGTGCTCCTCGCACAATTAATTTGGGTTCGATTTTCAGAATCAGACTACAAGAAAGTAATTTCTTGTGAATTCCTTATTCCAGGCGTGGGATGGTCTGTCTAGCTGCTTTGACCAAAACAGCGAGAGAATTAGTTGACGTGCACGTAAGCTGGCCTAGAAACCTTGGCCGGATTACATCATGGATTTGCTTTACTTTTTTGTCCTTATAAAACGTGTGTTCAGTCATTAATTTTAGAATTAGGTAGTATTTCTTTTTCCCTTTTTTGTTGTCTGTCAGTTTTTGTTGTTTCTTTGTTCTTTGTTTGTCTCTGCACAGCCTTATCTAAGTTGAAAAGCTCCCCAATTAAGATGCCTGGCCAACGAGCTTTTAAACTTTGTTAGACAATTTTTGGGTTATGCTATGAAAAAGCTAATATTTAAAGTGGCATTCCAGCCATAAAATAAGGGAGGTCAGGGGAAAAGTACATCAAAACAAGTTAGGAAATGGACGTTTTTTTGTGAATTTTATTGTGCAGTTGGATCCGTAAGCCCGTGATAGACCCTATTTATCTGCTCCCGTTCATTTTGTAGTTCTCATTGTATAAATTATTGATGCAAAAACAAAATAAGTTTGATCGATAACAAATAGTCGAATGACTCCACTATGATTTCTCAAAGTGAAACAAGGCAGCAAGTGCAATTTGAAAACAGATGTGGAATCCAAACTGATTTTTAGAAGACATCATATGACTCCGATGATCTGATCGAACTGATTTTCTAGGTGAATAGTTTACACACTAAGTAACCAATTAAACTACAACTTATATCTGAATGGCATGTCTGATTATAGGATTAGAGAGGGCTGGCATTAAGGGTTAGGAAAACCTAAAGATCCATTCCCATTGGACATGGTTGGAACTAAAGATTTAAGACCGGGGTGAGTTTTCCGTTTTTAACTAAAAGTGCTAAAACTCTTAAAAGTAGTTGATGTATGTAAGGATAATGATCTGTCTCAAAATCTGCGTTTAGGAGTTTTAGAAGATAGGAAACTGACAAAAAGGGAATATTTGTCCACTTACCATCCAAACGATGGAGTAGCTAAAAAACCACTACCTCTCCCGAATATCTCCTTCCTCATTCAACGGTGAAAGATAAATATCAACTATATTTCACTATAATGAAACACAACATAACTAATCTTAGAATTCATACTATTATCATGGACTCCTCATAATTGTCCTATTTCAATCCTTAATTCCATCTTGTTTTATTTTTCTTAGAAATAATTCAACAATCAAACATGTTCGTAACGCATCCCTAATCTCAAATTGCTCAGTGCAAGCCAGTCTAATCACAGTAGAGAATCCACCATGTCCTGATCTTAGTTACATAATCCTTCAAAATGCCCTACGCTCCCGCTCTCAATTCTTGCACTTGCGAATTTTAGTTGTCTGAGATATGATTTATAGGTGCTTCCGCGCTCCCCCTGCGGTTTGCGCGCACACACACGTGAATCATGTGACTTAGTTCCTAATATCTTCATACACCTTTCTCACTCACAATAGCACTAGTTTATAATTGCACAAAGAGAACTTTTTTCATGTAGTCTTCAGTGAAGCACGTGATAAGCACATGGAAATGGAAGAGAGGCCATGATCTCTGGGGGGAGAAGAACAATTCCAGTACTGTGGATTCCTTTTTTTTCAAAAAATAAGAAAGAAAAAGCCCTGTTTGTGTGTCTCAGAGTCCCATCCTTTTCTGAGTCAATTACTGCATATATCCTTATCCCTCCTGGTCTTCTTTCAATTCAAAAGGACAATTCATCCATTCATCCTCCCATGATCTATCCCCAAATTTTGCACCAGGTATTCAGGTTCTGTTCATACCAGGGGCAGGGACCTTTCTGGCACTTACATCAATGGGTTTGAATGTTTTATCTCTGGAAACGACTTTAAGGGTTCTACGCACTTGGTCACAACGTCATATGGAGTCCTTATTTTGTGAGTGTCTGTGCAAGTATATGTTTGGTTCTAACAATGTTGTTTATCTCTAAGTTCAGCGGTCTTAGGGCACCGCGTGAGCTGGCCTCTAGCACCACACTTCTTTTCGGTTTATAAACTTTGTGGTGGACTCCAGACGAATGCTGGGATTATAGGGTGTTGGGACATCACGTGAGATATCCCAAAACCAACCAATACTATCCCAACATGTGTGTTGATCATCAAAAAAGAATTACATTGCTCATGATTTTTGTCATACTTGTCTACTAAACAGTCACTAAAAGACTAGAGAGGTGTCGTGTGATCTCACATTCGAATCTTACGGAGACCAAACATTTCAAACCTTTAAGCCACTGGAGTGTTTGTCCAGTCGTGAACTTCATGGTCCCGATCTCACGAGTCCCACGAGGATTCAATGACCAACATAATGGAATCCAATTCACATGTATGAAAAGTAGGAAACTAACATTTTCCAGGAAGGAAACTGAAATGCCATGTGGAATGCCCTGGAAAATAAAAGCTCAAAGTAGAAAGAATACGAAATCAGGGGTGTCAAAAGTCCTATTTAATTGGTCACTTTACTACTGAGTACTCCATAAAATTAAAAAAAGCAAAACAGTACTTGTCTTAACTTTTGTGTTCTATTTGATGTTCCACTGCACATGCAACAAATGCTGGCATCAAAATAGGCTGTGTACGAAATTTGATCAGAATAATATGGAATTGCATTTTTGGGGAATAAGAGTCATTTTGGTGACACAGAATTTGGTTTTAGATACTGATTAGGATAATAAGAAAGCTAATCCTACCCACTGATTAAAAAGAGCGATTGAAGTGATCTTTTTACAAGTAGAAGAACGCAGTGTTATCGTGTTATGTCTCGTTTTGTACAAAAGTCATGTTCGTATAACGATATGACAAGAAATGATCATATCAGCACGTCATGTGGTGCCAGATTTATGAAAAAAATGGGGTTGTTTCACAAAACTAATTTCTGTGACTTTTTGTACTTTTTGCACTTTCAAAGGTTTTGTATTTATTCGAGTTTTGGTCATAATGTTATGCAATTGTGATTCCTATTGTCGAAACCAATCACAGAACGTAAAATGCAAAACTAATAATGCGAAAATAAAATTTAAATAAAGACAAAACCAAAAAGTGTAAAAAAAATTAAGGGGAACAAGGCCTAACTAATGTCTAATGATGTGATGAGTACTAGACTAAAACCACATACAGATAAACAGGGCCAGCCAGTGTGCACAAACCTAATTGTACTGCTCCAATGGTGCCTTGGATTCCTCTGAGAGAGAGAGAGTGAGAGAGGGGAAGGCTGACACATTGATAATAGAATTGATTTGATTGGGGGAAAAGAGTGTCACTAGCTCGAGGGTGCGATGTGAAACTATTCGTCCCCTGTTTCTTAATATGATCAGTCATTTCGGACATTTGACGAAGATTGTAGCATTATTCATGTATGAATGTTTGTTTGTTTCGTCGCTTCCAGTTGGGGGTGCAAACGAGAGCTATGTCTAGCTCGAGCTCGGCTTGTTTTACTAAGACGTTATTTCAAGTTGAGTTTTCGAGTTAATGTATTGTGAGAGAATGATCTTTCTCGTAAAACACAATAAGTCGGTTAGGGAATAATTTAGTTTCTGGAACAACCCATAAGCGAGCCAAAACTTGAGCTCGAGCTCGGCTCCACTGTAGACGAGCCGAGCCAGTTTTTTTACTAAACGAGCGGAGCTTTATTGAACCGGGTAGGGCCTTAAGACCGGATGGTATCCCTATTGAAGTGTGAAAAAGCCTAGGTGACTTGGGGGTGACTTGGTTGACAAAGTTGTTCAACAAGATTATTCTATCTAGAAGGATGCCCGACGAATGGAGGAGTACCTTAGTACCTATCTACAAGAATAAATGGGATATTCAAAGTTGCAACAACTACATAGGTATTAAGTTGATAAATCATACGATGAAGTTGTGGGAAAGAGTTATTAAGTATCGATTGAGGATGGTGACTATGGTGTCGGAGAAACAGTTTGGGTTCATACCTCGGAGATTGACCATGGAAACTATTTACCTACTAAGAAGATTAGTAGAAAAACACAGGTCAATAAAGAAGGATCTACATATGGTTTTCATAGACCTAGAAAAGGCTTATGATAGGGTGCCTAAAGACATTACATGGTGAGTTCTGGAGAGAAGGGATTGACCAAAGGGTATATCAATGTGGTTAGAGACATGTATGAAGGTGCCATCACTGCCATTAGATCACCAACAAGGGAAACAAGTGAATTTTTCATCACAGTAGAATGCACCAAGAGTCAGCCTTAAGCATGTACCTTTTTGCCTTAGTTATGGACTGCTGGTGGTGTTAACCTTAAATTAGAAATTTGGCGGGAAGCATTAGCGTCTAAGGACTTTCGGATTAGTAAAAGTAAGACTAAGTACATGGTTTGCAAGTTCAGTGACACCAGAAGTCTGTATGAAGAAAGAGTGGTCATTCAAGATCATGAGATACCAAAGAGTGGCCACTTTAGGTATTTAGGCTTTATTATTAGTCAAGATGGATAGATTGCAGATGATGTGACTCATAAGATCCAAGTGGGGTCACTCAAGTGGAGAAGCGCCACTGGTGTACTGTGTGACAAGAAGGTACCCACAAAATTAAAGGAAAAATTCTTTCGAGCTGCTATAAGACCAGCGATACTTTATGGGACAGAATGCTGGCCTATTAAGAAACAACAGGTGAACAAGATAAGTTTAGCGAAAATGAGAATGTTGAGGTGAATGTGTGATAAGACTAGACGAGACAGGATTAGAAATGAAACAGTCCGAGAGATGATAGTTGTAGCATCTATAGAGGAGAAGTTGAGATAAAATAGGCTAAGATGGTTTGGGGATGTCTACCATAAACCAGCGGATGCAGTAGTTAAGAGAGCGGATCGGATAGCTTTGGGTAGCAATGCTCTAGGGAGGGGAAGATCTAAATTGACATTAGATGCGGTAGTGCACAAAGATTTGAGTCTAGTAGATTTAAATGAACAAGCAACACTTGACAAAACTCAATGGAGGAAAAAGATTCATGTATCCCATCCCAATTGATTGGTACATAAGAATCGGTTTGGTATTAATACATTTTATGAACATTAATATCCTCTGTGAAGACGATGTTAGAATTTTAGGGCATCTCCAGTCGTTATGACAAAATGTGGTGTTATATGACACAAAATTGTTTAAATTGGGTCCCATTTTTGTGTTGTTATGACAAAATGTGTTGTTAGGTTAGCGAGTGTTGCAATGGTGTTATTAGAGTGTTGTTAAAATATAAAAATGTACACAAATTTATACTCCTATGTACTTTCCTCCTTTTTTCTCCTCTCTCTCTCTCTCTCTCTCTCTCTCTCTCTCTCCCCCTCCCCTTCCTTCCTTACTTCCTTCCTTCCTGACACCATTTCCTCCCTCTCTTTCTCTCTCCTCCCTTGGTGAGGCTAAAGGTCCCATTACAGTTCTTGCCTAGCTTATGTCTGCTCCAATTTTCTATGACACTAGTTTCATCCTAACAATACAACTGAAGGTAAATTAAACACACAAAAATGCTAACTGAGCAAATACTTACACTAACTTCACATTAACTTCACTTATTGGAGATATACTTACTTTTTATTATTATTTAGACAACTGTGGAGCAGCAGGAAAAAGAAACCATAAATTTGGTCTCCCCAAAAAAAGAAATTCTCTCTCTCATGGTGGAACTGGAAGACACGCATGGTCTAAACTTATAAAATGTTCATACTCAATATTTTAATCAATCCAATAGGCGAAATTCCTCAAATACAAGGCCTTAAAACAAAACACCTGTTTGTGATATATAAATTGCGAAATCATAGATGATGTACAGAGTAAAAAACTTAACTTGAACTCAACCTTTTCAACTTTTTGTTTAGCTGGCTTTGATCCCAATCCATGTCAACAAAAAGGCTGTAAGACCCCAATGATTAATGAATTCTAATAAATACCCCACATCAACGTCATTAGTGATGGAGTTGCGGGTCCATTTTATTTAGTATTTTTTTGGTTCAACATTTAGGATTGTCAAGGCTAGTTTATCTGCACTTCGGTTATTTCACTTTATTGAAGTATTAGTTCTTCAAACCAGATCATTTAGAATGAGTCTCCACTACGGTATTTTTGAACTAAATTATTAAATCAGTTGTTGTACGTAAAGAGAAGGACTTGTGGTTGTGAAAAATACTAAAATTACCGAGAATACCAAAAATACTATAGTGAGAACTTAGCCTACTCCATTCTTTTGTCTTTTCGGTTTTTCGTGTTTTGTTCGCCTTTTATGAATTTTTGTTAGATTTGCGAGTAATTTTTGGAATAATCATCCGTCTCGACGAGAAGAGTCTAAAAGTATAAAATTATGACCAAAACAAAAAATTCGCTAAAGACAAAAAAGAGGCACCTAACAACTGTTTTTTTGGTCTAAACTAGCATATTACATGAACTTTTTTCTACTTCGGTCCATATTTTTATACTTTGCTCATTCCTCTCATCTATACGAATAATTAATCCCAAAAATTACCATCAAAAGCTAAACAAAAAATTACGAAAAGCGAAAAAAGTCATTTAGACAGAAAGACAAAAGAATTGCAATATGTTATGCGCGGCTCTCAATACATGGGTCGTAACCTAAATGTCCCCCCTACAGAAAAAGAAAAAGAGTAGATAATAGTAACATTCTATATTGCGACTTCTTAAATTCCAGAGTATGAGAGGATAATAATTCTGATATTTCCGAAATATCATTTGGCGTCATTTATGTGGTGCTCCTAACAATTCACGTAGCAATAAATTTAGCGATTGTGACACGATAACACCTTTTTATCGGGTGAACCAAACCTGAATGTTAACATGTGAATTGTAGTACTCATCATTATTTAGTCCTACGAGACATGGAGCATCCAATTTAATTATAGATAACTTTAGTCCCACCCATTTTGAGTCTTAATTACCACATGCAGTATGCTCGCACTATTTTTGCGCCAACAGCAACAGATAGGGTATGCCTTATTCTGGGGAAGCACACAAGGACACCCTTAACATGGGCAATTGGGCACTTTATGGCTTTAACATAAAGGGAGCTCTTGTGAATTTCTTGAGCCTTTTCATTGACACCCACCTCCAGTTTTGGACTGCTGAAACCCAGAAACCAGATTTTCATCGGTCATATAACCAAAAAACCCTAGTGACGGTCATCGACGGTATAGAGTTTAGCCTGCAAGAAAGTGGGAGATTTTGACCTAAAACAGCACTCTGTATATACTGTTTTATAGAAATGTACATAAAAACATGTCTGATGATGCGAGGACAGTTTGGAAAGAAGTAAAGGGCTGAAGTTCTATCGCGGCCATAAAATTCAAGCTAAATGGTAATGCCAGTTGAAACCCGCAGAGTAAGAGCACCTTTTTTTTCTCACCCGTACCAAATTTCAACACATTCGTTTCTTCTGCGTTCCTTCTTTTGTTGTTATGTCTCTTGTTTTTTTCACACATTAACTTGCAACAACCTTTTCAAGTTTCGATTTTCCTTGCCAACAACTCTTTGGGGCCATCTCACCCCATGCATAAGCGTCTGAGACGGCATTAGGAGGGGTTATAAAGTTTAGTCCGACATAAGTACTAGCTGGCCTGGGTTAGATAAATTACCAAAACAAAAAATAGAACTCCCTTTGCAAGACTGCAAAATCCTGCTGCTATACAGTAATCCTGGAGATCTCAAGACAAGTATTTTCAAAATTATGATTTTCAATGTGCACTATCTTGCAACATATGGGCTTTCTCCGATAGTTCAATAGAAGAAAGTATTCTCTCATCGGACATAACCACAGATTCTATATTACAAACCATTTCAAGTCGGTGTCCCTCTACCGTTGAAGCTGGCTCTTCATATGACAAATTCGAAAAACGATTTTGCAGAACACCCTCGTGTTCATGCTCTACTTGCTCGTTGATACAATCAGAAAGTCCAATTTCTGTTGAAGAACTTCGATCCGATTGTTTCCAAGATTCAACAGTGGGCTCGCCCTCGGGCCAAACAGCTGTTTCATTTGGCTCCTGTTTGATGGAGGGTGATGCATGACCTGTGCAATGCCCAAGAAAATTTCAATTCAGTTCAGGGGAATTGAAAATTATAACGTAAAACTGCGATACATTAAGACCATGTTTTGATTTTGGAATTATGGTGGGCATTACAGAGGTAAAGGAAAATGATACGAAACCAAAAGAATAGGTCTTTAGAATCCTCTTATCTTTTCCCATTGTCCTTGGTAGATCCCTCCACCAATCCTTAATCCAAAACATGGCCTAATAACATTACAGGTTGAGGGCACCACCTTGTTGATCTGTTTCTTGATTTCTATAAATCGGCTTCTTCAACCATACTGTTCCGGGAAACACCATCAAGTTGATATCAATCAGGCTGTTTCTCTCCTTATCTTCCATGGGTTCAAAGCCAAAACGAGCAGTCCATGTCTCGACTAGGCTAGGAAGGGCTGATATCACAAGCTTTTCAACCTTTAAAGTTCTCAGCATCTACCACCATGATCGATAGCAACATTATAAGTGTAAAATAATCTCGTATAATTGAAAGAAAAATCAAGTTATAGTATAAAAAGCATATATGAAACCCCATTGCTAATAACGTGCTTATCCTACTGGACACTGGTTTCAACAAAGTACTTCACCCAATTACTTAAATATGTAAGAAAATGAATAACTCACTGTCCATTCAATTAAAATATCTCCAGATGCACAGAAGAAATCCAAATGTTTGAAGGTCTCTGTTAAGTACAACCACTATCTTTTTCCCGAAGTTCCGTGTTTCATAAGAGAATTTATCATGCAAGAGACAAAGTAGGACTGCATAGCACATGAATATTTTCTAAGGATACAAATTACCTCTTCAATGGAATTCATGAGGCGCCGACACATTCCCTGGCGGCGATACTTATTGCAAGTTGCAATAAGGGGCATCTCCGCAACTTGAACTCCATGGATCCTGCAGGAAAATAGAAGATTGAATTTCTTGGATTATTCCACAAATTATAAGGCCTATGAGTCAAAGAGTAAGAGAACAAAAAATCGAATAGACATAGGGGGAAGGAAAATCTCAAAAGCATATGAGTCAAAGAGTAAGAGAACAAAAAATCGAACAGACAGGGGGAAGGAAAATCTCAAAAGAAGAGAGAGAGAGAGAGAGAGAGAGAGAGAGAGAGAGAGAGAGAGAGAGAGAGAGAGAGAGAGAGAGAGAGAGAGAGAGAGAGAGATCTGCTACCTGATGCACTCAAATACATGCCTTTTTAACAGAACATGGAACAAACAAAATTGAAACTCAAAAAATTTGATGATTAACCATGAATAGGATGAAGTCCGCTTGCTGTATGTAAATGGCATGATTGAGGATACAAAAGGTATACAAGTTTTCCTTGTCACTCATATGTTTTTGCGGCAAATGGCATGACTGAGGATACAAAAGGTATAGAAGTTTTCCTTGTCACTCGTATGTTTTTGCGGCACTCTCTTCATATTGACCGGGCTGCCATTTTAGCAGCCATTTGGGAGAATATCTGAGTACTGACATTGACATATGTTCCAAAACAGAAGCATTATAGGTTACCGACGGATAACAACGTTTAAAGATAGCTTCACTACTAACATGAAAGCATCCTACTATCATGAGACAGCATTAGGTTACCAACTGATATAGCATAGGCGATGGCTGACAAAAGCTACCTGACTGATGCAACAGACATAAGCACTTCATGTTTCTCTAAAAGCACTGTGTAAAATCCACTGTAGTTTAGACGAGGATACTGCGATCTGCTCAAAAAGAAAACTTAGTCAACAAGAAAAAAAAAATTCAAAATAGTTTGCAAAGTGAAGAGAGGAGAAAAAAAAATTCCAATGTCCAGGCCTTGACCAGTGAAGAACAAAGTTCAAAATTCTTGAGGCAAAGGAAAAGATCTTTCATTGGAACGAAAATGACCAAATAGCTCGGAATTAACCTAAATATCTTCAACAAACTTTCCCAGCTAGATATGCAAATTAGAAATATGGCTAATATTTTTGCTAAGCTTATCTTCCAAATTACAACTTCAAAGTCTAGGTCTATACAGGTGCAGATTAGCCAAGGACTTGGAGGAATTACAAGGTAACATCATGTTTCATTTTCCTTCTTTATCCTTATCCCTCTAGTGACAACAAGTAGCTTATCAAGTCATTCAAGAATTGCGAGGAAAGTACACTGCTTTGCATAGTTCCAAATTAAGAAATCCCAAATATGGGAAGATCAGAATAGATCATGATTAGAAAGCATCCACACCATTTCCTTCAAACAATTCAATGGAGGGCTATATTCAAGAAGTATAAACACAAAGAAGAGATCCAGTAGACAGTGCAACCTCAAGTTGAAATTATGTGGATTAACACATAATCTAAAACCAATTAAACATACAGCTGTACCAGTTTCAGATAACCAGGATATGGTATAGTATAACGAGACAACCCCCCCAACACACACACACAGAGAAACTAACCCAATAGACAGAAGGAGAAAGAACTCACTCACCCCCAGTTGTACACTACATGGGGAATCATGTCTATGCCAGTTCTAGGATCCACAATGGAGAGAAAGCATTCTTCCATAATGGTAAGAGCAACAGCTAGCTTTGAGTTGCATTCTGCCTTCAAAGCAACAAAGCGTTGAGCAGAATGCACCCTTGGGTCACCATGAATGCACCTCAGAAGGGTACAAGAGAAACCATCAGAGAGAACATCCAAAATCCCAATGCGCTCATGTAAGCCCAAGTAAACCTGCATGCAACAGTGAACTCATTAATCAATGAAATTATCCACAATCACCACATAAATCTAAGCAACCACTAACCATAGACTGCCTTCCCTACTCTACTATGCAGCTAGCTTTCTCTGTGAACCCTCCTTATTCTTTCAGAGGCACAATGTCAATCTAATAAAAAATGGGAGTCTCTGAGAACATGGATCAGAAAAGGGGAGCATGCATTGAAGATGACTCGTGAATAAGTAATCTCTTCCCATGTCCATTATCTTGGAGTCACCCAACAAATAAATGATACATGCTAATGTGCTCCGATACTGTGTAATCTTCTTACTTTTTCCACAGAATGAGGAGTCTCCTATGTGACTTCCATTCTCAAAGATAAACTAAAGGTCCCCAAGTAATGGATGCTACCCAGGAGACTGGTCACATGCCAAATCATCTGCAGCATGTGAAGGGACGATGTTTGTGAAACTGCCAGTCGATATTCAAACTGAAACATCTTTCTCTCGTTTTTCAAGCAATTCCATAAAAAAAAAAAAAATCTATCTCCTACTAATATGGTTGTAGATATTATCTAAATGACAATACTCCTAATGCTGACCCTACATTTCAGTACAGCGACAGTATTTTTTCTCTCTTTTGTGGTTTCCTGTTCTAATTCTAGTCTATAAAAGGAAAAGTCAGTTGCTCCTGTAAACCATTCGTTTTATATGCTTACAGGAGCGGAAGATTGAGCAGCTAACAGCCAGCACACCAAAGAGTAGAAGATTTCTAGGTAAAACTGAGCATTGCAATCACACATCGAATGCACAGGTTGAATAGATGGTCTTACAAACATAATGAGGTCATCATCCATTTGATATATCAGCAAAATTGAGGTTGTGATCAATCTCTGAGAAACAACTATGTTAATAATTTTGCAAAGCACGTTTACAATGTGTAAGATTATAAAAAATAAATCAAAGCACCGTAGCACAGCCTCAAAACCAGTGTGGAAGAATGCGAGCTACCCTAAAAAAAAAAAAAAAAAAACCATGCATGTTCTGCCAGACCTGACAATTCTTTTACTTTCTTTTTCTTTTGGTAAGTGACGACTCAAATTTATTTGAGAGTTCTCGTTCTACACTCAGTACCAAAGTCTCCAGACACCGGCCCCGGACTTCTGGACATAAACTAAAATACGAAAGACTATTAAAAACTACACAATTTAAACTCTTGGGAACTTTTAAGACATTTGCTCATCAAAAAGAAGATTTTTCAAAACCTGTAATCTACCTCTTGACAGCTTTCACTACAAAACCAGGGATCAGAAGCCACTTCTCCGCATGTACCCTTCTCTTTCAGGCATGCCTCGTGGTCTGTTCCAAGCAAACAATAACCAGTAGTAAGAATATGTACTTCCAAATCTTGAACTGCACATTCAAACTCCCTAAATTCACAGGATTTACACAAGCACTTAAACAGTATTTGGAGAAACACTGACATCAGAGATTGCCAGGGAAATTAAAAATCATTGCCAAATGATGAGGAGAAGAAAAGAATAGAAAAGAAGGATTTGATTATATCAGTTGAAGTTACTGGAATTGAGAAGCGAAGTATAAGAAACAACAATATCAGCCACAAAAACCACACATGAAGAACACTAGAGAAAGATTTACAAACCCAATTACACCAAAATATTAAATCGAGATAATATTGTGATCACTTGTCCCCCTATCACTATTTATTTGGAAAAAAGTTCTTCCCAACAAGGTCGGAGAAATTTAAATACAAAAGTTTTCTGACAATCGTTTTATTGTCATACGACCAAAAAATGAACTAGGATAAGAGGAGAAAGTTACATTTGTGCCCGCACTGTGAACACTTAAGGTTGCCAGGTGATTTCAAGGACTCTTTATCATAAGCACCACCATTACCACAAATCCGACAAGCGCAGTACGGGCAATACCAACTGCCTTCGGGGAGCTCCTGAAAGACAGGAACAAGATGAGAACAAGTAGAGTTCGGTATGAACAAGATGAGAACAAGTAGAGTTCGGTATGAACAAGATGAGAACAAGTAGAGTTCAGTATCCACAAGATGACAACTACAGTGGACCTAAAACATGGATTATAAATTGTCATAAACTCTGACCTATAAGAAAATGAAACTTGAGGGATACATGCCAACTCTTATTGAAAGTAACGAATATGTAAGCAATACAAGGAAGCAAGTGGGAGGGAGGGAAGTATAGTCTATCAGAACAAGCCGATAAATCAACCGGGAACCCAAAGAGAAAATGATAGCTTTGTTCAGGCATATCTCATTCATAGACAGATAAAGCTCCCAAACAAGTAAAAGAAATATCAACTTTATTCAGCAAGAGCCTATTCAACCAAGTACACTCACAATGCAGAAAAACTCTGAGAGTCACATTACCAAAACATTAACAAATGAAAGTTATCATCAAACCATAATCTAGCAAATTGCTGATCCGATTTTGGAAGAGATGAACATCTTAATCATCTTGGTCATCTTCTACAACCAATTCCTCCATCAAATCCAAACAATGTCTACGGAGGGGGATGTACAGCTAAGATTATATATAGGTCTTTTTAGAGCTACACATTAGGCATGACCTATTCTAGTGATAATTACAGCAGTGCCCTTATTTTCTCCCTTTCATTCTTTCTTCACTTCCTATTTGGAGGCAAAATTTTAGCAACATTTTGGTAAGCCTCACTAAAATTTTAGAGAATCCAGATGTATTCCCATTAAGTTCTTGGGTGTGATCTGATGTTGGTAAGCATAATGGAAAAATGAGTACATAGACGTGACACAGGCTCATAAGGAGACTATAAGGGCATTTAAGTCTGCACTCTCTCCTAATGCGAGATTAACACAAAACTAGCTTATCCACATTGGGATTTTGCATGGGTGGTCTTGGGTACTTAAGTTGGAGGGGTGTACCCAATTGACATCCCTTGGCAAACCTTTTTAGGTGGGTTCCAGAGGGTGCTACTTATCACCGGAGCGCAGAGGCATGAGCAAGAATGTATGACCTAAAGGGCTCCGGCTCTGTGTGCAGAATCCAGAGAACATCCTCCCATGAGTAGTGAGGCATGTGCAAGCCAAAAATCCAATTGACATCTCTTCGGGTAGCCCTTTTGAGTCCATCCTTAATTACTATTATAATTGCCACAAACTAATAATATGAACCCAAGTCTTCCAGGCAACAAAATAATTAAATCCACCGGGCAGCGGTCTGCTTAGATAAGGAAATACGAATTTCTCAAGTGATGGCTTTAAATGACATTTAGGTAAATACATATATTCTTATGCTCCCTAGAACTTTGTCAAATCCAGGTAACTGGAACCTCGAAATTGATTACCTAAAGGATTTTCACAAAAGTATCCATAATATTTAGAAAGTAATAATTAAATATTTCGAAGCTTTTAAGGTATGCATAGAATAATACAATTGGGATGATTTGGTTATATATAGTATGAGTTGCTACCATATCATGTTTGTGGTGGTTATGAGTCTGCAATAACATTTTTTTTTTTTTTTTACAAGTATGAGTCTGCAATAACTAACAAGTGTTACACAGCTGGGAACATTCTCGGGCATTTTAAGAACTTCTTAAACTTCGGGGGCAATTGGTGATCTCGTATGGTTTCTGAGCTCTAATACTTGGAGTTCCTAAGTTCCCCTCAACTTTTGTTTCCGGTGGGAATTATTTTTTCAAAAGTGGACTTAGTGGTAATTGTCCCTTGTTTGTTGACCCAAAATGTAAGTTATTGTGTGTTTGGTCACCCTGTTTAGTTCGATCCGTTTGCCTCTCTAGGGGAAGAACCTAAATGAATGGAAATAACATAGATTTCTGGTGGTTTGCCAAGAGCTGCAACTGAAAGATCTCAAGGCAATGAACTAAAATAAATGCGAAGAGTACAAGGCAGACTTCTGAAACAAGATTTATAGAAGATATTAAGCAAGTACTACAGTCCTGACAAGATTAAAGCAAAAAGACAAACCTGTGCATATAAACATTCCTGATGAAAAGTAGATGGACAATCATCACAGCATATTAATTCGCCACCATCACCACACAGCCCACACCTGTCATCATTCTGATCCGATGCTGCATAAACTTGAACAGTTCGAGTGGCACTTTTCCTAGCCTTGTATTCAGCTGACCAAGCCTCAAGCTGGCATAAGGTGAATGGCTTACCCGACTCCATAACAAGATTCAAACAAGGACGTTTCAGCCTGAAACCAGCATGAATCTTGAACTCAGAGACAGAAAGCACCTGATTGCAACACTTGCATATGATCCCATCCCGAGTTACCAAGCCATCTTTTACAACAGAATCATCCCTTAAAGACCGGTACTGTATGGCTTCATTAAGAGAAATAACCCCCGAGTCAATCAACCAGGACAATACCGTTCTCACACCAGAGGGGGACCACGTCCCATCAATATGCTTTCCACCCTTACCCAAGCTTCTTGGAAGCAACCTGCAACTTCCCTTTTGGCTCTTTCGTTTCCTCAGAGCTTCTGATTTGTGGGACTTCATTTTCTGAGAATGCTGTTTCGTAGTGGATCCAAAGGTTTTGTTTTTTATGACAGCTGAAATCAAAAGATCATCATCCTTAAGACGGCATCTAATTGATCTCTTCCCACTTTCATTTTGAGTTTCTGTTTTGACTTCTTGCCTCCAAGCCTCAGGCTGTAGAGACTCATCCTCCATATGCAGAGGAGTTTCATTGGTAATATTCTCAAACTTGAACTCCTCGTAAAAAATGTTATTTGATTTCTTACGCCTACCAGAATTTCCTCCAGGAGCTTTTCTAAATTGAGATGGTTTCTTCCCATTCCAGTACTGAGAAGAACAATTAAACGACTTTCGGTAACTTGTATCAATCCTTCCATTTGTAGCTATAAAATACTCCTTGTGTCCTACTGACTCTGACCAAATGTTGTTCGTACTAGTGTCAAATGGTTCAGTCCTATTAGAAGTAGATGGACCTAACCTATCATAAGGAAATAAGGTTATCTGTTTGCTTTCAGATGTCCTTTTTGGTTTGTTGGTTGCCTTCTTTTTCCGTATAGCACCATTCATCCTATATCTTGAACCTTCAATGCACTTCTCACTTTTAATATGCCCGGAATGTTGCATGACCCTTGATAAATTTTGACTTTCGAAATGTTGAGCTAAAGCGTTCCCTTGAAATGATCCCATTGATTCTTCTACTTTGACTTCCAAAGCCATTTCCTCACTTTGGGCTGATCTTTGTCGATCACAGCTTGGGAAACTTGAATTGACATCATAATGAGGAGAGACAAGATCAGATCCACCATGCATGATATTTACACTTCCATAGATGATGGGAACTTCAAATAGGCAACTATTGGACAGGTCACCCGTGGCATCTGACCCATAAGCTTGTGAAGAAATCAGATCATTTCTGCCTCTTTCGCTCCGAGAGAAACTCATACATAGAGTCCCAACAGTACTAGTAGAGTTTGTACACTTTTCTTTGGACAAATAACTTGATTCCACCTTCGAAGCTTTTACAGCCTTTCTCTGCAACTGTCTGAAATAAGCAGAACTTCCAATACCACATTTCTTACTACGAACGCGATAAATCCCCTCAAAACCTCTCGTTGCCCTTTCCCTAGCATCATTATTTGCAAATGTGTCCCTCACCAAACTTCTCTTTGTTTTGACTGGTTTTCCTGCTCTTAGAGTGCCAAGCTTTTTCTCAATAAACACCATGATTGCAAAGGGATCCAGAAGACACCACAAATGTGCCAGTGCAGAAGTAGTTTCTGTTTCTATCTTATCCAATTCTTCCTCAATCTTAATGAATGTACTAGATAGATCATCGCAGAAATGAGCCATATCAGTCCACTGTGTACCATCTTCCTGCAAATCAATGATTTTGTCGGGAAACAAACTCTGACCACACAGTTTCCAAACTCTACGAAACTCACGAATAGGTCTTCCACGAGGTGGAAAATAGAGATATTCCCCTCTGATATTATCTGATCTTTTACGCCTCCCAATTTCCCATCCTGCCGCTCTCAGTAGGTTTTGGACGTGAGGGCGGAGAAGAGGACGGGGATCCTTCGTGGAATCAATATCCAACGATGTTTTAACTACTAACAATTCATTAAAGTTGGATTTCTTCATTCTTTTTCCCTCAGCACATCCGTGAGATGGAGACTTGTTTGCAACAGTGACAGAGGGGCATGTCATCAAAAGTTCGGCTTCAGAGCTCTCCTGAGGAACTTGCAAAACAATAGCTTTACTTACATTCACTTCATTCTCATAACTTCCACCCACGCTTTGCATCCTAGACTCTGAAACATCCCTATCACCTATTTCATCACCCGGGTTTGTCACAGCATGTCGCTTTAGCAGATAGAAACTAGAAGTAACACCCTGACTGGATGATTCAACCAAACGACATGTAACAGTGTCACAGACAGATGGTGAAGCTGCTTGGTACCTACCAGAAACAAGTTCTTTAGAGGGAGCGGATGAATTCAGAACCCCTCTGGAATAAGGTGTAGAACAAGAACGCTCATCAACTGAGAACTTCATTCGCTTGCCAATTGAAAAACATCTCTGCAAAGAACTATCCCTTGAATCATCCCTGACATTACCAGAATCTAGCAGACTCGTTACGGATGAGTTTTCAGTGTTAGTCCATAATGACCTATCCGTGCAATTACTGCGATCAAAATTAATAGCTCCAGTAACAATACACCTCTTACTACTGGTATCACTATCATTTCCAAAGAACACCTCTTTAAATGTGTGACTTTCATTCATTGACCCCTCAAAACCATCATCGTGCAAAATCTCAATGGCTTCGTTAAACAACATCTTTACCAACTACAAACCAAAATGCCGCATTCCTTCATAAATGGTTTCCTTTCTCTTCTCTATGCACAAACCACCACTCAAAAGGCAAAGAATACCTCAATGGCAAAATAAATTTCCTGTTTCGGCAGTGATCCTCACAAATCTGCAAAGACATTACAGAAAGGGCAAAAAATGTGATATCGTGAGACGAGACTAATCCACTCCAAATTGAACAGGCGGTAGAGATATATCTAGCATTTGAAGCCTATATGTTTTTCCCTAAAAGCAGTTCCAGGTGCAGTTAGAGAGAGAGAGAGAGAGAGAATAAAATAACTACTATTGAGTATTGCCCAAGAACCTTGAAAACTAAAAAAGAAGCAGAGTAAATGCCCGAAATTGCGAGCTGCATAATGACTGCTAATAACACTACATAGATATTATCTACTATTAGTATCTATTATTATCTACTACCTATTATCCATTATTATAAGAACACCCCTCATGGTGTAAATGGCTGTTATGAAGCCAGCCCACGCTTTAAACTTCCCAAACTACCCTTTAACTACCCAAAAAAACTGTCAACAAAAAAACAAACAGCCACTCTTATTTTCTTCTCCCCTTTCGCTACTTCCACATCTCAGATTTCCTACCAAATTAGTCCATCAATTGAAGATTTTTCACTTCCCCACTTCTAAATAATACGATTTGCACACACATCGCTTGTGCCCAGACGTCTAGCATCCAAAATATAAACCATGGAAATTCGACTATACCGCAGAACCCCATCACAAACAAGATACCCAGAAAGATGAAATTGAAAATGAGAGAAAGCTAAATTGGCATAAAGTAAAAACCACGGAACTGAAATGTGAAGAGAAAATAGATTCCACACACCCGTGCACATAGACGAGCGTCGGTGCATAGCTTACGAAAGGAAAAACCGTTTTGAAAAAATGCCCACATTTCGCAGATCTAAACGATCAATACACGTCAATTATTCAGATTCAGCACCAAGCATTCAAACAAAACACACCGAAACCGGTACAAGTTGTATAATTAGCCAGAAAACCACCGTCGAAAGGCTGGAATTCGAAATTAGGGCTTCAAAAGCTCGGAGCTTGAAGCCCAGGGCACGGAATCTAGAGAGAGAGAGAGCAAGAAAAGCGCGTTACCTGTGGCTTCTTCATCAACCTCACACCTCAAAACCTAAATCAGCAAAACTGAGAGAAGCTTTGGGAGATCCCGGATTACACGGGCAAGTGCATTCGTCAGATAGAACACATCTGCTAGCCATTTTCTCTCTCTCTCTATACCTCTCTCGCTCTTGCACTGGAGAGCTCCATGTGATATATGACGATTATATATGTACACACTGTGTCACAGATCTTTGTCTCTTTGTTATCTTTATTTGATTTTACTGTTTAGAGTAACATCTATGTGGGGTTACAGTACTGAAACTTCCTGCTCATGTAGAATGCAAAAAAACTTATGGGACAAAATGTACTCTCCATTGCGGGGGACTCACTTCGGAATTCTACACAAGTGATCAAAATTATTTAATTTGTTCGGGCTTGATCGAATTTTGTTCTCGATTTACAAAGAAAATATGGTATGAAGTGAACAAGTTTTTACAGATATTTGAATGAGTTGACTTTTTTATAAGAACTCCTAAAATAATATTTTCAATAGTAAATTAAACGGTTTATTTGTGTGAAAGCGACTTTGTGTACCCATAGTTGGGCTATTTATAGAATGCTCAATATACTACTCCATTCTACTATGTTCATTTGAATGTTTTGCCTCTCTTTATTACTCTATATTGTTTGACGAGCAAATTATAGGTCGGCAAAACTACTACAACCATAACCGCCCAACGCACACAAGTTTGTGCACCCACGAAGGGGTACACCTGTTGGATGCCACATTCTTTATCGTGTTTGCGCACTTTTATGGAATATGTAAATAATTGTGGTTGTAGCACTTTTGAAAGATTACATTACCTATTTCTCAATGTACCATTTACGTACATTAATTGCTTTTTCTCTTAACTTTTCTAAAGAAGAAGAATATAAGTTTTTGAAATATAATGAATAATAAAGTAACTCATTTGGATTAGTACACTAAATTTGGATTAGTAAACTAAGTTCAGCTGGATAGCTCAAAATAACGATAGGGAAGTAGGAAATACACTGGTTCATAGATTTATCATTCTAAATTCTTGCTTTATTTATTGAACCGCATTATGGGAACAGACCAAGATGAACTGACGGTGTACAGATTGGCGTGTGGAGCTCATTTACGGGTCTCAAACTAATAATTTGATCCGCTCATGTATGCGTAAGTCTCACCTCATGTAAGAGAGTTCTAAAGAAGTACTATTACATTCAAAATTTTCTCGTACAACAGGAGACTAGGACAAGCATTCTGACAAAGGATCCAAAGCCAGTGATACTGCCTCAAGGCCTAATATTGGGGGGGAAAACTTGCATGTTGAATGGGCATCGCAACGTGGTACCTATCGGCGCATTCGAAACGTCCAAACATATTTTGGAAGGCCAAAATTTACTGAGGCGAGACCCTATCTGCATGCAAGTTTTTCTCCTAATATTGGAGCCATGCATGTGATCCCTCTGTAGAAAAACTCATCTAACTATAGAAAATTAGTATGATGCTATATGAAGAAGCAAACTCACCTAGATCATCTCATTGGAATCTATTCTTTTCCATTACCTCAATGTAGAAAAAGCCACACCCAACACCCCAATTCCAGTGATTTAAGAATAGTAGCCCCAATTTCTAACCCAACCCAATGGTTTTGTTTTCAAAATCCATTAGAGAGGGTCAACAATATGGACTCTCACCAATATGGCTGAGCAAACACACCCAACTCATAGAGATGAAATTCACCTAAAAAAAAATTCAGCACTTAGAAAAGAAAATTATAGAAATAAGATATCAATCTATGTGAGACGAAGATCGCATATATTTATAATTAGAATTAGTCAATAAACACTCTTGTAAACATATTTAAAGATGTAAAAAAAATATTGCCCGAGACGGACAGAGGGATCAACCGATCAAGTAGTACACGAATAGACAATTTTCCTGGCGCAAAGTAAGAAATGAAGGTGTGGAGGAGAAGTCATTCCCTTCGATTCCTCAGGACGATCTTCGGCAAAGGAAGACTTCCCTCCCACCGGCCTCACCCGTGTCTCTTGGGCTCCGTGACACTTTTCGCTACTTGGGATGGGCTGGGGACCTTGGCTCTAGTTGTTGTAACTTGTCCAAGCAAAGAATAAGATGAAATTAAATCCAAAATAATTTATTTTCTACTCCTGCATCTGTACCACAAAATCAGAAAACAGAACACTCTGTAACCCAAGATGAACCCCATCATCACAGCCAAATTGATCCATTTCTGTGACTCTTTTACCCCTTGCTGCCTCAAGAACCCATCACCATACAAAATACACACACCCATTTCACTTTCCACACACCTTGTTCTTCCCCTTTCCCCTCCATACTCATTCACCATAAAACACTCAAATGGGTACTTGAACAAGCTCAAATAATGCATGAAAATCCAGTAACTGGGTATGTTCTCCTTTGATATGAAATACCCAGAGAACAGAAAGAAAGAACCCATTAATCCGGCGATCACCGACGTCCCCATGATGAAGTTGGGCACCAGAGCACTGAAACAAGCCGTGAATGAATTCGACGTCAAAACCACCATCCAAACAACCAGGGAGAAGTAGAGGAATGCGTCGATATCACGCCTTAGACCGATTAACCAGTAAACAGATGAGGAGTAGAGAATGCCAATTAGTAACAGGAAAGGAAAGAAAACAAGGGTGTTTGATATAACGTAAGAAGATACTCTGTAAGCTCCTCTGGAAGTCTCTCTCTCGAGAATTCCTCTCTCCTGCAAGAAAATCGGCAGGCCTTCGGTTGTTGAAGAGAGCAAGAAGGTGAGGGTGAATGCGAAAAACCCGAGCCGGGTTTGTAAAGAAACAGGGTCCTGATTATTGCCAACATTCAAGAAAATTGTCCCAAGCACTAATCCAGCAATGAGAGCCTGTGTGACTCTTGTGGCGAAAAGCTGCTTAGTTCTGAACACATTTTTGCAGAATCTCTCACCCAATATGAGCACTTCTTCGAAGTGCGAATTCGGGTACGAAAAGGGCTTTTCTTCAATGCGATTTTCTTGCGGCCTGTGTTTGTTTCCTTCGTCTTCATCAAAGAATCGGTTGTTGAAAAGCTCTGAGCTTTGAATGACCAACCTTGAAGTGACATCAATGGCGAATTCGAGCACATTGATGTGGCGAGGAATGCCGTAGCCGGCGAATTTTAGCCTTTCTTCGAGGAATTTTAGTGAGCCGTTGTGAAATACAGCACCGTTTGAAAGCAGAACAACCCGGTCGAACAGCTCCAGGATCCGGAAACCCGGTTGGTGGATGGTTAGAACAATGGTTTTACCTGTAAAAACTAAATTTTAGTTTAGTTATTCCAATGGCCCACATCGGGTATATGTCACCTACTTACGGATTAACGAGCTTATCGTCCATTTAGTCGTTCCAACGAGCAATTCTAGAAACACAACTTTAAAACGTAGTAATTTCTAAAGACAATTATGTTCAAAGGCATTCCATCAATGCGAGCCCACCTATTTTAGACAACGTCGTGTTCTGAATTTGTATTCGTTGATATTTTGCATCATTTTAATGAACTACGTTAATTTTTTTCCCGATTCTCAGGCCAGTTTTTATGGAAGAAGGAAAGGAAAGTACGAGAACATGTAACTTTCATTAACATTTTATGTGTTTAGTTACCGAAAAACTGTAGAATCTTGTATTTATACTAGGTTGATTTACAATGAACAGTGGTCTTTTTGGATTTCTCAGAATTTTTATTATTATCTCAAATGAATGCATAAAATTACATTCCATTAATATACTTTCAATTCAATAAAAAAATGTTGCACTAATATCTTGACAAGTGAATAGAGCCTAAGTCCGGATAAAATAAATAAAAGAATAGAGACTAAGTTAGGAGAAAAACTTGTATGCCGAATGGGTACCGCCACGTGGTACTTGTCGGAGTATCCAAGCAGTCCGAATATATTTAGGACGGCCAAATTTAAGGGTGGCCCTTTTTTAAATTTTGGGGACAAATTTACCCCCAACAAATCTGAGCCGTCCAAAATATATTTGGACGATTTGGATGCGCCGTCGGGTATCTCGTGGCGGTATCCTATCCACATCAAGTTTTTCTCGTTAGTTAGTACAGAAGTAAAGGAGTTAAACATCAATGACGCCGTTAAAGAATTTACATTACCTTGATTAACCACCATTGATTTAAGCAGTGCCACCACTTGAAGAGCTGAAGCTGAATCCAACCCAGAAGTTGGTTCATCAATCAAAACAACAGCAGGGTCATGGACTAACTCAACCCCAATTGAAACCCTCCTCCTCTCCCCACCCGAAATCCCGTGGTTCGACCCTTCTCCGATTCGCATACCCGAAACCCGCTCCAATCCAAGCTCCTTAATCAGCACTCTCACTCTGTTTCTAGCCTCTTTTTTCCCACCTTTTAGCCTAAGAAGAGCACTATACACAAGTGTTTCTTCAACAGTTAGCAGTGGGAACAGGTTATCCTCTTGTGTCACGTACCCCGATATTCGCCGAAAAATCTTACCATCCATTGGAAAGTCGTTGATCAGTACTTTCCCTGAAGTATGTCCTGGGGATATTTTTCCGGCTAGGATTTCCAGGAGAGTTGTCTTGCCGGCCCCGCTCGGGCCGGCAATGGCAGTGATCTCTCCTGGCCTAGCTTCACAATGCACATCATGCAAAATCAAAGTGGGAGACCTCTTGGGAGACTTGCAACATAAAACCCAGTTGGATTCACCAATTGGGTATGACAGATTCTTGGTTTCTAGCTTGTATGGAGGTTTCTTGACAGGCAATTCCATTGAGGAAGAAAGAGAAAGAGAAACTGTTTGTAAAAATGAGAAAGTGAGTAATATGTGGGGGGAGAGATTTGAAAAAAAAAAATGGTAAGGTAGGAGATGAGCTAACACTACCAACTTAGTGTTTTCCTGTAACACAAGTTATTTAAGCTGCAAGGAGACAATGGCTTTGACTTGGGCCTTGCTAATTAAAGGGGTTACTTTTTTGGGAGGAGAATGGATGGAGGGTTTTCTTGGTGTTTGGGCAACAGGAAAATGGTTCAAGAAAAGGAAAGAAAAAGAAAAATGAGGGGTTTCTCACTTTCTTGTGAGGGGTTTTGGGTGAGCTGAATGTTGACCACTACAGGGTTGGTGTAGTTGCCCCTCTATCTTCTTCTCTAACTGACAGCACAACTGGTCTGCATCTTTATGTATTCATTTCTCTCTCATGTGTTACAATGGCAGACATTCCATTATTTTAAATCATTGAAACTTCAAAGGCTTGTTTATACCAAACCAAAATATCTCCTCTCTCTTTTTTTTTTGACTGTCAGGAGTGTCCGGGTTAGTTTACGGGCATCTCAACTAATTCTTTCTCCTGTCTAATCAAAGGCAAGTCATTCACGCCAAGATTTGAAGATTCACAAGAAATTGCTTTGTCGCGGCTTAATCCCATTAATCGAACCCAGTCAATAACTCTTGGGGGTAGACCCAAAATATCAAAATCTTAAATTTTGAGCTCATTTTGGTTTGGCTTAATAAACCAGGTGGCTTTTTTTTTTTTTGTCTTTATTCATTTTTTCCTGCATTTCCTAGTTTCATGCTATATTTTTTGGATTATTGGTTCGTCTCAACGAGAGAAATATGTGGAAAAAAAAATTTAAAAAAAATGATCAAAACTCAATTTTTTTTAAAATATAGATACAAAAATAGTCCAAAGACAGAAAACAATAAGCCAAGAGGCTAAACTTAAGCCGAATCAGGCAGTTCGAGGCTTTCGAGTGCACGAACCATTACATTTCCAACCCAACCCAAACAATTTGAATTTACATCGTCTCATTTAACTATCACAACAGAAAAGAAAAAAAAAAACTGACTATCACAACTTGCTTTATTAAAGTAGAGGCGGCAAAGAAATTCCGAGTTCATGTCACGACAATCTTCTATATGAAAGGGCAAAAGACAAGATAGGATAGAAATCGAATTGGAAAAAGTTTGATGAGACTCTTTTGTTTAGGCCAGCTTTCCGTAGGCTTTCTTTCTTCCATACAGGATATATTCTTTAGCTTTCGTGTTCGTTTGGTTAGCAAGAAAAAGATACTATAGGAAAGTGAAGTAAAAGAAAATGTACTAGTTTTTTCTCGCGTAGTATTTGATTAGAATGAAAGTTTAGCAAGAAAAAAATTAGAAAAATAAAATATCTTTGCTTGAAAATGAGGAAAGTTCCAAGAAAGTTGTAATCCTAATTACCAAAAATAAGAATAGAGATGGATAGAAGGTGGAGGGAAGATGGTTAAAAAGGAAGTCATGTTTAATTGTTGTTGATTCGCCCAAGAAAATAAAAGTTCCCAACACATTTGGTGAGAAAAAGTATAAGGGAGTGTTCCGCTAAGATTGTTTTTAGAATAAATTAGTATTTTGTGATTTTTTATGTGATGTATTGTGAAAAAATGATCTGTCTTGATTTTCCGAAAAAACTATTTTTTGTTAGGGGAAACACCCCTAAGTCAAGTTCAATAGTTTTGGAGGGTTGTACGGGAAATTACTTTCCAACACTTTCTACCATATTATTGCTAAGTGAACACAAAAATGGTGTGTGTGCACATAATTTTTTTTTTTTTTTCTTTTTTGCATTTTCTATCATTATTTCGCTCATCAAATGGACCCTATAAGAGTCAACCACTTTCCTTTTTTCATTGTAGTGTGTGATACCTTCGACGAAAAATAGCATCCACTTCTATTTGTAGGTATTGATATGTACATGATTCATTCAAAAAAGCAAGTTGACAATCCTTAACTATTCAAACCAACCATACTAGTCTCGAGAAAAATAAACCGGAATGACCATCGTATTTCCTTTTCGACACTTGGATTTTTTTTATTTATAATTTTCCATTTCTTTTAAGATAAATATAATTCACTCAAGTTTTAAACAGATTTTCGATCAACTTGGTCTTTTCTTGAATAATTTACACATGGAGATCTATGTAATGTGTTGGAAAATGGGACATTTTGTTCCTAATATTTTTTAGCACATTGAGCCAAAAATCAAGTGGGACCCGATCACGTGTTGAGGTGGGTCCGAATGGGTTTATATTCTCCTAAGTAAGGGGATTATGCCTAGCTAGAAAGAATGAACAAACTTTATTAATGAATGAATGAGAAATTGTCTGATGAAGTGAGCATGTTTCAAAGGTGAAAATCTGCCAAAATTAATTTTGGATTTGGTATAGAAATTGAATAGCATATTCAATTTGATAGCTGTTACAAATATTCATTCCTGCAAAATTAATTTAATTTTACAAAATTTAATTTTGTATTGATTTGTATATTGAATTTTGAGGATCCCATTGAATCTTATAAGTTTTGGCTTCTCATCTCATTGTTTCAACACACCCCCCCAAAAAAAAACACATCTCCATCCTAGTTTTTCTATTCCTTGTTCTGTGTGTGAGAGTGCTACAAAGTTCGGTCGCTAACTAATTTCGGATATGTGCAGCCACTATTAACGTGCAACTGTCTTATCCTAGGAAACAAACATTGAAGACGCTTAAGCATCCTGTGATAAGGTGGCAATTTTGTTTTAAAGAAACCGTGTGAAACACGAAACACGGACGATATTCGGTTTGAATTCTTTTATTTAATTCAGTAAATTGTTTTTGTTTATTATTTATGGGGCAATCATCCTTTTACTCCCTTGATATTAGAAAATCATCCTGAGCATTTTTAAGAGTTATGTTTCCATCCCAAAATTCAAATAAACCCTAAAATGCCCTTTATCTATATATAAATATATAATTTATAACTAATTAGGGGATTGAGGACTAAATAAAAAGTTGCATATATGGGGGCGGTAGGGAGTGTACTAATTTCAAAGTTTGGGGGTCCTCCACTGCAATTACGAGATTTGGGGATAAACCTCAATCCCTATTATCTCGCTCCTTCACTCAGTCCCTAAACTAACACCAAAAATCCCAAATCAATAGTCATCCATAAATCCCACCATCATCCATAAATCTCTCGCCCCATCTGTCCTCCATATCTATCACCTTTCCCTTTGCATCAGTACAAGAATCAAAAGGACAAGCAAATCAAGAATGCCACATTTGTAGGTGTTGTCCTCGCCGCTCCGATGACCGACTCCTCCTCCTCGTCCTGCCATCCAAAAACTCAATCACTGTAGCAGAACCATCCGAATCATTTTTTTGCTTGTAAGGTTTTTTTTTTTTTTTTTTTCGGTTCCTTATCTCAGAAATCTTTAGCCATCAAATTGTGATTAATCATTAGTAATACATTCTTGAATCATGAAGTTTTTGGTTTAATTTGTATTTGACGAAGTCCCTTTCACACATATTCTCACAAAAAGGGAACTCGCAATTCTGATTGGGTCCATCGGCAATTGTTCGGAAAACCTCAATTTAGCACACATTAGTAACAAATTTCACTGGTGGGACGTTTGGGACAGGAGTTGATTCTCCGGTTGGGGGTAGGGCTCTCTCCTTGGGTTTTCCAATTCCTTTAAGGACTCTACGCTTTTGCCTGGGGAAGAGATTTGACTCGAACCATGAAGCTGCTGCAACTCCGTAAGAAGGCTATGAATTGTTTAACATATTTTTACCATAACCATTATGGTGTCGACATGTATTTACCATGATCCAATATTCATAGTTAACAAATAATAACAAATTTACCATATTCAATGTTCTAAGACTAATTTTTACCATGATTATCGAAAGATATTGTGGTCATATGTTTCACAATGAACCAAGTTGTTAAATCAACAAATATTATCACGTTTATTGTTGTTCCTCAATTGATTTTTACCGCAATGAATGGAATATGTTGTGAGCACAATTTTTACCATGATTCTTTTGTTTTTTACCATGTTTGTTTTTTGTTTTTTTTATCAGAACCTTATGTGATGATTTTTTTTAACCATGCTTTCTATAAGAGAGCCATTGCGCGGGCCTATATAGATAAGGAGTATGTACTCCTATACATATAGGCCCGTGCAACGGCTATAATATCCTAGAATTTGTACCATGAACATAAGTAAGGCTTCCATATTTACCATAGTTTTTTTGACATTTTTTTTTTACCATGATTCAAGATATCAATTCAATAATTATTACCATGTTTAAAAGTCATTAAGTATTTTTTACCATAAAACTGGAATTTGTTTTGATATTTTTGCCATGATTTTTTATCGTTTTTTTTATTTAACATGAAATGTCGATTATGTGGTTGATATGTTTTACCATGATTCAAGTTCTTAATTTAACAATTATTACCATATTTATACGTGATTAATTATTTTTTTACCATAAAAACCGTGACATGTGATATTTTTTTTACCATGATTCGTGTTCTAAAAGAATATTATATTTACCATATTTTTTGACTAGTTATAAGTTTCCCACATTACTCGGTCATTGGTTACATTTGCCATTTTTACCATGTTTATTCAAAATTTCTCCATCTTTACTGTGGTGGTATTGATTTTTACCATAAACTTGGTGTTTGGCTCATGTATGCCATTTTTCCCATATTTGCTGGTGCAAATTTAATTTTTTTTTGCTTGGTTATCTATAATTTCACCACACATTAGTAACAAATTTTTTACTTTGAAATTTTCTTTTGTTATCTCTCTCAATGGATGTGATTGAATCTCATCAAATTAAAAAAATGGTTAAATCCCACTAAATTAGGAAGTTATTGAATCCCACAAAATTAGGAACTTATTGAATACCACAAAATTAGGATGTTATTGAATCCCACAAAATTAGGAAAAATATAATTTTGTATATGTTGATATCATAGTAAAAGGGTAGAAAAGGTATTTCACAATGGAAAATGATGAAAACATAACTCCGTAAAACAAGGGGGATGAAAATCTAAATAGTGTCCAAAAAACGAATGATTATTTAATTACCCCTTTATTCTGTAAAAATCAATTATATATCCATAAGTTGTGCTTGTAATTTTCCGTTCTTAATAAAAAAAAATCTAGAATCTGTTTTTCCGTTATATTTTTGCATCACATGAGAAGACACTTACTCTGCTTCTATTTTTTTTTTTTTTGTATCAAAAGAAATTTCCATTTCATTGAAAACGTCATCGGAGACTTACAAATTTTATGACAAAATACAGGAGTGAACCAAAACTACCAAAATCTAAGATACGATCAAAACCGCAAATGGGCATGAAGCTCCTTGACGCATATTGCAACCATATCCACCAACACCTTGCATCACCCTCAAAAGATTGCATTACAATATCCATGTTTGTTGGTCCGTTTTGAGGTTTCCAATTTGGATTCGGGGTGGGTGTAGTGCAGTAGGTATAGTGCGCCGTGTTGTGTGACAAAACTACGTCGTTTTGCTTGATTTTCGGCACACCTCTAAATCTTTTAAGGGTCTTGTGCCTATACCCGAAGTGCCTAAATCCAAGTTCCTAAACCCACTATACCCTACCCCAAAGAGCCTAAATCCCCTAAAATTGAACCCCAAAATTAACTCTCTAAACAGGGCCCTTGGAAGCTTTGGAGGTGTACCAAGAAAATGAGCAAAATGACGTAGTTTTGGCGCACAACACCTACCGCACAACACCCATTCCGGATTCTTAATTTTTGTAGGGAACATTGTCACGACCCAAATTTAACAGATTTGGATATCGTGACCGGCCAGTGAGTTTGTCTCACCAAAGGCCTCTATCGATATTTCTCTTCAAATTTTTTTTATTAAAAGAAATAAGTTAACATTGTAAAACCACATCTTACAATCACCATCCACTAAAGTTCCTTATTCATTACATAGATTACATTTTTTTTTCTTCTTATTTATTATGCAAACATAACGTAGACTAAATACTCGTATTGACTCGTCCTTGTATCCCTGATTACTTGAAAAGGGAAAAATTGCAACAACTTAAGCCATTGCTTGTGTGAGTTTATGAATTATTAAAGTTGCATGTTTACCATGAAATTTAAGATAAAAATAGAAACATAGCATCAGTTTTTCATGACTTTAACTGTAACCAAATGCATAAATAAGCTTGTACGTAACATAGCATTTCATGGACAATACGATATACCATCCATTAATTACTATCAGCTATGAGGGAGCAACCCCCAACATTACATCTTGAATTAATCAATTCAGTTGGACACCTAGTTGTGTCCCTTTCCATTCTGCCCTTATAACACCAATCCGACTGGTATCTTTAATGTCCACCAGATTCAGGGACATCATTCAGATGTATCAATAATACTCTTTTCTCAAAAACTGAGCAAAACATTAGAATTCTTTGGTATATTTGCTTTAAAAGAAGTTCATATATAAATAATCATACTTTAATAAAACATAAGTTTTTGTGAAAAACCTTATGTAATAGGGATAATTCATAACTCACCTTTGACCCCTTAAGCGCTATAAAACTTGATCTTACTCTTGCTGTTCAAGTCTCGTATTGCCCTATTTTCAATAAATTCATGTTAGTATGTATCCAATAGTGTAATAGAAATACTTTTAAGCCTTCTCGATTGTGATTTGGCCTATTCGGCTATAAAAATGGCTTGGGGTCAATATTTGACTTTTTAATATTCTTAGCTACTTAATCAGAGGACTTACCCTTATTTAATAATTAGCCCTTTTACAATTGGATATATGCCCTTCCGTAACCCGTGGGCTAATTAAGCCTCTAAATACTTAGGTAAATTTATTCTTTTTAATCTGATCTCAAGGTAGACATTTAAAGTATGATTTTCTTAATTCTTGGGACATCATTTGTATAGTGTTAAAATTGAACAATTAGTATGAGAGATTAACATGTGTATAAAATTTAGTAGGAGCAGTAACTATCAATTAGCTTCGGGAGTTAACCTGAAACTATAATTTTATCTACTCATATAGACAAACCTATTTACCTTTATGCACACACAGAGCACACTTCCATGACAGCAGTGAATCGACACCGCTGCTCCTATTCCATTTCTTTAAGCGCAAACGTACAATCTCACATTAGCAAATACTGTATGTATCGAAATATAAAATAAATAAATAAAAAAACTTAATAGGTGTTACTAAATAAGCCTAAAATTTGAGCTAGAGTTCGGTCCTAAATTGCTTGTATGGGTCTTATTTCTATCGAAATAATAGGCATGAGATTATTATTATTTTGACGGATCATTTGCACTATTCTCCTACTTGCTAAATTTTGAACTTTTTTAAGGAATATGGGAATTCAAGTGCATGTGTGGCAGTGAGGGAAAAGTGAAGTGATTGGGAGGGTGACTCACCTCCTGATTCTCCTTTCAATTTTGTTTTCGTTTTGTTTTGTTTCCTTGATCCGCTTCTTCCTCTCTGTTTTCGTGGGATGTGGAGTGTGTGAAATGTGAGATGTGCAAGCCTATTTACACCAAAGAGTTAGCTGACTAGCAATTTCTAGAATTGTCCAAGTCAATCTCATGTAATGTGATTACTTAAAGGATGACCAGATATTCTAATTCAAAAACCAATGAGAGATTCGGTTAATTAATTTCATGTGAACCATCCTATTATATGTAACGCCTCGATTTTCAGAAGCATTAATTTAAATCATTTAATAGACGATTAATATAAATAAAAGGATCTCATTAATTAAGCAACGGAAATAACATAATTGTCTTAGTTTGAGTACAAATAAACATAGTACTTTTCTTGGAAAAGTTAAATTACATTTGTCCCACAAAATAAAGGAGGTGCTGGATCTCTAGAGGTTCAGGTTTAGATCCCACTCTTCTGCTGTTATCGGCTCAGTAGGGAACTCCTCCGTCTGGTAGTACGCTCCTCCTTCTCCTTCAATACCTGGCGTAAAATGTCAGGGCCATAACAGCACCATGAGTGATAAATCACCCAATAGATAACTCCTACCCACCAACCCTTACATTACAATTAATCACAGTTCATGCATATTTGAAAGAAAGTGCAGAATTAAATAACAAACAAATGATTTCATTAACTAGCCTTTAACTTATGTTTTCTTCTAAGTTCTCAACTTAGAGAACAACCTCCCGAATAACCACCAAGTCTATGGCCATTTCGTGATTCAACTCCTCCTTGCTTGCCCTGACTGGGAGCCCAGATGAAAAGCCTAAGTTATGTACTTAGTCGGAATTCATCAAACGCCTCACAAGGATGAATTTCCCAGGGACTGTACCACTGGGCCCACGAGGAACTGACTGTAACCTCGGGAGTATATAGCCGTGACTCAGTCTATAATACAAATCACCCTTATATCACCAAATAATTTAATATGGAGTAATCATAAAATGCCACAACTTAGGGTTCCGAATCTTGTCGATCCATAATCAGAATATTTCCATTTCCAAAATCACTGGCTGACTGCCATCCATCTCATCAAATGTCATTCAAAATCCTTATTCAATTTTCCCATTAACTTAACGTCTATGTGAATTCTACATACGAACACCAAACCTGGCAACCTATTTGTCCATTCTAACAATCAACATTTTCATCTAAGAGCTTGCAATTATAAAATAAAGGACAACAATTATGACAGTTGGTAACATGCATGCAATTCACATAATTTGTTTGAGATTAGTCCAAACGACTCTTTGGTTTGTCGTGACTTAACACATAGTTTGATTTTTGTAACTACAACCCAAGGGGATTAAATTTATATTTGTGAGCCTTGATAATTTCATCAGTATGTAGCTTAGGAATAATATGATATTTGATCTCAAAATGTTTATAGCAGATAAATTCTAATAAAAAAAAAGGATCCTTTTAAGGGTTGTCAAGAAATTTATAAAACTCTAAGTAGAGGTGTCAAACGTGCATGTCGTGCCGTGTCATTCAACTTCCGTGCTTCGTGTCGTGCCGTGCCGTGCCCATTTACTTCAACGTGCCATGACGTGCCGTGACAGCCGTGCTTTGTGTCGTGCCGTGCCCATTTACTTCATCGTGCCATGGCGTGCCGTGACAACCGTGCTTCGTGCTGTGCCGAGCCCATTTACTTCTTCGTGTCGTGGCGTGCCGTGACAACCGTGCTTCGTGCCACGTCGTGCCGTGCCTAAATACTCTATCGCGCGGTGCCGTGTCGTGCCTTTTTTAAGTCGTGTCGTGCCCGATTAATTAATCGTGTCGTGCCGTGCCGGCTAATTGGCTTAATCGTGTCGTGCTGTGTCTTTTTTTAGTGTCGTGTCGTGCTTTTTTTGAATCGTGCCGTGCTGGCCCCGGCGGCCCGTTTACTTAATTGTGTGTCGTGCGTGCTTTTTTTTTTTAATCGTGCCGTGCCGCACACTCTTTTACTTAAATCTTTGAAAAAAATTGCATTTATCAAAGACTCAAAGTCAGTTATGGTCGTTAATCATCATGAAGGAGAAGCCAATTGATTCTATATTTCTATTCTACATACAAATTACAAATTTACAATACTGAAACAGAAATGAAGGAAGAAACTAGAAATGAAATTTTAAAAGCTTTATACAACACTGAATCTGAATCACTGATAAAAGATTGAAAGGCCAACTGGATACACTGGTGAGTGATAACGTCCAAGATGGCAAGATTCAACTGGATACAACACCATTAAACAAATGGCCAACTAGATACACATACACTGATTACAAATTTACAATTGGCTCAGACATGCATCATCACAGCCACTTATCTATTTTACATACAAATTACAATCCTGAAACAGAAATGAAAGGAGATATGAATTTGTAAAAGCTTTATACAACACTGATAAAAGGCCAACTGGATACATTGATTACAGTTGGCTCAGACATGCATCATCACAGCCCATACAACCATACTCTCAAGTCTCAATATACTCCTCAAATTTCAGTTTCAAACCCATACTCTCAACATACTCCTCAGATTTCAGTCAACCAAGAGCACAAAATGAATTAGTTTCTTTCACTTTCAGAAATAACCATAGTTACAAGCCTACAAACTACGAAATTAGCTTAGACAACATCATCACAGCCCATATATTTAGTTTCAAACCCATAACGGCATAACCAGAATTGGCTCAGACATATATCATCATAGCCCATACAACCCATATAGCCATGCATCATTGATCAAAATTGGCTCAGACATGCATCATCACAGCCCATACAACCCATACAGCCATGCATCATTGAACAAAATTGGCTCAGGCATGCATTATCACAACCCATACAGCCACAACATACTGCTCAAATTTTAGTCAACCAAGAGCACAAAATGAATTAGTTTCTTTCACTTTCAGAAATAACCACAACAGCTACAAGCCTACAAACTACAAAATTGGTTCAGACAGCATCATCACAGCCCATATCAGTCAAGGATCCCAACTACAAGAATTCAAATCTGCCCAATAACTCTTAGATTCAAAGACTCAAAGTCAGACATGAGTACAAGTGTAAAACAGCCCAGAATTAAATGAGTAAAACAGGCCCAGATTTCCAAACTCCAAAGTTCCATTGAGTCGAAGAGTTTTTGGGTTCAAGAATCAGGATCGTCACTGCCCATATTTCGTCAGAAAAGACTCAGACAAATGTTTAATTCCATTCAGGCCCAGATTTCCAGATTTCCATTAAGGCCCAGATTTCCAGATTTCCATTCAGGCCCAGACTTCCAAACTCCAAAGTTCCATTCAGTCAACCAAGATTTCAGTCAAGGGACAAAGATCCCAACTACTCCCTCCGTCCCCAAATTTTGGTCCCTCGTCCTAATCTAACCGGATAAAAAACTAGGTATAACTTTAAATCAGTAATGAATTTTATATTCAATATGGATCTTGTTTGATAGATCTCACTTAGTTCTATAAGACAATGTTTTCGAAATCATGTAAAACAATATAAATTATGAGATATAATCAATTGAAAAGTGGCACGAACTTCCAAAAGGGACAAATAAATGGGGACGGAGGGAGTACAAAATTGGCTCAGGCATGAGACATACAGAGACTCAAAGTCAGATATGAGTAAAACAGCCCAGAAATAAATGAGTAAAACAGGCCCAGATTTCCACTGATTCCACACACAAAGCATTAAGTACCAAATGGCAGCTAACACACACATAATTGCAGCTAACACCTAGCAACTCAGTTACCAGTGATTCCATACACACACACACACACACACACACACACAGAGCATTAAGTACCAATTTCAGGGAAGGTAACTGAGTTACCAAGGCCTCAGTACTCCATCATAGGCATATCATGGTAGGAAAACAACCAAAATTGGCTCAGACATGTATCATCACAACCCATACAACCCATACAGCCATGCATCATTGAACAAAATTGGCTCAGATTTCAGTCAAGGATCCCAACCACAAGAATTCAAATCTGCCCAATAACTCTTAGTACCAAATTCAGGGAAGGTAACTAAAGTTTAAAGTTTAAACTAATCATCATTAGCCTCAATTTATCATTGGCCTCAGAATTACATCATAAGACATGCCTGAAACTTGAACTACTACATTTTTTGGCTTAGGTATGTTTCATCATAGCCATAACTTGAAATGGATGCAACATTAAGTTGCCATTTAAGACCCTCATAAGTTGCAAATCACAATTCAGCTAAGTTTTAAGTTTGAACATGGTGATAAGGGGTTGTGTCTGTGGCTTATTCATTTCAGACTAAAAAGACACACACACACACACACACACAAGCATAGCATAGCATAGCAAACACACACACTCACACTCACACACACCCCACAGACCACACCCAGAGCCACACACACACACACACAAGAACTGAGGTGGGGGCAACATTATGTTGTTGCCATTTAAGGCCTTCATAAGTTGCCACAACACCCACTTCAGTCCACATACTGAAATGAATAAGCCACACACACACACTAGCATAGCATAGCATAGCGCGCGCGCGCACACACACACACACACACACACCCCCCCCCCCCCCCACAGGGCACAGGCCACAGCCAGAGCCATACACACACACACACACACACACACACACACAAACAGAAGTGGGGGCAACATTATGTTGCCATTTAAGGCCTTCATAAGTTGCCACAACACCCACTTCAGCCCACATACTGAAATGAATAAGCCACAGACACATACCCCAGCATAATAAATGAATAATAGGTATAAAACAAATGCCATCAATCACTATCTATATCAGAGTCTGCAAAATAACCTCTGAATTCATCTTTACCTGAGCCTTTTTCAATTCCAATGCGTGCATCCTCCCAATCTTTTAAGCACATGAAACAATCCAAATGTTTGGTGCTAGTCTGCTCCTCCTCTCATCCAACACTCTTTTACCTGCACTAAAAGCAGATTCCGATGCCACTGAAGACACATGAGCTATTAGTAGATCACGTGCCATGATTGAAAGAATGAGATAAGTCATTTCATTTTTTTTCCACCATGCTAATATATCAAAATTAATCAAGTCGTTCGCACTAAAAGATTCTAGGTCCAAATATTTAAGAAGTTCAGTGCGTGAAGTTACAGTGGTACTTCCTAATCCTAAACTTGAACTAAGCAGAGACCAAGATGCATCATTACTTGTAGAAAAGGTCAAAGAAACAGCTGTGCGTGTAGCAATTGCACCAAACTTAGATTCATATCTAGCATACATGACATTCAATAAATCAGTCACAACATCATAAGAAGGTAAAGTAATTATACCTAAATTCGTACCAATCTCTCTTAAGAGCACTGAAACACCTGCTACCTTAATCCTAGGGTCTATTACTGCAGCTAACATAAATAGTGGTGGCATTTCCTCGAAATATTTTCTAAATTTTCCTTCCATATCTATACAAGCATTTTCAAAATTTGGGTGTGCCCTATGATTACGAAAATTGAGACTGATATTGTAGAGATGATTAAGCACAACGCAAGAAGTAGGATAACGAACAACCGAACAAGCTAAGGTAGCAACATAAAACACTTTCAAAAATTTCATGAACTCAAAACCAATTTTCCAATCAGATGGAGTTAAAGGATTACCACCATACCTCTGGTTAACAAAAGCAGATATCACTTCACAATATTTCCTACAAGAATTTAACATAAGGTATGTCGAATTCCAACGGGTCACAACATCAGAGTTCATACTTTTCGGTTTCACATTGTAACATGTAACACAATTTATCAAATTCTTGTTGCCTAGATGAGGAAGTACAAATAAAAAGAACAACAGCTCTAATTTTTGTAATCTCGTGGTACTATATGTTTCAAACCATCTTGCACAACCAAGTAAATCACATGACACACACATCGAACATGCAATAAATCACCAAAATAAGCAGGAGTCAAATTTCTTTTAAACAATGGCATTGAAGCAGTATTAGCACTTGCATTGTCAAAAGTAATGCTAAAAACTTTATCAACAACTTCATAATCCCTAAAAACACCCATAATACTTTCAAAAATCTGATCAACATCATGAGGAAACTCCACTAAACGGAAAGCAATATTTTTTTTTCGCAAAGTCCAAATATAGTCTATATAATGAGCAGTGACACACATATAACCGCGATTATTTATACCAGACCACATATTAGAAGTAAAAGTTATTGCACCAGGTTTAGCAAGTTCACAGATCAAATCTTTTCTAACTTCATTATATGCTTTCATTGTATCACTACGGGTTGTATTTCTAGAAACTTTACCAAATGCAGGATTCACACAATTTTGCATAAAATACTCAAATCTAATATCATCACCAAAAGTAAATGGTTGTTCAGTTGCAGCTACGTAACGGGCCAGTCCATCTCTCATTTTTTCTTTGGTATAAACAAAATCTGCCAAAGTACTCCCAGATTCACCACTAACTTGCACATATTTATCTGGATGTTTATTTTTAATGTGTCTACCATGCTGCCCTACGCCATGATCACTTACGCAACTATAATTTACGCCACAATAATTGCATATAGCCCTAATACCTATGTCAATACCATATTCATCTTTGAAGTGTTCATTAATAGAGAAATATTTCCATACCCATGAAGTACATTTCCTTTTTGAACCACTACAGGTTGAATTAGGAGTAGAATCTGTTGGAGTAGAACCTGCAGGCCCTGTTACAATCCCCCCCAACCCCACTCCAAAATCAAAATTATCAGCATCCATCTACACACAATAAAACAACATAAGTCACTAAATCAGTGCTCAAAATCTAAAAAAATTACATAAATAAATCAAAATACAGAATTGAGAATACCAGTGTTAAAATCTTACCAGAATACAGATGAATGGTGTGAGAGATTATGATGAACCGATGAAACCCTAAGTCCCTAACCCAGAATACCAGTGTGAGAGATTATCCTAACCGATGAAACCCTAACCCAGAATACCAGTGATTATACCCTAACCGATGAAACCCTAACCCCGATGAAACCCTAACCCAGATGATTGGTGTGAGAGATTACGGTGGTGACAGGTGAATGGTGGAGAGAGAGAGAGAGAGAGAGAGAGAGAGAGAGAGAGAGAGAGAGAGAGAGAGAGAGAGAGAGATATTAGGGATTTAGGGTCGGTTTACACAGATCGATGACAAAGAGTGAAAGAATCAGAGATTGGTGTTCAAGCTTTTGTCGTTGTGAGGTTGTGAACCTGTGGTGGTGGTGGTGAGCGGTGGACGGTGGCGACTGGTGTGGATCACCACAGAGGTCAGAGGCACAGATCGATGTCCGGTGAGAGAGAGTGATAGATTGGTGATTTAGGGTCGGTTTACACCGATCGGTGAGACTTGAGAGAGAGTGAGAGATTGGTGATCAAGGTTTGTGGTTGTGGTGCCGTGGTGGTGGTGGTTATGGTGGACCGGTGTGGCGGTGTCCGGCGGCGGTGAGAGAGAGAGAGAGAGAGAGACTATAGACGACCATTTGAGATCTGAAGTGTGTGTGAGAGAGAGAGAGAGAGAGAGTGAGAGAGAGAGAGAGAGAGTATCAGATTAGCATATTAGGGTTTATAATGGTGTATTTATAGTAAAAACCTAGGACTATCGGTACAGAAGACTAGTGCACAGAAATGTCTTTTGGGGCCCACTTTTTGGCCCCACGTGAATAATCCGAACCGTTAAATAATTTCAAAATAATGTTTTGTACAAACTTGCAAAAAATCAGGTCAATAGGATATGCGTAACTCGTCGATCCAAAACTCCAAGTTTTAAAATCAATTGGATATGCGTAACTTGGATTGACGAGTTACGCATATCCAATTGACCTGATTTTTTGCAAGGCTGTACAAAACATTATTTTAAAATCATTTAACGGTTCAGATTATTCACGTGGGACCAAAAAGTGGGCCCCAAAAGCCATTGTGCAAAGTGAACAGTGAGGATCGTCATAATCGTGTTGCGATGAAGGGCCTTTCAAAATTCGATGAACGAAAAAATTGGCAAGAGTCATTAAAACATCAACACAAACAAAGTGAACGGTGTGGATCGTCCTAATTGTGTTGCGGTTATGTGGTTATTGTACGTTATACTATAGCATAATAGCTTGGTTCATAACCAAGTAAGTTCGATGTATAGAATTACAAGGTAGGTGCAGACTCATTTTTCCGAATGTTCGATCTAAACCGTTACGATTTCATATCTCGTCAATTCTACCATTATCCCCCAAATCGATGATCATACGATATCGGCAACCACACGATCGGAACACATTTAGTGCTTGTAGTGGAATTTAAGTGGAGTACTATAATGCACCACTTCAACGCCATTAAATACTCTCTCTTCTGGACGCGTCAGAACTCAGGAAAAAAGCAACCGGTGAAAACATTAAAAAAAAGAAGAAGTGCGTGAACAGTGCCTACTCAAATTTGAGTAGGCACTGTAGCAAAAATAATTTGAGGAGGAAGAATAGAGAGCTTGATTTTTGGGGGTTTGGGGGGGTTTGACTCCCTACTTTAACTCAAAAGTTAAACTAGGGAGCCAAATAAGGATGCTCTTAAGAACTTAATTTGGAGATTAGTGTGTTTGGATTTTTTGGGCGGGGGATTTGGGTTTTAGGAAAGTGGGAGGAACATTGTTTAGGTGGGAATGGATCAGGTGGGAGTGGATCGATTTTGGACGAGGAGCATTGGGTAAGGTTATTTATGTCCAAAATAACTACTGTACAAAACAATTCTTTGCATATCTCATATTTCGTGACATGGATTTGAAAGAATAAACTCAATTTTGATGCTCCCAATATTGGTGTGTGGATCGAAGCAAGTTTCATGGAGTACGTGGATATCAGGATAAGTACCAAAAAGGCCAAAAGTACACCATTCGAAGGAAAAATTACTGAGTGGTTCGGAGATACCCTGGCCCCACACGAATGTGCTGAAACCACTGTATACTTTGGAAGGGGGTCCACCCACTCTATAGTCAGGGGGGCAAATAAATAATAATCCAGGTGTGAATGCTGTAAAAAAAAAAGTGTGCCCACCCACTCTTTAAGTCTACAAAGGGTCGTGCAAATAATGAATAATCCAGGGGTGGATTCTGTAAATAAAAGGGTGTCTAAAACCCTGTTTGACGTATAGTACTTCATGTATGCGCCTCAGAGCTTAAAACCTTTGGTAACAGAACACAAAGCTGAACCAGCTCGGCGACATCCACCGGCGGCTACGGTTGCCGGTAAGTCTTCTTCCTTCTACAACATCGTCTTTTCAATTCTGTTCTAGGGTTTATCCTTCAGTTCCCTTGAATTCTTTAAAACCGATACTTATCACAGTAAAACCTAATCTTTGTCTTGATCATAGTTTTTTCCCCTGATAAAAAACTGATTTTTTTTTTTTTGGGTAAACCAAAAACTGATTTTTTTAAGCTTACAATTTTTCTTTTATTTGGGCGATCATGTATATGTACAAGCACACAGACACGTATGTATCTGCTTTGAAGCTTATGTAGTCGTTTTATGTGTCAATTAGCCAGACATGCTGGATAACGAAGTGAAGGGAAAACATTTCGAAGAGTGAGAATTGATAAATTGAGTATTTTTATGCTAGTTCTAACGTATTTTTTTCTTGTGATAAGTATATGGAAATTGTTCCATGAATTGCTTTTATTTATTTATTTATGAGGTTTTCGGGCTAGCTTACGCCCACCTCGACTAATACCTGGGGACCAATCTCACCGTACACTAGCAAGGGTGAAGGGTCCATAAGAGTTGATACTACCTAGGAGGTTTCAAACCTAAGACCTTAAGAGGGGGAGCAAGAATTTGGAAATTGTTGATTTGTTTCCAGTGGCTCCCCGCCATTTGAGTTTCTTTAAAAATTAAAATTTGACCTTTTTTTTATTATAATATTTGGAGTTATTTATACCTTGTGACTGTCATATATGTGCCCTCAATGACATCAGTTTGAGCCCGATGTTAATGGTACTATCATGCAACCTTTGAGAGAGAGAATACTCATTGAGGTCTATTGGAAGAATTGTATTGGAAACTTTGTTTATTAATGAATATAAAAGGTCTGATGTTATTCCCTGTGCAGAAAACAGTAATTATCCGAATTGTTTTTTTGCTAAGGAGATTGTTTGTTGGAGTTCTATTTAATAGTTGACTTGGATCGGGTAAATTTATGGCTCTGTCACTTCTCCAGGGAGACGAGACCACATCGTTGATAGGTCTCCGTGATTGTGTTACTTGGGTTCCCTTGTCGGCCTTGTGAGATTACACGGGGATTGCTAAACCTTGTTTGGCATCTTAGCTCCCTAATGGTATGCTCATCTAGAATTGATTGATACGTTCCCTTTGGCATGGCAAGCTATTCTATGATACCCATACAAGAACGTTGCCTCTTTTGCTTTCAATAACACTGCAAGTGTCTTTCTTTAGCTTGGCAGCCTCGGCCTAACGGCTCTCCTCTCGAGCATTTCTAACCTACATATCAGTCACTTATCTCCTGTAACAACTTGGTGTTGTGGGCATGGAGCATCCAAACGCAGCTCTATGATGCTCGTGGACGTCTTATAGCGTAGAGTTACAATTGAAGTTTCACCAAGGCGCTTGTGCCCCTCTGTCAAAAGACTTGGACTTTGTTCAGTCTTTTGAGGGATCTCCACTAGATAACTCAATATGCAAACTAAATCACTTGGTGTGCTCCATGCTTGCAGAAGATGCCCTAATACCTTTGCAGCACTGAGCCCTCAGAGGCTCAAGGAATATATGCACCCTGTGCTCGCATTCCTAAGTAGCTCCATGTCCCTTGTTCTACACTTGTGCATATGCTCTCTGCACCAGGGCGGGTTATCCTCCATGGGTTGACCCTCTTTATACAGTTCACCTCCATCTTTGTTTCCAAATTCTAGCAAAGTATCCTGCTCCGGGAGCTATTTAGGTTCTAGTTTACTTCAGGATGGAAACAAGGTGGCTGTGGCGTGGGTGATTGGATTCTTGCCCCTTGCCTGGCTAAGCAGATCATTTCTCAGGCTTGAGAAGTTGTGACCCACAATCCCAATCCCTACTAGACACTCCTGCAGTGATTAATATCTTATATTGACTTCTTCAAGATCTAAAGCAAGTTTTTTTCTTTGCTCATCGGTTTTTTTGATGACATCGTCCATCATTGATGCAATTCTTGAATTTTGTGGAGTCTTTCAAGCGCTGGAGTTGCTTTTGATCAAAGTGCAGTGCTTTGATTACCTATTTTCCTTTCATGTATAGGTGACATCCCTTGGTGCCTTTCTGGTTAATGATAACACACTTATTTTCCAGAGGTGGAATTTTATGTTGATTTAGTTGGTTCATATGGATTATGGATAGCAGATGCGGGTAAAAGGTGCTTCAGAAGTTCTATTGGCTAATTGTGTCGAGTTTTTCTTTCAGACGTTTGTACTTGCAGCCTCTATTGGTTCATTTATTTATGGGAAACTCTTCCGACTTTTTACAGGTGAATATCGCCGTTCGGGATTAGCATTCGTGCAGTTGTTTTTTCTTTTTATTGAAGGAGTTGTCTGTTCCCGCAGTATAACATATCACAACAATGGATTTGAAATTCAAGGGAACTAAATGGGTTGGCAACATATACCATAAATTTGAGGCTATATGCCATGAAGTTGATGATTTTGTGAGCCAGGTAGGATTTTCTTGTCTCTTATCTTTTCCCCACCTCCAATTGCAACTTCATTTAAGTTGCTAAATCTGCTTGTCCGTGCTCCTGTTATATTGTCACCCTGCTTTCTTTGTCATATTATAAGAGAGCCTGCTTTATTGTTACCCTGCTTTCTTTGTCATATTATAAGAATTGCAAGATGTGTCTAGATGAGCGTATATATTGTTTCTTGACGTTTCTTGTCATCTAACTTCGGAAACAAGAGTGAAATATGTTTTCCTGATCTTTTAAAGTGAGGAACTCACTAATCTGAAGTGTTCTGTTGTACAGGATACGGTTAAATATGTTGAGAACCAGGTGCAGACAGTTGGGGACAGTGTGAAAAGATTTTATGCTGATGTCGTGCAAGACTTAATTCCTACTTCTGTGGCAAAACCTGGAAAACGTGAAGCTCAAGCAGTGTGTCTGACCCAGAATAATACCATTGAGACCCAGTTTAGGTCAATGATAGCTTTTGAAGAAAATCCTGCACATAACAATATCAACCAACCCTCTGTGGAGGAGTATCCAATTAATGCGTTAAAGAACACTTGTGAACATTTGATCCATCTACCTTCTGCTGATCGGGTTATATTAGCAGAGTCTGACTTATGCTTGGGACCAGAAGTTAATGCGTTGAAGGATAAGAAGTTCGATATTGTCCCTGAAGAAAAAGTTACAAAGGAGGAGTTGGTAGATAAGGAGTCCGACATTGTTATTGAAGCAAATGACACAGAAGAGGGGGTGATGGATGAAAATTCTCATGTGATTGTTGAAGAAAATGGCACAAAGGAGGAGGAACCATTTCAGCAGGAGGAGTTTGAGTTAATCGGTACTGAAAACAAGAATTTGAATGACGAGCTATTATTGAGTGAGTCCATGGATGAAAAGAATGGGATTCAGCCTGAAGTTCCGACAGCAACTCGGCTTTGTAGTACCCAAAAGGGAAAAGTAGCTTCTATTAGCTTTTTAGATGATGTTGAGTGTGTTTCTGATATTTCCAGCATGTTGACTCGTTCTGAAATGGGCTCATCAGTTATTTCATGTGAGAGTAGGTTACCAGAGGCTGGACTTAATTCAACCAGTAGTTCCCTGTCTATGGGAACTTATGGTATGTCAGAATTTTGGGATGAAAATGCCATTGCAGGTGTTTCTGATCTCTCAGACGCACTATCGTCCTCTCATTCATTTCCAGTTTTATTTAGTGACAACAAGGTTGCGGATGTGGGGCTTACTTTCTCTGGCAGTCCGCTGTCATTGGAATCAAAAGGTGGGCACTTCCTATGTTCGAGTAATGGAAGTAACTAATTGTTATTTCTTTTAATTTACTTTCTTTTGCCATATGTAGACACCTCCACAACTGAAGATGCTGCTTCTCTAGCTGGATCATCTGCAAATACACATGAATATTGCCATGAGTGTGCTCATTTGGAGGTTCTAATGTCTTCCTTGAAAATTGGTACGGCAATGAAAAATTCACCAAGGGACACTTACGTTATTTCCTTGGTTTATTACTGTTTTACTTTGGTGCCTGTGATACTATTAAGGATACCATCATTTAATGTACCACTTTTAAGTTTTAACTGTAGTGAACTTTTCGTTGTTTTAAATTGTTTACCAAAAGTGTATTTTGCTACTTCCGTTGTGGCTGGCTCATTACTCCAACATGCTGCTATTCTAAGAGAGGCAAGGCACGGACTTGTTATCCTAGCGAAAATCATAGTTAAATGAGATTTCAGTTATTTACCATAGAACCTTTCTTACGCTCTCTGCACGTTGTTTTTTTTTTCCACCAGCTTATTTTCATCCCACACTGCATCTCACTGCAAGTAAAACAAAAGCATTGTCCCCCTCCTCCCTGCCAATCATAATTTTATCTGAAGTCTTATAAGGAGTACAAAGCAGATTAGAAATTTATAGGCTCGTGTGAGTCGGAAGCAAAAAGTATCTATGGACATCATGGCTTGGAAACCGAATGCCTTTCTATCAAAATTGGGTATGAGAAGGCTGAAACTGTTTTTTCTTCGTGTTCCTTCCTGTGTATGCTACTGTAGTACACTAGTATGGTATTAACATAAAGCATAGAACATCTTTACTCGAGTTTTCATCTTTAGTTCTTGTTATTACTGTTTGTTGTTTCCAAGTATGTTTGTGATAAGATCTTCATTTCAACAAAAACTTTTGTCGTCCGTGTCTCTAATGTTTTGAGGGCATGTTAAGTGTTATTTGAATATGTTAACTGATAGCTGATGTTGAACGCTTTTGGACAGGAGAGGCAGATAACTGCAGAGATGATATCACAGATCCCAGTATGGAAACCATCGAATTGTCTGAAACAGCAAAGCCTGATGAATGTTGTGTCGTTCTAGGCCATAAATTACTCTATGCTGACTCTTGTAGAGCACAAAGACGAAGATCATACAAGGTAACTCCAATTCTTCTCTGCCCAAAAAGGGCAAAAAGAAAAAAAATGAAATTCGACCAAACATCAACAGGATATGTTAGCGAAGAAAGTAAAGTCTACAATTCTTGATCAATTATATGGTCACTTGTGATTGCATCGTCGCGTTGAATTGCTTTCGTGTAATGTGTTACTTTCCATATTGGAATTACTTCCAGAATCCTATATGCTCATCCAACAATGTTGATACAATCTTCGTCTTCATTCCTCCAACAAGCTTGTTCTTATATTGTTCAAATGACAGGCCTACTGAATCTCTTTTTGTTTTGTGGTATTAGAAAATTCTACAAGATGCTTTTGCTTCGAAAAAGAGGATAAGAAAAGAGTACGAGCACCTGGGAATTTTATACGGAGACATTGACATCGAGTCGATCCAGCAACGACCGCCGAATCTTTTGCCCCCCTATTCCACGTTGGAGTCAAAGAAATCATCATCTCAGGAAACATGGGACCCTGAATGGGAGCTTCTGTAAATACAAGTCCCCTCGTTAGATTTAGCGCTACTGAACTGATTATGCTGTGTATCTAATTTATACAGATGGAAGTGATGAAGATGAAGCCAGGTTTTTGTATATTTATAATTATGCCCTAAACATCCGTTTAATAATATACGTGGTTGTTAAACCACGAGTGGTGTAATTGTCTGCTTTATAGATAGACTGAACACTTTCAGTGGCGTAGCCAGAAATTTAACTCGGTGAGCGCATCATTAAACATGTTCTTAGAATTTCTATCTTTTACGTATAGTGACTATAAAAGAAATAAACTTAAAACGCAAAATTTGCTACAATCTTGTAGATAACGGGTCTTTATATTAAACAAATAAGTCGGGAGAACTTTTTGGAAAATTGTCAAAGGTCCTAAGGGAAGTAATTAAGTGACAAAAGGAAAAATGTGCATAATTTTGGGATGTACATTGTCATAACCTTATAATTTTGGGGTAAAATTCAAATTATTGAAAAATGCAGTGTGGTCCCGTGCCCTCACTGGTTTGGTATTTTGAATGTTGGACAGAGAGAACTAAAAAGGAGAAAAAAATGGAATTTTTTTTTGCTTCGGATTTGGACAATATTACATTAAAAACAGTAACAAAAGAAATGGGACCTCAGGCCCTTCAAATTAACATTTATGTTTTTTTATAACCAAGTGTCTGAATCAGTTTAAGCAAATGAACACATTCATTTGCATTTATGGAGTGTTCTTTTCCTTGGTTGTTGCATCTACAAACGGACCCGATTGCATGTACCGACTGGAATGTATATGGCCAACAAAAGCTATAAACGTTTGGGTAGTAATTTTATTTTATCCAATTTTGTATTTGGTGTTTCCTTTTTATCCGCTCGTATATTGTGTTTGTGTAGCTTTCAATTCAACATTAGTTTTTTTTTTTGTTAATTTCAACGAGTTAAAATGTAGTAATATTACTCTCTCCGCCCCCAAAAGATTCAGATCTGTAAAATAAAAATTTAACACTAACTCATTTCATCAGCGGAAATTTAAAACCTTTTTTTCCATAAATTGAAAGTAGTCAAGAACTCATTGTTATCTAGTAACTTACGGGAAAATTTTGAAACTTTATTCACTAAAATATACTTATTTTCAAGGTTTTCGTTTTGTGAAGCTGACAATTTTTTGAGCAAAGGAAATATTAATGAAAGATCGAAATAAATTAGTACTCCCTCAGTCCCAAATTGTTGTGTCTATTTCCTTTTTTGGACGTCTCAAAAAATCATCCATATCTTTCAATCTATAATGTTTTTTATAGTCAATATGGATCTTGTTTGATAGATCTCAATTAATTTTTTAAAACAAAGATTTCGAAATCGTAAAAAATATTATAGATTATGAAATATAGATAATTTTTTGAGAAGTTCCAAAAAGGAAACAGGCGCAACAAATTGGGACGAAGGGAGTATATTAATAGAAGTGAAGGGACACAAATGAGAATGACATTTCACTAGACTCCACTCAATTCACGGACGCATGGAAAATGTTCTGATACATGAAAAGTTTTCCCGAAATAGTTTAAGAAAAAAGAATGAATGATTTAGATTCACATGATCATGAATAAGGATTCATGTACCATTTTGGATGCTTAAATTTTCACTCCAAAACAGTTCCTACTTAACTCCGTAATCCCGCTACGCGACTTTGACTCGACTAAATCTCGTTCGAGATTAATTAATCTCAAACACATCTTAAAACTGACGAGAGCTGTATTTGAATTGGATTTGGTTGTCAAATACACCATAAATTTCCAAATCAAAATTTCAACGACTTAACTACTCCGTTTTACTATCTCGTTTTCAACCTTAGAAAGAAAAAAAAAAAAAATTAACTCCACAATATTTATTAGTTGAGATGCACATAAATAAATACATGAGTTATGAAAGAAAAACCCTAAAAAGAAAAGAAAAGAAAGAGTGGTGGACATGGGGTTCTCGTATGAAATCCTGATTTGGGATCAGAACCGTTAATTTTTTGAAATATTGAGTGCATCATGAGTGCAAAATATTATGGTTATCGGAGATAGATATACAATTGAGACAAATTTGTGTTTCAAACCTTAATATATTGGGTAGTTCTATTTACAACCCTTTTTCGACTTCATACAGCTCTTTTGCTAAATACAACCCTGCTGATGTGGCAAATCTTTATTTTTGCTTCATATAACCCAGCACATTTCCAAAATTGCCCCTCCTTATTTTTGTCCCAAATTTTAACATTCAAAACCCACTCAAAACCCTTTTCTCTTCCCTCCTCCCTTCGTCTGACCTTGGCCATCGCCCTCTCCGTCGAACCAGTCAAAGAAATCGCCGCTATTTTACTCGTTTGGTTTTTGCACATTTTGAATATTTACTCCCGAAACTAAGCACATAATTCGGATACAAACTACTGAATTATGGCCAATATTGCGGATATTAACTACCATCACCAATTTTGGATATAAACTCCCAGTTTTATAGGTAAATTTCGGGTATTAACTACCGAAATGTATTACGGTTTTTGGGACTGTGGTACCGTTTCGAACGAAACAGCGACTGAGAAGTCGAAAAACAATGGGTTATTCTTGGGTCGTTTTTTGCTTGAAAATCTTCATGTCCGGGTTACTCTTGGTCTATATTTGTGCATCCATTGGTGGACTTGGAGTTGTAAATTGCTTCAATACTCTTTGGAGTTCTTCTCCCAAATCTAGTGAGGGAGAAGATCCCTCTATTGATTCAACAAGGTTCTCCATTGAGAGAGAAGAGAGATGAGGGGCAGGGGAGGACAATGGAGGTTAATGGCTGGAGGAGGAGGAGGAGGAAGAGAAGAGATTTTTTCGACGTGGGAGGGAGAAGAGTGAGAAAACGATGGAGCTGAAGGAAGAAGAAAATGCACTGGGTTGGTATTAGCAATTGGGGAAAAGTGGGGTGGGTTCGTACGAAGTAATTTTAGGGGCTAAATGGTCATTTCACAAGGAAGATTTTGGTATTTATTTTGCATGGGTTGTGTTGAGGGAAAAAAGGTCGTAAGTAGAACTACCCTAATATATTTAGGAAGAACAATAAATTGCAACTGGTTGCCTTCTGTACTTTCCTCTCACTTCTCAAGTTCCATTTCCTCTCTCTCTCTCTCTCCCTCTACCAAAGTTAGGAAGAAACATGAAGACTGCAATGTTGAGATCGATCCGGGCATATCTCAAAAGAGCCAACAATTCCGCCTCGTCACCATCGCCTCAACTACTCCGCCGCAGCTACTCATCGGAATCGGCCCCAGAGCGGAAAGTTGCCGTCTTGGGCGCCGCCGGCGGCATCGGTCAGCCGCTCGCACTCCTTATGAAGCTCAACCCGCTCGTCTCTCATCTCTCTCTTTACGATATAGCCGGCACCCCCGGCGTCGCCGCCGATGTCAGCCATATCAACACGAGATCTGAGGTCCTTTTTTTTTGTAATTTTGTTTGTGTTTTGAACGAGGATTTCTTGGTCAATTGTGATGTTCTTTGGTTACGTTTTGATGTGCGACAATTATTTTTTTTTCATTCTAAAACCATGTCTTAATTTGTGTTTGCATTTTGGGTAGTTTGGTCAAAATTTGTTCTTTCCTTAGGCTTCGATGTGTAACCCCCTTTTTTGGTTCTAAAACCCTGTGTTGATTTGTTCCAAATACGTGCAGTTGTGTCTCGACATAGAGCTTTTAGATCGGTTATGATGGAATACGAAAAGTTGAACCGAAAACAAAGTAATCACATGATAAGTTACAAGATTTAGGTGGTTTGGTTTGAGTCTAGCTTCATGCACAAATATCGGCCTTTATTTCACAGTTCATGTGTTCAGTTAAGAAACAGTAGAACTAACCACATTTGGTAATCATATTTTGAATACCATGTGAGTTGTCTTTAGTACATTGGTAGAATGGCCCCACTCAGGGTTACATGGATCGTGGATCGTTGGGATAGATGGAACCGGAATGTGGTTGCTGTATACCATCCCCTTCGGAATGCGGTATGGTGGGGTAGGCTTCTCCGGATCATTTGTTCAGAATGAACCAACCAAACCCGAAAACATTTTTGGGATGACACCATACTTTTTTTTTTTCAATTTTTTTTTTATCAAAGAATTAATAATACTTATTGAAGCATTAATAGGATTAGTTTATGAGGGCCTTTTTGCTGTATGAGAGTGTATTTAACTATTTATCATATGTGTTCCATGTTTATAATCAGATCGCCAGAATCCCCTTTCCAGTCCGCGAGCCCTGTTGGGACTCTTTGATCTGGATTGCAGTTTGTAACACTTATAGTGTCTTGTGGTAACACTGGCCCCACCTCTCATGATTTTAGACGATGGAGGAATGACAAGTCACGTGGTAATCCTAATCATGGTCACCGAGTGTGGTAACAGTAGCATTGCTCATTAAGAAAACACCACCCGCATGATAATTCTTAAGAAATCCGTTAGCTTATTCAGATGGCATAGTTGTCTATGACTGGCAGGTGAAATTGTTACGAAAGAGGAGAATATGACGAGCCAGGAATTTGTTTAATTATCTCTACATCCCAATACCCTTTAGAAATGCAAGAGCCTACATAAGAATCAGGTCAAATCATCCTCTATAATTATGAAGTAATGCAGCTTTGTCCTATTTTCGGAACAAATTCCCTGCGGAGGAAAAATGTATACTGTCTAGTCCTATTTTCGGAATTTGTTTCCCACGAAGAAAAAACATGTGGCGAGGTGTTTGTTGAGTGAGACAGATGTTTCTCTGCTTTGTAGGGTCAAAATTTATACAACGAAATGGTAATTTTCACGTTTTAGGTGTAATGAGAAATTTTTACTTCAGATGTTTTATTATGGTCTTTCAAGGGCAAAAATCTTATGGTGCTTTGGGGATATAAGTTTAGAAATTGGTCTCCCCAAACAACGAATGCTAAGAAAACCTTGATATTCGCCCGTGATGGGGTCGTGCAGGTCGCAAATGAGTATGACCATTATTCGGGTTGTATTCGAGACACTGCTCACAACAATGCCTAACTTCATGGCTGATTTCCATACTTGCTTATATGTCTTTGTGTACTAGTACAACATATGTTAATTTGGCCTTACCGTTATGGATTTCCTTAAAGTTCAAAATGATTTTCTCTTGTCTTCAACTTGTTAACATAGCCTTCTTTTTGTTTCTCTGCTTAGGTTGCGGGGTTCGTTGGTGAAGAGCAGCTAGGGAAGGCTTTGGAGGGATCTGACATTGTCATCATTCCGGCTGGTGTTCCAAGAAAACCTGGCATGACTCGAGATGATCTCTTTAACATCAATGCAGGCATTGTCAAATCGTTGTGCACTGCAATTGCTAAGTATTGCCCAAATGTGAGTCTCCTGATTTCCATGTTGAGTGTATCCTATGATAGTTTTGTGATTTGCATTTTGGATTCTTGTTATCAGGCACTTGTTAACATGATTAGCAACCCTGTTAATTCAACTGTGCCAATTGCTGCTGAAGTCTTCAAGAAAGCAGGGACATACGATGAAAAGAAGCTGTTTGGTGTAACCACACTTGATGTGGTTAGAGCTAAGACTTTCTATGCTGGGAAGGCAAAAGTCCCAGTTGAGGGTATGTCTCACTACCCGCTTATGGAACAGTTGTAATTGTTAGACATCGACTTTATGGAAAACATACATACAATTTTCACCACGTAGAGACTACTTTTGGGCTCATCTGTTTATTTGTTCCAGGGGTTAATGTACCAGTTGTCGGTGGCCATGCTGGCATAACCATTCTCCCATTGTTTTCACAGGTACCACCTTTCTTTGCTCTATATTAGCCCGACTCTCCTAATTTTTTGAAGCTTTTGTGAGTGCCAGTTTGCCGTGTTCTAGCTATGTAATATGAACTCGGGTGTGGCCGTGTGGGTGTTGTGTGTTGGTGTATGACTAGGTTCGGACACATCAACTATTGGAAGTTTTACATGAATTATAGGAAAAAACTATAATAAGGAAACAATATTTGTTATAGGAAAATTTTTAAAAAATTGTTGAAAAATTATCTGAAAAACTAATTAGCAAACAGTGTTTTACATAAGCGAGTTTGTTCATGATAATGTAATATTATCACATACTATGTTGCGATTATGATATCAAATTATTGGCATTGGGCAATGTGAAGACTAAGAATACATTGACTTTACAATAATTTTACGGTGTTGACAGTGACTAGAACAAGCTTTATTTTTTTCTTGAAAAACTACAAAGTAGAAAGCTCAATCATCAGTTGTAAAATCTATTGGCAATGATTTCTGCTCATACTTTTCTCATCTCATGTCTTGATGTATCATACTCCCTGCGTTCCATTTTAATAGTCCATTATCACTATTACGGAACTATCGAATAAGTGTACATTTTTCAATCTAAAACATTTTGTATATGCAAAATTGGTCTTATTTGATAGATCTTAATTAGTTTTATTATATAAAAATTTTAAAATTATTTAAAACATCGTTAATTGTGAGATATAGAAGATTTTGTAAGTGGCGCGTATGCTGAAAATAGACCCTTGAATTGGAACAGAGGGAGTATGCTACTCCAAAAAACAGAAGAACTTGTTTAGGATAGCTATCCTTCTATCTTTTATGCTTATATACGTTTAATTGCTGATAGGCCACACCAAAAGCCAATAACCTCTCTGGTGAAGATCTTATGGCTCTAACGAAACGAACACAAGATGGAGGGACAGAAGTTGTGGAAGCAAAAGCTGGGAAGGGTTCTGCAACACTCTCAATGGCGTAAGTTGGGCTGATACTTGAACTTAATTGTTTATCTGGATTTTGAACACTTCGGAATGTTGTAGGGTTGTGTTAGGAATCAAAGTTAATATTTTGTTTGATGAAGTGGTTTTCATGGCCTTTTCACCCAGAATTTAACCAGTTTGTTAGATGTTTTGTAATAATCCTCTTATGGATGATTGTAAAGGTTAAAAAGACTTGTTCTGTGCTACTTCATAAGTTTTAACTTACTCGCGTAAGTTTGAGCTTCCAAGAGACATAGAACTTCATCATGGATATATGCTGATTGGCGACTGCTGACTTGTGGTAGCTTTGCTATTCAAAAATAGACTTGTGGAAGCTTTGTGGAAATGTCTCTCACTTGCATATTTCACTTTTGTTTTGCTGATAAACATGCTATTCTTTTGTGGACTGGCATACATTGTTGACAGTTTTATTAGCCTTGCTCCGTTTTAATTTTTAACTACTACTGTATGCTTTTTCTAGAAGATGTATGTGTATGTTTGGTCCCGTATTTAATTGTCAAAAAAGGGAGGATAGTTGGTTCCTGAATTTATGTGGGCAAATTGCATGTCTTCATGCTGTTCATGCTGGGTTTTTTTTTTTGTAGCAAATTAATTTTGACTATGTTGTTTTGAGATTGCGGTTAAAACTTGTGTTTATCCTCTGGATATCACGGTATATGTATGAAGGCAGATCTAGATCTGTTGGCTTCGCATTGCTGACTCTCTAGATAATTTCTGGTTTTGCATGTTATTCTATCTTGTATATATTTCCATGTGGTATGCTAGTGTTAGATTATAGTGATCATTACTCATTAGAAGTTCTAGAATTTGGCTAGTCATTAATGATTATTGTGTTTCATGTAGCTATGCTGGAGCAATCTTTGCTGATGCTTGCTTGAAGGGTCTAAATGGGGTTCCAGATGTTGTAGAATGTTCATACGTGCAGTCAAGCATCACAGAACTGCCTTTCTTTGCTTCTAAGGTGACAGATCTTAATTATACTATGGTATTTTAATTTTGCTTTACTAAAAGGGTCTTGCTAACGTGTGCCCAATGGGCACACAATAAGCATACAAACAAACAAAAACAACACACACTCCATTACACCTTCTACACTTGTCAATACACTTTCACATATCCCTATACATTTTTCACACATTTCAATACACTTAACCTGTGCCTATTGGGCCCACGTTAGCATTTTCCTTAGTAAAAATGTATAGGGATATGCAAAAATGGGGTTCTCATGTTTACTTGCTTGTTTAATTCGTGAAATCCAATTTGTTATTTTCTCGTCACCATTATTTCAATTATATATGGATACAAATGTGGAATGAACCTAAAGATCATCCCACCGTAACTACCATCACCTTGATGATAGATTTGCTATACTTTGGTTACTTATTCCTTATCAATAAACATCTCACATTGTGTTCTATATATTTTCTCTAGTTCCTGCATCTAATGCAAACAAATTATCCAACACCTCCCTTTTTTTAACTCCCTTCGCCAAACAGCATCACCTTCTTTCACCGACCACCATCACCTTTTCGCCATCACAAAAAAAACATAGCATAACCATCTACACCACCAAAATGAAACTTCCATGCCACCTCTTTGATCTCACCACACACACACGCAGCACCACCAGCAGTGGCAGATTTATGTAGGTGGTAGTAGATTGATTAGAAAGAGCTTCGAAAGGGAGTCATGCATATGATGGTGGTTTGAAGCTGACGTAGATTGAGGCTGGGGTGGGGGAAGGTAGAGATTGGATTGCAGGGTTTCAAGAAAGTTGGTGTCTTGGTGATACGATAACTGTGTGTTTTATGGTTCACTCAACATGGACAAAGGGCTGGCGGAGGATGTTGAAGTGGAACACATTGGTGTCGAACATGATGCTGTTTTTGTAGTCTGGATTTTAACCACCAAGGCACTTGGCGATGTGATAAATGTCGCATTGTCGTCAATCAACCCATGAGTGAATGGCCACTATCAAGTTCATCATATTAAAGTGCTCCCTCGGCATGCATAGGGATGCATTATGGCCTACGGGGGCTTGAGGTTGTAGGAAATTCGCTTGCTGTAATTTCTCGAAGCATGCGTGTAAATTCCTCTTTTTTTAATTTGGGTTTCATCGTTCTTGTGCTTGAAAGAGCTTGTTAATGGTGTCATTATTATTTTCAGTATCTTCGATCATGATCTAAAGTGACTGCTACTGCTTATCTGCAGGTGAGGCTTGGGAAGAATGGCGTTGAGGAAGTTCTAGGCTTGGGGCCTCTTTCAGACTTTGAAAAACAAGGATTGGAAAGCCTCCTACCAGAGCTCAAATCCTCTATTGAGAAGGGAATCGCCTTTGCCAACCAGGGTTAATGCTGAATTGCATATGTACATCCCCGTGCTACGAGCCAAACAATTTTGCATTTTTTGTTCACTGAGTGTTGTATCCTTCGGAGTTTTTGTTGCTGCTAGAGGGACCAGTTTTGCTGTTCCGAGAAAGAGTAGGCTGAATTTAGTCATTGTTATTTTCCCAATAATACCCATTGAGATGCAATGGAAAATTAACATTACATGACACTGCTTTCATTTTTCAAGATTTCTCATCGCAGAAATCCCGTTATCGGTAATTAAAATTGGTTTTTATCGAACTATACAATAAAATAGAGATTTAACTCTGCACGAAAATTATAAATGCAAACGTATTAGATAAACATGCAATAAAAACTAAACAAATCCTGATACATTATGGACAAAGCATCACCACCTCAAATGAGCCAAATTGTTCTATTTCTGGTCCACTTTAAGTTAATGCAATGAGGATCTACTGCGAATTCAACTGAAAATCCTAGCAGTTCCTGGAAATTTACACAGGCTACACAATGTTTCCCACCGCCATCATATCCAATTTTCGATCTGAACAGTGTTATGGAAAAATGATACAGAAACAGAAGCCAAACAGGACGGGTTCTAAGACTTTTAAAGGCAAGCATGTTTCTGCGCCCAGCTTGTAAGGCAGATCGTAGAGTTCTCCAACACACCCAGCTTGTAAGGCAAACTGTAGAGTTCTCCAAAACACCGTAATCTGAGCAAGGAGAATAAGCTCTCTCAAAAACTGGAAGATGAGTGCCAACGTATATCGACATCTGCCTAATATAAATCCTGCAAAATTCACCACAATATACATCAATATCATATCTACGGCAGCCCAGGAAATTCACAAATCAGAGTAAATAAAAGAACTAATCAAGTCAACTTTAAGACTGTGAACAATAAACCCACAGATAGAAACACTTTTGACATCAGTTTTGCCAACGGTTCAAATCCAACTAGAGTTTTGACAGTATGGGGGATCATTTGCTGACAAAGCTACTATGATGCGTTAAAGTTCTACCAGAAAGGTAATAGAGTGAACTTTGTTTTACTGGCTTTATTAATATTTATATAAAGGCGCCAAATAATGGGCACAACTCTAATAAACTCAGCGTATAACCAGCTGCTGACCTTGTGAACTGTAAACACAAGTGCAAATGAATTTTTACATATCAGGTGAAGGAGGCGACGAGGGCTAGTATAATCAGAAGAGGAATAGCTAATTTATGGTTAGAACACCACAATGGAGTCAAAATTAAGAAGTTATACGAGTTGGGGTCAAATATAAGATTACCCTTGGGGTAATCACAGCAGCATTTGCATTCACGCCTGCTTACACACGTACTCTCTTGCCTTGCCAAAACTACTAATGATCAATAAACTTGCCGTAGGCGAGAATCTCTTGCATAGAGATTCATGCAAGAGATTCACTAGCGTAAGATATATTTCCATGCGCAGGAGAAACGTAGAAAAAATGATCATGATCATGAGAAGGAAACCAAATTTCTGTATACAGACCAAAAACTCCAACTGTGTGACCAAGAAATTCTGTCAACTTTGACAACAAAAGAGAAGAACGCCCACCAACAGAAAGACTACTTTGGGTGTACTGTCATGGATAATTATACTAGTGCCTGGCAGTTCATCAATCCGATATTAAACTCGGTGTATAACCAGCTTCTCACCTCATGAACTGGAAACATAAGTGAATTACCAAATATATGATTTGCCCAAGGGCTATCACAGCAGTGTCGCATTCACATCTAATTTTATTTTTCAATCCAAATACTCTCTCTCTCTGCCTCACCAAACTACTAATGATTGCAGAGAGATTCAGGAACACTGATGATGATTATTTTCAAGTACAAAAATGGTCATATTTTATGAGAAGAAAACCAAATTTCGGCATGAAGTCAAGAAACTGCAACTTCATCGCCGAGAAACCTGTTAATTTTAACAAAGAAAGATAAAAAATGCCCACCACTGGAAAGAATGTACTTTGGTTTACGGCCAATCGGCCATGGTCATTATATAGTGCTTGGCAGTTCATCAAGCCAATCATACCACTTCTAGGTCAAAGTTGTTTTACCAAACTTTCTCACAAACCAATAATCCCAGTGCTATTTGGTTGTGAATTTTCTTCCATGGGAACGACACAGACACCAATAAACTTCTAACCGTGGTTAAGGCTGGGGCAATCATAAAATTAATAAACCAAAAAATAGAGTTCGAATGGCAATATTAGCAAAACCATTTGAGAAAAGAAGACGATCGAGTATCCACAACAGTAATATCTACCTTAACTGATCCAATCAAGTCCTAGATGAATGCCCTGCATCTGATCCATTTGCGGATGAACTATCGCTATCAGAATCTGCAGAGTGTAATATCAAATTCAATCAATAAACCACCATACGATCAACCAGTAACCCTTAAATGGCAGTTTAACATGAATACCGTGGCAAAAACAGTCTTCACTAGAAACATACAACAACATATGTTAACAAGACAAAGACAAAAAAAAAAAAAAAATCTTTACCACTTGAAGAAGAATCAGAGTCGCTACTAGAACTGCTCGAACTACTTGACCCACTAACGTTTTCCCCTGGCCTTTCTCCTTGAGCAGGAGAAGTATCAGCATTCTTTTCATCTGCTCAAATTACAGTGGAAAAAAAAACCACATTAGCACAAAACAAGTAGAATTCAATTTAGACCAGCATATGAAAATAAACAAATAAATGGTCAGTAATCCTTGTGTTTCCCACACTCACCTGTTTTAGATTCTTTTGGTGCATCCACACTGCCTGGAGCTGGATTCTGCAATAAATAAAGATGACTTATTGATTAGTCAACTGCGTTTTAATCAAGATGGAATAAAAGTTACAAACTTACAATAAAACAACATTACCGTTGGTGGGACAGCAGGTGTAGCTTCTGCTCTTCGTTGCAGAGCAAGTTCAGCCTTCCTTTTAATCTTACTCAAAGACTTCTTGTAATTGGTCACAAACCTATCAAGTTCCCAAAGTGTCTCCGCATCAACATTGTCAATATCCACTTCAATTTCATCATCACGTTGAGACAGCGCCGAACTCCTCTTCTTAATGATCTGGACAATGCTGTCCAGTTTCTCCGAGGGTAAACTCTGAAGGTGTGTGCTAAGCCGTTGCTTCTCATCATAAGTCATGTCCCTTTTATGAGGATCATTTGCTTTAGGCTTTTTCGGAAGCGGAGTCCTGCCTGATGGAGCCTTGGGTTTTCTTTGGGAATCAATAGTCATGGTCATTGAATCTGCCCTCTGCAAAGTCCTCGTATCAAAAGCAAAGTGATGTGGGGGAACAGGAGGAGGGTGGTGAGCCTTTCTTGAAGTAGGACTAAGCAAACCCAAATCATGAACAAGTTCAAAACTCCAATCAAGACTTTCTGACTCAATAGCTGCCCATTTCTCCTCAAAAATGTTTAACAACTGCTCTGCCATAACGTGGACATCCTGTCCCTTCGGATTATAGGTCATGGCATTATGGAATGTAAGCCTCACATCCTCTGCAAACTCCCTCGGAGTCTTGTACCAATTCTTCCCTAATTTACTTTTAACTGTACCCAAATCCATTGGGTGCTTAATTATAACATGATAGTCGTGGAGCCCAAGTGCGCTGGCATCGACTGGCTCGTTAAACACCCAACCATGCTTGTGCTTCATTAACTTGGTGAGCAAATTGTTACAGCTCCTAAATGCTCGACTAATATACTTATTTATGCCAAACCCATGTCCAATTCTCCTCCCGTGTTTCTTCCCACCATTTGTTTTCGACTTCTTGTTGCTATCTGCAGCTGGTAGCCTATCCTTTCCCAGAAGGAACTCAGCGCTTCGGTAATAAGGATTAGCCTTTGGAGTTCTCTTTTCTTTTTCGACAAATTCTCCAAATCCATTATTGTTCTCCATCACTGAAACACTTAGCTGTTGGTAAGGCCTCGAATTATGATGACCTATTGATCCCACCTCCGAATTCACCCTCCCTAAAACTCTCCTGTCATACTCTGAGTAGCCCACCTCAGAATTCACTCTCAATAAAGCCCTCCCATCATTTACGGAATAACCCACCTCCGAATTTGCTCTCGCTAAAGCCCTCCCATCACTCACCAAATACTGAGGCTGAGTATTATTCAGCGTAAGAGGAAGCTGAATAACCTCCTTGGCTTCAAGCTTCTTAACTGAACTCCTCACCTGATCAAGCTCAACCACTAGCTTCCTCTTAAGCTTCCTAATCTCACTCTTCGAGTTGGCAGCTGCCAAATTTATCCTAACTCGGTCGTCCACTCTCGTAATAATCGGCTTAATAACCTCCTCTCCACTGGGAGGTTCAAAGCCGTTTGGGGCGGCACCATCTTGGGGTTCCCGATTCTCATTCGACGAATCAATAGAAACCACATCTAGTCGAGACAGAGGTTGCTCTTCTGCAGTTGGGGTATGCAAAGACTGCTGAGGAATGGGGTCACCATTGCTCTCATAGTTATTCTTCTTCTTCTTGTTCTCATTTTCAGAGTTGGCAGCAGTAAAAGTGGTTGTGGTGCTATTGGGGCCAAGACTGTTGCTGCTGTTGATTGGTCTTTTGTGAAACTTTTTTCTCGTATATACTTTGTAATTGTCACCCCAGACACGCCTCTCTACTGACTCGTTCGCACCTAATATCTCCGACGCCATACATGAAACGACGCCCCAAAAAACCCCAAATTTTTAACCTCGTCCAAAACCCTAGATTCGTCCCCAACCATACGAATCGAATCTCTTAAAAGCCAACACCCACATGGAATCAAAGAAAAAAAAACCCTTTTCTTTAACGAAACCCTAATCTTTAGGGAAGACCAAAAAAACGACGCCCAAAAACCCCAACTCCTCAATCTCGTTCAAAACCCTAGATAATTCCCATAACATAAAAATCGAATCTTTCAAAAGGAAAAACCCACTTCAAATCGACAAAATAACAGTTTACAAGCACATAAACTGTGGAAATGAAACCAAAGGAAGAAATTTTACGTAACTAGGGTTTTAGGATAAAGCAGAGTTGATAAAGGGACCCCAAAAAAAAAAAAAAAAAAGAGAAGAAAAAATACCGATTTGTGTCGATTTGAGGCGAGAGGGGCAGCCGAAAAGGAAGAAGAAATTAGGGTTTGGGATTAATCGAAGAGGAAAAAACCCTAGGAGATGAAAGCGTACAGTAGTCGTTCGATCCGAAATCTCCTCTTTTTTGCTTCTCTCTCCTCTTTTTCTCTCTCTACTCGGATGTCGCAAGTGCACTGAGAGCGCAGAATCACGGAGGGGTTGAATTCTAATCACACGCGCCCTGTGGACCAATGATTTAAAGGCGGTTGGTTGTCACGCCTCGTGGGGCCCACTTTCCGTGTGAGATACTACACTTTGCACCCTTTAACTTTACACTTAATGTCACTTTGCCCCTTACACTTCCAATTTTACTTGTCTAAGCCCTCACATTTCACCTCACTTTTAGATGCCGTTAGTTTCTGTTAGGGGAAAACATAAGTTAGTGGTATTTCGTTCAAATTATTTTATTATCTTAAAAAAGCTTGATTAGTGATATCGAAGTCATTAAATACAATATTTGAAGATATAATTATCTCGCGTTTTCTCCCAAGCTTTCGACCTCATTTTTGAAGGGTCTATCCAACTCAATTCTTTTGTAAGTATAGTCATTTTTAAGTACAACCTATTTACTTATAGGAGGGGGCGTTCCGTGGACACATAAAAAAATACAACAAATGACACAAGATCTCAACCTTTAATTTGGATGACTCAGATTAAATCCCACCCCTTTTGACCCTCTCTCATATCCCCTCTTCTTCTTCATTTTCACAGATTTAAGAATCAATTCTACCCCTCTCCACTCCACCGGCCAACCCATCTCCGAGTTTCCTTGTCTCCGGCGACATTCATCTTCGACGTCCCCTCTTCTCCGTTGAACATCTCTCCGGGTGAAGATTTGGGTTTTTTTGGGGCAAAAATAAGAGAGATGCTCAGCGGAAAACATTTCTCCAGATTTTGTTTTTTTTTTCCCCTTCCCTTTTCTGGGTGAATCTGGTTGATGTGTAATCGAAATTTAGTGGGTTTTACAGAGTACATAATTAAGGAACTTAATCGTTTCAGTGGATTGCGGAGTTTTAGAAAGACAATACGGAAACCGATCATTTTGTGTGAAGGACTCGAAGGCCGTCAACGCCTCTGTTTCTTATTTTTCATGCCCTCTCTTTGTATAGAAATTTACAAACTTTGAATCAGCTCGTTTAATTGAAAAATGTAATGTACAGCTTCCGATTTGTAGGAATTTTTTTTTTTGAACTATGTGTTCCATACTTCCATATATACATGATTTGTTTGGTAATGGACAAGTTCTTAATAAGGCTTTGGTGGTGGTTTTCATAGCTTCTCGCCAAGTCCCACCAATACCTCGTGCATTTATTTATGGTTTTGAATGGGATGGATCTTCCATGGGCAAAGAATATCCAGAGAGAAGACAATCTTACAATCTGTCTATACATGACCCTAGTTTTCATCAAAACATCTACATAACTGGGCTTCGATCGGGAAATCAGAAAGCTTTGTTAGTGTCGCTAGAAAATCTTTGTAACTGGGGTTCAATCGATCGTGTGTGCACGAGCGAGCGAGAGAGAGAGAGAGAGAGAGAGAGAGAGAGAGAGACAATGGCGCCGCTGTAAATTAAAATTCAGAGGGTCGCCGGAGGTGAGAGAAGTAGGCCTGGATTAGGGTGGCTGGTGGAGTGGAAAAGGGTGGAGGTGGAGCCGACTTGTGGTGAGTCGGATGGGTTTCTTTAATCATCAGAGAAAGAGGAGGGGATGAGAGAGAGGATCAAAGGGGTGGGATTTAATCTGAGCCATCCAAATTAAGGGTTGAGATCTTGTGTCATTTGTTGTGTTTTTTTGGTGTGTCTAGGGAACGCCCCCCTTACTTATATTTTTTATAACATTACCTTAAAAATAACTTTTGCGGTACTCTTTCAGCTGTTGAAAAACTCAGCATACCAATCAATTGGTTACGGTTTGTGTCAGAAGACACCCACTTATACATGAACAATGATACATGCACTCCCTCCCAACCACTCCCCCTCTCACATGTGGTGGGACCCACCACATGTGAGAGGGGGAGTGGTTGGGGAGGGAGTGTATCTATCATTTTTGCTTATACGTTTAGTATCACATATTAGGTCCATAGGCTCATTAATAGATAATGATTTGAAGTACTTTTTACCTTTTTGTGGAAAAAAATATCCATACATTATTGAGTAAATAAAAACTTGTGGAAAAATTGGTTGTTGGAAAAACTTAAGCAAACTTACCTAGGAACTATAGCAAAAGATAGTTTAGGCTTTGTTGAGGCGGTTGGAGGGCTCTTTACAAGTTTTGATTTTCTAAAATAGTTTTTTTTTTAAGAACTCTCTAAAATAGTTTAAAAAGTTGATTTGCCTAATCTGATGCACTTGCTCTTATAAAAACTATTATTGTTTTTCCAACTAATTAGAAGCTATTTTTTTATTTATGAAAATGACTTTTATTACTTCATGATTCACTAATACAATTTTCAAATCACATAAAAAGACAAATCTTGATGTGCATTTGTAACAAAGTGAGTGTGAAAGCCACTTTTTCAAACTGACAATGATCATATACTATCTATAAAAAAATGTGTCCATACCCTTATCATTTTTATAATTACATGAGGATATTATTTTTCTATGATAATCAAATTATTTAAACCTAGGACAATTGAATTGATATTTTTTACGAAAGGAATCTAATGGCAAGGGAGACATTGACACTTGACGGAAAGTGTGAGGGCTTGATAAGTGAAATTAAAAGTGTAAGGGGCAAAGTGGCATCGAGCATAAAGTGAAGGGGTTCTAAGTGTATTTTACCCGTATTTGATTTTTTGGAGGCATTTAAGGAATTAAGGGCGATGATAGACCAGACTAGCTCATCCCAATATGTGTGGGCTGGGCCGAAGATTGGTCTCGAGGCAGTGAACCATATCGGAAACAAAAACTGTGTTTTGACTTAAAAAATTAGCTGATTTATTTTTTCGTGTTTTTAAGTTTTGCATCAACTTTTTGCGTATTATTGGTTCGTCTCGGCAAGAGGAATAAAAAATTACCTGCTTGCACCGTAAATTCCGGCCTGTAACGGGCTTTTACTAGAATCTCGGCCGATACCAATGACGAGTAATTTTTTCTCTAGATAAAAAAGGTTTGAATTTTAGGAAATGACTACAATACACACCCCTTGTTTGGGTGTACCATATGCACCTATTGTATGGTTCAGATTGTGCCACCTCATCGGCAATCGTAACATTTTTTAGTTTTTTGTAATTTTTCAGCAATATGATTCGTAACATTTTGGTGTGTTTCGTAACTTTTATAAAAAAATTCGTAACTTTTATAGGGGTGTGTATGATACACACCCAAATAAGGGGTGTGTATTGTAGCATTTTCCTGAATATTTTAAGATAACTTCATAAAACTTAGAGTCTATATTATGTTAATCATGTTAATTTGTTATTAGAACTAATGTTGAGTATATCAAAGTGATACAAAAATTGTTTCCCTATTTCAAGGTTGCAGTTATGCATAATATTAAAGGTATATAAAATTTATATTACAGTAAATCTGAAACAATACCAAGATATAAGTCGGCTTTGGTACGTACTGTCCCAGTAGAAAAATAGCTGTGAATCATCAACATTAAGTGCAATGAAAATAGAATGGAGTTGAATCCCGAGAGGATTTGCTCTTTTGGGAATTTTGCCTAGACTTCCTACTGTAGCCCATGTCCCCAACAGATAAGAGAATGGATCTTCGTAGAGCGCTAATGCATTGTGTTTAATTTAATGCAACAAACTTGAAACGAGTTTGATTGAAGAATTGGCATGAAACATGCATGGGCGGAGTCACGTATGGTCAAGTGGAGCCACTTGACTTGACTGACTTCCTTATTAAACTATTAATTATACAATTATTTCTGTAAAGACCCGGTTTTTCATTAATTATTAATAGACCATAAATAATTAGTTTTGTGCATAATATTGTAATTTGAATTTCTCCTAACAATTTCAGAGCTACCTCGTAAAATATATATATATTAGAAATAATAAGGGTAATTTAATTATTTGTGGTTAATGGATAAATTGGAGTAGTTAGTTAGTTCTCCTCAACTGCTAGATGATTATGTATTAGTGATATATATGTATATAAATTGTAGTTTGTATTTCCCTAACAACTATATAATTACGTAGTAAAAAAGAAGAAGATAAACATGCTTTGTTTGGATTTGATTTTATTGTTTTAAAAGAAAACTGAATCTCTATTTCTCTTTTCTTTGTGTATATATCTCTCTCTTATCTCTCCCATTTATTCTCTCCAACAATTATCTCCCTCTCTCCTATTTATTCTTTTTATTTGTTGCACCTCATTATCCTTTTAGTTTTAATTTTTAACTCCTAGTTTATCTCTCCACTTATCCCGCGCGTTTTAAAACTCTCTTATTTAGTTTCCCACTTTCTACAAAACTCTCTTACGATATATTTTCCACACCCACATCTCTCTCTCTCACTTTCAACGTTAAATCAATCTCTCTCTCTCTCTCTAAATTTTAGTTGTAAATTCCTGTTATGTTTGGTCGTTGATCAACCAGCAATCCTCGAGTTCATCACCAATTTTATTTTGCTAAAACATCGGAGGAGAGGTAGGGTTTCGAGAGCTTAACTTTTACTTAAGTTTTGTTGTTTACGTTAATTCATGCATTCATAAATGTGTAAGGATATACGTGAGATGAATAATACTCCCTTCGTCCCATTTTGTTTGTCAATTATTCTTTTTGTCTTTTTTGTGTCTTTTGCTTATATCTTTTAATGTGGATCTCAAAAAATATCCAATATGGATCTTATTTGAAAGATCTCAATTTGTTCTATAATACGAAGTTCTCGAAATCATAAAAAACATTATAGATTGAAAGATATAGACATACACAAAAGAGACAAAATGAATCTAATTGACAAACAAAATGGGACGGAGGGAGTATGTAAATATGATAGTTAGTTGAATCGTTATGATAACGAAGGCGTAAAACGAGATTGAAAAAATGAAAAACAAGTTCTCTCGTGCATTGTATTATGTTCGGCAGTTTCGGCCCTCTTTCGAGTAGATTCAGGCAAAACTCAAAACTGAAAAGTTGTAGATCTTAAAAGTTAAGCAACTTTCATATAGAACTTGTTTGGATCCGAGTTACATAGAATTTAATATGATTTTTTAAAGTTTCTGTTGTATTGAAACTCGAGACAGATTACAAATTAATCTTAAAACCCGTTTTCGACTTCCTTAATGAAGGAATTAGAACCCGAGTAAAACACGGAATCTGTTCGTAGTGTAAAGTTTGATGTTTCTGTAAAATCTCGTGATTAGTTTGCTATTTTTAGTAAATTGAGCAATTTTTTCGTTTTACATGTTATGTTAAATTTTTCTTTAACTTTGTGATTATTTTATTTTCTCGTTTTGTTGGACTTATGTGATTAATGACCCACTTGATGCGTGAACCCAATTGGTAAGTACGTATTGATCGAAATGTTTAAAGTATAAGGATGAACGAATTTAATTGCAATATTTGGGGTTGGGATGTGTTCGGTATGGGTCTTGAGCCATGCGCAGATTATACTTTTTGGTAGCTTTGCTGTGTGATCGGGCGCCGGAAGTATACTGTGGGTGGGAATCGATGCCGGATAAAAATTGGTGGTGGTGATGTGACCAGGTGTGAGCCATGCACAGTATACCCTGAGGTAGCTTTGCTGTGTGATCGGGCACCTGAGGTATACTATCACGCCCTCGATTTTATAAACATAATTACCAAAAATATCCACGTAGGATAGTCAACAAGTCAAACATAAACCGATGAAAAAGTCAAAGTCTTCATAAGAAAGTCATGGTTTAATACAATCAACTGATCCAAATCTAACGATACCTCGTACCCGTACCCAAATACATAACCTAGTAGTTTAGAAATGTTGTTACAAGTTCTACAGTCAAAAGATTGAATGAACTAAGAGTTACAATGCCATCTCGGCCAAAAAAAATACTACTATGTCAAGATGAAAGTATAACTCCATCAATAAGTTTTCAAAAGTCATGCATGCACGCATCCCAATGCAACCACGTCATGCTCCTCAATGGGTACCTGAAAATGAAAGGGTGAGCTACAAGCCCAGTAGGAAAGCTCAATCTCTAGCTACTATGATCATGTGAATGATAGATGCGCCATGAGAGGAAAGAAGTGCACGAAAAGTGACTAAGGCATGAGACGAGAACATCCACGTGTTAAGGTGTCCACCAAGTATCCAACTACGTGTCATCGTATCCACAAGTGTCCCGTTATGTTTCTTAAGCGTCCATTGTGCCCCAGTGTCATTCCGAAATTCCATCTCACACATTAAAGTCTTAGAAAGTTCATTTGAAGTCCAACATGTTTAAACCAACTCACACACATCCACCTGATTTACTATATCACGGGAATTACGGGGCCCGACTCCCATAGCTTCTTATCATCGGGAATTACGGGGCCCGGCTCCCATAGTTTCTTAACTTGAGTAATGGCCGGATTTCTTGGGCTCCGCGCACCCATGACCAAGAGAACACCGTAAGGTGGCCTTGGGATATAACCAATATCATACTATAAGTCACTTGTACCATCCAAACTCATAACACACACCATTAAGTTCAACAAAATCCCATAGTTCCATTTCATGGCTGATAATGGTGTTTTTAACACAAGTATGCACTCCAAACTCACACCGTGTCCCAACATAAGCGTTGATGTCACATGGAAGTCAAACAATCGGTATTAAGCTCAATTATGAGTGTACAAGGTGTTGGAGGAAGGCCCAAGGTACCCCAAGATCAAAGGAAGTTCAAACAAGAAAACAAAAAAAATTTGGGACATAGGCATCTGGTATCAATACCCGGATGCAGGGGTATAGGTACAAATCAGCTTCGGACAGATTTTCAATTCAAGGCCAAACTCATCAATCTTTGATCCAATCTCAAATGTTTATGCAAGAATTGGTCCAATACAAGTAAGGGAGGTTAAATCTAACATAAATTTACATTGGGGCTCATCAATTTACAAGATTTGATCAAGAATTAATCAAGAACACATGCCCAAAAAAATGGGTTTTTCAACGAATGACCAATAATCATGAAATTGAACACATGAATGGCATAAATATCATACAAATGAGGATATGAGGTGGAGATTAGGTTCCCTACCTCAAGGGTTGAGCTTCAAACTTGAGAAAATTGAATTCTTAGATCCCCAAATTGGAAAATCCCGTTTTTGAGCTTCAAGGTGCAAAAAGAGTAAGTTCCGGGCTTCAAATCACGCGTAGAACAATATTCCAAGGTCCATTTGTGAAGGGGTTTGATGGAGAGGGAGATTTGTGAGCTTGGAGTGGCTTTAATGGAGGAGAGGAGAGAGAATGGGGCAGTTGAAATATTCAAGAGGGGAAAGGGACTGATTTTTGTGCTCTTTCTCTTTCTCACTTAAACACAAGAATAGCTAATTACACCCACACCCCATGCATTGACTTATGTATAGCAAATCTCGCCCACGTGTCTTATTTTCGCGCGTTGACCCAATGTTCTTTATGAAATTCAATTCCTCACATTTTCCCAATATTATTTACGGAAATTCATTTAAAAATTTGGGTCCTTACATATACTGTGGGTGGAAGACGGTGATGGATATTGTGTGATTGAGGAAAAGAAAAGTATGAATCGAAAGATGAAAAATGATATCAAATTGTTGATCAACGGAATTGATAAGGGATGTGAGTTACAATGGAAATTGAGTACATGACTATTGAATTATTTAAGTATTTCCTGTTGAGCACCTATTGTTTGTGTTATTAAATCTCCTTGTTATGTGTTATAAATGCTGTTAAATGTTGAATGAACATACTTTAGTAATGGGGTAGCTCTGGGCACCCTACTGAGTGTAATTTTACCACTCACGGTGCTACTTTTTGTGGCCCTGGCGTCCCCAACGCCAGGTACAGAAGGAGATGATGAGCCTTCTGCTAATTTCGTGGTGATGGAGCAGCTAGATGAGAATCAGGTGGCAGACCCATAACTTTATCAGTAGAATTTAGCTAGATAGCTCTGTCATTTATTTCAGTTGAATTTTTTTTTAAATAAATGTTTAAGTTTTTCAGACAATGTTCGAATTCAGTTTATGTCAGTTGTAATAAGTTAGTTTATTTTTAGTTTTCGTTAAAAAATTTATTAAGTATTCTCTGGAATTTTATTGAAGTTGGTATTTTCTTTTAAATAAACTTTGAAATTTATTTATTAACCTACCCATTTTTCTGGGCGTTACAATTTCAGGTGTATTTTAGGGGTTTGACTCTACAATTTTAATGAAATTGCCTCAAATATGAAGCAGCCTCACTAAAATTATAAATTTACCCTCCTCCTAACACAAGAATTTGGCTCACTATTAGTCAATACGCGTGGATAATACCCATTGAATGCTAAAGAAGTTAAAATCTGCAATTGCATTTTTCAATTACAAATACACATTTGTAAACCTCTATACGTATTTCATTAATATAGAGAACTATTTGCTTGTTAACGTTTCCCAAAGGGCTGTCAAACACTAAATTATTTCCTTGTAGTAGTGAGTATTCAATTATTAAATTAGCAAATACGAATAAGAGCAAGTATATTTTTAATTATCGACCCCACTACCCCAGATTTCTGGCTCCGCCCCTGATCACGTGTTGTGTGGCTCAAACTCATCCACCACATACATTAGTGTGTGGAGTTCAAAATTAAAAGGAGTAGTAGAAAACATGAAGGCTGTGTTTGGTTAGATAGTTTAGTTTAGTTTTGATGATGTCAGGAGGTGTAATGAGTGGAGAGAGATAGAGAGAGAAATGAGGGAAATGATGATGTCATCAAAACTAAAACTAAAACTAAACAGAGAAACGAACAAGGCCGAAAAGTTTCCAGTAAATAATCACTCCATATTAAATGGCTAGATGGCCCCGGTCATCTTCCATTCAGGTGCAGCTAGCAAAAAGAATGTTGCAATTATAATTGTGTTGGAAGTTTAACTCACTTGAGGTTCTTCTCATGTGCATGTAGAGCCAATTTTTTGGGGCATATCTATAGAGTCCACATCACATTGCATGGACCCAATAGACATTACTCATATCCATATAAAAGACCGTAAGTGTTAAGTCACCAAATTGTATACGAAGGTCTAACCATTTTTCTATTTATTTGACGTGGGACTGAATCTTTCACATATGTTCCCAACAATTTCCCCTTTATGTGTGAACCAATGAATTGGGGCCTAGCTCGACCTCAATTTGACTCCTCATTAATTCTTGATTTGTTACCATTCTCCACCCTGTCTAAAACCCATGCTTATTTACTGCACCACTCGATTTAGAACCACCATGTTGCTGGCTACTTGCCGTATGCACCATCAAGTTTCCTGTCATCGGCTCTGATACCACTTGTTAGGAGTCTAATCCGCTTGAGGTCTTCCCTTGTGAATTGGGCCCAATCCGTTAGAGAGTATCTACGGAGTTTACATCACATCTCTTGGACTCAGTATACATTGAATGACCAATACCTACTTAAAAAAAAAGTAAGGTCCAACTCCTTTTCTATTTATTCGATGTGAAACTTAATATTTCACACGTGTTCCTAGCCTTAGGATCGTTGGGGACAAACAATAATGAAATTGCAGAATTCCAATGCCCTTTCTATTGAACAGGATAGAAAACAGACACAGAAAGAAGAAACACATGGTCATAATCATAAGATTGTCTACTGTGGAAAATAATCACAAGCAGCAAAAGTTTGGCTTTTCCCTAACCCAAGTTCAATCAGCCAGAAAAGAAAAAGGAGCAAAAGTTTGGCTTTTCCCTAACCCAAGTTGACTGCAGAAGTTGCTAATTTCAATTTATGATCAGCACGTAACGGGCGTCACGCAAAAGCTTTCTCAATCTTTTGAGCTTTGTTCCATCGGGGACCTCAAACCGAAGATCGAGTGAAAATTCAGTGCCCAAAGAGTAAGGACATGCCACACAGCACAAAGTATGTGGAGTCCACGAAAATGTGCGGTAGATACAAGACTTGGAGCACCACCTTAGCCAAGTAGCACAATGATTGAGCGAAACTAGTACCGGCCCAAAATTAAAACTTTGGACCGGTACTAGATCTAAGACAATGCTGGTGATGTGATGAGATGATGTTGGGGATCCGGCCCGCTCGGTGGCAGTCGACTGACTCCTCCTGCATTCAGCACCATTGCTCTTCTTCGATAATACTCTAATTTCTGTTGATCAAACCCGAATTTACTCAAACTAAGGTGACCGTTATCGCCGTTTTTCACGGTTCGGGTTCCGTGATCAGAAATACGAGCACCTAAAGTTGACACAACGAGCGTTGATAGAATGATCATTATATAACAACGATATGGAAAGAAAAAAGGTGGTTTATTTGACTTGGCCATAGGTGACTAAGAAGAAGCAGAGAAGATCAACAACAAATTAAGTGAAGTGAACCCAGTACCTCATATCCTTCACGAAGGACTATATATATGGATAGATATAATTAAAGAATGGATTCGGGGGCCCGTAGTGATCACCTTTATTAAAAAATCGTGATTTTTGTAGGGTTATGTATGATACACGTACACCCAATCGTAATTTTTTTTTTATTAACGTAGCTACGTGTACGAATTCCATTAGTGTTGAAACCTAAGAACAAAGACCTTTTATTTCTCAAGATACAAACGTAGGTCGATAACGCGCGGCTATTGATTTTCTATCAATTTGATCTTTTGCATGTAGAGATGATTTTTTCAACGAGCCTATAAGATGGTCGGACCGATCTGGGCCCAAGAATAAGTCCTACAATCGTAAGATTTGAACTGCAGAAAATTCGAATATGCTATGATCATCTTGTTAATGGAATTTAAAAATGAATCATGTTGGAAGATTGTCTAAGCAGATATAGTCCAAGGCATATGAGATGAGAGGGAATCCTCTCTCTCTCTCTAACGTAGGATTATCTGCATGCTTTATTGAGTCATCTCCATTACCTTAACAATATCCATAACTTCTAAACTCATGCGTGTGACGTGGAGAGGAGTTTGGTTGGTGCTTTAACTATGTACTTTTTCATGGAAACAAAAAAGAGAGAGAAGATTGCCCAAAAAAAATGTTTGGATTCTTACCGGTCCAAATTTTAGAGTGGACGGGACAGTTCAAGTCTGAACACAAAACTTGAATTTGCCTAGAAACTCTTATTGAGAAGAGTTGATTTTCCGGTAAGAGTTGACATTCCGGTAAAAGTCTTTTAGCAAATCCGAACTATTATCTGTCCACAAAATATAAAGGTATATATTTGATACCATTAGCCGAGAAAGGACTTTGAAGTAGTATTAATTTGTCCTTTTGCATAGCTCCAACAATGTACATGGATATGTACATGATGTAATTAGTTAATTATTTGTTTCGATATGGATTCATTTTTGATTTGCTAATCTGCAGATCGAATTAGCTTTAATTTTGTTGGAGAAACCAGTTAACGTCGAGCCCACTGGAAGATTGAGAAGTACTTATTCAATTCTTCTAGCCTAACATTTCTTCCAATCAAATATTCAGGGGCGGACAGAGGGTTACATGTGGGGGCAGAGGCCCCGCACATTTCTCAATTATTCTATTATTGGTACTATATTTTAGGTTTTGTTTATATAAATTATGAAGGAATGTCCTTTAAAAATTGTTATATCAATATATGAGGATGATATTTTGTTATGAATACATTTGATTCGGTCCCCCCGCTTAATGAATCTTGCGTCCGCCACTGCACATAGTTGCATGAAAAGATCATTGCAATCAAAAGGCACCAAGATGAGTCCGATTTCGTTCACCCATCTTAAAAGTGGGTGAACATTACCTCACTCCTCGTTGGTTGATAATAATTCATAGAGCCTATTGTGTTTCTTTTAGGAAGAGAGAAAATCTATTAATAATAATGAGCATTACAACTGTGCTATCACCATTACATAAATACAATAACGCTGGCGATAGGCTAAGACCAAAATGAAAATAATTTGTCATTAATTATCTTCTGGCCTTATATATGGAACAGAGCGCACAGTGTTGCAGATTCGCTACACACTAACTATGCTATCGCTAGTAGATAATAGGCCCAACAAAAGGCCTAAGGACGTTGACGAAAAACGAAGGCCAACAAAAGGCCTAGGGAACGGATCACAATGTCCGCATGTGTAGCGGAAAATACAACATAAACAAAAAAATAAAAAATAAAAGCTAAGCACAGTCCATCTAATTGAAAACCACATGCGTAGAGACACTGGCATCGAGTAGCCCGGCGGGAAACCACACCAAAATCACAAGCCAAACATGTGACACCCAGCTAAACAAAAACCTGCAAAGAAAAGATAAGCAAACGCAAATTGTCGGACTTGCATGCATTGGACCCTAGGAAACCTAATTGGATCGGGTGGGGAAGGGAAGATCGTAGCGTGGAGCCCGATCCGATCGACGGTAGCTAGAGGAGAGGAGCAAAGAGAAGAATCTAAGAACTTCGATCCTTCGACACAACGATGTTAAAAAACAAAAACTCTTCCATGTTATTCTTTCTTACGTTTCCCTTTTCTTTTCCTTATTTTTAAATTACATCAATTACACCTACAAATCATTATTAATGGATTATTTATAGATTTTGGCCTTTTTTGATTGAAGTTTTTTACTACTTAGGAATTGATATGGAAGAAATGAAAGAATTACCGATTGGGGAAGTGAGCTCACTTATGCAGTCGGCGAAAGGAAACTTCGACTACTAGAGAACTTCATCCCCTCTGGATCGGATACTGAACATTGGTTTCTTAACAAAACAACATAAATGTAGAGTGATTTTGAAACAAATGCGCACACGAACAAATAAATCCATCTTTAGTATTTTTTGTCTCGATTTTGGTACTTTTCAAACTTTTTACCTAGGCACTCATCTGATTAACCATAAATTAATATGTTTAGAACAAGAATACGACATGAGAATAACAATTTCTAACTAAAATTTGAAGCGCAATTTATTACGATACAAAACAGCGATCGAGTGCTTGACTTCTCAAGAAAACAATATTAATGTACTTTTTCCACAAGACAATTCAACAAAATAAAAAATTAAGAAACATCTGCCAACATAAAATAAATCCTCTCTCCATTGTATCTTTTTCAAATTCTTGTGTCTTACTCGTCTTCGTCATCGTCACCCCAATCGTCTATATTATTGTGATGGAGAACTGAAGTTTGAGGACGCTAGATTCGAGAAATTCATGCTTTGTAACAGATTTTGTACTTGGGTTTGTGATGAAAAATCCTACATCGCAAATGAAAGTAAACATAACTTTGAGAATTTAGGCATGATAAAATAGGACTCTGCCAGAATGGAGCCAACGGAGGACAAGTGGTGGCGGTCACTATCACAACGATTTTAGAACCGGTGATTAGTATCAAATTAAAATATAAAAATAATTCTAATATATACGCTTGCCACCACTAGATATTTTTTTTTGTTATATAAAAAGTTTTGTCATTTTAATAAAAGAGGTCCAAAAAAATAGTCCAAAGTCTAATTTAACTGGCCAAGTGAAAAATTATGAAATACCTGAGGAATAAATCAAGTAAACCCAAACTTCAAACTTTGACTTTAATGCAAATAGATAAGGTGTTAGATCAACAAAAAATAGAAGAAATGAAATTTCTTAATCGATGCGATGAATAATAATAATAATAATAGTAAGAGATTACTCCAAACTAAACAATAAAGAACAAGGCACAAGATTTACGTGGAAAAACCCCGAAAAGGGTAAAAAACCACGGGAAGGAATCATGCACTAAATAAATGTGTGATTACAAGTATACTTACTCGACGACCGTGTATCCTCACCACGAATCCTAAGCCCTACTTGCCGAATCCACGTACATCACACCCTTGCATGATTGCCACGTCTTGAATCCTCAAGCCTTCCAACTGTTTTGCCTTTCGAACTCCACGAAAGGACTTTGATAAAGAACCTTTGAATTGAATATCAACGATAGAACCCTTTGAAGATGATCTTGATTGCACGGTAATAGAAAACCTTCACGAATCTTCAAAGTACATAAACCCTAGCACTCTTGGCTGTTATTTTGAAGAGAGAGGCGCAGAGGGTCGAATAATCGGCTGCTGAGTGAATTGGAGAAGACCTAATCGCTGAGATTTTTATAGTTGCTGAATCGGGCATTTTTGCCGGCTGTTTTGCTCGAGCAAAAAATCTAGCAAAAACAAACAGAATGTTTTGCTAAATAAAGGCCTTGAAATGCTCGAGCAAAAACGTGCAGCATCTACCTTTTGCCTTGTGCATTTTTGCCGACTGTTTTGCTCGAACAAAACATCCAGCAACCTCCATCAAAATGTTGTGCTATTAGAAATCCTTGAAATGCGTGAGCAAAACATGTAGCACCCAAACTTGTCTTCAAAAAGAGCAATCCGTCTTGACTAAAAAACTACCGCACTCGAAATAAAAATACATATTGATATGATTCCTTTTCCACACCTAAAACAGACACTCTAAAAATTAAATACCAAAGATTACAGTGCCATAAAGAACAATACACGGAAATGTATGTTTGGGACATGGACTTGCCAAACCAAAAGAAGCTCGGCCGATGGGGCTTACAAGAAACCTAAAAACAAACTAAAGAAAGGAAAGCACCATGTCAAGTGAAGTCCACATGTAACGATACTAGTGGCACAACGGTGTATATATGAGCAACGTTTACGAGTTGTGCACGTGCATATAATAAATTTATGAGAAACACTTTTTTTTTTTTTTTTTTGATAAGGCTAAAGATATTATAAAGCTCGATAATGGGTACGCCGAGAAACAGAGTTGAACAAACAGAAACTAAAATGGAAATAAGAAACCAAAACCACAACTGCTATAATGTAACAACAAATGACTAGGACTCTCACTCTGAACATTACAGAGAGGACAAACATCTTGCTCAAATGGAATGATTCCTTTCCTTGCTAGAATTGCTGTTGTGTCAATACAATTAGCATCTCTTTCAACTTTATATCGTCTTTAGTATTTATTTTGTTTTTTTCTTAACTCAATAATTATTCATCTTTTCATTTTTTTTAGAATAAATATTCGCCACCACTAAGGTAAGTTCCTGGCTCCGTCCCTGAAAGGCGGCTCATGATTTTGGTTCAGCGGGTGACAACCATGTACAGAGCTGTAATAACTTCGCGATAAACGTTGTACGTTTTTATTTATTTATAAGTAAACGGTATAGTTTTCTAATAAACTCTAACTTGTCGATAATTGTAAAACTTATTGTGTTCAATTTATTTTGGTCTTGTGAGCTATACGATATACAGTTGTTCATAAAATTTAATTCGACTTTCGTCTACATTGGCTCCACATGAGTAGCTCTGTGCCAACAATATTGAAGAAAAATTAAAAATTCAAAAAACATTTAATGAATATTTTAAACTCAAGAGGGTTCTTTGAGACCTCTCGTATACGTGCGATGTTGGAGCAGCCAAAAGAGTACACATAGGGATTTGTTCTCTCTTGAGATATCTCAGGTTCGAAACTTCTCATGTGTTCACAATTCCTTAAGGTTTGTCCATTCGATAACTTCAGACCCCAGGATAATCGAAGTGCGCATATTCGCATAAGTTAGTCCAGACACCTAATTATCAAAAAAATCACTCAATCATGGAGCTGCTTACCTACCTTTCTTTAAGAGGGTGATTGCCTACCTTTCTCTAAGAGGGTGAGAGACAAGATATGTCAAATTTCTCCTTTTTGATGCACGATAGGTCTGAAAACACACAATTAATCGAAATGTGAACAACATATTGTCATGTTGCCGATGTTACCATCATCTTTCTCCAGTGCATTTACACTTAGAATGTTTTTTGCGTTGCTAAACAGATTCGAGTTTCCACTATAGTATTTTTGGCTTTTTCGGTAATTTAGGTATTTTTCGCCAGTTAAAAATGTAAGTGCGACAATACTGAAAATATAAAAAATACCGAAAGTCTTTTTAGTGAAAACTTAATTATCCTCAATTTACTGTTTATTACGTATCCATGAATTTGGAGATATATGAGAGGTCTTTCCATCTTGTTTGGTTAGAGAAAATGAAAGGGAAAGGTTGCCTCTTAATCTTTTTGTTAACTTCAAAAGGACTAATGAGTATTTCCCCTCACTAGGTATTGGAGAGAAGTGCTCAAATCTCCGCTTCACAAGTTCATATCTTATCTGTTTGGTGGTTGGGGTTTTGTTTCTTGCTGATTCATAAGGTCTGATGCTATTTCAAGGGTTTGGTTGGGGGCTGCGTTTTATCTTTCGGTGCTTCAGCAGGTGCTTTCTGAGTTGGGTAGCAAATCTATTGAAGGCTTTGATGGGGTTTTTTTGTTGTAATTTGGCTGGTGTCTTGCCATCCAAAGGTTCCTTTGTTATTTCCCTCTTGGGTCCTAAGTGGCATTTTTGTGATGCCTTTGTGCTTAGGTCCTTTTAATCTTTGTAATATGTTTCCAAAGATTAATAAAAAATTTCGCCGTTAAAAAAAAAACAAGTTCACATCCCCTCCATGCATTTCTTTTTCTCTCTTGAAAAGAAACTCAAATATGTAACATCTCCCTCTTCCCCTAGAAATTCTCTACCAGCAATGCTAGTATGCTATACAGACTCACGTGTATCAAACGGTTTCAAACACAGTTAAATTTTAAAGTTGTATGTGTAGATTTTTCAATTTTTTACCGGCCCTTCTAAACCTTTGGAGTGTCATCAGTCAAAATCATACATGCCACGTTGATGTTTTGAAACCACTGAATAAATTCTCAGAGAATTATAACGCTAGATAGGTAAAATTAAAAAGAAAATTGGGAGGCCGATCAAGAGATGGTTGATTCATGTTTAAAAACCATGTCAGCGTACGAAGAATCAAAGTTTTCCCGAAATAGTCCAGAAGCTCGCATCTACAGTATTCTCGCTGTCTGATATCATCGGTTCCATGAGAAAATCGTTTGCTAATTGAATCAACCTGATTACATCCCTACTTGTCATTGTCCGATATCATCAAGTCTATGAGAAATTGCATGTCTACAAATAGATCCGATCCACCTGATTATTACATTCCACTCGTTACTGTTTGGAACTAAAAAAAAATGTTATTAACACAAGTACCTACCCACTCAGCTATCCCTAAATAGTACTCCCATAAAAACCACTTTTAACCTCCCTTTTAACATTTAGAACCATACATTTAGGCCGATGAATGAGTGGTAATGGCTTTGTGTACCCACTAGAGTTTTGCTCTGGTTTTAAATTGGGTCTCTGATAGTGAACAGTGAAATTAATATTTGGTCATTCATTTTTTTTTTTTTGAACGGGAAAAGGGTGAGAAGGGGCGACCAGCGTAGCAACTCCCCATGGGGGTGACCATTAGGGCTCCCGACCCGTTGTGGAATGTCGGGTATAGCCATAGCTACTGTCCGAATAGGATAGGCCGTCACCACAGCACCAGCTAGGCGACTAGTTGGCCAAAGGCCCTCCCTGCAAATCCACACAAAGTCCCAGCAATGGCATGAGAGGGATTCGAACCTGGGAGAGGTCCATGCACAGTAAGGGAAAGGAATCTTATCCCACTCACTTTGGCCAATTAGGCTACCCAACTCGGTGGTATTTGGTCATTTGTAATTATTCGAGTTGTGCGCAAATTAGCCCGGACACTCGATTATATAAAAATGAAACCAACTAGAGCAATAGAGATGAGTTAGTTGTGATGTGCTCATTGTACACGTAAGCATACATATTTAGATAAACTTATCAGTCCCACTGAAGCATCTCTTCCACCATCTATAAAAAAAAAAGTGAGGGGCTATGACCAAAATAAAAATACTTTCTAATTGCCCATAACGTGCCTTCACGGAACACCACTAACTAAATTACCAAAAATATATGATTGAGATATACACAGATACATTATTATATATCCATCCACCATATCTACATATAAAACCATGTAGATATGTATTTTTCTAGACCTTGACTTTTTTTTTCATCATATATATACAATATTTTCTTCTGTAAAGAAACAGCTTTTTATTTATTTATTTTGAAGTTGTACATGCATTATTCAAAGATGACAAGCTACATATCTCTGTCACCCAAAATCACTCAAAATCCTCTTCTAATTGTCTAGTGATGCTTTGGATCGGGTCCTGCGGGGCTAAGCCGGGTCACCTCGTACTGACTCTCACTAACATCTGGCTTTCTTGACTTGAACATTTCTTCCGCACTTTCAATCAACCCCCGTTTAATTTTCTTTCTTGCAAACGGGACCGGTCCGGGTTTTGATCCTCCACGGTGAAGCTGAAACGGGTTTTCATTTAGCGATCTTGAAAACGGGTCAAAGGATCGGGTTTCAGAGCGTAAAATTGAAAGCGAAAGCAAGGCAAGGCAGAGCCAAAGTCTCAAGCTAGCCATTTTGTGATTTCTCAAAATGCTATGAATTGAGGGTGGTCTAAAAGAGTAATGCAGTGAAGTGTGTAGGGTTTGAGAGCTAGGATTCGGGTTGGATTTATATAGGGCTCAATTGTAAAAAACAATAATTATTTAAAGAGAATGTGGAAGAGGGGGTGGTCAAATGAAAGAACTTTAACTCGAGGGATTCCACTTTGCTGATCTAGTGGGTTCGTGTGTGAATGCCTTTTTAATTCAGAGTCCTATTTTTTACACATGTTTAATTTAACTTATTTCATTTTTCCTCGTCATCAATTTCTTGTTTCACACAAATTTTTATGTATATTCAAAGTTGATAAGATGTGGTCACACTAAAATCTAGTCATCTCTCCATGCATGACTCCATCTAATGTTTTCTAGGGCCTTAGCTTCACCCATCTACATGGGTTTGCTCAATCAAAATAAATAGTGTCGTCGCATGCATTTTTAACTTTGCACTCTTTCGAAAAGAAACGTTACAATTCGATAGATTAAAGAATTAATATGAATACATGTGCAGCGCCCGATTAACACAGTATTGTTAGATAAAGTTGGCCGTCAACGGACTAACGCGTGAGACGACTCTAGATATGACTCCGAATTACTCATGCAATTTTAAAAATCATCCAAATTAATCAATTAGGGAATAACTAAGTGAAGCTGACAGCAGAATATTTTAACCAAAATTGAATATAATTTAGGTGAAATTCAAGGACAAGTCGGTTTTATTATGCAAATCGGTTGCTTATTTAAAAAAAAAAAATCCAAAATTAGTTGCTTTTAATGATGCTTATCTGAGTTGAGTTGAAAGTGTGAGAATATTCAAGTGCGTACGAAAGGCGGTGCACTTTTTATGACGCGGCCGGTTTTTCGCCGCCTTTTTTTGTTAAGTTATGACTTATGAGGAGGGAGTATCTAGACAAGAAAATCCTAAACTAAACTTTTGTTTGTCCAATGTAATGTGAGGTAGGTGATAGCATAATCACCTTTTCATTAACCCCAAATCTAAATTAGGAATCTCTCTCATGCCATTAATTTGTAAGTTATGGAAACTATTGGTTTTTTTGGCTTTTCACGACTTTTTATATGATGTATTATGAGAGAATGATCTGTCTTAGTTTTTGAAATAAATTGATTTTTTGTTAGTGGAATGGGGCCTATTATCTTGAGTCATATAAAAACTAAAATTATCAAATTTCAAATTCCTTGAGAAAATTTTGGGTGCAGCCCTATAAGAGTTTATTTAAGTTCCGGACAGTCCAATACATATTTGGACGGTCGAGATGCGCGACGCGTACCGCCACTTAGTACCCGTTTGGCAACCAAGTTTTTCTTAAGTTTTCCGTTTGATTTTAGTAACTGGGTTGCTAAAATGAACCATGATTTTAGAAAATGAATTCAGCAAGTGCTAAAATCATGGTATTTCAAATAAAAAAATTAAGTGTTTTCGTGTATTATTTTTTGAATTTTTCACACCGAATTAAAGTACACGAAGAGTACTTTAATTTGGTGCAAAAAAAAAATCGGAAAACGATACACGGAATCACTTCATTTTTTGATTTTAACACTTACTGAATTCATTTGCTAAAATCATGGTTGATTTTAGCAACTGGGTTGCTAAAATCTTTTAGAAAAGAAAATTTCTTTGTACATTGTCATTATGCAGCAATGGCAAAACGCTAGGACAATGCCCTTGCTTTTTAGTTGGACTTGGCCTTATAAGCAATTGTGAACTGTGAAGGGTTCCGAATTTCTTACATTGGCTGCTAAAAAAAAAAAAAAAAAATTTCTTTGTCCATTGGCATTATACAGTAATGGCAAAACACTAGGACAATGCCCTTGCTTTTTAGTTGGACTTGGCCTTAGCAATTGTGAAGGGCTCCGAATTTCTTAGAGCAAGTCCAACCTTTACCCTTTTTTTTCCCCTCAAATTTGATGAAAAATTTGGTTCAAAGCTTCATTTGATATGGCTCACTCCAGCCCTAGAATCAAAATTTGAAACTCTTCCGCCACTTGTCGCCTGCCGCCGCCGCACCTCTTTTGAAAAATCAAATCGAGATCTAAAAAATCACGCCGCCGCCATCCTTCCTTCAGGTGTCGAACAACAGCGAAGTAAACAACGACGACGACGGTGGTGGATCGACTGTGTTCTGCTACGGTGGTGACGACGATGATCACCACCTCTCCTCCAAATCGATCTACGTTCTTCTTACCTTAGCCGGTGACGACGATGACGATGACGGTGGTGGTGGTGGAAGGTGCTCCGACGATCATTGCCGCCACAAAGTTACCGTTAGATATTTGGTTCAAGAGCTTTATTCTCTCCAAATTTGGGGAAAATTTTGAGTAGAGTTTGATTTGGTATAGGTTTGGTTCAAGGACTGGAGGATGAATTTGAGGGTTTTTTTCCTCGAATTTGAATTTGGTTCAAGGTTTGACGTAGAGCTGGAGGTGCTCTTACATTGACTCAAAAATAAAATAATAGCTCTAGATATTACAAGTTTCCAAAAAAATACACACGATGGGTCCTAAATCCTCAAAATACATACAACAATGGTTTCTCCAAATAATCTCTAATAAAACTAAATCCTCTGAATGCTTCCTCTTGGTCTCCACTAACTCTGTCCTTAACCTGCCTCATAAGTTACGCAGGAAGTATACAATAAAAATAATGATAGCTCAAAACAATAAAAATAGCTTAATCAATGACATAGCTGGATTTATCTTCACGGAAATACACCTGGCTTCAATGGGAAAACACCTGGCTTTCAATGGGAAAACACCCAGCTTTCAACGAGAAAACAAAGCCATGATAAAAGTTACGATTTAGGATTCCAATAATGATTTCAAAAGAACCAAACATGACATAACATCAATGATAGAATACAAAATGGATTGAAAAATACTCCAGATATTAAGAAAGTATTGTACACTTTCAATACCTCAAATCACGATCGTGGCGGTTGAATACGTGCATAACATATCACCAAGAACATTGCCTTTAGACATTAGGCTGATCGGACTAAAACTAATTGATGATCTAAGACCTCAAATTCTAGATGAATATATTGCCACGGCCAAATGGCCTCTAAATCTATAAATCGATTTTCCTCTTTTGATATCTCTTCTCCTTCCTTTATAATGTAACAAACAAGACAATGAATTGTTCTAACCACCTATATCGATCAGAAGCCCATTAAAAGCTAACACCCCACTGTGTTTTTCTATTATTGTCTCACAATGCACAATAATGCTAAACACTACAGCTACCATCAACACTCTTCCTCTTTTTTTTTTCAATTAATCAAACAATACTTAATTATCTTGCCACTTGTTCTTATATTTCTTTCTACAAATGCCATTAATAACCCAGGTAAAAAGGAAGTGCCAATAAAGATACGGGGTGTTACAGTTTAATAGCATGGGCGGAGGCACCTTGACACTTGACCCAATAAGTGCAAAATTGCTCTAGTTGTTCTTCGTTTTTTTACCCTATTTGTCGATATTTGATTTCATAAAAAAGAGAGCAACTCTATATACACTTTTAAAACACAAATTCAGACATAATATGTCCGGAATAGTTCAATGAAAATTGGTCTCCATGCATCGAATGCACACACAATTGCGTCCAGAGTTTTCTTTCTCTGTTTCTTAGCGACACACATGATTATGCACTATTCTGATAAAAAAAATACATATAATACATTAAAAAAAAACCTGCAAATGAAGGAAAGGGGATGCATCATTTCCTTCATGCAAATCTTGGAAAATAATAAGTAATGCAAATACTGCTTGTTTTCTTTTCATAGTTCTAGTAGTTTTGGCTTCTCTAGGAAACCGGAACCCGTGTCGAATATTAGTGCATTTTTTTTTTTTTTGATGCGTTGAATTATTTGGACGGAATGAAATGTGAGGGTTAAAGACAAGAACGGAGTCAGGATTTTACCTTGTGGTGGCGAAAATATATATTAACTAGATGATGAAAGTTTTTAAAAAATTTAGTGATGGCGAGGCTATATAATTCCCTGGGATAAATTTTCTTTCTTCTATATAATAATTGTATTTTTTGAAAACCTTGTGGTGGCGACCGCCACTACTTATCCCCTGGCTTCATCCTTAATTAAAGATAAAAACTAAAAGAACCATATTTGTAGTTATGATCATGAGACCGCATAGCTGTAAATTTAGAATACTAGAGAGTCATGCTTGGACTTTGACATACCGCCGGGATAGAGAAGTTGCCCTAAATAGATACATGATTGTTCGAAACTAGACGTTCATTTTGTCTTAGGTTCAACTCTTCTCGTTGACTTAAATTCTACAATATTACATGGTGTCGGAGACAAAGAATTCGTTGTCAAAGCAGAGTGGACTAGGTGCACCAATCTCGAAGAATAAAGGTGACTGGACTTTTGCTCTTTGTAATTTGGCTGCCCACCCACAGAATTCTTTAGAAATTTATCAATGCAATGCTCAATTAATAAAAGGTTTGACTTTATAAAATCCGGTCGGTTAGATCAGATGTTGTGCTTTAAGAAAAAGCACCTTACCCTCTTCAAGGTTGCTGCCAGCTGAAGAAAAGCACTAAGAGCATCACCAACGGGGAGCCAAAGCCCCTGCCATACTCATTTTTGGTTCTGCTGTCATTTTTCGCCTTCCCCAAGAAGAAGCCATTCATCCTGGGCCAAAATGGCCCCAGCCATTGTCCCGGCTAAATTTGGCTCGAGAAATAGCTCGTGTTGTGTCACGTTAGATTCCCCCCCGAAAAAAATTCTGGCTAAATGTTGTGTCAAGAAGAACATAAATTTAACAGACAAAAAAAATTCACCTCAAATTTTTTAGATCTGATTTCAAACCCTACAATCGTCATCAAAAGAAGAGTCAAAATCTCCTCTAAGAACTACATTTTTGAAATTGCTTATTGTTTTGTGTGTTGTTTATTCAACAAATGTATGTTAGTTTTTATAGTGTTCTAAAAAATTAAGTGGAACCAATAAAGTTAGATAGGGAAAGGTAGACAGGAGAGGTAAATAAAAAATAATTTGTGGAGATGTGTAGAAAATTAGTTGTGGTAGAAAGTTAATTGGTTCATAAAACTTAGTTAATAAAATCGGGGTCGGTGCTAAGCACTTGGTGCACAACACGCATGAGTGATGTGCGGACACTTTGGGGCCCACCCCGAGTCCCGTTGTTTGATCCAAATCGTTCCTTTTGTTCGTCTTGTCGAGTATGTAGTCCACATAAAATTTCAGGTTACAATTTTGTAGGAAAAAAAAAACCTACAACAGTTTCTTTGAGTGTTTCGTTTCCACAAAAATGCAGTCCGAAAACATAGTTAACGATGTCCGATCAACTTGAATTTTCGTATGGACTACATACTCGACGAAACGAACAAAATGAGCGACTCAAATCAACCAACAGAACCCAAAGTGGGTCCCAAATTTTCCGCACGGCACGCGTGCTATGCACCAAGTGCACATCACAATCTCTAAACCCCTAAAATCGTGATTAGGAAGTGGTTAAATAATAGTTAAAGTATATAAAATATCAATTGGAAAATTAAAAAGTGAGTTGAGAAAATGGTGGTTAAAAGGTCTCTTGTCACAACCATTTTTTCAAAAAATATTTTCGTTATAACCCAAGGAAATTGTGCACGTAAATGAATGTAACTAGAGGCTTATACTTGTGAGGCAATTATCTGAGTGTTTCTCACCATCCAAATTCTGAACCCACCATATAGTTGGGTTGGTGTTGAAGGGCTTATTTATCAACACTAGGAAAAGAGCTAACCAGTGAGTGGTTGGATAGACCGACTAAAAACGGATTATTGGTTTTTTTATTTTGTCTTTATTTAATTTTTTTACATTTGTTAGTTTTGCGTTAAGATTTTGTGGTTTCTGGATTCTTATATATTGACAAGACGTATTTCGGCTTTATTAAAAAAAAATTGAGTTTTGACCATAATTTTATATTGTTAGATTCATCTCGTCGAGAGGAATCCAGAAATCACAAAATCTTGATGCAAAACTAACAAATACAAAAAAAAATTGAATAAGGACAAAATGAAAAAAACCAATAATCCGTTTTTGGTTTTTTTTCCAAATCACCCCTTAAAAGAACGTTTACTTTATTTGTACCCAAATCCAATTTGTTTTGATTAAGTGGATTTGAGTCAGTGGATACTGTTTCTTGGTCGGGCCTCCATAACCTCAGTCAAACTACACGTGTTAACATAAAACTTGTCATGCTTTTTCAATAATTCAGGTCTCCGGGCCAACTTTCGTGCACAGTCCAATCCCATATATACCGTTTGCGGAGAGCTCAATTACGCCGAAGCAAAACTTCATATGAACTGCGGGGGCCTTGTAGTGAGTGAATCTCACTAAATGATGTAGTGAGATCTCAGCCGTCCATTCTTGTTTTGGAAGGTCCGAATTTTCACTATATTCGCGTGAATGGTTTAGTGGAAATCCGAACCGTCCAAAACACTTTGAACGGCCACGATTCACCCCCTACAGGGCCCCAGCTCCGACTTTCAAATGAGTTGATAGCATATGAGAGGTTTCAAAACTAACACAGCAAAAGATGTCGTGCTTTCACACAATCTTTTACTCCATCCTCTTAATTTTTGTGCGCAAATGGAGATTTCCATTTCGATGCACATGCTTGCCACCGTTCAGGAAAGTTCAAAACCAAATGAATGAACACAATTAGGTACCTTAAACCCTGGTGGAATTTTATTTATTTATTTTATGTTACAGACCATTTATGGATTTTTTTAACAAATAGGCTTGCCGCTTTCTTAAAAATAAGAATTTAATCATTGTATCAACATCAAATTACCACCTTAAAAATTTTAAATGTGATACAAACAAGGTGCTTAACTGCTTATCACATTTTTTTTACCCAGGATAGGTCCGTATAGAGAGCTCAGAGCATAACATGTCTGCTTTGTCTCGAGTAGGGTTGCAAATGAATTGAGTCGTTCGTAAACTGTTCGAGGCTTGACTCGGTAGAAGCTCGTTTGAATTTGATTCAAGTACTAAATGAGCCGAATCTGAACCTCAATTTTAGGCTCGTTTGATAAATGAGCCAAACCTGAACCTGACAGTATTCTGCTCAATTAGACTCGTAAACCTAGAGTGTGTGTGTGTGTGTGTGTGTGTGTATATATATATATATATTTCTCGTAAGAATATCACATATAATCTTGAATATGCTCAAGGGAAATATTCACTTTGACCCCCTATGGTTTAGCTCAGATGCGGTTCACCACCTCACATTTCGATAGCTGCACAAAACCACGACGTGGTTTGTGGACCAATGTACACAGTGAGCATTTCCTTCCAAAGTAACAGTTCGTGGTTTGCACGCCCTAATTGTGCGAGTGGATGAAAAAGAAGTGGTTGTGGATGACCAAAAGGCCCTTGAGGGTTTCAATATAACCTCTCTCTCTCTCTCTCTCTCTCTCTCAGATCTTCTTCTTTCTCTCACACTCTGACAGGCTCTTCCTTTCACCGACTCAGATTCTCATCTCACCATTCCTCTCACTGACTCTCCTCTCCGTTCATCATAAGATCTCATTCCTCTAACTTTTTCTCCGTTCATCCTCTCTCTCTCTCTCTCTCTCTCTCAACCCATCCATGGATTCTTCTTTTGCAACCAACGTTGGGGGTGGTGATGCTCTAGACTTAAGGTACGTTTCAAAGAAGTGTCTATGTGGAAAGAGAGCTTTCTGGAAGAGAGGTCAAGGGTACTTCCTCAACAGTGGCCAAGGGTGGTTCTTGAAGACCCACATTTCGTGGGTAAACTGGTGATGGTGGAAGCCAGTCTTGCATTAATGAAGATGATGATGAAGTGAGTGTAGATGACCTCTATTTTATGCATCCTTTGCATACTAATGTTGTTGGCAAATAAATGAAGCAAGGGGTATGGTTTAAAAGGAAGTAGGGAGGAAGTAATATGTAATGGAATTCTAATGGAAGTTTTTAGCCTAATTTTGATTCCCTATCATTGCCTTAAAAATCACACATGGCATTTCCACTTAAGCAGGGGAATGGATTTTGAAACCATAGCAGTTATGGATATGTGGGACATGAACAGAGTACAAAACATTGGCAATTACAACACCAACACAACATCTTCACCGTCGCGACCAACCTTTCAACCTTGATTGATCGTTGTGTATGGAAATCGTATGACTGATCGTTGTTTATAGATTTCGTAAGGTTGAGTCAAAAGGTGCCTATATATAACAAAAGGTAAAATGGTATTTTATGTTTTTCCGTTAATGGAGTCAGCTGTGCACATTAGTCCACCAACCACATGGTAGTTATGTGCAGATATCGGAATGTGAGTGGGGTGTAACCGCACCCAAGCTAAACCACAGGGGGTCAAAGTGAATTTTTCCCTATGCTTAAACTTTTATATGTACATTATGAAAACTTTATAACTTATCCATGTATAAACTTTTTAAAGTACGACAAACTTATATTTTAAAATGATTTTATAATTTTTTATATAGGTATGCACTTATTTATGTACAAAATAAAATTTTTATTGAAATTCTAAACCTGTGCAAGAACATAAATATCTAATATATTTGAAACGTTAATGTTCGTGAACAATCTCAAGTTTGACTCAAACATAGGCAAGCTCAACTCAAGCTCGGCTCAATTTGGCTCTTCTGCAGCCCTACTCTCAAGGCACAACAGGACCCCCAGTTCCTAGAGCTCTGCATATCATCTTATGCTATCGATATGTAGAAACCAATTTGCCAGCATAAAATTTAAATATCAGAACTTAAGCGAAAGGGGAAAAAATAAACTTAGAAAGTGTTGTAGCAGCAACTTTCCTAGAAAGTATTGTACAGATTTGAGATGCTTGTTATATATGATAAAAAACTGAAAACATAAGTCATGTATAGAACATAGCCTCCATATATTAAAGTTCCTACTCCGGCAGAAGAGGCAATCTGTCGACAACATAGGGTGAACCATTTGTATCGGAATTCAGACTGGAAAATTCATCAATCTCCCTACCACCATCATCTCCATCACTGGCGTCTCCATCTTCATCCTCCGCAGTTTGAAATGGAAGGATACGAAGTCGCTCGTCCGGTTCAGTACCGATTCTCTTTGATTGTAACTTGTATTTTTGAACGAGGTCCTTCTGAAGTGAAATAATGTTGGGTGGCCGTGGAAGTAGCTCCACCGGTTCCCCTTTTGGGATCACCACTTGTTCAATAGCAACCCTGGCTTCCTAATATGGAGAAAAAGATTATTGAGAAGTTCCAACCAACAATCAAGGTCAAACAAAGATAGAGGGAAAAGTTTAGCCTACAAGAAATCAAAATCCACTCTCCTATCTCATTTAAGTATGACAAAATCTGTTCTAGTGGAGCTACTACGCATGTCCATTGCAGTCATCCCTTCCTGGCAGTTCATCCGTGTCCTCAATAAAATGAACTCGGACCACATCGGATTGGACAGATGGTAACAGGCTAGCATTAATTATGAAGAAGATGACATCAATCTCGATCATCAGATATATTATAAAGCTTCAAAATGGCCACAAATAGATAAATCCTAGTAACTGACCAGCAGCATTCCTTATCCTGATTATAGTTGCCTATGAAAACTTGAATTCTATTTTCGAACTTGCTCAAACTCCAAAAATTTATGGTCGTATAGAACTTCCAATTGTTTAACACAACTGGATGACCATACTTGCCAGTCAAGGCCAGTGTACATGCTTGCCTAATTCATGAAGCATTAAGCCCTCTCTGTAACCGAACCACCAAATTCATAATGGCCTGTTTGTCGGGGGACTAAGCCACCCGGATAAGCTTATCTGGGCCCACCCATATCCAGGGTTTGTTATGACCAGGACTCTAGGATTTCTTATCCTGCCAGTAGAAGCAAGACCCAACCCAAAAGCTTAAGCTATTATTAGGTGGCGAGGTCACAACGTTATATGAATTGATCACACATTCCATACCCAAGCGATGAGGGATTATATTCCTTAACAGAAACCAAGCCCACCAAATACTCAAACAACTACATGATACTGGGAAAAGTTTATTCAGTTTGCCACACACATATCCCTTACACAAGGAATTTCGGCAAAGAGAAATTCATTTTCTCACCTCTAAGGCATCAATCTTTTGAGATGAATTCATGTTGTCTTCGAAATCAAAATCCTTAAAACCATGTGCGTGATCGGCAATTAATGCACGTATGGCTTTCGTCAACTGAGGCGATGCGCTTGTCTTCAAAAGAATAGAAAAAAACAGTGTCAGTAAAACTGGAGATAGAAGAGGCCAAACAAGGAAAATTTTAGCACTAACAAGGAAACAGACTCGTAAGACTAAACAAAATTTATGGTGCATTACCTTTGTGACATAAATTGGTATGCCATGAGATCTAGCAGCAGCTTGGATTCCAGGATTCTTCTTGAGCTTGGACTGCAACGCAAGTAGTGCATGTGCTTCACTGATATCATCAGTAAGTTTAACCTCATCAGTCATCTTTACTTGTTTGAACCCTTGTTCAACACTCGTCTCCGGTATCTATAATATCTTCTCACCAAGTGAGTTCTATACGCAATTTAATGTGCTATATATAACTCATTGAATAAGAACTAACCAACCAAGTTAGGACATTAATAAAAAGGAAGACTAACAGGATGTGAATCAACAAGAAAGGACCCCGCTCAACTGAATTCATGGTAAAATTAGCAGTTTACGTGAACTTGTGGCAGCCTAGTAAGCTAAGCCGAACATGGTATAGAGGAAAACAGTAATAGTTATTGAAAGGAAAGTTTTTCATTCACCTTTTTAGGTACGCAAGAAAAATTGCATCCTGCCTGTTCATCCTCATGGATTTTCATATCCATCAACAGACAAAGGCATTTAACAAGGACAACTATCTATTTGGAAGCAGTGAAGCTTATAATCATAGGTGTCCAATTCAATGTTTTAATAACCACACCAGACCGGATGGTTCAACCGACTGAACCGTCAACCGGGCTATTGTCCAGTCCGGACTATATGGAAAACTGTCAATTTTCCAAAACCGGCTTCAATAATGAAAACCGCTCAATCCAGACGGTTGAACGTCCACCCAGTAACAAGTTAACCATCCCGGAAAATGTAAAATTTGAACTAGCCCATAGGAAAGAACTCTACAGCTGCCACATAAATGCTGTAAAGCTGGCACGTGTTGTGTTGGTTATTCTTTGCTTGGGAAAGAGAAGTAGGAGTATTTAAGCAGCTCCATTCCCATCCTCTGCCTTGGGATGCTTTTATAGATGGAAGTGTGGCTCCCTAATATTTCCCAACCGATGTGGGGTTGAACCGGTGACCCATCCACCAGGTCCCTTTTTGGTTAGCTCACCGGTCCGGTTTTAAAACATTGGTCCAATCTAGAAGTATTCCTTTCCTCCTCCCTCTTCGGTTGATGGAATCAACTATATAGGCTGCATGAAAACATTCTACTCAACTCAACAGACCTTTATCTCAATTATTTTGGAACAAATTTCAGCAGTGTTGTTTGACACCACTACACTTAGCTCCGCCCAAAGGACACGATAAACTTAAAATTAATGAGAACATAGGATTTAAAAAATAATCAACCAGAAGGAAATAAATAGTAATTTCTTAATGATGGCATCAAAGAATGGATTATTTCTCTGGATCCTACTGGAAAATATATGGTACCATGATGATCTTATCAAAGTTGATTTTGATAGGTCTTATAGAACTAAAAACTAGCATCAATGATAATTTGTTTAAGGCTAATTGAATGAAATCTTTGCCTACGACCCTGTCCTTCCTCATTGCCTCAACCAATATTCTCCTCAGTCTTCCTCTATTTGTTTTACCACCGTCATTCAAGAGTGCCACGCCTAACTTCTTCATAATAGATTTAGTTTTATATTTTCTTTTAACACCACCATCCATCTCAATCATAGGCGGCTCCACCCTTGTTAAAGGGTGGTCACTTGAACATCCACAAGAAAAAAATTTATTTAGAAATACATGTAAAAATTTTAGTTTTAGTTTAGTATAGCTATTGTTGAACACCCTACTCACAAATATTTGAACACCCAACTAAAAATTTTTGAACACCTAGCTTAGCTAATCAGCCCACAAAACAATTTTATATAACCAACCAACCAAAGTCTAGAGTCTTCCCGTAGATAATCAATGTATACTCCAAAGCCTTATATTTTATACTACATGTGATAAATTTGTACTGGATTTTGTTTGAACATTTATACTATGAACACTCATCAATCCTGGGAATTCACTATAGAATCCTTAATACACCAGTTCAAAATAAAGTGCACACTCTTTACGCCAAAAATTAGAAAAATCAAGAAAAAAAAAGTATATATTGTATTGATATCGTTCTCTGACTTATCTCTAAGCAACAATCAACTCTCTATATAAAAAAATATATATCTGTGCAAATATATTTGACACAAATTTCTACAATAAATATTAGTGCATTTATCTCCCGATTTATTTTTACTTGACCCAATAATATTGAATTTGCAAAGAAAATTTGAGACATCTTATTTATTTTCATATCATTTAGCCTCGTTATTCACACTAATATGCGAAAAAATTGTATGGATATAATAGTTAGTAGAGCTAGTAGAGTTATGGCAAATGTTGAACACTCTGTCCAAAATTTCTGGAGCCGCCACTTATTCTCAATATTCTAGTCCAGCTACAGTAGTTGTGTAAACAAATTGTCCCTAATCACCTAACGTAGTGCATAAATCATAGCCGGTCTTATATCAATCTTATCAAAAAAAATTCTTTCAACTCATTGCTAACTCGTGATCACACAGCATTTCTGATACAGACTCTTACCATTTATCCCACACTATTTCTAGGAGTCACATAATCCCAAATTTTCCCACCTTTCTGACTAATTGACATATCCAAAGTTTTCACTCTTAAGTATCAGCTGCCTACAAAGTTTTACTCAATCTTCATTTATGTTTTAGCTTTGTTAAGATCACACTCCATGTTTCAATCCTCGTTACACAGTCAGATTCCAGTGTACTTCATAACAAGTCTAGCTTGTAGTCTGCTTTCTGTTTTCGCCAACTAAAATTATATCATCTGGCCTCTGCAAACGAAATACACCAAGGAACATCCTCTTGAATGTTCCTAGAAGTTTATCCACAAGGGCCACAACTAAGGTCAACAAAATCATGACTAACAAATTCAAAAACTTTGAGACATTCGTTTCTACCTACCGTAGGAAACTAGACGTCTATTTAGACACAATAAAGACTGTGATGGCTTACCCCATAGACAAACAAGCAAATACGTGCCCCATCTTCAGAATAAGGTTTTCCCATGCTTTGAGGTATTTCAAGAATGATTTCATGCTGGGTAGGAGTCTGATCATTCTTCTGTAGAGTATCTTCAACCACACATTCATTTTTCGTGCCCGAAGAATCATGAATGAAAGGTTTTCCTTCTACAGTTTTACCTTCTGATCCTTGGTTCATCCTGCGAACTTCATAGTTTGGGAAGCGACCTTCCTTAACACAACAGAAGCAGATTGTCAAACAATGAGGCAAATAGGAATGGGTACTTTTTAAGGACAACAAAAAAAAGAAATGGAAAATGAGAAAAGTAAATGCTAGGACTTGATGTTTTAAACAAGAAGGAAAAGATACCAGAAAGAAGAGCATCAACTGTTGCTTCTAAATTACGATGAACTCGCAACTCAGTCTTCGAAATTATCTCTACACCACAACTAAAAGTTGAGGGGCCTTTTCTCTCTAGTATTGTTTTCTGAACACCCCTCCGACTCGCTTCTTCATCCCCTAGAGTCACACTCTGAGAAATAGATAAGTAATGTGACAAGCCATCAAATAGTAAGCCATTCTTTTCCAAGAGAACTAACATAACCGACACAAATAGTCGTAAAATCCCAGGGAGTCAAAGAACGAGCATTGAACAAAATCCATGCATGTTGTTGGTACTACTCTGTGAGTACAGGTCACTCATAAAAAACAATCAACAGAACAGCTATATCAGAAATATTTAAAGTATCTCACCTGTATTCCCCCAACAAGCATCTCCAACGAAGGATTCATTGTTAAATTCTCTATTGTCACCCCATGAGCAGTGGCAACTAACTGAATGCCACGTTGTGCAATTGTGCTTGCAGCAAGTGCTTCTAGTTTTGTGCCAATTTCATCAATCACAATAACTTGTGGCATATGGTTTTCAACTGCTTCAATCAGTACCTAGATGATATAAAACTCAGAATCAGAATAGGATCCATCTATATATGTGCTTGTTCCATATAGACATAAGGAAACATAGCTATATAAGTTGCCAATTTTTCTGAAGTCAAGGATTATATCTTCTGGACTTTTTTCCCCTTGCCCAATAGTTTATCAATTTTAAGTTTTAACTTATGTTCCAGCTCATACCTTATGTTGCATATCAGAGCTAGCCACTTGCATCCGTCTAGCATTACCAATTCCAGCATGAGGTATGTCGCCATCCCCTCCTATTTCATTTGATGTGTCAACAATCATCACACGTTTCATATAGTCATTTGCAAGCATCCGAGCAATGTCCCTACAACAATTGGGATATATTAGTGCCTTCAGATGCTCATAAAACTCCATTTTACATTAAATTAAGCCTACAACTATAATTTTGAGCCTAAGTTATTTGACTGGAGCAATTGAACTTTCGAATTTTTAACTTTTACCTACGCAGTGTTGAACACGCAAATCATATACCGCAAGCATAGCTCTTGCTCACTACAATCAGAGAAAAGAACAATTGCAGGCGAGAAGTAGAAGATGACAATAGTCCCCAAGAGAATACCCGGTCAAAAGAACCATGACCAAAAGAATCTTTTCTGGAACATGTTTAACGGCTTCCCAAAGAAAGAAAAGGAAAAGGAAAAGGATAAAATTCCGAATGTAAGCACTAAGCACATGCAAATGACTACCTGATAATTGTAGTTTTGCCTACTCCAGGAGGCCCAATAAGCAACAAAGAAGCCCCATCTTGAACCAAGTCTCGCAACAAATTGGCGCTTCCTGATACAGCTCGACCAACGCGACAAGTCAAGCCAATAATTGCACCCTTGCGGTTTCTAATGGCACTAATGCGGTGCAAGGTTCTGCTAATGCCTGCCCGATTATCAATGGCAAAGTCACCAACCTACAGCACGAGATTATACTAAGTAGCAGTCTCTTTAATTGTTTACTCTCCTACCACCACTTTAAAAATCCGACCCTTACTTCTCTTTCACATTGCCCAAGCCAAAAAGGCAATACTTCCCCCATCCCATTCAAATGGTCCACTTTCACTACTACGGATATCTCAAAACACTTCCATAATCTGCATTTTAATTTTAGATTACTTGAAAACTGTGCCCAAAATAAAAAATTAGATTTTTTGATTGGAGTAACTAAATCTGAATATATTCTTTATGAAACACTGACTTGCCAAGTGGGACTTAGCGCATCACAGATTAGAAGGGATAGTTGGAAAAGGAGGCAAAGGCAATGGTTACGTGGTGTCATAATGCCGCCCTTTAAGAAGAACTAGACGCCTGTGCACAAGCAATTTGCATGCAAATCGTGTTGCAAAAGATGAAAAGAGAAAAATCTAGAATTGAGATTAATCTGTAATGAAATCTGGGATGTGAAAGAAAAATCGAGGGGAGAAAAAAATCTGGGTGGCAGTTTTTTTTTCTTCTTCATGGCAGTTTCTTGAGATAGTTAAACTATTTTGGAAAAAAAAAAGAAGTGTGAGAGCAGTGGGGCAGCCTCAAAATTGAGTTTCACGGGTCTTCCCTCTGTAATACTAATAGATGGATAGTAGATATGCTTAATCAACCATATAAAAGCTTGACATTGACAAGGTCTGAGCACTAGTAATCTAGCTACAAACACAACGCAATTACTCAAACAAGTGGTGGGCAAGAATCAACCACACTAACCATCGAAGTTGCGTGTTGAAGATCGTCCACAGAGATAGGATACTCGGACAAAACAAAGTCTCCCTTTGGAAACCGTGCCAAAGGCTTCCGACCCAAATCCATAACCACTTCAATCAACTGGTGGAGCTCCGGGTGCTCGCTCACTCTCCGCCGCATCTCCTCCGGCAACAGAGCCAACAGCCGCCCCAACTCCACGTCCAAGTCATCAACCGACGGCGACAAAGGGACCGGTGAGTTGGAACAGGAGGAGGGGCCCACGATAGGGGTACTGCGAAGTTCCTCGGCGCGATGATGAGAGAGAAAAGGTGAGAAATTATGGGAGTTTTGTGGGTAATTATTGGGTTTGAATTTGGAGATGACTAGGGTTTTGAGGTGGAGTTGAGGGGTTGGCGCAGCAGAGAGGCGGAGAGAAGAGGGAGAGAGCATTTGGTTTGGCGGGAAGGTTACGGTTGGTTTGGTTTTGTACCCAGACCGTTATTCAATGAGAATTCAATTTCAGGGTTTGAGAGTTGATGATGATGAGACAGGAACCAGATTTCGTACTTATCTATTCTGGGTGGAAGGTCATTCCATGAGCAAATCCACATGGGGGAGTTTGTTAAAAAACAAGCCGAGCAGAGTCGAGCCAGATTTTGTGGCGGTTTCGAACTTGTTTCATTTACCAAAATAACTTAAAACCCGAGTTCAATCGATTCATTTATTAAACAAGTTTTTATAAACAAGTTGAGCTTATATAAATTAGCAGAGTCTTTTCGAGTTGAGCCAAGTTTTAGAGTGTTGTACTCAGCTCAATTATCACACAAACTTAAAGTTTTCACTCGAGCTCGGTTCAATTACTATACTAGCACAACCAAGCTCTTAACAAATTGACTAATTGAGCCTCCAGCCACTCGAGCTCGGTTCGTTTGCAACTCTTACTTTGAGTGTTACCATAATGCTAAATGGATTATTTTGCCAAAAATATATAGTAATATCATGCGAATGCGGGTTGGGCTTGTACCGGGTGAGAGTCTTTTTGGGCCATGTCTACCGCCTTGTGACTAATAGCATTGTAAATGAGCCCAATTAATAATGGGCTATTTGAACCTGACTTCAGTGAGCTTCATACTACGCGTTTTAAGTCTTGGGATTCATCTTTCAAACCATGACGAAAGGAGCTTTAGATAAGCCGATCAAAGAGGTATATTAAAGTTGGACATTGCTACGCGTACAGAGCATAGTGCACAGAAAATGCAAAGATCGTGCTTGGGGACCCACTTTTGGGTCTCACACGAGTGATCCGAACCGTTCATTCTTCTTAGATAACGTTGAGACTTTGGTTCGACCACTTCTAACCGTCCGATTGAGCTGAATTTTTGTGAGCCCACTAGGAAAAAATTTCTAAGAAGAACGAACGGTTCGGATCACTCGTGTGGGACCCAAGAGTGGGTCCTGAGCACGATTTGTACATTCTCTGTGCACTATGCTCTGTACGCATAGGTTTTCTGATTAAAGTTTGACACCATTTTTACGTTATCTCAAAGTGAATGTGTTTCCCAAGAAAGTATCGCAGGGGCTTCTTTGAAAAACGCACAGGGTATAATCAGTCCCCTAGGCAGGAAATGGTGAATATATAGATTTAGGGTGTGCCAAGACCATGACGTGGTCTAATCGTGAATAAGGCTAAAGAACCTAATTCTGACTTCTTAACAAACGATTGCATTACAACCCATTGGGTAGGTTGTAAAAGCGATCCGAGGTTGCATTGCACGTTAAGGACTTCACATTCAGTGAATGATCGTATGAAGACAAGAAACGAACAAAACATCACTTCTATTATTGAAAATAAAGTGATAATGTAGGAATAAAAGCTTACTAGTATTGGAATTAGAAGCTTGCCACTTGTCAAAAGTACGAGCCAGTGCTCGAACATTGTAACTTAATATTTAGTGAATAGAAAAATGGAAACTTGTCAAAAAATGAAAAGCCACTAATATTTCTTAAATAAGATTAATAAACGGAATTAAAAAATAAGAATAAAGCTACTAATTCTCTAGGATTAGAAGCTTGAAAGTAAAGGAAATAAATGCTAGAACCGGAAAATAAAGGATAAAGGATAAAGGTAAAGACAATTACAGAAATTGAAAAGACATTGAGTCTTAAGGCGTGAAGCCATTGGCCTGCCCTATTTTCCTCTTTATTATAACACTGAATATTCTGAAAAATAGCACAGCAAAACCCTAAAAGTGTGCTAAGTGGGTCATGCTCCAACTTTGTCTAAAACTGCTTCCCACTTGTTTCAAAAAGCTTGAAATATGCCCAACCGTTGATTTTCATAGCAATTACCCTAATTGCTACCACATGTCTCCTTAAAAATAGTAAAAAACGGGCATAACTCATATTTTCCTGGGCTTATTCATACTAGTTCCTTGTATGCACGAACCATTTTGGCTATTTTCACAACTCACTTAACCTCCATGTAGTTAAACTTCTCTTTTAGTCGTTGTAAATATCAGATAATGGAGGAAATTCTCTCCAGAATACCCTGAAAAGCTGTCAGTTGTCCCCTGAATAAGGCCCTGAGAATGCGACACGTGTCCACGTCTCCAAACCACTTCCTTTTACTTCTGGAAACTCATGTTGATCACAAACCGAAGTCCTCTGATGGCTGCCACGTGGCCTTTTGAATTTGTCAAAAGTTTGAGTGCTTCCTACTTTTCAAGGCTTATTTCTGATTTTTTGATCATCTCTTTGACCATCTTTGACTTTAATTTGCTTAATTGAGTTTCACGTCACACTCATGACCAAATCCTCGTGTATTTACCCTTGTAATGCATCAAATCCAAGAAAATACGAAGAATATTCCCTGGATACAGCCCAAGGATCTGCAAGGGAATACAAACGTACCCTGAAAAATCTTAACTACCCTGAAATTGTGGGAGTTTTGCGGGTAATTATTGGGTTTGAATTTGGAGATGACTAGGGTCTTGAGGTGGTGTTGAGGGGTTGGGGCAGCAGAGAGGCGGAGAGAAGAGGGAGAGAGAGCATTTGGTTTGGCGGAAAGGTTACGGTTGGTTTGGTTATGTACGAAGACCGTTATTCAATTTCAGGGTTTGAGGGTTGATGATGATGAGACAGGAACCAGAATTCGTACTTATCGATTCTGAGTGGCAGCTAATTCCTTGAGCAAATCCTGTCTAGGAGGAGTTGGTAAGAATTTACAAACAACAAGCCGAGCTGGGTTTTGTAATGGTTTCGTACTTGCTTCGTTAGCAAAATAACTTAAAATCCAAGTTGAACTCGATTCATTTAAGAACTTAGAGAAAGAAATAAAAAAGAAGGGAAAATAATTAAGAATGAAATTAGAGAGAAAATTGAAGAGAAAATGAAAATAAAGTTAAACAGGAATTTGAATATTTCCCTTCCTCTTTTTTTAGAACCAAACCCATACAAAGGAACACTTCCTTTCTCTTCCTTTCCCTGTGATCCAACACGAGCTTCTATAAACAAGTTGAGTCTATATAAACTAGTCGAGCTTTTTCCAGCTGAGCCGAGTTTTAGAGTGCTCAGCTCAGCTCGATTACTACACAAGCCTAAAGTTTTAGCTCGAGTTCGACTCAATTACTCTATGAACATAACCGAGCTCTTAGTGAAATGAATCTCAAGTCACCCGAGCTCAATTCGTTTGCAATCCTTACGGTGGGTGTTGTTTTGCGAAAAAATAGTACTAGCAGTAATATCATACGAATGTGGGTTGGGCTTGAACAGGGGGAGAGTCTTTTTGGGCCATGTCTACAGCCTTGTGACTAATAGGATTGTGAATGAGCCCAACCAAGTAATGGGCTATTTGAACCTGACTTGAGTGAGCTTCATATTACGTGTTTTAGGTCCTAGGATTCGTCTTCAAACCAAACCATACGATGAAACGAGCTTTATAGTTAAGCCGATCAAAGAGTTATATTTGAGTTTGACACCATTTTTACGTTATCTCAAACTCAAAAGTGAATGTATCTTAGGGCATCTCCAGTCGCCGTGACAAAAACGTAGTGTTGTATGACACAAAAGTATAAAAAGTGAGTTCCATTTTTGTATTGTTATGATAAAATGTGTTGCAGCGATGTTGTTATGTGTTGCTAAAATGTAGAAAAATACACAAATATGTACAGTGTACTCCCTCCTTTTTTTTTCCCCTCCTCTCTCTCTCTCTCTCTCTCCCCCTCCTGACACAAGTCCCCCCCTCCTCCCTCTTCTCTCTCTCTTTCTCTCTCCCCTAGTGAAGCTAACCTTACAACTATAATTGTTTACCTGCTTATGTCTGTCACCATTTTTCTATGACACAAGCTACACCTAAACAATACTATTGGAACCAAATTAAACACCTGAAAATGTTAACTGAGCAAAACCTTACAATAACTTCACCTTAACTACATTTATTGGAGATGCCCTTATGCATGCGGTTATCTGAAAAAATGATTTGTTTAATTTAGAAAATCATCGGGTTCTAAAATACGTTCACATGTTTACTTGTAATTAGGGATGACAATTTTCCCCAAACCGGATGGATACCCACCTTGCCTATTTGGAGGCGGATATTACCCTATTTTTCATCCAATTGGAGCGGGTATGATATACCTTAAAGCATCCCTAGTGGAACATGGGGCGGATATGATTTTGTGATATCCATCTCCGAATACCAGTACCTGCCTCATTCCAAATTATATATATGTTGGGTCAAGATTCCCACCTTATGCACAAAACAGTAAACAAAAGCAAGAACAAGACACAACGACGTACGTGGTTCGGCCAAATCGACGGACCTACTTCCATGAGGAGGGAGATTTCACTAGATCAGGAGATTACTATCCGTGGTGATCACACACTCACTCTTAATCTCACGTTACAATGATTTCCCCACTTTTCAATCGTGTATCTCTCTCTCACACTGATCTCACTTTGGCACACCACAAATAAAAGACAACAAGAGTATTTATAATCCTAGAGTGCACAAGCAAACCCTAATCCAACCCTTGGGCCTTAACCCAGTCAGCCCGCATGAGGTGGACCCCAACAAATCACCCCCTCCAACCTGAACCTGAGTGGGTAATTGTTGACCTCGCAACACCACCATGTTGTCATCTCCAATCTGCCACCACTAACAAGCGCTTGTGTCATTAACTAGTTGAGCTACATCGTACCCCAAACCGGAATATATCACCCAAAAGAATGTGTCCTGGCAAGCTAGAATCCGCACTGATCAGAAAAAACTTGAGTACCGTACCCCCTCGCCTGGGATGCTCTCCACTCTCACACCTCCTTCGGAGGTGTCCGCGCTCCCCAACCAGAGTGCCCGCACCCCCTCCCATGGTGCCCCACGAGGCTCACTCTTCGGCGAAGGTGGTCGGTGAGTCCCTCCCCCTGGGTTATATGTATGATTTGTGTATATTATATACCTTAAGAGTCCCATATTAAAACTATATACACTTAAGTGTTTTCATATAATCTTGGTGGACTGTATATATATGTAACTTTCTATACTATTTTATTTTAAATAGTTGTTTTTGTTATTGCATGACACAAATTATTTTAATTTTGATATCGTACCTATAAAGAGGTAATTAAATAATCATCCATTTTTTGGACACTATTTAGATTTTCATCCCCCTTGTTGTACGGAATTATGTTTTCATCCTTTTCCATTGTGAAATACCTTTTTTACCCTTTTACTATGATATCAATATATACAGGATTATATTTTTTTCTAATTTTGTGGGATTCAATAACATCCTAATTTTGTGGGATTCAATAACTTCCTAATTTAGTGGGATTTAACCGTTTTTTAATTTAATGAGATTCAATCACATCCATTAAGAGAGATAACAAAAGAAATTTCAAATTCAAAAATTTGTTACTAATGTGTGGTGAAATTATAGATAACCAAGCAAAAAAAATTAAATTCACACCAACAAATATGGTAAAAATGGCATACATGAGCCAAACACCAAATTTATGGTAAAAATAAATACCACCACAGTAAAGATGGAGAAATTTTGAATAAACATGGTAAAAATAGCAAATGTAACCAATGACTGAGTAATGTGGTAAACTTATAACTAGTCACAAAAATATGGTAAATATAATATTCTTTTAGAACACGAATCATGGTAAAAAAAAATATATCACATATCACGGTTTTTATGGTAAAAAAATAATTAAGCACTTATAAACATGGTAATAATTGTTAAATTAAGAACTTGAATCATGGTAAAACATGTCAACCACATATTCCATTCATTGCGGTAAAAATCAATTGAGGAACAACAATAAACAAGTAATATTTGTTGATTTAACAACTTGGTTCATTGTGGAAAACATGACCACAATATCTTTCGATAATCATGGTAAAAATTAGTCTTAGAATGTTGAATATGGTGAATTTGTTATTATTTGTTAACTAGGAATATTGGATCATGGTAAATACATGCCCCACCATAATGATTATGGTAAAAATATGTTAAACAATTCACAGCCTTCTCATGGAGTTTCAGCAACTTCATGGTTCGAGTCAAATCTCTTCCCCAGGCATAAGCGTAGAGTCCTTAAGGGAATTGGAAGACCCAAGGGGAGAGCCCTCCCTCCAACCAGAGCATCAAGTCCTGTCCCAAATGTCCCACCGGTGAAATTTGTTACTAATGTGTGCTAAATCGAGGTTTTTCGAACAATTATCGATGGACCCAATCAGATTTGCGAGTTCCCTTTTTGTGATAATCTGCATGAAAGAGACTTCGTCATATCCTAACTAATCTTTGATTTTTTCCCGAAAGGCATCAAGAATTTGAAAACAAGTAAACTATTTGTTTTCTGTATTTTTATCACTTGCTTGGTCTCCATGATTTTAAACCATAATCATTTGTGTCGGCAAAACATATCCATGGACAGAACAGATCATTGATTTAGATTCGGCAAGTATCTAGAAGAAATCCATTTATTCATTGGCTAGTAAAAGTTACGTAAACAAACCTGCAATGAAAACTGTGGCCTGAACTTCCTTAGCAAGTTTGATCCACTGCTTGAGCGTAAACTTTAATGGTGGTTCAGAGATATCAAACCCTGTAAACCAATGGTGCTGCTTCAGACCTTCCAATACGAGTATGTGACTCGGGGTTTCATCAGGACGACAAGGATGGTGGAGTGGACAACTAGTATTTGTGATTTCTGGACGACTGGAATTTGGGATTGCTGGAGTATATAAGGGATGAGAGAATGAACGAGATATCAGGGATTGGGTTTTATCCCCAATCCCGTAATTGTAGTTGAGGACCCCCAAACTTTGAAATTAGTCCACTTCCTACCGCCCCATATATGCAACTTTTAATTTAGTCCTCGATCCCCTAATTTGTTATAAATTATATATTTATATATAGATAAAGGGCATTTTAGGGTTTATTTGAATCTCGGGATGAAAACATAACTCCTAAAAATGCTCAGGATGATTTTCTAATTTTAAGGGAGTAAAAGGATGATTATTTAAGTGTCCCTTCTTTTTTGTTCAATTGTTTGGATATGGATTTACCCGAATATACCCGTTCTCGGTAGATTGTCCACTATGCCTTCAGGGTATGGAGGTGGGGATGGAGAATAAATTCTCAATTGGGAATCGGGGGTGGAGTAGGGTCCCCCAACCCATACCATACCGGTTGCCATCCCTATATCTCAAATGATTATATTCTGTATTGTATTGTACACAAATATAACTTGTGTATGTTACAGCTAAATGTTTTATGAACAAAACACAGTGTTCATCTCCTAGTTCCTATAAACTCCTCTCTTCCCTCTCATGGCTCCGTGCTGATTTCGAAATCTCGTCTTCTCTCCTTTTATTTTGTATTTTTTTTTCCCTTTTTTTCATTTTCCCTGCCCTTTCCAGAGTACTCATTATAGCACAAAAAACGTGCAATATTGAGTTACCCCATTTTCACTCCGTCTTTCATCGTTTTCTTTACAACCCAGGTGTCCAGGTCAAACTCCGTCTCTTATCATTATCCATCATAGTTGAACTTGTATGAGTTATTTCTACAGTCTTCCACCAAAGTTCCACTAAATTAAAATGGAAGACCTTTCTGAAAGTGGTTCTGGGTACGTGGTGGGGGCAATAACACTTGCTCTAGTCAAGAATATTACTTGCTTTAATTTGGAGCCCCATGAATTTGTCTCGGTCAAATATAATTTTCTTAGCTTGCAAACTCCCCCCTTCGACCATTACACACCGCGAAATAGACAACCCAAGTTGAGAGAGACTTGACTTCTTCTTTTTTTGTTGCATTGTGTTGCATTATTTTTCCAACTTTCTGTATCTAAGTGGAAGAATTAATTTGATAGCAATGGGCAAAATTGAAAGTTTGTGGCGTGGGTAACCACTGACACCTTTTGGTTGGTATCTCCTTCAGCGTCTTGAGAAGAGAAATATCCAGCCCCTAGAGTTAGTTTGGTCGGTTCGTGGGTTTGGTCACTACACAATGGGTCAAGGTCCGATTATTGAGATCGGGCCAAAAGAAAAGTATTAATTTTCTTGTGAATCTCATAATTTTGGTATGAATGGCCTACCTTTGACCGAACGAGAAATTCGAAGGGATTAATCGAAGTGCGTGTAAGTTGGCCGGGACAATATGACCGCTGAACCCTAAATAAAAAAGAGAGAACTTTCATGATTGGTTAAATTACACCACAATAGCGGCATGCTTATTTTTTTTATATTGTGTTTCAATGGTACGGAGAATGTTTTGGAATATAAGTGGTCCGAGTGGAGTTCCATATATAGTTGCATCCACGATTTTTTTTCCCCCTCAAAAGGGTAGGTGAATATAGGGCTATTAACGGTCCGGTTTGGTGCGAATTGCTATGAATCCAAGGACCAAACCAAAAGTCTACGGTTCAATGAAAGACAACAATCCGTGTCCAAACCAAAAGTCAACAGTCCGGTTCCGAAACAATCAAAAAACTCACGGTTCGGTTCACGGTATATCCACAGATTATTACATTCCACAAAATAAAATAAAAAATAAAATAGATTCCATATTCCAAATTCAAAGCCCAGAATATATATATATATACAGTGAGCTTCCCCTCCATACTCCCCTAACTTGTTAAGTTACGGACCTCATTGATCCCGATCGAATTTCGATGATCCGAACCGTCCAATGTGTTTAGAAGGTGTTTTTTAGGGTCCCCGTGAGAAATCATCAAAAAAAAAATACCGGGAAGGGCTTGATCCGAGCCATTTTCACAAAAACTGTAGGATCATGGAAATTCGATCGGGATCAATGAGGTCCGTAACTTAAGAAAATCCGGGAGTTTGGAGGTGAAGCTCACTGTATACAGTATATATATATATATATATATATATATATATATATATATATATATATATCTGTGTGTGTGTGTGTGTGTTCAAGTTGCAACTTTGAGAAAAATTACAGTATATACAGAACAGTAAATAAATAATATAGTAATATACGTGCAATTTGCAACTTTGATCAAAATTATAATTACTAATTACAGTTTGCACCATTACTTTTTATTTATACCACATTCACCCATTTTGGGTAAATAATTATATGTGTACACACACACACACATACGTATATATTATTATTTATTTATAAAATTCTCACGGTCCGGTTCGGTTTATCCACGGTTCTTTTATGAAAATCTATGGACCAAATCGCGAAGCACGATTTTCTAATTTTTCAATCCGTGTCCGGACCATTAATCCACAAATTAATCCAAAACCTACGGTCCGGATCGGTTCGGTTCGGATTCGCGGTTCACGAATTTTTTCTGACAGCCCTAGGTGAATATAACCTTATTTTTCATTTGCTAAAATGAGAATCCCATAAGAGAAAACATATGGGTTGACTTTAGCAAATGATTTCCTTATTTGCTAAAATCAACTCAGATGATTTTATGGGATTCTCACAAATAGGAAACAAGGCCTAAGTATGAATTACATTAAATTGAAAATGAACTCCATAGTCACTATAAGCCCAACCCAACTACTAGTCCCATTAAGAGAAAACACCCACACAGGTGGGGAAATTAGAAACAAAGTCCACAATCACCATAAAAACCAACTCAACTAATAGAACCTTGCTTTGTTTCTCAGGAACTTAATTAAAGTTCTACTGTAATCGAGTTATAAGGTGTAGCGAGTCATATAGTATAGCAGTATGGCAACTCTCATGTGGGGGTAAAAACAAAACCGATCAAACCAAACCAACCTAATGTTATGCCAAAACACCCAAACGAAGTATGAGAATATCAACACACCAACAAAGAAAAAACAAAACACAAGGATTTACATAGTTCGGCCCAAGCATGAAACTCTAGAGGTACGTCCACGAGAAAGAGCAAAAGAATTCACTATCAATGGCGAGTAATACAAAGAGCCGGCTATACCCGTAACTCTACTTGAAGCATCCAATAGATATCTAGGAACAAATTTCTTAGGCGCGACCTACAGAGCATCAATGTCTCACATACACGAAAGACATGACTCCAAACCCCATATATCTCAAATCTCAACTCAAGACTAACCAATGGAACAATTGAGAAACCTTAACATATCACGAGGAACGAACCCCATGGGGGCTCCCTCAAAGGGATTCACTCAAGAAGTCCAAACCCTAATAGCCCCCAAAACCTCTATTTTTAAGAAAGTACAAAAAATTAGGTCAAAACACATTAAAAGCACAGCCGCTGCCTCGTTCGTCTGGACCAAGCTTACTCTTGTCCGGACCAGAAATGCTGGAGCAAAACTAGACCAACTGGGACCCTTCGTCCGGACCAAAAAAATCCCTCGTCCAAACGAGAGATGTTGAGCTCCCAAAATGTCCCAAATCCGCTGGTCCGGGCCAGACTTCCGTTGGTCTGGACCAGAGATACTGAAACTGACCTTTCGCACCAAAATTTGCACCTTTCTTCGAACGTCTTGAATTTAAGGCATATCTTCAACACCGGAATTTTCGGGGTTTGGTAGGTCTAAGTCCGGTCACGTTCGGTTCGGTCTCTGGTACCTTGAAATCCGAACTAACTGAACCCATGCATTCTACAATCAATGATAAACCGATTAGGGGTTTTCATGCTTTAACAGTGTTGGACTCCTAGACTAAATTTGGTCTGACCGAATCGAGCTAAACCGAACCCTGGTCAACACATTCTAAGGAAATCCGAAACATGATATCATGCATATGAAATTGGAGAAAATTATGCTGAGAACCAAGTGATTAAGGAGTTTATTTATGCCCTCTTTCGATCTTGGAAACTAAGTATGGAATTTTGGTACATTTTTCTTTCCTATGTTCGAACTGTTACTTGAGGAAGTACTTGTTTACATATGATGGCATATACCCACTGTTGAGTATCCAGCTTTGGTTATTCCGAGGATGAGAATATAAGTCTTGGCCACCATAATACATCATGAGCTGAGACGAGAAAGCACAAAAAATTGGCTTCCTGCTCTTTTTGGCAGATACTTTGATGTGATTTATATTGGATAATGTATACATTTGCTTTTTAAAATATTCAATTTTTTTTTCTACTTCGTCCATAAACTACCATTTGAACATACATGCCCTTTGAACTATCAATCTGATACTTTGAACACGCATGCCTTTTGAACTATCAATCGGTTACATAATCAAGCTAATCCATAACTCCCATCTATGTTTTGGATAGAAAGCTCTACTAATTTGGATAGTGATAATACCAAAACTGTTTTTAATTGTGCCAAAACTCTAATGCTTAAAGAGCTTGTACTTTACACATGAGTACAAGCCATTTCATGCTCTTGAGTTTTGGCACAATCAAAAAGAGTTTTGGCATTAGCACTACCCTCCCTCCAACCCCTAATTCCCTCATCCCTCAACTTATGTCCATATTCATTTACCCACAACAACTCCTCATCAATCGCAGTAATTCCTTATAGCTCATTTTCACTGCACAAAGTTGAGATATCCTAATGTAATTGTGCGGCTTTTACCAGATCAAGTTTATCCGGATCGGATTCGTTGATAGCCATGACGTCGCGGAGGTTTCGGGAGAGGAGGAGGCAGGTGGTGGAATTGAGGAGGTGAGGTGAAATCACTGCAGGCGTGTAGTGAGTGAATCTAGGCTGTCAAAAGTGTTTTGAACGGTCCAGATTTTAAATAAAACTCTTCCGTGGATACGGAAGAGTTGGAAGAGTTTTATTTAACATCTGGACCATTCAAAATAGAACGGACGGCTCACGCTACTCACTACACGTCTGTAGTGACCAATTCACTACAGGCCCCCCAAGTCCAGTTTGGACGTGGTTAGGGTTTTGGATCGGATGTGGCGGTGGGGTTTGGAGAGGTCGGAGCGGAGAAAGATGAGGGAGGATTGGAGGGAGGAGAGGGAGGGCATGTGATATTGGTAATCAATTGGTCTAATTTTATCTCGGCAATGGACGGCTTGAGTCATGCAAGTACCAAAATGAAATCATGACCATTGATTACGCAATCAACGGCTCATATGCTGCACTACAACCCTATAGTACCCCAATTCCTTTGTTTTGTGGGATTGTTTTTTCTTCTTCTTTACTTTATTTTCTGTGTCCTATATAATTAGGTTCTGTTAAAGGTCATAACATTGGAATTCACTGCAAAGAAGTTGGTCGATTCTCTACAATAACACTCATGTGAGTCTTTGTACAAGTACGGCGAATTCTACACTTTGTTTTACAGAGAGAACAGGGAAGTTTCGAAATTTCAATTAAAGGCTTTACATATGGAGTAGTTGTCGGACCGCTTTTCCACCATCTCTCCTAAAACCAATTGGTGTTAGGAAAGGCTTCAATTAAGTCTTTTATGGCATTCGACATCGCACCAGCAAGTCTGTTTTTAGAGCGGTCGCAGGGAGTGACATTGTGTAACCAAATGCATGGGGGCACTCCGGGCCCAACAATCCCTCTCTCACGATGACGCTCCCGCGACTCGAACCCATGACCTCCTGGCTCTGATACCACTTGTCAGACCGTTTTTCCACCATCTCTCCTAAAACCAATTGGTGTTAGGAAGGGCTTCAATTAAGTCTTTTATGACATTCAACATCGCACCCGCAAGTCTGTTTTTAGAGCGGTCGCAGGGAATGACATGTGTAACCAAATCCATGGGGGCACTCCGGGCCCAACAGTAGTTGTAAGACACCAACGGTCCAGGTTATTTCTCCTTTGGGGAATGTCCCACTTGATGGGCTAATTATTAGATACTCTCGAGTATTATGTGGCAATGTCACGTGGTACTCCTTACAAATAAAAGATCGCTACCATTTTAGATGGGTCACTCCTTGTTCTCCAACAACCCAACAAAAGTGAATGATAATGGTTCTTACGGAATGATTTATCGCTACGTAAACAGTTGGGAGTACCACGCAACATCGCCTCGTGGTACCCGGGAGGCATATCTCCCTCTATCTTGTGGACTCCAGCTAGGTTGGGTGGAAACATAAATCATAAATTTTCAGGGGACCAAAAAAACAATATATCCAATGAAGCAATGGAATTGTTTTGAACTTGTGGGTGATTTCATTGCACACAGCACATAAAAGTGACCAAGCCAATTGAAATGGAGATCAGTAACGCCTTTTTTTTTTAGAAAACAAAGTCATATAAAAAATCATGCCCACAAAAAGCTAAAGTGCAGGAGGCGTGCCTTAGGACACACCTTATTTACATTCCCCCACATGGTACTTCAAAGTTCAAATCCATTGCCCACCCTTTTTTTTTTTTTTTTTCCTTTTTTAATAATCTAGTGTCCGGACCAGCTTACGTACACTTTGACTGATTCCGATATAGTAAAATTAATGATCGGGCAAAATCTCAAGTAGCCCTGAGGTAAATTCACTACCCACTTACCCCCTCCTTTATAACATATATAATGACCGTAGAGAGCAAATAAAAATAATTGCTTGGATATATTGTAGAAAGAATTGCTTGGAGTATCATTTTCGATTGCAAGTACCTTATGGTGCGCTTCGACAACATCACTTTCAAGTACATATTTACCGCGAAGCAAACATGTTTGTCGATGCTTTATCCAATAATACCCTAATATCAGCGAGGGATGTGTACACTTTATGCATACACTAGCTCGGGGTTCAATACCCAGAGATTTACTACTTCAATTTTATCTAATGCAGTTCCCTTTCACCAGGAAAAAAAAAACGTTGTCATGAATTCTAGGAAGTGACAAGGCATGAAGATCGAGAGAATTGGCTCATCAAACATACTCGAGAGATACCATAATCGTTTTGTTCTCTCTTTTCTCTAGTTTACCAAACGAATTGTTAATGATCTAGATCGTTATATCACAATTACCGTAGTACTCTTGTTTAAAAACCCCGAGCAAAATGCAAATCAGGCTTCACAAGGCCAACAGAACTAAACGGAGCGTAACAGAGCATAGAACAGATGCTCCGCACTTCTTTTATTGAAGGGAGACTGCTACCCTCAGTCCATAGAACCTACAATAGTGCTACTCACGCGTTCTGTGATCAAATGGCTGTCTAGCTTATGGTACAATGATTTACCTAGCTAAACCAAATGACAAAAATAGCCTCATGGATTTTTTTTCCCACTGTTTTGACCTTCTAATTCACTTTGTGGGGTTAGAGCAAGAACAGCAGGTAGTGTATAATTTTGGGTAAAATTGCTGATGAACAGTAACTTTAGCTTACCCCATCTCAATCAGTCCTCCAGCAGCCACTCTATCATCTTCTCCATTTGGGGTAAAATTGCTGATGAACGCCGTCGATACCCATCACCGTCGCCTCCATACCCATCGCCGTCGTTCGAATCCCAGATCCGGCGAGCCTCTCACGCCGTCGCCGCCGTTCGAATCCTCCACGCCATCGCCGTCGTTCGAATCCTCCGCTTGCCTCCTCCGCCGTCGACCAAAGCTCGATCACCGTCGTGCATCTGGTCGACCGTCGATGTCCAAACCTCTGGTTACCGTACCTCTGGTTTCAATCGTACCCTGTGCTTGGGTAGAGGTGAAAACCCAGTGCAAACCCAGTGCTTGGGTAGGGGGAAGAAGACGAATGCTGGGAAGGAGAGAGGAGAGAGAGAATTAAATGCAATAATTTAATCAGTACCTTCTGAACAGTGCTTCGGTACAAGTAGCGACGTACTGTAGCTGAAGCAAGAATACACAAGCCTTTACCCAACCTGCTGGAGAAGGGATTTGGGGGTTTTCTTCTCTATTTTGCCCAAATATGCATTTTACCGTGGCTGCTGTTCTTGCTCTTAGTCCTAAGATTTCTACTCTACTCTGGCAAACTTATACTCCATCCGTCCTATTTTGTTTGTTAATTATTCTTTTTGTCTCTTTTGTTTTAGTTGTCTATATCTTTCAGTTTATAATATTTTTCTTGATTTTGAAAACTTTAAACAAAAGAGAACAAACTGATAACTATCAAATTTGATCCATGTTATATAGTTTTGACGATCTACATTGAAAATATAAGCAATCAAAATAAAAGAGACAAAAAGGATAATTGACAAACAAAATGAGACAGATGGAGTAATATTTTGCTTTTTCTGCATTTTAAGTTAGATTTACGTTAACTTTTTTAGATTAATTATTTATATCAGCAAAAACAATTTAAAAAATAAAAATTATAACGAAAGCGAAAAAAAATCTCTAAAGGAGTAAACAAATTGGAACGACTATCTTTTTTGTCTTTAGTGGTGTCTTATCTAAACCCTCTTTTAATTTGGTTCAATTTGTAAATCTATTTGATTTTTTCCGTTGAAGCGAATTACTCCCAATCTAGAAAGCAAAATTTGATGCAAAGTGGTACTCCCTCCGTCCATATTTATTGGTCCACAAACATACTCTTTTTTTTCCATATTTAAGGACTCGTTTGTTTGACCGGAGATAAAAGGAGGGGATATAGAATCCCTGGAAGATGAGTGGAATATGGAATCCCTTGGAAGATTGCTCAAGATATAAATGGATGGAGAAAATCCATATCCGGTGTTGGTATTCAACGAGATACAGCCATTGGGAAGCACTGTTTTTTGTTATAGCACATGGGCAATAGGGTAAATCCCATCCAAATCCCCCACCGCCGAATTTTATATCCCAGCATGTTGGGATAAAAAAAAAGGGTGGGGATTTGAAATCCCATCTAAATTAAAAGCAACAAACACTAGATTTTGGGTCTCACTCCATTTCACCTCATATCCCACCCTTCAAATTCTACATAACAAACAAGGCCTTAGAGTTTGTCTATGTTTAAAAGTCAATACGTAAATTGCGTCAAATTTTCTCTTCTATCCTTGTCTTCAAATATTTACTAACAAATCAATCATGACTGAAATGTAAGACTGGAAAGACAAAAAATATAGTTCATATAATCATGATATTTTCTATAAAAAAAAATTCAAAATGGACTAACAAATACGGTCGAAAAGAGTATGTAAAAAACGAATGCAGTTCAAAAATTAAAATAAATATATACTCCAAAGGTGAAGAGTATGGTTGACATTTTATAAGGAGGAAGCTTTAGACGAAGTACAGAGACGACAGGCAGGCGTCAGTTATGCATCCATTGGGGAGAAATTCCAATTTTTTTTTTAGGCTACGCCCAATGGAATGGATTGGGCCGATAATAGCACAGCCCTTATTGAATTTTCTGACACATATTGGTAGCTTATTATAAATAGAGGGATCCGTGCTGTTTTAATCAATTTGCTGATAAAGCCAAGACAGCAATTCAGTGGGACAAGGATGGCATTCAATGCACCATCAACATCATCCCCCCCAGGCGTGAAGATCCGGTTGTCAATTGCCACCAGAATTTTGGCCTACCAGCTGCTGGGCATAATTGAAAAAGGGTGGGTATTTATGTCACACCCAAGAACATCGTTTCCCCTCAATACATTTCATTTCACACTTGGGGTTGCTACTCTGCAGTTTGTACACAGTAGTTGATGTGCAATTTATGCACAACAATTGTTGCGTACAATCTGAGCCGTTCACTAGTGTTTTCAACGGGTCGGATTGAAGATAAACTATTCCCGCGAATAGTTCTCCTATTTTGATTGAAATCTGGATCGTCCATCCAAGCAACGGACGGCCTAGATCGTGCGCAATAGTTGATGTGCGCATCTGCTGTTCATTCTTATGTTTTGAAATTTTTGGTCTTGTTTGGTAACCTTTTCATTTCCTGTTTTTGGCTTTCATTTTAAGATTGGCATTGTTTGCGAAAATAGAAAACATAAAATTGGCTGTGTTACCAAACAGACCCTTTATGTTCCAGATTTTCTTCTCTCCTTTTTTTTGGTCAAGCTATACATAAGTCTTTAAATAAAGAGCAATGCTATGGTGACTCCATTTTGGGTACCATGTAATAGTTTACTATTTGTAATTGGTAGAATGTCCCCATGCGTAATGAATTTGCGTCATATGCAATGGAGCACATTTGACTAATAATACATTGGTGAGTAGTGACACATCACATGGTACTCAAAATATAGCTTAAATATGTTTGGTCGCCGAAGTATTAGTACTGTTATATAATAGACTAGGAGAGGAATACATAATACGGGGATAATTACGGGATTGGAGCAGCAATTTTGACGCGACATCCAACACTTTATGATCTTAATTTTTTTAGTCAGAGTGGTCAATGGGTAGCACTCTTCACAAAATAGTTCAGTGTTCAACTCTTAAGTCAGACAGCAAGAAAGTAATTCTTGAGGATTTCTTAGTACAGGTGTTGATGGTGCATGTCTTTAACTGGACCGGGGAAAAGAATAATCAAAGATGTGCTTAAGCTGTCTCATACACCTTTGACCCGTCCTAAAAAAAGTTTGATTTTAATTTGCAATCATAATATTTGGTTGTATCACATCATCAACACTAAAGTACCAAGGGGTTGTCTGCTCCCAAAGCACCAAAGATTTTTCGAGTTGTTAATTTCAGGATCTTGAAATTAATCGTGATCAACCCTCGTGCGCACAGTTTTCAAGAAAATAAATCGACATCCATGTAAAATTTCTATCAAATAAAGAGGTAACCTAATCCAAAACCATGTTTCATAATTGCGGGATGGGTTTTTGTGTCTCTACCAAAATTTTTGCAGAATGATGGTTTAATACTTTTATGCAAACCCTAGAATTGGGTAGGCCATTGAAGTGAACCAGAGTAATTGGAACTGAAACGGGGGAGACAATAGATAGTTATGGTAACCAGAAGTACTACTTAACCCGAAGGTGTTGCCAGTTGGTTTTTGGCCTTAAACTAGAGACCTGCTCCTTTTTACGATTTTAGGTTCGATTTTCTTTATCAACAATTTTTAGGGTGACCTCAACCTTCTCGAGTAACTGAGTGAAACGGCGGTGGGAGGGATTAATCGAAAGTGCGTGTGTAACTGATCTGAAACAACTTGCCTTAAAAAACAAAGTAGAAAAGGTTAATGGGCGGCGCATTCAGAAAAGCTGGTGCACGAGCTACAAATAAGGAAAGAAAAAGCTGGAGGCTGCAGTCATCACAAAAGCTCATGCCTTTGTCATCATGAATCACCACCACAAAACTTATTGGTACAAATTTATGGAAATGATCAGATTCACAAATAATAAAGCACGTTGTACCTATTTTTCCAAATTTATTGTACCAATCTGTAGATATCATCATTAGGTTCTTTTGATTGGTCCAAAAAATATAAACAAAAGTAATTCAATTTTATTCTTACATGAACACGTAAAATAGGATGAAATCAGTATAGGCTATTAAGTTCCCAACAAAAAAATAAATAAATAAATAAAATTTCCAACTTGGTCTTTTGAGCTAACGGGCTAAAAGTGCTAAAAAATAGTTAATGAATATAAAGAGAATTATCTGTTTCGAAATCCGTTTTTTGGTATTTTATTGCTTCTAACTTTTGGGAAACTCACAAACTAGCTTGCAAAATTTGGAAAGACTACAAAAGTTCTCTCTTCCTCACAAACTAGCTTGCAAAATTTATGTGAAGAATATTACTAATTAGATTTCTCCAGATACGATAGTTATTGTTCTCGAAGAAATTGCCTTGAAAAAAAAGAAGTTAAGAGTGGACTGAAAGAAAATACCGAGAAATTTTAACAAGGAACATAAGAACAAACATACATTTGAAAATTAAATCTGCACCGAATGTACTAACGCGTTACCTCTCCTCATCAATTTGTAGGGCTCATTGAACTTAGACGGCTATGAACACATATGTAGGAACCGATCGATGCACACAAGTATATGCAAGTGACATTGCCAACAAATCATAGGTACCCAATCATTCATATTTTATAAAATAATTGTACGAAGGATCAATAAGGTATCTGATCGATATTATAGGGTTAATTGGCAATAAATCCTAGTTGGTATAGTAGTGCTAGTTAGGCGTGGATCGCATAAGTACTCCAGCCATAAGCACATTATTTTTATAATAGTAACATACCAAAAGGAGTAACCTAATACTATATGTATAGCCGCCCCTTATTAGGCAATTGGTACATAAATTAAACAATTACTAGTTAGCTAGGCAATAACTTTGGAGGCAGGGTCGGATTAATCTAACATACTTTGGGCCACGTTAGGACGTTTTCACATGGAACTACATGGAACTTTTTGTAGATTCCCGTATAATTTTTATGTCACATCGTTCGGCTTGATGAAAAAAAGCGGAAAAGTATAAACTATAGACTTAAATTGAAAAAAAAATTATATAAGACGACATAATAAGACCCAAAAAAAAAAAACTCAAAAATTAAACCCATAATTTTTAAAACTGAAAAAGGTCAACAATGTGCAATTGACATCGATCTAAATAAAGCCCATATTTTTTGGGGGTAAATTAAAACCCATAATTACAACTGATCAAATGTGCAACTTACATATCCTGTGTTTTTTCATAGGCAAAGGGTTCCACTAACTAGTTTTTCCCCAAAAATCAAGACAAGTCATCATCTCACAATACATCACATAAAAAGGTATGAACACAAAAATCAAGGCAGTTTTAAAACAAAACTCTCTTAATGGAACACCTAAGTATGAGTTAAACGGAGAAACAACAATGATGGAAGGGGCCAACAAAACCCAAAAACTAACGAAGCAAAAAGCCACAAGCTGAAAAGGGGAAAGGTTGGCAAGATACCAACAAAATAACAAAACGACACCAAAATTACACCAATTAAATAGCCCCCCATTTTTTCTGCCAGAAACTTACACATCTTGTTCTAATTAATTAAAGGAGCACACATGAGTAGGGCAACTGACATGTACCTAATATAAATTCTAAACTGCACTTAAAGGACACTGAACTCACTAATTATTGAAAGAAGAATAAACAAAATTAACATTTAAAATTGATGAAAGCATGCATCATGAAGAAAGTGGGCATTCCATTCACAAGATATATCTGTACTTCTAATCCAGTGGAAACACAGAAATCTTAAACAAAGTTCTGTCCATTTGGTTTAATTCTATATTATAGTCCTTGCTCAAACAAAAGAGTGAAAGAGGGAGAGGAAAAAAAGAGAGGGTAAATTCTACCTAATTGTTTCCATAATTGAGAGTATATGGATCAGCTTACGCATGTGCACCTTGATTAATTTCTCGAGGCGAAATTTCACCTGGAGCGGAGAGTATAGCGAAAGACAGGACAAAGTCTTCTATCGACTGGCCCAAAATAAATTGATAGCACCTGAAACGTATCGATTTTGAGACATTAAAACAAAGCAAATTAACCCGTAAGTTCCAATCCTTAATTTTTCCCTATCATTTCCGTCAGCCCTTCCAACTTTTTTTTCTTCCTATCAACACCAAGATAACGACATATATAGCCTTAATTTATATGAATTATTTACCTAAATTGTCACATCTTCTTCTACTTCAGCACGGGAGGCACCATTGGAGTATCCTAGGGTTCATATTCTCTCAAATCCACGCTTACAAAAAGTCCTAAATCGAGTCATGAATAAATGGAAGAACTTCAAAATAATACTCCAAATTAATTATCTTGTGAAAGAGTGTATACCCCTCCTCGGTTCTTCCGACAAGACTAAATTAACTTTTTTTTTGTCATTCGTCAATTTTAATCTATTACGCGGGAAGAAGGGAATGAAACTCGATTCCAGAATGCACGCCCTGTTTGGCGACCGGAGTAGCACCCGGATTTGGGGGTCGCCCGGATTTGTAATCCTGGGCCCACCCCAAACCGGCGTTTGGCACTACAATTTCGTCCGCAACTCCACCCGGACTATTTTTACTGTTTGGAGTGCAAATCCGGCTTCATCCGGATTTGCCAACGACAGCCCTCACCCTAGCGTTAGCTAACGAGGGCGGATTTGTGTTTTTCGTACCTATTTTACCCCTCCAAATCCGGGTGATTTGGAGGGTTTTACACAAATACGTGGTTCTGGGTTTCAATCGAGAACAGAGAAGAGGAAGAGAAGAGAGAAAGCTTGTCGCTGAAATCGTAAAAAATGGAGCTTGGAATCGAAAAAAATGGAGTTTCCCGATGAAAAATGGAGTTTTCTCTGAAAAAAATGGTGTTCTCTGACCGAAAATGGAGTTTTGCGGCGGAAAAATGGAGTTTTCCGGTGAAAGATGAGTTGGCCGGACTGCCAGTCAGTCGGCCACCCATCCGGCTTTCCATCCGTTAGTCAGTTTTTGGGCCCATTTCTCTTTTATTTTCATTTATTTTTATTTTTTATCCTAATTAATTTCTTCATGTCTATTTGGGCTACTACCTAATTAATTTTTTTAATTTTTTATTCAGAAATATTTTTTTAAGTTCTAATATATTGGTTAAATATTTTTATGTATTAATTATAATTATTATGTATTTATTCTATTTATAATGAAATTAATTATTTTATTTATTAAAATAATCAAACGGGGACAATTTAGTCATTTTCCCTCTAATCCTATCATATCCACCCTACAAATCCCCCTTCTCAAAATACCATCCAAACACCTCACTAACAAATCCACCCTTCTTATGAGGTGGGGCCACCCTCATTACAAATCCACCTCCAAATCCACCCTCATTACAAATCCATCCAAATTCATCTCCGGTCGCCAAACGGGGCGGTAGTGTGGCCATCCAAGAGAACTATCCTACATTACTCCTCTTTCTTTTTTTGGTAAAATAATTCTTTATTTTTATAAAAAAAAATTAAAAAAAAATAATCCCCACCAAAAACAAAAGGTCAAGGAAATATCCTTGATGGCCTACACTAAAATTAAGGACCCTGCTGGGGGTACAGAGGGCTAGGTACATAAAATGTACCGAGCCCTCTCGGGGACCCACTTTTGGGTCCCACACGAGTGATCCGAACCTTTTTGGTTTGAAACGGTGGGACTTTGGTTCAAGCACTTCTAACCGTCCGATTGAGCTGATTTTTTGTGGGGCCCCTCGGAAAAATGTTCTAAGAACAATGAACGGTTCGGATCACTCGTATGGGACCCAAAAGTGGGTCCCCGAGAGGGCTCGGTACATTTTCTGTACCAAGCCCTCTATACCCGTAGGATTATCGTAAAATTAATACAACAATTACAACAATCTGTTTTCACCAAAATGAAAGTGCACGGGAATGGGAAGTGTACGGGAATGGGAAGTGTACGGAAAGAGACCCAAATAGTGAAAAACAATAATTCCATAATAGAATTTGTGGGTAAAGCAGCTCAATGATTGCAGATTTTAATATGCATGTTTGCATGGCCTCTTTGTGGTGTTTTTTCTCCCTTTGCATGCACTCCATGTCATCTTCGTCGTACAAAATCCAATAAAAAAATTCCAAGCTTTAAATTTATTTAATATAATACGTTAACATCATAAACCATATAACAACAGATAAAAAGATACTCGATTACAATAGAAAGAATATACAAAGTGGAGCTGGATTAATTATTATGTTAATATAAAGTTTTTAACATAATCCAAAAAGCACAATCAGATTTGTTTGTTAAGTTCTTGGTACAAATCTACCAGTCAATGGAATTAAATCTTGCCTTGTTTCTTTCAGTAGTCTTTATCTAGGTTTTTTCGGCTGTAAATATTTTATGTAAATGACCCCATGTTACCCACCAATGAGGAAATTTGGAGATATGATAATTCCATGCGATCCTCTATTTGAAGATCTTGTTCATTTTTTTACTCATTTTACTTTTATAGTTGTGTGTTCGAGATAGAATATAGTACCTTGACTAATTTTGAAATCCTAAAGTAATCGACCCGTACAGTGGCGGAGGCAATCTGTGTTCAGTTTGGGCACGGGTCCACATTGGAATTTTCGTGTTTCTTTCGGATTATGGATTATCCGAAATCTACCTACACAACAGTCAAGTGTAAGAGAACTTCTTCTCTCTTGACACCGCACAATAATAGAAGTCATCGGTGACCTGAGTGATTGGGTCGAGCTTTGTCATGAATGATTTTGGTTGATATGGGTTTTAGAATTAGTTATGATCTATTTTCATAATAGGTTTTTAATTCAATTCAAGTTGAATTAACCGGTGCTTATTTTGGGACAAGGTTTTCTCTTTAAACTCTCCCTCGGAGTAGAAGTTAAGAATGTCATTGTTGTGATTGAAGGCAGATTAGTTTGGAATACAATCATAAGAAAGTTACTCCCTCTGTCCCAATTTGGTTGTTTACTACGAATATTCGTGCCATTTTTAAACATTTATAACTTTTTATTTGTAGTGTTTTTAAAGTTTTTGAAAATTTTGTCTTATAGAACTAATTGAGATCAATCAAATAAGATTTATATTGCATATAAAATACATTATAGATTGAAAACTATAAGAGTTTTAAAAAGGCATACATAACTGTAGTGAGCAAACAAATTGGGACGGAGGGAGTATCAATTACTAGAAATTTATGAAAGTTGTAGATTTGTAGAAAATAATTTAATTGTTTCCATTGTTTACACTCCATACCTAATTTTAAATAGTTGTTGTCAATTACTATAAATTTATGAAAGTTGTAGATTCGTAGAAAATAAGTTAATTGTTTCCATTGTTAACACTCTACAGCTAGTTTTAAATGGTTGGTGATGCAATAGTATGTTATCATACCGATAGTGACATATTTGATTAAATCGACAATGAAACTATGATCATGAAAAGCTTTCAAAATATGAGAACTCTTAGTGGTTTATTGTAAAAAAAAATTCGTTAGTAACCTTATTGTCGAATGTGTTAATTTTTATACTTCAATAAAAAAACTCTTTATTTTCTTATTGTTGTCTATTAATGGAATTTTTTGGTCGAGTTACAGTGCCCTCACTAAAAGGTTTTTCTGGCTTCGCCACTAGACCCGTAAGCTTCCGCTGTCTCCAAGAATTTTTTTTGGGCATTGAACTTGGACCTGCGATTTTGACAGAGTAAAACCTTTCTCCAACTCACTCTATGCATGTCTCACCATAAACTGCAACTTGTAAAATGTACCCAAGGCTAGTAATGAATCAAGTTTATTTTATTTTTGGTAATCAAGTAATGAATCAAGTTATTTTAGCACTACTTGTATTTGACGTTTTAGAATTTTGTTCAAAATCGATTTGCTATATAAGTGGAGTCCAAACTTAAACACATTTTTTTGAGAATCTTGATATTTTTCAAATCAAACTCGAACAACACATTATTTGGCTCAGCTCGTTTGCCGATGTAAGATCATTTTCAAGAAGGGGTATATTTTGATACTTTTATATTTGGGCAAATTTAAGTAACACCCCTTAGGTTTTCCCCAATGAGGGATACCATATTCACGTATGAGAAATGCCAATGAACCTCATGTGATTTCTTGGTATTGGAATGCCATTGATTGCCAACATAAATTACTTTATTGTCAATATATGGGTCCAAAAGACTGCGAATTGAGAGCTTTTATAATTTATTTATTAGAAAGACAGTGATTTTATTGATACAAGTCACTTTTGACTAATTCCATCACATGTTTTGTTGAGCCAATGAGGTTGATTGTCAATGAAATGAATATCAAAATCACAAGGGGTTTTATAGTCATTTCTCCTACATGAACATGGATCCGTTATTAAGAAAAACTTCAGGGGATGTAAGTGGAATTTACCCATTATTTTTATTAAATTTTGTCTCCAATGAGAATGGTAATGCTCCGTTCAGTTGTTAAGAATATAGTGTAGGAAAGTTAACTTTGGGAAAAGTGAATTGAAGCAAAGCAAAGGTAAAAGATAGCTATTTCTGTGAGTGTTCATTTGATAAAGGAATTTTATAGGAAAACTAATATTAAATTGGTCATTTGGCAAGGAAAAAAAAACCTGAGGGGAATTAAACTTCTTTATCTTGATTCAATGGCTATTTCAAATAAAGTAATTTTAGAGCTAAATGTGGCCACCATGTTTTTAGAAAATTAATACATCCGTATTGCTACATCTTAATCATGGTGCAACCGGGGTGGATAGAGGGGGTGCATGCGGGGGCTCGAGTTCCTGCACACCTCCGACCCAATCATTACTTTATTGATACTATATTTTAGGTTTTCCTTGCCCAAATTGTGAAGGAAAGTCCTCCCAAAATTGTTCTATCAGTATGTCAAGATGATATTTTGTTGTTAATTTATGAATATATGTGATTCAGCCCCCCGTATAATGAATCCTACGTTCGCCACTGGGTGCAACTATAAAATTTGTCACCGCCATTGGTCTTTATACTTTTCAATTCCTCTCATCGAAACAAATCAATAATATAAAAAAATTTGACACGAAACTAATAGATACCAAAAAAATTGAATAAAGACTAAATATGCCAACTGATTTATTAAGCCAAATTAACCAGACTAAAGTATTATTATCCATCACATGTATTACTAAGCCCGAGGGCATTTTTTCCTGTTAAAAAAAAAAATCACATGTTATTAATGGAAGCTTAAAAAATGAATGGATAAGACAAAATAACCGATTTTAACCCACAGTGATTAATTAATTGGTACAAACAAATCAAAAGACTAATAATAAGATTAAAAAAGGTACTCCCAAAAATGCAAAATATTGATTATGTTGGCTGTATTTACAACAGAAAACAGAGAAAAAATGGAGGAGATTAAGTTATTTCTACCGCCGGTGGAAATAAAAGTTTCTTCCAAATCGATTGTATTGCGCCATGTGTCCAAACAGTGGTCCCAAATAGTAGAACATGAACATGTGGCGCAATGCAATCGATTTGGAGGAAACGTTTGTTTCCGCCGGCGGTGGAAATAATTTAAACTCAAAATGGAGATTTGTTCGAAATAAGGAAAATAAAAGAAAGAGAGTGTTTGTGCAAAAAACAATGGCAATGATGGGAAGTTAGAACTTTTCCGTGACACTAAATTTCATATCTTTTGTAGAATCGGTTTAAAGGGAAAATGAGTCCTATTCAAAAATCATTTTCCTGAGGCCTGGTAACTCTGTAAAATTATGAAAAAATTAATTCATTCTTTCTTGACACTTGAACGGGCCTGTTATGTAGATGGTACTTTCCAACCTGAGTTCACTTATTTGTTCGGTTGCAGACAAGTTCACTTCCGTAAATTGGGTACTTTGGTCATTTCGTATTTTCACCAATTTGTTTTTAATCCGATCCGGAGATTGGGAGCGTGTCCCGTCGCTGTCCTCCTCGACAATAACTAATCGAAAATGGTGGGACATATTACACACACAGCAATACCCTTTTGGATAGTGATTTTCACGGACCCGGGGGCCTACTATCCGCAGGGTTGGCAGGTCCTGCCAACTCTCTTCCGTGTCATTCGTTTTGTGCATCAACGGCTCGGATTGTATTAAACAATGGATAGTTCGGGTACACTTTAAAAATGTGAGATCTAAGTCGTTGTTGCGCGAAACAGAAGGCTGGATGGGGTCGGCACACCGACACCCAGGAATGACAAGGACACCCAATTCAATTTTCATGCGCCCTTTTTCGGTAAGTGCAGTGCTTTTTTGTCTTTTAATGAAATATTAACACATTGAATTTCACCAAAAGACAGAAAGAAAAAAAAAGAAAAAAAAAAGAAAAGGGTGCACTTATTAAAAAAGGAGTGTGAAAATAATTTCCCTATTAGATTAAAAAAAAATTCACTCCCTACCCTTTATTGCTCGCTTATGAAAATGAGCACGGATGGCTTGTATTTATGCGAGGAAAATGCTAAAAACAGTTTATCGGCTGTCATTGTTCAAAAATTATACTACAGTCAAAATATTCGTATACACTTTTTACACATTTCAATACAATTTTTCAACTTTAACATGTGCCTATTGGGCACATGTTAACATTTTCCAATGTTTATTGAAAAGTGTAAATAATACTCCCTCCGTCCCAAATTGTTTGTCCTACTTTGGGAATCCAACTTTTTATGAAATGTACAAAAAAGGGGAAAAAGTACACTCTTTTCTTGGTTAATTTTTTAAAATGACCATGGCTGTATTTGGTTAGATAATTTAGTTTTGGTGATGTCATCAGGTGTAATGAGTGGAGAGAGATAGAGAGAGAAATGAGGGAAATGATGATGTCATCAAAACTAAAACTAAAACTAAACTGGAAAACAAACATGGCCCATATGTTTTGGGACACTTAAAAAAGAAAAATAGAACCAACAATTTGGGACGAGTAGGATATACTCCCTCCGTCCCGTATTTCTTGTCCAGTTGCACTATTCACAGCATCTCAAAAAATTGTTTATATTTTCAAATGTATAATATTATATATATTCACTATGGATCTTGTTTGATAGCTCTCGATGAGTTCTATTAAACAAAGTTTTCAAAATTGTAAAAAACATAATGGCCTTGTTCGGTTGGGAGTTTTGAGGGAGTTTAGTTTAGTTTTGATGATGTAAGAAGGTGTAATAAGTGGAGAGAGATAGAGAGAAAAGTGAGAAAAATGATGATGTCAGCAAAACAGAAATTGACCAAAGCTGGAGCAAAGCTCCCAACCGAACATGGCCAATATAGATTGAAAGATATAAGCAGTTGAAAAATGACGCGCATGCCCGTAAATGGACAACAAATTTGGGACGGATGGAGTATAATGTTAAAAGAATGTACGTAGTTTCTATCTTTTTCTGAATTTATATGACAACTTTTATAAGATGCCAATAGAAAGGACTAACGAAATTTGGGCAAACCAGACAACGACGACAGGTGTCAACAACCCATCTTGTTTGGTTTGTGTAATGGAAAGATGCTGTAGTTTAAGCCCCATCGAAAAACCCAGTTGCCCATTTTTATTATCCTCACTTTTCTATGACAGTAATAAAATTTTGCCATTTATTTGCTATAGTATTATTTATCTTTATTTTTTTATTTTTAGCCATTGTATCTTTTATTTGTTGTTGCAGATCCCTTTTTTTTCCGAACTTGGGGCTCTGCTGTCCCTCAAGCCTCAGGAATGGCAGGTTCTCTCAATCTATTTGAGCCGTCTATCATGACAACAGTTTAGATGGAGAATATATTTATACCGAGAAGAATTAATTCTTTCGGTGATTGTTTCAATAAGAATTCATCTATGAATTTAAATCTTTGTTTGCGAAGATAGACGGTTAGAATAGAGGTTGGCCGCTATTGCTGTCCCCCAACCCCTTTTTTACACTTCCTTGAACCACCCAAAGAGAATTGCACATAAGTATAGTTACGGTTGTAATTGCGAGATTTGATCATTATTGAGTATCCGTTTATTTGGCGAGAAATATATTTGACGGAATAAATAATCTCATAGGATATATATATAACAAATATTCAATAAGGGTTTCCTTACTTTCTACGGTGCGAGATTTTTTGTTCTGGATCTAATTTCGACGATCCGAACCGTTAGATGTGTTTAAAACGTGTTTTTAAGGTCTAAAGTGAGGATTAGTAAAAAAAATACCCAGAAAGGCTTTATCCGAGCCGTTTTCGATAAAATATATACGACAAATATCCAATAAGGGCTCCCTTAAACTCTACAGTGCGGAATTTTTTGTTCGGGATCAAATTTTGACGATCCGAATCATTAGATGTGTTTAAAACAAGTTTTTAAGGTCTAACGCGAGGATTCGTAAAAAAAAAAAATCAAGAACGGCTTGATCCGAGCCGTTTTCTGTATATGTATCGCGTTAGACCTTAAAAACATGTTGTAAACACATCTAATGGTATGGATTGTCAAAATTCGATTCCAAACAAAAAATCTCACACCGTAGGTTATATAAGGGAGCCCTTACAAGAAATGGTAGACAAATTTTCTAGCAAGGACCTCCCGTAAATATAAAAAAATGTAATTTTTTCACGTTAAAAATTATTTTTGGGAAATCCGAACCGTCCAATGTGTTCAAAAGGTGTTTTCAAGGGTCCATGCGGAAAATCTTCAAAAAAACATACCGGGAAGGGTTTGATCCAAACAGTTTTTCGCAAAACTATAAATCGTCAAAAAAATGCACGGATCACGGAGGTCCGGAGTCCGGATAAGAAGTGGAACCTATATATATATAGTCTCATCCAATTAATTATATGGATATCCCTTTCTTTTTTTTTTAGTATATGTTAGAGAGGTATTTAGGAGTTATTCCATAAAATTGACTTAAACTTAAAACTGATTTATTGTGTTTTATGAGACAAACCACCCTCTCATAACAGATCAACTCCATTACACTTAGTTTAAGTCAATTTGTGGAATGAGATTTAATCCATGCCATACGTGACACGTACTCCGGATACTCACTCACCCTAAGAAAAAAGACATAATACAGTACAGAGTGAATTATATCCACTTTAGGTGGAAAATCGGGCGTAGAGAATAAATTCTATCCACTTTAGATGGAAATCCCCATGTTTCCACCACCGCCGTTTGTGGGTTACCAAGTGTTTATTTTTTTTACGTTCATTTCGTAGGGTCAACAGAAAAATATAGGGAAAATTAGTCATAAATGCACTATATTTTGCCCTTTTTAAAGGGAATGACAAGGTACTTTTGCAATCAAACATAAAGACAAGGTATTTTTGCAATCAAACATAAAGACATGGTTTTTTATTATTCATTTAACAAAAGGACTAAACACACACTCTCTCTTTATTTTTGAAATAAACACGGATTTAAATACATCTAAAACTCTTCGTATCCGGTATCTCTTGAGGCTAACGATTATATGGGGCTATAAAAGTCCTGTTTTTGTGTATTTCATTGTTGGAAAATTTAAAAGGCTTATTCGTTATTGTTACTTTTCCTAAAAAAATGGCAACAATACTAATTTCTGTTGGCACGAATTTCACAAATTTTGCTTCGTCATGCATACCGTTGAATCTGCATTGAAAACTGAGGTGAGTTAAAAATGAATGATCATCATACCTTAAAGCATGCCAAAATGACACCAAAATATACCAATGCAATAATATTACAGTTTTTTCTTAAGAAAAAAATATTGACAGTATCCAAAAAAAAAAAAAATGTAAATTATTTAGATCTATGGGTGTTAGTGACCAATGAACGAAATCATGCAACAATATTACAGTTTTTAAAAGGAACGAAATCATGCTCTTGAAATGATTATTCCAACTTTTGGTTTGCAATAATTTTTTTTTCTATAACGCGGGATATCAGGGTCAGTTTACGTGCACCTCAACTAATCTTGTGAAGTCGATTTTGATTATGAGGTCGATTTTGATTACGTGCACCTCAACTTTTGGTTTGCAATAATTTTTTTTATTTTATTTCGAGGTCTCAGAAGTCGATTTTGATTACGAGTTTGATGCTTCTCACTACTATGATTTCACTCGGCTTGAATCGTCTCTCGAGGCTCAGGACACCAAGCGCTGGTTTGAATCAACCCCAAGTTATTTGCCTTCCCATAAGCATGCACAAATGCGTTTGCGCACTTGAGAGAGATTAATATGAAACATGATAACCAGGTTAATCCGTTAATGATTAACCAACAACTATTATAACAAATGGAATTTATTTGACAAGTGAATGAGAAGTTAGCTGACACTGTTTTATTTTATTTTTTTTTTGAATTTTTGAATTTTTGGTACGAAATTAGAACTTTTAAAAATTAGTGACATTTCACTAATTATTTTTTCGCCGAAAGTGGTCGGCCGGAGATGGGGTGGTGTTTGGTCAGGAGGCAGGAGTTGATTTTTTCGAATTTTCTGTACGAAATTAGAACTTTTAAAAATTAGTGACACTTTACTAATTTTTTTGGTCTCCGAAAGTGCTCGGCCAGAGGTGGGGCATTGATCTTTTTGAATTTTATGTTCGAAATTTGAATTTTTAAAAATTAGTGACACTTCACTAATTTTTTTGGTCGCCGAAAGTGGTTGGCCAAAGGTGGGGTGGTGGTCGGCCGGAGGTGGGGTGTTGATTTTTTTGAATTTTATGTTCGAAACTTAAATTTTTAAAAATTAGTGACACTTCACTAATTTTTTTGGTTGCCGAAAGTGCTCGGCTAGAGGTGGGGTGGTAGTCGGCCGGAGGTGGAGTGGTGTTTTTTTTGAATTTTATGTTCGAAATTTGAATTTTTAAAAATTAGTGACATTTCAACAATTTTTTTGGTCGCCGGAAGTGCTCGGCCAAAGGTAGGGTGGTGGTCGGCCGGAGGTGGAGTGGTGATTTTTTTGAATTTTATGTCCAAAATTTGAATTTTAAAAAATTAGTGACACGTTACTAATTTTTTTGGTCGCCGGAAGTGGTCGGCCAGAGGTGGGGTGGTGATTTTTTTTAATTTTATGTTCAAAATTTAATTTTTTAAAAATTAGTAACACTTCACTAATTTTTTTTTTGTCTTTATGTTCGATTGCAAAAGTTCCTTGTCCTTCCTTTTAAAAATGGCAAATGTTTTTTGTTTTTATGTTTGATTGCAAAAGTTCATTGTCATTCCCTTTAAAATTGCCAAATGTTTTGGATTTTTGGCTAAGTGGCCCAAAAATATATCCATGTAAACAATCAACTTGATCGAATATCAATAGAGATATCAAAATTTAAATTCTGATTCATAAAATGAATGGTTTGATTCTGTAAGTAACTTTAAAGTTTAAAATGTCCATAACCATCTATTTTTATAAACCAAAATTTAATTTTTGATATATCTATTGATATTTGATCAAACTACTATGAGCCCTACACGATGAACAGTTTAGAGGCCCACAATGGGTGGTGAAAACCGTGGAGTTTCCACCTAAGGTGGAAAGAATTTATTCTCTATATAGAGTATTATCCATGTCACGCCCTCGATTTTCAATATATTGATAATACCATTATCCATAATTACACCTCCGTAACTAGGAATATTATGTCATGTCACGTCATTCCCTAAAATAAAATTAGATTTTCCAATGCAAATCATTATATTACAACCCGGAATACCATATGTAATAAAGGGAAAATTTGTTAACAACTTATTCACGTTCTCTGACAAGTCAAAAGTAATAAATTAAATTACAACTTCATCTTCCAAAAATAGCAAGTGGTGGCTAGCTCATGCGGTAGAGCTCTTGGATGCCCCACACTGCATCCCGGGATCGAGTCTCGTTCCCCCCTCCCCATGTAATAGATTAAGAATGACAAATGACAAAAAAAATAAAAAATTCTTCCAAAAATAAAGTTCACAAGATGATGAAATAACTTTTTAACGAAGCTCCCAAAAGATGCCATGCCATACATGTCAAGCATTCTAGTTATGCATCTGATTTGTACCTAAAAATGAAAGGAATGAGCATTCACTTTGCCTAGTAAAAAAATCTCTAACTAACTCTATATGCATAGAAGATAACAATTACATGAGTATTATAATAAAAGAATTTTTGTGAGAATAATATATATCAAACATGTGTAAACCCACGACACCACCACACTTATGATAACCAACACGAAGATGAAGAGAAGGTTAATGGTTGGTCAGATCATGTAAATAGCGATTTTATGAATCAACTGAATCGTGGCTTACAAGACGTCTTGGTTTTGTTTTTATCCGGAATTTGAAGTAGGTGCCAATTTCCCAATTTGTGACCTACCATACCATCTGTTATTGCGAGAGAGACAAAAGTTGACTAATCTGGGAATAGTAGAGGAGTCAAACAGGCTTTTAGGGATAGAGGGACTTGAACCCTCACGATTTCTAAAGTCGACAGATTTTCCTCTTACAAGAAATTTCATTCTTGTCTGTATACACACACACACCCTACACAATGGATCATCATTCCCACAATGGATCATCATCCTCAAAACCTCCTGACCCAAGAAAAAAACCAAACGAACGACATGGTATCTACTAGTAAAGAAGAAATCAAAGAAAACAAACATTTAAGTAGTCCCCACAATATAACTTTATCTTTTACCGAATCACTTCTATCGATCTTTCAATTCAACCTCAAGAATCATGAATAAGGGGGTGTTTGGGAGCCTCATTTTCAACTTTTTGGTTTTTTGGCTTTTTGGATTATGAGCAGAATGTGTTTTGATTTTAGTAGGAGTGTTTGGGAGAAATGTGCAGAATGCATTTTGCAACAGGAGTAGTGTTTGGGAGAATGATGATGAAAATGAATTATGGACTGATTATTTACCATTTTGCCCTTGTTTCTTTAGTATGGTATTAAAAATATGTATGAATATTATTTTTAGCAATTCTTTTTAAAGTCATATTGAATTTTTTTTTACTAATCCATTTGAGGTTTTCATATCCTAACAAATTTTCAAAAAAGAAAAAAAAAGAAAAGAAAAAGGGAGATCAGTGGTACTAAACTGCTCTCTCTCTCTCTCTCCTCTCACCATTTACACAAACCCATCTTCTTCGTTTCCTCCGCCAGTCCACAAAAACCCAACCAGAAAACCTTACCCACACACCCAACCACGTTTTCCCCTCAATTTCACCCAGAAACCTTGATTTCAAACCCTAAACTCCTCAAATCTGAGTTTATACCTTCACCCAAACTCGATTTTCACCACCCATGACTCGAGTAATTCAACAATTTTGGCCGCCAAAACAGCAAAAGGAGCTACAAGATTACATCAACAATGGAGTAATGACCTTTTAGATCTGAAGAACAAGAACAGAGAAACAACGATCCCTTGTCTCTGTAAAAATTGCACAAGTCCTTCTGTTCTCTCTGTGCTTCTCGGTGTTTCTCGAGTGTGGAAGAGGATAAGGGGTAAGGGGTAGATAAGGTAGATAAGAGAGAAATAAATGATAGGGGTTTCGAAAACGAGAATGGGAAATGGAAAAGTAGCAACGACCCAGTTTTTCAGTTTCTGCCTCTAACGTGAAAAATGGCAAACGTATTTTGGGAGAATGAGTTCTGCGAATGGGCGCCCAAACAGGAAGAACGGGATAACGAGAATGGGAAAATGCGAAAAGGAGGCGCCCAAACAGGGCCTAACTCTATTATTTCTTACTACAACCATTCTTTTACATTTCATCTATAACCCATCATCAACATCATTAATTCCTTGCATCGCAATTATACTTATCCAAATATGCGTATTGACCCAAATTCACAAACATCGCAATTGAATAAAGAATTAACCAATTCCTAAAGGTTGGTACCGGTACCAAGAGAACTGAGGTACCGGTACCTCCTGGAATTTTAGAAGACGATTTTTTAATTCATTCATGTTTGACCCAACCAAGGCACCACAATTTAGACAACATTACATTAATCACCACATAAACATTGTAAACCAAGACGAGAAGAAAAGGTCCAAACCCCATATACCTAGAGCACATCAAGGATCAAGCCACAACTAATATTAATGCAATAATTAAAAAATGTAAAGAAATATGAACAGAGAGAGGAGAAATCTCTACCAAATGGGTTTTGACCTCCAAGTGAAACTCGTTGAATCCAGTGCCGGCTCAACGTTTCTTGGCGCCTAAAGAAAAATTATCTTGTTGAGATTTACATCTTGAGAAATCAGCCAAAAGGAAGAAAATGTAGCCAAATAGGTGAGATTTACCTTCTTGAGTGAAAAACTCGAATTCCAAGTGAGATTCACGGGAGAGATGTTTGAATCTCGTAGATCTTGTTGAGATTTTGATGAAAACCCAAGGTTTTGAGTGAGATTTGAAGAGAGAAGTGAGATGGGTGATTTTAGGGTTTATTTCGTGGTTGAGAGTGGAAACGAGTCAAGGGGCTCTATTTATAGAAGGCTGGTCAGTGACCAAAATTTTCTGAAATCTGTCAATGGGTACTGATTCAGCGTCTTTCTTAGAACCGATTCAAGAAGTGCGGAAGATGCTTCTGACTTAAGGGTATCAGTTCAGAGGAAAACCTACCAGTTCTACTTGGAAAACTTTCCAGATCCTACCTCCTTTTTCCGACCTGACCCCCAATCGATCCTACACATTCTAAACATCTCCAAACCTCCTCACAACACCCCAACCATCCATCGGACCTTTGGTACACCAAGATACGTACGTACACATTTGTATAAACACATTAACAAAAAACATAATTCGATCCAAATCAAACTATTTTTCATTTAACATTATTAAGGTAATGGAATTTAAATTACGGGTCTCTACAATCCATGAAAACGAGGTTTGGGGACTGATTTAGGTTCATTAATCTCCCTTTCTTAGTAAATATTTTCAGTTGAGCTTGGTGCTACACAATTGGGAGCAAACCCTAGCCAATTTCTTTTCAATGGGGACTATGAAACCAAATTACTTCTCCCTAAAAACAAGTTTGAGAAAAAATAGAAATTTGACTTCCAAATTGGAAGTTTTTCAAGAAACCAAGGTGGGATTATTTTGACAAGAAAAAGGGAAGCATGGGGACAAACTTCGGTGGGCACAAAATCCACTAAGGCTAGTTTGGCCTAAAAGTGGTTTTTGGATTATTGGTTTTTTCGTTTTGTCTTTATTCAAAAAAAATTTGCATTTGTTAGTTTCGCGTCAAGATTTTGTGGTTTATGGATTCCTCTCGGCGAGACGAATCTAACGAGTATAAAATTATGGTCAAAACTCAAATTTTTTTGAATAAAGCCAAAATAGGTGGATTATTGGCGAATAATCCACCTATTTTGGCTTTATTCAAAAAAATTTGAGTTTTGACCATAATTTTATACTCGTTAGATTCGTCTCGCCGAGAGGAATCCATAAACCACAAAATCTTGGCGCGAAACTAACAAATGCAAAAAAAATTTGAATAAAGACAAATCGAAAAAACCAATAATCCAAAAACCACTTTTAGGCCAAACTAGCCCCGTTTTACAGAAATCCCTCTACAAGATTCAAGAATTGATCTAAAAAAGTACAATTGGGGGAAGCAACCTTCTCCTTCTCTGTCAACTGTTCATCAAACAGAAGGTGTACCTTTTGTAGTGCCCCCATACCCTTAAACCTAGAAGAACAAACCCCATGCATGGCTAATGGATTACTGGGATTTTGTTTAATTCACAAAACCCATGTGATAGGTTTTAAGGATTTTGAGGCTCCTTTAATCATCACCTTGATGTGAATGGCTTCGATTTGGGTGGCATTTGTCTGGTGATTTGGATGAGAAATTGGTTTAGCGCAACCCCAAAAAAAAGAAAAAAAAACACCACAAAGATCGATGAAACTAGCGACCACGTACGCAAATATGAAATAAAAAATTAAAAATACTCCCTCCGTCTTTTTTAAATGTCTATTTGAGAAACGTGCATTTTTATGAACGTTAAAAAATGTACTTTCGTAGAATGTTTTAGAAAAAAAATTGCACCGGTGAGCACTTTAATTTGGTATAAAACAAATGAAAAAATTATCTAGATAAATATATCATTTAGGGGTTTGATATTGCGCGTATTCCTATAGTGGACATTTAAAAGGGGACGAAAGTATATAGGAAATGCTAACCGCAACCTAAAGGGTGAAGGATAATAAGTCGAAAGTGCAGAAATATCCAAGAAAAAAATATAAATATCCGTGAACGTATATTGATATCCGTGATATGTTCATTAATATCCGAACTAGTTTGTCACTATATATAGATTATCCATCACTTATTGGGTGAAGGTTTTTTTTTGTTTTTTTCATTCATCATTCTTAATCTATTACATGGGAGAGAGGGGAATGAGAATTGATTCCGGGATGTAGTGTGTGACATCCAAGAGATCTATCGCATGAGCTAGCCACAACTTGCATTGGGTAAGTTAGTAAGACCAAATACATAACATTTGCAAAAAATTATGATGGAACAGAGAGTAGGATAATATAATTGTGGTATTATCATAATAATTTTTGCCTCAGTACTTCTTATTTCCCGTTTGCTAAAATAAGAATCTCATAAAATTGTGTTGATTTTAGCAAATGATTTTCTTATTTGTTAAAATCAACCCACTTAATTTTACGAGATTCTCATTTTAACAAATGGGAAGGAAACTATCAAGCAAGGTCACAAAGTGACACCGTCACCATTGTTTTTGGTGGTAAGAATTGTGAAAATTTCTCTGACTTCCCTTGTTATATATTTTTACTTATAAGATTTCCCTAAAAAAAAACATCACCCTGACAGTAGAAAAGAAAAACACGCAATTTTTAGCTATTTTTTTTTTATTCAGAAGAATCAGAAGACATTGAAAATCACTATTGGGGTGGAAGGAACCAAGTCACATAATGCACATGCGGGCGCCAGTGCGGGAGCGCTAGCATAAACCTGAAAGCGTCTTTCAAAAAATTTCCAAACAAGTAGAATTCATGAGTCCAAGGATTGAGAAAGCGAGCGCAAAGCGAGAATTGAGAGTGGGAGGTACTTGAACGATTTTAAGTGAAGGAAGGTACTTGAGCGAATGCCATTTTAAAGAATTACGGGGTAAAATCGTTCAACTAGGTAAAATCTTTTAAGCAAAGGAAGGTACAAGAAGGATTTTGTCTAATTGACCCGTACCGGAAGGAAAGTGGGGCATCACTTTAGAACTGATACATACCCAGAATTGGTATCCAGAAAGTACCCAGATTTTAAAATTCAACGGTCTAGATTCACCACTCAACAAAAAACTTGCAAGTACAGAATTTTGACCATTGAATTTCATATTCTGGGTACTTAGCCTTTTTTGGCAAAAAAAAAAAAAGTATTTACTAACTAAACTATAAATCCAAAAACTGAGAACAAAAAAAGAAAGAAAAAGAAAAAGAAGAGACATGTCCTTGAGATGCCATGTACAGTAATCCAAGAAACCAGAGAAAAAGTGAGTTTGGAGAGGGAAATATGAGGGAAGGATGATGTTGTTTCTTTTAAGTGAAGCAATAAAGAAAGAGAGACAGAGCAAAAGAAAGAAAGAGAGAAAGCTGAGAAAACCCACAAAAAGTTTAGAAAGAGTCACTTTCAAAGATGGGGTAAGTGGTGGTGGCCATTTTGAAGGATCTAGTCTCTTTTTTTTTATTATCAAAGCATCCAATTCAGACCCGGACCTTTTTAGGTCTAACCAACGGTTTTAACTTCTAACTAAGAAGAAAAGGCCAAAAAGGAAAAAAAAAAGTGTCCACTCCAATATTGGTCCAGTAGTTTAGAGATATTTTGATTTGGTCTTCATAGTTTCAAATTATATTTGCGTAGTCGTTCCGATATTTTCTATATTAAGGTTCCAGGCGAACACAAGGACCAATTTGATTTGATTTCTTAGTTGCAAAAAATCGTATTGAATATGGATTGATTCATCCGAATTTTAAATCAAACAAGATGTCAAACCGAACAGGCAGTGAGTGGAATATTTTTCTTTCTCAAACAATAACGAAAATCAATAACTACATTTGAACGCTGAGAAAAATGAATTCAAATTGAGAAAATTAAAAGCATACAAAACCAAAGTAGAATTGTCCTCCATCTAGGGCTGTAAACAAGCCGAATCGAACCGAGCTTTAGAATGTTCAAGTTCGTTCATTAAATTTTTAAACGAACTCGAGCAGAACTCAAACTCAATGAAAATTTGACAAGCTGAGCTCGAGCCGAACTTGCCTAGGTTTGAGTCGAACTCGAGCTTGTTCACGAGCCTTAACGAGGAAAAAATATTAGATATTTATGCTCTAATATAAGTCTAGAACTTCAAAAAAAAATCTATTTTGTACATAAATAAGTTTATACATGTATAAAATTATAAAAACATACTAGTAAAATTTAAGTTCATAATACTTTTATTGGTTTATACAAGTACAAGTTATAAAATTTTCATTATGTATATGTAAAAGTTTATACATATCCAAGGTTATATAGGAATTTTAATGAGACATACATATATTCCAAGTTCGCGAGCCTAATCGAGTCGAATATTGTCAAATTCAGGTTCGACTCGTTTATTAAATGAGCTTAAAATTATGGTTCAGGTTCAGTTCATTTAATACCCGAATTGAACTCGAACGAGCCTTTACTGAGTCGAGCCTCAAATAGTTCACGCACGGCTCAGTTCATTTACTCCCTTTGAGGTTTTCGTTTAGACTTCCCAACCTTTTGTATAAATGCAAGATATGCCTTCTTTTGTCGCTATTACAATATGCTCTTTTCAATAAAAGTCTCTCATTTAATCCCCCACTCCAAGAAAGTTAAAAGATCAATATTCTAAACACAAAATCAAATATTGATGTTCCTAGAACTTTTCGATATATGTGCATATCACAAGGTGTACTTGAGATCCACATACATCAAACGACTCTAGAGACGTTTACGTTAAAATGAAGGACCAACAGTGCAATTCACCCTTAATGAGAATGAGAGATAAACCAAGACTTTTTAGAGAGAAAAAGATGGAGAGAGAGAGATGGCCCATGCCCCATGGTGGGGGTTAGAGCTGAAGGAGCTGTTTGGTCTGGTTGAATGAAAAGAAAAGAGGCTTTGGATTGGCATTTGTTTTTGTACAGCTAGTACAAGAACAGCAGCAGACGCAGCTGCAGAGAATAGTAAATACTGCTTTAGATATAAAAAGACCTTTAATCTTCTCTCTCTGTCCAAACACTGTCCTCCTCACCACTGGTATCAAGGGCCTCTTCCAATAGGCCAAACAAAGTATTCCTACCCCTCTCTCTATATATAATATTTAATATTTATTTATATTATATATATTCACTGCCACCACTCCATTCCCATCCCCTTTCTCACTCTCTCTGCACAAAAATATGAAGAATTGCAGTACATCTACTGGAAACCTCTCTTGAATTTTAGTGTGCTCTTATCATTAGAGTAGGGTATTCCTGATTCCATCTCCCTCATCATCACCAGCTGTCTGTTTATTGCAGTTTGGTTAGCACATAGAAAGGAGAGAGAAAGAGTGAGAGGGAATGGGTTAGGCTAAGATTAGGGTGAAAATGGAAGATGTAGGGGTGAATGGCAGGCCCTTTTGTGAGAGGCAGAGGCAGCAGCAGCAGCAGTTTCAGGTTTCAGAGTTGTGGAAGCAGAGGAGTGAGGAAATTATTTCTCTTATTACTACAACCCTATAACAAAAAGTGCTCCCAATTAAAAGCTGGAACAAGGAAATCATCACAACAAGGGTCTGAGCCTGGATCCTCAGAGGAACCCTCTTCATCCTCATCACCTGCAAATTCAAACCCAAAACCAAAATCAATTTCCGGGTTCAAGAAATGTAGCAGAAGAAGAAGAAGAAAATCAAGGCCAACAAGAACAATTAGAAAAAGAGCAACTTTATCTGCAGCACTTCCAAAATCAACAAGACCCACATCAACAACAGCTGCTTTTGTATGGTGGAGTAGACACCCAACACCAACAACAAGCAACAACAACGAATCAGCCGAAGAAACGGTCGTACCTGCATCCTTCAACGTCAGTGGGGCAAAACGTCGAACATGTGCCAGGCAGAATGGGAGAGACCCAGCAACATCAACAGAACCCAGCACCACCGCAGTCTCGAATGGGCCTGAGACACTCGGGAGGGGAGATCGTGGAAGTACAGGGCGGCCACATTGTCCGGTCCACGGGCCGAAAAGACCGGCACAGCAAGGTTTGCACGGCGAAAGGGCCGAGAGACCGCCGCGTGCGGCTGTCGGCCCATACAGCGATCCAGTTCTACGACGTCCAAGACCGGTTGGGCTACGACCGGCCAAGTAAAGCCGTCGATTGGCTCATTAAAAAGGCCAAATCCGCCATCGATGAGCTCGAACAATTGCCCGCGTGGGACCCCACTTCTTCCGCTTGGGCCTCATTGAACCAAAACCCATCCAAACGCGGTTCTATGGCTGGTTCTTCTTCTCTAATGGATGAACCACATATGCTTGAAATGGGTGGTAATGGTAATAATGCGAGTGGCAATAGTCATAGTAATCCAACTCACAATGATAGTAACTCGAGCTTTTTGCCGCCGTCGATGGATTCAGACTCTATAGCCGACACAATCAAGTCTTTTTTTCCGATGGGTGGTTCTACGGCGGCGGCGGCGGTGGTGGTTGGTTCTAATACGTCGCCGTTTCATAATAGCTTCACTCCGCCGCCGCAAGATCTGAGGCTTTCGCTTCAATCTTTTGACGACCACCCAATTCTCCTCCACCCCCAACACCCCGCGCCGCCTGCGCCGGCTCAGCAGGGGCAGCAGAATCAGGCCGACTTTTTCAATACGGGAATAGGGTTTGATGTTTCTTGGTCGGAGCACCAAAGAATGGTGGCGTGGAATAGTAGCGGTGACGGCGGCGGCGGCGGAGGAGGAGGAGTAGGAGGGTTTGTGTTCAACACGCCGCCCTTGCTGCAGCCGTTATTGTTTGGCCAGAACAACCAAAGTAACAACAACAACAACCACCAGTTTGGTTCTTTATCATCACAGAGGGGACCCCTTCAGTCCAGTAACACCCCATCGATTCGTGCTTGGATAGACCCGTCTTTAGACCACCACCACTACCAATACTACCACCAGAATCTGCCAATTTATCCGTCCTCGTTTGGCGGTGGCGGATTCACCGGGTTTCACATTCCAGCACGAATTCAGGGTGAACAAGAGGAACACGACGGCATTTCCGACAAGCCGTCCTCTGCTTCCTCTGATTCTACTCGCCATTGATATGATGACCTCAAAACACCCAATTCCTATCTCTCTTTGCAGGTATATCCGATTACCCATTTCTTGAATTCTATACCCAAGGTTCAAGATTTGAGCTTTTGACCTGATTTGCCTTCTTTTAAACTGTGTTGGCTTCATTAAACTGAATTCCCGTATCTCTAGCAGGTAAATCATTAATTCTATCCATTTCTTGAATTTTATACCCAAGCTTAAATATTTGAGCTTTTGAGCTGATTTGCCTTGTTTTTAGATGTTTTGATGGACTTCATATATGAATATACCCATTTCTTGATATTATACGCAATCAAGATAGAACTATAGAGCTGGTTTCCCTTGTTTTAAGCAACTGTATTGAATTCATATCCTGAATTCCCATTTCTTGAAATTACACCCCCAAGTTTCAAGATTTGAGCATTAGAGCTGATTTACCTTGTTTTTAGCTTCATTTCCAAATACAATGAAATTTATACCCAAGCTTCAAGATTTTAGCTTTAGAGCGGATTTGCTTTGTTTAAACTCTCGAGTTCATTTCCCCATGTTTAATGTACTGTTGCATTTAACTTCTCTTTCAGGGCTTACTCCAATGTCTCCCCCTGGGACAAACAAGAACTAGCTGTTAACATCACTGTAAAAAGGTTGCAAGAGAGAGGGAGATTTTGGTCAATTCAATCCAATGGCTGCTACCGAGGGAAGACGAAATCTGAGTGTAATTTCAGGTTTTTCGATCCCGGTTTGCTTACTATTTTAGTTGTGAATTATGTTCTTGTTTGATGTTTGAAGTGTGCTCTTTGAGCTCAACCTTGTAAACACTTTATGTTTGATTTGCTTTGTGTTGCTGTTGCTTAAGACTTTTGTGGTACCACTGTTTGTTAAATTCTCAGTTCTTGGGTTTTATGAACTACTACTAAAAAAGAACTTGTTTGTTATCATAAAGCTTCATCATTTGAATCCAGCACTGTTTTTGGAGTAACGGTGTTAAATCACCTGAGGAAGGCAAGCTCAGATGAGGGGAAAACAGGAAATTCCCCCCTAGTTTTTGGTATCTAAAATGCTTGTTTTTCCTGATGATATGATGTTTGATTTGAGCTGGTGGTTGCTATCTTAATAATTCCTAATGAGGAACCAATGGTTGTTTTACTCTATTTAATATGGACAATATGGGACTGTTTTGTTGCTTTATTGCTTTCTGGTGGAACAGTTCATGTCTCAGCTACTTCCTTAAACCTACAAAAAGAATTAGTACTAAATTACTAATCTTTTACATCTCTGTCATTGCTCAAGTTTTTGGGAACACTGGCAAGGAGTCATTTTCCATGAACAGTACCGGTGGTAAATAAGGGAGAGGTTTAGATGGTAGTAATCAATCCCTGAGTTCCTTCCACTAGGCCAAGTTTGGCAAATATTTTCCAGCTAGCTTTTCTATTAGTCTGTTTACTTTCTGGTTTTCGAAACTAATTAGGAGGACCATGGCTAACTTCAAAACTCTAGCCTCCTTGTTATCCATTTGGTTTTCTGTCTTTTGTTCTCGAACACAAAAACCTTGTTTGGCAAAGATTTTCCACTCGTTTGCAAATTTTTTTTTAAAATTAACCAAGTACTTCTGTACCTGGAAAACAAAAAGAAGGAAACGCATCAAGTATGTTTCTACGGTTCTTGAAAACAACTGCGGCTCAAGAACGAATAGAAATTACGAACAAAGCTTGTTTCTGTTTCGAAACCAATTTTTGAAATGTTTTTACGGAGTAGAGCCATCCAAATGCTCCGGTTGATCCTTTTAGTTAGAGAAGTGTTCCCAGAAAGTGGACATAGGTTGTGATGCAACAGGGATTGGGTCTAAATCACAAGGATCACAAAAGTTAGCTTAGTATGGAGGAATCTAGCTGGTTTGGTAGGTGAACCAAGTAAGGTAGACCCCAAAGTTGGGCTGAACTCCACGTTCAGCCTTAAAGAGGAAGAAAGAGAACCATGTTCTGTAAATTTCAAAATGCTCAGTTAGGGCAAGTGCAGCAAATTAGGCAAAATTTGAGCCAAAAATGCTACTGCATATTTTTCACTTTATCTACCCACATCTCTTTCAACACTCCAACATTCCTCTCTATTTTCCTCTTCATTCTTATCAAATACTATAAATATTATTATTATACATACTAAGTACATGTACATATGCCGGATCCCTCCAACCAAGAAATCACTGTTAAGATCATGGACGCTGGATCCCTCAAGGCTACTGCGAGTTCCAAAACAAACTGTTTTTCACCGGACAAATCAACGCTAACTATATCATCTCCATGAAAGAGTCAGGCCTCTCAAGGGGAAAAAAAATAAAAAGAGGAGATTGGAGCAATTGATAATCCAAGTTTTTGCTCGCGGAGCTCTCCATCCATGGAAGGAAGCTCCACTTAGATTTCAGTACAAAGCACTCCATTTTTTCTTCTGATGAAGTGCCTTTATAGCTAATCTGTTGCTGTTGCTCTTTATGGAAGTAGAAGTAAGGAAGACTACACAGGTGGATGGCACCATTGTGAGGGTAAGTTGGTCGCCAACCTATGGTCTAAAATCTCTGACAAGCTGGGTTTATTTCTTGTTGGGGAAAATGAAATTGAAAACACTTGTCTGGTACTGAGACTGCAAGGAGGAAATTTTCCAATTTTTTGGTGTCTAATTGCTATATTTCCTTTAGTGATGATTTGAAATGTTTGATTTTGAGCTGGTGGTTTTTTTCTCAATAAATGGATGTTTCCCTCTATTTAGATACTGGTTAAACTTATGATGTGATGCTCTGGAATATGAATGAAAGAAGCATGGTAATATGTACGGAAATTGATTTGGATCTCTAGGCCTGTCATCCCTGATGCCTTTCGGCTTTGATTTGGGGGGCACGGTTTTGCACTAAAACGTCCTTGTAGACATTGGTTCTTAGAGGTTTAGGAGGGCCACTATTTCAATGGTATTCTGAGCATAGCCACTTTGTTCATATTGCCAAAGGTTAAGTCTGTTTTCAATCATCCCCCGTCCATACCCTCAATGATTGGCAACTAGATGGGTTATTTTATTGTTGATGTTAACTTATGATGTGATCTCTCTCCCTCTCCCTCATAGTGTGTGGGTGTGTTGTTCTTTACTGCTTTCTGGCTGAACAGTTCAATCCCTCATTTACAAACCTAAACCCACAAAAAGAAATGAAAGAAAAACTGATCTTTCACATCTCTATCTCTGTCTCATGTTTTGGGTAGCACTTGGCGAGGAGTCATTATCTATGAAGCATGGAGATCAGTAAAAAATCCCCGTGCCTTGTTTGGCATCTGATTTCTAGTTAGTTTTTTAAGAGTCTCTTTTAGATGGTTTTGGTTGTGAAACTTTTAGGAGAGCCATATCGATACGTATCTTCTTTTTTTTTCCCTGTTCTAAAACACACAAATTCTTTGGCCAACTTTTTTCTGAACTTGCTTTGAAGCATATTTCATGAAGACGCCTCGTTTCCTCAAAAACCACAAAAAAAAAAAAAAATGATTTTGAAGAAAAACCGATGGCTTCTGTCTTCTGCTTTGAGGAATTTTTCTTGAAGACGACCCGTTTCCTACAAATACACGAAAAAGATGGGTTCGATGTAACAATGATGTCTTTTGTTTTGTATAACAATTTCTGGAAAGCAAAAGCAACCAACTCAGAAACCAAAATTTTTTAAATAGTGGCTACCTGAATGCTTTTGTTCATCCCTTTTGGTTACACAAGTGTTCCCAGAAAGTGGACACAGGTTTCCAAAGTTACTTCATTAAGGCCAGGTTATGGAGGAATCTAGGTGGACAAGTTGGGGTAAAGTGTACGCAGAAAAACCCTTAGGGGAATGTGATGAACACATGAAGCTCAATCATGGAAGAAGGGTACACAGATGGATAACACCATGTGTGTTGGGTACTTGGTCATCAATCCATGGTCCCCTACACCCATAAATCTCCTCTGCATTATTAATAATCTCTGCCCAGCTGAATTTATTTTCATTTTGGGAGGAAAAAAAATATTGAGAACACTTTTCTTGTATTGGGGCAGGAGGACAAAGGAATTTCTTATTTTTTTTAATTGAATAGGATTTTTTTTTTGTTTTTTTTTTTGGTACTTCGGAAATGTAGGAATTTGCTTATTGGTTGTGCTATAATTGTACGGAAACGGGGACTCTGTATTGCAACATGCACAACATCCTTGTAGTGTATAATCTGAGCCGTCCGAAAGTGATTTTAATTATAGTAACTTGCATGAACCCTTGCAACCTTATTAAGTATCCAAGTAAGCATGATTATCAGTTTCAATTTAGGACTTGTATATTATGCATAAAATGACCTATTACACATTTTATATACTCCTTACTTTAGGAAATGAGTACATGTACATTTTTAGCGTGTCTACCTGTTGTTGGAGGTTAAAAATTAGATGAATCTGACACTCGAGACATAAAAACTCTAAGTGCATGTGACATAGATAAATAATAGATGAGCACAACTTTGGAAATATAAAATAGGTTATGTATAATTTGTAGGAAAATAGTAGTTTATGAATACTACTACTACTACATGAAAAAAAATTGATGAATCTTTGTCATGGAAAGGGCCCTACATTGAGTTGCCTTTCGGCCACTGGCATTGCTTGTTTTCTTCCTATGCCAGCAATATATTAAGGGGAACTTGGTGGCACAGCATGTTGCATGATCCAAAGATCAATACGAAAGGTACCTTTGCCCCTTTGCCCTTTTGGTTGGTATTTTCAGAATCAAATCTTCCGTAGATCATTTGAATTAAGTAAAATTGCCGTTTTCATAGCGGACCAACCTATCGTTCAAGTCAGAGACTCCCATAATCCATTTTCTTGTTGGAGAATTACCTTCAACTATTCCTGTAGAGTAAGTAATAGTGCGGGATTGAAGGCAAATATCCAAAGCCATGTCGTACTCTTTTCAATAATTCATACTCGTCGAAATTTTAATTCATAAAAAAAGACTGATTTGCTGGAAATAGTTTTGCAGAATTTGAAAGATCCTTTAATATCACTCAAAACTTGATTCTTCCCTACAGAAATGAAGTAATACTCTTGAAATTAGTCTCACAGGTTTTCACTGTTTTTTTTTTTGGAGAATTCAAAACCTTCTATAAGTGAACATTTAACAGAACATAAATATTGCTATTCATAGAATTTTTCTGGCAGCTTCATTAAAAAACTGTGAGGACAAGGGAATCCCTTCCTTGCCTTTTGGTTCATCAGCTCCAGAGACTCCACATTTTGCCTCTCCAGAATCCTTGCTTCTCACCTCCTGTCATACGATAATTCTACTGATTTTTTTCTGCTTCTTCTACGGCGACTTGGGTTTCACCGAAAATTTTGATTTTCATCGGCAGTTGAGTTGTTGATTACCCTCTTGCTTCCCTATCCATTTGGAGCATTACTGGGGAAGAAACCAGAGTTTCCATGGAAAAATAAAAGCCTATCCGGCGCTGCTTCCGGCTCCAACCCCATCTCTTAGTAGGCCTTTGCCAAAGCTCGAACGTGCCTATATGGGATAGAGCAACTTCGTAAAGTTGTTGATTACAATCCCTCTGTCTCTTTTTAAGTGTGTTGCTTTGTAAACCCAATTTATTAAAAACACATCACCATTAAACTTTTCACATCATTTTTATGTCAACAATGCTACAAAATGGAATAGTCGGCAATAAAAAAAGGGACTGAGGGAGTACTGTTTTATGTCAACAATGCTACAAACTTCGAAAAATGAGTCCAGATTCATCGCGGTAGATTATGGATCCCATTCTGAATGAACGCGTTGATGCCAGAACAACAGTTTGGACACTTTATCTTTCTTTTTTTTGCTCGGCAACAACAGTTTGGTCACTTGCCTGCAAAAAAATCAATGTGCACTATAGTTTGCCCTTGTCAAATACTCCATGGTAAGAGAATGCATGTGACATGGTTAACGGCTGCTTCTTCTCTCCGGTGTATCCTCTTTGACGATTTCGTCTCTGTTTTCGCCACCATCCCACCTGCGAAGTCAAGTTTAATGACAATTTCTGAGGAATCAATTTTCCTTTCTCACAAGTCCACGTAAAGTTTGGTTAGCAACTTGGAAAAAAGTTTCTAGCTTAGGAGAGCAAAACTCAAAACAAGAAGTTCACTGTTTGAAGCTTATACTGCCGTGCAATAAAGGCCCAACACTACGCCCAAAATAGCCAAAAACGGCATTAGAAAACCCCCGGTAATAGCCCAAAACCTGCCGGAAATAATATTACCGGCAGTAAGAATCCCGCCTCTAAACGGCAGTCGTTAAAAGAAAAACAGCGGCAAAGACCCGCCGGAAAAAGTAAAAACGGCAGTCATTTTCCGTCGGAAATATTACCGCCGGATTTAATACTATTCCCGTTAAAATTAATTTCCCGCCGACAATGTTCATATTAACGGCATGAAATTACCGCCGGTAAAATTTGCATTAACGGCACGAAATTACCGCTGGTGATGTTCACATTTACTGCCGGTAATGCTCACATTAACGGCATGAAATTAATTACCACCTATATATAATCGATTTGCTGTAGATTTTAGCCATTGCAGCGGCATTACCATCCATTTAACAAAATGCACTACAAGCCCTGTACATATAAATTAATCCACATACTAATATGCAGATAAAAAAAAAAGCATCCACTAATAACCTACAAATTCCCCAAGCTGTCAAATACAAAGTCTAATAAAGCATTCCATTATATGTACATACAAACACTGAGCTAAAATTAGTCTGTCAAAAATTGATACCGTGTCACATTAACCAAGTACAAACATCGGTAATTAAAACGGTCAATATAAACTCCTCAAAATCAATGCGGTGAAGCTCCAACATTTTCCATGTAGCTCATGTACGATTTGCCAAAACATACAAGCCCAACTAGTCAATCGCCAAAAACTCCCAAAATAATGATCATGAAGCTCCAACATATTCCATATAGTTCAACTATATCTGATCATCAAGCTGCAAATGCAAACAATCGCAAGGAAAAATGTACAAAGTGAGGGACATACACGCGAAATTAATCATAACATAAGAAATTCCGTTTTAGGCCAACTATTTCCGGCAATCAGATTAATGCCGGTAATAAAACCGCCGGTAAAAGCAATATTTAGCGTAGTGGGAGAAATTTTTCAGTATCGAGCGCGTACGCGTGGCATCTGACGTGGTACCCGTGATGCCCTATCACAGCCGTCCATCTAAGTAATCGAATGATCCAGATTTTAAATAAACTCCTCCGTGAAAGTGGTTATTTAAAATCCGAACCGTCCAAATCATTTTTGACGGCTGGAATGCGCGCCGAGTACCGCCACATGGCACCCAAAATTTCTCCCGACAAAGGGTTATGTTTCAGAGGATACACTGAAGGTACTGATTCACAATTTAGTTACCTGTCAATGCCAGCAAATGAGGTCCTACACTTTTACATTTAGGGGGTGTTCCACTAACAAAAAACTGTACACCAAGACAGATCATTCTCTCACAACACATCACATAAAAAACCGTGAAAAATTAATTTTTTCAAAAAACTGGGTTAGTGGAACACCCCCTTAGTTAGCTTGAAATTTAAACCATGTACTTCTGGGACAATTTTGAAACCAAGAAGCATCCAACAATATGGGAGGCGTATTGATACTTTCCCCTTCTCCCATGTCTATAATCTAGCAAAACTGTGTTGGAAAAATACAGTGGCAATCACAGATTTCAAATAACAATTTCCTTTGATATATATTTATATGAACAGATTGCAACGAAATTTACAAGAACTGGAAATTAACAGAATTGGAAAAAAGAGAGATACAATTAGTGCCAAGTCATGTGTAACCATACTCTCCTTAACAAAGATGTGCCGCCTACTGTAAGTGTGTAGGATGAACCGACGTCTTCGTCTCCGGATACAACTGCTAGAACCACGGCCGACAGAACACCGCTATCGACTGCCTTGGCAAACTGAAACTTGCGTCTGCCTCTCTCTCTTAAGAACGATTTCTGGAATGTAATGTGTTGCATGAAAATCCGATGATACAACATATGACAGAGCTGCCCTTTTATAGTTGAAGGTGGAGCTGAAGTATTCAATACGTGAATAATGAGGGAGCCTCCCCATTCAATACGAGATCAAATGCAGCCAATGAATTCTGCAAATCAAAACTCCCCATATAAATGCAGCATTTCAGTTGTGGAAGAAAACTACCACAGAAATTTGAATGCCATCATATCTCATCATGGAGGGGTGTAAATAGCGTATTAACCAGTGAATTTGATCACGCGCATCACACACTTCGTGGGGTCCCTAATTCGGTTGCCTCGTAAGACCCTCCGAATGCCTCGTTTCATTCACACCGAATTTCCAACAAACTGAACCTGACCGGACTGGGGAGGGGATTGGTCGAGGTGTGAGTAAGTTGGCCTAGACACCCCTAACCGTCGAACCAAAAAAAGAAAGAAGAAGAACTAGGAAAACTGAAAACAAAAAAATGCAATATTTCCAGAAATTTTCAACTTTAGTGTTGCAAAAACTGCAGTTGTGCACTTTTCTGGAAAAAAGATGAAGAATTGAGAAAGGAGACATCTGGGGACTGACGGGGGAACTCATTAGTGCCTCTACTGGATGAAGTTTAGTTTAGTCTCAAGTTTTAAACTTATTTTTCAGCTTCTTCTGCGTTAACCGGTCAACAGAGTCTAGTCTGGGGCCAGTATTCTGCTCCAAGATTGTATCTGGCTCAAAGTACGTAGCTGATGCTTGCTCTCCAACAGAATGAGATTGAATCAAAGTCCAAATTCTTACCGTCCCTTTGACACGACGTGTGCAGATATTTCCTTGCCTAAAAGATGGACAATGGTTTAACAATGATGGAGGAAATGTAAGTTCAGTTATCTAAACATGTGGACAGTTAGTGAAAAGGGTGTAACAAGTTTATTGTCCAAGTTCAAAATGTCGCAATATACCATAGATGCCGGAACTTGGCAGAAATATCCTCATTTTGAATAAGTCTCAACAGTGCTACTCATCGACTTCTTTTCTTTTCTCTTTTGGTTTTTGCTCGGTGAAACTTGAAAGTCAGTGTTGTTAGCTATAGTTAGTGAGGTTTGAGCATCAGTCAAATTCATGGGAGTACATGATACCTACCACTCCACTTGCGACTCATCGACTTCTTACTACTGAGATACCTCCACTTTGAGCCATCTGACATTTTGCTAGTTGAGTGTACCTAAACAGGAAGGCAATTGAGCAGATTACAGGAAAATAACTGAACACACACATGCATACGGAAGCATGGGACGCGTAGATATAGCTGATAAACAAGACGAGCAACAAATCATAAAGAACAGTAAGAAAATCTGAGATGCTAGAAAATTCGGAAAGCAAAATGAGGACTGCGTAGCAGGTGACGCGAATTTACTGTACCATGTTGCATCTGAGTAGTCTTGTAAGTTGTAAATTACTACATCTAACTAAGTGATAGGTGTTCTTTTGGAATCTTGGACGCGAGCGTTATCACATGGTTCTATACATGATAATCCAAAAGCTTCTTCAGGTGAATGCAAGAAGGAGAAAAGGGAAGGCCTCATTAGAATTTGGGGGATAAACAAGCGGACACATGATATTGTTTAAGTACGGAACCGATTTCATAGGAAAAATCATGCGCGTAAGTACCTCGAACTAGTACTAAATTCAGTTAATCATGACAAACTGCTGAAGAATTATGACATAATGAGAGGCCTGGTTATATAAGATGAGCAATTGGCGACGTACTTTGATCAGAAATATGCATATGTTGATGAACAAAAGTAAGAAGAAAAAAGATGAGAAATATTCATGTGTGTTATGAAGCATGGGAGGAAGAGAGAGGAGGGTAGGTTGTGCAAGAGCAGTATCGCCATATCGGTAATTGATCCAAATACTTGGTCTAAAATTAATCCGACAATCAAACGTGCCTATATGAGATAGACTAACCTTTTTTTTTCCCTCAAAATTATTTCAGAAACTAAGTTCTACAAAACGAATGACTCTCATGGTCCGAAAATCAATCGGCGCGTCCCTCTTAAATGAGCAAAATTGCACTATTTTGAAATCCATGAACAGCTTTGAAAGAATGAAAATGTAAGATTCGAATTGAAAAATTATAATCCATAGGGAGCCAATTCGAACCTTGCTACAACTGCAAGGACCAATTGAGCTAAAGCCAAAAGAATAGAAGACCATGGAAATGGAACCAAAACAAATCGGAACAAAAGTAGTCCCGGCGGGGCTCGAACCCGCGACCTTCGGCTCATAAGACCAACGCTCTAACCAACTGAGCTACGGGACTCTTGCTCTTAACCTTGCAATTTTATTAACTTATACTCACTTTGTTTTTTTTTCCATGTTGCTTCCCAAATCTTTGCCCAGGAATAACCTCCCAGGGTCATCCTTCAGGTATCCAATCACTTGGTGATTTCTTTGAAGTCTGAGAAGGCGGGTTGGGAATAAAAAGGGCAAAAAAGTCAGTCAAGAACATATTCGAGTGTACACAGGTTTGAAAAAATATTTCAAGGTTGGGATCTAACCGAGGGTAAAAAATGGGGCTGGCCTCTAATTTTCTACTCTATAATTTCATTTGATGCCCAATTCCACTGAGGTTTTTAGGGTCTTTTTCCTCAGACGTTACAAATTACCGAAGGCTTGTGAAGAAAAGCAAAAAGAAAAGAAAATGGTATAACAGCTTCTTCTTTTATTTTATTTTTCAAAGAGCGAAAAATAAGAAGAAACAAAATTTATATTTTTAAACACGGACATGGCTACGAGAGAAGAAAGAAAAAGGAAAAACGAGGGAGTGGACTACTTGCAAAGACGTGATTTCATTGCACTCTAATGGATCAAGGGTACACTGGCGAAATCGACGCCCAAGAACCAACTCAAAGGTAGCAAGAAGCTAACCCAAGAGTAAAACCACACAAACCAGAGCCCAAAAAACACCTATTGGGCCAAAAACAAACCCTAAACACCTGAAACCCTTAAACACCAAAAAACCTTAATTAATCCTATCCACCCTACACACGCCGCCACCCCAAAACGGAGCAACACCGCCACCCAAGGACGCCGCCACCAAACAGGTGCCGCACCTCTGGAAGGAGCACTAGCTGACCGCCGACAAAGCGAAAGGCCAAACCTCCTGGAGATTTTTACTGTTGGTTAGTTGTTTAAATGTAAACAAGAACTTGAGCAGTATGTATAGCTTTCCTTTTTCTCTTTTTCTAACAAAAACAAAGATCAAAATCAAGAAGTTATGCCAACAAACATTGCTTATGTGAAATAATTTTCAAGAATTGGTTATGATCCAACCCGTTGAGTGCATAGATTCGCCAAATTTTGTAATATATCTTCGATTTAATCGTGATGTAACGTATATCATCTCCGATCATGAAATTAGTGAAATTAATTCAAAAAATATATATAAGTATGGAGAATTAAATATAAATGGAATCTTCTTAATAGATCTTCTATCTTGGCCTCATATCTTCTTGTATTTAGGACAACCTTAGCATCTGAAAATGACAAAACTGGTGGTGTAATTGAAGGCTCCACTGTCCTCAAAATTTTGTTTTCTTTCCAATAATTTAGAGATGGTTTGTTGTGGCTAAGGTGGGCCCATTTTTGAAAGGCAAATCCATTTGCCACAACATAGCAAAGATTTTGATGATGTTGCTCTCTCAAACTTGGTTTCATTCCCAGTAGCCTTTGCTCATTGGATCCAAAGCTTTCTTTATCAGCCATTCTATGATTGAAGACAAAGTGTCCTTTATGTGCCTTTGCTTGGCTTATTTTGAAGCTTTTTGCACAAATATTCATTACATTTCAATAAACAAAAATAATCAATAGATTGGTGAATTTGTTAGAACTTGGATCAATGATATGTTTGTTATTCAATCACTTGTAGAAATCAATGAAAATTACTCCTCAAAATTGAAGTTAGTAAGATAGTTTGTTAGAAGGTCAGCAAATGTTGTTGCGCACACGCTGGCGTATTCTAGTTTGTGAGGTTCTGGTATTCGATTATGGAACCTCCTGTTCGGTGGTTGTTTTCTTGAGAAAGATAACAGTGTGTCATGATGTACGGTTTGATTCGGCTCCTTTTCAATAAAATCTTATACCATTTTGAACCAAAAAAAAAATACTAAAAACACTGGCAATGACACAAGAATCAACCAAGCTTTAAAGATGGTAATGGCATTGATAATAAAAGAATGAACCCCACTCTAAAGATCGATTAACCACTTGAGCTTCGAAGTATTCTATGAGGGGGCTGCTGTCACTTGCAGGGACTGTCCCCCCGGTGATTCCCGTCCACTCCGGTATATATTGTTCTGATAATTGGAAACGTTCACTTCGAAGATTCTCGTCGAATAGAACAATTGTATCAAAAATTAGCTCAATTGGATATCATTAAGTAACTGATTCGAACATTTTTATCTTATAAAGAATGGATCCGAAACACTAGATCAAACCCAGTTAGAACCCATTATTTCTGAGTTATATATGTACCAATCCGACACTTAATGATATCCAACCGATCTTCGTTTTGCTACACGTTCGCCACATAATTGTTTTTTGTCAATTTACTTCTTCAATCCCCTCCTACTAACATTTCCAGAATGTACACCAAATTGTTGTGCACCAAATGTACACCTGGTTGTATGGGAATAGGACTCCGTAGCGGGTATCGCATAAATGATCGGAGTTGTTCAATTTATTTCAAACATGTCTTTAAGAGTCTCTATAAATAATCAGGTCATTCGGATGTCGGTGAGGCTTGATCGATTTTCGTCCCTAAAGCTCCATTTGGAATTTGAGGAAAGGAAAGAAAAAGAAAGGAGAATGTATTGTTCTTAAAATTTAGTTTTCTTATTTTCCTCTCACTTTCTTTCTAAACCAAACAAGGGGAGGGGAAAATTTTTAATTTTTCTTTCTCTTCCTTTCCTTTCCACTTGTTCCAAACAAACCCTAAATTCACAACGATAAAAATTAAATGAACTAATTAAGCTCTTAGCAATATCTGAAATAGATCATTTTTCTCTTACAAAAATATTTTAAACAAATTAAATAGCTCTAATCATTAGGACCCGCACAATCTGGTGTGCATGACCAAATTGTACGCCAACTTATTAATGACTCCAACATATAGAGGTTAACTTTGAAGATAAATGCAAGTTAATTTCTGGAACACCATGTAAATGTGTATATTAATCGAGTGCAATTTCGTTCACCCTCTTTTAAAAGGGTAGAAGCTGAAAAGGAGCAATGCCTCCTAAGTTCTAGAAAAGAAGAGTTTATTGCTAGTTTACTTCATTACTTTATCTTTCATTTTTACCAATATTTAGATAATTTATTATATATATATATATATATATATATATATATATATATGTGTGTGTGTGTGTGTGTGTGTGTGTGTGTACACGAATTATCCAGTCAAGGATCCCGGATTGAAGGAAAATAGGTGTTTTTAAGGGTTTAAACTGTATTTTTGTTTAATCCGAACCGTCCAATATGTTTAAAAAGTGTTTTCAAGGGTCCTCACGAGAAATCATAAAAAAAAAAAACAACCGGGAAGGGCTTGATCCATGCAGTTTTTCACAAAATTTGTACATATACAGTTTTATGAAAAACTGTTTAGATCAAGCCATTCCTAGTATTTTTTGGCTGAACACGTTTTAAACACATTGAACGGTTCGGATCATGAAAATTTAATCCGGAACTATGAGTCCCGGACTTAGGGATCCCGGACTAGATAACTCCTCTCTCTCTCTCTCTCTCTCTCTCTCTCTCTCTCTCTCTCTCTCTCTCTCTCTCTCTCTCTTTATATATATATATATATATATATATATATATACTCCCTCCGTTCCTATTTGTTTGTCCTCTACGAAAAGTCGTGCCACTTTTCAAATGAAAAAATAAAGTGTTTTCGTGTATCATTTTTCAAATTTTTTTACACCGAATTAAAGTACTCATCGTGTACTTTAATTCGGTGCGAAAAAATTTGAAAAATGATACATGGAAGCTCTTAATTTTTTGATTTGAAAAAAGGCAAGAGAGAGAGCGTGGGACAAACAAATAGGAACGGAATGAGTATATATTAAAGAAGAAAGACAGGCGTTATGATCCACCATATATCTACTTTGATCTTTCAAAGGTATATAAATTCAAAATGAATACAAAAACTCGATTTCAATTCTGTTAGTAAATTATGTTATTCTATTCCAATATGAATAGAATGGTTTACTTTGATGTGAATATGTAAGAATGGTTTTATTGTCTTTATATCATACGCACTCCTATAAAAATAACGAATCGATTAATAAAAGTTAGTATAATTTTTTTTATAAAAGTTAGGAGACGCACCAAAATGTTATAAATTATAGAAAATGTTACGAATCATATTGCTGAAAAGTGACGAAACACTACAAAAATGTTACGATTGCCGGATGAAGTGGCACAATATGAACCATACAATAAGTGCATATGGTACACACCTTTAATATTGGGTGTGTATTATAGCCATTCCCCTAAATAATCACTCATATTTTTAGATTCTACAAATTCATCTATCTAGACTAATAATAATAGAAAGGAAGACAAAATAAATAAAGGAAAGCTAAAATAATAAAGGAGTATTGGCCCATTCCCTCGTAAAAAATAGTACCAACCCCATTGCATGTTGTTACTTATCGAGTATAAAATAAATTTGCTTCTTTTTGGTCTACGAACAGAATTGTTCCATTATGATACTTCGACGTCTGCTCCATACCCAATAGATCTTAGGTATGGAAGAAATTCAAGAATGACAAATTGAGAACTGAAAGGGTCTTTTTTTTCATCTTGTTTTTGCAAGATAAAGGGATTAAAAAGGGAGCCTTGCCGGAGCCAAGAAAGACGAGAGTACTGTTTTGTCCCATTCCCGAAGAAAAGAGTACACCATTTTAACCAATAAAATTGAGGGTTTTGTTTACCCTCTTCTATGGATGGTAAACAAATTAAAGTATTAAATTTGTATTAATCCGTACTTATGTAAGCAATCAATCAGTAAAATGAACCAAAATAAGAAGATTACATAATCCGAGAGTCCAGCTGTATTTTCTTTTTCCAAATGGTATTAAAGTATGATTACAAATTAACAAAAAAAAAAAAAAGAAAGTACTAATTACAATTATTGAAAATTTTATTGATTGTTTCATAATAACGTAGTGATGTTTTTTCCTTTTCACTTTAGTCAAAGGTTTCAAGAATGATCACCAACATACCGAAGTCAAAAATGTCTTTAGGAAACTTCTTTTCCCAGTTTTGGTAAGAAAATTACCAAAAACCAAGAAAATACATCAAATTATCCAAAAGATTGTTCAATTCGCAAAACGAGAACTTCGAAATAACGTGAGATTTGCAAAACGAGAACTTCGAAATAACGCGAGTTGTCGGAAAAAAATTCTTATTTTTTGCTGCTAGTTACTAAATATTGTTGAGTTCTTTTAATTTATCAAAAAAAAGTGAATTTTTTGAGTTTTTTTTAACTGGACAATTTTTTGGACGAAATACCTATTTTTCGTTCCTCTTGAGGGATTTTGGGCTATTTGACTTTTTGGATTTTTCATTAGTTTTCCCGTACTTCAACGCAAGTCATTTTCTTCGTATGCATCAACTAAAAAGCTCAAATACTCCTAATAAAGCCAACATGACTCTTGTCTGTAATAATTTGAAAACAAAAAAGGTAAGAAAAATTGCACCTAAATACATCTTCGCACATTCACATAAAACTCTAGATTAAGTTTATAAACCTCACATATTTGCGTGATGGTAGAGGCTGCTACAGCACTTAGTGTTTTTTTTTTTTTTTTGTACTTATTTGATTTTTCGTGTTGGTTAGTTTTTTATCAACTTTTTGTGTATTATTGGTTTGTCTCGATGAGAGAAATCAAAAAAATTAAAATTAAAAATTATGATTGGAATTATTAATTTTTTGAATAAAACTGAAAATAAGTAAAAAAAATCTGTCATTTTTACTTAGTTTTGTCTTTATTAAAAAAAATTTGAACTTGGATCATAATTTTGTACTTTTAAAATTTCTCTAGTCACGATAAACCAATTATACATGAAAAGTTGACGAAAAAATCAACAAACGTGGAAAAAATCAAATGGAGACAAAAAAAGAAAGAAAAAGGCAGGTGACTTATTAAGCGAAAATAGAATCACTCCTAATATGGAGAGTGATTTAAGGGGTGAATTAGATGTCAGTAAAATCGCAGGGGCCCACAATTGATCCTTGAAGCTGCGAAGCCAGCCAGGGGAACCCTTAAATGCAACAAACAGGTAAAATATGACACTGCATGGATTTGCTGGCTTAGCTCCATTAGAAACAAAGAGTGGGAGAGAGAGAGGGAGAGCTGTGTCTCTCTTCTGAGGTGGTGGTGGCCCGGCTTAATGTGTGCTGATAAAGAGAGAGAGAGAGAGAGAGAGACTGACAGAGATTTAGAGAGAGAGAGAGAGAGTGAGAGTTCTTGAGAGGGAGTCGGTCTAGGATGGAAAGTAGCTAGTGGAGCGAGGATTTGGGCGAAAAATTAGATGGTAATATTATTCAACAAAGTTTTCAAATGGGTTTTGCGTTAGATTTGTCATTTAAAGTTTTTGAATTTCGAAAAATGGGTTCCTATTATTATCTTGTCATCTGATCTGTCTCTCGGACATACAAACAAACAACTGTGGTTTGAGAAAAATCCGAATCACTCAGATACTCTCTCTCTCTCTCTCTCTCTCTCTCTCTCTCTCTCTCCATGTACAGCACAATCTTGGCTGAATTATGGGTGGGTTGTTCTTCTTTCCATATAAGTAGCCGATCTTGACTCCTTGACCTGCGAGATTTTTCGTAATCTACAATTCAAGATTTGGGTTTTTCTTGCTTAGGTTCTCTTTGATTCCTCTAGATTTTGTGCTTCTGGCTTCTCCCCCCCAAAAAAACCTCATCAGATTTTGATTATTTAGATTTTGGGTATCTCCAAATTATGGTAATCTTTCGGATCAGTTTCTCTACAAAATAACCCCATTTGGTTACTTATTGACTACTTAGGTTCTCTTTGATTCCTCTAGATTTTGCTTTTGCCTTTTCTCTCTCAAAACCCGCATCAGATTTTGATTATTTAGATTTGGAGTATCTAAAAATTATATTGCTTTGCTGGATCAGTTTCTTAACATAATAGCCCCATTTGGGTTTGCTATTTAAGAATGTGCCATTTGGGTTATTGTAATTAGATGGCTGAGACCAGAAATGGCTCAAGAAGAACATTACCAGAGGTGTGGCAATAGCAATAGTACTAACGGTGGTGGTGGTGGTGGTGGTGGTGGTGGTGGTGGTGGTGGTGGTGGTGGTTTTGGTGGTAGTAGTGGTGGTAGTGGTTGTGGTAGTAACAGATCTTCAAAAAAGTTGAAGCAAAAAAAAGTGCCACAGAGAGGACTAGGTGTTGCTCAGCTTGAGAAGATTAGGATAGAGGAACAACAGAAGAGAGGTGCCTCCACTTTTTCACCCAATTCACTTGTATCACCTACAAATTCTTCATGCTTTGCAGTTGGCCAGTGTGCTCCAACCAATTTTAGGCAAGATTCACCATTTCCAGTCCCTTTACCTCCCCCTCCTTCAACAGATCTTTCTGCCCCAAATTCTGTTTTTAGACCTCCCTCTTCCATTCCCAATGTAGATCATTTACACCTAACCTCTGTTCCATTACCAAACCAGCCAAATGGGGGAGGAGGGGGGATAGGGTATCCGGCGATCCCGGGTTTGGGGCATGGTAATTGGCCTAGGCTGTGGAATGGGGACTACAGTCTTGAAAGGGAGAGCCATAGGTTGGATCAAAATGGATTTGCGGTACGATCGAATATTAATTCACCCTATGAATGTAACCCCCTTTGGCCTCCCCCTAGTTTAATACAAAAGGCACACCAATTTCAGCAGCAACCTTCTTCTTCATCAATGGTTAGTAAGTGCAAGTTTTTTTTTTCTTTTTTGGGCTTTTCATGATTTGGGATTTGCATTATGTTATTTGTGTGATTTGGAGAAGGATTTGAATTGTGTGCAACCTGCAGGTGGATGTCTCATTCGGCACTTCATCATCCTCTGTAATGGAGCCCCCTTCAAACCAAAGCTTTTATAGCAACTACTACACTCCTAAGCTGGCCGAGGAAGGGAAGGTAGGGTTCAACTGGCTCTAATTTTCTCAGCTTGTATCGGTTCTCCTTTATTATGTATCTGTAACTTTTCCTTTTTGGTCGAGATTCAATTTAAAAGTTGTAGAATTTATCATGGGGGTTTGAACATTGAAGCTTGAAAGCTAGTACTTCGAATGATCAATGTTTGTAGTTCAAATAATTGGATCATAAATGTTTGTTTTTCTTATAAACCACATCAAATCAAGCCAGACCAAGCCTTAAGTCCCAAATGCTTGATTCCGTATGCATTTTATACTTTGGTTCTCGTGATTAGTTATGAGCGCAAATGAAATTGCACATGTATGATGTACCCGAATTTTACTCAAAAATACTTAGAAAGTAAGATCAAGGCGTAGAATACTAGAATCAAAGATAGTGATGTGGGTGATATGCATGGGGAATCTGGTACTTTGTTTTTTGACCATTCTGGATATATGTTTGCTTTGTCGTAGATGGTTGGCACTAAGAGGCCATATCCCCCATCCAGAGACAATCAATCTGGCCCCTCTTTCCCTCGCAAATTTCTTCCTACCTATGTTCCTCCGATTGCTACACGAGATGTATCAAGCTCAAGTGTCACTAGAGGCACAGACAATGCTGAATCCAGCAACTCATTTTTCAGGTCAGTTTGTTTCTGATGAAATTGAGCCTCGCATACATTGTTGTCGTACTGGTGTGATTCTTGCCTTATTGACATTGTATTGGCATTATCTTCAGAGAAGCTCCTTCAAGCTCTACTTTCATGCCTGAGCTGAATCCAAACAAAGTAGCAAAAGAAAATGGAGGAAGTGAGGATATGGATGGAGATTTCCTCACATTAGCTCCTCCTACAACGGCTCTGCCACATCCTCGTTCGAAGCATAAGCTCTCTTCATTGATTTCAACCCCAACTAGCCGAGAATCATCAGAACGTGGGTCTCTGTCATATCAAGTGAGATAAAATGACAAAACATCATTGCCCGTGTTTTCATGTTTTCATTCCAATGGTATCATCTAATTGTTTCGTTACATTTTTCCAGGGAAGTGGTGAAGATCAAATTCACAAGCCAGGACCTAGTGGATCGACAATCCCAAGCTGGCCTTTCTACAGCTTTTTCCCGTCGGCAAAGCAGCAAACAGGCCAAGAAACAGCAGCTCTTAGCAGCTGCAGTGAGAAAGTAAGGGAAAAACTTGACCTAAATCTGAAGTTATAGAAGGGTTAGCCGACGCTTTGGTCCAAGAATCACTATACCCTTCTTTGTGGCCTTTTGGTTGGATTTCTGTAGATCTGGGGTTCAATAGTTGAAGTTGACATGAATCTGCATATTGAATGATGTAAGATTAAGCCTCAAATCTTTGGCCATTATGTGGGCATTGGGTGAGAGCCGAGATGTGAAAGGCTAGAGAGAATTGTAATAGACTTGTTTCTGTTTTGGGAGTTTTGGTTTCTGATGTATGGAAGTTTGTCTGTGCAACAGAGTGAAGAGTTAAAGCCTGTTTGATTTCTCAAAAAAGCTAGTACCTTTTGCTCCATCTTCAGTGAGAATATTTTTTTCTTCTGGTGAAATAGTTTCACTTTCCAGTTCTTGTGGAATAGAAACAAGAGCAAGTCCACCCCATTGCCATTTCCCATTGCAATAATTTGGCATATTTTTTGCATGATACAAGTCCACCCGTAGCCGTTTATTGATGCCAAAAAATGGCAATGCCATCTTTGGTGTCAAATCTGGTATCCAAAATGGCTATTTTTATTTCTCCTACTTCATCCAAGCCATTTGGTTTGCTTTGAAAAAATGAGATGAGTTTAATCTAAAGATCTGTATTTCAGATTGTGCCGAAATGGCACCGAATCAATGCAGCAATATTGCTATCTTTTGCTTTTTTGACACTATAACAAGTCAAAAAAAATAGTTTTGGCAAACATTTTGGCAGTAAATGATTGTCATTAAATTCGTATATTTTTATGGTGGGCACTCATGACTCGGTAGTAATTAAGGGATAGGTTTGTTTGAGAACAATTTTATCCATCCTCGGCGAGGGTATACTCATTCTGTGTATTATTATGATTATCGAAACTGTTGATTCTGTCCAAATTCTCTTGCTCGAAGACCACGCAAAAATCTAGCTTAATCAGAGATAGGTAACTGCTTCATCTAGGGTTTTATTTATCTTCTTTAAAATTCTAACTGAAAATATTGAACTATTAGATCAAACACTTACCGATATTGGGTTGTACTAAAATTTTGCATAGGCTCCTAACAAATGGATCTAAACAAATTGGACGGCATCGATTATGACACGGAATGAGTATACCCTCGAGGGTGAACAAAGCGAAGATAAACAAATTTGTTCGCACCTAAAAAATAGAAGGGATACTTAAATATTGATCCTTCAAATTAATGTAATGTTTTCGTCTCGTCCACCTTTTCAGTTTTGGGTTGTTTGTGTGAATTATTTGGGTTTTCAGTTTCCTTTGTTCAAAAAGAAAAACATTCATCTGTTGGGTTGGTGGATGAGTCAGGCACTCTGATTGGTAACAAACTCTTCTGCATGTGGATTATGGGAATCTGAAAATGCTTTGTCTTTGTCTTGCTCTGTGGGTCCAGAAAATCCGAGCACTATGTGATGAGTAATATGGCCAAACAGAATAGAATTACAGATATACTAGTATAGTATATCAAAAGTGTACACCAACTTGTGTGAAATTCATTTTGAGATCTCACGTAAATAATTAGAACCGTCTAATTTGTTGAAAACATGTTTTTAAGAGTTTCTAGAAAAACAAACTCATTCTAATAATGATAAGAGCTTGATCGATTTTCGTCCTCGAATTTTACGGGGGGAAAACTGAATGAATCAATGAAGCCTTGAATCTTGATCAATATTCGACTGAGTTTAATTTTTACAAGAGCCCGTAAGATAATGTTTTAAATAAATTAAACTACTTCGATTATTAGTACAAGACTCCAAAATGGATCCTTCAAAGGTGATGTATATTTGGTGTACCCATAGTTGGGCTCATACATTGTAAACAGGAGAGAGAGAGAGAGAGAGAGAGAGAGAGAGAGAGAGAGAGAGAGAGAGAGAGAGAGAGAGAGAGAGAGAGAGAGAGAGAGAGAGAGAGAGAACTGAAAGATGTCTGCCTGGTCGCTCACTGTGATTAGCTTGAAAAAAAGATGCTAAGTACACTGAAAATTACACCGAAACTCAAATTAGTGGTTCAACAAATATTCAAGTGAATCTAAACCATTAATTTTATGTTCGGACTAATTTTCGGGGTACCTAGCATTGCTAAAAAATAAATTGTAAACAATAAAGTGAATCCATCAAAAAAAAATTGGAGAAGGTTTTAACTTTTAAATTTTTTGCAATTAATTCCGAATCCAGCCAAAGGATATATATTTTGTAAAAAAAGCAAAATTCTTATATTATCTTTTCAGCCGTTACTAATTTTTTTTAGTAAAGAAGTATCCTACCGGTATGTGTGTATTTAGATATTTTAATAAAATAATAATGCCCATGTTTTAATACGTTGATTTTGTCATTGCCTCTTTGACCAGATATTATACATATCTCAGGCCATGTGACTCTAGACGGAGACACAAAGTAAAGGTAAAGGGTGAAATCAGAAACGGAGCTAGGATTTATACAGAAATGAGGTCGATCGAAAGTTCAAACATGGAATGTCAAATATGTACATGGCTATTGAATTTTTCATGTTTTCCTTACAAATACTTCAAAATTTGGGATGCAATCTAAGGAACATTATTCAAAAAAAAGGGGGGTAAAAAAAAAAAAGAAATAGCCATTTGACATGCATATACCACATAGAAGAGGAGGTAATTTATTCCACTACATAGCTATTTTTTATTTTATTTTTTGAATTTGAAGTCCGGGGAGATCGATATACTACATTATGAATAGTTAATGTGTATTGTATTTTACAAAGGGAATTTTTAGCAAGACCTTCCCACCCTTACCTTTACGTCCAATTTCTCAAATAATAAAATCAACATTTGCTAGAATCTTTCGGAAACTCCCAGTGAAGCAATAACCATGAACAAAAACTTAACTGAATTCCATAGACCTCTGCATAATGGCTCTAATGCCACATGAATAAACATCAAAACCCTCAGATTCACTTAATTTTAATGCCTATTATCTTATTTTGACATTCAGATGAGAGGTTTGTGCATAGCTTTCCAGTTAACTTAGTACTTTTTTTTAATCATTCAGGTGTCTAAGTCAGCTTGCTGACATGCACATCGACTAATTAGCTTGGATGACCAATCTCACCTTCCACTAGTAAGGGGCCAATTAAAACTAGGACAAAACCCCGTATGAACTGGCTACAAAGAAATCGATAGCACCTGAAAATTTTATATAGAACCCAAAACCTTACGAGATAGAGAGCAACACTTAAATCTCAGTCTTTGACCACCAAACCAACCACATTACCCCGCGTGTTTTTGCCAATTTTTAGAGATAGTGGATAACCATTAGCTATTACTGTAATTTAAGTTGATCAGAAATATCAAGTTGCTAGTAGCTTTGCTTCAATCAAGACATGGTTTTCATGCACTCAAAAGAAAAGAAAACAAAATCCGTCTAGGATATACTGATTAAGCTAAATCCCACTGTATCTTTTCCGACTATTGCAACTAAATTTTGGAGGTCACATACTTGCCAATAATAACAAAAGTTTCCCAAATAATCTCTACTCGAAGAGCCTCGTCGATTTTCATCTACATCCTAAAACTTTCCACAACCATAGCACACCAAAAGTTTCACCTGCAGGCACATTAGGCCTAGTTTCTGCAGTTTCCTCCCTTCGACGGTTGTCATGGTAGAATCAGCCCAAAAATACACCTTGATATAATTTGCATGATATTCCGATCCACCAGGCATCATTTCAAACAATATAACGATATCGCGAAAACAAAATTCCCTTTCGAGAGTAACAATATGCTTTTACAGAGCAAGAAAAACGAAAAAATTTAGTGTACAAAACTACAAATACAAGCTGCAATAGCGGGACAAGGAAAGGCCCCAAGAAAAACAAGAATTTCTGAATGTAAACACAATTAGCATAGAGCTGGAATACAAGAAACTACCAAGATCCCATCCAAAACTGCTCCTTGGGTTTTCTAGCGATGCTTTGTCCCAACTAAGATGACCTAATTTGACAGATATAATCTCCAAGCTAATCAACATTTGCTGCTACATAATCAGACCTACAAATCCTGGTTCATGTGCTAAGGTTGCAAAAAATTAGGGGACTGCCAAAAACGAATTGATTTCCTGTGTCAGTGAATAACCACCCTCTGGCCAACTTATTATGTACAAAGGAGGCCTTAATAGTACTGTAGAATGTCTACAGAGAACATTATTGTCCAGAAAACATGCGATTTCTGCCCCTACCTCGTCGTGCAGCTGAAATGTTAGTGATCAACGAGGTACCAAAGAGTCCTAACGCTTTAGCTCCCATCAACTTCAAGCCAAGATATCTTAGCAGATATGACAATCTGTTCTGATCCCCCTCCACCAGTTGTATCTCACGTGCTTGTCCACGAGATAATATCATATATAGCTGAAGTGGTTGGTTGAATGACTGGAGGCAAGTGTTCTCCGTCTCCCCTTTGCAGAAATCTCCGTTGCTAAATTCACTAACATGGGAACTTCCAAGGGTAACACTCCCAATCCCCATCGATCTTGCATCTTCCGTCAACGGGTCAAATACGAATAAAAAGTTTCCAAATGCTAAATCAGGCTTCTTGAACAGGTCACCGAGAACATCATTGCTTGGTACAACAGGCTTTTGTATATACTTCCTAGGATTATTTTGACCACACCTTGAGGCTCGGAAAATGCATGAAGCTTCTCTTAAGCCACTCAAGAAAGCACCATGCATGGTTGCTGGATATTGCCGATTTGTCGCCTCACCAGCGAAAAACAGCCTGTTCCCAACACTTTCTGCAAGTACATCATAATCACGGCCGGATGATCTTACTCTGACATGAGAATACGAACCATATGAAAGGGGATCACTGCCCCACTTTGTACATATCGTTTGAATTGGATCAGGCACATCAATGCCCTTTGGACCATATATACCTGTGATATCAGTTGTATAAATACGTTAAATAAACTTCTCTAAAGGGAGAACCGAAACAAAACGAGAAGTACCAAAACTGCCCTAGTCAAAAAGAGGATGACACCAAACATAAGGAGAAAATCTACTATATAGTAAAGCACAACTACTTTTCGTGGTTAGAGAGACATTAAATTTTGAAGTGACCCAATAAAATGCAATCTTTTCGACAAGGAAACTCAAAAGTGGAAATCAACAAATCCCCATATTTTTGGGGGTTATTTCCAGATTCAAGAGGAAGCATAAATCTTGTTTCCCTCCTAGATTCAATGGGAGGCATAAATCTTAATTTCCCTCCTATTCCAAATCGCACACAGACACCCTATGTACTCCCTCTATCCCGCAAAGATGGTCCATTGTTCCATTTTGGGATGTCCTAAAAAGATTGTCCATTTTGAAAATTTTCCTAAAAAGTATCGCAAAATTTACGAAATAGGCGGAGGGAGTATTAGTTATAGAAATGGTTGAAATACTTCCATGGGGCTAAGCCAATCCACATCTCAAATTCAAACTTATCTAATATATAGCTATGTAACATGGATACGGATACGGATACGGACAAGGGCAAGGGACACAGTATATCCAAAGAAATGGGGACACGGACACGGCAGGGGCCAAGGAAAAAATAAATAAATACTTAATATTAATTTTACTTCAGCGGAAACATATGTATGAACATGAAGCATCAATATATGTTGATAAGCATCATATTACTCTTTTAAGACAAATATTTGAAGTAATACACATTTATCCCCCAAAAAAGTTTTAACAATTGCATGTTTAACCGATGTTGTGTCCCCGTGGTGTCCCCCTTGTTCTCGCAATGTCCCTCCCATATCCCCGCCGTGCCCCCCTAAAAATTTGATTTTTAAGTTCAATGGACATGCCACGTGGCGTGTTCTATACGTATTTTGCAATGTTCCCTAAGTGTCCGTGGGGACAATGGGACACGTTGGCCTCTAGAAGTGACAATGCTTCATAGACATATACCATTACAAACAAACTTTTAAGTTTAAAGATGTTTTTGATTTTCTAAATACTAAAAAAATTATATTGGTTGTTTCATTCAAATCCGAAAATTCAAATGCAAAATTGTTATTGCAAGATATACTACCTCATTCAACGGCATTGTAGGTTACACTTTCATTATATCATAATTTTTTACAATTCAAATGAGTATAGGGGGCATAACAAAACACACTACAAATAGGATTCTATGTTAGATGTCGAACAATGGATCTCTATATATGACCATATCATTTTTAGCACCATCTATCTAAACTTCCTATTCATTCACCCTCAATTCAAAATTTCCTATTTCTTGATTCGTAGAGGATTGGAACTATGCCTATAAATTAGTCATTCCATTGATGGTCTTTGTTATCAAAACATTTATGGATTGCAAAAGACTGAAAGAGAAGTTATTAATTCAATAATTAATGTTATACAACCTGTACTATACTAAAAACCATTATACCAGAGCAGACCAAGCCTTATATCCAAATTACTTGGGTCGACTACATGAATCCTTTTTCTCCACTGAGCTCTGTCAAGGGCTCCTTGTTCACTCAAACCCATTATACTCATCTTTGAGCACAACCGCATCTAAAGTCAATTTAGGTCTTCCTCTCCCCCTAACATTACTACCAAAGTTATCATATCCGCCCTCTTAGCTACTGCACCTACAGGTCTATGGTAGACATGCCCAAACTACCTTAGCTTATTTTCCCTCAACTTCTCCTCCATAGGTGCTACACCTACCATCTCACAAACCGTTTCATTTCTAATCCTAACTCGTCTAGTCCTACCACACATCCACCTCAACATTCTCATTTCAGCTATACTCACCTTGCTCACCTGTTGTTTCTCAACATGCCAACATTTTGTCCCGTAAAGCATCGCTCGTCTTATGGCAGTTCTATAGAATTTTCTCTTCAATTTTGTGGGTACCCTCTTGTCACATAGTACACCAATAGCGCTTCTCCACTTGAGCCACCCCACTTGGATCATCACTGCAATCTCTCCATCTTTACACATAATTGAGCCTAAATACCTAAAGTGGTCACTCCTTGGTATCTCTTGGTCTTGGATCATCACTTTTTCTTCACGCGCACTGCTGGTACTTCTAAACTTGCACACCATATACTTGGTTTTACTCCTACTTAGCAGAAAGCCCTTTGACTCTAATGTTTCTCTCCAAATTCTAATTTAGTATTAACACCTCTAGCAGTTTCATCTACGAGGACAATATCATCTGCAAACAGCATACACCATGGGATATCCTGTTGGAGTTGTCTCTAATACTAAAAACCATTATGAGGTGCTTAATTTAAAAGTCCAATTATGTTTTCCTTATTTTCTCAGTAATTTTATGTGCGCTACAAAATACATTTGTTGTAGTTTCATTGGCTCATTCCGTAATTGATGTGAAAAGTTGTTCCAAATTCTATCAATTATGCACCTTCCAAACCAAAAATAAGACAATTTTTCAAAATTAAATCCTTAGGTCAAAATTACACATTGTCTCTTTCTCTCTAATACAAAATAAAACTGTCACACAAAATTTGCTTTAAGAGTCACCTTTGCTAAGACCCCCATTATTTATGGGATTGTATATCAATCAATACATACGTTATAATGTGTTTGTGCCTTCTAATCCTTCAAACCCCAAATCCTAATTTTCTATTATTTTGAATTGTTTTTATTGTTTGAGAATCTAAGAAACCAACAAAAAGACACATGTTGCCAACTAGCCCATGGCACCCCTCCAAGTTCTTCCACTTTACCCTCATCGTTCTTCCACTCTATATCTTCTTAGAATTTGAAATTCGGTAAATCCACTCCAAAACTAAACCTTCCGGACCACAACATGGACAAATATAAAATATTGCGGACCAAAAGTATTTTGCATTCAATGTTTGATCAATTTTAATACTCTAATAACTATTTTTTTTTTCCCACATATTTGTAATTGGTGTTTACCGTGTTTGCTTACGTCTTTTCCTTCTTCTAAGCTCTTTCATGCCTCAATTTCTCTAGGTGGTCCCGAGACTACCGACAACATGCCTCTCAGGTAGTTTCGATCATTTAAAATAAGTAATGAAAGATTATTTGACTTACTTCTCTTCAAAGATTTTATCCTTCCCCTTTACGGAATACATTGTCATTATATGCTTTTGGTGTTGGGGAAAAAAAAAAACATTTCGCAAGGTGAATATAAGAAAATGAATGTTACTGTACCAAAATAAATAGTTTCTCATTATGTCATGCCTCCTCTAGATGAATAGACAAAGATATTGGGTTGAGAATTTTGGATGAATTGAGAACTGGAATTGGTGAAATGGGTAGAAGATAGCAGTAACAAAGGTGGGTTATTTATGTAGGATCAGAAATAAATATTTTTTGTGTTCTCGTGCATCAAACAGGCACAACGCTAGTAGGTTTGAAAAATAATGATAAGGTCTTCGTCTTAATGTCTGTTTGAAGTTCCAAAACCATACAATTACATACAACATACCTACACATGCACAGTCTTGTTTCTATAACATATGCATACACTTCATTTTTTAGTTCTTTGCTTCAATAGAAGGTTAGTGTTTGTTCAACTCCACACTTCAGGAGTAGTTTTTAATACGTTTTCATTTGAGTTTTATGTTATCGCTTATTTTATCTATTACCGGTTTTGAATACTACAAGGTTTTTTCATTTTCACCTTATTTACTAGTTGTGATGATCATACACATAATCTATGGGCTTCTTCTAGGAGCCTTCCACAATTTCAATCCCTCAGTGTCATGCGCCTAATGCTTACTTTAATGGTTGATAAATGATTTATATTTTCTTCTCTTTTTTACATGCTTCTTGAAGATCTCCGTTCTATAGAATGTTTTAGTGTTCCGAAAGCAACATGATTGGCTTCATATCATAAATGATTTTGTTCTTCACTATGGACTAGTTTGTTATAGCAGTTAATTTTTCTTTCTTTATCATAGTAGATTGGAATCCACCAAATACCCTATTGTTTTGATATGGTTGAAAGTACATTTCAGCCTCCCATGTTTTATGTTTCCCTTACAAACTTCCATCTTTGGTTTTAGATTGCTTTTACATGTTAATTTTTTATGTAAATAATGTGATAGTTTAGGAGGTGGTTTATGATATTCAATTGATGTAACAGTGAGCGAGCTCACTCTCTGATTATGACAATATTGAATAGTTTAACTCATGTTCAGGTTGTTTTTAAATTAAAAATGTATTGTGGGAGGTATTTGCTTCGAGGAATTGAAGCAGATAGAGAGAGAAACTTCATTTTTTTTCCCGAATTCTCTATGAATCCTCTCCAAGTCATGATCATAAACAAGCTTATTTTAGACTTTGACGATATAATTATTGGAAGAAGTTCACGAAGTAGATTGATTTTTTTAGATCAGATTGTGTTGTTTAACTTTGTATTCTTGAACATATGTGAGACCACAACAGACTACACCAACGTAAAATTACGGGCGGAAATCTATTCACTACCTTGCAAAAAAGAAAAAAGAAAAAGAAACCTTTGAAGTGCAATAAGAAATGGGCTATTTTCACCTCCTTTAAATCCCGTGTGTGATCTTACTTCTCATGAAATACTTAATGTGAGTAGGGCTACGATTTTAAGTGCTTCTCATGTTGATACACTCTATCACAGCGTAGTCGAAATTCATTAAATAATATCAGATTGTGTTGATTAGGAAAATTTACATTCTTCATGTTGTGCGTAGCACTGGTTCAGCACTAGTGTTTAATTATGCTCGGTGGTTATTCTTGGGTATGGAGAATCTAAAAAAAATTCCAGGAATGTTAACTTATTAAGGAAGTTCGGATTTGCTAGGATTCTACCCCTTATTATCTGTTCAGATTATGGTAGTTTGTTTTTCCTAGAGGTCGGCCATAAGTAATGGAGTTCCTTGGATTTGATTAAATTGAGAATATGTAGAATTGATATTGTTTCCCTCTTGCCTTTATTCTCTCCTTCTCTGTTCTTCTCCTTTTTATTTCATATATTCTTTTCTTCAGATTTCCCATATCCAAACACAATCACCATGCTTAAATCAAAATTCTATCCTTAAGTTCCATATAATGAAACCAGACTACAAAAATACAACATCCACTAATATTGAAAACTTATAAAAGACACAGGTTTTGTCACCTGCTGTCTAAACATGTGGAGTACCTCTAAGGATGCTTAGAACATCATGAAGCAAAGTGGATGGATCTGTGCATTCAAAAGATTGTGCAGCATCCCCAGCTACGAGTGCAACAAGCACTGGACCCCCAGAAACAGTATGGTAACTGTAAAACAAAAAGAACTCTCCTCGTCTATGGCTATACTCGTTAAGACAGCCAAATGTATCCAGGTCTTCACCCCAAAATACACAAGGAAATACCATGGCAACCTTATTAAGCAACCCGAACCCTAATCTATCGATTGCTGCAAGCTTTCTTTCCGGTAACTCAGGCTCAAACCTGATGCTCCTTTTCTTCAAAACCCCAAGAGGAACAGTGCATAAGACCATATCTGCTTGAAATACTTGGTCCCCAGAAACCACCTCAACACCGTCATTTCCATATTTTATAGAATGAACGGCCTTTCCATAAAAAATAGGAACCCCTTCACTTAATGCCTTAATTAATCTCCAATTTCCACCAGCAAGAAAGCAATGATCGCCACCCATTTCATAAGGATCATCTTGATCCCAATAGGCAGCAGAAAGATTTGAAAGGCAACCGGCATTCGCATATTCCAAGTTTGCAAAATGCCAATCAAGAAGTTGTCTCTCCTCGGGACTTTTAGCCACAGCATACAATCCCTTAAGTGTATCCAAAACCGAACCCAAAGAAACATCATTTGCCAGCCCACCCATTTTTCTCAGTTCGGTTACTTTATCAAGTAGCTTGTTGAAAACGAGTTCAATCTTGGAATCGACTTCCTTATCAACAAGGTCCCCATTAGGTTTGTACAAAGGGCAATTGTCTCGAACCTTGTGAAGAGGAATAGAAAGTTGTCTAGCCAAAACTCCCAAAGGATTTGCATGTATACCGGTAATCACGCTCCCGCCAAGTTCTACAGCAGCATATTGACCATTTTGCCCCATCTTTTGAGTATAAACTCTACCCCCAGGTCTATTCCTGCCTTCAAGCACAACCACCTTAAAACCAAATGACAAGAGCTGCCTTGCTGCTGCCAACCCAGAGAGGCCTGCACCAACTATAATCACAGACCCTTCATTTGCCTCTTCTGGAATATGAGATGTGAATGACTGAGAAACCCCAAAATTTATGTACCCATTGTACAAAAGAAAGTCATAAGCTGAATAAATCAAGTGTTCATATTCGTTGCTAACAGTTTCCTTAATTTGTCCTTTCGAAAGCCATATCCGTACATTATCTCTCCACTTAGCGAGAATGTGGTTCCTCACGACAATGTAATCGTTTTGCTCTTTCCCACCTAATGTACTCACTACCCCAGCATTGATTTCCTCCTCAAGCAATGCGTCAATCGGGAAGCCTAAAGAGAGGGCTATCATGGCCTCGGTTTCCGTTTCTTTCTCCATATCTTCCCTTGTTCGGCTCCTCTTCTTCAAAGAACCACCCAAATGCTTATCTATGAGGTCATCCATCAAATTCTCATCGTAATTACGCACACCCACTTTCTTTCTCAATGACCTCTTCAAAACAGATCCATCTGAACCCGGGGTACCCATTGATCTTTCCCGAGTCATTCCCCCTTGCTAGACAACTCAATTCAAAAAGATTTCATTCGCAACTCAATTAACAACCCCAAACACACCCATAGAACAATTTACATTACCAACCACCAAAAGGGTATGCTTCTTTATCAACTCCACAAGAGAACTTATTAAGAATTACCCTATACTTCAACTTCTATTACCATCTTCTAAAAATAGATAACAACTTTAACACCGAAAGAATTCAAATGAGGCCTCAAAAAACACGCGAATCAATGCTCTAAATAATAAACCCATCTTCTATTTAGTGGAAACAATTGATTCAAGCCCAAGAAAAAACTGAGACACCACCACAATTATGCAAAAAGGTACGTCCGCAAATTTTGCTTACGGAAAATAGACTAAATTGTTCATGCAAGAATTCTTGAAGAGGAGAGAGAAGAGGGGAACGTACCGACACGATCGGAGTGGATTCTCTTATTGGGAATTTTGAAAGACGATTGATGAATGGAAGTTAGGGTTTTTTTTTCCACCTGGTGTTGCGTTGGAAGACGTGTCGGCGAGTCGACTCAGTGGAGGGAAAAATTATTGGAGGGAATTGCAAACGGGGCTTAAATTAAGTGGGCCTAACTTGTGGACGGGTCGACGCTGGAAAATTGTAGCCCAATAACTATAGGCCCTTTCTTGGAGACCAACTGTAGCGAACCCACAAAAATTGTGAGCCCAAGCCCCAACGGTACATGAAATTGGTTGATTAACTTTCATGTTCATAAACTTTGATAAATAGGTTATGACCTCAGTCACCTACTCTTCAATACGACCATTCGCTCCCGTTCTCATTCCACGCTTCTACGGATGTTAATAGTTTGGAAAAAATTTAGAAGAAGCTTTCATGGTCGCACTCACACACGAGCACATTATGTGTCACTTAGGTTATGACTATATAACACGACGATGCTAATGAAATTACTGTGTAATTAGGACAATTAACTTATAAGAGATTTTATACACATGGTTTCATTTTTAAACAACTATGTATTGGCACTACATGCATGGTTCAATGCTCTTGACATAAATTAAAAAGAAATGAACAAAAAGGCCCTTAGCTTAACTTAAGCCATGCCACCATTTAGTTTCTTCATGCTAGTTCCGAGTGAAAAATCCCATTTCTACAAATAATACGAATATGAAACCAAATTCATTGGCTTATTGGTTTTAAGTCATGCATAACCACTTCGCAACCCAGCGTAGAGCGTAGCTCAAGTGGTAACAAGGATGAACTGTAAACCCAGATATCTTGAGTTTGAAACTTGGCAATCTTTTGGGGCCAGACTACAAGAGAGAAATTTCTTGTGAATTCCTTAGTCCCGGCGTGAATGACTTGCCTTTGATCGGAGTGGAGAAATGAATAGTCGAGATTTGTGTAAGCTAATCTGAACACCCCTCGCACTGGCTAAAGAGTTGACAAAGTAAATACATTGATAAAAAAGAACCTATAGAGCAATATTCAACAAGAAATCCAAGCCAAACCATTTACTTCCTAGTTCCTTCGAACTGTGGTAACATGGGGCAACGCTACCGGCTACACCCAAACTACTGGGTAAGGTTTGTGACCCCAGCCTAGCGTGCAAACTGCAAAGTACTCCTAGGTAAGGTTTTTGTTAAAACAAAATACACAACTCTATCTCTCTCTCTCTCTTTCTCTCAGGGTATTTGAGTCATTTTACGTGCACTCTGACTAATCTTTGGCCGGGGACTCAATCTCACTATCCACTAGCACGGAGCTCGATTAAAGCCAAGGCCATGCCATGTATGAACCATGGATTAACACATAAGAGTTGATGACACTGGGAGCAGTGGCGAGCCAAAAATCGAAGTCGGAGGGGGCCGGATTATGAAAGAAATCTTCGTATGATAATTTTTTCAGGACTAAATCCAGTCATTCGAGTTTTAATGAGATGGTTTTCATAAATTAAAACATTAGTCACAAGTATTTTTGTTATCATATCACTCGACGAACACAATATCATTATCGCACAGTATCATTCACCATAATTTAGCATTCTCGAAATAAAAATTGTCTTCTCGAAATAAAAATTGTTCTTACTTTTTTATTATTTTCAAAATTGTATAATTCTTTTACAAATATCTACAACAACAAAAAATATGTAAAATATACTCCAAAATAGGAAATCGGGAGGGGCCGGGGCCACCCGGCCCCCAATGTAGCTCCGCCACTGACTGACTGGGAGGTTTCAAACCTAAAAGTACCTTAGAAGGAAACAACACACATCCTTTTTAGAAACAAAAAAGAAAGCTATCACCTTAAAATTGTTTGTGTAAAGAAAAAACAGGGTTTGAAATTTGAATTGACAAGAAGGTATCTCATAAAAACTTGTTTCACTCAAATTTTTTGTATTTTTGGTTTCGGTGTTTTTGTTTGTTTTTTCTAATAGACACATGTTTAATTTTTTTAATTAATTACCAGTCTCGATGAGAGGAGTCTAAAAGGTAAAAAATTATGACCAAAGCAAAAAAATTCACTAAAGACGAAAAATACTAAACAACTTGTATTTTTTTGTCTCAAGTATCGTCTTATATGAACTTTTTCAACTTTGGCCTACATTTCCATACTATTCTGATTTCTTTCGTCAAGATGAACGATTAATTCCAAAATTACCAAAAACCTAAAGATAAATTACGAAAAGTAAAAAATACCAAAAAAAAATACACTGGCCAAAAATTTAGCGGAAACTCACTGAATTTCAAGTGGGTATGTGAAAAACTGAGATTTGAGAGAATTTTTTGGTGTGTTAAAAAAAAGTACAATATAGGATAATGTAAGGCTCTCCAGATCGATCTCGTCTTCCTATTTACTTGTTTGAGACCAATAGAATCATTTAGCACATTATTTGAGATCCTTTTTTTCTTTTTTTGGCTGGTCAAGAGCTAACTTAGAATGAGAAATAAAAATTGAATTGACCTTATACAATTCATAGTTTTAATTCGGTTGAATGTAATTCAAACTTGAGAAACTTTTCGACCCCATGAATTTATATTCCAGGAATCACCAATAAGTCGGTAGAAATTGAGGCCGACTCACAAATCTTTCTGCCATTAGAATCAAGGGTAGCTATGAAGGTGGTGTTGGGCAGAAGTTTGTTGATGCCAAGAAATGGCAATGCCGTCTTTGGTGTCAAATCTGGTATCCGCAATGACTATTGCCATTTCTCTTGCTTCATCCAAGCCATTTGATTTGCTTTGAAAAATAAGATGTGTTTAATCCAAAAGTCTGTATTCGAGATTGCTCCGAAACAGTACAGCAACATTACTATTTCAGACTGTTTAACACTACAACAAGCCAATAAAAATAGTCTTGGCAATGAAATTTTTGCATCAACTGGTGGATTGCTCTAACACATCTACTTGGACTCTTCTCACTGTGAGTATCCAGCCATAGGCCTCTGCATAATGGCTCTAATGCCACATGAATAAGCATCAAAAAGCCTCGGATTCACTTAATTTTAATGCCTATTATCTTATTTTGTCAATCAGATGAGAGGCTTGTGCATAGTTTTACACTTAATTTAAATACTTTTTTTGAATCACTCGGGTGTCTGAGCCAACTTACACGCACATCGACTGATTAGCCTAGTGACCAATCCCACCTTCCACTAAGGTGGCCAATTGAAACTGTGACAAAACCCCATATGAACCAGCTACAAAGAATTTGATAACACCTGAAAAGTTTATATAGAACCCGAAACCTTACGAGCTAGGGAGCAACTCCAAAATCTCAGGCCTTGACCACCAGAGCAACCATTGGTGCATTTGCCAGTTTCCAACACGAGTTGCTTCATACGTTTCAAAAAAGAAGTTCGTATACACGGTCGACATGTAAGGTAATGTAACCATGGCTTCTCATATATCAAGAAAAATTACTCTCATAATGTAACCATGGCTTCTCATATATCAAGAAAAATAACTCTCATAATTCATCACATTTTACAATTATCATTGTGACTAATCCAGAAAGTCTTAAGAGAGACAGAGTTATGAACCTATGACCAGCCAACAATATAGTCAAGAACATATACCAGTGCCAGGGAGAATGGATAGAGAAGAAAAGCCACCGAAGACGTCCAGAGTGGGAAGGTGGTGCGGAAACTGGCGAATGCACCCATCAAAAGGCAAACAACAAGAATAACCAGAACTTCTGCTGAGAACTCCCAAGTCAAGTCCCTGATGTAAACCAAAGCCAGGAAGATCGCTAAGCAAAGGAGGTTGTTCATCGTTGCTGCCCCGTATAACTGCAACAGACAATTAATCAGACAGGATCAAAAAAGATAAAAATGGATTTTTCTGCAAGAAAATGGTAGGCCTGCGTTAGGAACATAGGATCAATCCAATCCCTCCACAATCCTCCGTAATCCAAACACTGCCTACAGCCAGAATTAGGAATTGAATTTTCCCTCCACGCGTGTTGGGGCTGTATTAAGATCAAATTTTACCAAGAGAAAGGAAGATGAAGTGGATAGTAATGAGATAAATGTAGCTTTTTCACAGCATTATCTTTCTTGCCTCTTCTTGTACACTTTCTTCTTCCCTCTTCAAATCCATGATCCGGAACAAGAACTAGATATATATGTCATCGATATCAAATCCGAAATGGGAAACAAACCTCAGAGAAAGTTAACGAGGCAGATCTCATCCTTTTCCGGCTAGCAAATATGATTGCCGATACTGACTCACTGGAGTTGGTAACCAAAGGCAGCACGATAAATGAGATGAAGAAAGAAGGAATGCTAGTGGCATCGGAGAAATTATCAACTGCATCTACCAAAGGATCCGCAAATGCAGCTGCAAGGAGAGTCCCCCCCAACAGCAAAAACGATGCTTTAATAGTGGTCCACTTGGATTTTTCCACGCCCTCGACTGTTTCGTCGCTTTGATCCCCCAAGAGATCATGCTCTCTCTTCGTTTTCTGTAAATAGATGACCCTGATATCATAATTCTCAAAGCACAAACATCAAAGCAGGGACCGCGAGAAAGAGAGTCCAAAGGGATCATTTGCCCCTTTTTAAGTTCAAAAATTGATCGTGGAAATCATGAAATTTATTAATTTTGTCCCACCAAGTCTCTGTTTGTTACTTACCGTTATAGTTTTTCAATGTGTTGCCCCCACTACAAAAGTGCTAGAAGTTTAACACAGAACGACATACCTGGTGGAAGTCGTCCAGATATTTCATTGTGTCAGCACCAGCATTAACAGAAGCTGCCCCAGAGTGCTTTGCCTCTCCGAGCCATTTTGAGATTCCATCGAAGAACTCAGGAAAATCGATGATATTGTCATGAGACGTGTCGAAATCATTCATCACTTTCTTCATAGCATCATCCTCATCAAAGTTAATCTCATCAAACCGTACACCCATTATAAACGCTCTCATTTCAGGGAATGAAATTATCCCATCTCCATTCCCATCAATTGTCTTAAAAAGCCTGAAAAAATATATATCCAACAGTCAGAAAACGCGAGAGTGTGCTATCAAAATATCAGGAGGGAGTACAAAAGAAAACTAACTTTCGTATAACTTCTTCATTAGGTTTACCATCGTCTCTGAGGATCCTTCCTAGCGAATGCATCTTTAAATGCCTTAGCATTCCTGATACCACATACCTATCCTTTGCATAATGAAGTTTTCTCCTTTGGATCCATGGCTGGAAAACCTGCACTTCCATAAAAGGAAAGTTAGCACAGAGAAGGCAGTAGGATGATTCAAGCTAGCTCCAAGCAGGGACAACATGCAATACTCAAGTTCGATGAAACATAAGGGTTCCGATCTCGTAGAAATAAACGTGCACCGCAGGCTTCAGGTTATATAACATGGCATCCAATTCTTGGATTACTTGGTCAACAGCAGTTTGCTTATGAACAAGACAAGGGAGCAGCCAAATCTGAGGCACATCAACACAAGATTGGTTTCCTCAAAATTGAATGCTTTTTTTGCATAAAGAACATTGCGGATAAGTTTGTACTTGAATGGTGTTAGCACATCAGACTTTTCGAAGTTCACAATTTATCTGACCATAGAAACCAATACTTGATAATAAAAGCCTTGATACTAAAGAAGCATGCAGAAATAAAAGTCAAATGAGCCAATCAGTTCAAAACCAAATTAGAGAATCAACCAATGTAACCGTACTAGACCAACAATCACAAAGACTACAATACTGAAACGGTTCAAGCTGAAGGGAAAGAGAAAAAGGCAGAAAGAACACGGACTGAACTTTCAGAGGAGCGCTCTTTGTGCCTTTGCACGTCTTTGAAGGCAGAAGGATTCATAGAGACAATCTGAAGGAGGTGATAGTGTTAATGATGGAAGCTTTTGTTTTAGTTACTCAACCTAGAATTGAAAAGAATGATGGATTGAAACGTATCAATCCCTCCTCTGAGTTTTTTTTTTGAATCTTAGACCTTTGCGAATTGTAATTTTAAGCTTTTTGCATACTTGGGATTTCCATAATAGAAACTTGAGTTTTTGTTCTCAGTTCTCACTTTTCAACATATAAATTTAGAAACATAATACTTTTATTTTTCTTCCTTTCCTTGTGGTTACTCCCTCAATGTTGAAGTATTGGGGACTAATTTATAACAATGGAAAAACCAATTTGGTTCACCAGAGCGGCACAACCTGATCTGAGAGAGACATGAGTGAAACTGCTATGACTACCGAACAATTTATGGACATTACACGTGTCTGAAGGTCTGAACTAGTTGTTTTCCAGTGTGGACTCAAATATTAGATAAAATACTTTATCTAATATGGTTAAGAGGGGTGTGTGGCCATCAATGGTGGTACAACATAGTGAAAAATGTGGGAGTAACTTGCAGTAAACATGGATAAAGAACGGTGGAATTATCTGTGTGTGCGAATAGTTCATTTTTTGTGAAAAAAAAATAAAAAAATTAAAGTCTTTGATTTAATTTGTTCAAGCTTATGCCAAAACCAAGGACCACGGGAAAAAACCTTTTGCCATAACCCTAGCATGTCTCCTCACGTTTTCGGCAATAAATAAGCCTGTCACAGAATGTGTCTGGTTTAAAAGAACCATGACACGCATCAGCGTGCATCTGTCAATTATCATGTCTAGCATGAAATGATGAGAACTTTTGGTTTCTACGAATCATCAAGTACTTTAGATGCCCATAACATGTTTAACCTCCAGTTCTCTTGTGTTTTTGTGGTGTCATATTCACTCCCCCGGAAAAAAAAAAATGGAAGTGCAAGATAATCATCATAGTGTTTATGTTCAAAACTTTTTTACACACAAGTTGAACAGATACATACAGTAATTGAACTTTTTGTATGCATTTAGTGCGCTCAATGACTCGTGACAGAGAAAAAAGAAATTGAGCAAACTAATGAGTGTACTTCATTCAGACAATTACCATATAAAAATGCATTTACCTGGTAGACGCAATATGAAACCAACATTGAGAGAGAGACAACAAGTGCAATCAAAATTGCCAAGTGTCTTCCTGAAGTTGAGCTCATAAGTTGTGGCAATTGGACAATGAGAAATGGGACTACAGATACAGCCATGATTCTGGCAGCATAGCTAGTCCATATGTCAGTACTGACACCAGAGCCTGCAAAAGTAATTGACACCTTTTGAACTTTGTAATCCATCTATAATCATTGGACATACATTCTAATCCTAGAACATTTTATAACTGAAATGTTAACAGCACAAGAAAATAAGCAAGTCAATAACGGAAGAATGCCTAGACATGTTTTCGAAGACCATCTCCATACTATTACTTGGCATCCAACTGTTGCCCTTCTGACAACTATTTGTGTAATGCTATGCCATAACTTAACAATTAAAAATGCCAAAATTACCCGCCTGATTTTTCCTATATTTTGTGGGAAGGGATAATCGTTAGCTATTAGTAATTACTAAGTTAGTCAAAAATATCAAGTTTCTAGTAGTTTTGCTTCAATCAAGACATGGTTTTCATGCGTTGGAAAGAAAAGAAAACAAAATCTGTCCATGGATAAATACCGGTTAAGCTAAATCCCACTGTATCTTTTCCATCTATTGCAACTGAATTCTCGATGTCACATTTGCCAACGATAACACAAGTTCCCCAAATTACTGTTAGGAGCATGACTGTGGACCCAGCTAGCAAGCCCATTCCAACAGAGACCTGACTTTGAGCAGTTGATGTAGTTCCAGAGAGTCCAGATACTGCAGAGAAGTAATAAATTACAGTTAATAGCTTAAGAAAAGAAGAATTGCAGAGAACAACCATAGGAATATATTTCTTCTTGGTAAGTAAACCCTACGATTTTTATCCTATTAGATTTGCAAGATTAAGTAAAAACACACTTTGATTACCAAAAAAATGGTAAAAACACACTTTGAAGAACAAAAATTGAACTTCAAAACAGGCCGTCTTGGAAGATTGAAGTATATACTTGATGAAAAAATGAAAGATTAGACCGAGCATCTACACAAGCTGATTTTTCATTAGCCCACTCGGATTTTTTAGAAAGATTATTGAACGGCTTGGATCATCTGTGCGGAACCCAGAGTGGGTCCCGTTTGCCTGCCCGTTGATGGTCGGTGCAAAGCCGGTACGCATAGACGGACTGGTGAATTTGTAGGAGAAATATATTTATTGCCGCAGTCCAAACAATTGTCTGATCCGCGAAATAAAACTTAAAATTGAAGCGGCCTTGTCTGAAAAAAATTCAAAATTTTTGCCATCGAGCAATAAATATCAACGACTTTTTTAAAAATTTGTGACAAAAAAGCATTTTTTATAAGAGCTTTTGCTTTTGCAGACCGAACAATTTTTTTTAGGACGGAATGAATACCTTTTAGTGTTTATTTGTATGACCTCTTTTGTCAAATTTTTTAAGAGCCAGCATTCGGCTCAAGGAGAGGATATTCAGAAAAGTACAAAGAAATGAACCACTGTTTTTCAAACTTTTTTTTGTCTTTTCAGTGATTTTTTTTGCTTTTAACGAAGGATTAGTACAAAAAAAAAAAAAATAACGTGAATCTAATTGGAAAACGTGGTTTTTTTTTTGTCCTCGTTTAGTGAAATACTTGCTCCATTTATAAATGGGATAATGATCTAATAAGGGATCCCTTAAACAAAATTTGGTGCGGACCACCCTTTTTTTCACCTTTCCGAGCCAAATTTTGACGATCCGAACCGCTCAATGTTTTTAAAATGCATTTTCCAAGGTGCACGCGGGAAATCTTCAAAAAAAAATACCCGGAAGGGCTTGATCCATACAGTTTTCGGTAACGGTAAAACTGTCCATACAGTTTTCGGTAACTGTATGGATCAAGCCCTTCCGGGTATTTTTTTTTGAAGATTTCCCGCGTGGACCTTGGAAAATGCATTTTAAAAACATTGAGCGGTTCGGATCGTCAAAATTTGATCCGAAAAGTTGAAAAAGGGATAGGTCCGCACCAAATTTTGTATAAGGGATCCCTTAGGAGATCGGCTTCCTTTATAAATGTACGAGTAGGTTTGTCATTTTTTATTTTTTTTTGGGATCTATGTTTTTACAATAATTAGGGTAACCGCACCCGTAATCAAACAGTAGTAAAAAAAACCGGTGAACATCAAATTGGGAGATTTCGTACCGAGGATGAGCAGGGCATCGGGAAGAGCGCCAAGGATGGGCAGGAATAGTCCTCCGATGATGCCTGGCCCTAGAATCTCGAGCAACAGCTCACACCCGCTTGACAAGTAAGTGGCGGCGAGGAACATTAGGTAACCGTATGCGAGGATGAGGAAGAGGTTTCCCAGTACGGTGGTGGTGCAGGGTAAGAATCCGTAGGTCTGGTCGCAGGTGGAGTCAGCGGAGAAGGGGTTGAGGCGGAGGAGGAGCGGTGGCGCGTCGAGGCCGCCATCGGAGATGAGACGGGCGTGGGCGACGGCGCAGAGGAGGAGGAGAGAGAGGAGGAGGAGAAGGGCCGGTTGTTTTCTGTCATGCATTTTGAAAGTCAGTTGTGGTCGCTTGTTCTCAAATGATTTGTCTGACGTGGAGATATATACTCCACAGTACTACTTGGTACTAACTAGGCCACGCCAAGGCGTGAATGACATGTTTTTTATTGGACTAATCGAGATACGTGTAAGCTATCTGAACCAAAAAAAAAAAAGTAAGTATTTGTTTTATGTTTATATATGATGGAGTTAGTGGTTGTTCCAGGAGCCGAGGGCCCTGCAGTGCAGCAAATACCACATACCGTGCAATGCGGCTTTTTCAGTCCAGGGAAGAGTTTTATTTTAATCCGGACTGTCGAAAGCACATTTGGACAACACAGATTGCGTTGCACGGTGCAGTACATTTGTTGCGTTGTACCATCCCCGCTGCCGTTGTTCCACACCAACCAGTCTAATCCAGTTTTGATTTTTGTGAGTGAGTCAACTATAAACTCACAAAAATGATCAAAATCGTTCATTTTGTAAATCTCATTGTTGTTTCCTTCGTTAAATACAAAAATCATGTTCACTAAATACCGATAATGACTTATTGAAACACACGAGTCCCATTTAGTGTGCAAAGTGCATTTGTTTCACGGTAAGTTCAAGATAAAATGTGTCTTGATAAGTTATTGATCATTATTCATTTAACATCACTTATCACTTGATGAATGTCGACCTTTACAAAATAAACGGATCCGATTATTGTTGTGAGCACTAAACAAGCCCACAAAAAATCAAAACTGGACCGGACTAGATGTGTGAGACTCTTGAACCCCCAAGTCCGTGTGGGAGCCGCGTACGGGTAGAGTGGGGTACGGACTACGGAGGAGAGGGAAAGGATTTAAAATTCTGATACTTTTATTAAAGTTTGATGATTTCGGACAAAAAACAAAACCTTAAAATAGATGGAGTAGTAAAGTCAAAGCTTGTCGATCTCTAATCCACCATTCAAAAATTTTGGTACATCACGTGCCGTTGTAGACCCATGTGGCATTTTATAGAACTTTATAGATCCATTGTTTTAGAGTAGTAGTTTTGAACTGATGTCCAGCAGTTCAATCCACTCTTCAACTTCTTTCATTAGTAATTTATATTTCTTAAAAGATAGAATTGGGGGATGGTGTTGTCCCTTCGGAAACAGCATGAGTGTTGGACAGATCACTGTCGTCCGTGATCGGCCATGGACGACTCAGATCTATTCGACAGCGAACAATTCGGATTTATTTGAACAAGATGTGATTTGAGTCGTCCATGGAAGATCACAGACGGCCGTAATCGGCCCAACACCCATGTTGTTTCCGAAGGGACAGCACCTAAGGGTGACTTTCATATTTGGAAAATGCTAACGTGTGCCCATTAGGCAAAACGTTAAGATTGAAAAAATGTATTAAAATGTGTGAAAAATATATAGGAATATGTGAAAGTGTATTGAAAAATATTGAAGTGTATGTTCTCTTTGTTTGTTTGTGTGTTTAATATGTGCCCGATGAACAAACGTTAGCAAGACCATTCATATTTAAGGCACTTGATGAGTCATTTTCAATCTTTAGTTTTTAGAGAATCTTACGTAACTCTTCAAGTTGGTTAGTTAAATAAATACAGTAGATTGGAGTTGCCAATAAATAATACTCCCTCCGTCCCAAATTTCTTGTCCACTTGCACTATCCACAGCACCTCAAAAAATTGTTTATATTTTCAAATGTAAAATGTTGTATATATTCATTATGGATCTTGTTTGATAGTTCTTGATAGATTTTGTTAAACAAAGTTTTCAAAATTGTAAAAAATATTATAGATTGAAAGATATAAGCAATTGAAAAATGACCCGCATACTCGTAAATGGACAACAAATTCGGAACGGAGGGAGTAGAACTCTTTTTTTTCCCTACAATCATACTTGCTATACACTCACCCAAAATAAAACATAAAAAGTATGTTACAGTATATGGTTCTATCGACACCTTCAAAATTTACATGTCAATTGATTCATGTCCACAATGTGGCGATTGGCGACAAAGTTAGAACTCTGTTGAAAACTAGTGATGATTTAGATTTAAGGGTTTATTTTTTAGATATATACTAGTGATAGGACACTTACATAATTAGGTAGAATATATAGGAGTATTAAAAAATTATTAGAAAATAAATTTCAATTCTAATTAAATCCTCATGATAACCAGAATAATTTTACGAACAGAATGTTTGAACTCAGACTCAACACATATATATGTCAGATCCACACACAGACAATTCCGAATACATTTGTGTCCGAATCTGTGCCTGAACATATATGTTTCGAACGTTTTTCTAAAACTTAATCAAGGGATTGAATTAAAAATATAAAATGGAATACCTGTTTTGTGGTTGATGAGGAAAAAGGGGTGTGCAATTAGAAGCTCCAGCAAACGCGGGATGAGCCGCGTTGATGTGACTCTTCCCCATTTTCCGCCGTCTTAAGGGAAAAAAAAGTAAAGATATGATACACACATCCAACCAACCACAAACCTACCAGTGGTGTCTAGCTCATACGGGATCTTGGATGTTCCATATTGTATCCCGATATCAAGTCTCATTCCTCCCTCTCTCCATGTACTCCCTCAGTCCTAATTTTATAGTCCCTTTTGCATATTCCAACTTAATAAGGGGACATAATCATTGTACTTTTGGAAACATGTTTTTTCTTATTTTACCTTTAAATCACTACAACTTCTTACTTTTTAATTACTTTTAACTTCAAAATATGAGGGTAAAAGAGGAAATTCCTTAACAATTACCCATTTAGTTTTGAAGTGGGACAATATTTTTGGGACGACAAAAAATTTCAACTGGGACTATAAAATTGGGACGGAAGGAGTAATAAATTAGGAACGACAAATAACCAAAAAATAAAAACAACCACAACCCAATCAATCAACAAAAAGTAAAGATTTTTAATAGTAAGGAATTTATAACATAGGCGTCTGAGTTAATTTACGAGCCCGATAAAAAAGATACTATAATACCTCCACTAGTGACTCAATCACACCGCACACTTTGCGGAGAGCCTAATTAAAGCCATAAACTCCATACAAATTGACCTTCAAAGAGTTTGATAACACCTGAAATATTTTTAACCGTCCATTGTTCTTCATCAATTTACTTACCAAAAAAAAAAAGAAGAAGAAGAAATATTTCCAACATGAGATTTTAGAAATAAGCAAATTCGAAGTCTGAAGTCTTGATCCACCGGGCCAACCTTTGGAGTTATGTAAATAAAATGGAAATTTTAAATAAAACTGTGACTAAACAATTGTATCTGGTTACTCGAAAAATATATTATACGTTACTTATAAACAAAGCAAAAACAAGCAGTCCATGCATGTGCGTGCATTAGTGATTGAGCAGAAAAGAATCTGAGAAAAGCTCAGTCTTACTTGATTTGGATCTAAATACAGTAATTAAATAAAATGGGTGGACATTCAATTGTTTATTCAACTATTCGTTTAGAACTGGAAACATGAGTGGGATTGGAGATAAATTTATTCCCTTTTTGGGATTGAAATTTGGTCCCCAGTGTTGGAAACCCAGCTGTGGACTCCACCGAACTTTTTTTAATTATAATTTGAACAGTTCATTTTGATGGATTTTATTTCGTCTAATTTCTCTTAGTTTTGTTTGGTATTTCAAAATAAACTTGATTTTGTTAACAAAAATAAATTTTTTGACTCGAGTGCTTTGTCTAATTTGAGAGGCATTGTCAATACCAAATATTGAGAGGGAGTAGGACTATGATAACTGGGAATTAAATGCTTAAAAATTTTCTTACGTAGAAATAAGAATATGATTACTTCGAATCAAATTCCTAGAAATTTAATACAGCGAGTAATTTCATACTGGTGTTTGATTTAATTCAATAATCTTAAGCGAGAAACAACTATTTTCTAAATTTATCAAAGTCACAATTTTCTTCTTAATGATTGAGCTAGGAATCTAAGATTCACATGAGGTAAGGGATGGATCAGATTCTCACTCGGTCTGGGAATGTGATTTCTGGTTCAATATGTCATCAAGAATCACATTTCTATTCTTGTCTCTTCCAGACGTCAGAATAATGGAAGCATGGCATCACATTCCTATTGTTATCTCTTCCGGTTGTCAGAATCATGGAAATATGGTATCACATTTTCATTCCTCCTCAAAATTCCCACCATTCAAACTGAGCCTTAGTTAACTTCTGGTTTGAAATGCCTAAGAGCATTTCCGCCCAATACTCTCAAATAGAGGATCAAAATAATGTTTTATAGTTAAAAAGTAAGTTTAGAGAATGTTACTATTCTTTTATACTCCAACCAACACACCTCCAATTAATTCTCAATTTTTCTCATAATAGATTCAAGATGGGTCTCGTTTTAAAGATAATGTTGAGTACTTTTCAATAATACTAATTTTGTGAAATATAAATGTATTGACAAAAGGTTAATTACATTTGTAGATTTAAATTTTCATCCTCTCAAATAGAGGATCATCCTCTCTATCCTCTATATTTGAAGGATCAAAACTCATCCTCTCAACTAGAGAAGAGTTTTTAGATGATGGGTTGGAGACTTGGAGCTCTTCCACAAATGGAGTTTTAGAGTATGGGTTGGAAATGCTCTTAGAGCATCAACAGCCCATACTCTAAAACTCTTCTCTCAACTAGAAGATGGGTTTTGGTCTTTTATATTTAGAGGTGATGGAGAGGATGGTCCTCTATTTGTGAGGATGAAGATTTTAATCTTCAAATTGCACATAACTTTAGATTACACAAAATTAATATTACCAAAAATGTCTCAACATTGTCTTTAAAACAAGACCCATGTTGAATGCATATGAGAAAACAATTGTTTGTAAATTCAAATTTTGGAGGAAAATTGAAAAATTGTTGAGGTTTGAAAGAAATAGAGAGAGAATTAGAGGTATGTGGTCAAAGTAGAAATGAATAGTAGAATCATCCTAATTTGCTTTTTGAATAAAACATTATTATGATCCTTTATTTGAGAGTATTGGGTATGAGCATCTCCAAACCATACTCTAAAACTCCATTTGAGAGTGGGAGCTTCAACTGATGCTCTAAAATTCCTCTCTACACAAGAGGAAGTTTTTGTCCTCTAAATATAGTGGACAATCAACTATTTGAGATAATGAAGATTTTTATATTCAAAACAGCTCAAAAAAAAAAAGATCCATGTTGAATGTATTGTAACAAAATAATTAAATTTGTAATTTTTTTTTTTTTTTTTTGCTCAGCTTGTAAATTCATATTTTGCAAGAAACATGAAAAATTATTGAATTTTGAAAAAATAAGTGATGGATTGGAGTTATACTGTTGGATTAGAGATGAATAAAAAAATCCTGTAAATTTACTTTTGGAATATAAAATTTTATTTTAATCCTCTATCTGAGAGTATTGGGTTGGAGATGCTGTAGATATAGAGGATGGAGAGGATAATCCTATATTTGAGAGAATGAAGAAATAGTTCTTCACATGCATTTAGCTTTTAATTAACACATATATATTGACACAAGTAAAATTATTGCAAAGGTCTCGATTCATTATCTTTAAAACAAGACCCATGTTGAATACTCCACTATATGTCATAAGAAAACAATTGAGTTTCTAAATTCAAATTTTGGAGAAAAAAAGGATAATTGTTAAGTTTTGAAAGAAATAGAGATGGAATTAGAGAGGTGTGGTTGAAATAGAGATCAAACAAAGCATCAAAGGTAATATATTATCTTCAAAAAGTAAATTTAGAGGATGTTATCGTTGTATTTTATTTGAGACGCTCTAAAAAGTCAGTGTTTTACTTCTTCTTTTTCCCTGAAAGCATTTCAGATTTTCAGTCTTGAGAAAGGAAAAAAAATAGTTTTTGGATACGATTTTTTTACCTTTCAATGCGTCTTAAAGAGAAAAATCATGCACGTTGTAAATGGAAAAAATAGGGGAGAAAAATCGACCAAGGTGATAAGAATTAACAATATAATTAAATCTGAAATTTTACTACATTCCACCACATGCAAATTAGGCTTCTAAGTTTTCTTCTACTCCCTCCGTCCCTTTTTTAAGTGTTTTAACTTTCCATTTTGGGCTATCCCTAAATAAGTGTGGGGTTTGAAAAGTTAATGGATAGAAGTTTGTACAATTATCATTTTGCCCTTTTAAAAAGTTAGTGAGTAAAGAGTTAATGGGTAAAAGTGGAGCATAATTTTGGAAAGTACAGGTAAAAGTTAATGTGAAAAGTGTAAAGTGGAGGAAGAAGTTGATGTGAAAGGTGTAATGATGATGTTTTTTTAATAAGTTGGATTTACGAAGTAACACATTTAAAAAAGGACGTAGGGAGTACTATTGTTTGTATTTCAAGAATAATGAAGGGCAGTAAATGCCTAAAAGAGCTGAATAACAATGAGAAGAAAAATAGTACTATCAGTAACTGCTGCTTTAAAACCTAAACAAGAATTGTTAGCTCACACTGCAAAATGGTTTTTGTTTTTCCCCTTCTCTAAGAACAAAGTGAAACTGTAAATGCCTACAAGAAAGCTCAATACACAGCAGAAAAATGGTCAGTAGCTGTTTCATAACATTGCACCTTAGCCTGGAAGTGGACCATGCTAACGGAAACCCCTTCCTCTTCCACGTCCACCACCACGACCCCTACCTCTGCCGCTAGTTCGGCCGCCATGATATAAACCCTCAAATGCCCGATTCACAAGTTGGTTTTGCGCAGCACCCGCTCCTCTGCCCTTTTTTACTGGATAATTGCTTGACCCATTTGCACCAGCAGCCGCACGTTTATTGCTATTGTCATTCAATTACAAGCCATCAGTAATGATAAAGAAAGCTGTGTTTGGTTTACTAGAATTGAGTTAGAAGGGAATAATCATTGCACTGAAATGCTCAACTGATGTTCAGTACCCCAAAACATGTCATAATGTACATTTCAAATGGAATCATTATTCACCAAGTTAGATGAATTGCCATTCCATAAAAGACCAAGAAATGACCATTCCATTCTTTAGAAAAAGATTTCCGATTTCCAGCAAACCAAACACCGCCTAAGAAGAAAGAATGTTACACAAACAGGAAAGACGTCTAAATCACATATGCAGGCTACTGATTTTGAAAGAAAGCATTTTCCCTAGGAATGATAACGACAACAAGATAAGATGATTTAAGTGGTTTTATCTCATACCCAGCAACAGGAGCAGTTGATGGCGCTGCGGGTTTCACTGCTTCTTTCCATGACAAGTTGATCTTGTGATCCCCAATAAATGAGGGTGACTTTGAATGCAATGGCTGCATTTTGAACGTAAGAAAAACCAGTTCAACAACTGCTCAAGCTTTCTTAAAATAACTCATTAGAAAGGCATTTGGACAAACATCCACCTGGATCATTGCCAGTATGTTGTTGCAGGTCCGGAGTCCTATGGTGGAATTCAGCTTCTGTTTCTTCTGCATATCAAAAAAAGGAAAAATAGATAAATAATATATACAGATAGAAAATAGCCAAAACTACAGTCCATTTCACTTCAGGGAAGAAAAGAGCAGATGTGGGAAACCCACTGTGATATTCTTTTCTTCATCAGTTTTAGCAGCTGCCATTGCTTTATTTTGCTCTGCCATTCCTTGGGTTAGTTTCTTCACCATCGCCTTAGCTAAATCATCCACGGTTCTCAACCTGCATTCATCAAACAGTAACCACAAAGATGTCAAACTCTTGTATTTGTCTCGATCTAAACTAAAGATGAAAATAAGAAAAGAAAAGAAAACCCCTAATCCAGAATGAGGGGAAATTGACACAAGATCAGAATATTCGTGACTCTAGATGCGAATGACCGGCTTGAGAACTGGGTTAGTTAGGTTGGCTCCACCTGTATGCTTCCAGTTGGGAGGGCAAGGATTTGAAAACTCTTTCGCAGTACGGAGTTACTCTTTTAGTGGGTTGTAACTCCCTGTTATGAGCCTTCTTTGCAAAGCTAGTTATATGCATGCTTATCAATTGTGCTATTGGAGATTCCCATGTAATTTATTGTCAACTTAGATGTACTTCTCATAATGTTTGCAAACATTCTTTTTTGGGTAAATATGTTTGCAAACATTCTCCAGCAGATAAGGTAAAAACAAAGAAATAGGGGAAGAGTAAGTGCTAGGAACCACCTTGCTATTGGACACGTAAATTATGTAGCACAAACATAAATTTTGGTAAGCAAATACCCATCGCCTAAAGTCAGAGATGTTAGTTTTGTTGGAATTATTCCTTACTGTCCATCTATGTAGCACCGACACTTTGCCGGAAGTAGCGTACTGGCATCGGAGACATGTTGGACATGAACATGCTCTGGACATGTGTCCGACTCTTCATCTCAAAGTGTCCTGATTTTTTTCCTGCAATATTTGGGGGCTGGAAACTCTCCCAACACTTTAATGGCACTCATTTGACACTTTAGGGACACTTCAATGATTGTCCCGAAAGTGTCCCTATCGTGTCTTGAAGCGTCCTCAAAGTGTCTTGTGCGTGTCCTCAACGTGTCAGAGTGTCCAACCCCCAAATATGGGACAAATATTAGATCACTTTGAGATTAAGTGTAAGACACGTGTCCGGATCATGTCTCTGTCCGACATCAGTACGTTGCTTCCGGTGAAGTGTCGGTGCTTCATAGCTGTCCATAAATAGGCCACTGAGATACCACATGGGTCACAATACCGTAGATGAAAACGCGTCTTGGACAAAATGACATCAACATTACTGCAGTAAACAAGGAAAGCTGGTGCTTTCTTTCCGAACTTAACAAAACACCATGTCTGAGTTCAAAACAAAACAAACCACAACACATTTAAACAAATTATAATTTCCATTCAGCATGATATATTCTACCTTGACTTGCTCTGTAACTTCCCCCAGCCCGCCAAAAAGAAATAACACACACGTTGTTGGGGATTTTACATCAGTAAATGAAAGTTGACCAGAGTCAAAGTTGACCAGCCACTCATAAATTGACAAGTGTCCACCTGGGTAGCGTGACACGGGTCAGCCGTTCGTGCGGGATAAATGATGACATGAGTTGTCCCGCGCGGGTCCCACTAGCGCCAGAAACCCCAGTACCAGCCCATCACACTCTCTACCAAGGCCCAGTTAAGGGCACTTATGTATAGCTATGGGCCATCCAAACATGGAGAAAAGTCCATAAGCAATGCGACTAGTGCAGCCCAGAGATAAGGGCGAGATTGCACAAATTTAGTCATTTGTATCTGGCCCAGGCGTTACGTCTAAGGCAAGACCCGAGGGGCCCTCTAAGGCTTGGCTGTAGTACAGGCACGACCGAATAGGTTATGACCTTGCCTTACGGGAATGGAAGGGGATTTAATGGCTTGGTGGCTACAAAAGAAGACGAGGTCCTCCCCGCGAGGGTGACAACGAAGAAAGCTTGGAGAGTCTTCTAGAGGAACAAGGTGTTCCAAAGGTTTTACGTGCTTTCATTTGGAATATCAAGTTTGAAAATACAAACTAAGTACTTTTATATATATATATATATATATATATATATATATAGGATCATGATCTATTGAGGACTCCCTCAAACAAGAATTTGGTGCGGACCTCACCATTTTTCGACTTTCCGGATCAAATTTTGACGATCCGAACCGCTCAATGTTTTTAAAATGCATTTTCCAAGGTCCACGCAGAAAATCTTCAAAACAAAATACCCGGAAGGGCTTGATCGGATCAGTTTTTGTCAAAAACGCTATATATAGCGTTTTTGACAAAAACTGATCCGATCAAGCCCTTCCGGGTATTTTTTTTTGAAGATTTTCCGCGTGGACCCTTAAAAATGCATTTTAAAAACATTGAGCGGTTCGGATCGTCAAAATTTGATCCGGAATGGTGAGGTCCGCAAACTCTTATCCTAAGGGAGTCCTCAATAGATCATGATCCTATATATATATATATATATATATAAATGAAAGAGAGAGAGAGAGAGAGAGCACTTCTAGTCCGGACTCCGGACTTCCGTGATCCGAGCATTTTTTTGACGATCCGATCCGTCCAATGTGTTCAGAAGGTGTTTTCAAGGGTCCACGCGGGAAATCTTCAAAAAACAACACCGGGAAAGGCTTGATCCAAGCAGTTTTCGCAAAACTGTAAAAAAAAAAATATATATATATATATATATATATATAGAGTCCCCTTCCTATCCAAACTCCCTTAACTTAGTTAAGTTACGGACCTAGGGGTATTTTCGACTTTCCGGACCAAATTTCGACGATCCGAACCGTTAGATGTGTTTAAAAGGTGTTTTCAAGGTCCAACGCGAAGATTTGGCAAAAAAAAATACCCGGAAGGGCTTGATCGGAGCTGTTTTTCAAAAAAACGCTATATTAGCGTTTTTGTGAAAAACAGCTCCGATCAAGCCCTTCCGGGTATTTTTTTTTGCCAAATCTTCGCGTTGGAGACCTTAAAATCATGTTTTAAACACATCTAACGGTTCGGATCGTCGAAATTTGGTCCGAAAAGTGGAGGTCCGTAACTTAAGAGGGTCCGGGAGTTTGGACCGGAAGTTTATTCTATATATATATATATATATATATATATATATATATATGAATAATGATCTATTGAGGACTCCCTTAGGATAAGGGAGTGCGGACCTCACCATTCCGGATCAAATTTTGACGATCCGAACCGCTCAATGTTTTTAAAATGCATTTTTAAGGGTCCACGCGGAAAATCTTCAAAAAAAAATACCCGGAAGGGCTTGATCCACACAGTTTTTGTTAAAAACGCTATATATAGCGTTTTTAACAAAAACTGTGTGGATCAAGCCCTTCCGGGTATTTTTTTTTGAAGATTTTTCGCGTGGACCTTGGAAAATGCATTTTAAAAACATTGAGCGGTTCGGATCGTCAAAATTTGATCCGGAAAGTCGAAAAATGGCTTGGTCCGCACGGAATTTTTGTTTGAGGGAGTCCTTAGTAGATCGGCTTCCATATATATATATATATATATATATATATATAGGTAAAACTTCTAGTCCAAACCCCCCGAAAATACGGAAAAAATGTTTTTTTTGTTTTGCAAATTATTTTTGGAAAATCCGAACCGTCCAATGTGTTCAGAAGGTGTTTTCAAAGGGTCCACGCGGGAAATATTCAAAAAAAAAATACCGGGAAGGGCTTGATCCAAACAGTTTTTCACAAAAACTGTATTTTTACAGTTTTGCGAAAACTGCTTGGATCAATAAATACAGTTTTTGTGAAAAACTGCTTGGATCAAGCCCTTCTTGGTATTTTTTTTCAAAGATTTCTCGCGTAGACCCTTGAAAACACGTTTTGAACACATTGGACGGATCGGATCGTCAAAAAAATGCTCGGATAACGGAGGTCCGGAAGTCCGGAGTCGGACTAGAAGTGCTCCCTATATATATATATATATATTCAAAGTTAGGGTTAGGGTTTCTGAAAAAGAACACGAAATAGAGAGAAAGATGAAGAAGACGAGTTTGATCGGTACCTAGATCGCTTCTTCTTCTTCCTCGAATGAGGTGCGTTCTTCTTCTTCTTCGATCGAGTTTTTTGAATCGCCTCTCTCTGTGGTAAACGATGAAATGAGGGGAAATGGGTGGAGCACAGGACTTTATACTGACCCGTTTACTCTAACCTGGTACCTCTTTACCCGGTCCTATGACCCGCGAATTTGTTTTTAACCCGATTTCTCCCACAGCCGTTGGATTAGATCCAACGGCCAGCGCGATTGGTCCGGATTTTGTTAATTTACGGGAGACCTGACCTGAAGTGTATTGTATATATATATAGGGCTCACTTCTAGTCCGGGATCCGAGATTCCAGACCTCCATGATCCGAGCATTTTTTTGACCATCCGAGTACAGTTTTTGCGAAAAACTGCTTGGATCAAGCCCTTCCCGGTTTTTTTTTTTTAAGATTACCCGCGTGAACCTTGGAAAACACCTTTTGAACACATTGGACGATTCGGATTTTCCCAAAACAAAAAAAACACCCCAAAGGCTTCAATCCGGGATCCCGGATTAGAAGCCTCGGGTATATATATATATATATATATATATTCAAACTTCTTTTATATATTGCTTGATATGAATGATATTCAAACTTCTTTTTCTTTTTGTTGATAATTTTGTTGTCTCTCTCTTCCTTCCCTTATCAGGATTGACCTCAAGGACGAGCATATACAATGGCTTCTTGATGATCCATTTTTTGGGGGGGAACGCAAAGAGAAGTATGCATTTATTCGGGAAGCACATTTCAGTTTTTATAGGGGGAAGGCGATCCGTGACACTTCAAGCTTGGGTGTGTTTACGAGAGATTTGCTTGGTAGTGAGTTGGGGAAACTCATTCCCCAGGAAAAGGAGTATGATTACACGAAAAATGGGCAGGCGACCTACCAGGAGAAGCTGGAAAAAGAAGGAAACATTATAGGATTAGCATTTTTATTGATCTAATTATCTTCTTCCGAAATACGGTGGACCACTACAACAACCACAGTGATGTATGTTTAATATCCCATTTTCCTGTTACTTATCATAAATAGTGGGATTATGAGATTGATTAGAAAGTTAACTAGCTCCTATCTTAGGTTTCGCAGTCGGAGGAGTGGATTATAGACTGGGTGGATGGCATATTTGATGGAGCTTGCGTAAAGATACACGATGTGATAGGGCAATATACGTTTCTTGACATTAATCCGGAGTAAGCATACATATACATATTTATTTATATGAGGTAACGATGATGATGATGGTGAATGCATCCCTGTTACGTGATTTTTGTTATCTTATTTTTGGCAGGGTTGTTGACTGGAGCATTTTTCTGACGGTGCAACCACCAAAAAAAGCTAAAGATTGATTGAGGTCTGCTTGATTCATTCAAATCATTGCAATCCATATTCAAATGCAGCTTTTTTTTTGTGGTTGCACCGTCAGAAAAATGCTCCAGTCAACAACCCTGCCAAAAATAAGCTATAACAAAAATCACATAACAGGGATGCATTCACCATCATTATCATCGTTACCTCATATAAATAAATATGTATATGTATGCTTACTCCGGATTAATGTCGAGAAACGCATATTGCCCTATCACATCGTGTATCTTTGCGCAAGCTCCATCAAATATGCCATCCACCCAGTCTATAATCCACTCCTCCGACTGCAAAACCTAAGACAGGAGCTACTTAACTTTCCAATCAATCTCATAATCCCACTATTTATAATAAATAACAGGAAAATGGGATATTAAACATACAACACTGTGGTTGTTGTAGTGGTCCACCGTATTTCGGAAGAAGATAATCAGATCAATAAATATGCTAATCCTGTAATATTTCCCCTCTTTTTCCAGCTTCTCCTGGTAGGTCGCCTGCCCATTTTTCATGTAATCATAGACTCCTTTTCCTGGGGAATGAGTTTCCCCAACTCACTACCAAGCAAATCTCTCGGAAACACACCCAAGCTTGAAGTGTCACGGATCGCCTTCCCCCTATAAAAACTGAAATGTGCTTCCCGAATAAATGCGTACTTCTCTGTGTTCCCCCCAAAAAATGGATCATCAAGAAGCCATTGTATATGTTCATCCTTGAGGTCAATCCTAATAAGGGAAGGAAGAGAGAGACAACAAAATTATCAACAAAAAGAAAAGAAGTTTGAATATCATTCATATCAAGCAATATATATATATATATTATATATATATATATATATAAGTTCTTACTTCGTATTTTCGCACTTGATATTCCAAATGAAAGCACGTAAAACCTTTGGAACACCTTGTTCCTCTAGAAGACTCTCCTTCTTCGTTGTAATCCCATTCAAACTTCATAAAAGGACACATGTCAAGGTGACATCACCTGTGCGGTCAGGGTGTACAGAAAGGACACATGTCCCCATATTATAGGGAGACACCCTAGCGCCTTATCATTGGCTCAGGGTGCCTATATATGGGACATTCCCTTCACAATTCTCAAAGGTGATTTAATTGATAGTGTGCTTTCCTAGAGAGAGAGAAGTAGGTCACTGATTTGGAGAGAAGAACATTCTCTCTGGATCACTTGGGTTCCCCATGGATTAGCCTAAGAGCTTCACTATCTTAGCCTTTTCTGTACACACCTGCTCTGTTCACCCTTCCTCTAGATCACTCCATTCCCTTCATCTTTACTGTTGGTTATTCTTACTTCTCCAGCTCAACTTCTTGAATAGTGACTCAACAAAGAACCTCTCTTACAGCATGCACATTTGACGATTAATGAAAGGAAGTAGAAAAGAAAACCAGATGACACCTCTCAGTGAAGTCTTTATGGTTCTCTGAGAAATCTTCCCCAAGCCTATCAGAAGGTTGGCCAGTGACAATCTTGTAGCCACATAAACTATTTGTAGCATTAGGAGTCTACAATAATCAATACAAAAATATATGTCAAACATAAACTGCATGAAAGGGAAGAAAAAAAGAAAAGAATTGGAAAGTAATAAGCTACTTACTTTATGAGCTAAATGGTGAAATACGTACAACAAACATTCAATGTAAGTAAAGTTCATCTCCTCAAGCTTTCTCCGAACCATGTGTTTCTGATAGGAAAACCAAAAAGGAAACATAAACAAAGAGTCCACGTAAAGTGTCTGAACAAAAGAAAAAATAGTAGCATGAGACAGACTCTTGAAGAGAAATTGGGGCCCAACACAACAGCTTCTAGGCGATACAATAAGCCGGTAACTACCCTATCGAGTAATTCAAATCAAAACATGGAACACATCTGCAAGATTACTACAGCAATAAAACCACAAAAGAACCACATGAGGGCAAACAGGATAAGAAAAGACGTTATCGCCACATACTCTCCTATTTACCAACACACGCTATTCTACATTAAATGGATGAAAAATAGATGGCAGAAAAGGAACAAGTCTACAGGCTATTCTACACAAGTCTCATATGAACACATCATCTATACAAGTCTACCTTTAAAAGTTGAACAATAGAAGGCAGAAGTTGGCGGGAATCCTGTGGTGTGACATAAGATGAACATTCTGCAAGGTTCTTGAGCAAATCTATTTTTCGTTCTTCAGGAAGCTGACAGGATAAAGCATCATTAGAATATATCGCACGACTCAAAATGAAAAAAGCAGCAGAGAATCTGTAAACGTGCAACGCAGAACTTAAGGCATCAAAAAACAGTCTAGCATTTCTATTGGCGAACTGATAACAACGACAAAAAGTACCATGCAAGCAGCTTAAACTTGCAAAACTTGGCCAACTTAAGTTCGGGAAAAATAGGCTGACTGCTGCTCATCTGATTCACGGGCACCTACAACCTCTACTACTATCTTAAATCTGCAAACTAAGAGTTAGCAGAAAGTATAAAATACCTTGTCAAAAACTGGTAAGATATGCTTGTTCAAATAGTTGACAAACCTGCTGCTTGATGCACCCATCTGGAAATACAAAACAAAAAACAAAAATAAGCAGTAGACAATCACATAATCCGTCGGATTGGGCTACACAATTGCCAATACAGCTTGTACCTGAAAAAATGGAAGAGCCATATGCAGGCAAGATATTAATCTATCAATGTGATCACCATCTGACACCTGCAGCAGGAAGGATTTTATAAGCAAGATAGAAAAAGGTTGAACGTATGAACTAATAATCCGCAGAAAATAGAATACAGCAACGTTAGTATTCCTATATACAAAATTACGAAGTAGAGTTAGCACATGGAAGATTCCTCAAAACAAAATAGTCTCAAAAAAATCTCTCCTTCCTGAAGCATGCATCACCCTTGCATTTATAATCTAAATTCAGATTCACAATAATGATGCTTACTATGTTAACACTAAAAACATGGGGTGATGTCCAAATTTTGTATGGAGGATACATGCAAAGGGAAACATAACGAAAAGGCCACTACCCAAATGTCTTAGAGCAAGATCTATCTGCAAATAACAATTTACAATACCAAAACACAAAGAAACACGAAAAAGAGTATCCTCCTTCAGATGGATCTTACATAAAGTTCCTTATTACCCCACGAAAACTTATCTTGATTCAGTATTTTCGCATACATAGTAGCGCCAGTGCACCAAATAAATACAATATAACAAATAATCTACCATACGTGCTTCCATAATGAGTTACAAATAATAAAGAAAGACAACTCTTGGCTCTTGCATGCTATTGTATTGTACAAAACATGGAAATACCAACGAACAGGACTTACTCCCTGCACCTTCCTCTTTTTAAGTGGCAAGATATACCCACGCATACTGTTAGCTGGCAAGGACTATCTAGCCACTTTCAACTTTTTGAAATTCAAGAGACACATAAATGTACATAAGGAAACCTTTTTTTTTTTTGTCCATGACCAAGTGTCCGGGACAGCTTACACACACCTGGACTAATTCTCAGGGGAGACTAGCACAGCAACCCACTGCCATGGCCCCCCACTTAAATCATGGTTTGCCTCTAGGGAGAATCAAACCCTTGCTGTGTTGCAAGCAGGCATTCACCCTTACCACTAGGACAACCCATGGGTGGCAAATGTACATTGACGTCAAAATGACACATATTGGCTTTCAAGCACTAAATCTAACGCCAAATTCTTCATTCCATACAAAGGAGCTGTTGGCTTAAGGCTACTTTCTTTCGCAATCCATAAAATTATTTCCAAGGGTGCAGTAACCGGAACTTTTGGGTACCAAATGGTAATTCATCATGTTATTACAGTAATGCTTCGTGCTCTCGCTTACTTCCAAGTGGAAAAGGTTCAGAAATTCCTCGTAGGAAAGGGTAAAAATTTCTCATTCCATAAAACATACCTCTCCAAAATTTCACTGGTAATTGACAGCAAATTATTTGCAGATAATCAACATACAGAAGGAACTCAAACAATAACAACCAGAGGCCCAGCACACACCAGAGAACAAGCAGCAAGCCTCAGTTTTCAGCAATGGCATTTAATAATTTGAAAACTTATCACAAAGACTACCACAATGTCAACTCTCACGGTAGCTTGTCATACGCATCAAAATGAGAAAACAGATATAATACATTTACTAAAACAGGTAACCAATTTCTTATTCTTTTGTGTGTTGTTGTGTTGGGGGGAAGGTACTCACATTGAACTGCGTATCTAGATCTGCTTGTCCTTCAATAATTTCAACAAGTTCCTGAACACGCTCAACAGGAGCATTCCGCCCGAATATACTCAAGCTTCTCAAGAAGTCCATGAACATTTTAAATTCTTCCCCCGTCACGTCTTGCAAACTCTGGGACAATATTCAATCAACTCAAAATATGAAGAACCAGAAGGGATAACAAAAAAAGGACCCTAAACTCGTCATCCGATTATCAATGGGCAACTGAAATGAAGCGACCCACCATATTCACGAGTGCAGGGCATATAACGAGGAAATAATGTCAGAAAAAAGGAGAGACAATAGATAGTTATGAACCAGACCGTAGGTCCGTACCCGTTTTATCAAATCAGTTATATGCCTCTCCATTTGCTCCTGTGGCTTCAATAGTTCTGCTTTAAGTGGAAACACCTGAAAATTTACACCAATTAATAGTTCAGCTACACCCGGGGGGGAAAGTAAGTTATAAATGACAGCATTGGGAAATGTCTCACCTTATCCCTAATAAAACATAAAACCTTTTCACGGGTACCTTCCTCCGTATTAGGTTCATCAGGGTTCCCAATGATGTACTTAAACAAAACTGTCAAAGAAGCTGCACGAAAGAAATAGCGTTAGTGTAACAAATGAACAAACAAGAACTTCATTGTATAAAAATATGTAGAAAACAATACCAATTTCCCATAAATAGCCGACAGACAAGTTACAAAGTACAGCACTAAAATACAAAAACCAAGTATGGATTAGGTGTGCTTTTGCAAAAAAGCAGGTCACAAATGTATTAAACGCGTTAAAGAAATGATGAGAAACATTAATATACACTTATACAGCATGTAAGATGGATTGAAGCGTCTATATAAAAGGTAGTCAAGTAACAATGTCATACATCATAATCTCATTTGCATTTTACCACCGAAACACCAAATTCTTTTCCCTTGGCTTTTCCAATCTAAATGTGACATTTCAAAATACCATAAAACTACAAATGGAAAGAGAAACGTTTCTTCCCCCCGAAGGTAAGACAAGAGATGCTAAGATCAACAACAAAACCAAAGATCCCTCTCTTGGAAGCCAAAACTGCATGCCAGTCTTCCAATACTCCCAATGCATAAAGCCTGAAGAACATGCAAACAGAAAGGCACCTTCGAGGCGTAGGAACACTCTAAGGGACAGGATGGCTGTCCTCAAGTAGAGATAACCACTCCTCTCCAATCACCAAGGATGTATGCAAGAATATCAAATCAACACTTCGCCCATAGGAACAATATCCAACACAACAGAGGAAACTCAATAACTCTAGATGCCCCGCAGAAGAAAAAAAACTTGTATCATCAGGAAAAAATAAGTGATATATCCTGCAGACAATCTTCTATGAATCCCCGATCCACCATCCACTGCGCCACCCAACATCTTACCCAAAGTCTCAATAACCAAGACAACAGGCAATGGTGACAGGATTACTGTTCCTCTGTCCCCTAAATGTCTGAAAAGACTGAAATAAACCGACCAGCATCATGTTCAGCAATATAGAAAGACTTGCATCCTAAATACACCACTAGGGCGCCAACATAATCCATTTCGTCACTATTTCCCAAAATCCATCTTCTCTAACACATTCATTACAAAATGTCCATTGACATATCACAAGCCTCTACATACCCAATGTAACTCTAATGCAGCCTTCATTCTTTATGATTACTTTCTAATTGTGATATATTCCAGTGTATGCTGCATTCGCACCGCTAATTGTAAATGACTTGGTCTGCTAAGAATAACTTGTACAGTGACCAACAACACAAAATCCAAAACAAATTTTGTCCTGGCTGCAAAGCCTAGGCCAGCAAGAAGTCTAACCTAGTGGCATTATCAACCCTGTTAGACAACAATCATGCAATGAGTTGAAACTCTTGGTATTGATTTCCAAGAAGCCAAATCCATTTCGCTGAAAATATATTATTGGTACTACATATATATGAAACAGTGATTGGAACAATGAGCAAACATAATGAGCTTTACGTCAGTACACAAAAACATTTGTAAGGAAAAAAGACACCACTAAGATCAAAACGTCAAGTAACTAAGATCCATATAAAGATTTCAACATTCAATCATGGACAAAAACTCACTCTTTATGTCCTGCCGCAACAAAGACATTAGGGCTTTATGCACTGCATCGCGCTCCACATTTTCTCCTAGAACAACCAAGGTCATTTAGCAAAACCAAACAAGCAACTAGATCAGTGCTAAAAGTGGACAATATGAACCTTGAAGAGAATAATACCCGCTTGGTGGAGGAGCTGCCCCAAAATGGCCAAAATATCAACAATTTTCGAGAGATGTTCTGGGGTATCCTTGCAAAAAAGAAGAAGTCCACGAATTGCTTGTACTCGCACCTTCAAAATCAACAGACAAAAAGACAGAAAATAAATTTATTCAAGAACTCTAATTAAATTTACAACATAAACTTATCCAAATATATTAACTAGTCAAAATTCACTAGTCAACATAAATTCACTAGTCAAAACTAGTGCAGGAAAATTATTGCCGAGAAAATTCTAGTGAAGTAACATAACAGAAACAAGATTCCTGCAAAATCTTGGATTTTTTTTCCCAACTGGAAAAGTTAGCGACGTGGGTCCCACAATTTTACTACTAAGTGAACACATTGAAAACGCTGGAATATTAAACATTCTCGTATTTTCCTTTCCTTTCCCTGCAACTCAATGGGCCTAAAAGAATTGAGGACAAACTATTGATTGTGAAGAAAAAATAACTTCGTTGCCATTGACACATTTGACATTAAGATGAATATATTAGAACAGCCTGAACAGGGAGTAAGAAACTAACCCCAAGCTCCTCATCCTCGCAAAGACATACATGCTGCCCAAAAGCATCCTCCGAAAGAGTTGGAAAGTATTTGAAAAACCTGGGAATAAGCTGCGCAGCCAATTGCTTGACCTTAACACTACCTTCACTAGCAGCTTTGATTATGGCCTCATAGTCACCAACATGCTAACACAACCAAAATAACAAAAAATGCATTTTGAAACCCTAGGAACACAAAAGAAGCGAATATGTATTGAAATTTGAAGAAGAATAAGAAAAGAGCTAACCTGGGACTTGTCTTTGGCCTCGCTGAGCCGTTCGCCGTACTCGTAGAGCTTCTCGACGGCCAAAGAATCATCGTAAGCTTCGGCCATTGAAGGTGAAGAAAGGGAATTAAGCTGTGTGTGTGAGTGTGTGCGTTGAGTTGTATGCGTGGGCGTAGTGGTGAAAGGGGGAGATTTGTGAGAGTATTCAATGCTGAGGAAAGGATGAAGACGGTTGAGCTAGGGTTTGGCGAGGAAGGTGGTGGAGGAAAGGGCTTGGAGACGAAGAGGTTGGAGAGAGATAGGTGGCAGGGGGAATGAGGACGGAGCGTTTTGAAGGCGGGACTGTTTCTCAGATTTCTCTCCTCTCTGTGGGTTTTGTGTGGGCAAGGATTTTGTGTGCTTAACCATTGCATTATTTCATTTTGGATATTTTAGAGTAAAATATCTACTTGCTCCTTCAACTATTAAATTTTTTTTTACTTTCCCTTTAACTACCAATTGAACTCTCTTCCCCCTTTAACTATAATTTTCTTCTTTACTAAGGACAAATCACATTTTTTATCCAAAATTTGTGACGGAAACCGTTAACTTTTTTTTTTGTGAACTTATGAAAAAAGAAAGGATAATATGGACATTTCATGCACCACAAGAAATTAAGCCAACTGAGGATTTTCTTTCATTCTGTCGATCAAAGGGTTTTTCGGACAACAACTTCCACAAAGAGATTTCCGATAAGGGTTTCAGCTCCATCCTTAAAACCTTATCTTTGGTGACCAATGGAGCTGAAACCCTTCTCGGAAATCTCTGTGGAAGTTGCTGTCCGAAAAAAAAAAAAAAAAAGGGATGGCATGGATATCAAGGGCTCCCATCGAAAGAAAATCGACTTGTAAGTATCGAGCAATCCATTTTTTTTCTTTCAGAAACCCACTTTTTCGGGATTGAAGGAGTTGGATTCGATTTTTTTTCTTACATTTGATCGGCGATCAGATCAACATCAGTTCTTCTTTTCTAGAGGGTGGTCAATATAACCGTGTCCCCAAGGAAAGTCGGTATTGAGCTTCCTCTCCGTCTTACATGCTTCAATCAATTCGACACGAAATGCCATTAAAGAGATTTATCACCATCGTACGAGTTAAATAACGGTGGAATTTTCGGTATTAATTAAGTTGTAGTAAAAAAATGACCTACCGTATATATAATAATCTTACCTTTTTGCTCTGATAATGGTGGTTTTCATATAAGAATCCTAGTTTTGGTCTAAGAATCTATGCTCACGACCCTACCAGTTTAGGGTAGTTGAAGGGGGAAATAAAAAAAAATGATAGTTTAAGGGGCAAGTAGATATTTAACCCAAAAGACTAATATAGCCTTGGGACTAACTTTTCCATCTATTAAGTGGATGGAAAATGTGATTTGTCCTTATTAAAGAAAAAAATGATAGTTGAAGGGGGAAGGGAGTTCAATTGGTAGTTGAAGGGGGAAGTAAAAAAAAAATTGATAGTTTAAGGGGCAAGTAGATATTTAACCCGATATCTTACACATATCATTTTTGTTTTATTTTAGATTACACAATTTCGGACCAATTTCCGCGCATCTTGAATAATTTTGCAATTATTAGCCAAAAAAATTGTAACAATTTTGGGGTCAATTTCACGAATCTATACCCCTGTAGCGACCTATGCACGCTACAAGCTGCAGCGCCACCCAAAACGACGTCATGTGGGGGCAAGTCCCCCAACTCTCGCACACCGTATGGGACCTGTTTATGAGTCCCACACAAACAATTTAAACTGTTCATTCGAGTAGTCTTGGAAAAAATCGACCAAATCGAATATGTGTAAGTATTTGATCTAATACGTACAATTTTCCATTTACAATTCAATACCTAAAATTTGAAAGAACCTTAAAAAAATTTAGACAATTGTGCTCAGTATCTCCTTATCTAAACCGCAACTTTTATAGGGCTTGTTGATACGTGCATTTATTAAAAACATTATGTTGGCCGGACAATCATAGGTATCAAAATGCAAAGATATTTTAATAGTATAAACTTTTAAAATTTATCGATGTCTAATCATGATAATTTTTTTAATGAATATTCTTCTACCAAGCAGTACGATAGGTGCGGTTCAAATCGAGGGGATATCGGTCACATAATTGTCTAATTTTTCTTCAAGATTCTCTAGTCATGATTTATGAATGAAAAATTGTACGATTAGATCAATACTTACACATTTTCAATTTGGCTAATTTTTTCAAGACCACGCCAATAATTATTTTAAATTTATTGAACAGCTCGGATCGTTTGTGTGGAACTCCGAAGTGGACCCCGCACAATGGCCCCTTGCTTGCCCCAAAACGACGTCGTTTTGGGAAAATAAGATCTTATTTGTAAGAAGTAGTTTGGTTGGTTGGTTAATTGGTCACACTTTCTTCATGATATTCATGAAGTTGTTGGAATTCATAGTGATCATAATGATTTGGGCAAGAAAGACCTTTTTTGAATCTTAAGTTCAATTAAATATTAAATAAGTGAAATAGATAAAGGGACCGAGATTCCAATTTTATCGCGCACAAGCGAGGAACTCAATTAAAAGCAGAGAAAGCTACATATAAACTAATCCACAATAATTTATAACACCTGAGAGGTTTCGCAAAACTAGTAAATCCTCGGCTTGGGGTTATGGATTGTTGGATCTCATCATTTACTAGAAAAGAAAGGAAAAGTAGGGAAACAAAGTAACAAGGAAAAAAATGAAAATTCGAAATGCCTTCCAGTTGAATTACAACCAAAATAATTACCAGAGTTACTTTCTCATAATTTTTCAGATTTGCGTTGGATTTTTTTTTTTTTTTTGTATTATTAACTTGGAAAATGGTAAAAAAAATCCAATGGGCTTCTGTTAAGATTTAAAAAGTATATTGAAATGTGTGAAAAGTGTATAAAAGTGGATGAAAGTGTGTTGGGAAGTGTAAAAAGTGTATTGGAGGGTGTGTTATTTTTTTGTCTTTTCCTGTTCTTGATGAAAGCCCTATGCATTTTTGTTAGCAAGACCGTATTAACTTTACTTAAAACTAGTGTTTTTTATAAAACCTGAAGCTGAAAGTTGAAAAATTAATTGCTGAAAACTCAATGCTGAATTTTTTAAGCTAAAAAGCTATTTGATAAAAATATTAAGAGCTAAATTAAAATAACTGGTTCAATATACAGATAAATGAATTTAGCTTAAACTTTTTGTGATGGTTATCTTTTAGTTTTATTAATGGATGTCGTGTACTTATAATCGTGGTGGTGGAAGGATGACGAGGATAGTGGTGGAGAGATGGAGATGCTGGAGAGCCATGCAAGAAATGATGTTGGCGAGCAGTGGTGTATTTTAGTGGTGAAGAAGTGTATGGTAAATGTAGCGGTGGAAGATGATGGAGATCGAGTTAGAGAGATAACAATGGTTGGACGGTGGTGGTGGTGGTGGTCGTGGCAGTGATAGTAGTGGTCATGACGTTAGAAATGGTGGTGGTAGTAATTGTGGCGATAGTGAAGTGGTGGCGGCAGAAATGGCAACGACAGAGTGGGGATAGTAATCGTGGCGACAATGGAGTGGTGACGGCGACAGTGGTGACGAAGTAACGATGGCCATTTTAGTGGTGACAGTGATGACATGGTGGTAGCATTATTGGTGACAATGGTGGAAGTAGTGGTGCTGACGGTGATGGTGGTGGTGACGACGGAGTACTGGTAGTGGTAACAACGTTGGCATGGCGACGGTTGTGCTAGTAATGGCGATAGTGCAGTGGTAGTGTTGATGGTAGTGGCGATAGGGGTAGTTGTGCGACCATGTAATGGTGATGGTAGTGGCGACGATAGAATAGTGGTGGTGGTGGTGACGGTGTTGGCATGGTAGCAGCGACGATAGTGGTAGACTGGTAGTGGTCACAACAGTGGCATTGTGATGGTAGCAGTGGTAGTGGTGGCTGTGAAGGGGAGTGGTGGTAAAGAAATGAGTGATATATAAGTGCTAACAAATTCTAGGTTTGTTACTGATAAATCAGGGTTCCCTAATAATCTGTTAAATAAAAAACCCTAATAGTATGAATGCGAATCAATAAGTTACCCAGCACAAATCACACAAGCAATCAAACAGATAAACACGCAATATACGTGGAAAACCCCTGAATGGGTAAAAACCACAGGAAGGAATCAAATCACTATAATCGATGTGCAGTTACAGATATACCTATCCAAATGAAGTAAATCCTCACAACGTTCTAAGTATCACCTGCTGAGTCACACGTACACCGCACCCAATTATCTTGATCGCCAACGCCTTGAATCGCACAAGCCTTCCAATCCTTTGCCTTTCGAACTCTACGAAAGGGCTTAACCTAAAGAACGATGATATTGATGTAAAATCCTCTCGAAGATTATTTTTTGGCTTAGAGAATCAATCAATCTTTGAAGTTCTTCGAGATTCACAAACCCTAGCCGCCACAGATGTTTGGAGGTGGAAAATATGAGTGCTGGCCAAGTTGTATCCACAAAACCCTAGCCAACGTTATATTTATAAGCTTCAAAATGTGTTTGAGTAGGTTCGGAGTTGCTCGAGCAAGTTACTAAAGGCAGACCATTTGCTTGATGTGCAGCTTGTATGTTGCTTGAGCAAGTTTCTTGAATTATATCAAAATAATGACCGCAATAAAAAGAATTACATATTGATTTCCTTCCACACATAAACAGACACTCTAAATAATAAAATTACAACTCGATGTAAATGTGTGTTTTGTCAAACGAAATTGCCAAAACAAAGGAATCCGAAACTTGGTCCTTACAGTTACATGCACTAACACTTGTACCAATAAAATTATACAAACTCTTTCACATGAGATATATGAGACCTACCACTCATATGTGGGCCCCACATATTTCATGTGAAAGAGTTTGTATAATTGTTGGTACAAGTGTACCAGTGTTAGTGTCTCTATCTTTTGTCAACAAATTCAGCTAGAATTAAGTAGATAGATACCAAACTACTCAAATTTTTTCACTTTTCAAGCTACATTTTGAAAGGCATTTAAAGATATTAATTAAGATAAAATATGGTTATAAAATCAACTTAATTACTAATTACTTAATACATTCGGTCATTTGGACGGTCTGAATTTCTCATTCCCTCTCTCTGTAAAATCTGGACCGTCCAAAACACTTTTGAACGACCGCGATACGCAATAGGTACCGCCACAGAGTACCCATCCAGCACCCAAGTTTTTGTCACTGAACTGAGTTAAACCACCCCTCAACTTCTCCACATTATTTACCAAAATCCAAAAGTGAGGGGGAGAGAAAATTGCGAAAGTGCATTATTATAGGGCTGCAAACGAGCTGAGCTGAACCGAGCTTTACTGTGCTCAAGCTTGTTTATTAACTTTTTAACGAACTCAAGCTCGAGCTTAGGGAAAACTTAACGACCCGAGCTCCAGTCGAACTGGCTTAGGCTTGACTCGAGCTCGAGCTTGTTCACGAGCCTTAACGAGCCACCGAAAAAATATATTTACATACTGACATAGGCTTAAAACAACAAAGAAAGTTTACTTGTGCATATATATATATATGTTTTATATTTATATACTCTACAAGAAAATAGTCTCAATATCAAAATAATAGTGAAATTTAATAATTTTTTGAAAATATAGTGCATTAGGATATCAAATTGGAATAAAAAGTGATATTATTTTATTCATCTAAAATGTAAATGAGCCTTATCGAACCGAGCCAAGCCGAGCTTTGCCATGCTCAGGCTTGTTTGTTAAGGTTTTTAACGAACTCAAGCTCGAGCTCGAGCCGAGCCTCAATAAAAACTTAACGAACGGAGTTCGAACGAGCTCTTTTCGAGCCGAGCTCACGAACGGCTTGGTTCATTTGCGGCCCTAAGTGCATAGAGGCGAAGTACATAAAAAAAAAACGAGAAACTGTTTATATTTATAAAAAAAAAACAATAAAAAACGTTAATTATAAATATGGCATCGAGAAAATTGATAGAGAAATGAGTGTCTTCAAGGTTTCCATTTCTAGAAGTTTTATTTTTTAAAACTGCTATAACCCTAATAGAAAAAAATGATAGAACGACTACGGAGCTCGGCCTTATTTGTATGCTTACACATTTTAAAATTTTAATAACTTTGTTTTATTATACAGATTTTGTGGTCATTAACTTAATAAAAATTGCTTAGCAAAAAAAATACACTCAATAAAAAATGTCCCATCAGAGCAACTATATATTCTCGCATCTGTGATGCATCACAGAAAATGGATGAAGGTAATTCTTACATATTTTTCGTCCATGGCTAATGGATATATTTGCAGCCCTACATATATGCACTTAATTTTTATTCCTATGCCGGCGATTTATTTAGAGAAGCAATCACACGCCCAGGTTCAATATCTGAAGCCAAAATCATCCACGATGCCCTCCGGTTCCACTCTCATCGTGACCATTCTGCACGTCACTTATTTGGCCGTTGGTCACTTCGCGAGTGAAATGGGACTTCAGTCCAATCCAACATTGGTAATAATCATGATCCATCAAGGGAGACTCGAGAGCCCATGAGCAGACTCGCGGTATGAGACATGATTCAAACATGAAAGCCATGGTATCGGCTATTCTCTGTGGTCCTGCTTCATTCCCACGAGCAATCGTTGCCTGCAATAGAAAAGGAACGACACTTTAGATCCACAACTGTCGAGTTGCAGAGAGACTGCAAAGCAATCAACAAAGGGATAAATGAGAGAAGGATTTTGTGTACTCAAAGAAGCTTAGAATCCAGTTCAAAAAAAAGAAGAAGCTTAGAATGAACAAAAGGCCTACCTCGTAAGACTTCGTATCAGGACCGTGGGGAGTCATGCAGCTATGAAGGCTGGAACCACCTGGGAGAAACCCATCGGCTTTTGCCTGAAAATAAGGTTACAGCAATTCAAAATGCTGCTATAACACAAATAAGAAAATTGAGTTCTTACCCTAACATTTAGAGTTCGGTCAATTGCCAAGCTAATGCCACTAGACAGTAATATCCTACCAAAACCAAGATTCGAACCTCGCACCACTCCATTTGTTGGAGGGAGGAGAGAAACCACCAAAGCTGGATTGGGGGATGGTGTAGTGCGCAAAATGCATTGCACCGCGCAATGCATCATCTGACCGTCCATTTTGACAATGCGCAGCTCGGATTTGATCCGAACAATGAATTTAATCCGTCTATTGTTTGGATTAAATTTAAGCCGTTCATTGTCGAAATGGACGGCCGGATATAGTGCACTACTCACTACACCGAGTAGTGCGTTTTGCGCACTACAGGGTCCCCAAAGCTACAGCCAGCATGAGGCTGCTTCTTTTACTCTCCTACTCACCCACCAACTTCATAACCAACACATAATAAACTATTTCATCAGTTACAGAGGAAAACAGAAGTAAAAATATTTACCCAAAAAAAAAAAACAGTAGTAAAAATCAAACCCCCTGATGCCATTTCCAAAACAAAAACAAAAACCAACTCATAAGATTTCACTTGTTGAAGAGGTTTACCTCATATCCTCCATAAATCAGACCCATAAATTCACTCATACAATTGCGATGGTAATATGGAGGACGGAAAGTATGTTCAGCAACCAACCACCGCGGAGGAAAGATGACAAAATCCAGCAATGCCACACCAGGTTTATCTGTCGGTGCAGTCAGAACTGCATTTCACCACACAAACTGGGTTTTAACAAACAACAATATAACAATGGAAAAGGGTCAATAAGCCACACAAATAGATTCCTCCTCACCTGTATTAATTGATGGATCACTGTGATCAACCAGAACAGTATTATACGGGCAGAACTTGCATAGATCATACTGCAAGAAATAATTTCACAAGAATCAAGTTACCTACATAGCTAGAGAAAAGTGCATGAACAACAGCCATCCTTTATTCTGGCAGCTGAGTTCGGACTATCTTAAATTCTCTCTTATAGGCCTTAGTGATACTTTGTAGGTTTTGGACAAAAAAATTACTTTCCCTATTATTCTGGACAGTAGGAACCGGACAAGAAAAAAAGTATGGACCAATCTCTAAAAAAGTTCAAAAAAGCAACCCCCCCACCCCAAAAAAAAAACTTGCAAAAGAGCTATGTGTTATTTTTAACATTAGAAGTAAAACATTTTTTTACCAAAACGAAAGCATGTTCAGGAAAATAAAAACCGTTTTGCTTAAGAGTTAAGACAGTCAAAATGATGAAATGAGGATCTTATTTCAAACATATACCCACCTTGAATGGGGCATAATTACCATGCCATGCAACCACATTGAAGGGGGAGAAATCCTGTTTCGCAGTAAAAAGTTCACCACCGTACTTCTGTACAATCGTATATCCTGGACGGGAGCTCTCTTCAAACCAGGCAGTGGGAACAAGGAAATCTCGTGGAGCAGCAAGACCATTAGCCCCTACATGTTACAGAGATATATACAGAAACTAATAAAACTATGAATGAGAAAAAAACACTCAGTTACTCTGGTACATGCTTTGAGCAACATGTACCATGTAGATACTTACAATCATCACTTGCAATTAATTATGTACCTATTGGCCCAAGATCAGGAAGTTGAAAATGGGTGCCGAAAATCTCTGCAACATAACCGCGTGATGGGCCATCCGGCAGGTTAACCGCGAAGCGAAATCCTTGTGGCAAAACAACAATTTCACCAGGAGACACTTGCAATTTTCCGCATTCAGTTGTGATCCACAATCCTAAATCAACAGTAATTTAACCAATTAGAGAAACGTTTTCCATACTGTTCTCGTTGTACTAACGCAGTAGTAAAAGTGGAACTATGGAAAAATGACAGCAATTTGTGCAAATATGTTGTTCTTGGAACAACTCCCAAAAAAAAAAAAAAAAGTGTTATTCCCTTTGTAGTTCATACCTGCTAAAGACCATGCTTCTTAAAACACTTCAATAAAGGGTAAATGCATCCCCTTCGTAAGACTTGAGGTAACTCCCTAGTCCCTAATAGGCTAAAGTGATAACACGGCTGAATTTCGTATCTAAAATTATATATAAAATAACTTGGGGTGTGAAACTAAAAGATAGCAACTGTATCTTCTTTAAAAGAATTGATGGTCATCGCTTACTTCCTTTCTGAGGAACAATCAAAAAGTCACCATCCGCATTGCAAAATGCACAGTCCTCCATTGACTTGTTGGCAGTGTACCTACATTAACAGAAATTCTGCTGCCTATTAGGAAGCACATATATCCACAATTCAACCTACCAGTGACTCAAATCTAGGTTAAAGAGCTTTACAAAAGTACATAATCAAAGTAGCTCATATTTAATTCTGAAGTCGAATGTCCTAATCTGAGAAATCCACGGATGTTTGAACGGTGGAAAAGAAAACCTTTCAAGTTATTATATCTCAAAACAATAGGAAATATACAGAATGTTACAAAGATAGAACATATCTGTTTGAATGGTGGAAAAGAAAACATTTCAAGTTATCATATGCCTCGAAACAATAGGAAATATGCACAATGTTACAAAGATAGAATATGTCAGCTTATAACTAGCATTAGTTGCCCATGCACTTTTTTTTATGTGGGCTTCATATGAGATCACGGCCATATGTTCTAATTCGACTATAACCAATAATGGTCACAACAAATTTGTGAAACAGATAGACATAAACAATAACACAAACAAAACTTTGGGTTTTGGGTTTTGCTTCCCTAACAACCCACCACCACACACTGGGGGAGGGCATGGGAGTCAAAGAAGAGTGCCAAAATAAGTAAACATAGAAAAATATCTATAAATAATGGTGACATCTGAAAAAGAAAATGATAGTAGTAATAACCAGATGATATCAGTAAATGAAGTTTGGAATGTCAATTACATGTGAACAGCGAAACCATGCCGAAGGTAAGAGCTGCCAGCCCCACATACTGTCTGTAAACCATCGATAAAATCAGTTGGTGATTCGGGAATTTCTACAGGCTTCCATCGTAGTTGAGTTGGGTGAGCAGAACTGTTGGATTGGTTGAATTCGCCCACAAGCTTCTCGTGACGTGGCACTCGAGGCTTAAATGGTTCATGTGTTACTGATGGTTTAATACGATACAGCCAACTGCAAAAGAAGACGAAAAAGTAAATACATCACTAAAGAATTGACATCAGGAAACTTAAAAGCTATAGCAGCAGAGCAATCAACGTCAGTGCTAAAGAATTAACATCAGGATACTTAAAAGCTATAGCAGCAGAGCAATCAACGTCAGTGCTAACGTAAATAAGGCCCCAATTAGCCAGAAACTACAATCGTATCAAAGATTAAGAAAAATAAACAAATGAATTCAGATAGTAAAGCGACGATACAACCATGAAGCTCACTGGAATTTACAAGGGAAAAAAAAAACCTCTTCGTCTCTCTATCATTGCAGTGTTTTCTTCAATCCTGGGAATGGATTAGCATATTTTTTAAGACTGAGATAGATGATTCTTCGGAGGCGATCATGTATAACTTTTTTTTTTATTGACTTCTCAAATTTCCAACAAAAAATATCATCTTGACCGTGCAAATTTAAGCTTGGCCTAAAATATACAACTTTAATCGCGACACAAATATTATTAATCAAACTGCTAAATGCTCAGAATTCAGGAACGGATCCCAAAACATTCGGAGAATAAAAAAATCAACAGAAAACAATAAGCTGTTTTAGATAACGCAAGTGTCTACAGAAAAAGTTGCTCCACACAAATTTCCATCATAATTAAGCTGGATAAAACTCAAATTCCATCCAACATCCATCTTCCAAATGATTCCTCGCTAGATTACCTGGACCTTGGAAGTAACTCAGAATGCCACATAACTCTTTGCTTTAAGATTGGCCAAAGAACGAATTACTAGCAATACCCACACAAATGTTAACAACCCATTAATGCTCAAAAGTCAGGAAACCACTCCAAAACTTCTGGAGCCCAAATTACAACTAAAAAGGAAAAGCTATTTCGATCACAAATGCAATCATCGCCAAAAGCAGCAGTCTCCACTCGAAATTTTCAAGTTGTCTTCTAGCCAATTGGTAGTAGATCATTTACATATATCTCATTTTGATAAAGACTCCAACCTTTTGAGAAGCATCAGTCTCACCTAAAAACCGTTAAATATTAGTAATTGTTTTGCCTATCGGTAGACAGTGGGATGTCATTCGCGTCTATAATGAATGGTACAACTAAACCAAGGCAGACACTCCAGAAATACAAAAATAAATAAAATGGAAACAAATGAGCTAGCAAGGAAAGTGTACAAGGTTTGGCTCCTTGACATCCCAATTGAAAGTGAAAGTGTAGGGATGGCCAGGGGCAGAGGGAGTAAGGTGCAATGCAAGTGGGATCATGCGACCTCTACCCACTTTTTGAGAAGACATTGATAGTTTGCAGCCAAATTTTACTAATTTGACTCCACAAAATTCTCTAAACTGCCCCTCTGGGGGGGGGGGGGGGTTATGTACAGTTCTTTGGAACCACCTTAACCAGTGGCTTACTTTTTCTATGTAATTGGAGCAACACAATCGCTGTGCTGCAAGGCGCAGGGCAGAGTGTTTTAAAGCAAAATTTAATTTAATCAGTGTGCATCTTACCTATACTTGAAGGTCTTAACGTAGTTATTTTCTGGATTAGTAAATAGAAAAAAACATCTCGGATCTAATTTCCGACCCACTAACCAAAATTCCTGACTCCGTCCATGTGTGTGGCCATTTGAAATTCTCAAATAACTACGTTAAAAAAAAACAAGAGCCATCTTCAAAACTATTCGTCTATTCCTCACTAGATTACTCGACTAGCAGCCTAAAATGATCCTCAATCCAAAATATATGTGTTTGTGAAGCCATTCAATTTGGGTCACCATTGGGGGAAATTGGTTAAGTGTGAGCAGTAAATGTACTCCAACTACACAGTTGGGAACCACCTAAAAATCTATATATCTTGCGCTGTTTTCGGTTCTTTGATTATTCTTCAGGCGTTCTGCATATTGAGTTCTTGTTTTCTTACTTTGCCAATTTCCATAGAGAGAGAGAGAGAGAGAGAGAGGGAGAAAAAAAGAGAGGGTACCTTCGCAGGTTGAGTTTGCGAGGGGCAGTGAAGGCGGTACCGGAGATCTGCTCAGCATACAGGCCATAAGGGCAAATAAGAGGACTGTTCTGGCCCTGAGGTAGGGCTCCGGCGATGGCCTCCGACGAGAAGTGGTTTCCGAAGCCGGACTGGTACTCCAAATCGGCCGGAAATTGGGTACACTTGTCGTTGGTGTTTGGCTCCATCATCAGTCTCGACTTGAACGGGTTCAGACAATTCTAGAGAAGTAGAGAGAGAAAAAAATGGTGTTGATAGACAAATGAGGAGGGAGGGAAAAAGGCGAAGAGGGTGCAGAAATGGACAAATGACGAGGTGATTGGTGATGGTGATGAGGTTGTTGGGTGGTGCCATCCGACCTGGCAAATATGGGATTGTAAATTGTAATAATCCATTCGGAAGAGACGTGCAGCAGGAGCAGACCCTCATTGGGGAAAGTGACCAGCGATGGGGGAGGAGCTCTTGTTCAATTTTCTTTCCTCCTCTAGTCTGGTCTAGTTTGGGTCATTTTGTAGGATTTGGGATCCTATAGTGCGGCATCTGAGAATCAATGGCTCGGATTTTGTCTCGGCAATGAATGGCTAAGATCACGCAAATGCCGAGATGAAATTAGGACCATTGATTAGGCGATCAACGACTCAGATGTCGCACTATAATTCTGTAGTACAGCTTCGCACTACATGATTCAAAATTTCCATTTTGTCAGCCTTTCGCGGGCCCAAAACAATAACTGTAACCGATCATTTTTTAGAGTTCGTCAAAACCTTGATCGCGTTAAAAATCAGGTTGATCGGATACTGTTTGATAGGCAACGAGATTGTGAGAAAACAAATATGCAACACTCGATTGCAACTCATATGACACGATTATGTGAAGCTTAATGCATTTTGAAATCGTATAAGATGGTATCCGATCAATGTGATTTTCAAAGTATTCAATGTTCTTGACGAGTTCTAAAAAATAAAGGGTTCTAATGATTGTTGTAAGTCCGAAAAAGACATGTAAGATAATCCAAATTGGACCAAACTGGAAGAAAAGAAATTGAACAGTAGCTGCTCCCAACGATGGGAGGGTTGAGTTGAGTTGCTTTCACTCATGCATTTTGTTGGATAAGATCATCTCGAGAGAGGATTTGGGGGGCCTGCTGTGCAGGTGCTGCATGGCACCGTGCCATGCGGCCATCCGAGCCGTCCATTGCGAAAATGCACGGCTCGGATTTAATCCGAGCTCAATGCAAATCTAAACCATCCATTGCTTGATTAAATCCGAGCCGTGCATTTTCGCAATGGACGGTGCCATGCGGCACCCGCACAGCAGGGCCCCCGGGTCCAGAGAGAGACGTAACTACTTTGGCCAAGGCTTCCCCCACTTGAAAATTCTTAGTATAATTGTTCGTTTTGGGTTTTCGGACCAAATTTTCAATTATTACTCAACCGTTTTGGATTTTGAGACCAGATTTTCAATTATTACTCACATATATCTTCAATTATTACTCTTGTTTTTAAATATTATTTTCATTTATCTCTCTCTCTCTCTCCAATTACTACCCCATATTTCCAATTATTACTCTTATTACCCAAAAACTAAACCCTAACCAAACAAGGTGCGTTTTTCTATAACAAAAAATATCGAGGTGTTGCTATTTTCGCCACCTGTTTCTGTTGCTATTTCTATTACTTTTGGGGCGGTTAATGCTAGTGTTTGTTGCTTTGATGCCTATTATTGCTATCTTGGCGTTTGCTCTCGAAGTTTAGGCTTGTATCCTTTCTTTTTCTTAGAATATATAGTCTCTTTGTTGATCCAAAACAAAAAATAAATAGCACCTAGATATTGTATTTTGTGTTGGGTATTATTTGACATTTAAATTCTTAAACCTTGAAATTTCAAAATCTCGTTGTTTTACTTTGTGGCCCCCTCGTGTATGAAATCTTAGTTCCGTTCCTGATCATCTCCAACCATTCATCATTCCTTCAAAACCATTCTTCAAATCTTCAAAATGAAGATTTTTAACAATCCAACCATACTTCGCTGGGCTTTCATTGTCGTCTAAAAGGTTTTTTCCGAGATGTTTTAAATTTTTATCAGTTGTCTACAATCTGAAAACAAGTGATTCTCCTCACATGCATCACAAAAATACCATTTAACGGGAGGTACACATACTTTAGACTACAATACGGTACTTTCAGTGGAAACTCACTCTTCATTTGTACACATACTTTAGACTACAATACGGTACTTTCAGTGAAAACTCACTCTTGCATTCTTCATATTTGGAAAATCCTCCAAATTTCAAAGAACGTTCTCCATATATTTTTCCACAATGAATGATGAATAATTCTTGACACTATAATCCAATATTGATAGAATTAGTACCATTAAAAATATATAAACAATATTTTCAATACTAGTTCTATATGCAATTTATTTGATAAAACGTTTAAAATTGATAAGTATATATTTTTTTAAACATTGAAGGAAAAAATGAGGGACGATTGAGTTTTGAGTATATGTATTTTTTTAAATGAAGATAGAAATTAATAAGTGTGGTTGAAGTATGAGTGAATAGTAACATTCTTGAAGTTTTGTTGCACCCATAAAAAAATAGTACTATCATTCTTCAAATTCATTATTTGCAAAGTATGATTTGAGTTTTAAGTGTGTTTTTTTTAAGAAAAAATGAGCATAGAAATAGAGAAGTGTAGTTGGAGTATGAGAGTCGCCACTCAGAGTCACCACTCAGGTTTTAGTAGATTGTCCCCGAGGAACCGAACTCGAATGACTCGTGCCTCATTTTTTGGATAAGATTCTTAAGTATCAGTCTGTCTTCACCATATTATCTTAGGTTTGGGAGTTTAGTTACAAGAGGGAAAGGGTTTTATGACACCCCCCTCGCCCGGTTCGAAGACCGGTCTCTACTAAGTATTTGTGGGATTTATAAGATATTTTATTATTCGACTTTGAGCATGTAATGGGGATGAGAGAATGGGAAACAAGTAAACGAATATTCAAACATAGATTAAGTGATAATGGATGCTTGTGCTATGTACAATGCATGATTATGAGATATGAACATGATATAACAAGAGGATTAACTATAAATAACTATAAAATGGAGGACTAAAGAAAGAGAAAAAAATGTTAGACAAGGATCAGAAAAAACAATATAAGATATTAAAGAAATGGGGATTCTTTTGAACCAAAAACCAGTTTTGCCTTTGGAATGGGTTTGAGCACTCAAACTTGTCTCTTTGAGCATTTTCTATTTTGCTTCTGGTTTGTAAAAAATGACATTAAGGGCCACTGTTTGCTTCCTAAAACCCATGTTTCATTCCATATTTGAGGTTAAAACCACCATTTGAGCATCATCTGCACTTGATTCTTGACATAAACCAAGGAGAGATAGATAACCAGAGTGCAAATGAGCTGGTATTATATCAAAACAACCCCCATACTCCTTCTAGAAGTGATTTGAATAGTGTTTGAAGGACGAGAACATAAAATGGCAAAAATGCCTCTAGAACGGTTTGAGCGCTCATAGGGGTACTTTGAGCGCTCAAGGTTGCCTATTTGAACTTCTTCCTTTTTTATTTTGATGTGTCAGAAACTGACCCAAAGGCCTTTTCCTTGTTCAAAACTTCACATTTAGCCACAGATTTTGGATCAAAACCATCATTTGTGCCTAGCTTGGACTTGATTCATGGGATAAATGGGAGGTAAATGAATTGATTTGATCCAAAACAACCAATATAACCTTTAAAAGGTGTTACAAAGAGAAAATAATGGTCAAGAACTAAAAAGGACCAAACTGCCTTTGGACTAGTTTGAGCGCTTAAATCAGTTTGTTGGTTTGAATTTTTTTTGTTATTACAAGATGTTTAAGCCAAATGTAGACCCAAAGTTGGTATGAGGAACCAACTTGGGCCTACTGGCTTCCCTCAGGGAGCCTCAATAACACTTGTGATAGTGTTTTTCTACCTTTTTGCTTGAAAAATAGCTTGAAAACAGGATTTATGAGGTGTATAAAGATGATCAAGGCTAATTTTTTGAGTATTTGTGATGTGTGAGTGATTTTAGACTTGGTTTGCGGGTTACAGGTACTGAAAACTGTGATAAAAGTTTTTGGTGTGCGCAGGCGCTTCGAGCTCTCAAAGGGGGGACTTTGAGCGCTCAAAGCACTCTCAAATAGGCTTTGAGTGCTCAAAGGGATTACACAACAAACCAAACTTCGCGGGGCTGCTTCGGGTGCTACCGAACTTCATTTTGCGCGGGTTTGAATCGTTGGAAAGGTGGTTGAGTCGACTTTCTAACCCAAGTATTTTAGATCCAAGATACTAAGTACATCCAAGTGCATGACCATTTTACCCTCAAGAGATCGGGAAACAAGTTATTTTGGTAAAACGCGCGCATCTCCCTCATTTTAAAACGGATTGAGACGTATTATATATCGATAAAAAGGGTTTGAATGTGCTAGAAGATGTTGTAGACTAAAGTTTGTTTTGAAGAAGTTTTAAGCATTATTCAAGCTTCCGAGGTATACATTGTTGGTCCAATTTCATCATCGGGATTGCTAAGGACTTCCATGGGTTCAAATTGGGGTATCAACAAACGTTTTTTCGAATTCGCTTCTTGAATAAAGAATGATATTTTGGTCGATCAAAATTTGGATGAAGATGAGCATCTCCAGTCCAATACTCCATTTCTACCTTTGTTTTATTAAAATAATGTAGGAGTATTTTATTATGAAAATAATTTTGAAAGAAACATAACTCCAACCAAATACTCTATTTCTGACTCTATTTTTTTAAAACTGACTCTAAACTTTAAACTTCACCACCTTCCCTCAAAAATAAAATTTAAAAACGAATACAAAACAAAAAGAAAAAAGCAAGACTAAATCATGAATCAAACCATAAAAATCATTTTTCAAACTAAAAAAAATACTCATTATTTTAATATATTGTAATATCTTTAGATTGGTACCAATATTACAAAAAATTAATGAGACTAAACTAAACTGAAGTAAAATGGATTTTGAGAGAGTGAATAGTGCAATGGGGGAGATCCTCCATTTTTTTTTTCTTCCCAATCTCCAAACTGGAGTAAACTTAGATTCTTTCAAAGGGAGGAGGATGAGTCGGAGATGCATTCCCTAAAAAAAATGGGTCTCCGCAACATTTTATCGGGAGCTGAATATACTTATAAAACCACTCATGCGCGGTGAAACTTTAGATTGGGTCTCGACATAATTGCGGTTGAATTCCTTAATGTGATGTGACAGAACAATATTCACAGATAAAATTGAAGAGCTACCATAGCTACACTTCCACCTTAAAAAAGTAGTGGTACTAAAAAATTTATTATTAGGTGCCCCTAATAAATAATGGATATGGCAACCACACATTGTGATTGAGTTTAGTTTATTACCTTTTTGGGCCAAAATATGAACCCAAAAACAACAATATTGGTTAAACCCAAAGCCGAATAATCAAATTCATTGCAAAGAGGAGTTTTAGATAAGAACACATTTAACGAATATAAAATATAAATATCAACGATCTTCATAAATAAAATCGCTTAAGATAATGATGACGATTGCCGGTCCCAAAAAAATGAATAAAGATTATTGAATTGTAAACTTTGAGCCCCTGTTCAATATTATTAAGCGTTCTTTGAGCACCATTACATCATGCCCAAATATTCTTCTCAGAAACTAGCCCACACTCTGATATAACACTTAACTCGTGGGCATGCAAGGACCCGGTCCGGCTCGGCCCGAAACTGATGTGGGGCGAAACTGACTACTGTTTTGGTCAGAATCGGGCTACAACAAGAACAAACTGACCAAATTTCGACCGGGTAAAAACCGAACCCGAAAATCAACCCGTGAACAGGCTGTAAGAGGCTATGTCCAGTTTTTTGTTTTTGCCTACAATAATTATTAGAATCATTTATTTTGCAGAGTTCGTTTACTACGTAATACGTATGTGTCACATACGTAAAAAGTTAACTTGATAAAATTTCGATACAACATGAACAAAATAGTTTTGTAAGGAAAAAAGTGGATTATGTTTTGTCATTGATTTTTCCTTATATAGATCTGTTTTATTCATGTGTTTATTGAAGTTTTTTTTAGATGGCGTACTCAAGGTACTCTACAAAATGAACTACTCCCTCCGTCCAGAAATGTTGTCCAAAAAAAATACTGTTATCACTTCTCATAAAATTATCTATATTTTTTATTTATAATGATTTGTATATGTAATATGGATATTGTTTGATAGATCTTACTTAGTTTTATTAAACAAAGTTTTTAAGATCATAAAAAAGTATTATCAATTACTCCCTCCATCCCAAATTACTCGTTCCTTTTGGGGAATCCAACTTTTTAAGGAGATAAAACTATTGTCTTTGATTTTTTCAAAATTATTCTTCCAAACTGTGAAGTTTATTCAGTGGTTTTAAATAGTTTATATATTTCAATATAGATCTTGTTTGATAGATTTCAATTAGTTATTTTATACAAAGTTTTAAAAATCATGAAAAACATTATAAACTAAAAGATATAAACGATTTAGAAAAATAATACAAATTTCAAAAACTGTGAAATAAATGGGGAGAGAGAGAGAGAGAGAGTATTTTTTTAAGGGTAAAACTAAAAGTTTGACATATTTTTATTGTTATTTTTAGAAATAAGACTAACATTTTGGGACATCCCAAAATAAAAAGAAGGACCAGCAATTTGGGACGGAGGGAGTACCAAATATAGAATTTTTTTGAGACGTGTGAATAGTTTTTTTGGACATTCTTTTTTGGACGAAGGGAATATTTCAATAATTACAAGATGAACTACTCCCCCCTTTTTTTTTTGCATTATTAGCCCGCAAGTGCCAAAACTAGACCAAATTGCAATAGCTTTCGGGGCCATTTTTGGATGTCACACGAATAATTCAAACCGTTGAAAACTTGGAGTTTTGGATTGATTAGTTACACATCTTCTATTGAGCTGATATATATATATATTTTTTGCAAGGCCATGGGAAAAATTATTTTGATACTAGTATTTAACTTGGAGTTTTGGATCAATCAATTATACATATCTAATTGAGCTAATATTTTTTGTTAGGCCACAGGAAAAGTTATTTTGAAATTATCTAGGCCCTGTTAGTTTTCCAGTTTAGTTTTAGTTTTGATGACATCATCATTTCCCTCATTTTTCTCTCCACTCATTACACCTTATGACATCATCAAAACTAAACAAAACTATCTAACCAAACATAGCCATAACTGTTCAAATTATTCGTGTAGGATCCAAAAATGAGCTTCAAAAGCCATACGTACATTTTTCTGCTCTTTAAATCTTGTGTAGGCATGGTGAAGCCCAAAATGAATTAAATTCCCCGCCGCCCATAACTGGATTCCCCGCCGCCCTCATTCTCCCTCTCTCTCCACCTAAATTCCCTCTCGTCACTGGCAAAGCTTCGTACGTATACGTACAACAATACATACACACAACTGCATCTCTTCGTATACCAGTATCTACTTCAATTAACGAATCGAGTATTAACAAGCACCATCGAAGATGTCTGAAGATTGTGCAATGGAACCCCTTGAAGAGACCAAAGAAGCCGTAAACACCGAGAAGAAGACCAACAAGAAGGCTAGAGATTCACAAGACCGCAGTCGAATACAGTCGAGACTCGCCAAGGGAATACTGTTGTCTCTGACGAAGCCATCCCACACGCTAAAGACGGGCTCCGAGAGCGTTCGGACGAAGAATCGGGCTAGGTTACGCCGCCTCCTGAGCAGGCTTGTGCGGCGGCATAATTGGGAAGATGCAAGCGGTGTGCTGAGCGTGCTGTTGCAGGGGACTGGCAGTGAGAAGTCTCCTTCGAGGAATCGCACCAAGTATTGGGTATGGCTTTTTAATGAGTGTTTTTTCTCTGTTGGGTTGTTTGATGTTTTTTTGGTTGGGTTGTTGGATTTCTTACATGAACAAATAACGCTTGAACATCTTTTTGAAGCTCATTAAGCTTTCAAACCAAGTTCACAGTGCTTGAAAAATTCAAGTTACTCAGAGATCCTTAATGTCATGTCATGTGTGTTCAATTCTATCAACAAAGACATGAAAGTTTTAGTCGTTTGAACTTAAAAGATGGCATGAACATTTTTTGCGGAATATATATGCATGAAATTTTCAGGTTGCTATGGAGCTTCTCAAGCATATGAATAGTGGTTCTGTCAATTCAACCAAGATCCAGAATGTTTACGAAGTATGGATGAAAAGGATCGGACCAATGAGCAACTGGCCGTTAAAGGTGCAGTATAGAAACATCCTTCCTACATTGTGCACTATCACGTGTTATTTCCATTGCCATTGTGCTGCTTCTTTTTTTCTTTTTGTTCTATTGCTTTTTCTTTTTTTGTCTTTTCCCGCCCCCCTCCACCTCTTTATGAATTGTGAAGCATCCTTCGTTGTTTTCTTATTGTCTTACGTGATTTTACATCCATTGTGATTTGGACGACAAATAGCTGGTAAGTCAAGAGCATCTCCAATGGGTGTGCTAGGAAATATCAAAAAGTTTTTTTTTTTGTATTTCATGGCAATGAAGGAAGTCCATTTCTAATTTGGTCCATAAAGTTTTGCAATCCTTGCAATCATAGATCTCTGTGGATTGTTTTACGGCATGCTAAATTTTTGTGCTCCAAACATCACAACCTTAGACGTGCTCAGACAAGCCCCCCTCTAGATAATGATATTGGTTATGTAGCACAAGGCAGACATGCTTCTCCTTGACATGCTAATGATATTGTTGAGTATAACATCAATTCGTTGAATTTGTTTCCGTTTTTACTATCTTTCGTTTATTGTTTTAGGCTTACACAACCATCAAGTTGGTGCTTACACAACCATCAAGTTGGTTGCATTTATGCATTTTACAGAATTTTACATATTGTCCTTTCTAATATTTAGAAAGTAAGGGAAGTGCCACTTCAAGGATGGATAACAATGAAGTCGCAGTTTGATGTCTCCGCACACATCATCTGATGCTTTGCTAGAACTCGATTGTCTTCATAGTCTAATGATAGGATTGATAGTATTTGACACGGGATCTCCTCTATAAGCCTACTTGGGTATTTTAGTAGTTACTTGTAAGAACTTGAGTCTTTGCAATAGATAGTTTGGGCACAGTTATGTTATTGGAGTTTATGTGCCCCTTTTTTTTGGGTGGAATTGTGAGGCATATTGCTCTTCTTTGCCTGCAGATAAGACACTGTCTAAGGACTTTTCATATTTTCATACCTTTTCTCTTGTATACATTTTTACGTGCATTTTAGTGACATTAATTGTGTTCTTTTATTGGCAGGATAGATTTATGGTTCAATTAGAATTCATCCTTTTTTGTCTTGGACAAGGGAATGTAAGTGAGGCTCATCAGGCTGCTTTAAGGTATTGTTTTTGTTTCTAACGTGTTTCTATTTCTTGAATGAAACCATTGTTTTTCTTTTTCACGTGTTGTCTGGGAAATAGATCTCTCTGCGTGTTAGTGATATGGTTATAAACAGCTTAAAGGTTCATCGTGTAGGGGGGAAATCTGCTGCCAACAAACTTGTTATTACATATTGAGAATTTTGTGAAACATGACAAAGAACATGAATCCATTCGGAGTTGTTTTCAATTCTTTGCGAAAGGATATGAGTTGACGGAAACTATTTCTCCAGCATATAAAATCCCCTTGCGAAGGTCCCGGATAAATAGCCGTCAGGGTTTAAAGTTCAAGTCAAAAGTCTTATCAATAGTTTCGTTATCCTGTAATTTTAGCCCAAATTCCAGCTGTTACCTTTTAGTAAGAAATCGAAGTTCAGCTGAGTGGCAAAGAAGATTTATTGATCAGTCAATCAATGAGTTTGCAACCCCAAGGGGTTAACCAAGTGCCAAGTTGGGCTGCGATGAGCTCCTCCTGAAGCATAGGTCGTGTTTTCAAATCCCATGAAGTGCTTGGCCCATTGAGGCCTACCCCAGGGCCTATGGCAGGTGTAGGATAGGGGGACTCTGGGACTGCAAGTAGCTGTGAGATTAATTGGGGTGAAGCTGGTTACAGAAAAACATGAGAAGGGAAAAATAGTTTGTTGAACCACAAAAAAATTGTAGGCCTATCAGAACTTGCCAGATGCGAGGGAATCCGTTTCTTCGACATCTTGTCTGATCTAAGTGGTACACATTAACTTGCCACTGAGGTGGTAGTTCAAGTGGTTGGAGCAGCAAACTTAATGTTGCTGCTCTCCTACCGGTCTTGGTGTCGAACCTTGGTACCAGATGGTTGGGAGAGCCGAGAGGGGGCTCCAATTTAACTTGCACTGCGGTGGGGGCCTGGCGACGGAGCCCCCAACGTGGTGACGGATTAATAGTTCCTTCCCTGCTGGGTCAGCTATAGCTTAAGTCTGAACATTTCATGTTGGGGTTCGCTACGGTAGTTCAATCTAGCCCACCCTGAAAAAAAAAAAAAAATCATAAGAGTGGCAATGAAGATCTAAGTGTGAGGAATCTTCAGGGACCTTTAAACTAAGATGCATTGTGGATTTACGAACCTCTTTACTTGTACAATATCTCTTTGGCTTTGTATCTTTATGCTCTTTCTTTTTTGGCCTAAATTTCATCTCGACCTATATCAGTAATAGTATATTGCCCTTATAACACCAATCAAACAGCAATGTAACAGAATCTAAGAACCAGCTACCAATTTCAATGCCAAATGCAATCAATTTTGGCTTGACTGTCTTCTTCAATTGAGTCCCTTTTTTTTTGGCTGGTTGACACAATAAGACAAACCAGAGAACATCAAGACTACCAAAAGAGAGAAAAAAGAAGATGACGATTAACCAGTCCAGGAGCTGCAGCAGCAACTAGTGGAGCAATTCAAACAGGAACCTCATCTCCTCAAAAGCCTTCGGGCTTGAATGCCAAACGTGCCTGCAAATGAGCCACTCAGTTATCTGCTCTACGAACATGAGAATATTTTGAAGAAGAGAAACTCCTATGAAGCCTCTTTGCATCATCCATTAGTACTCCAATACCAGGAAAGCTGTCCCCATTCGAATTCAAACTCTTTATAACTGTCAAAGAATCACCTTTTCAAGATGTATATCTAAGAGTCCAAGGTCAATGGTCTATGGCATAGAGAGCACCAAGAGCTTCAATCTGATCTACATCCAAAATGTTCCTGCTATTCCTTTTGAATGTTCCTGCTATTCCTTTTGCTAGAGCTCCAATAAAATTCACCTTGAACACCCCTGGGGGCCCACTTCTGATAAGATTATCTCTTCTGGGAATGTTAACCCCATGCTCTTTCAAAGCTTCTATACTTGGATGTTATTTTAAGCGAAGGGTGTATAGGGCATTTTTAACTCAATGCAAAAAGAGTTATAGGAGGGGGGTTTAATTTTCGTTATTGGCAAATTTGAGCACAACTGAGAAATTTCTGACAGCTTGCCCAGTAGGAATGAATTTGTCTGTGGAGGTTATTTGGAACTGTCATTCTGTGCATCAACACCAGAACCTTATTTCTTTCTCCCACTCAGAACGTATCATGCATGCGATAGTGCCATATATGTACAAAGGTGTATCAATGTGCCTCTCAACCATAGCTTAAGCATGTTGCCCACCAAACGAAGCTCTATGAGACCATGAATTTAGCCAAGAAGAAATGCCAAAACATGCTGGACTTGAGATTGAATTATTTTGGACTTGAGAATGAATTTTTTTTGACACCATTAACTTCGATGCTGTGAGGGATTAGAGGTTTGTAGCTTTGCACTCCTACAATGATTTTATGCATTACTCCTACTATGATCTTCATATTCCACAAGTTGGCTTGGAAATTTACTACTACCGGCCAGTTTCGTGTAAGTTGAGTTGGAAATATTACGTTCAATATGCGTATTGGGCATCCACGTAAGCAACTGGAGGTTTGCTTTAGATCTACTCTTCAGTCACCTACACATAACTTGTGTATTTTTGAACGGCCTTGTGTATTGATGTTAACATGGTGATTTTCTTAGTGGGCAAAGAGGCAAAGATGCAAGTATTCTCATGAAGTAGGTTGTACTTAGCAGATTTTTCTAATTTTCTATGTGAAGATTTTGGTTGTGATGGGCAAAGGTTTCTTAAGCAGTTGTACGCACTCGATGTATATACGGTTTTACTGGTTTTTTCATCCAAGTTATATGGTAATTATCAGATCTATTTGTTAATAGGGGAAGAGAGACTTACAAGGTATTAATTTTCTTGTTACTATAGAGTGTATGTTTTGTAAACTGTGAATTGTTAGCGATGGTTATTTCCTGGGCTTTGTATTGATTAATACTGAGGGTGTTCATCTCAGCCTCATGCAGCAACGCGAATTTGGAAGCGACCCAATTTCAAATATGGTTGTGGGCTTGACTTTTTGCCAGCTATGGTATTCTACTTTTCCAAAAGAGTTGCATTGTAGAAATTCAGACGAGTCTTACTCCCATAGACAATCAGATATGGAAATGAGAGTCGAAACCCCCATTGAGGATTCTGAGGGACACGATACTATTGATATCCATCAAGTTGGTTCCTCCATTCAAGCTGATTCAGACACGTCTGTTAGGAACGACAAAGAGGTTGCTCGAGATGTTGATGTGGACAAACATAGAGAAGTTTCCATGGAGGTGGATGATAGTGTACAGAAAGAAACCACCTACAGAAATCATGAGTCATTGGGCTTCTACATGGATGCTGCTGAGGACAGTGGACATCAAAAGTCTCCTTTGTCTGATTTTGGTGGCAATATGCAGTATGCATCTACTTTCAATGCCCACGGTGAGTTTCAAAGTTTATTTATGTATTGGTGTAATCTTTGTTTTAGATGAGCTGGTTTCTGTTGATAGGGTACTTAAAAGAAAGGGATAATGGAACTATAATAGCTTCTAAGTGAGCTGTAAACTCTGGTGATGCAGTTTCATCTTTCTCCAGTTGGTCTTGGTTCTGATGTCTAGGCTTAGGGGGCTTTCTCATTTGTCTATAACATCCGAGTTTGTAGTTTATCTGATGTCCATTAAGTTTATACTGTCTCTTGATTGGTTGTTTCATTTCCGTACTAGGTATGAGGCTTCGTGCTCTGCACGAAGTTAATGCCCGTTATTGTATGCCCGTTATTGAAGCAGCCGAAGTAGATTATGAATAGATTCGTTAAAGCTATAGTTGACTATTAGTAGTAAAATTCTAAAGTATAATTTTTAAATTTTTTTTATCGAATTAAAGATCTCTATTAGTAGTTTAATTTGGTACAAAAATAAATAAAAAATTATATGCGGAAGTACTTTATTTTGTAATGCGAAGGATATTGCAAAACAACTCAACAAGCCAACAATGTAAAATTTTCAAGTACAAAATTTTTCAATTGTTATCGAATTAAAGATATCTATTGGTAGTTTAATTTGGTACACAAATAAATAAAAAATTATATGCGGAAGTATTTTTTTTTTCTGATGCGAAGGATATTACAAAACAAATCAACAAGCCAACAATGTAAAATTTTAAAGTACAAAATTTTTCAATTTTTATCGAATTAAATATCTCTATTAGTACTATAATTTGGTACAAAAATAAATAAAAAATTATATGCGGAAGTACTTTATTTTTTTATCCGATGGATATTGCAAAACAACTCAACAAACCAACAATATAAAATTCTACAGTGTAAAATTTCCCAATTTTTTGTATCAAATTAAAGATCTCTATTAGTGGTATAATTTGGCGCGAACAAAAATTTAAAATTATGCTCGGAAGTACTTTATTTTTTTATCCGAAGGAATTTCTCTATACGTGCAGTAAATATAATTCTAAAGCATAAATTTTTCAATTTTTTTTATCGAATTAAAGATCTCTATTAGTAGTTTAATTTGGTAGAAAAATAAATACAAAAATTGTGTACGGAAGTTTTTTTTTTTTTTTATCCGAAGGACAATGCAAAGTAATTCAACAAGTCAACAATGTAAAATTCTAAAATATTGGAATTTTTAATTTTTTGTACCAAATTAAAGATCTTTATTAGTAGTATAATTTGGTGCGAACAAAAATTTAAATTTATGCGCGAAATTACTTTATTTTTGGTCCGAAGGGATTTCTCGGGATGAGAATTGGGACACAATAAAGACAATTGGGGACTAAAGGGTAAAAAAATAAAGCCTGGGAGGTAAATATGGAAAATGGGAAAAATTGCTTTAAAAGACAAGATTGCCCATGGTAAAAACTTAAAATAACTACTATTGGAGGGTAAAATTGGGGAAATTGGCCCAAAATGTGGTAAGCCATGAAATTGATTATTGTTGGTATAATGGCCTTTGGTATGGATATGGATAACTCAGCTTTTCACTGATCCCTAATTATAGTCAGAATTGAATCAGTGCAGTTATTCTGAAGATCAAAGTTCATTGGTAGTAAAGTCTAGCCTAGTTCCCTTAGAAGTATTCCTTTTGTAGTCTAAAACTAAATTATCTAAGGTCACGAAGCCGATGAAGATCTAACGATCCCGGACTAACAAACACACACCTCCTAGACTAAAAAACACACTGGGGTACGATCAATTTTCCCTCGCAACTAATTACTCGCTCCTCTGTCAAACATTGTTAGGCATTTTTAGGTTCTAGATATTCCCTTTTAAATTCTATGTAATTTGGTCGGTTTGCATCTGTAATCAATACTGAACTTCTATTCTTTCTTGCTTGAGAAGGCTTGGATTCATGGTTGTTGCCATTTCAATTGTCGCATCCAAACAAAAACTTTGAGGACGTAATAGGTTCTTCACAGAGGGACATGCTACACGACTACTATAAGGGTGCAGTAAAGCATTTACGAGTTGCTCTCTGCTCAACACCTCCAGTTTACGAGGCCCTACTTCCTTTAGTACAAGTAAGAGCTATTTTCGTTTGTTACTTTATCTTAACTGTTTATCAGAATGTATACATAAATTGTATCGAGTAAAAAGTAGAAAGGGCGATGGTCTGAACCCGGGCAGCTGCTTCGATGCTAGTGTTTTTGCATTCCTTGATTTAGATTAACTGTACCTTCCTTACTATTTGTCGTGTAACTCATGGTGTAAGCTTCGCTAATCACCAAAACAGCCTTGCTATGCTGCCACCATTTTTGCCTTTCCAATCATTCAGCTTGGCACAGATGGTGCACATAATCATTTGTCCAGTCAAAGGTGACAATAGTAGCTTGTGTATGCAAGTTCCTTAAAAGGATTGTCGACAGGAAAGGAAAGGTATATGTATTGCGCCATCAAGACTCTGCAAGTTTAAAAACCTTAGAAAATCACTTGTGTTTGTGTTGCATTTGTTCACGTAAAAGAGGTTATGCGGTCATTTATGAGCCTCTGGGACCCTTCAGTCAGTTCATAGATTGGAGACGGCTTCGTGAAATGGCGTTTGCATAATAATAAGTTCTTGCAATACCACTTTCCCGTCTTTATTTGATACATATACCATATTCTTTTCTATCTATGTTCCATTGTTATTTGTTCCTCAACATCTGAGTGACATAAAATAAAACCTACCTCAATTATATTTCTCTCTCGCCTTTTTAACTTTTTGATGTGGCAAGTGTGACTTGTCATTGGAGTTGTAATATGTTTACTCAAGCTTGTTGCCTGACCAGATGCTGCTGTTTGCGGGTCACATTGACGAGGCTGTAAATGTGCTTGAGAAGTTTGGTCATAGTTCACAGGCAGCGCTTGCTCTAAGGTAATGGCTTCTTTTCTTTTTGGGTCAGGAAACTACCAAATAGAAAACATGTCATCAGGAGGATAGAAACATTAATTATTTGAAGATGTGAGAAAGCATAGAGGAAATAAATGCCCTGCTTGAGGAGCTCAAATTACCAGTTGGGTTGCAGCAGTTGTGAGAATACCATTGGCGCTGACTATGTTGGAGTTGGGTTTTCCGAATTGTGCTGTTGGTGTCCAAGATGACAGCTGTGACCCGGGTGGCAGTGGCACCGGAGGTAATAGTATGATGGTGCTGCGGGGAATCAAATTTGTTCGTCCTGACACAGTTCGAAACCAAACTGATGCTCTTCTTTTGTTTTATGTCGTCTTTTTCTTGAAAGAAACTCTAGGTTCTATCTTCTTCCCCATTTGTTGCGGCCAAAGATTGTCGCTGTTGATGTGATGGAATTGATGAATAGGTTGCAGAACACATCAGGGACACTGGAGACTTCAGCATTGGGTGGTTGATGGTTGTGTGTGTGTGGGCGTAGGTGGAAATCTGGGAAGTTGTGTGGGAAAAGATTAGGCTGTTAGAGACCCGATTTGGCGGTATTCCTCAAGTTTGGGAATTGGGTTATAAATTGGTTGACTCATGAAAATGTATGGATGATATTGACTTGACTTGTATGTTCTGGGAGATTAGTTTATAGTTCTTGAAAATAACTACTTGGGTGCAACCCTGTTCAAACTTCTTCCTTCCATGTTCTTTCTCCTACGACGACCGTTTCTCATATTCACTTAAACCTGGCGGCAATAGCTTGTTAGATTATGTGACAATGGGCTAATGGGGTATAGAGGTAGGGATGGTGTCTTCTTAATCCAAATATCCAATCCACCACAGAATTAGATTAGATATGTTATCATTGTCAGCACAATAGACAGAGTAATGGAAGAACCATGAGACCAGATGACTATATTTCAGTACTTATTGTGTCAGTTTATATTATTGATACCAAAAAGACTATAGTAGATGCTAAAGGGCATGGAATACTACTCATTTGTATTGGAGCCATGACAAACTCGGACACCACTCCTTAGGGGTTTCGAGATTGTAATAAACTCGTATCTTATTAAGTTTGTTCTCTCTTCTCAATTGGTGTAGAGCAAAAGCTAGTCTATTGGAGCAGTTTGATGGTGCTAACAATGCCAAGCTTTCAACCTGCTTTGAGGATACATTGAAGAAGGATCCCACATGCAGCCACTCATTGGCTAAGCTCATCAGCATGCAACAAAATGGTACGATAACTTTCTGAAACTTTTTGTGTTCTAATCGGTGCAAGGTATTATGTCTAGTTGTTGTTATGCCGGTCCTGCTAGCTAACTGTTGATATTTCTCAATGTTAAATAGACTTAGTTGTTTACAAAATTATAATCTTTGCTTTTCTGTTTTTCACCTGTGGCGAAAACGTTTCAACATGTCGTAGCTGATAAATTCCATCAAATGAAGGGTTCTTTTTTTTTATTTATTTTTTATCTTAAATACACTTGTGACAAGTTCTGAACCCTCTCTCTAAAAATGCTAACCAGGGTTTAGAAGTGATTATTTCAAGGAATTTGACTTCAAGGCAGTAGATTTTACCTTTATAAATTGTTATAGTTTTGATGATCCCTTTGTAATGGCCATTATTTGCACAAGTAGAAGAGAATATTTTGACGGTTACCTAGACGAAACAAAATTTTCACTTTTCAAGAGTTGGTTGCCAAAATCCAATCAATCCTGTAGTTATCTATGTCGTCTTGCCTGAGTTCGAAATTTAAAGCAACTCCCTGGTTTTAGAAATAGGAGGATAGGACCTTGGACTGATCTCTTCCCTATTCCTTCAAAGGAAACTGTTCATCTTCGTGTTTTACATATACATCTGTGGAAGTAAATTCCTAATATACAGGATTGATGTTGTATGCAAGATTCAAGCCATTTTCCCCCCATATTTGCAGGGGATTATAGCCCTCAACAACTGGTAGAGATGATAGCGTTGCATTTAGATGCTACCTATGCAGAATGCAATACATGGAAAGAGTTTGCCTCTTGCTTTCTGAAACTTCATAGCTGTGAAGAAGATCGAATGTCAACATGTTTGAATGGAAATGAAGGTGTAAGCAAGCAATCACATTCTCGTCGATTCCTGAGGATGTCCAAGATATTCACGGAGGGTACATCTGGAAAGGCTTGGAGGTTTCGTTGCCGATGGTGGTTAACGCGTCACTTTACCCTGACCCTTCTTAGTTCAGAAATTGAAGCAGGTATTCCTTATCGTGAGGATAAAACACTTTTTAATGCTCTCCTTGGATTAATGTGGATTTCAAATGAAGTGGTTTTCCTATGGATTTCGACATTGATTTTGGGAGCTTTATCCATACTTACAGATATACAATGTCATATATCTTCTCTTCATGATGACAGGTGATTTGGAACTCCTGACTTACAAAGCAGCCTCAGCTTCTCATATGTATGGACCAGAATTTGAGTATGTAGTAAAAGCTTACAAATGCTTGGAGGACAGGGATATGGACCTGTTCTTGTTCTTGCAAATGCACATGCAGAATTCTGTTGGATTCTATCCAGATTCAAACAAAACGAATCTATGATGAATTGGGTAATTTGGCAATGTGAAGAAAGTTTAGAGTTTTTCTGTTATTTGAATGATTACTGTTGTCAAGTAATTCCAGTAAATAGTAATACACCACCCAATTATGTGAATCAATGCTCTGATAAAACTTTGGTGCTTCAAATATTCCAGAGATGCTGGGTTTGCCATATTGGTCTTAAGAGAGATAGTGGAAAAGCGGTTCGACAAGTGGTGTCAGAGCGGTCGCATGGGTGGCATTGTGTAACTAAATCTACGGGAGCAGCCCGGGCTCAATTTATATAGTATTTAATATACACGTGTGTATCTATAAAATCTGCTATTCAGCTGGATAGATTCATTAATCGGGAAATAATTCCCGTCCATTAACAGGTGTTATCCTTGTAAATCTTTCGCGAATAGCATATTAGCAAGTATGGTTAGATCGTTTTCAAGTTTTAACAGGAACAGTTTATTTTAATTATTTAAGTTTGTAATGAAATGTTAATTTCATACATCTGAATAATATTAAAAAATAATCTCAACGATTGCTATTGCATGAACTGTCTTCTACAATAAAAAAAAAACCAAGACTGCAGATACGCGATTGTTACCACCTTCCGTGGTAGCCTAGATGGCAATGGTGAGTGAATTTAAGTGTTTCCTCTTCTCGTACACGAAACATGATTCGTTCAAGTTCGAGTCCCGCCAACTACGGGACTTGCCTGGAGGGCCCTTTGTCCATTTTGTATTTAGGTGGTGCTGTGGTGACATACTCGTCTTTTCGGGTAGTAGCTATGGTTCAAACCGGACATCCACAGCGGGTCGAGAACCCCTATGGTCACGTCCAAGGGGAGTTGTTACGCTGGTCGCTCTTTCCCACCCTTTTTATATGATCCAAAAAAAAATAAAATGATACGCGATTCTTCAAGTTCAACCTGATAACGATTAATGATCATAGCCCCTAGGATTACTCCCGTTGGTTTGTGGGATTGCTTCCAACACAATTGATCGGTGTTTGATTGTCCAGGGAGGAGATTAGTTCCGCATAAACTGACGCAGACATCCGACCGTCCGGGGGGAGAAAAAATATATGGAAATTGCTCTGCGTCCCCCCCCCCCGGGCCCCACCCCTATTTACAATTTTACCCCTCTCTCCTCTTTTAATTACTATAACTTTATTATTAATATTAATTTATTTCTTTTATTTAGTTTTTTTATTTAATTCATTTCTTTTATTTAAATATTTATTTATATCTTTTATTAATATCTTTTTCTATTATTAATATTAATTTATTTCTTTATTTCTTTTATTTAGTTAACTAATTTCTTTATATTAATTCATTTATTTTGTTTTATATAGTTTTTTTATTTAATTCATTTATTTTATTTAAATATTTATTTATATCTTTTATTAATATATTTTTTCTCTTCTATCTTTTTAGAAATCTCTAATATGTTATTTCTCTTTTTTAATTATTTAATATCTTGTTTTTCTAATATCTAATAAATTTTCTCGTTCTTTATATATATTTTTATAATATGCTCTAATATTTTTTTTTTCTCTTTTAATTATTAAATATTGTTTATTTACTTCATTTTTTAATTACTTTATTTCTCTTTTACTTGATTACTTTGATCTTGGCCCCCCCCAATGCCTTACCACGTGTTCCTTATGAGACCTATCTTTGATCCTGGCCCCCCCCCCCAATGCCTTACCACGTGTTCCTTATGAGACCTATCTTTGATCCTGGCCCCCCCCAATGCCTTATCTATTTATATTACTCATTTTTCTACTACTTCACACCTTCTCTTCTTAATTCTCCCACTACTTCATACATATATTCACTGAACATCTCCCAATATTTTTCTTTCTTTTTTCGTAATTCATCGAAGAACATTATGGATGGCTACTACGATCCAGATGGTTGGTCATTTGAGAATGATGTGCTAAGTCAGGAGAGCATCTCCTACAGCAGTCGCGACTATACACCCGAATTTAGCACTGATCAGGTTAGTTATTTTCGTTGTTCTTATGCATATTCATCGGTTATTTTGACTGAGATAAAATATGGTACGACTGAATAATGTTTTACTTATACATTTTCGTTGTTTATTTTTTTTTTTATAGATTTTTGAAAGTAGAGAAGATATGTTAGCTTGGGCGAAGATAGTTGGTCTTGAAAACGGTATTGTGGTAGTTATTAATAAATCTGCTAATTTAAAAGGCGGCAAGCTGCCGAAGTGCATTCTTGGTTGTGAGAGAGGAGGAAAGTATAGACCGCACCGTGGGGTAGAAGGGCAAATCTTGCATAGAAATACTGGAACTAAAAAATGTGACTGTCCATTTGCGTTACGAGGTATACCAATACCTCCAGACGGTGTCAAGTGGGGTTTAAGGGTTTCTTGTGGTCTCCATAACCATGAACCAGCAGAAAATATTGAGGGTCACGAGTACCCATCAAGGCTAAAACCAATGGAGAAACAATTTGTGGTCGAGATGGCCAACAGCACCGCACCTCTTGAGATTCTTAGTATTTTGAAGAAAAAAGATTCGTCAAACACTACAGGAATTAAAAGCATTTACAACGCTATCTTGACAAACAAGGAAGCCAAACGGGGCGGTCTAACTGAAACTCAATATGTCTTAGACCAATTAATTGAGAAAGGATACCTCCATGACTTTAGGACAAATCAAGAGACTAACGAAATCACAGATATTGTTTGGGTTCATCCTACAAGTCTAGAGCTATCTGTCAACTTTTCATCCGTGTTGGTAATTGATGCCACATACAAAACAAATGAGTATCGGAAACCACTATTGGAGGTTGTGGGTATGACATCCACAAATCTAACCTACTCGCTTATGTTCGCATATCTTAATAATGAGAGGGAAGATACATGTACCTGGGCCTTGGATACCTTAAAGAAGTGGATGGTTGGAAAGGGGGCATCGTTGCCATTGGTGTTTGTTACAGATCGGGAGTTGGCACTTATTAACGCCATTGAAACATGTTTCCCCATGGCACGTCACATCTTTTGCATTTGGCACATAAATAAGTGTGTAATGAAGAACTGCAGCGCTGTGCTTGGTCAAAAGTATCCAGACTTTCACATTTCATGGCAGTCCCTTATTCATTCATCGAGCACTTCGTCTTACCAACAGAAGTGGGTTGCCATGTGCGAGGAGTATAGCCAATATCCGCGTGTCATTCCTTATCTTGCGGATACATGGTTAAGGCCGTACAAAGAGCGATTTATTACAGCATGGACAGATACATGTATGCACCTCGGAAGCAATTCAAGTCAAAGGTATAGTGACTTTATAACTTTACGAGTTTAATTTTCTGCATTATATTGTACTACACTAGTTAAACTTTCCTATTTTAAACAAAGTGTATTATTCTATTACAGGGCCGAGTCTGCACATGCGAGGCTAAAGAAATATTTGGGGGGGTACGACCATGTCATCGCTCCAAACATCTTTTGAGGGCATAGAGAATATGTTGGTTAATCAATTTGGGAAAATTAAGAAGTCCTTCGAGAAATCTCTCAACATTCCACGCCACATACATTTACGTGACACCATTTTTGATGAAATAAGGTGTCGCATTTCATTGTATGCAATGGAGTTGATCGATGGTCAGCTAGAATCCGCCGCAGATGCCTACCCCCTCCCAAGCGGCAGTTGCGGTTGTTCGATCAAAACATCACACGGGTTGCCATGCATGCACGATCTAAGGGATTACCGTACCATGGGCATTCCGATTCCGCTATCCAGTATCCACGTTCATTGGAGTTGGCTCTCTATGCACGCGGACGGGTTTAATGCCGAGGGAGAACAACCCGACGAGACATCTCGTGTGGTTGACATATTGCAGGGGATGGATCCATGTATGCGAAAGCATATGATAGGCAGGTTTGTTGATATGACAGATCCATCTAACAGCAGTGTTCGAGGGCCATCGTATAATACAGAACACAAAGGTCGACCTGCCGGAAAAGCTGAGCAGAGTGGACGACGCATACCTTCTTGCACAGAAAAATCTACTTCATCATCTAGGGGTGCATCTACATTGAGAGGGAAAGGGAAAGGGATAAATGCAGGAAGGGAGACAGCGGATAGGGAGAGGGAGCACAACCACTACATTCAGCATTTACCTTGGCAATTTCAGCAGTATATGTCCCACACTGTAGACGTCAAAGCTGATGGTCATTATGGATTCAGGGCGATAGCCGCGCAAATCTATGACACTGAGGAGGGCTGGGCTCAAGTACGACATGATCTTATCCAAGAAATTATTCAGAATAGATATCTCTACAATGCGGTTTATCTAGAACAAAATAGGGCAGATGAGATACTAGAGTCACTGAACTGTTGGATGGCTACAGCTCCATATACAAAATGGATGGACTGTATGAGTTTGGGGGTAGTCATCGCATCACGGTACAACATTGTACTACACACATTTGACGCGAATGCTAGAGGTTGTTTTACTCACTTGCCCTTGAGATCCCGTCCAGTTCCAGTCCGACAACGCAAAGAAATAGCTATTGCCCGTATTAACAATCACTTTGTACAACTTTTTTGCGCCCCAATCACCCTGTACCACCCATCCCAATGTGGTGGTGGAATAATGCATCGGATGAAGCTAAAGGATGGGCTTTAAGTTATGACACACGTCTTGATTTGTGGTTCCAGGTACTGGATGTCGTGCCGGGACCACAATTTGGAGGCAATATTGATTAGGGCTGACCATTTGTCAACGTGATTGTAATATTTATTCACTTTAAAACGTGATTGTAATATTATTATTCACTTTTAGAAGTTTTTTTATTTATTATTCATTGTTAAGACAACTTAATTAACTAATTAAAATAATATAAAGTGAAATTTAAATGCAAATTTAAGAAAATAATTTACTTGCAAATGTACTTTGAATAAACCAAATTAAATGAGTAATTAAATAAATAAAGTTAATAGTAAATGAAATTATTAAAATTTGAATAATTAAATAAATAAAGTTGAATAAACCAAAAAAGAAAAAAAGAAAAAAAGAAAAGGCCCGGAACAGGAGGAAGAAAAAAAAGAAAAAAAAGAAAAATAAAAAGGTTATTGTCAGGGGGGGTGCAAAGCCACACTCAAAATATATACTTCGTAACTGATGACGATTATTACTCCATGATAAAATTTGGTGAAAAGGTTATTGTTTGATTGATTGCCAACCCAAAACTCGTTTTTGTCAGCTTCTCTCTCTCTCTCTCTCTCAAAACTCTGCCCCGCCCCTTGCCTTCTTCCCTCCCTCCCTCCCTCCCTCTCTGCAATCCTACCACATGCATCATTTCTTCCAATAAGAATACATAAGAAGAAATACTAATACACATACATAGTTGCACAGAGAGAGAGAGAGAGAGAGAGAGATGGCGTCGTACAGAGCGGACGACGACTACGATTACCTATTCAAAGTGGTTCTGATAGGGGACTCGGGCGTGGGAAAATCGAATCTGTTATCTAGGTTTACCAGGAACGAGTTCAGCCTCGAGTCCAAGTCCACAATCGGCGTTGAATTCGCTACTCGGAGTATTCGCGTCGAGGATAAGGTCGTCAAGGCCCAGATTTGGGACACCGCTGGCCAAGAGAGGTACTTTTCCCCCCATTAATTCTTTGATTTGTATTAGCTTAAATTGATGGGTTTTGTTGAAAAATCAGCTGAACCAACAAAACCACACCGCGCGCGAAGAATAATTGAGGCAAGAAAACGAGGTTTATTTTTTAACGTGGTTCCCAACTGTACGTACACTGTTTACACCAGTTTTCACTGTATATCGAATGAAGAGTGATAACTGTGATATATACATTCGCTATTCGCTGCTGCGCATAGCAATTCTTTATAATCTATCTTAACTTTACCAATTACCATAACACCCCTGTCTAGGGTTTAACCCAAATCGAATCACACTTCACAAGCCCAACAAGTTTCTGTTTGATTGCTTTGGAAGTATGACATTTGCAATTCGCTTTTGTTTGTTTCTTGCTGCTCTTGTAACTGTTAGGGTATTTGGGTTCGGAGTGGCAGAAGTTGGAGTTCATTGATTGGTTGATGCTTAATTGCTCAGAAAAATTGGAAATGTGGGTTTTCACAGGTTGAGTACTTGAGTTATAAAAATTGGATTTGCCAAGAGAAGTTTTTGCCCCAGTTCTTCATTTTTTGTTGATTAGTTTGTCTTTAGTTGCTCTGGAAATAGTGACGGTGCGATTTTAATGGCATTTTATTTGTTTCTGCTTCTCTTTTTTGCAATGTTAGGATTTTCGGATTGGGAGTGGATAAGCATAGGGTTTTGCTTGGTTAAGTTGATTAGAATTTTCATGCGGCCCTTGGTAAGAATGCCCCAAAGTGGTCAATAGATCCTCTTTATGGTTTAGCTGTTGCTATTTAGGTGTATATTCTAATTCCTGGTTTCCTTCATTGTAAGAGACCACGGTTTTTATGTTTGATATTGATTTAATGGTAAGTGTCTCGTTAGTTCCTGGGGACTCCTACGGTTAATATCATTATTTTAGAGTTTTATTCATTTATATATTGGTTCTGGTGTTTGCTTTTGGAATTTGTTTTGGCATACCTGCAAGGCAACAATACCACTTCGATTTAATGATATTTTAGAATCTCTTTGCCATATGTTCTATAGTTTATTCTAGTTTCATCTCGACTTAGTCACATAACCAAGGAACATTGACTTTGTTGCACTGTGGGACAAAATCACCAAGAGGCTCGCACCTCTTCGTTGTAGGGATGGCAAGGGAGAGGTGTAAGCTTTGGTTGCTCATCCTGGTTAAAAACATTAAAACAAGGTCTTTAGGTTTTGTTGAAATTCAAAAGTAGTGTTGGGAGGACCATTTATTTGAGGTAAATGCTAACGGGTGTACCATTGCACCCGTTAATGGTAAAAAAACGTACACTTGTTTGGTCCCACTTGTAAAGCCCGTTAGCAAAACCTTTTTTGATCGGCTATTGCTCTCCAATTCTTATGACGGATCCTCTTTGTTTTGTATTAATGAGTATGTTTCAATCTGGTTCTTGAATATAATGAACATTTTGTTGTTGTCATAGATATCGTGCAATCACTAGTGCATACTACCGTGGAGCTGTTGGTGCATTGCTTGTCTATGACGTCACTCGCCACGTCACGTTTGAGAATGTTGAACGATGGTTAAAAGAGCTCCGTGATCACACGGACGCGAACATAGTGATAATGCTTGTAGGGAACAAGGCGGACTTGCGTCATTTGCGTGCTGTGTCCACCGAAGATGCAAAGGCCTTTGCGGAGAGAGAGAACACTTTCTTTATGGAGACATCTGCCCTTGAGTCGTTGAATGTTGAAAATGCCTTCTCAGAAGCGCTTACACAAATATATCGAGTTGTCAGCAGGAAAGCACTTGATATTGGGAATGACCCTGCAGCCTTGCCTAAAGGGCAAACCATTAATGTGGGAAACAAGGATGATGTCTCAGCTGTGAAAAATGTTGGTTGCTGCTCTGCCTAGTTGAGGGAGCAAGGCTGTGAATTTGGATCAGGGGCTTGTGGTGGGAATAGAAAACATACAAAGAAGCTGGATTTATTCAGTTCTTTATGTTTGTGATAAAGCTGTCCTCAAATCTGTGATCCAAACACAGCCTAAAGAATGGTAGAAAAACATTGTTCCTTAGAATATCAAGAACTCTACATTGCAGCTATCGGGTTCTTCGTTTCTCTTTCTCGGTTGATACGTTCATTGCACAGTTTCAAAGTCATTGATTGTGGAGCTTTGTTGGTGACTAGTTCGTTTCTACAAAGAGAAGCAACGTGCATATTCTCCCTTCTTATGATGCTTGTTTCTTATATCACTTGTGCTGTTTTCCTTCTGTATCTTTTCATTGCTTATTCCGGTAGGTAGCATTGTATCTGGTTGTGCCTTCTCTTTAGTGTCTCTGGGACAAGTTTTGGATCTTGTATGACTGATCAGGTGTTGTACCCCACATTTGTTTGATGCTTCTTAGAAAGTACTATTTCTGAATCTGTATACATTCTTTGGAGATTTTCTAAGAAGGTACAACGGCAAAGTTGGAACAAACTCTTCGAAAAGCCAATGTGCAAAATGTTTTTGAGAACCATCCTATTTTGTTGGAATAGCTGATTGTGAAACCCTAGACTCCATGGTTCAACTCCAAATACTTTTGGCTCCTCATGATTTTGCATAGCCTCCATGCTCAATCATGTAAACGAATGTCTGCATCCAGTGAACCAAAAAAATACAGATGGTGTTTCTTGTTACCGTCCGTGCTTAACCACCGATGCTGGTAGCCTAGTGGGTAGGGTGCCTCACATTCCCAAGAGAGACTCGGTTTCGAGTCTTGCCAATGGCAAGGGATTGGGATTGTTGAGGTACACTTATGCCCACTTGTACAAGGTGGTGCCATGGTGACGTCCTTTCCTCACGGATAGTAGCTAAGGCTCGAACCGGACATTTCACTAGCAAATCGGGAGCCCCTATGGTGACTCCCGGGGGTTGCTACGCTAGTTGCCCCCTCCCACCCTATTTTTCGATGAAAAGAAAAAAAAACACCATCGGTATAAAAATTGTTAGAGACAATAGATACCTTTTACTTGGTCCATATGTTGACTTGTACTACATACGCAACCAAACAGAGCACTATCACAGAAGAATTTGATCACAAATAGGGAAACATACATGAACCTACAATAGCCACCAAGTGCCAAAATAACGGATTTTCATATTGAAAAAATAAATCAACTTAGAAAGCGTGAAGCAATGGAAAACAAAAATAATAATTGAACAGCCTTATGTTCAACGTTCCAAAAATGTACATAAATGAATACACAACGATATATTAACATTGACGCATGTGATGAGACAAATAGAAAAGTCTGTACAAGTTTCATAAACAGACCCGAAGCCATCGAACAATGTTATGAACAGGTTTGACAGTTTTGTCAATTCCCCCATAGGATTATAAATACAATATCTAGCAGAATACGACTTGTTCAAGTAGATTAAGAACAGAACAAGACGGAGAATATTTCGAATTGATCCTTGAATCATCGACCCTCTCTACGTAAATCCTTTCTCTCTGTGGCCAATGCTGCGGCTTTGCAGATGGGGCAGGTGTTCTTGATGAGCAGCCATCTTTTTATGCAATCCACGTGATACTCATGTCCACAATCCAGAGTACCAACCTTCTCTTGGTTCTTATAATCAGTCTGAAAAATCCCAAACAATTTATGAAATTCCATCAGTCGTCATAAAAATATATAACTTCATCCAAAGTTTGGATAAATGGCACAATGGAGCATAAAAAATCGTGGGAATGGACATTAAAGAGGGTATTTGTACATGAGGGGGAAAACCAGTAAGAGCAACTTCAACCAAATTCTCCCTTTTGGAGAATCAAATAAGAGTATTTTTATTTAGGTGCCTTCAGATCATATATCACTCTTCGCTCACATTCCAACCACAATTCTCTTTTCTGTATCAGCTACCAAAAACTATTTCCTTTCTCTCCAAAACTCAAAACTTTCCCTCGAAAAAATTTGCTACTCTATTAATTATCCAAATACCAAGCATTGATCTGTTTTGAAGGTATTGTCGAGAAAAGAGACGGTTCTCCATTCGAAGGGGGTGTCTCCATACATATATTCAGAATCAAAATTGGATTTCTTTTTTGGAGAACCCAAATAGAGTTGACTGGAAGACATTTCATCTCCATTTTGGAGTTGGATTGAAGATGCTCCACTACACGAGGGAAAGGATATATGCTTGCTTCTTTCTCCATCAGATGTTCCCTAAAAAACAGAAACCCCTTCACAAATTAATCAGAAAACCATTAGTGACAATAAGGTTTGCAACATGCAGCAAGAACTTTTATGCGGGTGACTCGCAATGTCGAGCACAGACTTCATTTTGGGACGCGACATGCAAAAGCCAGAGAAGAAGAAACAGAAACTAAGACTAGTGATGCCTGTCGCCCCCAATTTCAATGTGAAGTGAGGTAAATTTGTCCTAAGAAGGAATGCATGGAGTAACAAACGGGCATTATAACCATTCACCACTAGTATACTCATGTCATCATGTACATCTTCAGAGCATTGAGGATATTCTACTATCTGAATCATTGATAAAAATATAAAGCGAGAGTAAGGTCAATACCTGACATACAACACAGAAATCAGTTTCCTCATCTATACAAGCTGCTTCTTCCAAATTCATATACGTCCTGGTCTTCAGATGACTCAAGATGGTCTCTTCCGATAAGCCAGTGGTTACATGGCCAATTTGTTCTCCCAAGGCAAGAAGCTCCTGGAATACAAATTAAATATTTCATCAAATAAATTGCCACAGGTGAATTTAGAACAACATTGGTATATACAGTATATTGGCTCCCCACAGGTTTCTTCTTGTCATTCTATCTAAACATTAAGCTTTTGATGCACGTGGGGTGGCAAGCACCATGCACTCCCTTGCATTTGACTAGGTTCAAAACTCACAGACTACAACAAACAATACGGACTGACGCTAAGCAAAAAATAATTTAAGCTTTTGATGGTTGGGCAAGTGAATTTGCAAGTTACCTCATAAGACATATGATCTATATCCAAGCGCATATCTCGGTGATGATCAGCTGGGTTCCCCACTTCATGATAGCCTGGAATCTCTAGCATGGCAACTTCCTGCATGAAACCAAAACAGTAAGCCACTATAAACAGAAATAGTAAACAATGAACAGTCGTAGTCACCAAAGCAAACTAAATTAGCCCTTGATAAAAGAAAATACTAAACTACAAAGCCAAGAAAATACTAAACTACAAAGCCAAGGGACGTAACAGAAATGAAGACAAAATATTACATCTGTATGAACAACTCTCAAGTGAGGAACATCACGGTGCCTTGTGGTTGCATCAGGCATCATTGCCCTACGATGAGGCCGGTGTATCCTAAGCCCAGTTGGTGGAGCAGGTCCCACATATCTAGGCCCCACCTCTACGCCATCTTGGAAAGGATTCATACTGGCATGTGAACTAGTATTTGTTGAAGGCCTATGAGAAGGTGTCGCTAATTGGGAATGGAAATTGATACTCTGGCCTCTCAGTCCTTGCATAGGTTGTGACGGTTGATAAAGACTGGGATGACCTTGGTGAATGGGAGGAGGATGCAGGAAAGTTGTGGAACTTCCACCGCTATTTGTTTCTTGGTATCCCTGTGCACCCATGTTACCTGGTTCTGAGAGAGAGAGAGAGAGAGTTGTAATTAGTTCCAAACCTTACCAGTTCATACGATCAAATTGTTCTGTTTACCTAGCTTCTTTTCGTATGGAAAACAAAAAAATAGTAGTAACTACCAATGAATTTGATATTTTAACTTTCACAAAATGGAAAAACAGTGATATAATGGGCTATACAAAGAATAGTAGTCATATGCTACTAACTAGATGAGAGATTATGGGACAAGTTCACTCAATTTTAATATACTTGAAGCTGCCGCCAAAAGCCTCTTGGAACCAAGGATGAATAAAACAAACAAACGCTATATAGCATAAGGAAATGCTAACCGCCTTAGACAGGCGGCTAATGAGCAATCAGTGCATCTTATCTATGAGACATGTATAGAAATCTGTGAATGTCTACTAATACCCTACAAAATGCATGTCGAAATTTCCAAATTTTGGTATTATGTGTAAATAATGATTAGTATCCACCGCTGTCTGGCAATGGTTTGTAAAACCACCAACATAATGGTATAAAACCCTATAAAAAGTTACCATGTAAATATGTGAAAGCAGGCCCCTGACTCCAGGTAAAAGTGCCTCCATCACAACCATTACTGTTGAAGTGTTGGTCCAACCATGGAGAACTGGCTGTTGGAAATGCCTGACTTGGATAGTTTGATTGAATCAAATGGTTAGGGTTATTTGCCGACACTGAGTCTGGTCCAATAGCACCTGATATGTTTCTCACATTTCTTTGAGATCTACCTTCCAAAACTGATGGTATGTCATTCCCTCTGTACTCTGGCAGTGGAAAAGGTGCAACATCCATGAGAGTAACCCCAGGTTCAAAAGGCCTTGTATTTAAAGGTGCAACCACAGAGCTAGAGCCTGCTAAAGCATTACAATACTGGAAACTTGATGGGACCCCTTCTTCATTTTTCCTCTTAAATGCATATCCACCACCATCAATGAAGTGATCATTCCTTCTATAGTCATCTGTGGGAACTCCGATTCCATGGCTGGAAGATGGCAATTGAACGTGGGACCCTTGATTTATTGGGAGAGGGAATACCCTAGCTCCAGGTGGAGTCATGTATGGGTTAAAGTAATGAGATGCAGGGGCGACACCCAAGTCAAGATTTCTGGAAGGATGATGCTGAAACCCATTGTACTGAGACAGCCCATAAAATAAAGCATTTTCATGGGTGTCGGGTAAATGATGGATATCAAAGTTAGCAGCATTCCCAGCAGTCGGTAACATTGTGTGGACATTAGGCTGTGGAAAATTTTGAATGTTAGTCCCAAAGATAACACAAGGTTCAGGATGGACACTGGACTGAGCTTGTTGATCCAGCTCCATATCGATCATCTGATTAGGGCACATCATATTCCTTTGCCCCATTTTGTCGAATCATATAACTTCAAGAAGTACCTGCTTCAAGTGGAAATATAGTGCACAATAGAAGTCAGATTTATCAGTGGCAAATGAAAAACTACATTATATACTCAAAATGCCAGTGAACTCCATCGCATGGCACCGCTAATTGCAAGGTGCGTGTTGTATTATCATTATGCGGTTCATGAAAAACTTAGAAAGACGGGCACTATAAAAGAAAAACTATACTCTCTGTCTGTTGTCTATCACTAGACTGATATCTGTAGGTAAGCATTAAAGTATAGGGAAAAAAATAACACCAAGAATATCAGAGAGCCTGCAAGGATGAACACAGGAATTATGTCAGTTGGACCAGACAGAGAGAGTTTGAGATACAAAGAAAACTTCAAGAATTTCATGCTGAGGTGGAAGATATCTCATCGACTACAATTTTTTTACTCCAAGCCATCTAAAATAATGTGCTTCCACAAATGAATACCTAAACGATGTGCGAAACCATAGTTATAAAAACTTAGAATCTGCCCGCATTTGAGGAGGCATCTGGGCTGAATCTAGCTACGTTTCAGTAATTGGCACTGGCCTCTGGATGCTGGGTCTGTTTCCTTCCAGCCCCTTACCTAGGCCTACCCTTGTTCTCATCCTTTAAGGCCAGACAGTCTGGATGTTCTTTCTCTTTCTATTTCAACATGGTTCATATCTCTATTTTTATTTTCCCGTTACACAAAATAACGTTATTAACCCATGCAAATCAACAGAAACAAAAGCTGATACAATCAAACTCTTGATTCCAGCCAAATAAGCGTAAACTTAACTTCCAAAACAGAACCACTACGATATCAAACCCTCTGCTATACTTATGTGACAGTTTTTTCTTAGCATGTTATTTGTGTAGGCTCTCTTGTGTTATTGTTGAACTTAAAGAGAACCCAGATTCCACAAAATATGTCCTCATTCCTAACAACCTAAGTCACATAATACGGGATCCTCCGCTCCCCCTCTCAATCCCCACTCTATGCTCCCGCGCTCAATCCTTGCTCCCGTGAATTTATTAGCTTGGGATGTTTTTGGAAGGCGCTTCTAAGCTCGAGTTCCTGCTTTCGCTCGCCCTGGCGCCCGCACACGCACATTATTTGACTAACCTAAGAATTATCTCCCCTGAAACAGCACACAGCGCAGCAAAATAAAACAAGATGGAAAAACAATAAAATTTCAACTAATTCCCTTAAAATTACCATGGGGGTCCAAATTGGCCTGATCAATTTCTGGTCACCAAAACAAAAAGTGCTGAACAAGGAAAAAAATATAAAATAAAAATCTAAACAGAACAGTACCTTTTTAACATAAAAATCCAGAGGCTAATATTGCAAGCTTTCCCTTTTACTTCCAACGAATAAAACGTATTTTCTGCAACCTGTAACAATCAAAAGCCAAAAAACAAAACCCTAACTTTTTAATCGATTCTAGAAAATATCGTAATCCGTATAAAAACTCCAACTTTATGTTTCTTCAAACCGATAATGCGTTACTGAGCACGTAGAATCACGATCAACCCAGATACAGATACACACGGCAGAATCGAAAATTGCAAAAACGAAAACAAAAAAACTGAAAATCAACTGCGTAAAGGAAATTCGGAAAGAAACGGAAAACTTACGATATGGGTCTTGATCAGAGCGAGAAGATCGAGAGATGAGGATGAAAGAAAGAGAGGGGGGGAGAGAGAGAGAGAGAGAGAGAGAGAAGGAGAGAGTTTCAATGGAAAATCATGTGGTGGTATTCCTGTACGTATTTCTTTCTTTCTATATTTCAACCGTTAATACGTAGCCATTACGTAATGCCCGTTCTTTGGGGTTTTATTGCGGATGTACCCCCTGCTTAGCTGGGCCAGCCATCTACGGTTCTGGGCCTAATTCTTGGTATATAAACGGATATGCTCTCTGATGAGTAAGGCCATGTTCCACTAACAAAAAAACTAGTTTTGTTTTAACTAAAAAATCATTCTATTCCACTAACAAAAAACTCCCCCAAAAAATTAGTTTTGTTTTAACTCAAAAACTATCTTATTCCACTAACAAAAAAGCTCCCAAAAAATCAACTACCCTTTACAATAAACTACAACTAAAAAACCAAAAAAACACTTTAGTGGAACAAGTTGTAGATTTAAACTACAACTAAAAGTTTAAAAAACCAAAAAACAAGTTAGTGGAACACCCCCTAAAATGAAAAGTACGTGGACCGACGTGTGTGACCTTTTTTTTTCCTCATGTGTTTTTATTTTTTATTTTTTTGGGGAGTCTTTCTAGTTTTTACGTTTTACCTCCCGGCTCAGAGACGAAGTCAGGATTCTGACTCGGAGGTGGCACCCGTAATCACTGTTCTTCCTCCCTTCCCATAAAAATGGTCTATTATAAAATGACATGTAATTTTCGAATAAAAAATTGGGACATTTACCATCAGGTCATACTTGGATCCCATAATTACCATCAGGTCAAGCTCAACTCTGAAAAATTCCCATCAATTCCCCAACCCATATAAAAATGCCTAAATCATAGGGTACCCTATGAAAGTGCCTAAACCACTAAACCCTATAATGGGAAAGTGCACCATAAACCTAAACTCTAGGGTACCCTATGAAAGTACCTAAAATCCTAAGGTACTCTATGAAAGTGCCTAAACCACTAAAACTCTATAATAGGAAACTAAACCTAAACTCTAAAAAAGAGTGACTTACCTTAATGGTAATTAAAAAAATGACTTACCTTATTGGTAATTAGACAACTCTTTTCTAGACCTAGAGGTAATAATCTCTAAAAAATTCAATTAGTTACATCAATTTTGTGCCAACAAATGTAATAAATCATGCATGGAAGTGCTTTATTTTTTTATCCAAAAATTGAAGGTTTTTTTGGTAGTGAATTATCTTTACGGGTGGAGGGAGTAATTAGTAGTAAAAAATGTAAAAGAGTTCTACGATTAATTATTTCTGATACCCCAAATGACACACATTTTCGTAACATAATCATCCATCAACGTACTTAATACCCAAAAATTGCACACTTTCATCAATTAGTCACTCATCAGTGTGGTTAATACCAAAAAACATACACGCGTTTTGAAGAATAAAACTACTCTTGCAATACAAATTTTTTTTTTGGTTTTTTGTGACCCGGTGGCACCCCTCTTAAGCTTCGTCTCTGTCTTAGCTCGATTATGTGTTTACACCAAAATGTGTACAGTATGGAACTTTGTAACGATCCATATCAATTGACTTTCTAACTATTAGCTTAATTACGTGGTTCGAAAGGTTAATCTCGAGTTTTACAGTAGTTGCTTAGGTTTCCTTATATATCGAACTCCCTTTCGATATCATCATACTGATATGAGATATCACAACCTCCCACACTTAAGATCGCAATGTCTTGTTGTGTCCCATGGTCCATAACTTCCACCCACCAAGCGATGTGAGACAAGTACCGCTTAAGTACGTCAAGCTCCTCAAGCTTGTCTCATGTGGGACTCGCCCAAGCACTCCTCCTCGCGTGACCGGCATCAGACATTTGGTTGGTGCAAGCTCTGATACCGCCTGTAACGACCCGCGCCAGCTGACCTTTAGCCTAACCACATGGTGCAAAAGATTATCCTTGAGTTGTGCAGTTGACGCTTGGGTTTCCTTATATATCAAATTCCCTTTTGATATCTTAGAGATGTGGGATATCACAGACCCACCTCGGAGTCCTACACAATTGACTCTAGCCATTCTTAATTTTATTCAAAACCATTGAATGTGTTCCGGTCATTCATGTAGAACTCCGAAGTGGGTTCCACACAATCCAATGTACACTTTCAGTGCACATTTGGGTGTAGGGATATAGTATATATTTTTTACCTCCCATGTTTCCAACCTTGTGTTTTATATTCTCTTTCGAACTCTCATCCCAGTGAATTTTGTAATTTGAGATGTTTTATTAAAGACGTCCTCACGCTGTTGCTCGCGATCACGAACGAACATTATGCGACCTAAACATCAAAATAAAAACAACAAATTGATTTTTCAAGTCCCCTTTTTTTTTGTTCTTTTTTTGAAATTACTTCCTCTTTTATAGGAGTAACTTGCACTTCTTGTTTGGAGATGATCATTCTCATTTCATTTGTATAGAAATGAGCAAATGATAGAGTAATATCGTAAATTTACATGTATAAAGACAAAAACAAGGGTATAGATGTAAAAAGAAAAAAAGAAAGTCTAAAAGATCAATACCCTAGAAATTGAATGTACTAATTACTAACCTCCAATGACATGTAACATGAGAGCCCGTTCTAGAGTAACTGACTTAATGATTTTGTAGTTTTGTCTTTATTCAATTTTGTTTTTTTCCATTTTTAGTTTTGCATCAAACTTTTGACGATCATAGGTCTGTCTCGATGAGAGCAATTAAAATTGGGTAAAATTATGACTTTTATCTAAATATTTTAGGAAATATCCAAGAAAAGATAGCTTAAGTTTTACTCAAAACTAACAAACGCAATTTTTTTTTTTTTTTTTTTGAATAAAGACAAAACTACGAAAGCCTTAAGTCAATTACTATGGAACGAGCTTCCTTTAGAACTTATCGTATACGGTAATTACTCAAGAATGTAAGACAATGAATCAAAATAAATTTTCATAAATTAACAATTACTCTTCTCCGTAAATATTTTTTAGATCACAAGTGTAAAACAAAAGTCGTGCGGACGAAAAAATCATAAGTTGCTATAACAGGATATAAAACAATTTTTAATTCTACCGATTCTACAATATTAATTTTTATTTGGATTTTATCATTTTATGTTATATCCTGCTCCGAAAATTGTATTTGTTGGACTACAACACGTAATATGGATTTGTCTCTTTTCCAAATTTTGCAAATTCTATCTTTAACGTGCCTATTTGTTCCTTTTAAATTTATTACTATTAGCTCCGTCCAAAATGTATGTCTATCTGTGATGCAAGTACTTAAATTCAATTTTTTCATATGTTAAAATAACTTATTAGCACATATTAAATTGTTAATTTTTTTTTGACTTTTTCTTAAAAATAATTAATATACTTTTATATTCTCGTTTTATGGACCGAACAAATATTTTGAGATATATAGATGGAGTACCATATTGCTTTCGCTACAATTTGCTAAAACTTGCTTTTTCATTGGGGTTATCCAAAAACCCACCTCATATTATTGAATGGCTAGTTTTATTTTAAATGTGAAACTCAATTTCTAGCTATAACGTTTTACGAATCAATTAGTAATTGAAATATATTGAAATAATCCATCTTTTTAAAGCTGCAGCCTACAAGCGTCATTATGTACACAGTTTTATTAATTGGACGTTGAGATTTGTTTTATTTCTTTTTAATTGTTTTCGAGTTGCGCGGCCAATAAAAAATGGATAGTGATGAACCATAGATGCAGATTAGAGTATATAAATTCGTAGAAAAACAAAAATATATCCATAAAGTGAAGGAAAGTTAGAAGCACCGTTTTAAAATGTTGAAGTAAAATATTATCAAACTGGGATTTAATAATATCACTATGAATTTTTTATGTCATTCACCTCTTAATCTTAAATGATTTCATATTTGTTTATTCAATCAAATTTAAATCAAAATAATGGGAAAAAAGGAACTTGAAAGGGATTTTCCAATAGGAGAGTAGATTCCTCATCCCCTTAACAAATGATTTCATTTTCAAAGAAGTTCCCAATGCCACATGGTGGATTGACAACACATATCTCCAAAGTGATCAAAATAATCTCATAATAAGTGGGTGCTGACAAATCCAGATGAGAGAAAGAGAGAGTTAATACATAGTAGTTTGGTTATACTCCCGCTAAGGAGTGCTTTGGTAAAAAAGTAAAAAAGTTTTTTTTTGTCTTTATTCAATTTTATTTTTTTTACATTTTTCAGCCAGTAATGTTGGCACAAATTAAGAAAATATTAATTATCAAGAAATTTAATTGTAAACAGTGACGAAGTCAAGATTTTTATTCGAAAGATGTTACAATGATGGAGAAAACTGGACCTGCTGTAGTTGTGTATTCTAATCATTCGTGCATAATACCTCGTATACTATTATTCTGTTGGTATTTTTTATTAAGCGTGATATCCACGTCCTTAAATTTGATTCGTTTTTATTAAAAAATTAAAGTGGCAAGTTAAAATTATTTGACTAAATATAAAGCTAATAGTACTCGTAATTTTAAAGATCAAACTTTTTAAGGAGTGTCGGGGTCTCGCCGACACCACTTACCTCCGATACTAGATGTGCGCAGAGTACAAATTCTATTTTGGTATGGTGTAGGTCATATCTATAACAAGTTTAATTCACATATTTGAAATACGAACATTTTAATTAATTGTTGATAATTTTGATAAACATGAAATATATAAAGGATTAATTTTTATTTTATTCTCTCCATGATGTTACTTGTAAGCTAGTGTAACCTCCCCAAACCAACCAAAAAAGTTTGAAGGAAAAACAGCCCACAATTCATTCAAGCATGCAAAAGGCATTATCAAAGGGCTTTTTTATGCATTAGTACTTCTCTCCTTTCTTACAAAGGAAAAAGTCTTAATAATCAAGTTATCCTCCTAAATGTCCAACTTGTAATCATTTGCCTTACATGAATAGTTTTGGTCCATATTCTTCCCCTGAATAAAGGAATGAGCTGTTTTTGTCAAATTTGAAGGTAACCCACACCATTACCCCACGATCCACATATTCCCCTAGATTCCCTCTTTCAGTTTATATGCGGATATGTATAAATATTTATACATATATGTGCATGTATTGTTTTTTTTGATCGATGGTTAAGGGTGTCCGGGTCAGCTTGCGCGTACTTTTAGGCCTGGTTTTCCATTTGCTAAAATGGGAATCCCATAAAATCAAGTGGGTGATTTTAGCAAATGAGGAAATGATTTGCTAAAATCAACCCATTTTAGCAAATGAAAATTGGTTGATTTTAGAGCAACTCCAACACTACCTCTCCTCTCTAAAATGAGTGGAAGTGACATATTGAGGGGAGATTTTGTAATTTATGTCATCTTTTTTCTCAAAAAATTGTACTGTTTGGAGGGACCCATTCACCTTTTTGTCACATCCACTCCCTAAAACAAAATTCGGCTCTCTAAATAGAGAGCCGAATTTTTTAGAGAGCCGATTTTTTTTTTAGGGAGTGGATGTGACAAAAAGGTGGATGGGTCCCTACAAACAGTACAACTTTTTGAAGAAAAGAGGACATAAATTACAAAATCTCCCCTCAATATGTCACTTCCACTCCTCATTTTAGAGAGGAGAGGTAGTGTTGGAGTTGCTCTTAGCGCCTGGTTTTCTCATTTGCTAAAATCATCCACTTGATTTTATGAGATTTCCATTTTAGCAAATGGAAAACCAATTCCATCCTGGATGAAGGACGGGTCATCCACGTTAAAACTAGGGGATTTACAAGAAATTATTTTCTTATAGCCTGATCCCATAATCGAACCTGGTCAATTGCATGTAGAGCAAATTCATCGATTAACGGGACTAACCCTTGGGCTATTTATTGTATTTCAAGGGTTAGTTTTGTGGAATTGTTTTAAGACCAGAAAATGGAGTGATGCTGATAATTGATATGCTGGGTGAGAGTATTATTTTTCCTGTTTTTTGGAGAGGGCCAAGAGATAGAGCAGTTTTTACACGAAAAGATATCCATTTTCATCTTATTTTGAGCCATTATGGTAAGTAAGGTTGCCGAGTAGAAAATGGATAGGAAATTGGAGTCAGACACGGAGTAAATATTACGTGTAACGGTGATATCACGTGACGTGACAGTATCATTAATCAATGAGAAATCTCATAAAGAACTATCATACAATCGAAAACTCGATTAATGATTTTACAGTTTTTAGTTATTATTTGAGGGTTAGTTTCTATGACGATACTCCTAAAATCTACGACCTTTTTATATTTGTTATCTGATCATTTTTTCTTTCATTTTTTGACCAAGTTCTTTAGAAACAAAATCACTAATGAAGAGTTTTGAATATTTATTCCGGTTTTAATAAAAATATTTACAAAAAGTGTTGCTCCTCAAACTAGTAATAAATCCTATATCCTTTCTTTGCATCAACAAAAGAAAAATAACAAATGTTGTTATATTACAACAATGCTACATACACAACATCTAAACACAATATCCAGACACACACACTCAGATGGGGGTAGGACCCACTGGTCAGATGGGGGTAGGACCCACTGGTCGGATCCATGTATGGATCCCGCCCAATATGAGTATTGTGTCGGAATGTTCTATCCGTAGCATTTTGAAATTTCATTATTTCCTGGAAGCTCCTCTTTTTCTTTTTTTTTTTTGGATAAATCCAAACACATCTTTTATTGCATGTGTTGCAATTAGAGTTTGTGCTTTACGACCAAAACTACGTCGTATTCTTGTCAATAAAAACCAAAGGAACGAACTTCTGAAGAACTTTCAGACGAAGAGGAAGAGGAAGAGGAAGAAGAAGAAGAAATGGGAAGTGAGGTGAAGAACCCTAAAATCCGGCCGCAGCTAAACCCTAACTGGACCCAGCTTCGCCAAGTACACTTTCTTCTCCACAATCGCTTCTCTCTCTACAAACCTCCACTTTCTCTCTTAACTTTCTCTGATCATTCAATTACTTGCTCTACAGAAACTCAATTGTCACGGCCCTAAACCAAAATCAGAAACAGAAACCCTACAAAGCGTATTGGGTCAGGAAAAATTCATTTTTTATTTTTATTTTCCTGAATGTTGTATCGATTCTCATACTTTTCATGCTTTTGTTTGATTTTATTTTAACAGGGAAGCGCAAGGAGAGGTCTAATGTGGAGTCCGATGATTCCCAGCCTAATCCTCTCACTCCAACGTCCTCCGATTTCAGGTGCGTTCTTAGTGCGTGTATTTTTTGCTTTTTGGTAATCTGTTTGAGCTAAAAAATCAATCTTTTTGTAGTTTTCAGCGAAATAGAAGTGGAAAACTTGTGGGTTTTGCTTTGTGTGTTATTCTAACATAGAAGGCACGTATTTGATACGGCATGTCTGTGTTTGAGATGTTTTGTTTGCTTATTCCAAGACCTATCTGTTAAGGATTCTGTTTTTCCTGATTCTGTGGGGAAAGTTCCTCCTTTGTTTGGGTACTGCTGAATTGCAGGAACAGGGATAGTGACTTAGATTGTAAGTCTGCTGGTTTTGGAATGTTGAAGGCCTGGTAAATGACTAAAGATTCTAGCTAAAGCTTCTTGCTTAGTTGATGGAGTAGCATTTTAGTGAACCTGGGTTTATTCTGTGGGGCTAGATTGTCAGGTTACATGTTTGGTAAGCTTCCGTATAGAAACGTGCGATCTTTGGCAAATTCAAACCCGAGGGGTTGGCCTTGTGGTCAAAGCGTGAGACTTGGAGGTTTGCTTCCTCCTTGGTCTCAGGTTTGAAACCTTTTGGGAGCTACCAACCCTTGTGTTGTGGGGTCAGCGGGACTTTGCCCGGCTTCAAATTGCCCTGTCACTAGTTGATGTTTAGATTGATTCCAAGGATTAGTCGAGGTGTGCATAAGCTAGCCAAAAAAACCTCAGTTATCAGGGGAAAAAAAAACCTTTGGGAAATTCTGGTGTACGAGGTACTGGCTAGCCTTGTGCAGCGTTGGGATCATCCAAACAGTTCCTAAGTTTTTCTTGCTCAGTGTAATTACTATTTCCCCTTTGTTATGTTTTCTTGGTTATTGAAAAACAAGCAAGATGCAGAATTTTTTTTCTTTGCATACATTCTAGCAAAAAGTTTTGTAGTTCGGACTCTAAATATAGGTGATCTCTACGGCAGAATTATAACAAATGATCGAAATCTCATGATTCTTTTGACTTTGGGATGGTAAGGAACGATAGGAAAATAAATGAAGCTTATTCCCTGTTACAGACAAGTAAATGTGCGCCTCCTAGGCTGTTACAATAGAAGTATTATGCTTTGTTTGTAGTTTCGGTAATTTTTGTTACGATATATTTTGTTTTGGTGCTTGTCATGCTACTTAACTAGTCAACTATTTGCAGTGTGACAGATGCAATAGCGATGGACTGCGAAATGGTTGGTGTGAGCCCTTTAGGAAATAAAAGCGCCCTTGGACGAGTCACACTGGTATTCGTTAGTACCCTTTGCCTTCTATTCCTTACTTGTGCATGAAGGATCATCACCTTAATTATCTTAGATGGTGAGGGTTTTGTACCTTTCCTATAAAAGTATGGACTTCTATAGGAAAATATGGAAATGAATGCCTATTGAACTGAGATGAAGGCATGTCGAGTTGCAATGACTTTGGAAGAATGACCTTATATCGTTGGTTTCCACTATTTTATTTCGATTTAATGAAGGTGGTCCACAGTCACAGAGAACCAACTGCAATGTCTAAGTTTGTTAACTGAACAAATCCAAAAACCATGCAAATTACATTGATGATCTATCAACTAACATCAATAGGTCATAAGAGGCACATATAATTTCCATTTATTGACCAGGAAGAGTCACATACTGATTTTCTGACAGATCTTCTTGTGTATGAATCCATGGTAAGTATCAGAATGTTACATGGTTGTAGTCCTCTGCGTATTAGCTAGCCTAAAGATTACTATCCATTTTGCATTTTGAATCATATAACCTCAAGGAAGTAAGATTTGCTTGGTGTCATATCTGAATAAGCTCTTATGATAAGAGCTTGGTGATCATCAAGGTCCTTTGTGTTTAGTTTGAGACCTAGGCCATCAAGTTGTTCAATAAACAGAAATTTAGCTACGTTTTGGTTGTGTGGCATGAAAATTCAGAATGGGGTGATTGCTGCAAAAGATTGACATTATGTGAATTGCCTATCTTCCGCCATTGGCTATTTTGAATCATGTTTTCGGTCGTATGGTTTTGGCCTTTTGATATATCATTGCCCATACATTTTATCAATGTCATTTATCATGTCATATAATTCAGTTTATGGCAGGTTAATAAGTGGGGAAATGTCATATATGATGAGTACGTTCGCCCAGTAGATCGTGTTGTTGACTTCCGAACGAAAATCAGCGGCATCCGGCCTCAGCACTTGAGGAAAGGTTGAACTTATCTTTGTATATATATCTGCTCCACAACTCCATCCCTTTCAATGGTAAACGGGTAAATAATGAAGTCACTTGGTGGTGTTTTATTTGGAACTTCTAAATTCTTTTCTCAAGTAGGCTGTTCAATCATCGACGGTAAAGGTGTCACTATTCTGTTTTTTTGTAACAAACTAACTGTGTAAGCAGTTGTATGGCATCTTATGCATCTCTATGACATTGTCTGCAGCAAAAGATTTCCGGCTTGTTCAGAAAAAGGTTGCGGAGTTGATCAAAGGAAGGATTCTTGTTGGCCATGCCTTGCGCAATGATCTTAAGGTTAACCTGCCTTCTTTCCCAGTTTTGTCATAGGAAATAGTTACCTGAGTGTTGGATTTTCTTTACAGGCATTGCTATTAAGTCATTCAAAGAAGGATCTGAGGGATACCTCCGAATATCAACCCTTTCTAAAGTGAGTTTTTCGCCCACTGTGGATTATTATATACTCTATTTCCTGATTGACGATTCATCATTAGCTATGACCCCTTAACATGATGCTCTCGCAGTAAGGAAGGCCGGAGTAAAGCGCTTCGACATCTTTCAGCTGAGGTTCTCGGTGTGAAGATACAAAATGGGGAGCATTGCCCTGTTAGTTCCTATCTTTCTATTTGATGTCGTCTTGGTTAATTTCACTATTCACAATTGTATCTTTTTACCACATATGCCACTTATGTATACTGGATAAGGCCACCTTTTTCGGGTTAAACCAAATCCCACTCGAGGTGCCTGGTTTTGGGCCAATCATGCCCGATGGTTTCCAGATGCTCTTCCTTTTTTTTTCTTGTTTGTTCTTATTTCTAAATTTTCTTATTATCACTTGCATTTTGCCCAGCCCTTGTTGAGTCCTAACGCTAATCTAGGACATGTTACTGATTCTTTTTGGTTCAGGTAGAAGATGCCCGTGCTGCGATGCTGCTTTATCAGAGAAACAAGAAAGAATGGGAGAAAAGCGCCAAAGATTTCAGCAGACTAAAGGAAAAACAGAAGAAACGTAAACAGAAAAAGAAACCTAAGGAGATCAAAGCTTAAGTTCCAGCAACGGTACTGCGTCTGTATCTTAACTTCAGCGTGCCTCCAGAAGCTACAGTAATGCTTTGGAAGCAGCCTAACCGTATCAAATGCTTCATGAAAACTCATTCAAACAGTTATCATGATCGAAGCAAGAATTGAGCTTGCCAGAATCACTACATGGAAAGGAAGAATGGATACGAGGACACACCCTTATGCAACTCCTTTTGCTTCTCTCGATTTGATATTTAGTTGAATTTGGTTTTATTTCATTGGATGTATGAATTTGCATTAAGGTTGAATTTGTCAGGTGATTGTACTGTAATATTCTGTAACATGACATTGTCATAGAAATATAATTTGTCGGATCAGTGGACAATTCTTATGAATTAGCTAGAAACAAGAGTGATTCGGGCTACTTCAAGCCAAATAAATAACCAACTTATCATTTCTAAGCATGCGTTTACATTTTTATTTTTTTGATAACCGAGAATTAGTCCTACAGCAGGCCACTAATTGGGCTCACTGCACAACCTAAACCTCAGAGGGAGCTGGCACAACTTACACCAGTCACGATCCCCTACTTAGCACAAGTACTCATCTTGCGGGGAATGACGGGACTGCTGGGGCAACTCCTGGGAGTGTACAATTTTGTAAGTTATAAAAAATATGTAAAAAATAATCTCAATGGTCGGCCTGCAGTAAAGGCTTGGCACTTAAAAAGGAGGGGTTGGCCGGATAGGTTATGACTATAGGCATTTGCTTCCTCCCAAAGTTATAACTTGAAAATCTTTTAGGTGCTATCGAGTCTTATGGGTAAAGTCAAAGATGCCCCAAGACAAGGTGCAACTGTTGGGAAGGGGACATGATCAATAGAACCTGGCTGGATCCGGGCTGGGATAGTGGCGCCGATTCCTAACTAGTTCCGTAAAGGTTCGCTCATGCTGGAGGCTCACTTAGCCCAGTTAACCAGATAACCTGGAGGGACTTCCTGCTGCAGAATGGGTGATCTCTTGCCTCTGGGTTGACTACCAAATGCAATCGCTTTTTCAGGGCTATATACTAATATCCTTTTTCGGAGTGCAATTTTAGTCTGCGCTGGTGAATGCAAGCCCCCAGTCGTGAGGCAGAGGTCAGAGGCTTTATATATGTGGCCGTGCGTGTTAATAGATCTTCTTATATGGGTGGTCAATAAAGGGTTTTGTCCCAGCTTTAATTGCCCTCGCTAGTGGACGTTGATTTAGACTCCAAAACAAATCAAGATAAACTGATTTATTACGTTTTATGACACAACTCACTCTTTCACAACACATTAACCTATTTCATTCAAAGAGCCAATTCCACAATTATTTAGTCTAAGTCAGTTTATGGCCCTCACTACTCAAAGTGTCAAAGTCAAAACCCATGTCTCCACGACAAATAATTTCTACTCTACAGGGCGTTGTTACAATTTCATAAATTTGGGAGGTAATTGCTAGGGATGGCAATGAATCGGTTTGGTTCGGGTATTGCCATATCCGAATTCAGAGTTTCGGGTACCCATAACCGAACCGAAACCCAAGCGGGTAGGGAAAATTGAAACCATAACTGAACCAATCGGGGATCGGTTTGGTTCGGGTACCCCGTTAAATTAGAAAACAAAATAAAAATGAAATAATTATGAATGAAATTCAAATATGAAAATCAGTTAAACAGGAAATGCCATAGATCCGTCAATTAAAAAGGTATGTAGATATTTTAAATGCAAAACTAATATCCATCTAAGTAGAAATTCAATACATTGAAGCTATACACTGGCTAAACTTCTACATATGAAGGGTAATTTGGCAATTACACATATCCGGTTCGGTTCGGGGAACGTTTCAGTTATTAGCTCAAACCAGAACCGAACCGAACCGAACCGAACCCGTTCAGTTATCTCATATCCCATACCATATCCGCACCCACGGAGAATATTTCGATTATGGTTCGGGGAAAAAACCGGTTATGGTTCGGGTACTCGTCGGTTTGGTCTAGATTGCCGTCCTATTAACTGCTGTATTTGCGAAACATGAGGACATCATTCGTTTAACTTGAACAATTTTCTCGACTCCTCCTCCTCCTCCTCCCTCTCTCTCTCTCTCTCTGTTCACTCACTGTTGGAGGAGGCGATGGGGAGACATCCGAGTAATGGAAGCCCGGCCTTCCGCTTCAGCCAATCTGAGGTTCAACTTCTCTCTTCTGGCTTCTCCTTTTTTGTCGCAAACTAAGTGAATATATATCAACATGGTCTCTTAATTTCGTTGTTTTGGTATATCCTGAAGATTTTATTATCCCCATTCCAATACTGCTCATGAGAAAGATTTGGACTTCAATTCTCTTGTTATTTACAGTTGGAACCATATCTGGGTTTTGGTGCCAATACCTTCTGTTCTTGCCTTGACAGAGACTTAACCCAGTTAACTGGGTATTCATCTTTCGCTTTCATAATTCGTTTCTAACCTAGAATAACTCACAAAGAAAACTAATACTGAAATAGGATGCAGATTGGAGATCTCTTTTGTGTTCATATTTCATACGCTGTAGGCAATCGTTGACAATTAAACTATAAGGGGATATTTGGTTGCTTGAATTGCCTTATTTCGTGAAATGTTCTATTTCGGATGGGCACATTTAAATACGTGCCTTTGCAAATGCGTTAGCTCAATTTAATCCCAAGGGGTTGGCCCGGTGGTCAAGACTTGGACTTAGGGTTGCTCTCTCCTAAGGTCATAGATTTGAAACCTCCCAGGTGCTATTAACTCTCATATGGCCAGTCCAGACGGGGCTTTGCCTCGGGTTTGACCGGACTCCTTGCTAGTGGAAAGTGGGATAGTTCACCAAGATTAGTCGAGCTACGCATAAGCTGGCCCGGACACCATGAGTCCCCCCCCCCCCCCCCCCCCCCCCCACACACACACACACACAAAACTCAAATTCATGCAGACATCAAACATATCGTGTTTTTATAGGTTCACTATGTTTCCCCCCCCTAATTTCAGATGCCTTTGAACAATGGAGTAGAACCATGACATTGAGTCGTTGACTTTGACGGCATCCTTCAGGAGTTTTAAGATACATTTGAACAAACTTAATGATGCTATATTATTGTTCTTTTAGGTTGCAGAGATGGAAACTATACTACAAGAACACCATAATCAGATGCCAACACGTGAAGTTCTTGAGGCTCTTGCTAATAAGTTCAGGTATGAGGTTATTGTGGATTAATTCGCAAATTCAATACGTGGAAACTGCTTGCTTTCCTTACAGCAGAAGTATGTTCATGCCGTGGCTGTCTTTGGTTGTAGTGGTTCGGCAGAACGGTTGGGAAAAGTTGAAGTTCAAATGAAACAAGTAAAACAGTTTTCCTAGACTGCATGTTGATGACCCCACCAAGAATATCGTGCTAATTCAGATAGTTTTTTTTCAGGTGTGGAATTGGTTCCAGAATAGGCGGTATGCTGTCAGGGCAAAAACAGTTAAGGCTCCTGAGAAATTAGGCGTTACACCTATGCCTCGCAATGACTCAACTGTAGCGAAAAGCATTCCTCAAACCCCGCAATCTGTGAATGCTCCTTCAGGTAGGATTGAAGCCATTCAAAGCTTAAGGTTCTTTAGCACGCGTATCTGGTGGCCACAGGTCACCTGTATATTTTGTACCAGTTTTGCATCTAGCTTATATTTTGGATTCATTTTTCTGCTTAGGAAATCCTTCTTTGGGAAAAACATATCTTGGTTTTCGATGCCTAGGGCCCTAAAGTATTGTACGTCTGAAAACTCTCTGTGCCAATCTACCGTCCTTAGTTTTCTTCATCCTTTGCCGGAGGCTTTCGGAAGGAAAATGGATCATTCAAGCAAGTTGACGAAATGCATCATTTTAGTTTAATGCTTCCATTTAATTCCAATCTCCTTCTGACAAGATAATAGAGCAATTTTGGCTGAAATGTTCATTTTCTTTATCCACCTGGAGTGCCATTTAGTGGTCTCTTGGTTCAAAGGGAAATGCTTTACGGTTTCATTCGTGAATTGAAGGAGCATTGTAAAGCCCTTTTCTCATTGGTTTCCGGTGCAAGTGATTTTAATTTTTCACCTTTTGCTGTTTAGTTCACCATTAGTTTTATTTGACTCAATTTGATCATCCACTCTTTGTTTTATGTGCCTTAGTTTTACTCTTCACTAGGATGTTCAATATAGTATGCCCCAGTCTTTGTTGATGACGTAGTTTTATTTGAAGAAACTATGGTATCCACTATACTTCTCTAATATTTCAGTACTTTTGAATATGGAAGTGTCATATTACCAAAAGTAGGGTGAAACCTATTGGAGATACTTGAGTGATCACTTCCCATATATTGGGTTAGTCATCGCACAAATGAAATCGTGGGTACGTGGTAAGGTATTGGTTGACATAAGTGAGAGAAAGCCATTAGGTTTAGTCAGTAAATTCTGGGCAGAAGGGATCGAAATGTAGTTGAAGGTGTCAAAGAAGAGAGGAAGATTATGGAGGACATAGGTTGAGACGATGAGAATTCACATTATTACTTCACACTTAGTTGATTATATATTATGTCCTTGAATTAAGCACACTGGGAAATGGATCCATGTTGCTGACCTCGAGTAGTTGGCATTAACATATTTTGAGTGAAGATTTTTGAATATGAACCATAAGTTACGGCTTCATCTACGTGCAACACTTCATGTCATACCCTGTAACGACCCACCACAACCTTGCACAATATTGTCCGCTTTGTCCGCCCAAGCTCCAAGAACTTCCCTGTAGGGTCAACTATCCCAGGATTGCTCCTAGGGTGAGCACGCTTAACTGTGAAGTATCAATGAGTTTTGATGCCCGCACGGCTTTAAAAGGCCTTGTGCAAGTTAGGGCATGATCTATTCTATTAGATCATAGAACTCCGTTGCATCCAGGTGGGTCATGGGTTGTCACATTACTGTAACGACCCGCCACCACCTTGCACAATATTGTGCTCCAAGGACTTCCCAGTAGGGTCACCCAACCCAGGATTGCTCCCAGGGTGAGCACGCTTAACTGCGAAGTTCTACTGAGCTTTGACTCCCGCACGGCTTTAAAAGCCTTGTGCAAGTTAGGCATGATCTATTTTTTAATATCATAGTACTCCGTTGCATCCAGGTGGGTCATGGGCTGTCACACTTCATCACTATGAATTCTTCGAGATGTTGATAGGTCAAAAGGGCAAACGCATGTTTTATTTCATTATAGTTTAGTCCTTTTCCGTCTCTCTTTCCATTTTACTAGGCCACACATGTTTCCTTTTTTTTCTCTTTCTTTATGAACTTGAAATATGTAGTTCTTACCGGGGTGATGGAGCATAGTAATATGTTAGACAATTGCAAACATTAGTTTGCTTGAAGGAAGTGTTGTATGGAACAGCCCTTCAAAATATAAATTCACCAATTCCAGTGATTAGCTGAACTTCAGTCAATGTTACGTGGATCCTTCATTTTGGCTCAAGTACCCGTGTAAATGTGTCCGACACCCATATCCTTTTGGACACTCGGATCCTCTAATTGTTATGATATTTATAGAAAAGGAAGATCAAATTAACAAGAAACGCGATATTTCAAGTACTTCACATGGACAAGAAATAACAAAATCATATTTTTCTTATACCATTCTTGTTTAAATACATTTCTAAATAGAATTTACGGTACATAATCTGAAAAAAAAATGCAATATACTACAAACAAGTGTTTAGGATGTGTCCCCATACCCATACCCAAGTTGGGGACACATATCCCAGTATCCTAAGATTTAAGTTTAGGAAGGTTTGACGCTTGAACTTACACCCACACTCGATACTCGCACCCGTGTCCATGTCACATAGACTTCAGGACATGATCAGGATTAATTTTGAGAGGCAAAATTCCAAGTCATTTATAGACGGGCTATCCCATTGTATTTTCTATGCCAAAATAAGGAATAGGGAATACCTCTTAACAGTTAGAATTATCTATCAGTCTTCCCATTGTACAATCCACTTAGTACCTGGTGTGAGGCTATTTGCCAGTCCATTTGCACTTTACTGACTTAGGAGTCTAAGATTCAGGTTCAGAAGAGACTTTCGTTATTTTTCTTTCATATTTTGTCATTGTTTCTGTGCTCATTAGTGAGATGCTCTGGACCATGAATGAAGGAAGCATGGTAATGAGCACAGAAATTGATTTGGATCTCTAGGCTTGCCCACCCTGATGCCTTTCGGCTTTGATTTGGGGGCATGGTTCTGCAGCAAAACGCAACTCGGTTCTTGGAGGTTTTTTGGGGCCACTATTTCAGTGGTATTCTAAGAGCAGCCATTTTGTGTATATTGCCAAAGGTTAGGTCTGTCTCCAATCATCCCCCGCCCATACCCCCAATGATTGGGGACTAGATGAGATCTGTTATTGTTTGTTTGTGATTTTGTCACCGTTGATTCATGTTTGACAATTTTCTTTTTCATATCCTCCTACTTGATTTGTGTTGCAATCATTGTGGTTACCAGCAGTTCAAAGTTTAGGAAGGACAGTTCCAGATCAATCTCAGATGGAGTTTGAAGCTAAATCTGCACGGGATGGTGCATGGTCAGTATTTTTGGCATTTCAGGTTTTTGGACTTCTGGGTGCTACTTATGTGGCTTGCCCATCATCTCAGAAAAATATATGTTAGAAGATAATAATTCTTTCTGTGCTCTTCCTCAGGTATGATGTCACAATGTTTCTATCTCATAGATCCCTAGAGACGGATGCGGTATTTCTTGGCTCTTTTCTCCTTCATTCCACAATCATTTGTTAGACAGAAGAAATATTATCCTTGCACTCATTGTTTGGGATTTTGTAATCTTTATGATTGGTATCCTTCATTATTCCTGCCTAAGTTTTTTCAGTCAACTTTATTCCTAGAGATGCATACTGTAGTCTGTGCAAATATGATTTTGCACTTCTTTAGACTCTTCACGAACTATCATCTGGTTCCACTTGACCCATACATTTATACAATTTATGGAGGGGAAAGGTCTTTAAACAGGTACGTAGGATATGGAATATATACTTATTACAAAATTCCTTGGCGAAACCTTCAAATGTTGAACTGTTGTTGAAAATGCAACCCATTCTTGGACTACAGAACTCTTCTTCCTTGAACATGTAGGAATCATTGAAAACTCCAGTTGCTTTTGTTGATTAGTCTTGATCTTTCGGAGCGACTTATTCCTTGACCTTGTGTCAGTCTTCTTGACTCATCAGCAGTTTAAACTCTGGACTAATTCAGGACGTGCTTGTTCGGTTTGCTGGTTTCGGGGCAGAGGATGATGAATGGATTAATGTCCGAAAGCATGTCAGACAGCGGTCTCTTCCTTGCGAATCATCGGAATGTGTTGCAGTCCTTCCTGGGGATCTTACACTCTGTTTTCAGGTATGTATATTCATGAAATGATACCGTAGGAGTATTACTCAATGTTTACTTAAGAAGTTAAATTTATCTGTTCTTGACAATCCCTATTTGATGTCTTTATAAAAATTTTCAGGAAGGCAAGGAGCAAGCTCTTTACTTTGATGCTCATGTTCTCGATGCACAGAGGAGGAGGCATGATGTAAGAGGTTGCCGCTGCAGGTTCCTGGTGCGTTATGATCATGACCAATCTGAGGTATACACCTAAATATTGTCTCACTGAAGAACCTTCTTTGAGTCCTTATGTCTTGCCTGCAACAGTACTTTGTCATTCATTTGCAGGTCTCTATGGGAAATAATTCCTGCTTTTGACAACTTTTCTATTTTTGGCAAGTCAATTATCTACATCTATTCTATCCTAAGGGTAAGGGGAGGGGTTGGTGGGAGTTGAACTTCCGACCTTGTAGATTGAGGTGCTCCAAGGGGAGCGAGCTCAACCACTGAGCTATCCCTCAACTTCTTGCTTTTGATAACTTTGACTGCATTAAAGTTAAAGAACACATATTTTCTCCTTGTTCAAGTTGCCATAGAGCAGTACTCTCAGTCGCATGCAGTTTGTACTCTTTCTATTCAGCACCCATGAAACATGCGTGAATTAAAGTACATTCTACCATGCCATTTAGAGCTATTTTACGTAATTCATGTTGACTAATGTGTTTGGTTCTGACTGTTGCTTCAGGAAATTGTGCCTTTGAGAAAGGTCTGCCGTCGGCCAGAAACTGATTACAGGTTGCAGCAACTTCACGTCAAAAACGAATTGGGGCCAGTAAACCCACAGAAGATTGGTTCGGATCCCCCTATGTCCAACAGTTTGCGGGTGTATCCCCCTAATGAACCAAGAATGCAAAAACAGCAGCAAAAAGCAGAAGTGATTTCAGATGCTGTATCCGTGGTTTTTCCCCCTACTTCTCTCGGTAATGTGAATGTATCCGCTGAGGCTAAGGTTCTGCCACCAAAAACTACTGAGATTATCAGTTCTGGTGATGTGGGGACTTCGGTTGTCACGCCTCCAACCAATGTTGCTGTGACGAGTGCCGCTGCCACAAGCACCGTCACTGGTGACTCCGGTCAAAATGTACCACAAGGATGAGAGTAGGTAATTTGACATTTTTAGTGTGTTTCTCTTGGATTATTTTTTTACTTATATTTCAAACTTTCTAGTGAGGCTGCCATGCTTTTTTTGACCTCATCTACTTACTCATTCAGTGTTCCGGAGGTTTAGTAATAAGTACCGGTAGGAGACTTGTAGGCTGTGGGTAGGGCTAGGGCCGTAAATGAGTTGTTAAAGCTTGACTTGAAACTAACCAGCTTAAAAATATAGGATTATTGGGGATTGGCCTCGTTTCTATAATGAGAGGATGTTAGAACGAAATTTTAATTAGAGTAGAGCACTAGCAGATTCATAGCTTTAGCTGGTAGAAAGGGGTGTTGGGCGATAGGGCGTAGCTTATGCTTGCGTGAAAATGACCAGGAAAAATAACAGAGAGTTACATTCCAACTGAACAGTTCAATCCAACTGAAGCTGTGTATTTTGGTGTATGCGAATCTCGTCTTTGAGTAAAGCTAGGATTGGGTTGAATTCCGATTTCCTCTTTCCCTGGTGTTCGGAAAATTACCCAGAACTCAACATTGATCCGTCGTGGCTGCAAGGCCTGATCGTCTCGCCAAGCAGTTTGATGAAACGGAAAACTGGCATAGCATATCTTTGATTAGTGAAGATTGTCTGATGCAATTCAGGCACCATCCGTAAAGTGCTCAAAATCTTTGAGGCTGTGCGAAGAAATTGGAAAAATTATGCGAGGTATTTTAGTTTTTTTTTATCAAAAATTACGCTTCTTTCCGTAGAGAACACTTATTTATGAACAGAGTGAGAATGAGATTTTCGATGAGACTCGAACCTAGAGCTTGATCAAAGCACCCTGCAGGCTACCTTCTGTTTTCGTGGCTAAACATTCTGTTGGCTAGGAAAGATGCAGAAACAATGTGTAAGAATGGATGTGGCCCAAGCTGTTTTGGTATTGCATGGACCACCTGATCCTATGACAGAGAGGAGGTAGTAACAAAAGTTACAAAACTACGGGGACAGATGGGTGGTGCATAGATTGTGTACATGTCCAAGTGGAGCTCACTTCAAGGCTCCACAAAAATAATACATGAGATGTTCATCAATTAAAATAATTTTTCAAGTTAGTCCTGTGAAAAATCAGTTCAATTGAATTTAAGTGATTGATCTAATTGTCTAAATGTTTCTTGAAAATTCATTCAAAATACAAGATCCTTGATTCTAAATAAAAAATGGGAAAATTATTGAAATGGTCCCTGTAGTTTCACCCGATTCTCAATTTAGTCCCTCTAGTTTCAATTGCACTCTAACGAACCCTGTAGTTTCAATTTTGGTCGAATTGAGTCCCTGTCGTTAACTTCCGTTAGCACATTAGCTGGAAAACCCAATTTGGGGATTTTTTGAGCGTTAAACTCGTCTTTTCACCCACCCTTCTTCTTCCCCAATATGTAACCCTAACCCTAAACCTAAAAAAAACCTTCACCGCCCATCCCCATCATCATTGGAACCGCACCACCACCTGTTACTGCCATACCCACCGCCATTAGGTCTCCGTCAGTCACTCCTGGTACTTCCACCACCGTCACAGGAGCTCCACCCACTCTCTCCGCCGTCGTTGGAGTCTCACCGCCTCTTCCCGTTGCAATTCGGTCAGCACCAACAAGTTCTGGCACCCCCTGAGAGCTAGATTTGCTCGTTTTCCATCACCACCCGACTGGTGGTGTTGCTCGGTGGCCCAACCAGTCCTGCCGGACTATGGGTCTGAGTTTTTAACTCAGATTGGGGCTTTTCCACCCCTGTACCGCCGTTGTCCGCCTCCGTGGAGGCTGTTTGTGGCTCGGTTTGGCCGGAATCGGCCATGGGTTGAAGAAATTTATGGGTTTTTAACTCAGGTTAGGGTTAGGGTTACATATTGGGGAAGAAGAAGAGTGGGTGAAAAGACGAGTTTGACCCTCAAAAAATCTCCAAATTGGGTTTTCCGTCTAATGTGCTAACAGAAGTTAACGGTAGGGACTCAATTCGACCAAAATTGAAACTACAGGGTTCGTTAGAGTGCAAATTGAAACTAGATGGACTAAATCGAGACTCAGGTGAAACTACAGGGACCATTTCAATAATTTTCCCATAAAAAATTGAAAGACTAGATTAAATATTTATAATAAATGGGTCTTGCTAACGGACAAGGGGTTTTTGTTGTGCACTAGGTGCATGACACAGTGCCATGCAGGGGCGGGCACACCAATGGGCAAGGGGGGTCACTTGACCCCGCTGGATTAAAATTTCCTATAAAGATGTACATATATTCTTAGACATTTTGGTTAATTTGCCCCAATACCTTATACGCATTTTCTAGATTTTACCCCAAGTAACATGAAATATTCATTACCTTGTCCAAATAGTTCACCGAATTTCCCTAATCTTTTCCTTTTTTATGTGCCACCATTTTTTAACACATTCTCCCTCGCATGCAAAGAAGCAGAGTATAAGGAGTATTTTTTTTCTTTTTTGTGCTCCCATGATTTTTGAACTCCCTTCTTTCTCTCTCTCACTCTCTCTCTCTCTTTCATTGCCCCAAGTAACACGTCATACCACTTTTTGCTTGTACATAGTGAATAGATCTCTTTTGGTTTAGTATTTTAATGTACTCTCTCCATCCCACTTTGTAGTCCCCCACAAAAAGACGTGTAATTTACAGACGAAAAAAAGGTGTTTCATTCAGTTCATAAATTTTGAATTTTCTCACCAAATTAAAGAACAAATCAAGATCTTTAATTTATTTAGTATGCAACTTGAAAAAATCGTGTCCGAAAGTTCTTTAATTTTTTATCTGAAAAACTTCTTTCGTAGGGGACCGTCAAAATTAAACGAAGGGAGGATACGCCGTAGATACTTAACCCCGCTGATAGTAAATCTTGCGTCCGCCCCTAGTGCCATGCATCTCATCTGGCCGGCCGTTACGAAAATGCACAGCTCGGATCAAATCCAAGCAATGACTCTCACATGGGGTTGGATTTGATCCGAGCCATGCATTTTTACAATGGACGACCGGATGGGGTGCATGGCATGGTGACATGCACCTAGTGCACAGCAGGATCCCCCAATCCCTTACTAACCTCCACCCAATAGATGGAGGATAATATAGTAATATAAAAATAAATGAGTTCAAATTTCTAGACACATTTTATGGATAACAATACACTTTTCTCAATATTAATACCCCTTTTAACACATTATCCTCTTGAATGGAGGTTAGCATTTTCCATAATTATTTGATCAATTGAGCTCAATATTTTCAAAATCACTTAGAAAAATTATTTTGAAATAAAGAAAATGCTAACTTCCATTCATGTGTGCACGATATGTGGAGGGATAAACCTACTCGTACAGATTGTTTTGTACAGAAAACGCACAGAGGGCCCTCGGGGACCCACTTTTGGGTCCCACACGAGTGATTCGAACCGTTCATTATTCTTAGAACATTTTTCCGAGTGGTCCCACAAAATTTCAGCTCAATCGGACGGTTAGAAGTGCTTGAACCAAAGTCCCACCGTTTCAACGAAATTTTAAAAAATGTTCTAAGAATAATGAACAATCCGGATCACTCGTGTGAGACCCAAAAGTGGGTCCCCGAGGGCCCTCTGTGCGTTTTCTGTACAAAACAATCTGTACCCCTAGCAGGGTCCATATGTGGAGCACCCATCTGTACCCATATAACGGTTAAAAGCCATAAAAGTCCCAAACTGACCTTTCATCAAACACAACTCTAGATTCAGCTTTATAGCTTAGGCCTCAGGTCAGGTTATTGGGAAAAGTGCTTTTAGTAAATTCTCCCAGTTTTTGCCATTTGCTTTTGGCCCTGTTTAATGGTTTCTCTCTCGTCCTTTTGCTGTGTGTGTGTAAATGTGTAGTCAAAGGCCTCTTCTCGAAACAACCCTTAGACCACTTACAAACATTATTATCAAGTAAGTTCACCTTGAAGTGAGGTTTTGATTGATCATGCGCACATCTCTCCGTAAAGAGAAAAGCTTAGGTGTCGGCTTGGTACCACATGACAGTACTAAGCGCGCATTTCAACCTTCCAAAACTCTTTTGGCCCCAAGTTTTGGAAAAAAATTTGGATACCGAATGGGCACGAGGACGAGCCTATGTACGGGGGTGTTTGAGAGCCTATTTTTTAGTTTTTCATTTTCAACTTTTTGGCTTTTTAGTTTTTTGGATTAAAGTCAGAATGTGTTTTGAATTTAGGAGAAGTGTTTGGGAGAAATGTACAAAATGCATTTTGCAAGAAGAGAATGAGAAGTAGAAATGGAAAAGTAGCTTCCAAACTCTTTTTAACTTCTTGCCTAGATTGTTCAAAATCAAGAATGAGTTTTTGAGAATGAGTTTTGAGTGTTCTCCCCCAAACACCCAAAAGGAGAAAATGAGAAGGTGAAAATGCAATAAAGAGGTGGTCAAACACCCTCGTAGTACCCGAAATATTGCATCCGGGTCGTCCAAAAGTGTATTAAACGGCCCAAATTGAAATCCTCTCTCTCCCCTTTCTCTCTACTATTTCTATCTCCATCATCCGGACTGTCCAAAACAGAAATGAACGGCCCAGATTGCATGTGCGGGTACCTGCTTGGCACTGAAAAATTGCTCCAAGTTTTGATAAGAGAGTATCAATTCTTATCGGTAAGAGTGTATGTAAAATCCGAACCACTTAAAACACTTTTATACAATTGTGATGAAGCGTTGCAGGTACTACGTAAGACGCCACGTGTTACCTTATTTGCACCAAAGTTTTTCTCCTCCTTAAAATACATTAAAAGGAAGATGGTATGTTTGAATGGTGTGTGGAATCTTGTGCGACTGCTACCACATAAAAATTCTATAAAGCCTTTGTTAATGATGTTCCCCATAACCATATCCACTTGCTCCTCTTCAATTGGGTTAAGTTTCCCTCCAATTTTTGGTTAGTCAAATCTCCATATTTATTGGTCTCCATTGGAGTTCTACAATTCATACTAGCTAACTTGTAGGCCTGCAGGAAAAATATTCTTGTAATTTAACTTATAGTATATCAATAGATATTGAGGGCTTACTTATTTTGTTTTTTTATTTGTAAAAAAATCAAAATTTGAATTTGCACTTGAAGTATATTCTGATTCAGATACAAGGTAATCGAATGCCAAATACAACAAATAAAATGGATTAAGTTTCCTTCCAAATTTTAGACAAGTTAAATTTCCATTTTATTGGTCTCCATTGGATTTCTACAAATTTACACTGGCTAACTCGTTGGCCTACTGAAAAAATATGTTTGTGAAAACTTATCTATAGATTGAATAAATAGCTATTGAGGGCCGCTTTCTTATTCGTCTTAGTCGCTTATTTGGTTAGTATTTTGCTGTGAATTTACACACGAAGTATATTCTAATTCATATACAAAGTAAGCAAATACCAAATATGACAAATAAAATCTATACATGACCAAATACTCTGTGAACGGTCGAACGTATCATCATATAATAAATGTACGAGAAATGCCAATTCAAAATGTCAACTTTAAACGGTTTGTTTACATATTTACCAATTTTTTACGAAGTTTTGTACATATATGTACGCATAATTTTCTTGTACGAGGTGAACAGTTCAAATCATGACTAGTTGTGAATTAATGTTTGGAGAATGGAGAGGAGCTTTAGTAGTTCCAAAAGGGGAGGCCTGTAGCGCCCTTAAACGGCTGTGCCGTCTAGTGCCATAATCTTAACCGTTTAAAAGTGTTTTCAATGTACCGATAAGAGTTAACTTAGGCCGGTAAAGTGTCAACGAATTTGAACAATTAATTACAAAGATAGGCGGCTGTAATGGACGCTATGAGTGATTTGGCTAATTTGAAAAAACTGGTTTTTTGGTTTTTTTTTTCGTTGTCTTTATTCAATTTTTTTTTTACATTTGTTAGTTTTGCGTCAAGATTTTGTGGTTTTTAGATTTATCTCGTCGAGATGAATCAAAAGAGTATAAACTTATGGTCAAAAGTAATAATTTTTTGAATAAAGCCGAAAATAAACTAGTTTTTTTGTTTATTCTTCGTCTTTATTCACAAAAAATTGTAGTTGATTTTGGCACCTTGTGAACTCATTTGCTAAAATCATAGTTGATTTTAGCAACTGAGTTACTAAAATCATTTGAAAAACTAGGCATTGGTTAATAATTTTATACTTTTTAGATTCCTCTCGTCGAGACAAGTCAAGAAACCACAAAAAATTGACCGAAAACTAACAAATGCAAAAAAAAAAATTGAATAAAGACAAAACAAAAAAATCGAAAAATCAATTTTTTTCAAATTAGCCAAATCAAAGCGGGTCCTTGTAACGTGGACGAGGCATTACTTGACTTGCAACTGACCTCGTGAATCACTGGTGAATACAGAGTAGTACTGAACAGATAGGGAGTACCACACCGGAATGTACCAAACTCGATCGCTTTTTCATTCACCCCACGCGCTCAGTTTTGCGCAGCTTTCTATGGAGTGCGTGTAGCCAAAGTACACAGAACAAGGCCAGTGCCAGCGAAGCTTTGGCCTACCAATGACCCACTCTCGTTTCTCGCGCGTGTAGTATACCAGCAACGAAAGATAACGGGTCGTTATTGCACGCTCTTAAGAACCGCGTGGCTGAAATTCTGCAACATTACTTTCGTTGCATGGTTGGTTTGTTTACGGTATCGAAACTCTCGTCACCTTCGTCCGTATCCGACCCCATTGTGACACCATGTGATCTCGCTTACCAAATTAACCTCAGCTTTCTTGCTTAATATCGAGGTTGCCACTATTCCTTTGGAATGAGGGGTGATAGGGTACCGGAAGAGTTTTTTTGAAAATGTCCACGAAGGGGAAAATGAATGGTTCAGATTCATAGGAAGAAGAAATGTACGGCTCAGATTCATATTTTGGGAAAACTCTTCCTGTACCCTAACATTTTCGTTCGGGACCAGATCTTTCAAATGTTGTGTTCGAAAAAAATACCGTAGTGAAAACTCACGGTGAATGTGTAACAGATTAGACTCAATGTATATATTCATGACTCAGTGGAGTTACTCGCCATGATCTAGCCGTTTATTATGTTTGTTTCGATGTGTTTATTGTCCATACAAAAGACAATTTGAACGAAACACATTTATCACAAACCAAATGTACTAGTACTAACTAATCTTTAACCATTAATTTTTTCCCACAAAAAGAATATGATTTGACGAAGCGTTAGTCAATGTGTAATTGACATAAATACTCATATAGTACTTGAGACGTATCAAATGAACGACTCAAATCATCGAATGAAATTGTAATAACTCTAACTTGATATAAGATAACGAACAACATAAGGAATGATCATATTATAAGTTCTTGACTCGTTTGGTTATCTTATGGAACCTGGTGGTGGACGGGTACGTCAATGGTCTGGAGTCCCTTTTTTTTTTTTTTGCTTCTTGTTGTCAAATCAGGTTTGATTTATTCCCCCATTGGAGGATCTATAATATTCCTTCCAATTTTATGGTCCGAAGCCTTATAATTTGGAGGGCAAATCCCTCCACCCTTCTAAATCCTCCCTTTGATCAACTAATTAAGAAAATGATCATAAGAATCTTTTCGGGGATTAATTTCAAAGACCAAGGGCATGTTTGTTTTGGGAATTAAAATTGTAGATTAGGGTAGGGGACATGTTCCCTGGAATTGTTATAGAAGTTGGTTTTTGTTTGTGGGATTAGAATTTGAAACTCACAATTTTCTTGTTAATCTCGAGGAGTTTGTCGATTTAGACATAATCAAAATTAAAAACTTGTTTAGCATATTTGACTCTCACTGTAGGCGAAAAACTAAAAAGTTGTAAGATTATGGAAGATTTACGAGAATTGTCATCTTACGCAAAAGTTTACCAAATTTATACTCCGTTGATAAGCTCACTTGTTATTTCAATGAATGCATGATACTTCGATTATGACAGAGAAAGAAATTTTTTATAGCATTACAAATGAAACTATCATGCACCATTTTCAACGTACAAAACAATGACGAAGGAGTTGCTTGTAAAGAAAAATTACGTTTGGTTATCAATATATATCTACTTTTTGATATAATTGACAATCTAATTATTTTTTTCGATTAGCAAATTGGAAAAATGAATCGCGCAGAGTTCTAATTCTTGACCATTCGAACAAAAAATCCTACCTCCGCCTCTGTATGTGAGTCTATGATATCACACTCGGTGGATAGCATACCCGGCTTCCATACCCGGTCGGCAAACGACCCGTATATATGTAACAGAAAGGGTACTGTTGTCATATCGTTAAACTGGTCATTCGGAGTTACCAATTATATCCCCCTGAATCCCTAAGCATAATTGTTACTTTTGGTTAAAGACAAACGGCATAACATTCTCATCTTCCCTCAACCATCACCATTCACCACTCTCTCTCCCCACCACCACCACCACCACCACCACCGCCACCATTCTCCTCCCTCTCCCCTTCTCAGTCCAGTCCTCTTCAAGCCCAACTTTACCAATCACACAGTACCTCTCTCTCTCTCTCAAACAACCTCACCATTTTCTACTCCTCTACTAATGGCCAAAACACCACAATGAAGATCTCCTCAAAATCAATCCTCAGCCCAAACCACCACCGCGACCCCTCCGCCCCTGTTTCCCTCCCACCGTCCCTCAGCCGTCGTCTCAAAACCAACAGAAGCCTCAAAGGTGCGCAATCTCCCATGTTCCCCACCGCAGGGAAAAAAATTCCCCGCTCCGCCTTCGACAACCCCGAGCCTTCCTCTCCCAAAGTCACCTGTATCGGCCAAGTCCGCGTCAAATCAAAGAAGAAACAGGGGATCAAGAAACAGGGTGTTAGAACAGGGGAAGTTAGTTTTCGAAAAATCGAAAGTGGGAACAACCCTAATCAGAAGTGGGTTCATTTTCCATTGACGTTTTGCGAAGCTTTAAGAGGAATTGGGTCTGAATTCAGCTGCTTATTCCCGTGCCGCCCGCGGTGTTTTTCCACGGGCGGCGGTACGGCGAGGGAAAGGGAAGGGAGAGGGAACGGTGGGGATTCTTCGTGTGTGGCAGTGATTGGGAGGTGGTTGGTGGGGGTGCAGGAGGGGAGGGAGATTGAGTTGGTGGTGGGTGGAGAGGAGAGAGAAGCAGAGGGAGGAGAGAGAGAGATTGGAGATGGGAAATGTGAAGAAGAAGTAGTAGAGGAAAGGAGAGTGAGTATTTGTGTTCCTCCAAAGAATGCACTTTTGTTGATGAGGTGTAGATCTGATCCCATTAGGGTTTCGGCTCTTGTTAATCGGTTATGGGAATCACCTACTCGTAATGCCGAAGAAATTGAAGATGAAGATGAAGATGAAGAAAATGAAGATGTTGATGGAGAAAGATTAACAGAGGAAAAAGAGGATGAAGTATTCGAGGAATTTGTTTTAACTGAAGAGAAAGAGAAAGAGAAAGAAAATCCAGAAGCAGAAGCTGAAGAGAGAGAAACCCCAGAAGAGGAGTTGGAAATTAATGAGGAATTTGATGAGGAAGAAGAAGGTGAAGAAGAAGATCATGAATTAGAAGCAGTTGTTGAAGATGAAGAGGTGAAGGTTTCAGCAGAAGCAGAGGAAAATGAGGTGAGCTGTTCTGTTTCTGAAGCTCTTTCAGATTCACAGAGATTTGAAAATGAGGAAAATGTGGAAAATCTTGTGGAAGATTTTCAGCTTATGGAGTTTCAGAGGGAAGAAATCATGCGTTCGGACGAGGAGTTGTTTTTAGGGTTTCGGGAGATGTTTTTCGAAGAAGAAGAGGAAGAAGAAACAGAGGAGTCGTCAATGGCAGAGAAAGAGACCCAATTGGAAGAAGAGGAAGAAGAAAGATTGGAATCAGAAGAAACCCAGATGGAATTAGAAGTTCCAGAGACAGAGGAGCGAGAAAGGAAAGGAAATGGTGATTTAGAGAGAGAAAAAACAGAGGAGGTGAAGAAAGAACAGCAGAACAGAGCATCAGTGTTACCAGAGTGTTTACTGCTGATGATGTGTGAGCCGAAGCTGTCAATGGAGGTTTCGAAAGAGACGTGGGTATGCGGTGGGGATTTTATCAGGTGGCAGCCGGAGAGGAGAAAACCGGTCAAGAGAACCGACGGCTGTGATGGACCGAGGAAGAGAGTCAGCGTCGACTCTAGTCCGGCTGCGCCGGCGGCGATGTCGATGGCGGCGTTGATTGAGCAGAAGCTGGTGAACGCGGTGGCGTACGAGCCCTTTGTGCTGACGCGGTGCAAGTCGGAGCCGATGAGGACGGCGGCGGCTAAGCTAGCGCCGGAGACTTGTTTTTGGAAGAATTATAGGAAGCTTGAGCCGCACCGCCGAGCCACGTTTGGTGTCGGCGCGGCTGGGATTGGGTTCTGAACCGAGATGGTTAGAAGGGAATTTCCCTTGTGTGACTGGTTGTAGGGTAGTTTTTTTTTTTTTGGTTTTAACAATCAACATCGTACCGGTAGGATTTGATGTTACAATGCATAGTAATTTTACTGTTTCGTTTAGTCATAGTTGTTTCGGATGTGTCGTTCCAAATTTATCGGATGTCGCCGAAGGGACAAGAGCTTAGTAAACGTTAGTAAAAAGCAATGCAATGTTCGTTTGTTTTGACTTCGTTTGTTTTGACGAGAAACTATAGCTCAGGCAAATGCTTTGGGGATTCAAGCAACGCTGATAAACTCCTGTTTTTGAGAGTTTTGCTCGCTAGTTTAGTCCAAAATAGCCTCGGGGGAGAGATGTAGATGTTCTAAGAGCACCATTTTAGAACATAAACCCAAACAAAATTGCGTCCAAAGCAATAAGGGCTCTCCGAAGAGCAACTCTTCTCAAAATCTCACTCAAGGGGTGCGTTGGAATCCCATTCTAACTAAGGATTCTTATGGTTCCGGAGGATCCAGTTACAGGAGAACCAGGAATGGAGAGCTTTCCCTCATTTTCTGCTCGACTCTTTGGTCTTAAGAACACTGGTTTTGAGAATGAGTGATTGCCCTTATCTGACCTTTACTGGGTACCTGATAGCGAATAGCAATGCGTTCCACTTATTGAGCAGGGTTCTATGGTCCGTTCGTGACCCCTGGATGCCGAAGGCGTCCTTGGGGTGATCTCATAGTTCCTCCGAGGTGGAGATGATGGGGTTGGTACATAGATTTTCCTTCCTTTTGCTGCATTTCGCTCAAAAGGGAGATAGTGCATCAAGTTGTTCGCAAGGGCCAACTTGATTTTCCTTCCCAGGGATCCCATATGAGAGAACCTTAGGAGAGCCGCTGACTACAATGTTGGAAATCTGGTCTTCAAAATGTGTTGATGGTGGCGTCTCCAAAGAAAAATGTGAAACAATAAATTACATTCGAGGAACATTGAAACAACGCTTTCCTAAAGATAGTATTTGCCCTCACCAAATGGTGTGCACCGAGTTAAAGCAAATCCGCCTTCAAGATACAACGAAATTGAACTCGATTATTTCTGTCTGCATTTGCACAAAAAAAAACAGACAGAATATTTGCTATGTGAAAATAAGAAAATCAAGAATCACCGTGTTTTGTTGCCTGTGTTTTGTTCAACAAAACACAGTAAGTAAGTAGGAAAGCCGAATTTATATAATAGGAGTAGATTTTTTTTTTTTTTTTTTGTGAGAGTTCAAAGATCTAATCCCTACGGATCGGATCTCTTGCCTATTTATAACTTTCAACATCACTTTGGATGCGACAGATGCAACCCATGAATTACACCCCTTAAGAAAAGGCACTCTACATTTAAGTTAATCAAATCATCAAAGCAATGCACCTTTTCGGTGCTTTATCAAGTGATACGAAGGCATTAACCAAAGCACTACCCATTCGATGCTGATTCGAAATAACCGTAGGCAACTTTTCGGTTAGGAAATAAATCAAAGCTGCTTTGATTAACACCTTTTGGTTTTAATCCAAAAACCTCATCTAATTAGTGTAAAATTAATAGACACAACTTTTAGTTTAATAAACTAAAAATCACTTCTCTCCGCAAACTAAACAACACAACTCTTAGGCATAAAACTAAAAGTTGTAACACTCCACATATAAAATGTGACTTTCCAAAGGAATTGGAATATTTTAAAAACCACCCAAACTAATAGCTTATTTATTTTGAAAAAACCCCAACATACAACTACCTTCCTTGTATGATCCATACCAGATCTGACCAAATGCCCATCATACCTCATTTTCGTTCTTGACAACCCATCTTTGTCTCAGTCGAGTCTGTCAGTGACTTAGTTTGGTGCAGGCATTTGACCTATTTTGATTTCCTTTGGCCTTTTGAAAGTACTATTATTTGTTGCCTTTGCAAGACCTATTTCCATTGTCCAAATTGATGACAAGTTGATTATTGGAAAATGGTAGATGGATGTACAATAATCTGCAAAAAGTGAGGCCATTTTGAAGTGGAGAGCTACGGTGGCAGCCTGCAGGCCATAAACTTCAGAACAAACAACCATTATACATACCACCAACCTACCACACGCAGTCACATATACCATACTTGCTATCGGCCGTTCATATCCCGTTGGCAAACGACCGTTAGTGCCAGCTGTTTCGTAATGTTTATTTCACTTCAGAAAATTGATTCCTCTCTGGAAAACTGCTGCTTTTGATTCTCAGATACTTAGTTGAAGGAAAGGGATCTAAAATCGCGCTGGGTAGCAATGCGACAATAGCTTTTGAATCAAGAGCGCATTCTGACAACTCTTCCTGTTACTGTAAAAGTTGGCTTGCACATCGTGGTTGATCATTCTTTCCACTTGACTCTGTCATGGCTAATTCTCAGCCCTTGCCTCAGATATATAATGAGAAGTCTTGGTTTAATAGGGCTATTGGATCAACTTCCGTGGTGAGCTTTCATATTTGTTATTTGTGAAATCCAGATGAGAGTGTGCTAGGATTTGCATTTCATAACTTCAGGAGTCAGAGAAATCAATGTTGTTCCATATGTTGTGCAGAATATCCCAAGGCTGTTTTAGGTGTGTGGCTGCATTCAAGAGTGTTCCCCAACCCACAATGACACGCAAATACGCGACACAATGCTGGAGTTTGCAACTCCAAGCACGAGAGAACCCGTTCTTCCTTTAATTGAAGTTGCATAAGATGGCGGGCGAGGAGAAGGAAAAGGCGGTGATATTCAAACACTAGAGAACCCATTCTTCCTTTAAAGCCCGTTCAATTTTGGTTTGGGTCCAATTAGAACCCTATTAAACCGACCGGCTAACATGCTTAATTCTACCCTGACGTGAAATTGCATCCCTCCCCTCATTCTTTGACATCTACAGTGTTGTATGGGCTTTTACCTCATCAGTCATTTGTTCTTTTTCTTTTAAAGAAATTGATACAAAGACTAACAGGAGAAGGGAGAACGGCATCAAATTCCCAAGTAAAGCCAAGATTATGTGCCCAGTCCAAGACCCAATCCCTCGATTGGCAAGAAGCCAACCAAGGAAAACACCCATTGGAACAAAGTCCCTAACACCCATTTGGGCGAAGCCCAAAACACCTAACGGGCTAGACCCAAAAACATGGGCCAAGCCCATCCAAAGAAACCTAGAAACAAAAAACCCTGAACAAAACAGCAACAACCGCCGCCTCAACAAGCCATCGGAGATCAACCACCATTGCCGCCACCGCCACTGGAAAACCATCACCAAAACAGCCACCACCGTCACTTGAAGCCAAAGGAGATAGACCCAGTCGCCGGACTCCACCTTGCCGTTATGCTATGACCGAATTTGGTTTGGTCGAGAAATTAGCCAAAAACCAAACCGAACAGAACCAATTTCACTTCTAGCAACAGCAGTGTAAAAATTTAGCTTGCTATTTTTAATGGTGTGGTAACAACGCAACATATGCATTTCGCGAATTTGAAGAATAATTTCGTAACCTTCAATTGAATCAATGATGTGATCGTATAAAAACACATTATAATAAGACGAAGACTTCACATTGCAACTCGTGAGATCTGAACGAATACATACGTCTATTTTTATATCACTATTATGATCATGAATAGACTTTATTCCAAATTTAAGTCTACTAGCAATTATTCTTCTTCTGAAAATCACTTCTTTGAGTAAACAAGAGCCCCCAGGGACAAAAATCTTTCCTTTTAGAGGAAAGCAAGTCCATGCTTGTGTGCCAAATTCCATGTCCAAGCCAAAATTGGGCATGAAGAATGGCAAAACCCCCCTCTCCATTCTTGTGCCAATTTCAAAATCAGCCAAATTTACTGGTGTCAAATTTGGCATCAACTTTGGCAATTTCCGAAGTTGCTACCTCATCAAATTTGGCATCAACTTTGGCAATTTCCGAAGTTGCTACCTCATCAAATTTGGCATCAACTTTGGCAATTTCCGAAGTTGCTACCTCATCAAATTTGGCATCAACCTCATCAACTTTTGCATTTTTATATGGAGCTAATGACATAGGTAATGGATGTTCTTGTTTGTTCTCCACTTTGCCTTAATATATATGAGCTCGACGTATGAACAAATCATCTTTATTATATTCTTAAGCTCGTTAGAACTTGTAAATCAAACCCAACGGACACACTACTTAAACAGATGCAGAGAACAGTTCAGTACTTGACCATTTTTTTCCTTTTTAAAAAAAAAAACCCGGATGTCCGGGTCAACTTACCCACATCTCGACTAATTTCGGGGCCTGAAGTTAACGACCGGGCAAACCTCCAGTGGCTCCAAGATTTGAAAAGTTTAGCCTCTGTGAGAATAAATTATGTGACCTCATGCAATTATTATTGCTTTTTCATAACCACTTGACCAAAAAATTTGATTCAAATTAAGCAACCAATCAGTCATAGTTGTTGAGAGAGAGAGAGAGAGAGAGAGAGAGAGAGAGAGAGGTTTTTGGAACAACATGCGAGTAAGATGAGTGTAGCTAAAATCAAAATGTTGAGATGAATATATGGTAAAACTGCTAGTAGGTGTCTCTATTCCCTATAGGTTCCATAATCTGTGGGCATAAATTATGGAGGTACTCGCGACTAAGAAGTATGGACACGTGTCAGGGCCTTTCGTATCCGTATTGCATACATGTTGAAAACTGACATGTTTACGCATAATTGTTTGTTTTCTTCTGAGCTAGATACGTAACGGACACATATCGGATAGATTCTGCTGTTCTCATTTATTTCATTTGTTTTTTTTGAAGGCAAAATCTACCGTCCGCCCAATGGGCATACAATAAGACACATTATGACCGGTCATAATGTGTTTATGACCGGTCATAATGCCTTTTTGCAGGTTACGTGTACCTGTAAAAAGGCATTATGACCGATCATAAACACATTATGACCGGTCATAATGTGTTTTTATTGTCCGCCCATTGGGCGGACAGTAGAAAGATCCTTTTTTGAATCCTTACTATGGGGAAAAAAATTTCTTTATAAAATTTCCTTTTTTGATCCTTCATAATGTTGATTGTTCTCTCTTCCATCATTGTGTGCCATCTGAACTTTGATCCTCATGGCTGATTTCTGAGTCTCTGTGGGGGTGTTCTCCATTTCTGATAAGTCCAAAAAAGTAGGAACATACTGTCAATCAATCAGTGTTCAGTTTCAGTTGCCTAGAAATAACATAAATGCTGATGAAACAAATGCAGCTGATGCAATTCACAAACAAAGGGAAATTTGACACAACGAACGGAGAAACGCTGAAAGTGTCTGCTGATTAAGACGGCTCTCAACCATGATGTTGAACTTGTAAAGAGTAACTGCTATTACACCAGCTGATATTCCACCCAACAGTGTTTGAACAGGCGACGGAGGACCTTGGCATCAGCTGCTGCAGGCGTTATTGCTTTCAAACCTGATTATGCTCTTTAAACTTGAAAAGCAGCCCAATGCCCACCCAACTTTCCATACAAGATCAAGTTTTAGTTTTCTCATCTTGGTTTCTTCAAGTCAACGACCGATATGATTGGCCAAATCCCAAATCAATTGTCCCCTATATCACTACATGCGCCGGTCCTGTTACCATCATTTGGATAACTTTTCTTAACATGCATGTTCTGCTCGATAAACTTGTATTGTTTACAAATTCCAATTGCTATACTTGAAACTGGCATGTGATTTGCTCAGCGAAAACGAATTTAATACCTGCCCGAGGTATAGTTAGACCAACCTTAATAATAGTATTTTTTAAGCCTATTAAAATTTTAAATCAAACTCCAACAACCCACTTTGTCGATTTGACTTGGCACTTTTCCAGATCTAATCTAGAGATGAGGGAAGAATTCATTTACTAACTAAAATATTTTACCAAACAAGCAAACATTCATAGTTGTAAAATTCTTAGAGAGTGAGTGAGAGTGAGAGAGAGGGAGAGAATGAATTGGACATGGAAGAGGGAATACTTGGATGTAGTACTAGTCCCAAGTGGATTACTGATCATGTTTTGCTATCATCTCGTCCTTTTACACAGACACTACCGACGTCCGAGCACCACAGCCATTGGCTTTGACAACCATTACAGGAGACATTGGGTTAAAAATATGATGGAGGTCAGTTCACCACTTCACTTTCTCCAATCTCCCCTTCAACTATTACCCTTTTCATCAAGATCTTATCAAAATTGATAGCTTCTGGGTGATTTTAGATTTCCGCACCCAACGAATGTTGTGTCCAAACCTGTTTGTCAAAACTTTTGCTTTTATGCGAAAAAAACAGCTTCGGGTTGAAACTGCTTTAGAACGCTCATTCTGAAGGCATCAACTTTAATACTTTCTATGTTGGGATCATGGGGTTAGGAAAAATTTGCTCTATGTATAAACCATATACGAAGTTACTAAAAAACCTCTCCGGAGAGCGAACCCAGCTTCCCTCACTTAACCTCACCCTCTCAGACTATATTGCTACACCACACTGGTCCTCTACGCTCTACACTTACATATATAGGGGAAGAAAACATGAGAAGGTGGAAGCCATTGAGGCTTTACGAGTGAAAGGGGTGGGGAGTTGCTGCTACACTTGGGAGGAACTGTTTTGACCAAGTCAACTCTCCTTGTTTCAATTCCTAACAAAAAACTGATTTATTATGCGTGACGAGACACGTCATTCTCTCACAATACATCGACTTTAAAACTGAATTAAAAAGTTCTGATGTTTTCAATCATCATTTATGAAACTTCACATTTTAACAACAGAAGCAGCTGATACTATCACTTTCCCATTTGACAATGATTTGGGATTCAAGTTCGCAAGGCATTCATCTTGTTGTAAAGTAGTTTGTTTGTAATACAGCAGCTCGTCTTTCTTGCCACGTACCCTTTGCTGTTTTGCTCAGATACGTATTGGTTTAGGTTTTTCTTTGGAGCTGTATCTTACCTTTCACTATCTTATTTCTAAAGTCCTTTTCTAAGCCAAAAAAAAAAAAAAAGTTCTAACAAACACACCCTTAACCAGATTGAGATCTCAAATGGGTTATTTGCAGATTGAATGCAAGGACAGAAGCCAAGCTTTAACAGTGATCAACAACAACATTACAGCAGCATTTTCCCTCTCCTCAATCTCCATAGTCGTGAGCTCTTTAATCGGGACATGGTTCGGAACCTCAACCACCTTCACAAGCACCCTCATCTACGGAGACACAAGCCAATCAATCATTGCCTTCAAACACATAAGTCTGCTCATCTGCTTTCTGGTGGCTTTTGCTTGTTTTTTGCAAAGTGCTAGATGTTATGTTCATTCAAGTTTTCTCATAACCATGCCAAATGCTGATATTCCGAAAGAGCAAGTTCAGGACGCGGTGGTGTACGACAGTAATTGCTGGTCGGTTGGGATGCGTGCCCTGTACTTTGCCATCACTTTGTTGCTGTGGGTTTTTGGTCCGATTCCAATGTTCGTCTCCTCTTTGGTTATGGTGGCGGTATTGTATAAGCTAGACTGGAATTCAAATCCACTGCTTTCGTTTAAACCGGCAGAAGGGCAGCATGCCATTGCAAAGAAGATTAGTCACGATTTGGCTGCTGTGGGTAGAGTTATTGGTCAGGATTTGACTGCTGTGGGTACGGCTATTGGTCAGGATTTGACTGCTATGATTGGGCAACATCAACATGGGAGGCCGTAGGCGAGTTAAAGAAGAACCTTCCCAGATGAAGAACAATGAGCCAGAGCCTACAACCACATGAATTACCTGATCCTCATGCTTTTTTTTTGGTAGTTTTGTTGAGTTTAGTACCGCTGTCCAGACTGAAAACAGCAGCATCGATCTAACATGACTTTTTGCATTTTCTGTTTGTGATGTATTAATTTTTTGCAAACTTTTTATTAACATGATGTTGTATTACAAAATGAATGTATGAGATCAATGGAATATGACTTGTATAGGTAGAAACCGTGCTTTCAAGAAACTAAAGATGTTTTGTTGAAACTACGTCATTTTGAAGGCCGAAGGATTGGCTATTGGAAGGCGAGCTGATACAAAACGTGTTTAATGATTTTTATTCACTATAACCAAACCCATTTTAAGAAACAAAAATGAATTGTGATTAGATACTGTAATATTTACTCAATTATACTTGCAAGAAAATTTTGAAACTTGGTAGGGTGATCAACCGGGCTAATCCGCCATTGCGTCCGTCCTTGCTTGTGGCAGCAACCCCTTTTGGAAAGAATAAGTGCTAGAACACCAGCTGATATTCCACCCAACAATGTTTGAGCAGGCAACAGAGGACCCTTGGCATCAGCTGCTGCAGGCGTCATTTCTTTCAAACTCGATTACGCTCTTTAAACTTGAAAGCAGCCCAACGGCCGCCCAACTTTCCATACAAAATCAAATTTTAGTTGACCAATGCTACATCCACTAACTAGTATACAGACTATTATTGTACTAAATGCACATATGGCACTACCGCATTAATTGAATATATGGATAGACTCATCTACTAAACGAGAGCCACATCCACATTTAGTGTACTAGTTAATGTCTGTAGCATTTTTTATTCTAGTTTTCTCATCTGGAGTCTGCAAGTCAACGACTCTGATTGGCCAAATCCCAAAGCAATTGTCCCATACATGCGCCTGTCCTGATAACTCATTTGGAAAACTTTTTTTCCAGACTTGTGTGGAGGCCTAGACACCCTTTGCTAAATTTTCAAACTGAAGCTTAAACTACATATTCTGCTCAATAAACTTGTTTTGTTTACAAATTTTAACTGCTGCTTGAATTTGGCAGGTGATTTGCTCTGTGAAAACGAATTTAATACACGCTCGAGGTATACTTTTAAGCTTATTAAAATCTTAAATCAAAATCCAACAACCCACTAGTCAATTTGACTTGGCACTTTTACAGATCTAATCTAGAGATGAGGGAACAATTCATTTACTAACTAAAATATTTTACCTTAAACCAGACAAGCAAACAGTCTTAGTTCTGAAATTCTAAGAGAGAGACAGAGAGAGAATGGGTTGGACATGGAACAAGGAATACTTGGATGTAATACTAGTTCCAAGTGGGTTAATGATCATGTTTAGCTATCATCTCCTCCTTTTACACAGACACTACAGAGATCCCGGAACCACATCCATGGGCCATGACAACCATTACAGGAGACATTGGGCTGAAAAAATGATGGAGGTCAGTTCACCTACTCCAATCTCCCCTTCTCTTCTTCCCCCTTCCGTTGATCGCCTCGGGGGATTTTGTCATAGCTCCTGAAGTGATTTAAGATTTTTGCGCCTCGCAATTTGTTGACAATGCATCTATAAGCAGTAGTTTGTTTGTTATAGAGTAGCTCATCTTTCTTGATTTATTCCTTTTGCGCCTCGGAAATTGGTTGACAATGCATCCATTTTGTTGTAGAGTAGTTTGTTTGTTATAGAGTAGCTCATCTCTCTTGATTTGTTCCCTTTTGCTGTTTTACTCAGATTTGTCTGTATCTAAGCAAAACAAAAAAAGTTTTAACTAGCACATTTGAGATCTCTGATGACTTGCAGATAGAAAGCAAGGACAGAAGCCAAGCTTTAACAGTGATCAACAACAACATTTCAGCAGCATTTTCCCTCTCCTCGATCTCCCTAGTTGTGAGCTCTCTAATCGGGACATGGTTCGGAACCTCACCCACCTTCACAAGCACCCTCATCTATGGAGACACAAGCCAGTCAATCATTGCCTTCAAACACATAAGTCTACTCATCTGCTTTCTGGTGGCTTTTGTTTGTTTTTTGCAAAGTGCTAGATGTTATGTTCATTCAAGTTTCCTCATAACCATGCCAAATGTGGATATTCCAAAAGAGTGCGTTCAGGATGCAGTGGTGTACGGGATTAATTGCTGGTCGTTAGGAATGCGTGCCCTGTACTTTGCCGTCACTTTATTGCTGTGGGTTTTTGGTCCGATTCCGATGTTTGTTTCCTCTGTGGTTATGGTGGTGGTGTTGTATAATCTAGACTGGAATACAACTCCGCTGCTTCCATTTCCACCGACGGAAGGGCAAGCCATTATGAAGACGATTAGTCAGGAAATGACTGCTGTGGGTAGAGCCATTCGTCACGAAATGACTGCTGTGATTGGGCACCATGGGAGACCATAGGGGATTTAAAGCAGAACCTTCACAGATGGAGAACAATATTGACCCAGAGCCTACAATCACATGTACTGTCTCTAATGGCATGAAATACCTGAGCCTCGTGCTTTTTTTTTTTTGGGTAGTTTGTTGAGTTTGGTCCAGACTGAAAACAGCAGCATCTAACATGACTTTTTTGCAGTTTCTGTTTGTGATGTATCAATTGTTTGTGGAAACTTTATATCCATCTCAAAACCAATTGACAATGAGAGGAGAGGACCAACATATTAAGTGATTACCCATTCTTTCCCCAAGCAATGTGGGCTATATTTCTTAACGTTTGCAAACAGCAGAATCTAAAATGACTTCTTGCAATTTCTGTTTGTGATGTATCAATTGTTTGCAAACAATAGATTCATGAGAAGGGACTTAAGGCTTTAAGAATTGGCTCTCCCATGTTTTCCAATTACGTGATCCAGGATTCAAGGTCAGCTGGTACCCAGCCATCTTATGCCAACTACCACCACCTAGCTGCCTGGTTTAATGTCAACTACCACCTACTTGTCTTAATGTTGGAACTTATGGCTCATATGGAGAGGTACCGAGAAGTTCTAATGGAAGGCTAGATGCCGAGCGGAGCGGAGTGGAGCTCGGCATCTGGTCCATCACGGGCCCAACTGCTGTCGTTGGTGGGCCGCAAGGCCGAATAATTGGGGGGTGTGGCCCTCCCGCGGTACGGTACGGAATAATTAGGGTTGGAATAGAGTAGGGCTATATATACTCTCTAGTGTAAAAGCCCTAGCCGATTTTGATCATAATAATAAATAGACTTACTCTCGCTCCTGTGGAGGTACCCGGTTTTGGGGAACCACGTAAATTCCTGTGTTCGATTCTTTACTGTTTTCGTATTCCATTATTGTGTGTGTGTGGTGATTTCTTTAACACTTAATAATTTTAGAAGGCTCGAGAAAGCTCCATGGGAGCCTATAAATAGCATTGTAAGCTAAGCCTTTGACTATGGCAAAATCAGTGAGTGAGGAGACAGTGGTCTGAGAGAGAGAGAGAGAGAGAGAGAGAGAGAGTTGAGTTCGAGCTCATATTGGAGCTCCTCCTCGCAGAGTTTTTTTTGTAGTACTACTACGTTTGTGTGAATAGATGAAATTCGTGTGTGTGGGTGTTTGGTTTCCTTGGTGCATAACAACTTCGAGCATATGATTCCCAACAGTTACAATTCACAGACTGCAAACAAATTCACATGGTTGAAGTCCATAATCTTTAACTCTATTGGACTTACCAACTTCAATTTTGTCATAAAAAATTACTTGGATCTCCTCATCTCTTTAACCTTCCAGATTTCCACTTTCTTCCTTCGATCATTTTCAACTCTACTACAGATTTCTTATTCGATTGCATCCTCTTCCTTTTCTACGGTGATGTCTTCTCCTCCTTGAGCCTTGACTTCAACAAATGTTTCGTTCATATCTTCAATTTCTTTTTCTTCCACTGATAGCACAATTTCACCATTCATCTGATCTTCATGCCTGCTTTGCTTGGCTACATTTCCTTCAACTTTATTCTCCTCAAATTGATTCACTTATGCGGGATTACATTGTCCAACACCTTGTGGCATACCTTCTAGAAACTCATCCTCTTCAAAGCATTGAGGCCAATACTTCGTGGCTAATAATTTTCCTCCACAATTAAAGGTGATGCTATCAAGCATCTTCCAAGTTTGACATGGTGATCTCGTTTCTCCAATGTCCTTCCATATCTCTTCGTAAATTGCCTTCTTTAAAATTCCTGGTGCTTTCTCTTCTTTCTCCTTTGTGATTCTCTTAGGCCAATTAGTTGTTGGCTCTTCTGCAACAACACCCACAAGTCACATGCTTTGAAGTAATAAGATAGTGTAACCCGCATTCTTTTGTAATTGGAATAATTTCTCTGACCAAAAACACATAGGGGTGCCCATTGTCATCAACCAATGATCAATCGTTACTTCTAGGATCACTCCTATGAGGGATCATAGTAGCTCTAATACTATTTTGTTGAAAAACCGTGATGGGCGTGAGGGAGGAGATAACACACAATATGTGATAAAATGCTTCAATAATCTTTAACACACTTGATTACTTCATTGTAGTTCATTCTCTCATACTCAATGTCTCAACCCCACTCTCTCTCTTTTTCTCTCCACTTTCCATCATATTATTATCACTAGATTACATAGATATTTATAGAGATATCAGGATGTAACGTACTATATACCAAACGGAAGACTTGTGGATTCAAGGCAGCGGCAATCAAGCACAAGGTGCGGTGAACGTGGCTTTGGCAAATAAGTTTTAGGGTGATTGTGAGGATTCAAATTGTAAGGTAAGATTACTTGTAACTACCACAATGAGTATAGTGCATTGATTCATTCCCGTGGTTTTTACCAATTTTGAGATTTTCCAACATATATCTTGGCTTCCTATGTTTGGTTGCTTTCTATTTGCATGTTTGGTTGATATATTGATTGGTAAAGAGAGAACATAACAAATTTTTATACCTAGGCAATCTAGGATTTTTCAAAGGACACCGGTACTGTGCCAACCAACACTCTCCAATGTCTTAAGTTACTCGATTTGTGGTGTAGAAAGATGAATGCTGTGTTTGGTTAGATAGTTTAGTTTAGTTTTGATGATGTCATCAGGTGTAATGAGTGGAGAGAGATAGAGAGAAAAATGAGGGAAATGATGATGTCATCAAAACTTAAACTAAAACTAAACTGGAAAACGAACAGGGCAGAAATAACTCAACCAATTAGATGACGAATTGCGTACATGCCCCTTTTGTTAGGGGGTGATTTTACTGGAGTCCAGGAGGTAGAATCCCATTAGGATTAGCATCTTTGGGGCTCGGGTGGAGATGAGAATGACACCAGTCGGGACCAATAGCCTTGGCTTGATTAGGAACACCCATGGGTCCGGGGTTGTTGGTGGTCATCCCCGTGCATATAAATTCGTCCCCGTAGGGATAGTAGACAATTGCAAGGAGTTCTTGCCCGCTCAAGACCCCTTTAGAGCAGTTTACTTAGTCATCATGGTCAAAGCCCGTGCTCGGCCAAGAATGGTCGGGCTACAGAGTAGCCCGAGTTGGGCCGTGTTGGTCGGTGGCCAGTTTGTACCTATAAATCAATTTAACTGCACGACTATAAATGCCATTAACCAAACTCGATTAGGGCTCCTTCAACTTGAAAGCAGCCCAATATGGCCACCCAAGACCCAACTTTCCATAAAATCCAAAATTTTGTTTTCACATCTTTCAATATTCAAGTCAACGACCAAACCCCAAATCAATTGTCCCATGTATGCACCGGTCCTGTTACACACTGTTTGGAATACCTTTTTCTAAGACGTGTAAGGAAGCCTAACCTCTCATCTTTAGTTTACTACTAGTAATAAAAGTTAACCCATATCAACTTAAACATATTTTTTCTTAACTGGTTGGAGTTGTTCCATAACACTGAGTTAAACTCAAAACTGGCGTATTGTGTTTTATGAGACCCTCTCACAATACGTCAACAAAATTTCACTCTGACTTATTGTCAGTAAATCAGTCGAATAACATATTCTACTAGATAAACTTTACTATCTTATATAGGCACCAGTTATCGTTAGACCAACCTTAATCTATTTTTAAGCTCATTAAAATGTTAAAATAAACTCCAAACAACCTAGGATCGATTCGATTTGAGTTGGCTGTTTTACAGATCTAGAGATGAAGGATGAAGGAAGAAGTCATTTGACTCGACTATTTTACTTTAAATCTACCACCCCAACGGTCATAGTTGTGAAAACAGAGAGAGAGAGAGAGAGAGAGAGAGAGAGAGAGAGAGAGAGAGAGAGAGAGAGAGAGAGAGAGAGAGAGAGAGAGAATGGGTGCATGGAATAGGGAAGACTTGGATGTAGTACTAGTCCCAAGTGGGTTAGTGCTCATGGCTGGCTATCATCTATTGCTTCTACGCAGATACTACAGTGTCACTGCCCAAGACAAACATTACAGGGGAACTTGGGCTGAGAAAATGTTGGAGGTCACTTCACCCACTCCAATCTCCCCTTCTTTTCTTCCCCTTCTATTGATAATATCAATATTGGCTTGCCTTATTTCCAATTTGCTAAAATGAAAATCCTATAAAATTAAGTGGGTGATTCAACCCAGTTGATTTTATGGGATTCCCATTTGCTTCATAACTTCCGAGGAGAAGATTTTGGTGCCTCGAAAAATGTGTCAGAGTGTTTGTTAAAACTTCTGTTCTGATTTTTTTTTTTCCCCCAGCCAACGGGCATTTGTCCCAGCGGCATGTTAGGGGGGCTTTAGTGCCCAAGTGAGAGGTCTCAGGTATGAGTAGATGGAGGCCTCAGGTTCTGACTTTTTCAATCAGTTTTTACAGTGGTTAAAAGTTTTAACTACTCAATTTCGCATTTTATAATGGTAGACAAGGCATCCATTTTGTTTCTTAAGGAGTAGCTAGTCTTTCTTGCCTTATTCCTTGGGCCTTTGCTGTTTCACTCACATGTGCATAGATTTAGGTTTCAACCAGATTGAGATCTCTAATGGGGTTATTTGCAGGTTGATGTCAAGGACAGAGGCCCAGCTATTCAAGTGATCAACAACAATATAACAGCAGCATTTTCCCTCGCCTCAATCTCCTTAATTGTGAGCTCTCTAATCGGGACATGGTTCGGAAACTCAACCCCCTTGCCAAGCACCCTCATCTATGGAGACACAAGCCAATCAATCATGGCCTACAAACACATAAGTCTGCTCATCTGCTTTCTGGTGGCTTTTGCTTCTTTTTTGCAAAGTGCTAGATGCTATATTCATTCAAGTTTTCTCATAACCATGCCAAATGTGTGTGTTAAAAAAGAGTACGTTCAGGATGCGGTAGTGTATGGGAGTAACTGCTGGTCAGTCGGGATGCGTGCCCTGTACTTTGCCATCACTTTGTTGTTGTGGGTCTTTGGACCGATTCCGATGTTTGTTTCCTCTGTGGTTATGGTGGTGGTGTTGTATAAGCTAGACTGGAATGCAACTACGCTGCTTCAGTTTACAGAGGCGGAAGGTCTTGTGGAAAAGATTGAACATGAAGTGACAGCAGCTTTGGGTAAAGTTATTGGTCATGCTAGGGGTAGAGCTGAGAACCATGGGAGACCATAGGGGAGTTAAAGCAGAACTTTCTCAGATAGAGAACAATGAGCTAGAGCCTACAACCACAAGGATAAAAAAAAAGGGAGATACCCACATGTACTTTCTCTTATGGCATGAAATAACTGAGCCTCATGCTTCTTTTTTCTTTTCTTTTCTTTTTTAACTTGTGTTAAGTTCAGCACTGGAAGAAAAATTCTCCTAATGGTTGTTCCCCAAACATATTTCACCATTGTTATCCCAACAATGTGGAATTTCAACATGCTTTAAGTATTTTCAGAAGTGACAGCATGGTTTTGCAATAACCGTCCTATTAATTTCAGACTTCTCTTTTTTTACAGCATGGTTTGCAAGAACCTGTGCTCTCTCTATAACAACCCGCTCTAGCTGACTTGCTAACTCTTAGCCTAACCACGTGGCTCAAAAAGTTAATCTCAAGTTATACAGTAGCTGGTCGAGTTGTCTTATATATTACACACATTTTCCCTTGACCCACCGATGTGGGATGAGGATGTCACAATCTCCCCACCTTGTGATGCAACGTCCTCGTTGCATTGGCCCAGCAACCTTCCCCTGGTGGCCATGGTGTAGCACTTAGTTCTGCGTAGCACTTTGTTCCAACTCCAGGATTCAAGAGGTGGCTCATATAGATTCTAGAGGTGGCTCCCACCATGTAAACTAGGGTTGTGCTCTGATACCACTTGTAACGACCTGCGCCAGCTGACCTGCTATTTCTTAGCCTAACCACGTGCGCAAAAGGTTAGCCTCAAGTTATACAGTAGCTGGTCGAGTTGTCTTGTATATTACACACATTTTCCCTTAACACCATCAATGTGGGATAGGGATGTCACACTCCCATTTTTTCCAATTATGTGATCCAGGAATCAAGGTCAGCTGGTATGAATCCAGCCATCTTATATAGTGATACACCAAGAATTAGAGATTGAATTGCAATATAATAAGGGCAAACGAATGAGTATTAAGCTGGAAAATATGATTTGAATAGATATTTGTTCTACATGTTGGTCAGAGAAACAGGAACCTGTTGCTTCAATTTGGTTTTCGTTCTCTTCCATCATTGTGTGCTATCTGAACTTTGGTCCTCATTGCTGATTTCTGAGCTCTCTGTGGGGCCCTTCTCTGCCAGATTTGAACTTCTTTGTGCTTCATCTTTAGTTTCAGTTCCTTCACTTGAGGAATCTCCCATAATGGAGTTTAAGGCAAGTTGGGCAGTGTATACGAACAAACCTACGGAGTTGATGCCGAAAACAAATGTTGCAAGGTAGCACAATCCATTTATAATAGTCCTGCAGGTAAATATGTGAAAAGTTCACATATTTCATGTCATTAAGAAAAATTAAAAACAGTTTGCTAAAGAAGTAATTGAGGTGAGGGAGATACCTAATGGTTATAGTGATCTGGCGAACCTGAAAAACACAAGCAACAAAACACAAAAAAGTACCAAAATTAGACACCGATAGATTCTGCATCGTATTCAAGCTATTTCTCAAATATACAAGGATGCCTGAATATGTAATAGCAGAAAGAGAGGTTTAGTTGAGGATTTTTCCTGTCAAAATCAATGCCTCATAAATCCTCTCACAAATAGAAATATTGACTTGTTTGTCTTGCATCAGGTATATTGAGAAGAAAAGAAAATTGCAACTTGCAATGCAAGTGCCATATAAATACACATGTAATGGCTCCTTTCTAAGCTACATCAACATGATAGTATGCGATCCTATTCCTTGAAGTAGAGGTCAATTAACTTGTGTTTGTTTGCAATAATTCTGGATAATTCCAAGATTCTTTCTGTTTTTCGAACTATTTCACCCTTCAGATAGAGATTGGGAGAATTCGTTTCTAATAAGAAGAATAGATTGACAGAATCCTACTGACATCTGTTAATAAAGATTATACTGCTGAATGTCTAGCATAATCTTTTCTAAATGATTCGTGGAAGGAGGAAAAAAAAAGAAGAGGAAATTTCACGAATGTTATCCAATCCAAAAAGACAGCTCATTCAGGCCTAGACTACAGAAAACAAGAAGGTGGTAAATGACATTTTTTATCCCATGAAAGTTCTCAGAGAGCAAGCAAATGGATTACACAGTCTCAAGATATAGCATATTTCCAGTAACAGTCCAAAGCTCTGGCAGAAATCCAAAACAGATAGATCAGCAGCACCCAGCCTCTCCTCCCCCTCCCCACAACAGTGACCAACTGGAATGGTTAATGGTGTTACATAAGGAATCTGACGAGACTGAAGTAAATCATGAACCAAAATGGCATCACACCTAACAGAGACAATCACTATGAAAGGCACAAGCTACATCTTGCTTCTAAAATCTAGAACAACAATTCTAGTGTCTTAAATTAGGTTTGAATGGGTACGAAGCGTAAACAAGTTATTATAAGTTCAGATTCCGAATTTGTCATCGTGTTATTCTAAAAAAGATGCCCAGAAACGTTCTGGCAAAATTTTCTTGTCTCCCAAAAGAAGAAGGTGATTAGCAGCAGTGCCAACTGAAATGAAGAGGAGGATTAATCATCAAAAGCACAGGTCTCCACAACATTCCTGAATGGAAAAAAAATCCCCTATAACATTACTTAATTAGTACATCAGGAGTACTATACAACTACATTTCTGATAAATCCACATAAAAAGTAGCAACACATTCTCAATTGGTGTTCAGTTTCAATTGCCTAGAAACTTGATACGACACCACCTTCTACTCCTACAGCTGGCGTAAGCTCATTGGTTACAAGTTGAACAGAGAAAGGGGCACGTGCAGAGCTATGGCTGGAGTGTTTCTTGGCTGGAGTGTTTCTTGAAACCGTTAGTTAGTTAGTTAGTTAGTTAGACCAGTTGTAACCACTTGCACGTATTTCATTGATTGTAGTCAGTATTGAAGGTCAGTATTGAAGTATAAGAGGTAGGAATTGTAGTAGGAGAATTCATTCTGTAAAATCTTGAAAGTGTAACCAAGTGGACGAGAGTTCCCCTTTGGCAAAGTGGACTAGAGTTCCATTTTTCTATCCAATACAATTGTTTCTTCTTCATCTGATTTACTCCATTTTCTCTCTCAAGTCATTTCTACTGTAATTCTTGTTTGTTCTTCATTTCCATTTCCATGAGAATTGCGGTGATTGTATCAAAACTACATGAATACTGATGAAACAAATGCAGCGGATGCAATTCACAGACAAAGGGATTGAAAAACAAACCGAGAAACTATCTGAAAGTGTCTGCCGACTAAGACCGCTCTCGACCGTGATGGTGAACTTGTAAAGAATAAGTGCAATCACACCAGCTGATACTCCGCCTAAAAATGTTTGAACAGGTGACGGAGGACCTTTGGCATCAGCCGGTGCAGGCGTCATTGCTTTCAAACTCTCCATCGCCTCCTCCTTCAACGATTTTTTTGCCCCAGAAGACCTAAGTTTCTAAACCCAACAAAATCCATTTCAGAAAAATCCAAATTAAGCATAATAAATACGTATGCCATCTAAATTACAGATTAATATTAAGACTTCAACAATAAAACACACACGCGCATAAATAAGTTGAGATTAATGTTCATACCAGTTCTTTGGCTCGCTTTGCGCGGCGGCGGAGAGAGCGAAAGAGGAAAACGGAGATGGCGCCGGTGAGCAGAATACTTGTGGTCAGTTGAAGAGGCGAAGGGTCATCCGTGGTGGCGAATATGGACGGAGCCGACGGTGAGAGCTCCACGGGTCCCTCCTCCACAGCAGCGATTGTGGTGGCGGGTTGGGCGAGCCATGGTTGGGGCGAGGTGCGGGGGTGGGCTGAGACGGAGGAAAGGGGAGTGGTGGGCGCGGAGAGAAACGAGAGAGGGTGAGGAGAGAGAGAGGGGTTGTGGGGATGAGAGAGAGGGAAGGGGAAGTAGAAGTGGGAAGGGAGTAGGAGGTGTTGCGACTGCAACATTGACGATTGGGTGGCTGATTATTGCTCCGTTTTCAGTTTTTCTCAGGTCCACAATATCTTCTTCATCCTCTGAAGTTTGAACAGAGGATAGATTGGTGGATTGATATTCATTTGGGAAATTGATAAAAGAATAATTCTAACGTCAGCTCTAGGGCCGTGCCGAGCCTTAACATGTTCAAACTTGACTTGGTCATTTTTAGGGAGGCTCGAGCTCAAATTGAGCTGGGAAATCATGGCTCAAGCTTGGCTCGTCTAAACTCGTAATATATAAACAAGCCATCTCAGCTCGAGCTCGTTAAGAGGTTACATTTCACATTCAATAAAAATACTAAAAGCAATTAAGCACCAATAATTTTATCATCAGCCCATCTATTTTAGTAACCAAAGTAATCACTACAAAAAATGGTGCATACCTAGGACATAATAAGAACCCCACATCCATCAAAGTTTACCAAACTGTAGAATCTTACACAACAGCATAAAAAAAAGTCTGCTTCCAAATTCTAATATAAACAGCATCATAAAATAAGGCAATACATCCACACAAAAAAACATGCCAAATGACTTGAGTTAGTAATGCTCCAAAAAATTGATTTGCCCACGTTCGTGTTACTTGCAAAATGCCCACCAACCTTGCAAAACGCCCACCAACCTGGGCATTAGAAAAGTGAGACAAGGATTAGTATCTACTATGTAGTATAAAACAACTAAACAGGAATTCAGTAGGCAATTCAAAGCATCAACTAAGCTTCATGGAATTCAAAGTAGCACTCACAGCTCTCAATCTTTGTCTCATTCCATTAGGTTCATAACCTATTACCCAGCCATAGAACAGATGCAACAAGAATATACAAATGCAACAAGAATATACAACATGAAGATGAGCTTGGAAACAAGACAACCCATAATCAATGAGAGAACCACAATTAGTTTCAAAGATCCCAGCCCCAAGAAATCAATTTCGTTCATTGAAGTAAAATGGAAAAAGTAGTCTGGTACGTACCACATAACCGAAAAGGTAGGACATTCCAAATCGCTCCATTAAGGTAGAGTGAACCCCTTGTGCTTTGGTTTTTTCGCCTATCAAAGAAATACAAAAAATTCATCTCAATATCTATTTATCACACAAATAAGCAAAAATAAACTAACAAACTTTACTTACATCGGATCCCCTCTTTAGTCCATGTAGTGCACACACCCTATCACCCCCAAAAAGTAACATTTCAACCGTTTCCGTTGCCAATGATGCACGATATGGATCAACAACTCTATTTTCAGCACTAAATGCGGCCTTCGAAGCCACCGAGGTAATAGAAATAGACAATATATCACATGCCATCTTAGAAAGTATACGGTACTTGAGATTATTTGCTTTCCACCACTCAAGTGCATCAAAATGGAAATCCAAGCCATTGCACCTGTAGACATATTCCTCCAAGTAAATATCTAAATCAGATTTGACGGACTGAATGTTATTGGACATCCTAATAAAAGACTCGCATCTCGATTTACCCTGATAGCTTTTTTCCCTTGTGGACCACAATTAAGAGAACCAACTTTGTAGTGCTTTGTTGAGAACTTTCTCCATTGTTTGCTTTAGAATGCATAGCAACATGCACATCGTAAAGCTGGTAGAGAGAGTCATGCACCATAGAAATATTTGCGCATCCACTGCATTGTATATCTCTAGAAAACAAAACCCCATGAGCTTCATCTTGTATCTTGGATCCAATGCTGCACCAAGAGCCATCAATAGATTACATTCACTCCAATACTTGTCGAATTTCACTTTCATCTTCAAAGCCATCGTCTGAAGGTATTCTGCACCCTCCTCTGAACATTTATCCAAGGTTTGTTTTACCCTCCAAACTTCCGTGAGAAACAAATTAGAAGTTGGATATTCACTTCCAGAGATAATATTTGTCACATAATAAAAAATCTCTAAAAATTTATACACACTATCAACTTTCTCCCAATCTTCATAGGTAGGCACATAGACAAAACCCACATCCCTTTCACCATACCTAGGAAACACATCCCTGAACTCCAAGGCTGCAGACAACATATAATATGCAGAATTCCATCATGTAGAGCAATTTAACATTAGTCTTTTAGAGGGCAATTGCAACTGCTTAGCAATCTCACTGAATTGATTAAGGCGCCAGATGAAACCAAGTACTTCACCCCATCCCGAACACAATCAATGATGTCTTTAATTGTGTTGAGACCGTCTTGCACCAATAGATTAAGTATTTGTGCACAGCTACACACATGAAAAAGTTTACCATAAAAAAGTAACTTTTCTGCAACAACTTGAACGTCCCTGTCAAGTTCCTCAAAGCCACATCATTGTATGAAGCATTATCTACTGTGATGCTAGCCTCCTTATTTTCAATGCCTCAGTCAAGTATAGACTTGTAAAGAGCATCAGAAATTATTACCCCATTGTGTGGAGGTGGCACATAGCAAAAGCTGAGACACACTTTTGTAACTTCCAATCATCATCGACAAAATGACCAGTCCCAACCATGTAGTGAGTCTTTTGTCCCGGTGACTTCGACATGTCGATTGTGATGTTAACTTTGTTAATAGTCTTCAACTTCTTCTTTTGTACATTGTAAGTTGAGACACCATCATTTTTTGCAGTGGTACGACTTATCTTTTGCCAATGAGGAGTCGTCGTCTTCATGAACCTATTGAACAAAGCATGCTCATATGCATAAACACATACTCGTGGTAAAGCATCATGTGTGAAGCAACTCCTCTAACTTAAACATGGTCATATGTGAAGGTCGTAAGATTGCCACTATCAGATCCAGTGGTCTCAAATGATAAGGTCTTTTGCTTTTTCTTAAGCTCTTCAACCACAAGTCGACGTTGCACACACTTGCACAAATGTCTAAGCAGATGAGTGGTAGCACCAGATGCTTGAATAGCAATGTTTGTTACCGAGCCGAGCCGAACTGAGCTCGTGAATGGCTCGGTTCGTTTGCAGCCCTAACTCAACCCACTGGGCGGACAATAATTACCGGTCAAAGAGTACTTTTATTGTCCGCCCAGTGATTTGACAATAGAAGAACTGTTGATAAAAATAGGAATTTGGAGTGCGAAAATCAGGTATTCTTTTGCAATCCATTTTTGAGGTGCGAGTGGTAAATCTTGGAGTGCGAAAATTAATTTCTTAGGGGTATTTGTGATATGTCCCCTTTTGGTCTTATGTGGAAATTCGTCAAACCAAAAAACACATAACGCGCAAACCTTGAATTTCATTTCAATGTCCAAAGGTGCTACAAAGATTTACAATATATAGGAGTGAATCAAAATTATCAAAATCTAGACGCGAGTACATACACTAGAAGGCTTAATGAAACATATTGCAAAAGAATACTAAAATGAGGTTGGGCATAGGACCAAATACGGTAATAGAGGATCCTACAAGGACTCTCAGCTCAAATCATAAAATAAGCAAACACGAGATCTAGATGAGAACCACTCCACAACGGGAGGAAAAAAACACTCCACAAAGAGAGGGGACATAAACCAACCAACAAACAAACAAACAAACAAACAAAACCCACTTATTCACTATTCGCCCAAGAGCTAGAGGCAAAAGATGCTACCCCCAAGCCACAATAACCGACTCCGAATTCCCTAAAGCATACCCATAACAGATGATCGAAGCCGCTCAATTAGTTCAGTCAGATATCTATAAGAGCTTGATCGATTTTTCGCTCAAGTTCCTGTCAAAAAATTAAGCACAGAATGATCAAGCCTCTACTAATACCCAATCGAGCAGATTTTTTACAAGGATCTTTAAAAAAATATTTTAAACAAATGGAGCGGCTTCGATCATTTGTGTGGAACTCCGAGATGGGCTCCATACAACGCGGTGTGCATTTCGTTACTCCAAATAGGTGTACCTATAGCAAGGTTGTTTTGCAATTTCCTTTATTTTTTTCCAACCAAACACTCCCTTCGTGCTCACGTCTCATGTTCTTTCGTTCTTCTTTACCTAAAAAACATTTTACATCATCTCATGCAACCCAATGCTCACATGGACGGATGCATAATTTGAGTGTTGGTTGGACTAAAACTATAACAAAAATTTATTGGGCAGGCAAATCTATATAGTTGTAAATTTTTTAGTAAAAAATTACCACTATTTTTATAAAAAAAAATGAAACTTGGATAGAGCAGTTACCCAGACTAACCCGCCCTTGCGTCCTTCCTCGAAAGCTCAAATCCCTCGTTAAAATGGAACCTGGGGTGGCTGTTGTGCAGCCTGTGCACAGCTGCTGCTGCGAACAATCACAGTCGGCCACAAAGGTTTTCAACTGTTCAGATTGTAAGCAAACTATTCGCGCCTATGCACAAGCTACACAGCAGCAACCCCGGGTTCCAATTTAACGAGGGATTTGAGCTTTCGAGGAAGGATGCAAGGGCGGGTTAGTCTGGGCGACCACAATCACAGCCGTCCACAAGTGTTTTCAACGGTTCAGATTGCAACCAAACTATTCGTGCGAATAGTTCTCTATTTTGTTTGACATCTAGGCCGTCCATCCAAGCAACGGACGGCTAGGATTGTGCGCAACAGCTGCTGTGCACAGGCTGCACAGCGAACCTTTCTATATGTACAGACCGGCTTGGGGACCCAGTTTTGGGGCCCACACGAACGATCCGAGCCGTTCATTGATCTTAGAATGATTTCCCGAAGGGCCTAGCGAGAAATCAGCTCAATCGAACGTGAGTAAGTGCTTGATCCAAATCTCCCCGTTTCATTGAATTTTTTTTTAATGAAACATGGAGATTTTGGATCGAGCACTTACACACATCTAATTGAGCTGATTTCTCGCGACGCCCCTCGGAAAATCATTCTAAGATCAATGAACAACTCAGATCATTCGTGTGGGTCTCCAAGCCGATCTGTACATAGTTTGTACACATTTCATCAGTACCTTTAGTTTTTTCGCTGCACAGCCTTGGGAAAATGATGATTTCATGGTAAGATTTCTTCTTAGAATTTAGTGGTTCAGCTCGATTAAATAAAAAAACCATTAAAATAAATTATAATAACAAATTCATGGAGATAAAATTTAACCTTCTTCTCATACAGATCTTCAAAGAATATTTGCTGAACATTTGCGATTGACCCTCTGCAATTCCCTCTCATTCAAAATAGTTCTCCGAATCCTTGTTTTCCGTGGGGCAAGAACACCCTTTTGCATCTGATGAAAAACTCATGCCTGATTAATTTTTTACACTTGTTGGGTTGTCCTTTATTTTTTTCCCGTATTTGTTAGTTTTGTGTCAAACTTTTTAGGTTCCGTGATTCGTCTCGACGAGAAAAATCGAAAAAATAAGAAATTACAACCAAAACTTCAATAAAGACAAACCCAACAAATACAAAAAGTCAAACAAAAAAGTTAAGCAAAACGAGGCCTCGGTGGTCCTGAATACACATCATGCATGAAAGAATCCTCAGAATGGCAAACATGTTCAAAGGAGTAAATGAATTGGAGAGATTTAGAAAAATCCCACTAGATTACGAAAATACTAAGTGCGTCGATTGGTGAAGACCTAAAAATACATAGTTTACAGACGATTAGCAAAAATTTGTATAGTTTAGAGGATAAAAACATAAAAAAAAAAACTCTTCCGACGATCAAATTTTTTGTTACGAAAAATTGACAGCCCAAGTTTATTCCGATGTTAAACTCCAAAATCAATCATCAGTATATACATTGAAATCCCGAGTTACTCCATTTGACAATCTCAGCGCACGTTGGCAGCCACAGCTCTAGCCCAGAACTTGATCTGTGCCTTCATATCTTCTGCTGATGAGTTCTTGCTGTCAACCCAACTAGGAATTGGAGGTCCAGAGCTCTTATCTTCACTTGGGTTTGAATCCCTTTTGTCAAATTTGAATCCCATGTCCTTGAATGAGTTGAATCTTTTCACTTCTTTGAATTCAAGATCTCTTGCACTCTTCCTCGTGATCTTGTCTTGATCAAGTGACAGACGCCTCATTTCATTGCAAGCCTCTTTTTCAATGCTTTCTAGCTCTGGGTTTTTTCGCGGTCGGTGCTGTGGAGTACTAGAGCTTTGTTTCTTGAGCTGCAATACCAGTTCAAGAAAGATTTGATGGTTGGAAACATAATTTTGTAAAACGGGTAAAAGATTGTTGGCCCGGACATCCAGTTATTTAAAAAAAAAAAAACGAGTAGAAGATTAGTAGTATTACCTTTGAATTACGCCTGGGTGGCAACACGTCCGGGGAATTAAGAGATGCTTGCCTGATCAATTTGCTCAAAGCAAAGTCACTTTCAGCATCTTCTTCCCTCCCTATACAGGGCGGCAGAGACGGTGTCCGAAGCAAGTCGTGCCGTGATGATCCCAGAATAGACTCACTCATGGCTTTCTCTTCCCTTACTTCTTCCCCTGCCGCTACACAAGGTGGTGGCAACAGCGGTGGAGGATCACATCCACCGCCGGAGGAGAATTTCGTCATCGAGGAAGAGTTAGTGCCAACAGATGAGTTCCCAGCCTGCATCTCTTGGCTATAGCTTGAGGAAGAAGGACAAGGATCAGAGTAACACCTCAATATAGCCTTCTTTGCTTTCCTATCAAGTGAATTTCTAAAGAACCAACATTCCTCAAGAAAGTCCTCAGGTTTGCTATAAGAAGAGGAGGATTCAAGAGGGCAATGATCAACTTGCTCCATGGCTTCACAACTTTCTCACCCTCATCAAAAAGGTTGAATAAGACCCACATGGGATTCTTGGGTTTCTCATGTTTTTATTATGCTATTTGCAGAACAAGCTGGTTCATAGGTCACTTAGGAACCATACAGAGGGCTGGACACCATGTGACTCAAGATTGCAACACATTTAATATCATGTGGAGATAAGACTTTGCAAGATGATTGGTTGATGATTTGTCCTACACAAAAGAGAGGGGAAAAAAATTTCAAAGCCGAGCGGGTACCACGTGGTGCCCGCTCGCACACATCTGATCGTCTAAAAATGCAACGGACGGTCTAGATTCAAAGTGCCGGATGAATTTAAAAAAAATGAAAAATGAAAAGAGAAAGTGTGTTTCGATCCGGGTCGCCTGAAATAAATTCCGAGAGAGAGAGAGAGGGGAGAGATTTGGATTGTAAGGTGAATGCATTTAATGGCGTAACAACTAAGGAATATGGGAGGGATTGGCATGACTAGATCATGCCAGCAGACTGCCCATGTGATGGGTCTTTCTTTATGTGGCACATTTGAAGCAACAGAAAAAGGGCCATTTTTATATTGAAGTTTCTTGGCATTATGTAACAGCTAGGGCTAGAGGTGTCTTGGATTTTGAATCAAAAAACAAAAAAGAGTTTGTCATATTTGTTTTTAGTGAACAGGAAAATGAGAGAGAGCGCGGCGGATACATACCAACATTTTTTGGAAATTATTGATGGTCCCGGGCACCGTCCCGTGATGCCTTTGCAAGGTCTAAGACTAAATGTATATATGTACCAAAGGAGTAATCGGGCACCATGTGGTAGACTGTAGTACTCCAGAACCTTTCGAATAATCACTGCTCCAATATGTTGAGACTTGATAGTAAGAGTCCTTTTATAACTCTTTTAAATGCATACATAGTGGATTTATATCCTTAGTTGTAGACTTCTTGTGAACACGTGTAATTGTTTAAAGAGTTGAGACACCACATCACACGTGCCCAAGAGGACCCAATACCTTTTTCTCAAGTACCCGCAATCTATTATCATACTTGTAATCGCCTTCAATTGAGATACCAAAGTTGAAGCATCAAAAGAAGTCTGCAGAAGAAAATAACTCAAAACGCTTCACTTTTTAAGGAATTCATTGAATAATAGGATGTACACGAGGCAAACCTTATTGGGAGACGATCAGAACAAAATCCAAAAAAAAAAAACAAAAAGCCTACTCCCAGTAGGATAGAAAGAGCAACAAAACGAACGCACATGCAAGAATAACTCAAAATGCTACTTGAATTTCCAGATTATCATATATTTACAAAAGTCAAAATTTGTAAGGCATTTATGTGTAAGAAAAAATTCAAAGAAAAGCACTGCCTTCGCTTTGTTTCATCGAGAAAAACCCAATAGAAATGAACTCAGGATGACAAAATTTGGGTTTTTTACATATCTTGGGGGAAGCACGTATCAAACCTAAATTCCGCAGTGGCATCAAAATTGCCAAGGCGAAGCCGATCAAAATCATGATGTGACAACATCATCACACCAGTCTGAAGGCCGCTTGGTCATTGCTATGCACTCTATAAATGAACAAAGGCATAAAGTTTCAAATTTACAGTGGAAGGAAACATTCTTGTCGGTGTCCGCAGGGGAAAGCACACCATTTCTGCAGATGAATTCCAAATCGAAACCTTTTCGAGCATTCAGAGAGGAATTTACTCTTCTGGAAGTTTCACCATTCTTGCTACTTGAATGACATCTACATTCCTTTGGCACCATTGTTCCATCCTCGGAACCTTGACACTCACATGCATCCATTTCTCGATCACCAAACAGTTTTCCAATAGTATGGCGCCTCCGCTTTTCGTCAAATAAAGCGGCCAAATTTTCGGCGACGCAAAATTTCCTCACTGCTACATGGAGATTCACAGATAGCGAGGAAACCGCATCATGGACATCCTCTACTGTTAAACGACTATCTTTCAATCCCCATTCATCAGTGAGAATCTTCCGCACCATGTCGTGAATGTTTAAAATGCATTCAGAGCAACACCGATAGAAGCACACAATACCAGAGTCCTTGCTAATGTGAGAAGGGGAATTGGCATCTGTATTAAGTTCACCATCAGAGCTCGCCTTGCCATTATCAGATGGATTATGCTGATTTTCAGCTTCTGTGGTGCTAGAGGGCTTAATACCACCTTGTTCACCTGAACTATTATCATCACCCAAACCAACGCTAGAATCTGGATATGCAAATCCATTAGAAAGTCTCAAGGATCCAAAATCCCCATTAACAGATGATTGATTACCAGGATTAGGTTCAGAATAAATGCCATTCTGTTCGTTCAATAGTTTACCACCCAACGGAAGAGCAACATCAGCTGAACTCGGAAAATGTAAATCAGGGGCAGAATGGTCCATTGGAGACCCCCCTGAAACAACTCCTCCCTCGGAAATTGGTTCGACTTCCTCTGCTGTTTTGTTCAAGTCAAATCTGTGGAGACTTCCTTCCAGCACTTCAACTTCTTGGCAATTTTTAACAGCAACATCTGGCTCGCATACATCATTTTGCGGTATATTATCCTCACATCTCTTTATATCATCTTGAGATCCCAAAATACTTGCCTTGGGGGTTGGCACTGTTGTCTGAGAATCCACATCCAAACTGAAATGTAGGGAACTCTTGTTAGATAACAAGTAAATCAAACTGCACCAAAAGCACACTGAGGTTGTTTGGTTCACTGGAATGATTACGAATCAGAATGGAGACCTGCCAATGGAATCGCCATCCCCAAAATTGGTTAATGAAGATTCCATTAGTAAATAGTAATGTACCAACTGTCAATTTTTAGAAAACATGGGAACCAGGATTCCAAGGCGATGACCATTCCATTCCAGTAAACCAAACACTTCCCAAGAATAATGGCAAAAGTACCTCTGTAATGTATGTGCCCAGCTATTAACCACGTCTTCAAGATAAGCCATTTGAGATAAAAGACGAACAAATTGATATCTATCCTTTCCAGCTTGAAGTTTAACACTAATCTCTCCAGCCAAGAGCTCCAAAACCTTCCGAACCTCAGAGGAAACTTCTCTAAGTGAACTGTACATACCTCTGTAGGCCGATAAACCAACAGCCATCAGGCCTCTAACTAAGCCGGATTTTTCTGTGTTTTTATTACCACTAGAGCTACACTCAACAGCTACATTCTCTAACGACTTACTAGGACGAACAAAACAAGAATTGAAAGGCCAGCCTTTCCAAGGCCCATTTATATCAGCAGCAGGACCTTCCTTTAACTTTGATGTGACCCAACAAAGTTCTGCAAAATGGGGATACCTCATAATTTGGAAGCCGAATGTTGAGATTGCCCACAACAAGCTTGATTTCCCTTTCGCAGCTTTACTGTTTGGTGGACACAGAGGCTTCAAAACCGAACTCTGTGGAAAGTGTTCCCTCTCATTTTCATTTGAGGGTCCAGGATGCATGTTATGACTAACATCATTTGCATCCCGTTTAAGGGTATCACAAGTTATGTTGTCAATGCATGAACTTGTACCAACATGAGTGCCATGATGGATCAACTGAACAAATTGATGAATTATGTTCTTTGATAACTCTACGGCAGATGTATTGATCACACCATCGCGGTTGAAATCCCCATCAAGGTGAATGGAAAATCGAGGGATGCTCTCCTCTAAAGGAGTTGAAGGACTGCAATCCAATAACTCACTCTTGAAAAACTGCCTTATTCTCAGAGGGATTACTGGGAATGAGACTTCTGAAGTAGCCTGTTCAGACAGAGAATTAAATATGAATAAATGAGATGCAAACAGGAAAAAATTCCTGGCAGAAAAAAAGATGATAATTTCAAAGGCCATGGCACCAGCAGGAGGGCCATAAATTCCTTCGAAAGGAGCAAAAGTGAGTGAGTGATAAAAATTATGAGCATGTATATATTAGAAATACTGCTTCAATAGTAACACTGTTATATCAACAGGAACTGTCTGTCGAATAAAGCAATCTCATTAACATACAGACCATATAGCTCTTAAATTGCATGAGGTGTCTGCAAACAAGACAAAATTCTCATATCGAGAAGATTAAACTCATTTTACAGGCTAAAATGGTGTTAATATGGTACCATACACCTTTTCATACATAAGACTTAAGAGGCTTTTTTCCTTTTGGACAATACCTACAATGTCACAAATTTTAGCTTACTGACAAGAATAAAAGGATGAAATTAACATCGGTAGTCTTTACCAGAATCATCAAAGATGTTGACACACATATTGAATCCACCTGCTCAACGAATGCGCTCCAGATATGAGATGTTTTCTGCGAAGCATCTTGAGAGACTGCCACCTCTGATGACTCGCATACCTTCTCACAGGATTGGTTTTCCTTTTTGCCAACTTGACTGTGCTTCACAAAAGACATTTCCTCAGATGATCTAGAGTCCGTTGAAGAGGAGTCGTACTCCTTTTTGTCAACATTATTAAACGTCTCTATGGCCCATAAATCAATTCTCGGCAGGAATATCATGCAGGAGCCTACACTAGCACATCTCACTGCAGGATTTTAGAAAAAAAAATAAAACACTAAGAATCCTGATAAAGATATCATGAAATCTTAATATCCATAACATCCACAAACCGTGCTTAAGCAAATTATTCAAACAAATTTGTGCTAAACCAGTAGCATTTTAATCATTAACCTTGACCAAATGGATAAACTGAAACTGAAAAGTGTTTTATGAAGAACAAAATCTCTCCAAGAATGTTATACATACAACTAATAAACTCTGTCCACACAAGTAACGATGCGAGAACTCATTAAAACAGAAGGTAATTTCGGCGTGCAAGGAGTCAGAAGATATACGGAGACATTTTTGGAAGGGCCAAGAAAACAACTCAGAAGGCAATGATTACTTAACAAAACCAAAAAACAAGGACCTAAGGGGTAGGACAAAACTTACTAAACCTAACTTACCAAACAGAACAAATGAAAAGTAGAAACAACTTTTATAGTCTTGCAATGCAAATTAGATTAACAACAGAAACCCTCGTTATGGATGATTTGAGCCGGAAATTGTTTATCTATCTATTTATTAATGAATCAAATAGACAAAAAGATTGACCAATTCAAGATAGAAGAAGACCATTCCCAGTGGCTCTCCATTGACCCAGGAAGGACGACATATATTCCTATTGTTCAGATTAAAAAATGCAGAAGAGAACTAATACAAAAATTGGCAGCACTCAAGTGTGATGACAGACCATTTGGCTAAGGTAGTAAAAGGAACTTCAAAGATCATTCAGAGTAGGTCATGATAAAAAAGAAATTGTTGATAGTTTAAACTAGTGGGTCATTCTCTAATACGTTAATCTTTTAAGACATTTAGTTAACCTAACATGACATCAAAGTTGTGTTCCAAAAGACTTTACACCTTGGTGATGTAGTGCTGCCACTACATTTGCTCTTATGCACTATTTTCAAGTGTATTAGTGCACCTTGTCCGATTGACAGTATTTGTCACCAGAACATAGATACAATTGTAAAATGTTCCCAACCTAACATAGCTTTGAGATGGATGAGGTACTCATATTAAGTGTCATTATGCCAAGTAACATACGTTTTGACCCTAAGGTATAGGAGCAAAGAACGGAAACCACCACCGTGTCCTTCACGAAGAGGCCCTCCATTTTATGTTGAATTGAAAAAATAAATCACCTAATAGGAGGAACCTAAAGTAGAAGGAAAAATACACACACACAAACGGTAATGAAGGTGGGTTTGAAGACTTCAAACTTCAAACAAAGACCAAAAGCTAGAAGACAAGATGAAGAAACGAACATACTCAAAATTCGAGTTAATCCTAGCATAACATCTCCATGTCCCTCTTGTGAAATGGTAGCCAAATCGACTTTTTGGATCTCCATATTCCCAGCAAAACAGTGAAGAAGGCAGGAAGCCAGATACCTCTGGCCAGATCTGGGGCTCCCAGAAATCAGCATCCGGAACCCTAACTTCTTTCCTGATCCATCAGAGACATTTCCTGACAAACTAGGGCGACCACTGATTCGTCTCCCTGTCATATGTTTAAACGTCCCACTGCCAGCATTAGTATCCTCATCCCAAGCATCAAAACTGGAATCGCTAGCCTGTCTCACTAAAATGCCACCATGTGAAAGGTTACTCTCTATCTCCCTCGCAATATCTGCTTCTTGAAGCAAGTCATGAACATGGGCCCACCAACGATCACTTGTCATTTTTTTCTTATCCAAAGCAGAAACAAATGTGCTTTTAACCAGTCCAGCAGCTTTATGAAGAAGCGGTGGCAACATGAGACGTTCGTCAAGATATAGGGAAACAAGCAATTTAGAAAGTGGTTGCAGCAGACATGGAACCAGATGGCCGCGGAGAGGCGAGGATACCACATCATTTGCTGCCATTGCTGCTCCCCTTTGAGAGCATGGAGGTGGTGCACATGAAAGAGCCTCCAACCAATCCCTCTCCTCCACAGTAAATGTGGGAAGAGTAGGATTTTTACAGTGAGGAGCTTTCCTTTCAGCAGCAGAGAATAGTTCTTGCAAGGGGCAGTTCCTCCTGAGAGCAATAATGGCTGCTTGAGTACAAAGAGCCTGCAAATCAGCACCAGCAAAGCCTACAGTTCTTCTAGCAATCCAATTAAGCAATGACCCAGTGACTGGCTTTGGCCACCTTCGTGTGTGAAGGGATAGAATAGACACCCTGTCCTTGATTGATGGCAGTGGAAAATAAATTTCCCGATCAAACCTACCAGGCCTTCTTAAAGCTGGATCAACAGCATCAGGACGGTTTGTTGCACCTATTACTACAACTGAACCACGTGATTTCAAACCATCCAATAGAGCAAGCAATGTTGAAACAACTGAATTGTGTGTCTGATCTTGCTGCCTTGTACGGCAAGGTGCCAACCCATCAATCTCGTCGAAAAATATAATGGATGGCTGAGATTTCTCAGCAACCTGAAACAAAAGTCTGAGCTGACGCTCGGCATCACCAACATATTTTCCTAGACAATCTGCTCCTTTGCGAGCAAAATAAGCTATCCGTTTATCACCACGAGCACAAGAACCAATTAATGCCCGCACTAATAACGTTTTACCTGTTCCAGGATGACCGTGCAAAAGAACACCCCTAGGAGGTGTAAGCCCCATATTACTAAAGAACTCGGGATATAACAACGGTAAAATGACAACCTCCTTCATGCATTGGATGACATCTTGAAGCCCAGCAACAGACTCCCAACCCTGAAACTGTATATCATTTTCAGGATTTGAGCCACCAATGTACACAGGTGCAATTCTTAACAAATCTCGATGAAGCCTCTTGCTCTCACGTTTCAAAAATTCTTCATCCTCACCGCAATTCTCTAACCATCTTTCTTCTGCTTCAACATCCTTCCGCCGAGCATCGTTCAACAGCTTTCTCATTTCCATCCTCATTTTCTTGGCTTTCATTTTTTTTAACCTGTAAAAATACTGACTTCCCTGAGGTTGGAAGATGTACCGATGGTCTGTGCAGGCAATGAGAAACTTTCGATGGTCAAAAATGCAACCATTAGCTCGTGCACAAGGCTGCAAAGAGGGCATAAGCCAGAAAATGGGAATATCAAAAACTATACATTCGAAAAAGTTAAGTTAAAGTCCCAGCTACAAGAGATGAGTAAGAGGACAGCCAAAAAAGGGGGCAAGAGATGAGTCATATAACAAAAAGGTATCAGTAACCAACCAAGTGGTAGGTTTTTGGACAACGATCGACACGGCATCCAATTGTTGCTCCTGACCTTCCACAGCGGGTGCATTTTAATACTCTTCCCCTGCAAAGGGCTGCCCTAACATTCTTTAAGCATCCCAAGCCAGCAAAATAAACCTGAAAACACAAACAATTGAATGAATCAAACAATCAGAATGAATATTGAACTAAGTCAAACCAAATAAAATTAATGTGAAATTCCTGTGGTAAATTGGACAAGGAAATATACTGAAAGGTCAATGTATGTGCAACAAGTATACCAAAAAAGTGCCAAAAGTCAGCAGTTAGGATTGTAGCTTACTTCCTACTAACAAGGTCCATCATATAGCAAGACTTGAGATGGTATCATGTTGAGCCTGATAATCTTATGAGCACACAATATCAGAAACCATAATGAAACAGGCACTACTTCGATCTGAGGTAACCAACTCAAATAAATTTTAGTACCAACGAATATCAGACAAAATTAATTTTCAGCAGCCCACTAAGAAAATAATGCAACAGTCTAAAAACAAAAGAAGAACACAAATTACAAACTCACAAAAAGTGATGGAAAACAGTAGTACGTAACTTCAAACTTCATAAAAGGATGGAATTCCAAATAATGCCTTCTTCCAAGAAAAACACAAAACAAATCGACATGGTGCAAGCAAACGTTGAGTGAGACTGTTCAAGTGCCACTGGAAGTGATGAGGCTGCCAGAACCCAGAAAGTCGGACAAGAAATATACAGCTCAGAAAAGGAATCAAAGCAATGTGGATGAGACTTGAAGCATGTGCACTCTCTCCAATAACTTGGCGAACCTTGAAACACCAATCTGTTCTAAAACTCCAGCATCCAATCCCATATATCCATCCAAAGAGATTAATTTCCAGCTAAATCAACAGAATTAAACTAAAATTCCCTATCCCAACCAACATCAACAAATCTATCTCCCAGTCGGTTAAAAACTTTTCGATAACACAACCAACACGTAATCGCAATCAACAAGTGACATACCCCGAATAGAGTAGAATCTATTATTGTATATACCTCCATAAACAAGTGAAACATCTCCACGGCTACCATATTCTTCTACATGATTTTTCAGACCATTCGAAGAAATAGCCATCTATACTTCTCACCTATGTAGCATGGACACGGGCACGGGCATGGCAAGGGACATGACAAAAATAACTAAAATTAGTATATAATATTTATTTTATACCAGTGGAAAATATGCTATATGTGTAAGCATGAAGCTTCAATATATATAAACAAGTATCATATCTACATCATATTACACTTTTAACTCAAATTTTGAAGTAAAACACATTTATCCCCCAAAAAATTTAAAAAATGCGTATTTAACCCCTGCCGTGTCCCTCGCGTGTCCCGCCGTGTCCCCCTAAAATATTAATTAAATTTATTGGACACACCATATGTATTTTGCCGTGTACCCCGCGTCCAGCCTCGAAGAGTGTCGGTGCTTTAAAGCTTCTCACATTAGAAAAATAATTCAGTAGCATAGCTTTGGATTATGAAAACTGATCAGAAACAAATATATAGACTATAATATTGCTTTGGGAAGAACTACAATGATACCATATCCATCAGGTCCACAGATAGTTCAGGACCTTCCTGAGAAGTGGTCTTCAAACTCTCCTGAAAAAGGGACATTGATGAGCTAGCCGAGAAGGACTTGCAATTAGCAACCAGCCAAACTGATTTTGACCAGTTAGTACCCAAACTACAACTTTGTACCTCCACCATATTTTATCCTGTCACAACTATCACATTTGAACAGAATAACATGGTTTGGAGCGTTACATATTTCCAGCTATGAACCAACTCTGCAAATTCTCTACAGTCAGAGATGAGACCAAAGAAAGGTCAAGCAAAATCCCAATCTTGGCTAAAATGACATGAAAAAGCCGATTCAATGTTAAATAAAAATCTTACAAGAGGGACAACTTTGCAAGGAAAGTTGTGAGTTAAAAATGATGGTAGCTGGGCAGATTAGGTTTCATTGGGACTTGCTCTCATGGGAGGGGGTTGTGGGATTTGGCTGGTGTAGATTAGTTTCTGAAACACATTGATTTTTTAGTGGAGTGGGAGTGGAAGGAAGTTTCAGGTTGTGTGATCATGGTTTGCAAAAGAGAGCTTTTATGGCTCTCTCTTTTTTTCTTTTTCTTTTTTGCCACTGGTGGACAGGGAAGCATTGGAGGCTAACTACATGGGGATTCCCATGAACCGAAGTACTTCTGAGATATTGAGCTTAGGAGGTTTCTTTAGGATTGGGAGATTAGCTCTTAATGTTGCTGTCTTCGATTTATGGCCTCAGGGAAAATGGAGTAGCAGAGGATCAGCTTTGGTGGAGGGAAGTAATCTTGCTATGCGGCTTTCAAAGGAACTACAGGAAGGGTATTCCCTTGGAAAGATAAATTGGGCGCCCATCCAAGAAATGAATCCCAATATCACATGAAATTGGGGGAACAGAAAAATAGGAAACCAATACCACATTCCTAGAAAACAAACTCAAAACTGGAAAATTTAAAATGGGCAAAAGCCTGACGAAGGGACGTTCCATGGAGCTTTGGCTACCATATAGTATCTATCTACAAAACCAATGTGAATGGCGTTGGCAGTTATCATGGTAGTTACTTATAAACTTCCAATGCTGATGATAACATTACTGATTATTGTAGTCAATGGTCAAAAGGCAAAAGTCATACCCTGCTAGAGGGAATTGGCCCACAATCAAGCGAGAAATTTAGAATTCCTTTAGAAACTCATATCACAAGTTTATTATTGGCAACACCCACAAGATTAAATCTGTGTCCTATGAGACACCAAATGGTAAGCATTTATTCCACCTTGTTTTTATTGAAATCAGGTCCTCCAAGAGTATTTCTCAAACAAGCCCCAGCTGCCACGTGGCAATAAAGATAAACAGATTCTCCATGGTAGGCACATTAAATCGTTAAAACAGATTCTCCATGGTAGGCACATTAAATCGTTAATTGAGAACTCCACTGCTATATGGCACGTGTTACTGCAATTAACAGATATTCATGCCGCCAACAGTGCCACCACCTCGGTGTCAAGAAGAAAATCAATCCAGCCCCCATTGCATAAACAAATAAGCAAGACAATAATTAGGTTGTACTGTTGTGCAATATGTATGCATGGTATGCAAATAGCAAACAATAAGCATACAATTAAAATACAAGGTCCACTAAATATAAGAAGTTACGCCTAAACCTAGTCAAGAGATAATCTCAATCGGGCTAAAGAACAGACCCCTTTTTTTTCCCCTGCAGTCAAATATGTTAAAACACTTATTTCAAACAGAAGACAAAAGCGTCACAATCTTTGCTACAGCCAACTATAGGCGATAACCAAAGCATGCACAATCTCTACCAAAGGAGGAATTCTAACTATCAGCATATTTCTCGTGCAAGAAATTAATAAAATGAAAGGGCAGTTGGCAGAAAAATCACACCTCTGGACTCCATACGGCACAATGTTGGTGAACCCAGATTCCAGCAATACCATAACGATCATTTATTGGACCCAAGAGGCGTCCAAGCCAGCCAGGTTCATCACCAAATCCATCCCACATGTCATAGTTGGGTTCCTCAGACGCTGAAGACCCGCCATATGCCTCATGATCACTCCCATTACCATCCTGCATTAATTTCTTAGGAGGTTTCCCACCAGTCCCTGTCCCACACAAGCCACATCTTCTCCCAACCCTCGTGCAAGTTTTTCTTGGCGCACCACTTGAAACACAATCCATCTCATCAACCTTCGTGGCATGCTCACCTTCCAAAGGTTTCTGTTGACATCCTCCATCCTCCACTTGGTCCATAAGAATTCCAGCAACTTGTACCAAATCCCTCTGACTTTCTCCCTCCTCTACAGACTCTGGCAGTTCCACCTCCATATCCTGTTCCACTGCTTCCACACTGACATTGGCAACGCACTCTCCTTCTTGTAAACCTTTTGGAACTTCACTCTCCTCTTTCCCATCTGGTTGTGCAGTACTACCATCATTGTCCCCGGGCTCACTTCCACATCCATCTCCACCATTCAAGTGCAATCGATCCTTCTCAGCACTGTCCTCTAACCCCTCTGCTTCCTTTATCTCTTGATGTTCCTCCACCTCAATCTTCTCTTTTTCTGCCTCCACCTCAATCTTCTCTTTGCCATTCTCTGTGTCTAAACACAACTCAATCACCAACTGTGCACCCCTCGGCACATTAGAAGCTTTAATTCTACCCGGCCTCTTTGACCTAACAACCGTGGACATACCACCTTCCAATTCCTCCTCCTTATCACCAAACTCCCTATCCTGCACCTCAACTTCTTCATTGAACTCATCCAAATTCTCAAAAAGCTTCCTTTTACCTCTCGGCGAAGAACGCCCCTTATCCCTCACTCGGAAAGTTACGTTACTACCCCTGGATCTCAACCTAGATCCCCACCTAGCGGGTTCTTCCTCCACATCCCGAGAAGTCGAACAAACCGACTCACCCTTTACCCAATCGTTACCCTTCCCCCTCCCAACAGAATCACTTCCGCTCCTTTTATCAAACCTCCGCCGCTTTTTCGCAGGCGGGGGCGAGGCATCTAGCACATCTGGTGCCCTCCGGACCCTATTACTCCTTCGAAGCTCCAATTCATCGTTCTTCTCAATTTCGACACTAGAATGGTTTTGATTATACGTCTTTTCGCATATCGCATCGATCCTCTTGTGCTTCTTTCGCGTCCTCAAACCACGCAACCGCTGATTCTTCCTCCTCCACTCAGAAACCGCAACCGACCGCGACAATCGCATGACAAGCCCCACCAATATATATATATCCTTATTGTATCTATTCCTAACAACAAAACTCTAATTTTCCTCCCCCTTTCTTCTATTTACATAGCTTGAACCCTAAATCAGATACAAAAACACCGAATGCATACTCACTGACCTTTCGATTTCCCTGTCTCATCGCCTGATCACAAACTTCAAACGAGTCCCAAAATGAAACCCTAGAAAACGATCGAGGACGAATGAAATGCTCCCTTGACGAACAACTCGAGTCTTCCGGCTTGATTGGAGGGAGTTTAAGAGAGAGATTTTGCTTTTCTTGTTGAGATTTTCTCTCCTCTCTCTCTCTCTAAAAACTTTCTCTCACTAAACGTATTTGTTTTCTGAGTCTTCCGCTGTTATACGAAGACTACTAGGGCGGAGGAGCGGAGGAAGGGATCGCATTATATACTCCGGCGCAAAGGGGTTTTATGTCATTACCCAGCGCGTTACAGAATCGTGTGTTGGAAAACCTTGATCGGACGGTTGTGGTTAGGTGTGATGAGGATGAGGCCGTGGAGATTGTGACACGTGGATTGGGCGATTGAGAAAGTGGGGATTTTCGTGGGTTTTTTTTCCCACCAAACGTTACCGCCAAAATTTTAATGTGTGTGACAAAAATTAGTGGGGGGACACAAAAAATGAAATGGGTGTATTTTTTGTTGCATGCAAATTGGAAGGGGGTACTAACGGCTACCAAAAGTGAGGTGTAAGAATTTGATTGGTGGTTTATGTGGGCCCACTCTTGTGAAATGAATTTTGTCACCATGTTAAGGTTTGTCCGAATTGGGGAATGGTGCTGTCTCTAAAGGAACAACATCCATGTTGTCCCCAATCTGTGTCGTTTGTGCTCGGCAATGGACGGCTCGAATTTGTTTGGTAGCGGACGGTTCAGATGTGTTTGGACAAGATGTGATCCGAGCCGTCCATCGCCGAGCACGGACGGCCCAGATCGAACAACATGCACTGCATCCAAGGGTTTAGTTTGATACGAGTATTGAATTGGACTACGTATTTATAACAGAGTTAAAATATTTACGATTTCAAATTTTCACTATATCTTGAATACATAACCTCACAAAGTGTGAGATATGGAATATTAAGGTAGGATTATGAATCAAATAACTATTAATCTGGAAAAATATATATTCATTCAATGTTAGTAAAGGTCAACAGACGGGATCTAGTGTTATTTTACTAATGTATAAATTTTTTTTTTTTGAAGGACGAGCATAACCCAGGTTTGAATTTGATTATTTTTGTTCCCTCATTTTTTATCTCTCTATTTTTATTTTTTTTTTGCTTTCTCGATTAGTCTTTACAAGAGGACTCTGAAAATCTGAAATTATAATAAAAGGCTTTAAAGAAATCACTAAAAAAAGATTATCTTTGAAGAACTTTTATATCTTTTCTCATACTCCTTGGATTGAAACTATGTGTTGTATATTACTCATTCCTCTTTTCAAAACAATTTGACAAATCAAATGTTTGGAACCAAAACTAAATATTATTCTACACTCACAAAATTTATTCACTGATAAAAGCTAATTTAGTTCAAATTTAAATCTATTCACATTAAATTATCGAACCATGTGATTAAAATAGTTATACTCCTCTTGTTTGACTAAGATTCTTGTCAGTAACAATAAATTAAATTAGCTCAAACACAATGAGAATATGACTTACTAGATGACACCTTTGGTTAATAAAAATAGATAAATACATCATCCTTTGTAAGCTTTATTTGTCAATGTCTATTGAGTTGAAGTGATTGAATGGTCCTCAAAGCATATGCTAAGACCCAAATACCCAATTGGTTTGGCTCTTAACATGGATTCAAAAATCATTTTATTGACTTTTACTTACACTTTCTATTTAAAATTTTATAATATGGATCATTTTATTGATACCCCACTGGATTGACAATAAACAAATAAAAAAGACAAAAGAAAAACACACACACTCCAGTATACTTTTTTTCACTTTTAATGCACTTTTATAGTATACTTTTCATATATTTCAAATACACTTTGTAAACTTTAGCGACAACTCTTGGGCTAATTTTAGCATTCTCCATATAATATTATAGTTTAAAGAATAATTAGCGTCTAATGTAAAAATGACAGGAAAAACAAAACGTACAATTTGAAAAATATCTGCAAATTTCTAAAATTCAATGAATTTAAACATAATCCAACTCTTTATTTGTATTTAAAGAGAATGGTTAAACAGAAAACCCAGTAAATTTCAATAACTCACAAATACAAAGGAAATTCGCTTTGTTCTTCCTGATATTTTATCACTAAACTTTTTTGCAGCCACCGTGGTCGATAACAGATTAACAGGGCTGGCCGTAGCAACTGTTACTTGATACGGTTCTTGAAAAGAAACTCCACATTCTCGGGAGAGTCGGATTTTCTCCTTGCAGTTATCTGCAGAACTGCACCATCAATGAGCATGTGCTGCAGCACTCTTGTTATGTTCTTCGTATCATCGATTCCCAGATGGTGACTTCCTACCATAGGTATCTGAAGTTCCCTCATCATCGTGATCATTCCTGTGGCCTAGCATTCAAAAAATACAAGCGAAAACGTCAATGCAAAGACACAGAGGGAGAGAAATATGTTACATGGTCTCGGGTATAGTTGTTCTGTGCAAGTATGTGTTGAAGTGTCGAATCCACTTAATTCTCATGTCAAGGATAGGGGGACACGGCGAAATATTCAAATCCTGTACTATATATGCCATATTGTCCAAGCTAAAATGTGTTTAAGACGTGTTTATAGGGGGACATAGTATGCAAGTAATATGCAGAGTTCCAATCAGAAAAATAAACATGGATCTAAACTTGAATTACCAGTATGTCTCCTAGATCAATGTCCTACTAAAAATATCAAACCCGTCCATAGTATTACTCGAGTGTCAAGTATCCGACGCAGGTACTTTAGAGAGAGAGAGAGAGATTTGGTTTGCATCCAATGCAATGGAATCCAAATGCATTAGAAACAATAAAGGGGTCAGCCCCAAGAATCTAAAGATTATAATGCCACATCAAGGGAGAAGAGAGAAAGAAAATACGTAATCACTTCTAAACCAAATGATAAATCTACGGGTACAGACCCGAGGCGTATAGAAAACGTACGGACGCCTAATGGGGCCCACTTTTTGGGTCCCACACGAATGATCCAAACCATTCATTAATGTAAAATACTTTTTCGAGTGTCCTTGTAAAAATCAGCTCAATTGAATATGCGTAAGTGGTTGATTCAATGTTACCATGTTTCATTCAAAATTTAGGGATCAACCAATGAACCATGTTTCATTCAGAATTTAGGTACCTAGAGGTAACATTGGATCAACCATTTACACATATTCAATTGAGCTGATTTGCTGATTTTTTGCAGGGAAACTCAAAAAAAATATTATAAAATTTACGAACAATTCAGATCATTCGTGTGGAACCCAAAAGTGGGCCCCACAAGGCGTCGGTACATTTTCTATACCCATTGTCGGGTCCAAAACCAAAAAACTCAAATGTTCATGTACTCACCGCCCTTTTGTAGAAGTTTAGATAGATGTCCTTCAAATTGATCCATTCCATGAAATATGGGGGGAGACTCATCCTCGATACTTTGCATTGTTGAGGGACTTTTGTCTTCAAATCCCAATTTCCACTATTACACGTAAAACGGAGATATCTGAGTTCAAACAGATCTGTATGTGTATAATTAATGGAGTGAAAATGTAATTAAATTTAGTGGTACACGCGGACCTATACTTTGACTACTGCTAAGTTGGCGTGTCTACCAATTCACCACCAAGGCATCTTGAAAAAGAATCATATTCCATGAATATGCAAACTATCTGGTGTGATGTATAGAATACATGACAAAGAAAACATATGGTACAAGGGATTCTAATGGTCCATTTCTGTAGCAACTAAATCTGCAACATTGAAGTGCATCTTTTTCATGAGTACAAAACACAATCCACTTGATGGAATGTCCAGAACCGCCTGTGATATTTTCATACCAAAAATTATAGTGTTGCGGTATCAAGCAGGCAAGATAAAATCTCATTCAGCTTTGGCATAGTTTGAGTAGAAACTATCATATTAACATTTTTCTATTATTACAGCAAATATTTCGGTTGAAGTAATTAGCTATACACAAACATTACCTTACCAAGTTACAAATGCAGCTCTTCTAAGACGCCCACCCTGCTTGTTTTCCCACAACTGATGTCGAGCCATCCAACCTTCAAACCCTTGAATAACTTCCTCAAAGGGAATGGCCGTATCATGCCAAACACTGCAAAATGCAAATCCACATAAATTATACACCTTACAATCTCATAAGTAAAGCAAAATCAAGTTGGTTCTTCAGGGACGCAATCGAGCTGAGTTTCTAGTAACTTCCACAGAAGATCTCTATGGACAGCGTTTTGGTCCAGACAATACAAGATACCATGCTTCACAAAAGCAAAAATAATATTCTGCCAATTACTTGCCAAATTATTGAATTATATTCCTTTCACAAACCCAGAATTAACAAAGAGCGACTGCCGACTGATATAGGGAAATACATATGCAGATTTATATAAAGGCAATAATTTGAAAAATCATTCGAGCACATAAGCACCGTGAGTGTTTTGATTCTAAATTTCTTTATGTTCATGAGTGAACAACTAAAAGCCCAGGGAAGAAGTTCCACGAATTGATGAAATTACAGCATTTGAACATGCTCAGAGATTCATACAATACTCTGTTTTCAAGGGCCAACTTATGTGCATTCCGTACAGGAGCTTGACAATCAGCTTTAAGTTCACAAAAATAAAATCCCATGAGAATAATCGTTATCTTTAATAAATGGAACTGATTAATTAGTCACCATAACTCATATAGTCCAACATAAAGGTATTACGTCCATGGATATGGTGATAAGTGATAACATACAGAACAAGTAACTGTGAAGCGAAGTCCTACATTGCCTGGGTACCAAAGTAATATGAAATATATAAGCGTGAGGGCACCCTCACTTCATGAGCTAGCTTTTGGAGTTGAGTTCTACCCAAGATCGTGTAACATGGTATCAGAGTTGGGTGCCAGAGATGGGTAGGGTGCGTGTCTCTCGCCTGCACGCGGCAGGTGCTGCCGAGTGAGCACGCTGCGCGTGAGGGAGGGTGTGAAGCGAAGTCCCACATCGCCTGGGTACCAAAGTAATATGAAATATATAAGCGTGAGGGCACCCTCACTTCTTGAGCTAGCTTTTGGAGTTGAGTTCTACCCAAGACCGTGTAACATGGTATCAGAGCTGGGTACCAGAGATGGGTAGGGTGCGTGTCTCTCACCTGCACACGGTAGGTGCTGCCGAGCGAGCACGCTACGCGTGAGGGAGAGTGTGAAGCGAAGTCCCACATTGCCTGGGTACCAAAGTAATATGAAGTATATAAGCGTGAGGGCACCCTCACTTCATGAGCTAGCTTTTGGAGTTGAGTTCTACCCAAGATCGTGTAACAATAACAACTGCAGAATACCAATGCTATAGCTGAGACAGAGAAATGTTGCTGCAAAAGCAATTCACCACCAGAAATATAACACAAATTGAAAAAAAAAAAAAAAAAAACTAGCTAAATCTGCAGGCTAAAGGCAACCCTATAACAGAATCACACACACAATTAGAGCACAATCACCATATCTATCCATATCAGGTGTACCATAATCAGCAACAAAATTGGACAATCAACCTGAATAAAATAACTGAGCAAGCTTGCTAAATAAAGGGATTCTCCTGCACAGTGTATGAAACTGCATGACCAAAATATGTATGCATGTCTTGAATAACTCGCAAATCAGTATAACATGAGAGCTGGGATGGCGACTTAGAATGTAAAGCCATACCGATCAACTCCTATTTTTCCATATTTTCCTTCTATGTATTCACTTATTCTTTGCTCACTCATAGCGGAGGGTCTCACAAATCTGTAACAGAGATGAGAAATGAGGAATAAGAAAAAGAATTATAAGTGAAACACAAAATCAAGCTCCTCAGCTGCAACTCCAATGAAAAGGTACAGACAAGAAAATAAAAGCAACCCGTATGTAACATACTATTTCAGAGACTTGTAATGCAAAGAACAATGTTCCAACAAAAAATTAGAGAAACGAATACGAGGTTAATTCCTAGATCTCACCAAAGCCACACATAACACCACACCTTTAAATATGCAATGTTACACATCACACGTTAACCCCATGAAATCACCCATCTTCTTATTCTGTAAGCATAACGGTATATATTACTGTACTCATGCATATACATCTTATCAATCTTACAGCTCTTTATGTGAAAAAGCTTTATATTCTCAAAACCATCGAAAATTGAAAAAGAAACGAAGAGAAAAGCAGAACATAACATTTCATCAGATAAGCCCCTATTGAAAACAAGATAAGCAAACAAAGTGGAACCTGTGGAACACATCCACAACATCCATTGTCGTTGCATCAAGCATCAGGACAGGAAACTCCAGAATCTCAACTTTCCCCTCCAAATCAAGCACAAGGAAAAAGTCTAATTGCTGAGAGCTTGTTTCTTTAAACTTGGCAGCAACCGTAGCGCTTATTTTAAGCTCCTCCGAGCAACTATGATTGAATCTCTCCAGGTGTGTAGGATCATCCATCTGTATGACAGATATGTTCGATTAGAAATCAACAGTTGTGTTTTACCGAATGAAGTAGCTAAACGTGAAGGCCCAATCAACTAACTACGGACTTACGGCATTGTTAATGACATATCAATCATATATCACTCAGAAACAGTACCATTCTCAGAAAATAGGAGCTCAAATTAAAAGATACATAATTACATACTGTAAAGAAAATCTTGGTTTCATGAACTCCTAAAGCGTAAAACATAAGCTACCTCAGTTTTATGTGGTCCAGTTGTAGTACATACTACCCAACTAAGCCGCATGGTTCAACCGGTGCAAACTGCTTTGCGACACCCAGCCGGCTTCCACCTCCAATGAACTTGCGAAGCTAACTGCCATGCGTAGGACTGTAAAGCCTAAGAACGACCCATCTAAAAGAGAAGATTCATCACTGTTTCGTAATAACCACCAGGATCGAAAGGGGCACTTTCTTTGAGACTGAAGAGAAGGTGAGAATACATGATTGGTCTTGACTTTTTAAAGCTTGTATGAAGGCTTCATTTCGGTGTACTAGGTAGAGTATTGTGTACAAAGTTACAAACTAGGAAAAACAAAATGGCAATTAAGTAACGACCCATCTACAAACCATGAGCTCATTGATAACATTTTATGTTTATTTTCTTTTTACTTATCTCAGTTCTTTGATGGCCTGATATAACAAGAGGATGATTGGACATCAGGTTTCAATGTTTTTGTTGCAAGAGAATAAGATCTCTCTCAGTTTCTTCGGTGACAAACATGTTACTATAAATTAGTACACCATTAGAAGGTACAAACCATTGCCTTCCAGATACATGGTTCGATAAACTAAATGTGTCTTAAGATGGACATCGCTGCACCAGTGTATTTTTATGGCGCCAATTTCACCACTCAATACCATTCCAAGTATCTCACACAGTGGTGGAGCCACATGGAGGGGGTGGGGTAGGTCCCAACTCATAACTTTTTTTGGTACACTATCTTGATTCGATTACGTATTTACTGGTACAGAAACAATTTAATACCAATTTAGAAAATGACCAGTTCGGATAAGAAAAATAGCCATTCAATGGCTTTTATTTGAATACCACAAGAGAGTTAGACAAAGCCTTTATTCTTTTCATAAAAAATGAAGTTCGCGACAAAGCTTAATCATGTATTGTACGCTTAATTTTCTATTTTAACTTTTTTTTTTCCACACAACATGCAATATAAAATAAGTAGACCTACCTAAGGGTGCCACCCCCACATTCAAATTCTGGCTCCCAGCAATGATCTCACACTAGCATTATACCACCCCAATCGGGAAAAAAAAAAAACACTCGTTATTGTTTTGTTTCTGAAACCCATATTTAGCAACAATCCTACTTCTTCCCAACAAGGGGAAAAACCATCAACAGAGTTGTTCTATTCTAATACAGTTTTAATCAAACACGTGGCATGCAATATCCATACTATTCAAACTAAAAACCACATTCTTATTCAATCAAAGAAATGATACTAATAACGGACAGAAACTAAGACACATATACAAAACCATTAAGTACGATGAGTTGAAAACTGAGCTACTTTGGAATGCTGAATCTTACCATTGTGCATTTACCTTGCGTGTGGTACAAACACGTTGGCTTCCAACGACTGCTCTGCTTTGGGTTTGGAATCGAATCAACGGAAGGGGGTGAGTCTTGGGTGGAGAGAGAAGCAGAGGGGCTAAATCTACTGCGGTCCAGTTGGGGAGAGAGCGTGAGATTAGATAACGATAAAGGGATGTGAGAAGTGAGGGAGTTCTGCCAAAACAACGAAACCCTAGAGAGAGAAACTCTCGAGAACGCCATCATCGTTTTCTCTGAGCAGATTTTGGAGGGGTTGAAGTTCAAAGATAGGGTTTTTAACTGTTGGTGATTTTAGCGCGGGTGATGATGAACGGACATAATTCCCTTCCCAGCAAGACGACGTTTTTTTTTTTTGATCAGTCCAGCAAGACGAAATTACAACCTTGGAGTGCTTTTTTTAATGGGCAATTGCAATATTTGGATAATTGGATTGAAGTTTCTAGGATAGGATATCGTATACTTTCATGGATATCAATTCATTTTTCTTATAGACTTTTTACACATTATCTTATCATTTCTCTTATAGAAAAGATTGCGGGAAAAAGAAAGAGAGTTTCACATGTTTCCCAAATCAAATCAAGTTTTTATTTGTTCAAATCAAATCCCAACAGTTTCAAAAGCGTTCTAATTCGACACTTTTTGTAGATCTCCCTTCACAACTTAACGAGGGAAATTGGCTTTTGACCCCTAAACTCCTCCCTAACCCTAGAGAAGGGAAGGGGGGGGGGGGGGGGGGGGGGGGTGGGAGCGCTACAGATGTGAGGGGAAGAAAGAGAGGTCATGGTGAGAGAAGGGGGTACGTGGGTGTCGGTGATGGTGAGAAAGAAAAAGAAGGGGAGAGGAGGAAGGAGAAGGAAAAGGGTATAAAAAGAGAGAAAACGAGAAGAGGAAGGGGAAGGGAGAGGTGAGGAAGGTAGGGGTAATTGGAGGCCATGGATGCCACTACCACTGTCGTTGTCGGCTTTTAAGCACAATAGCGGCTCAATGTAGGTTCTACTATTGCTATTATTCTCTCCTTTCTCTTTCTCAGCTCTCTCTTTCCCCCTATCCCCCTCATGGCGCACAACCATCTTACACTCGTACCAACGCCGCACTTCACCCACTACAACTCCAAACCCACCATTGTCACCTAGGCCCACCTACAAGTTGTCTTCCATTCACGTTGTACCTTTCCCTCTTTCACCCGTGAACTCTCTTTCCTCCCCTCATACATGTAGTGCTCTCTCTCTCTCTCTCTCTCTCTCTCTCTCTCTCTCTCTCTCTCTCTCTCTCTCTCTCTCGGTTAGACAAAGAATTAACTTGTGGACGGGGACAGATGGAATGGTTGAATTGAGATGCGCTAGAAACTCTGGGGTTTCATTTGAACAAATTAAAATCTCAGGGTTCAGTTTGAGAAATAGGTGAAACTATGGGGAGAAACTCTGGGATTTCATTTGAACAAATTAAAATCTTAGGATTCAATTTGAAAAATAGGTGAAACTATGGGGCTTTTTGTAATATTTTATAATTGCTTAACCAAGAGAAATTTTTCAGTGTCAAGTGGGTATTGTCCACGTCCACGTGGTACACACTCGGCAATTTTAGCCATCCAAATTGTGATCCAGTGGTCCGGAAGAGGAGAGAGAGTGGTCGGGTGAGAGGAGAGGGAGGAAATCAATCTCGGCCATCCAAAACACTTTTGGACGCCCGAGATCGTACTCGGCATGGCCATGTGGTACCCATTCTGTAACCAAAAAAATTTCCTTAACCAGACTAGATATGTGCGTCAAACTGATTGTTCAATTTGAGAAACAAGTGAAACGATGGGGAGAAACGATGGGGTTTCATTTTAATATATTAAAATCTCAGGATTCAATTTGAGAAACAAGTGAAACTATGGGACTTTTTTTTGGTAATATTTTATAATTGCTTAACCAGTCTGGATATGTGCTTCTAACTTAGTGTGATTTTAACTTGAACCCCGACATAAATAAATGCAGTGAGATGTCTTGAGGGTGTTGGATTAGCATATTTGCAAATCTCTTTCTCTAACTATTATAACTAAGAGGAAGAATAAATTTATCTAATAGACCATTTATCGAACTGTTTCTAATAAACGGACATGCAGTGACCCAAATATGGGTTCATCCCAGGCCTGAAAAAACAATTCGATACGTTTATTTATTTTGTTTAGCTCGTTTATTTTCGTCTATTTGACAAATCACACTGATTGACATAGGTACGAGAGATAAACAAAACATATCTGTCACGGGAAAAAATGAGTAGTGCAAATCTGATAAAAACCTTCAAAACATACGTGTGTTAATCATATCGTACTGGTATAAACAAAATGAGAGTGCGTGCGCAAATCTCAACAGAAACATTCATGCCAAGCCGAACTCACTCAATGTCAGCAACCACCAAAAACTCTTGATTCTAGTCCTGTCCAGTTTTATCAATTGGTCCTAGATAATTTACAAAGACAAGGAGAACTCCCCAAATCAAATTGGCGTGGACGTTTATAACATGATGATAATGTCAGGACATGATCTCAAATTGTGTTCTCAGGAATTTGGAATTCCAATATACTGTATTTACGTCAAGGGAAAATGCTTCAGTGATACATTTCCAGCTGTGCCACCAGAAATGTAGTTGTTCATTTTTTGTTATGCACGTTTGTATCTCATTTCCTGTAATTTTGTTGCTCGTTAGTTAGTTTGTTACATATGGCGGGAAAGGCAGTTATTGTAACTGTTGGGGTTGCACAATAAAAAGGGGAAGCGTTGTGTAGAGTGGGGTATCTGAATTTTGTAAAGAAACCATTGGAACGAGAGTTTCCTTTGTAAAGGGACGAGAGCTCCCAAACTCATTTGTAATTGTTCCTGAATTGAATAAGACTCCACCATTTCCATTCTTTCTTTTCCACCATTTCTAGAAATTCCCAATTCTTGCATTCTCTTATCATTGGTATCAGAGCCAACCATCCTTGGAAACTCTGAATTCTTGAATCATGGACACCAGATCGCAAGAACAAAGGCGTAATGACGAAGCCCTAAAGAAGTTGAAGGAAAGCACAAACAATTCCATTAAGGAACTCAAGGAACTCATCGTTACCATGAGTGCGAAATATGATCTGATCGCAGAAAGAACTTTTCCCGACGGTGCAAATGAGGTCAAGCATTCCAACACACACCTTGGCCATGGATCGCGTTCTCTCAACTCAATTCAACCAAGATTCGCCAAGATCGATTTTCCAAGGTTCCAGGGCGAGGATCCATCTGGTTGGGTGTACAAATGTGAGAGGTTTTTTTAATTCAACCAAATTGAGGAGACTCAGAAGGTTAAATTGGCGGCGATGCACTTGGATGAGAAAGCCATTCAGTGGTTCCAGTGGTTTGAGAAGGCCCAGTCACCCCTGGATTGGAAAGGGTTTGTTGCGGGAGTAGTAGCAAGATTTGGACCCAACATTTTCGAAGATGCCATTGGAGAATTGACAAAGCTTACACAAACCTCTACTGTCAAGGCTTATCAGGAAAGGTTTGAGGAATTAGCAAATCGAACGAATGGACTCACCCAAGAATTCTTTATAAGCTGCTTCCTAAGTGGATTAAGAGAAGATATAAAGGCAGGGGTACAGATGTTCGCACCTTCAAACATTACACAAGCCATTGGGTTAGCACATCTGAAAGAAGAAAGCATAGAGGCTATGAACAGACGAACAAAGGTTGTGGGCAAATCAACAAGCAGTTGGGGTGCGTCACCAAACTTGGCGATGCCCAAACCTCTTTCAAATTTTGGGGTAAGATCTGACTCTAAACCATTTAGTACTATTGTCAATAATGCAATTTCGAATACACACACTCCAAACAACACCAACCAATTCACAATCAAGAAATTGACCCAAAGAGAAATGGAGGCCAGAAAGGAGAAGGGGTTGTGTTTTAATTGCGATGTGAAATACATGAGGGGTCACAGATGCCAAAAGAGACAGCTTTTTCTTGTTAATTGGTGACGATGAAGAAGACGAGGACATGGAACAAGTTCATCAGGAGTCACTGGAAGAAGTGGTTTAGGAATTTCATATCTCCATGCACGCAATAATGGGTTGCCGTTCATTCAGGACCATGAGGGTTAAGGGAAATCTGAAGGGCAGAACAATTACTATTCTCATAGACTCTGGAAGTACCCATAACTTCATAGAGCCTAGTATAGTGAAGTTATTTGGACTTGATGTGGAACCTACTCCAAATTTGTCAGTTGCAGTAGCAGATGGAACCAAACTGTGCAGTAAGGCTGTTTGTAAAGACTTCAATTGGGAAATGCAGGGGGGAAAATTTTGCACTAAGGTTAAAGTATTACCAATTGGAGGGTGTGACATGGTACTTGGGGTACAATAGTTGACCACACTGGGACCAATCCTATGGGATTTCAGGAATTTGAAGATGGAATTTCAGATGGAGGGCAGGCCTGTGATTCTTCAAGGGGATGCTCAAGTAAGGGTTGAACAAATTTCTCCCAAGAAGATGCAAAAGGCATTGCTACATGATAATCATGGCATCATTGCCCACCTAAGTTGTTTGACAATGGAGCATGAAGACCATGAGGTACACTCTGATATCCAAACTATCCTTGATCATTTTGTTGATGTGTTTGCTGAACCTAAAACACTCCCACCTCCAAGGGAGGCTGACCACAAAATTCCCTTGAAATTAGGGACTGAACCCGTACATGTGAGATCTTATAGGTACCCATATATACAAAAAAAAATGAGATTGAAAAGTTGGTCAAGGAAATGTTATCAACTGGAGTAATCAGGCCCAGTGTGAGCCCTTTTTCATCCCCAGTTTTGTTGGTTAAGAAGAAGGATAACTCGTGGAGAATGTGTGTGGAATATAGAGAACTTAGTAAGCACACCATCAAGGACAAGTTTCCCATCCCCATGATTGATGAATTACTGGATGAGTTGCATGGTGCAAAGGTGTTTTCTAAACTGGATTTAAGGGCTGGTTATCATCAGATAAGGGTTCACCCTAGTGACATAGAGAAAACAACTTTTAGAACTCATGATGGTCACTATGAGTTCTTAGTAATGCCTTTTGGGCTAACCAATGCCCCTTCCACCTTTCAAAGCTTGATGAACTCTATTTTTAAGCCACATTTGAGAAAGTTTATCTTGGTGTTCTTTGATGATATTTTAATATACAACCCTACTTAGGTTACTCACCTAGAACATTTAACTACTACATTGTCTATACTGAGGCAACATCAACTGTTTGTAAAACAAAGTGCTTTTGGACAATCCAGCTTGGAGTATTTGGGACATGTTATTTTAGATCAGGGGGTGTTGGTTGACCCTGCTAAATTGGAGGGAATGAAGAGATGGCCTAGGCCTTCCCCCATTAAGGCCCTTAGAGGATTTCTAGGCCTGACTGGGTATTATAGGCAATTTGTGAAGGATTATGGGAAAATTAGTCAGCCTTTGACTAGGTTACTCAAAAAAGATGCCTTTGTTTGGGATGAATCTGCAGAGCAAGCCTTTCAATCCCTCAAAGATGCCATGGTTTCTGCCCCTGTCTTGGCACTTCTTGACTATTCAAAGGAGTTCATCATAGAATGTGATGCATCAGGTGTGGGCATAGGAGCTATGCTGATGCAAGAAAGACACCCTATAGCTTTCATTAGGAAGGCTTTGGCTCCCAAGCACTTGGGCTTGTCAACATACGAAAAGGAGCTGTTGTCCTTGGTCTATGCTGTACAAAAATGGGGTCATTACCTGTTGGGGTGGCACTTTATAATCAGAACGGATCATTTAAGTCTCAAGTACCTTTTAGATAAGAAGGTTACTACCTCAATGCAACAGAAATGGCTTACAAAATTGTTGGGGTTTGACTATGAAATCGTCTACAAATTAGGTTATGAAAATAGAGTAACAGATGCCTTGTCTAGACAAGAGGTGGAGCTCTCACCACAGCTCAGTGCTCTTTCCTTGGTTCAAACAGATTGGTTGGAAGCTGTGAAGAAGACTTGGGAAACTGATCAAACTCTACAGGACATTATAAAGGACTTAACCATTAATCCTCAAGTTCATAAAGGATACAGTTGGCAGCAAGGGTTGTTGACTTACAAAGGCAAATTGGTGGTGGGATCATCTAGGCCCCTACAGACTTTACTGTTACAAGAACACCACAGTGGGCCAGTGGGTGGACATTCTGGGGTTAAGAGAACTTATAAGAGGATCAAGAGGTCATTTTATTGGCAGGGAATGAAGGGTTATATTAATAAATTTGTGGCTAAATGTGAAGTTTGTCAAAGAAATAAGCATGAAACAGTAGCTCATCCTAGGCTGCTGCAACCCTTTCCCATTCCCCAAAGGGTGTGGACTAACATTTCCATGGATTTTATGGAGGGTCTGCCAAATTCACATGGGAAGACTGTCATTTATGTGGTGGTGGACAGGTTATCTAAATATGCTCATTTCATGCCCCTCAGTCATCCCTATACTACCCTACATGTGGCACAAACCTTTATGGACAATGTGTTTAAATTGCATGGGATGCCTGGCACAATTGTGTCTGACAAAGATGTGGTGTTCACAAGCAATTTTTGGAGAGAGTTGTTCAGACTTCAAGGTACCACCATTTGCCTAAGCACTGCCTACCATCCCCAAACGAATAGTCAAACGGAGGTGGTAAACAGGTGTTTAGAAACATATCTTAGGCGTATTACTGGTGACAGGCCAAATGCATGGGTTCAATGGCTTCCTTTGGTTGAATGGTGGTATAATACTACCTACCATTCTGCCACTAGGATTACTCCCTATCAAGTAGTTTATGGGCAGAGTCCTCCTGCACATATCCAATACATTCCAGGAGCTACTGCTGTTGCAGCAGTGGTAGTTGGGGCTTAACAAGGGAATCTACGTTGCAATTGCTCAAAGAACATTTGGTGAAAGCACAGCATCGTATGAAACAACTAGCTGACAAGCATAGGTCTGAAAGGGAATTTGTGGTGGGCGATTGGGTCTATCTCAAGCTTCAACCATACAGGCAGGCTATAGCAAATTTCAGAGCCAATCAAAAGTTGGCTCCCAAGTTCTATGGGCCATATCAGGTGTTGCAAAGACTTGGTCCAGTAGCATATAAACTAGATTTGCCACCTACTTCCAAGATTCACCCTGTCTTTCATGTGTCATTACTTAAAAAGAAGTTGGGATCTGCAACCATTGCTCATTCTACCCTCCCTTCCATTACTGATGCTGGCACTGTGGCACCCAAACCTGAGGCTATTTTGGACAGGCGCTTGGTGAAATACAAGGGGAGGCCAGCCACACAGCTCCTGGTTCAGTGGGAAGGATCGTTCCCTGAGGATGCCACCTGGGAGTACTATTAACAGTTCCAACAGCGATTCCCTCATTTTCTGCCTTGAGGTCAAGACTATTTTCAAGGGATAGGGAATGATACATTTCCAGCTGTGCCACTAGAAATGTAGTTGTTCATTTTCTGTTATGAACGTTTGTATCTTATTTCCTGTAATTTTGCTGCTCGTTAGTTAGTTTGTTACATATGGCGGGAAGGCAGCTATTGTAACTGTTGGGGTTGCACAATAAAAAGGGGAAGCATTGTGTAGAGTGGGGTATCTGAATTTTGTAAAGAAACCATTGGAACGAGAGTTTCCTTTGTAAAGGGACGAGAGCTCCCAAACTCATTTGTAACTGTTCTTGAATTGAATAAGACTCCACCATTTCCATTCTTTCTTTTCCACTATTTCCAGAAATTCCCTATTCTTGCATTCTCTTATCATTTAGACAGACACACATGTTCTGACACACATTAAGACAGAATTCGTTCGAGAATTGTGAATTTCCCATGTATCGGACGACAGTTCATAGCACTACTCTCTGTTAAAATCTTTTTGTGTATAGCACGAGTTCATTGCTAGTATATGCTAAGTATGAATACATATAAAGGTGCCTGATGTTCATATTTATACTTATAATTAATCGTTTTTCCCACAGGAATTGGCCTATAGAGGTGCCTGATGTTCACCCTATTGGCGGTGGCGGCGGCGTAGATTGCTGGCTTGAATTATTAGTATCCTTCTTGTTGATTCGAATGCCGCTGATAGAAAGACTTCACCCTCCCAAAGGCTTCTTCAAGAGAAGATGGCTCAACGGCGAAGGTGATTCGGACCCAATTTTTCAGACCCGTAGTTATCCCTGCAACACAAACAGTAACAATTTCAGAACAATCGGAAACGAACCCCAGAAGACTCAAATACTTATGGACGCAAATCTACATGTTTGTTTGTAGGTACATCGATCAGCTACTAGCCGACTCGTAGTTAGAAATGTATCGGATCCACTAAGTCGGTCTATCACCTTTTTGTGTACGAAATCAACTCAGGGTACAGAAGGTGACCAGATGATCATCAGTCACGAGACTTGTTCTTACCGGAAGATTTCAAAGGCTTAAAGTGCGGTTTTGATTAGTGAAATTGAAATGAACTGATTTGTGGTTGAAGGATTCAATACAGGAATGTAGTATTTTGTCAAAGATTCATGTACAAGTAGGCTAATGTATGAAATGCTTGCAAATAACTACATCTAATGCTCTCTACTGTACGGACTGGAAATTCTACAACGAAGCTGAGTTCTATACTTCTTAAATAAGTGACGCGAACATCAATTCATTTCAAACCCATGAATCCATCCGCAACCTTAAACCTTGATTTAGGAAAATGAGGCTGAAAGTATTAGGTGAAAGGTGATTCAAAAACCTATTAAGCCTCTCCATCGACCAGCAAAATGCAAGTGCTGAATGTTCCCGTCATTAGTATCAGTCTATTAGAGGCCAGAGTCGTCTCATTTAAAGTTGTTAAGAAACAACAATATTCTATCCAGAATGGGATTTCAACCTTATTTTAATGGAAAGTTCAAAGTCCCCTAACAAAGTTTCTCTCTTGGACTTGCTTCCAGACCCTTGATGGTAGCAGTAGAAATCCAATTCAAGAACATGATCTAATGCTTTCAGAATCATTATAACATTGCAGCAACCATTAAGACATTATTACCAAACCATCTCTTTAACCAATAAGACTATTGAAATCTCACCCGGAAGGAAGATCACGGATTCCTCCTTGGCCAATTTGAAGCAGAAGTCAATGTCATCGCTGATGTCTTTTAGGAGGGAAAGATTCAGCTTCGCCTACATTTCACAACAATGAAAAAATAAACAAGACTTGTCCCAAACACCGCTTTACTTCGACATATAAGGAACCAAGAAAATAATTATACTGATTGCTTACCATCAAAGCCATGGATCCCTCTGGTTTATATGGGCATGTAATGCAAGGGATATCCTTTATTCTCTCGTAACAAATATCGGACGACAGCTTTAGTGTATTAATAGTCTCTGTGAAGAAAGCCTCATCGGTTTGTTGAAGAATACGAGGGACTGCCGCCTAGAACCAAGAAAAATGAGATCGTTAAACAGATAAAACTGGATAGCTTCACATTAACTACATTCAGTTGTGAGGTTTCCACTTTTTCCCGGTGAAATTAGAACTTCAGTTGTTAAGACATTTGAGAATAAGAACAATATCATCCAATGGTCACATCCAATAAACATATTTTCTGCTAAAATCTTCACAAAAGCCATAATTTTAAGTTCAAGCATGCAAAGGGTTGTGGTTTGCTTAATACCGAATTACAAGGTTTCTTCAAGGCACAACTTAGAACTTCCATGAGGAAAGATACTAGAATTTTTCTTCCAAAAAGAAAAAAAAAACATCAGCTAAACAGGCACAGGAGATAATCATACTAACCTGTATAAAAGTAGCAGGACCCCCCAAGATATCGAAGTACTTCTTAATGCGCTCAATAACCTAAGTAGAGGAAAAAGAAACCGTGACTTGGCATTTTCACAAACATTTTTGATGAAATTTAACCACGGCATCATCAATACTTGGAGGTAATAGGACACGTAGAACCAAAACAAGAATGAACACAAAACCATGACTCCTGAAAACTGAGAAGTAGTTGGACAATTCACACTGTCAAAGCCTTGTCTGGTTAATAATTTTCCAAGCAAATGATAAGACACTTCTTTGTTTCACCCTAAATTTGAGAAAGTGGCTAAATATTAATCAAGAATGCATTTCCATACCAAGATTGTAAACAAAACAAACATTATCAACAGAGGAAGCACATGGATGGAGCATTCATCGCATAATCTGAAAATGGCAACAACTACTTGTCACAAACCTTAGGGGTTTTGAAGGTGCTACATTGATCGTTGATCACAAACCAACCAAGTCGCCAACCGGGCACTATCCACCTCTTTGATAAAGAGCCAAGAGTGAGAACCGGAACAAGTGACCCAAAAACTCCCATGGATACAAAAGGAGTGTCCCCAAAAGCAAGGTGGCCATAAACTTCATCAGCGATCACAACAATTTTCAGCCTTTTCGCAGTTTCAGCAATCTAATTCCAATACAAGAGTAATAAGCACAACCTTGATTAAAAAGTGGATAAGTGAAAATTAACACCTAATAAGAGCCCCTGCTAACCTTCTTCACGTGTTGATAGGAATATACATTGCCACAAGGGTTCCCCGGGTTTATGATTACCATTGCTACAGTGTTTTGGTCCGCCAGAGCTTCGACGCCATCAAGATCAACCTCCCAACCCCTATTTGGGAGAAGGTCGTAGTGCCGAATTTCAAGATTTCTAAAACCAGCACAAAGTTCGTAGATTGGGAAACAGGGTTTTGGAAGCAAAATATTCACGCCTGGGCGAGCTAAGATTGACAATGCTACATCAATAGCTTGAGTGCAACCGGATGTGACAAAAGTATCGTCAGGTGATAACTTGTAGGGGAGATCAAGCGACAAATATTCAGAGATTGCCCTATTTGAAGGAAACGAAAAATAAATTAAGACAAATCTCAAAGGAGGACGGGTGCAAATCAATTTTGTCACTGCAGAGATGTGATAAGCAAAATTAGCATTTCCAGGTCACTTTCAGATGTATTAAGTTATTTCCAAAACGAACTAATAATTGTTAGCATTAGCAGTACTTCGGATTTCTTTTTATCTTCTTAAAAAAAACATGCCCACCTTTACCCTCTCCTCTATGGTCCTTCGATGAAAATGCTATGGTGAGGAATTAAGACGATACTGAACAGCCCAATTTTCAATTTCCCATGAATTAGTTCGAGAGCATCAGAAATTGCAATATATACTCCAAAAGCAAACCATAATGTTAAGTACTGTTGAGTGCCACTCCCTTGCTCCTGCAAGAATTTCTTTTACTATGTCCGTACCACTATGGTCAAGATTTAAAAAGTTCGTGTTTCTATTTTCTACAAGAGCCAACAGGAAAATGAAAAAAGGGAGCATATCCGTATAACCACAAATGAAGTCCCTATTGATTTTGTCAATGGTACTGGTAATGGCTTTAAGGAGTATATCATATTGCATAGCGTAGGAGGGAATTGCCAAATTCACGGATTTCACAAGGGTAACTCATTTCACAAGGGTAACTCTGCCCGCAAAAGGTAAGAGCTTGCTTTTCCAACCCGCAAGTTTGGAGTGCGTTTTGTCTATCACAAAGTGGAAGGACTCCTTGTTTGGGCGTTTGTGAAGAAGTGGGCAGCCCAAATATGAGCCTAGATTTTGTTATTTCGCAATCTGGAGAGTGTAAGACAAGTGGCCTTTGGTTTCTGAAGGGACATTATAGGAGAAAAAAATACTTCAGATTTTGTGAGGCTGATTTGTTGACCAGAAGGCAGAAGCAGTGCAGTACTGGTTCACGATTTGGATATGACCTCAAATTTGGTAATGGACGCTTGACCGAAGAGAATCAGGTCGTCGGCGAAGAAAAGATGGGATAGTGTTGGGCCTCCCCTGCACACCCTAATAAGTTTCCACCGTTTGAGATTGCAAGTATTGCCAATACTGATGGAGAGGTACTCTAGGGCACAGAATGAAGAGCTATGGAATAGGGTATCTCCTTGGCGGATACCCCTTGACGGTCAGAATTCGGTATTGTGTTGCCATTAATAAGAATGGACACAGAAGAGCTGGAAACACAAGAGAGTGAGTATATTTTTTTTACCATCAACTATAAGTTTGATCAGATTTTGGGGTTGATAATGTGAGGATGCAGTGGATGAAACACCATTCTAGCCTGTTTTAGGCTTTATCAAGGTCAAATTTTGATGATCATGTTCCCTATTTTTCCTTCTTTTCTCGCGAAGGCATGTAATACCTCCTGCACTATAATTACATTGTCGGTACCCCTTCTTCCCCGAATGAAACTACCTTGGTAAGGCCTAACAAGAGAGTGCAATAGGAGGCGAATGCGATAGAAAATGATTTGGTGATAACCTTAAAAGTCACGTGGCACACACTAATCGGACGGAGTTATGTCATACATTCAGGATGGTTGACCTTAGGAACGAGTCAAAGTAGCTTGGTGTTGGTCAGGTCAGAAAAGTTCAAGTCTGTGAAGTCATGAGCAATCACCAAGTGTAAAGAATTCCCCACAACATTTCAACGCGTTGGAAAGAACCCCGGGCGAAGGCCACCCGGGCCAGGTGCTTTCCAGTTTCCATGATTTGAGGAACCAGTAAAAGGTCAGGACTTCCTCAACAGATGGAACGGCACAAAGAGATTGGTGGATGTGGTGTCAATGTAAGGGATCTTCAGAAGGGAAGTAGTGAAAAGATCGCGGAAGTGGGAGGAAATTATTAATGATGACGTAGGACAGGATTCGCGAAGATTTTCTATTCTTATTTTTATTAATCTAGAATTAGATTTTGATTAGGATGTTATTCCAATCATTGGTGAGAGCTTGCTCCCCAGTTGAATAGGAACTGACAAGGGTTGGTGTTCTGTGCATAGCATTTCGCATATTCTTAAGAAAGAAAACAAAGCATACTCCACCACACCTTCCGCGTGGAAAGAGCTGTGGGAGGGGGCTGAAAAATTAGTCTGCTTCATCGGGACACTCTTCGTTATAAAAAAACAAAACTAAGCATACAAATTCCACAAGTATAACAGAAAACAAGAAACAAATTTGAACCCAGAACATGCAACCAATAATTGAAGCAGAGACAAACACAAAGAGAAAGAGGATAACAAATTAACATACTAGATTACTTTCAAACACATATACAGAAACATTGAACTGAAGCAATTCCACGACAATTATAGAAAAATGAACACAAATTTAAACCAGAAAACAGACATGCAACCAGGGATGGTTGCAGGATTTTAGCTCGAGGCAATAAAATTACATACAATTTTTTTTTGTATTACACTTCAGAAAAAATATTTGTTTTGATTGAAAACAAATCTAAATATTGTGCTCACTTACATATTTAAGCAATTTTTCATTTAAATCACATACAAAAATATTACCATAAATTTTTTGAGCTGCCCCTCAAACACTAGTGTTGCCGCCCCTTTGCAACCAATAGTTGAAGGAGTAATTGAAGGAGAGAGAGAGAGAGAGAGAGAGAGAGAGAGAGGACACCCAAGTAAGGAATTTTTTTGAAACGGCAAAATTATTCAACAATAAATTTTAGTGCATTTTTTGAGCCGTTCGATTGCCGCCCCGTTGCAACCAATAATTGAAGGAGAGAGAGAGGACACCCAAATCAGTATTTTTTTAAAAATAAAAATAGCAAAATTATTCAATATATTGAAGAAACTCGACAATGGTATGGCGAATCATATTCCTAAATTACTTGCAAACCCACCATTAAAGACCATGTAATTGGTCTTAGAAAACATTAAGAAAAAATCTTACTTTCTGGTTTGGGGAAGACCCAAATCAGTAAAAAAATAAATTAAATGGCAAAATTATTCAATATATTAAAGAAACTCGACAATGGTACGTCAAGGGGAGTGAATCCAACCAAATCAGTAATCCTAAATTACTTGCAAAACCCACCAATAAAAACCATGTAATTAGTCTCAGAAAACACAAAAAAAAATTCTTACTTTCTGGTTTGGGGAAGACCCACAGTGGGTGAGTACCCATTGAATTTCTGAGATCGAAGACTATCAACCACAGCATCTTCAGCAACATCGGCAGTTCGAAAGCACGAATAGGCCGTCGGGTCGCCCATTCCAAGAGAAATCACCCGCCTCTTGTCGTTACATTCGATGTTGGCAAGCAACAATCCAAGAATCCCTTTGATTGTGATGGTGTTCGGCGTTTCAATCTCTCCATTTCCACACCCACCTGATTTCTTCGCTCCATTTTCCATTTTTCCCCTGCTTCTGCTGTTGGGCTGGAGAGAGAGAGAGAGAGAGAGGTTAATTGTTTGTTGAAGAAAGAGAGGGTGTGCTGGGTGTAGACTAGACGACCACTCGTTCAAGTTGCAGCGCTCTGCATGGGAACAAAATGGGCAACAGAGATTTGTTTAGAGTGAGGAGAGTTTGTTCATCCTAGCATCCTACGTATATATAGGTTGGAAGGTGATTATGTTCGCGACAAATTATTAAGTGTTCTTGAGCACCGTCGCCAAGGAATTCGCGGCCCGGGACCAATTATATGAAACCTTGTGAATGTGTAATGATGATGATTGAGAGATGTCTCTGAAGTAGGAATTCACGATGTTATGAGAGCATTGAATAATCATTCTTCTATTTTTACCCACCTACAAACTCGTGAATATAATCTAATATATTCGGAGCACTATGCGGCGTTTTTCACGTAAATTCCTAAAAAAATCATGCAACAACTTTAGTGAAGATGTATTGACTGTGCCGGCTCAAGAGTTTTGGGGGCCCGAATTGGACTCCTTATTCGCCCTCCATATATTTTGTGTAAAAGAAGTTATTCAATACATGTCTTCATAAAAAATAAAAAAAAACATTACAAAAGATATCACTTCAAAATTTGTCATTTGAATATTTTTTTTCTCACATTTTTAGTTCTATACAGACTTGGGATCCTGTAAGGCACACATATGGACCGTCCATCTCCGTAATCGACGGAATTATTCAATTTAACTTTAAGTTAACTTCTGAAATTTAATTCAAATTCCGTTCCGTTATTAAAATAATTCTTTTGAGCAATTATTCAATTTTCAAGATATAATTTTTAATAAAGTGTCCAAAACAAGAAGTGACCCACGTTGAGGTGTTGGGATTTTTCCAGAGGGAGCACTATAGCCCAATACCACATGCTACCTAGGACTCTTTAGTGGGATTCCTAAAACTACATCTAAAACTTTATTCTTAGGGTTTCATTTTGGAAACCTTTAAGCTAGTAATTAAAGTTTATGCAAACTGACGTGGACATCTGGTTAAAAAAAAGTAACAAGAATCAAGGGTGACGTAAAGTGTGATAATCTATAGACAAGAATAAATAACAACATGAATCATACTCATACTAGGATCAATAACAACATGAATCATGTTCATCCATTGACAAGAATCAATAACAACATGAATCATGTTCATCCATTGTTATGATATAGTAAAAAAAGAGCACAATTATGGATATATCATCTGGTCTACACTAAATACAAATACACAACACCTTATGTGATCGGAGTCGTTTAATTGTTTTGGTCATTGTTTTATGGATAAAGAAATCTGTTTATTCGAATATCGATCAGGGTTTAATTTATTCATTCAAATTTTTTTCCCGGCAATTTCAAGGATGAAAATCGGGAAAGCCCTTATCGATATCCGAATTACTTGAATTCTACGGAAGTTATTTGATAAATAAAAAAAAAGGGTTTCATTTTTATTAGTCGAATGTACAAAATTGTAGGACGTCATTGGTTGCATGGTCTCTGGACTTGGAGATTGGCACGCAAACCAATTCTCGTCTTTTATGCTTTGCCAACTCTGTGCAGTTCACAGTTTTCCGCGCCTTGTGGTCGTGAGGTAATAATAATTTTTTTTTATTTTTGGGTTGATGGGAATTGTTTTATGCAGACACAAAATATGTGGGAAACTTGAAATTCTTGCGGATTTGGAGAGCCTGCCATGCACTTAGTGCACGGTATCATGTCATGCATTCATTCGACCGGCCATTGCGAAAATACACGGCTCAGATCAAATTTAACCCCATGTGAGAATCATTGCTTAGATTTGATTCAAGCTGTGCATTTTCGCAACGGACAGCCGGATGGGGTGCATGGCATGGTACCATGCACCCAGTGCACAGCAAGGACCCTTGTCCAATTGTTGCGACGCAAACAAAATTTTGGATACTTTCCAAATAGGAAATGTTTTGGAAATTTTAAAAAGAAAAATGAGCAATATATTACGGTAGCCGAACAATATTTTTTGTTTATTTCGTGGTTCAACAAATATCATGATTGGTGAATTTGTTGGAATTAATTCTCCCACTTCCTTTCTTATAAATCACATTTTTTGTCATATGGGTATTTTATATTACATACTATTAATTTGCAAAAGGTGAACTAATGAAAAAATACATGATAAATTAATATGAACAGAGACAAGAAAAGAGTGCAAATATAACAAGGGGAGTGAAAAATCACTTGTCTTTAGACTTTAGCTACTTTCAAAATAATACGTGTGTGTGTTATGATTTGTAAAGAAAATAAAGATATTTTGTTAACTACATATGTACAGTTAATATTGGTATTGACAATCTATGATTGTCTTGTTTAGGGATGTAAGCGGTTCGATTCGGTCCATTTTTATGGGAAAAACAAACCGAACCAATTTAATCGTTATCAGTTATTGTAGACCGAAACCAAATAATACCACCAACAAACTGCACCGAACCACATTATGTTTTGTGGGGGTCGGTTCGGTGCAGTATATCGGTTTGGACTTTACCTAATTGGGTCAATTCATTGACCTAAACAAAACATCAAATTCAAAAGCCAATAATGTGTACAAATAGTAGGTGGAAAAAAATTCAACTCAGCAAATTACCTGGCAACATGCCTAAAGTTAATTCCCAAAAAATAATTTTTGCCAATATCAATGTATTTTGATCAAGTAAAAAGGAAATGTACCATTGGGTTAAGTTGAGATTTGAGTATGTGTGTAAGAACAGTTGTACCTCACAAGTCACATTGATTGTTTAATTGATATTATCTTAATAGATTGAGGTGATCATTTGGACATATCTATTGTAGACATCCAGATGCAGTAATCAAGAAAAGTGATATGATAGTAGTGGATAGTAGGGCTAGGGAAGAGGAAGACCTAAATTGACTTTGGATGCCGTCATACAAAAGGACTTGAGCTTACTAAACCTACGTGAAAAGGTCGCCCTAGACAGAGCTCAATGGAAAAACAGAATTCATGTAGCCGACCCTAATTGATTGGAATATAAGGCTCGGTTTGGTTTAATAGTATCTTAACCTTGAACTATCATAGCATTATAAATACAAGGCATTTTGCCCAATGGAAATTAATCTAGGACTAACCCAATGATTTGAACGATACGCCCAAAGTATTTTTTTCAAGTTCAGAATCCGGCCAAGACCGATGATACATTGAATACACCCAATGCTAGTAAACCTAATAAATGAATCATTTTTAGTTACTAAACAAATGAATGAGTTACGAAAGTTTTCTCGAATCAATTTATTTCGGGTTTGAATTAGGAGAGAGGGCTAAGATACTTTAACTTTTTATGTTTTTGTAAGTGTTTATATTATGTTACGCGGCAAATAGGCTACTTGGAATTTGTTGATGTATATATACGATAATTTATATACTCCAATACAGGCATGCGGACATGCCATGTCTAAATAAACGCTATGTATTTAATAAAATTTGATTGGTTAGTACGAGTTGATTTTCTGTTGCAAATGTTTGTGTGAGATAATTCAGGCTTGCGGCATGCCACGTCTAAATCATTACTATAGTATGCGAATTCAAGTTGGAGAAGCATGCAATTTCAAGAAAACGACCCTTGGCTGAAACTTGTATTCAAATTTGATGTGATTTTTCAATCATCCAAAAACATGAGGAAAAGGATGTTACACGATTCCGGGCATTAGGATGTGCCCCAGCATGTGAAGATAACTTAGAGCAAATAAACCCGGTGGGGTTGGCAAAACGGTCTTACCTTGAGATTTACGGGTTTGTTCCCATCTAAGATCTCGAGTTCGATCTCCTTTACAAGCAAACTCTTAGGGGTCACCGGGGATTATGCCTGGTCGTTATCTCGAAGGTCATAGAATTAGTCGAGGTGCGCGCAAGCTGTCCTGGACATCCGGTTATTATAAAGAAAATTGAAGCAAATAAAACTTGTTTTTTAGCACTTATGTAGCACATCAAAAATAACTTTGACATCAACATTTGGATTTGCCTCAATGCATACATCTCACCCTTCATTAATTTAGAGAGCTATTTTGAACTTTTGCAATCATATAACGAGCTTATTATGTCAAATCAAAACATATGAAAACGTGCATCAGGAATTTGAATGGAGGAATTAACAAGAAATTTAGAAACCCTAAAATATGGGTTGTCTTTGTATAAGCATGCAAAATGTGAAATTTTATTAAGAAAAGAATGCATCAAATCAAGCAATTATTTAGCCGATCTTATGACATCTTGATACTATTAAACTTGTGGATTATGATCCTCTCCAAGTCCTTTGAAGGGACTGGACGGTCCTGTTCAGCCCATTTTCGGACTCTTCCCAGGTCGGTTTTTATGATCAGGACTGTAGACCTCGTCGAGAACATTAGGCACGTCAAAATTATTGTTAATCTGATATGGGTTTAATGTGTTCTCAAACCACAATTATCTTTGAAAAACTAAGTTTAGAAAATAATGCAACACTGGATAAAAAAAAAATTAGAGATAAATGTGTTTCTAGAAGAACATATTAAACGATCTCCGATTAACGTAAGTTTTGATGAGCATAATATTTTTGACGAAGTCTAAAATATCAACAGTTTCGATCATAAAAACAAACCCGGAAAGGGCTTGGAAATGGGCTGGACAGGATCATTCACTCCCTTAAAGGTACCGCCGAGGATCCTGTTTCAAGACATGATCTATCATAAGAAATCAAATGGCCTCAATTGGATTTATTATCAAGGATATCTTTTGAGTTGGGAGCTAACTTGTCAAACAACACAAAGCATCCAAAAGTTAGTGTTTAATTTATGGTACTTATGCTGTTGCAGTGTTACCAAAATAAAGTTTTTCATGCTTAGAACATGTGCACACTGGTCCAAAACATGAAGTCATGAAGTGTCCAACCATGTTGAAACTCAATTAATTGCGCATTGAAGTTGTAAGTTTTGATATTTATGCTTATCCAATATTGTCAAGCGCATCAATTAAAAAAGAAAAGAGTGAACAAATATCTTTTATTTGTTTCTTTTACTTCATATACTTTGAGAAAAATTAACAAAATTCATCAATCTACAATGTTTCACTAATTGACCAATAGTGTGTGAAAATGATATATAGTATGTTGGTTACATAAACGGAATACCGTAGGTATTTTTCTTTTAACCCTCTTTGGTTGAGAATGACATGTCATTCGCGCCGCACGCATTGACCGCAGTTGACTCATTATATGCTTTTGTGTATGACACAAGTTTAATTTTCTTTAACCTTACTGACCAAACTTATGGTTAAAAATTTGAACTTGCCCTACATGCCAAGTTTTTCCTCCTTTTAACTGCTTAATTAGTTGGATTTAATCACCTAGAAGTTTTGATTTTTCCTAACTCCAAAGGGTTGGCAAAGTGGTTTTACCTTAAAACTTAGGGGTTTGCTCTCACCTAAGGTCTTAGATTCGATTTTCCTTGCCAACAAACTCTTGGGGGCACCGGGGGTCATTTTCAGTCGTTACCTCTAGGGTTGCGGAATTAGTCGAGGTGCGTGTAAACTAACCCGGACATCATGTAATAATAATAATAATAATAAAAAGTGGATATGAATGCTATCTAAAAGACAAAACTATACACACACTCTTTACATGTACTTGTTAGCTCAATCAAAGGAAATGGTAGAGGAATGCCATGTCTTACTTCCGATTTGTCGAATCACGGCATGCCACGTGGAAATAATAACAGGAGAATTCAAGTGGGAGTAGCAACCCTCCAAGAAAATGACCCTTCGACTAAAACTTGTATGCAAACTTCGTGTGACTTTCAATCATCCAAAAACAAGAGGAAAAGGATGTCCCACGATTTCACCCAATTTTACCTAGAATGTGTCCTCACCATGTAAAGATAAGTTTACACCAAGTCTATGGGCATTCCAAATTTATATCGGCCAGCTAAATTTGATATTCGCGGCCTTTTGGCGTTGTAGCATTCGAGAAATAATTTTGAAAAGTTTGTTTTGACATTAACGGGTGGTCTTGCTCTTAATACACACATCTCACGCCTTTCCCGGAGTTTTGATAAATCATAAAAAAAACTATTAAAGACTTTCTTTTTTTTTTTTCAAGAAAATCTTTGGAAACTCACGGCTCAATTTTGATGGACTTTACTTTTCTAACTCCACGGGACAAGTTTTGCACTTGGACCAAGTCCAACAAAATAAAGCCCAAGCTCCGCTGGCCCAACCTTAAAAGAAGCCGTCTCTCTAAGATAAGAGGATCAGAATCACCACGTGGCGCTTCAACACCGTCGATATGTTCAAATACCCCGAGGTTCCTAGAGGGCATGTTTGATTGCGTGATAGGAGGTGGAACTTAAGGGTGAGATTAAGGGATATTGTTGGGCCCGGAGTGCCCCCATGGATTTGGTTACACAATGTCACTCCCTACGACCGCTCTAAAAACAGACTTGCGGATGCGATGTCGAATGCCATAAAAGACTTAATTGAAGCCCTTCCTAACACCAATTGGTTTTAGGAGAGTTGGTGGAAAAGCGGTCCGACAAGTGGTATCAGAGCCAGGAGGTCATGGGTTCGAGTCGCGGGAGCGTCATCGTGAGGGAGGGATTGTTGGGCCCGGAGTGCCCCCATGGATTTGGTTACACAATGCCACTCCCTGCGACCGCTCTAAAAACAGACTTCCGGGTGCGATGTCGAATGCCATAAAAGACTTAATTGAAGCCCTTCCTAACACCAATTGGTTTAGGAGAGTTGGTGGAAAAGCGGTCCGACAAGATCAGGTTCACATGTTACCTATTTTTTCATAGTCCAGCGTTTGTTGGCATACGAGATCAATTGTCGAATTGGACAAAAAAATTCAACTCCGTATCTTTCTATTCCTTACTCAATGAATAAGTAAAAATACAACTACCAATATATTTGCATTTTATAGTCAAAGGAAAAACCAAAATATATATTCAAAGATTAATCATTCATTTAACAATCTATCAAAATCAAAACCCAACGTGTTTTCAAATCTTAAAAATTATCTAAGATTAGACTTTAAACTAAATTTCATTGCAAATTCCCTTTCGATGTATTTAACTTACGGGACCCGGCGTGGGTTTTTTTATGTGTGGGGTGCCCACCCCAACCTAGGCTACCTCCGCCCCTGCCTCCAACCCCATGTGGAGATTAACTAATACCAAGAGTAGGGATGATATTGCTAGTCCCATTTCCTGGATTATCAACGGTCAAAAAAATATCCATTACCACTGTCTCATTTTTATCTCATTCTAACCAAATACTGTATAACTAATCTCAAAATTCATATAATCTTTTATATTCCCTTATTTCCCTCTTCATATAATCTAATCTTGTCCCTTATTTCCCATTCATAACCTGGTCTAATATAATCCTTCTTAAAAAAATAATTCGACAATTTAGGCGTAGTTTTCCAAAAGATTTTAGCAAATGAGTTCAGCAAATGCTAAAATCATGGTTTTGAAATAAAAAAATGAAGTGGTTCCGTGTATCGTTTTTCGATTTTTTCCGCACCAAATTAAAGTACTCCTCGTGTACTTTAATTCGGTATGAAAAAATCAAACAAAAAAACACGGAAACACTTAATTTTTTTATTTGAAACATCGTGATTTTAGCACCTTCTGAACTCATTTTCTAACAATTGGGTTGTTAAAATCTTTTGAAAAACTATGCCTAAAACGTGACCAATCGCGTCTCCTTCCCCCAAAAAAAAATATATATATTCCGGTGGTCGAGTTTGATTTGTTTACAGTGGGTCATGTTGTCAACGTCATCGGATGAAAATTCATATGAATCGTACGTACCGTTTGATAGCAATTGAGTCTGTGCAGTGTGGAGCCCAGCTATCAGAATCAGCACGACGCTGTACCGTACACGTGGCTTCAATCTCCTGTTATTGGACGGTAAAGATTTAGGTGACCAAGGAAAAACAAGCACCGACAAAAAAAACGAGGAAAAAACAAATGGAAAACGCTGACGTGTGCACAATAAACACACGTTAAGGTTAAAATATGTAAAAAGTGTATAAAGATATGTAAAAATGTATTAAAAAGTAGTATAAAAGATGTATTCGAGTGTATGTTTTATTTGTTTGCTTGTGTGTTTATTGTGTCATTGGATACACGTTAGGAAGACCTCAAACAAATTACTACTCCTACTCCCTTCGTCCCAATTTTAATAGTCCAATTTAGGGATTCCAATCTTTTAATGGAGCATATATAGTAATTGCATCAAAAAAATACAACTTTCAAATTTAGGCCCTTCACTTTTTAAGGGTAATAATAAGATTTTACCAAGTTTTTATAGGTGATTTGGAAAAGTGGACTTGTATTTTGGAACATCGAAAATGGAATATGAGACTATCAAAATGAGACAATGTGAGTACTGTTTAAGAACAACAATAAAGTTTTAACGTTTGTTTTGTCCTCACTTTCTTTTGTCTTTTTTATTAAAGTGAAGTTATTATGATATTTTCCATTCGTACAAATAATTAAAAATCAGCATGGAAGGCTACTTTTGTAATTTTTGCATAAATAAAAGACACACAAAAAGTGTATTTATAAAACAAGGTGCTAAAATCATTTATTTTTTCAGGAGTTATTATAAATCAAGACACCGCTCTGCTAAAGGAATTTTTGGGTTTATTATTATTTTTTGCACTTTTCTGATAAATCATTCTCCTTACACACACCAACTTAAAAATCCAAAAAACAAAAAAGTATCAGTGACGGTCCTACGGACCCCAAAAGTCTTTGGTCCTCGCACACGCGAATATGATTGTGAGGGGGGAAAACCAAGGGAAATGGCCACAAAATTGCTCTCTCTTGAGCAGTTTTGGTGGAGGGATTTCAACCCTTCAATTGTTAATTAAGCCAGTGAAGTTGCTTACCAGAAAGAAAGAAAAAACACAGCAACAACAATATTTCAGTCACGTTAATGCCCCGCGTTTACACGTCCGTGTTAAGAGCTCGATCGATCACCCTCGTTGTGTTTTTTTCCTCTCTGTGACAGGTTACCAAAAAAAAAAGATTAAGCGAGGGAATCAACGCAGTTACGAGAATTCAAACGCAAACACAAACACAGAGACGACAAACACAAAAGAAGAGAGGAATGTATGAGAAAGCATAAGACACGAGGGGAAACGAACTAACCTGAAATTGGGAATTAGACCAAATTCTGCAAGTGTGCCTAATTTTCCATTTGATTCCAACCAAATGTATGTCTTTTTTTATATGCATGTGATCTATATATATATATATATATGCTTGGATAAGCATGGATGGATGCCTTTGGGCTGTCCTCATCATAAGCCTGAGTCAGCTTATAATGTTTCCAGGCTTTTTGGATTAGAACAGAGGACTAGAAGTAGTAATTGGATACGTCTGTTCAAGAAGTTGAGATGTTGCTTCCAAAATTTCCCACTCTTTTTTTTTTTTTTTTTGTGTGTAAAAATTTAATCAAATTTTTTTTTTTTGGGGTAGAAGTATTAATCAATTGCTGCTCAAGCAACATATTCGCTAGTTCGATTTGCAAGCTAATTTGTTCATAATAGGTTTGGCTTAAATAAGCCAGCAGGTTGGTTTATTTTTTCGTCTTATTCAAATTTTATTTACATTTTTTAGTTTCCCGTCTATTTTTGTCGATTATTGATTTGTCTCGACGAGAGGAATTGAAAAAGTAAAAAAATATGATCCAAACCTGAATTTTTTTGAATAAACACAAAAATAAGAAATAATGGCGTGAAACTAACAAATGTTTAGAAAAAAATAAATACTAAGAAATAAGCCAATTTGCTTATTTAAGCTAAACCAGGCCATAATATGATGATAATTGGCCGGTCGGTCCAATTCACTAGATTATTTGTTTATGGAGATTAAAATAGTATAATAAGTTGAATTTGTTTGGTACCATAATTTGTTTAATTTCTTTACATAAAAAATAATAAGCAAACAATATGATATAATTTATAAATCATCTCATTTACTTAACTAATTGTTTAAACTAAATGAATGATCTGATAAAAGCTACATATAAAATGGCAAACTAAACGGTTCATTAAGAAAACAAGCCCTTAACCCTCAATTTGGAACTAGAGGAAAGTTGGGGAGAAATGAAAAGAAAAGAAAATGGGAGGGTAATTAGAGAAAAAGCTTCCTGTTAATAAACCTTGAATTTGTAATTCCTCCCCCCTTCCTCTTCAAACCAAACAATGAAATTATTATTATTTTTTTGTATTTTCCTTTTTTCTTTTCTTTTTCACAAGTTCCAAATAAATCATAAAAGTCAAAGGGGAAAAAACCAAAATCACGTTTGAAATGCAATTGTTACAAGTGACTCCATACTGACCACATGAATCATAATTTGTCTTCAAGTGCCGTCTATTTGTTAGCAAAACAAGTTTTTGCACTCTATTTTTATTTTAATTTTTTTTCTAATAAGGCACTTCATAATTTGTCTTCAAGTGCTTAAGTTTCTTTGAATATTGTTGGAAATTTTTTGGAAATTTGATGTGAATGAAACAAGGCATTCGGAGGGTCTCTCAAGGCAACCGAAAGAACCCACAAATCTGCTTATTACGCGTGTTTATGGCTGAACGGTGTTTATTGCTGGTTAAACACCTTTTAACCTCCCCATGATGGAGATTGAAAGACAGTCAATTTCCTACGGCTACACCATTCAAATCCAAGTTTATGTTGGGGGTTTCACAATTCAATTGCTGAATTGAATTGCCCCATTCAAATCTCGTATTGAAGGCTTAAGGCTCCTTCACACCTATATAAAGGCAGCATTGGGCCTTTGTTTGATCACCAGAAATTCGTCTAACATTTTAAATTCTGAAAATCGTCTTTGAGAGAGAGAGTGGCAGACGCAAGACCGTTCGCCAAGGCTACCAACGGAGATGTTCCGGTGGTCAGTGGTTCTAGCCGTTTTGTCCTGGGACGAAGACGTCGGTTCATCGGACAACACCCACAGTAGGCGGCGCATCCTTGTTAAGGAGACTGTGTTTCACAGGACTCCACTCACATACTTAGGTGACGAAGGAAAAAAAAAACACTGACAAAAAAAACAAGGAGGAAAAAACAAATGGAAAACGCTGACGTGTGCACAATAGACACATATATGTTAAGGTTAAAATATGTAAAAAGTGTATAGAGATATGTAAAAATGTATTAAAAAGTAGTATAAAAGATGTATTCGAGTGTATGTTTTATTTGTTTGTTTGTGTTTATTGTGTCATTGAGCAAAAAACAACTCATCTTTGTTAAGGAGACTGTGTTTCAATTGTTTGTATCTCTATTTTCCCGTTTCTGAAAGTTTCATTTCGTTTATATTCATTGTAATTAGTTCTATATTTATCACTGAATATTGTTATTTGAAATTTGTGATTGCCACTATATTTTTCTCAACAAATATAACTTTTAAAGCACTAGAAGTCGGAAGCGGGGGCATGTTGCGCAGCTATGTGCTGTGCCAAAGTAATTTCCGTTTTTGTTATACTAAAAAGAATGTCACACTTCAAAAGTTAGTCAATAAAGTTTGGTGATTTCAATATTGAACCCTTCTCCTGTCAAATTTAATATATAGAAGTAACAAAAAAACAGATTTTGAAATGTACTATTTTGTCTTTTTTCTTTTTCAAGGATAATTATTAATTACTCCTGGAGCACTGAATTACCACTCTATAATTAGATGAATAAAAAACTGCTAAAAGGGTTATTTATAGGAAATAGAGAACGGAGGAGAGTGATGTTAGTCGGGAGGTCCAATCTTAGACATACAATGAGGACGAACACGAATGTGAAAGTATCTTTTGAAGATATCTCCAATTATTATCTCATCAGAACAATGATTGAGAACGAGAGTAACACCCCGTTTGGCGACCGGAGATGAATTTGGGTGGATTTGTAATGAGGGTGGATTTGGAGGTGGATTTGTAATGAGGGTGACCCCACCTCATAAGAAGGGTGGATTTGTTAGTGAGGTGTTTGGATGGTATTTTGAGAAGGGGGATTTGTAGGGTGGATATGATAGGATTAGAGGGAAAATGACTAAATTGTCCCTGTTTGATTATTTTAATAAACAAAATAAATTAATTTCATTATAAATAGAATAAATACATAATAATTATAATTAATACACAAAAAAATTTAACCAATATATTAGAACTTAAAAAAATATTTCTGAATAAAAAATTAAAAAAATTAATTAGGTAGTAGCCCAAATAGACATGAAGAAATTAATTAGGATAAAAAATTAAAAAAAATGAAAATAAAGGAGAAATGGGCCCAAAAACTGACTAACGGATGGAAAGCCGGATGGGTGGCCAGCTGACTGGTCGGTTGACCGACTGGCAGTCCGGCCAACTCATCTTTCACCGGAAAACTCCATTTTTCCCCCGCAAACTCCATTTTTCGGTCGGAGAACACCATTTTTTTCAGAGAAAACTCCATTTTTCATCGGGAAACTCCATTTTTTTCGATTCCAAGCTCCATTTTTGATGATTTCAGCGACAAGCTTTCTCTCTTCTCTGTTCTCGATTGAAACCCAGAACCACGTATTTGTGTAAAACCCTCCAAATCACCCGGATTTGGAGGGGTAAAATAGGTACGAAAAACACAAATCCGCCCTCGTTAGCTAACGCTAGGGTGAGGGCTGTCGTTGGCAAATCTGGGTGAAGCCGGATTTGCACTCCAAACAGTAAAAATAGTCCGGGTGGAGTTGCGGACGAAATTGTAGTGCCAAACGCCGGTTTGGGGTGGCCCCAGGATTACAAATCCGGGCGACCCCCCAAATCCGGGTGCTACTCCGGTCGCCAAACAGGGCGTAAAGGTTTGAGTGAAGGATTGTGTGACTCAGAGTTCATCAATGCTGATAGCGTACCAAGCCCTATGTGGGGTCCACTTTAGGTCTCGCCTAGATGATTTGAGATTAGGCTTGTAAAAAAAAACTCGTGAACCGTGAATCCGAACAAAACTAAACAAAACCGTAGGTTTTGGATTGAGTCACAGGATTAATAGTCCGAACACGGATTGAAAATTAAAAAATCATTACTTGCAATTCGGTCCACGGATTTTCATTAAAAACCGTGGACAAACCCAACCGACCGTGATAATGTTATAAATAAAAAAATATGTGTGTGTGTGATGTTGAGTAAATAATCATAATTTAATATATTATTTTAAGTTATTTTTAATTTTCTACTTGAATGGCTGAATGTGATATAAATAAATCTTAAAAGTATTAACTGTAGTTTTAATTTCAAATATTATATACTCATACATACGGACAACAATAATGCTATGTAATAGTATGTAGTGGTAGTAATCTACAATGTCTATTGCAATGTTTTTCAATCTGCTGTGTATTGGTATGTTATGGCAGTAATGGTACTCGTGGAAACGTAATGCTACTTTGAATCTGGAAATGTAATGGTCGCTTTAATTTTTTTGGAATGTTGTAATCCGTGGATAAAACCGTGAATCGAACAGTGAGTTATGGATTGGTTCGGAACTGAACTATAGACTTTTGGTTCGGACTCGGATTGCCTTTCCTTGGAACTTGACTTGCAGTTTGGTCCTCAGGTTCATACCAATCCGGACCGTTGACACCCCTATTTGAGATGTTAATTTTGCTCAAAATGATTTGATATTGATAAGTGCCTAATTAGTTGCTTCAAATTTGCAATCAAAATTATATACCAATAAATCAAACAAACAATCATGCACTTATTAAAATTAGATTGAACTTATTTTGACATTGAATTTTAAGAAACTAGTTTGGATAAAATTATTTCATCATGAAAATTTGGTCATTGGACGGTTCAGATCATGAAAATTTAATCGGAAAATGAAGGTATGGACAAAGTCCACATTTTAAGGGTGTGAATTGGATCCTGTTTATATAACATGTATATGTGTGTAAGTATATGTGTACGACAGTATATACATAAACATATAGTAATATCAAGATATGAAATTTAATTAAGATATAGTTTAATATGCAATGAAATTTGGTAATAGGGTCCTAGATGTAAGATTATGGTAATATAGGATAATTAGGAAATATAGTAATCACGGAATTGGTTTAAAAACATTGCTAAGTGGATAGGGTTTTAATATGCAAGGAAATTTGGTAATAGGGTCTTAGATGTAAGATTAGGGTAATCTAAGGTAATTAGGAAAAATAATAATCACAAAATTAATATAAAAACATGCTTGCGACCTTGGATTGTATATCAACTGTTATTTCCCCAAGCGTAGGGTTTAGGCCGGCGGTAGCATTAAAACCGGTAAGACCGGGTCGAATCCACAGGGACCGAACGCACCCGGCGTGAGAGTTGTCTTGCAAGTGTAGGTTTTCAGCCTTAAAGCGGCAAACTGTGGTTTTGTGATTTGTTTGGTGGAATTCTCTCGACTTCGAGAATGACTCGGAATTAAAAAGACTAACATAAGCTAAGGCGAAGTCTAGGGGTAGTTAACTACCATGACTCGGGTTAATCCATCCCCTCTTGATTACCGGCTCGGGGCATCGTTAAATGCCCCCGAACGGAAGATTTAGAGTTTAAAACCTTTACTAGAAAAATGTGTTTACCAAAGATTAGGGGTTTTCGGGACATTTTGCCAACGAATGAGTTGACATCACCCAAAGCATCACCCGTGCCAAGTAGTCAAGCTTCTGGCTACGGGTGATCAAAAGGATTAACAAACCCACTCTTTGATACATAAAAGTGAAACCCCAAATTTTCGGTAAACAAGCGATGTATGCCATATACACGAGATGGACGGATTAAACCCAAGTCATGAAGTGTTAATCACCCCATGACTAAGCCTATTAAAACTACTCACACATTATGCTAGAAATTAAGCCTATGAATTGGAAGGAAACTAAAAACATGTTTAATAACTCTAAAAATTGATTTTTACGATTAATCCTAGGTTTGCCTACAACATTAACACTTGAGAATTAATCAAACAACTAATAAGAACAAGAGTTTTCAAAGGAAATAGCTAGAAAAACAAGAAAACGAATTAACCGACAAAAACGGAAATAAACTAGATTTATATAAAGGTCTCAACACTTACTACAACATTAAGGAAGAACAATTACCTTGAAGCTAAGTGAAAATGCATGAAATCTAGAGAGATGGTGGAGCTACAACTAGGAGTAAGCTAAGGGAGGTAGAGAGAGAGAGAGAGAGAGAGAGAGAGAGAGAGAGAGAGAGAGAGAGAGAGAGAGAGAGAGTAACTTTTCACCCGTATAACTTTTCACCCCCTCTTAAGAGGGGGGCCCAGTCCTTATCCCCTTGTTGGGGACAACATTTGCTCTCCCCTATTTCTTTTCACCCCCTCTTCTCTTCTACGTGAGAAGGTGCTTGAGCCGGATAATTTTTGGGCTGCCTCTACCCTCCCCAAAAATTATCCGGGAGTAGAGGGTTGGGTTTTTGACCAAAACAACCCTCCTTAGCCCCCTCCTCCATCACCCTCCTCCATCAACCAACAGAAACCAACCAAAAATCAGAGATTAATAACTCTTCAAATCTGGAAAACAAGAAATCTATAATTCTCCAAATCTGGAAAACCAACAGAAAAAAAAAAAAACCGTAAAATTTATAATTTTTTTACATTCTCGGAAATCAAAAGTAAGTTGAAAACAAGAACCAAACCGGATCGTGCTTTGCCCCTCAGACATCCGATCACCGAACTTCCAAAACGGCCGACACAGTAGACATAAAAAAATATACCCTTTTTCGTTACAAATCGTCGTCGTCGGTTTGAGCTATGTTGTCTTTACTTCGTCATAGACCGTCGTAGTGAGTTCTTGATGATCTTTACACTTGGTATTGCAGGAATTTCGGCCCAGGATTTGTTGATGTCCGAGAGAGAGACAGAGAGAGTGTGACAAAAACAGTGAGTGGGTCTTGACAAAAACAGTGAGTGGGTTTTGTTTAAATGGTGGGTGGGTGGGTTTTGATCCAATACAATTAAATATTTTCATTTTTGATCAAAGACTTTGATCTAATGGGCCATATTCAATCACTTTGATCTAATGGCCACCAACCTCTTTCTCCATGCAATTTGTGTTTGCAGTATAGTTCTCTCTTCTTGGGTTTTAAAAAAAAACATTTTTAAAAAAAAATATTTAAAAAATATATTTTGGGTGAAATAAATTAAATTAACTTCAAATTGTTCAAAAATAATAAAATAAATTAAGTCTTGTAATTGTATAATTAAATTAATGCATAATAAGATTTGGTACACCACAAGGGCAAAACAGTCATTTGACTGCGTTTTCCATCATCCACCCCCTCTTATTTTTAAGTCATCCAAACCAAGTCAAAAGTTATTCCCCTGTTTAATTCCTCATCCAAACCATATAATTTTTTATCCCCCATCCATAAACATCACATCAATGTGTGTCATCCCTTAAAAAATAATACCTCCTCTTATCTTATCCCCCCTCTAAAACTTATCCCCTTAAAAATAATACCACATCCAATCGGGGCCTAAAAGTCTGAGTTTTGGGCTTATAAAGCCCCAAAAAGTCGTGCCAAATAATTACAAAAGTGCCACTAGATATTTTGGATCGGGCTCAAAAAGTGCAGAAAATTTGCAGGGATACCGGTATCCCATTTTTGCCGCTACCGGTATCTCCCCAAATTTGCCTTCTGTTCCTGGGATACAGGTATCTCGTTTTTGCCGCTACCGGTATCCTTCTTCAAAATGTGAGTTTTCTTCAGGGATACCGGTATCCCATTTTTGGCGCTACCGGTATCCTTCTTCAAAATGTGAGTTTTATTCAGGGATACCGGTATCTCATTTTTGGCGCTACCGGTATCCTTCTTCAAAATGTGAGTTTTATTCAGGGATACCGGTATCTCATTTTTGGCGCTACCGGTATCCCTGGGCCTTTTTTCTTCTTTTTTCCTTTGTTCATTTCCCGGCCTTTTGGTCTCCCCAAGCCTTGTCCGGTGCTTCGTTCTTGGCTCTCGGGGCTCGGTGGCGGAGTGCCATGTGACCTCCGGTGCTCGGGCATCTGTTGGTTTAACAATAGCGTCAAAACACGCCTTATTTCTCCATTTTTACCTGAAACTACAAAAAGCAACCTTGCGCGAAATTAATAGTTTAAAGCAATATAATGCGCGTGTGTGTGGTCAAAGTGAGCGAGATAAGCCCCATTATTAACACTTTTGGGGGCTTATCAAAACATTACTAAATAAAGGTTTTATTTTAAAAAATATTAGGGCGAAAATCCGGGTCGTTATACAAACTAGAAGATTTCCGTTATATGTGTGTTTGCACTAATAAATGGATCGCAAAAGCCTAAAGCATAGATAATAAAACACAGAAATTGTGTTGTTTTCTTATTTTCCAAGGCAATCCATCACACTACCTAAGAGAAAACTTCCCATTGTTAGCTCAAGAACTATAATCATGGATCTCCAACTGTGCCAGAAACACATCACTATTCCAAATCATCTATGAGTACGTACACACACATGTATGTATGCGCATGAACACATCCGGACCGTCTATTTTCAAGAATTAACGGTCCGGATTTAAAAAGAACTCTTCCATGTAAGAGTTAAATCCTGTAACTCTTACATGGAAGAGTTCTTTTTAAATCCGGACCGTCAAAAATACGCATGGACGGCGCCTGGCGCGCGTACACATCGAATTTTTGTCACTATTCAACTCTCCATATTTCAATTAACTTTTGCAAAAATAGAAGGAGGCATCTTAGGAAAAAGAGGAAAATGGATAATTCTCAACTTTTTTCACAGTGCAAGCTCAATCGATGGAATCCATGTAATCTTAAGAGCAAAAGTAATGGATTTGAGTTTGATTGCAACTTAATAGTTTAGGGACAAATTGGTTGCTTCAAAAGGTTAGGATTGATATAAACACATTTCACATAGTTTAGGTAAAAACAGTGAAATAAAATTTAAATCCATCCGTGGTGAAACCACTTGAAGGCTTGAAGCCCTCTGTTACTCAAAATCATTGAATAGTCTTATGAACTCTAGGATATATATAGTTCACAGTCCACACGGAAAAAATATTCTTCATTAGCCCGCAACCACAAAATAAAACATTCATTGTCTTCTTTAGACACATCTTAAGAAATCTGGGTCAATATGCGCATTTCTCAATTAATTTTTGAGCGATTTTTTTATTATTTTTCATTAGTGCTTATTACTACCTATTTTAAAATTGGAACAAAATCAACTGGCTCACAATAATAAAGTGCATTCAAAGTCCTTGGAATTGAAAAAAAAAAAAAAAAAAACTCGGTCTCTTCTATTTTTGTTTTGATGAAGCTATTTTTATTTCATGTTGAAGAACAAAATGTGCAGAGCTAGTTCATAAAATTATTTCAGAGCTATCCGTAACCTCACTTGAAGCCAAGAATAAAGTAGATGAATTACACCATTGATATAAGGAAAATTGGAAAATACAACATTTGAATCGGTGAAATTAACTAAACAAGGATCATAGAGGAAATACTACACAATTTATGGGCTCAAATAGTGTAATTTTAATTCTCCCTACTGATACCACTCTCTCTTATACGAAAATGAAAATGCTACAGACACTATATCCGAACACAATACCCGGTCACAACGGGTGTGAGACTCATATGTGAGTCTAACCCCGTAGATCCCACTCTATGTAAGTGTTGTGTCCGAATATTGTGACGTAATCCGGATTATTGGTTTTTTGGTTTTTCCTCAAATAATCCAAAAAACCGGATTATTGGTTTTTTGTTCTGCACATGACACGTGGCAGCAATAATATGGATTATTGGATTAAGGCCTCCTTTTGGGTAAAAAACGTCGAGAGGAATCCAGAAACCACAAAATCTTGACACAAAATTAACGAATGAAAAAAAAAATTGAATAAGGACAAAACTGGTTTTTTTTAAAACCAAAAACTGATTTTTTTACCCAAAACACTCTGATTTTTTGTACCAAAAAAACCAATAATCTGGATTAAGTTTTTTTTACCAAAAGGAGGCTGTAATAGCATTATTGTTCTGTTGCATCCCTTTCATTTTCTACACTGACAGAGGAATACCCTGCCTGCACATTTCCTCGCACGCATACTCCAAACAGAGTAACAGATAGACCCAGCTCCCACTCCAAAGAAGAATTTGGGCGCGTGTAGTGGTACCACGTGATATCTAACATGATACCCGTAATGTCATATCATAACCATCCATCTTAGTAATTACTGGTCCGAATATTAAAAAAAAACTCTTTGAGGAAAGTTAAACCATTTGGAGTATAATTCAAAGCGGAGTATTGTCACGTGGTACCCTGCACGCACGCAAATTCCCACACACGTACATGATACATCTCTCTTTCTCTCTCTAGATCTACTATCTTTCCCTCTCTAGCCATATGGAAATGGCAAGTGTGCAGCAGCAGAGTGCAGGTAGATCACAGAACAGAGAGAAAAAGCAGAGCGAAAACACAGATATTTCCCCTGCCACTCGATTCATCAAATCCCTTTGACAAAAAAAACTCATACAAAACACAGACACGCCACCCTTCTCTCCACCCCACCAAAACACACAGCAAAAGGTCGTACCTCTCTACTTCTTCTCCAACTACTCTGCTCTCATCAATTGTTTCAGATCACATCATTTCAGCGATTTGTCTCTTCCAAAATTAAACCCTCATCTTGCATAAAAATGTGGTCTTTTTGAACTTTTTCCATCTGGGTTCTTCTCGAAACCTTGAAATCCACTCACATTTTGTCTCCTTTACTTGTTTCTGCAACTGGGTTTAAATCGCACTATTGAATCCAGTCCATTGCTCTGTTTCAAAATGCAAGTCTTTTTTCAAAATTGATCAGAGAGTTCTCTTTCGACATTGATATTTTGCTAATTTCTCTTCAACTGGGTTTCGATGGGAACTTACTATTTCGGCAGCAGTGAAGCACATTTGCCACCTGGGTTCAGATTTCACCCGACAGATGAAGAGCTGATCACCTGCTACCTTCTTAAGAAGGTTTTGGACAGCAATTTCTGTTGCAGAGCTATTGGTGAAGTTGATCTCAACAAATCTGAGCCCTGGGACCTTCCTGGTTCTCTTTTATTACCACCAATTTTCTTCCACATTTATATATGTCAACATTTTAAAAAAAAAACAGAAACTTTTTTTTACAAAAAAACTTGTTTCAGTCTTGGAGAATCTGGTTGTGAAAATAATTCAGATGCTGGTTTATGCGACAAGTACTTGGTTCCTATGCATAGCTATTTTTAAGTGTTTCTTTAGTTGAAAGTTTTCAGTGACGGAGACAGGATTCGAGTGTGGATTAGGCAAACACTACAATCCAAATTTATTTGGGTGGACGAACTTACGTAGTTGTAAAATTTTGAAGATATTATTACTACATTTATAAGAAAAATTTGGAACTTGGGTAAGACAGTCGTCCGGGCTAATGTGAGGGAAGGAATTCATTTTCGAGATTTTTTTTTTTGCAGTACTGTCATTTTCTCTTAATGTTTAAAGAACATTCTGAAATGTATTTTGTGAGACAAACTATGATAAAGAAAATGTTTCGGACACAAATGTTCGACGAATATCCAAATATTTGATGTCTGTAAAAACCTCACGTGCATCAAATAAGACCGTATACGTGGATCAACCGGTTCATCGTCCGGACATTGGTGTCCATATCACTACGAACACTAAAACAACATCAATTAAAAGGGCCCTTGTTTCTCATTTTGTGATTCTTAATTATGGGTTTTTCTCTCTTTCTTTTCTTGTGTACGAATCTCACGTGCATCGAATGAGACCTATGTGGATCGCATAGTTCAATGTCCGGACATCGGTGTCCGTAGCACTACGAACACCAAAACAACATCAATTAAAAAAGCCCTGGTTTCTCATTTTTATGATTCTAAATTATGGGGGTTTTTTTTTCTTCTTTCTTTTCTTGTGTACATTGACAGAGAAAGCGAAGATGGGTGAGAAAGAGTGGTACTTCTTCAGCCTTCGCGACCGGAAGTACCCGACGGGGCTAAGGACTAACAGGGCAACTGAAGCAGGGTATTGGAAGGCTACTGGCAAAGACAGAGAGATTTACAGTTCTAAGACTGGCTTCCTTGTGGGAATGAAGAAAACCTTAGTTTTCTACAAGGGAAGAGCTCCAAAAGGACAGAAGAGTACTTGGGTCATGCATGAGTTCAGGCTCGAAGGCAAATTTGCTTACCATTGCATCTCCACTAGCTCCAAGGTATTTTTACAAGAAATGTTTGGATACAGAAAAACTGTACACGAAACAATCCAGAAAAACTAAATCGACGGCTAAGCCGTGGATTAAATAATTGATTTATTTTTTCTGAAATGTTTCATGTACAGTTTTTCTGGATCATATCAAATTCCATTTATATAATCTCACTCTCTCTCTCCGTTCTAGTTTTTATTTATATTTGTCTTCATTTTAAAAAAATTACATTTGTTAGTTTTGTGTCAATTTATGTGAATTATTGGCTTTTTTCGAAGAAAGGAATCTGAAAAGTGAAAAATATGGAAATTGTTGTGAATAAAAACAAAAATAATCAAAAGAGCTGTCTTGTATTATTTTAGTCTTTATTCATGAAAAATGTAGTAGTTTTGAACACATTTTTTTAGTTTTTAGATTCTTCTTGATTAGAAGAACTAATAATCCATAAACAAATGCCTCGAAATTAATTAACGCGATTTTTTGAATAATTACAAACAAAAAAAATTCAAAACGGATTATTTAGGCAAAATAGATATACATGGGTTGGATTTTTCTAGGAGTCAAGTGAATTTTCCTTTTACCTTTTTTACTGCATTCCATCCATTTACTAATGACATTTTTGGCTACTATAACGTTAGGACGAGTGGGTAATATCCCGGGTGTTCAACAAGAGTGGCTCCTCCGTCGCCGGAAAGAAAACCGGGCAGAACTCCGGCATCAACCATCTCTATCCAGAATCCAGCTCCACGTCTTCAGTTTCCCTCCCCCCTCTACTGGAATCCTCCCCGTACGCCACCGCCTCCTCCTCCTCCGCCTTCAACGACCACGAGAGCTGTTCCTACGACGTCGTAAAGGAGCACGTGTCCTGTTTCTCCAACAATATTGCTGCTGCCTACTTCAATCCCCACGCTGCGCTCGACCTCCCACCACCGCCGCCTCTTCTCCAGCCAGTGCCCGGCTCCGGTCAGTTGCCGTATTTCTTCTCTGCGGTGGCGCCACCACCAATGCACGGTGGCGGCAACATGGGTGGTTATGGAACCGATCAGGGGAGTCACAATGTGGATGGTGCCAGGATGGCAGTGGGACCCACCGAACTAGATTACATGTGGACCTACTAAGGTTTAGGTTTCGTATTTGTCGATGTAGGCTAATGTGGGGCCTGTCTGGCAATTGTCGTTTTTACTATGTGACTTTCTAATCCTATTAACGTTGTAGCTACCTGTAATCGTTCAACAATGTTATGGTAATCAGCTTTCGAGTACCGCGTTTGATGTGTCATCGATATATTAATTTGTATCTCAAAGTTGTGAGGAGGATAATTTCGAAGTTGAAGTACACGAGGTACGTTTCAGATCAACTCAATGCTCGATTTGAGCCAATTCAAATGTAACGTGCCTTTTATTGTGAATCGATGACATTCAAATTCCATCAATATACAAATTACAAACATCGACTAAGCGGGTGATACAGAACATACAAATTACAAACATCGACTAAACGGGTGATACAAAACGGTAATTCGAATTTAGTGACATCAAACTTCTTGATGGTTTTGCCTGCTCTGGGTTTTACAATCATAGGAATGAATTTTCTGATTTTCCAATTATGGGTGTAAGCAGTCACAGTTTTTATGTACACAATTTTTTTCTTTTTCAATGTTTTCATTTTTTTTACTTTATTGGCTGGCTCAAGAGCTCTAATTTTCAGTTTTCAATTTAGAAAGGGAACCAGTTCAAAAAATATAAAATAAAAATTACAAAGGGAATATTAACATGGTCCAATGCAAGCTGAGATGTGAACGCTTCCATTTGTATGAGAGATTTGAAAGCATTCCCAAAAAAAGAGTGGACACCATTTGAAATAGGTGGTCCGGTGGTGTGAGTAGCTGTACAAACCTGCAATCCACATGGGCTCTCTGCACACCAGAATTTTTATTTTTATTTTACCTATTTCTTATAATTCAGGTGTCCAAACCGGTTCACGCGACTCAATCTCACAGCCCACTTTCAGGGAGCTCAATAAAAGTCGGAGCAAAGCTTCATATGCCGTTGCTATCTTTTAATTTCTTGTATATTTCGTTTCAATGGTCAGTGGAATCCGGGCCAGCTTATGCGCATCTTTGACTAATCTCCTCAGTCCGATCAAAGGCGGATCATTCACGCTGGAACTAAAAAATTCAAATAAATTACGTACTTTCTTACGACTTGACTCCAAAAATCAAACGCTAATCAATCTTCGGGAGCAAATTTATCAATCAACCAATATATGCCATTGCTATCTTCCCTTTCTTGTGGAAGGAGAAAAATAAAGTTAACCTTTTTGATACGAATACATAGCACTGTATCTCTTTTATCAGCGCTAAACATGTATTGCACTATCCGGTCTCGCGGTCCTATTTTTGCACTGTCAAAAAGACTTTGATTCAAGCCTAACTCATACAAAATTTGTGTTCGTCTTTTCGACAATTCGGAATCTAAAAAATAATCAACTCACAAACACCTAACAGTTAATCAACAATGACGGGAGAAGAGAGTGAGAGTGACGATTCGGTGACTCGGCAATGCAAAGAGTTATTGTTATTATTTTTTAAATGGGGTTGATTCAAAATACTTGATCTTTCTATTTTTGGAAATTATGTTAATGATGGTGATAATGGGTGCAGTCCAGAGCATCTCCCCTCAAGTCTTCTATACTAAATTTTGTTAGTAAGGATATTCTGTTGCATTTTTAAACAATTGACTTTGTCACCCTAAGATTGAAAAGATTTTCACGTGATTCGGTAACAAAAACTTGCATCCGGACTCGAATACGCCAAGTATTTTGGGGTCGAACCATTGTTGGGAGTCGATTCCGGACGAATCGGCCTGCCAGTTGCACAGAGATGGCATTGTCCACAGACTACCATTTTTGTGCAAGGTTTTGATCATTATTAAGATGAAATCATGCAACAATTGGTTCAATATAATAACGAGGACCAAAAAAGGTCCAAACACCAAAAGATGGGCTTTGGAAGGTCTGGGGATGGTACAAAATCATGAGGCTGAGGACATAGGTTGTTACATGTCCGTAGCTATGTGATGTATTGTTTTCTGATAAGTTTTGTTTATACTCGAGAGGTGAGATGGGCCTGTAGCATTGGATTGCATGATTTCAAATTAGTATTAAAGAGATTAAAGGTAGGACTGAGCTAAAGCTCGAGGTGCGGCCACTTTAGACCTTTAAAAATTTATAAATTTGAAGGGTCTCTCCTACTTTGGTACCTCTTATAATAGTTCAACGAAAAAAAGCCTCATCTTTCATATTCCCTTTAAGCTCCGGAAAAGTTAGGGCAGCCTTGAGAGAGTATAAGGTTTAATTTGATCGGATCATGTTTTCCTGGAAAAATTTGAGCAGTAGTACGAATTTGAGAATAAGCTATAAAAAAAGATTAGAACAGATCACGTGACTAATGATATCGAATCAATCCGATATTTTTGCATGATTTATCTACTCAATAAGCCCATCAAAATGAACCATCTTTGATTCATGAAAAGCAGTCTAGTGTTCGATACAGTATCCACATTCACAAGTGAGTGGTTAAAGGATCAAATCTAACCGAAGACAATAATTCATGACGACTACTCTATTCTCGGAGCCTTTATTTCTTCCCGTACATGGGAACCTCTTGGGTAAGACTGCCATTTTTGCCCCTAATATTGCAATGTTATTAGTTATTGCCCACTCTCACGTAATGAATGTAGTGAACGCATATGATCTATAGCTTTTGACAACCAAATATTGACAGTGTATTCTTTTGGGCTGTCTTGCATATGCTCTATAGCTTTTGACAAGAAAAAAATGACAGTACATTCTTTTGGTAGGTAACCCAATTGGCCCATTTAATAGCTAACAGTAGCTTTCAGTTCATGTTCTGGGCTGGGCTTAGAGAATTGGGCACTTCAACTTTGAACTTTAGAAGACCCAAAAACGGCATCCAAACAGCCCCTAAATATTACTGCTTGTCCTTTTTCATTTTGGTGAAGGGAGATTATATCATTATACTCTGCTTGTCACTAGGGCTATAAACGAGCCGAATCGAGCCGAACCCTATGAGGTTCGGGATCAGTTCGCTAAGGTATGAGTCAGGCTCGAGTTCGGCTCGGGTTCGATTCGAACCTAGATAAGTGGGCTCGGTTTCGGCTTGTGAAAAAATTTCAAACCTCGTGCTCGGCTCGGTAGGGCTCGTTAAACTCAAACGAGCCGAACCGAGCAGAATTTAGGCTCGAATCAAGCTCAGTAAGGCTCGTTAGCAATCTAGAACACAAACTGAGAGGGGAAAGAGATATGCTTCAAAATAATGTTACATGTAGATCTACCACAATAATCAAGAAATTAAACAAAAATAAACAAATCTACCACAATAATCAAGAAATCAAAAGAAAAAGAGCACGATAAAAAATATATTGAGAACTAAATAGAGTACTCTAGTTAGGGAAAAAACTAATCTGTTAGTAGTAGAGTACTCTAGTTAGGGATAAAAGAAGAACAAATTACATAAAAGTTTTTCAACAATAAAATATTTATATGTAGACCCCTAAAGTATTATTAATTACATTTTGACCTCAGGTTCGCGAGCCGAATCTACTTAGGTTCAAGTTCGGCTCATTTATGAAACGAGCCTAATATTGAGGTTCAAGTTCAATTCGTTTTTAGTAGACGAATCGAACTCGAACGAACTCTTACCGAACCGAGCCTCGAATAGTTCGCAAACGGCCTAGTTCATTTACAGCCCTATTCGTCACTCTGCGACCTGCGTGGATAAGATAGAGTGAGAGAAAGAAGGGTTTGAGTTTTCCAGTTGTATTCTTCTTCGTCTTCTTCATCCGAATTTGATTGCAGAGGGAGAGATAGAGATAGATGGCTACAGCTGTGCATTGCTGGGCTCTTCCGTCGAAATTCAGTACACAATCTCTCAAAAACCCTTCTTCTGCTCACCATAAACCCACTGCGGCATTCTGTTCCCTAAGCTTCTCTGCCAGCGTCTCCCACAATGTCTTCTCCTCAGGTAATTGAATCCTTCACAAAACCCATCTCTCTCTCTCTCTCTCTCTCTCTCTCTCTCTCTCTCTCTCTCTCTCTCTCTCTCTCTCTGTGTGTGTGCATACATAGATACATACATGTATACACCCCTTGTGTGGAACCTCAAGGGGAGAGGAAGGAAAGAAACAACCGTATATGTGACATTTTTTAACAGGCCCTTTGGATTGAGGATTTGATAAGAAAAGAAAGATTAAAGTTTCTTGCCAAATCACTCATTTGGATAGAGTACTTTGGTTATAAATTGAGAGAAAATTACAAAAATTATTAATTTTGATTGGCTCATTCCCCTTTCTTTATCACACGCTTATTCACAATCCAAAGGGGCTGCAACCACACTCAGTTTCAGGCTCTAGCATCTGAGTGTTTGAATAAATCATTAACCACACTCAGTTTCACATACACACTCAAACAAGTGTGGGGTCCCACACTTGTGAGTATGTGAAATGGGTGTGTTTCGTATCATTCACAGGCTCGTAAATCTTGCTATATCTATACGTATACTAGACGCCCGTGTTCGGGTGCAAATCGAGTGATGCAAAAGATGGGAAGAGGAAAAATCTTGAACTGAGATCAATCTGTAATGAGGATTTTGGTTGTGAATGTAGAAAGAGGGGAGAAACGAATCGGGGTAGCAGTTTTTTTTTCCTTGGAGTTTCTTTAGTTAGTTAAAGGGATAGTTTAGGAAAATAGAATCGTGAGCCGGTTTGATAACTGCCGTTCACAGCAAGGGGGGTGTCTCCTTTATAATAGTCATAGATACTGCCACGTATTTGTATTCAGTGGCACCTTGACAAAAATTACGCATTAACGTATTGGTGTTTTCAATTATGTTGTTTGAGAGACAGAGAGAGAGAGAGAAAGAAGTGTATAGGGTGTTAACTAACCCCAACACGTAATATTCTTATTTATATTATGAGTGATCTCAGTACAAGACTTAATTAGTCAATGTGGGACAAACTAATATAAGCTATTCTAACACTGCCCCTCAAGCTGGAGAATAAATATCAAAAAGTCTCAGCTTGTCACATAAAAACTCTAACCGTGGCTTGAACAATGATTTAGTAGACATATCCACCAACTGAGCACCCGTAGACACATACGGAGTAGCTATCAGACCACTAGTCAACTTCTCACGCACTAGATGACAATCAACTTCAATATGCTTAGTCCTCTCATGAAATACTGGATTGGACGCAATGTGAATAGCTGCTTGATTATCACAATATAGCGGTATAGGTAACTGCACACTGAACCCTATCTCCTCAAGAAATGATCACAACCATACAACCTCACATGTAGTGTGTGTCATTGCTCTATACTCTGCTTCTGCACTAGACCGAGCCACCACTGTTTGCTTCTTACTCTTCCAATTGACAAGATTTCCACCAAGAAAAACACAATATCCAGTAGTGGACCTCCTATCAGACGGTCCTCCTGCCCAATCAGAATCAATGAACGCCTCAACGCGTAAGTGTCCACTGGCTCGATACAGCAAACCCCGTCCTGGATGTAGCGTAAGATACTTCACAATTCTGAGGACATCCTCCCAGTGTGGATGACGAGGAGCGGACATAAACTGACTCACCAAGCTAACTGCAAACAAGATATCCGGTCTTGTAATCGTGAGATAGTTTAACTTACCAACCAACCGGCGATATTGATCAGGATTGTGAAGCAGCTCCCCCTGGTCCACACACAGTTTGACATTGGGATCCATATGCGTCTCAACATGCCTAGTTCCCAACAAACCCGTATCCTCAAGGATATCCAGTACATACTTCCTTTGTGATAAGCTAATACCTTCTTTGGACCGAGCCACTTCAATACCTAAAAAGTACCAAAGTTTCCCCAGATCCTTAGTCTGAAATTGTTGAGAAGAGCTAGAAGAACTACCAATAATAATAGAACCAAAACTAGCAGCAGAAGCAGACTTTCCATCAGACATTTTGTCAAATAAGGGAGCGGCAAATAACCACCAACAGACAAATCAACCAACTATACTATCTAGTAGAAGAAACCAACACCGACTAGCAAATCAACCAACAAATCAACTGTCTTACCAACACATCAACAATCAGCAATAAGCTACTAACCAGTCAAGACCAACCACCAATTAATCTCCTGAATTAATAAGGTAATCTACTAACCAAACTGAACCACAAAAAATCTGTCACTGCTCACATGAAACAAGTACCAACAAGAACCCCACAACTCCCATCACCAAAGGAGTATACTGATAACCGACAACCAACAAGTCCGATACAGAACATCGAATGGAGCAGCAACAGTGTATAATGTTAAACATATGAGTAGGAATTACCACATGAGAGCAGTAGGCTTGGAAAAGAAAGCTTCAGAGATCAAGAACAGCCAGATTGTGACGGCTTTACAATGGGTAAGCCAATCGAGAAACCCACTTCCAGAAATCCACGCTGATAAGGACTTGCAAAGATCAATCACGAACCAGGTAACCAATTCCGAGTGTTTTCGAGAGTTGATTAGGGTAGGATGGAGATTTTCGAGTTCTATAGACTGAAGTTAGGAATTGGGTCAGGGTCGATTTTGGGTTTTTAGGGTTGTAGAGATCTCGTTTTAGGTTTGTGAAGGGTGTATGGCAGTCGTTTTAGGGTTTGAAGGCTGTTGGATGGTTACGGAAGGTTATGGTGATGATAAGTGTCGATTTGGGTCGAATCTGGGTTCGAATCTGGGATGTCGGATGGCTGTTTTTGGGTTTAGAAGGTGGATTGAGGGTTGATTAGTGGTATAGTGGTTGACGAAAGTGGTTATCAAACGTGGTATTGTAGTCGATTTGGTCTAGGGTTTCAGTTTGGGTGACGATGGTAGTGGAATAGGATGGTGGTGGTAGCAGCGTATGGTGGTGGATCATCTATGGTGGAAAGCGCTCTGATACCATGTTGTTTGAGAGACAGAGAGAGAGAGAGAAAGAAGTGTATAGGGTGTTAACTAACCCCAACACGTAATATTCTTATTTATATTATGAGTGATCTCAGTACAAGACTTAATTAGTCAATGTGGGACAAACTAATATAAGCTATTCTATCAAATTACTCTACTTGCAGTATGTTGCCCTAGATCCCGTGTTATGATTCCACATGTTTCTGACACAAGGTTGGGTTTTGTCTTGTATGCAATTTCAATCACAAATGAACTTCGAATCTCAAGTAGAGAACTGTTTGTTGGAAAATTTTGCAGGGTTTTTGTCTATGAGACCTGTTCTGAGGCCGAACCGTCTTTCTATTGTTTGCGAGGCAACTCTGCCAAAGAAGACAGAATCTGCTGTGAAGCGAGCTCGCCAAGCAGAGAAGAGGCGTCTCAGAAACAAGTCGAGGAAATCTGAACTCAGGACAAGGATGAAGAAGGTAGCCTCTTTCTTTTGACAAAATGACATGTATTTTGAGGCTTGCTTTTGCGAAATACTCCCTCCGTCCCATAAATTTTCGCCCCTACAAAACTGCGTGCAATTTCAAGCTTAAAAATAATATACTTATCAAAATAATTTTTTTGGCAATATAGATCTTGTTTAATAGATTTCGACGAGAACTTTTGACAACAACAATAATAATAGAACCCATCAAGTCCCCAAACTTTACGGGACGGAGGGAGTAAGTATTTTAATTCTTGATATTGAGTTTTATTGGGTTATTTTAGCTGTAAAGACGTGTTTAGATTAGGTTTGTTGTTGATTGCATATTGAATTTGCAACATATTAGGTTTATGATTATTTCATTTTGCTAGCAAGTGTTTGTGTTTGTGTGCTTGTGATGTTTTGCATCATGTTATGGTTGATTATTGAGGTTGTAGTTGCTTTTGTTCCCAAATTTTCATAAGGTCACCTGCTGTGATAGAGTAAATGCCAAGTTGTGCTGTTCATATTAAATCTGAAGAATTGAAGTTTTTGAAGTTTCCCTATTTTGTGTTTCAATATGGGATTCGCCAAGGGAAAGGAAAATTAAAGTCCGTCCCCAAACTTTCATAGGGCACTTCCTTTAATTTGAAGTATTGACAAGTTGGGCTGAAGGTTTTTTATGTAATGTTTTGGATATGGAATTTGTCATGGGAATCGAGGGAAAGGAAATGTAAAGGGAAAGAAAGGAAAAGGAAAATCAAATGAGAGAAGTTAATTTCTTGATTTTATTTTGGTTTGCTGAGAATATGACAATAAAATTAATGGGCATCCATTTGGATATCCAAGCTTTTCAGTCCAATGAAAATGATAGGAAATAACTGTATAATTAATTCCATTTCCCTGTCTTTTACTTTTCCTTGACATACCCAAGAATCCCAAATTTAGGTTATTTTACTTTGTACTGATCAAAATGGAAATTCAGACGGTATAGGTTTGGACCATTATTTTGGACATGGTGCTGCTCATTGGAATTATTAGATTTGCATTTTTGCATTTGGGCCACAATCTAGGAAACTATCCTGTCAATGGTTCAATCAAGAGGATTTCTTGCCAAGTTTTTTTTTTGAAACAGGATTTCTAGCTAAGTTACCTTGATATCGGATGCTTAATTCTTCAAATCACTGTATTAATTGGAAAACTACTTAGTTGCACCGTATCTATTTGTTCATAGGTCAACTTCCTGTGTGCCACCATTTGATTCTGAGCTTATACAGCCATTATCTTCATGGAGTCATGTTTGTCATTCTAATCCAGATTTTCTTCCATGACTGCGATTGTCTTTTATTGTATGTTCCTTAGTACTTTACCCATGTTGTTGGCCTTTTCTTGGCATCCTCTGCGAAATCTAGGGTAAGATAATTGCAAACCTGGAATTGTAGAGGGATTATTGACTAGAGTTCTACATGCATGAAAGCTTGCAGTGACCCAGCTTTATCATTGCCATAATAGTCGGTTGGATCTATTTTTCATAGCTTAGAAATGTCTCATTTTCCTTTTTCAGTTATTTTCTTCAAAAATATATGTCATAGTACTTATTATCATCAGCTGGCCTTACTTTTTGGTATTTCATTTTGTGAGTTGATAATTTGGTCTATGTAGGCAGCACATCTAGGTCTGATAGAATAGAAATGTGGTAAGAATATTAATAGTAAGCCAATCTAGATTTGGAAAATAGAAATGCTGGTACTTAAGAATTAGGATATCCACACAGATAACCCCTTTTTGGCAGATTGACTTGTTAAATTATTTGGGGAATGGGTATTTGGTTGGTTTTTCCCTTTATTGTCGCTTCTGTTACAAAGTTGGACTCTGTTTGTTCTAGATAGTTTAGTGAACCTGCAACTCTTTTCTTTTCCAACTAGGCATTGTCCTTGGAAGAGTGTGTGAGTGTGTTGTCGGGTTTTGCGATCCCTATGTGCATGAGGTGGCTCATGCGGAAAAAAAGAAATCATAGGCATTCGGACGGCTTGGGTAGTCTTTTGTATAGGCTCAAAAGTTCCCTTGTTAGTATAGCTGGGAGTCGAAGAATAGAGCGATCCCTTCCTTGAGCAATACTCGAATGATTGATCTTTCTGGAAGTTAGTAGTGTCTTTTCATTTGTGGCTCTCTTTTGTATTTGGGAGGTATTCCCTTAATGCCTTCTTTTATAAAATTGTTTGCTTATTGAGTAATTTCAGATTTTGCATTTGGAATTTGTGAAGAAGCTAATTTTTTACCGTTGGCTGGAAATTTAATTTGTTGGTAATCCCCATCAATTTACTAGTATAGTAAACCTGTGTCATGGAATCAAGTCATCCATTCAATTCTATGATGAGTGGATGTTCAGGTTGTGCTGAAGCCGACCATAAGTGTTGGCATACTGCTAATCATATACTATTACCTAGAAGCACGTCTTCAAATTTTGCTTCTTGTTTACTGGTGCAATTAGTGGACATTTTGCCTAGTTACCTTGATAATCGGAAACTTAATTGGAACTTATTTCTGCACTGTCCACCATTGTCCCCATGTCAACTGGCAACATTTGTTGGTTAGGCAATGGGGCTTTCATTTGCTAGGAGTCTATAAACATGTTGTTTTAAGCTCGATTTGCGGACGAGAGTGTTCTAAAAGTTGGCTGACTAGTCCCCACCTAGATTTGGGTCCAACGCCTAGATTTGGTGGCTTACTATTCGGCGCCTAGTCCCCGCCTAGCCGCTAGGCGATCCTCGTCCGCTCAACTAGCGCCTAGCAATTTTTATAACATTGGCGGACGGAGTGGTTTTTTTCTCTTTTGGACATTTCTTGGTAGTTAACCGTTGTTGAAATTTTTTTGGGGACCGATCTGATAGTTTTGGCAAGATAATTGCTAAACTGAAATTGTTGGGTGATTATTTGCAATAAAGGTGCTAAATGCGAGAAAAATTGCTGTGATGCAGCTTAGTTTAGGCATATTATTGGTCAACCTGAATTTTACTTCATAGCTTGGAGAGATCTCGATTTCTCTTTTCTGTTTCCCACAGATAGGTGGGAAGCACATTGGATAAAAATAGCAGCAGGAATTGTTATATGGTAGGAGTCATAGTTATACTTTTACTGCTACAGTTTAGGCAACAGAAAATGTTGGTAGAAGAGAGAAAAATATCGACGGACATGACCTTTTTATGTTCATATTTGAATTGGAAGGTGACTTATATCTGAATCATGTATAGAATCGAGTTATCGTGAGTCGAAGGCTGAAAGTAGGAAGAGACGGGGTGGAAAATTATGAAAGGTTTATGTCCTCAGAGCCCTGAACCAATAAAAGACCGAACATGGGTGAATTTATATCTTGATTTCTTATAGCGATTCCAGAGTTGTTTCACTTGTTGCAAACAGTGAGAATTTATCCTCGTGGATATGAATCGTGATGCTTTCAATCTGTATATCGTGTTCTTATCTTCCAGTAATTAAGTGGTATAGATTAGAATTTTTGAAAGAAAGGCGTCATGTTTCTCGGGTTTGATTCTCTTTGCCTTTATTCTAACCAGTAAGAAAGGATATCCATAGTGGAATGGCATACAAACTGAACTGTGTGATCATACTTTCGCGGTCTTTTTCCAGGTTTTGGAAGCACTGGATCTGCTGAGGAGGAAAAAAGACGCACAACAGGAAGAAGTACTTTCAATTGAGAAGATGATTTCAGAGGCTTATAAAGCTATTGATAAGGCGGTGAGTGCCGGAGTCTTGCACAGGAACACCGGAGCAAATAGGAAGTCTAGGCTTGCTAGGAGAAAGAAAGCGATCGAAATTCACCACGGTTGGTATACTCCTGCTCCGGCTGACACTGTTTAATTGGACATTTCCCATGCTGTATGTAGAATGGAGCACTTGTTTCCTTTTTCCTGCTATGATTATCATATTTTTGTCACAGCTGTGTTGTATATTTTCCTGCAGATGCAATACTAATCCCCTATTTTTTGTCTAGATTAGTTACCAGATTGAGGTATCTCAGTGAATCCTAAGGTTTTCCCAATGGCATAATCAAAAGTAAAAAGTTTACAAAGTTAGCAATATTAGCATCGAAAATGGCTTAGAGCATCATTATCAGTCTACCCAAAAATTTTACCAAATTTAACTTCAAAAACACCTTTTATAAATTAGCAAGTCACTTTATAAAAAAACTCACAAAATCAGACTATCTATTTTAACTTTACTATATTAAACTATTCCCCTCAAATCTATATATAAAAAAAAATGGTTAGCCACGTGTAATGAAGTAGTACTAAAGTTGTGCAGTGAAGTAGTTTTTGGTGCAGCGAAGTAGTACTAAAGTGGTACCTTTAGCCATTAACATATTCTCCCCCACACACACAATTAGCCACGTGTAATGGACCCCCCCTCTCCTGTTCCTCTCTCTCTCTCTCTCTCTCTCTCTCTCTCTTCTGGACTCATCAGAAGCCTCACCAAAAAGCAACCGATAAAAACAATAAAAAAAAAACAAGAAGTGCGTGAACAGTAAGTTAACAAAGGTAATGTGTTACTGTAGCTTTGCTACAAGTTTAACAAATTTGCAAAATATTTGTTGTTAAGCTTGATTTTGGGGGGTTGTGTTGCATTTCATTCGTCAAATTTAACTTTCAAGGGATTTGTAAAGCCTGATGATGATGCTCTTATAATGAAAAATGACCAAACTTAGCAACCTATTAACTAATAACCAGATTTTAGCCTTTCAATAAACAAAGTTGGCAATATTTATCTCAATAATCGAAAGTAGTAGGTCCTATTCACAAAAGTTACCCCAGATTCAGGTATCTCAGTGAATCCTAAGGTTTTCCCAATGGCATAATCAAAAGTAAAAAGTTTACGAAGTTAGCAATATTAGCATAAAAAATGGCTATAATGAAAAATAACCAAACTAAGCAACCTCTTAACTAATAACCAGATTTTAGCCTTTCAATAAACAAAGTTGGCAATATTTATCTAAATAATCGAAAGTGGTAGGTCCTATTCACAAAAGTTACCCCATATTTTTTTTTGTTTGAAACTCACTCTCCATAAAACAAATGTTTAAGTGAAACTGACTCTCCACTTTGGCAAGTGGCTGTGCATTTAATAATGATGGTCACCTTATAGATATTAACAAATGTTCTTCCCTTTTACTCATTTTACTAGAATGTTATCCAATGTAAACTATTAGATTGAGAAGATAAAAACCGACTGTTGGATTTGAATTTTTGCCAACGCATTTTGATTATGCCATTGTGAACATCAATATTGCTAAGCTTAACAACCCCTTGAATGAATAACCAAAAAGTTGATGTAGTAAATTTTGGTTTTCTAAGTTTTGTTATGCCATTGGGATACCCTAAGAGCATGACAAGCTCAAAGAACCCTTTATACTTTCCCTTTCCTTTCCTTTTCTATTATTCAAGCATATTGAGAATATAAATAATAAAGTTGTCACTCTCCCTAAAAGCTTAAGTTTTTAGATGTGTTGGTGGTTAACAATCTAATATGGTATCAGATTAGGTAATAGAATCTGTGTTCAATAATAATTAATAATTAATTTTTAGTGAGTCAGGCTATACATGATGGGGCGTGTTGAGAATATAAATAATTAAGGGTTTTTCTATTGTCAGCCCACTAAGCTGACAATAAGCCAACAAGAAAACAAAAAAAAACACAAGTTCCAATATACTTTTTTCACTTTTCTATACACTTTCACACATTCCTATACACTTTTTACACATCTCAATACACTTTTTAACCCTTATTGTCAGCCCAATGGGCTGATTTTAGAATTTTCCTTTACTAAATTCGGTACCCTACAATTTTTGATCTGGCTCAAATTCCGGTCAATGTCGGACTAACTTTAGATTTATTTTTATTTTCATCACCGGTCAGTACTCTTTTTTTTTTTTTTCTCCTTTTCAAAAAACGTACTATATACATTATGTTAACTAGCGATAATCCGAAACAATACCCGGCATTTCACCGGTACCTATACGTACGATACCAGTAGGAAAATCGGTACTCTAACTGGTACGGTATTCAAAATCTTGGTCCAAGTGTCCTTTGGACACAACCAAGAAAAAATAACCACATTATATTAGCACTAGCATGAAATCATAGATTTAATCTTCCAGCTGTAGTTCTTGGAACCATTCTAGTTGGTGTAGTAACTAGTAATGACTATGGGTGAAAATAAAACTGGGAAACTAAACCGACCGAAAAAAACGATTGGAAAAATTGGGGATCTGTCGATCTAGGTTCGGTACCGATCGTTTCGCTTTTTGAAAGCAAAATGCAAAGCAAACTGAACCGAACCGATTTCACCTGTACTAATGACATATTTTTATGCTATCATCATCATAGATGTAATCTTGTAATGGAAATCAGAGCACAGGCAACAACGTTGAGTCGTTGACAGTTAACGCACAATGCATGCTTTTACTGATGCATAATGCCATAATGCATTGGAGTCAAACTCTTCACACCCATTTTTCAAACACTCCCACATCAATTTATCTCAACTCAGCTGCTTTCCCACTTGGTCTCTTTCCCATATAGGAAAAATTATTCATTGCCCCCCCAAGGCTCTTTGCTTCGCCAGACATTTTTGTGGGCTCAAGACTAATTGTTTAAATCTCGTAGTAATTATGGTAAAGAGAGGCTCGGGCACAGACACGTGCCCAGAATAATCTCTCTATGGTGGGGTAGTCACTTTATTTGGCTCCCCTTTTATTTTTATAGAATATATAGTATATTCGGAATCGAAACGCAGGTCCAAATTTGCATGGCATATCAATTATCAAATAGACATTACACACTGCAGTTGTTGGCAAACCTCACAATGCTTGAAGAATACCAAACTAATAGTAAAGGATTTTATTTTTCCAAAAAAAAAAAAAAAACAGGGGCCTTTTATCTGTATTTGAATTATGGTGAATTTCGTTTCCCCTTAAGATTTTTGTTTTGTTTTTCTTTTTTTATAATTGCGATCTTGGGAGAACACTCATTGAGTGCTTTCGGGACCCACTTTAATGATTGGAGATATTCATTTTCTAGAGCTCATAAAAGATCATGTTAATTGAATATTCATCAACAAATGATCACAAGACATTTATTTTGGAATAAAAGTTTTGATTCGGTGTGTCATTTTATATTTTTCCAATTATATGTGGTACAAAATCATATTAATATTAATCTAAAGCCGATCAACGTTAGTTCTTAACGTGGTTTTAATGTTCTTGATAACTGTTAAAGTAAATTTTCATCATCGAAATAGATCAAATTCATAATGTTGTTGGTTTAATGTTCACGTTTTTTATAATTTTTATTAGAGTTAAACATACTCGTAATATCAGTCACTCGTGGTAGGACTTTAGTTTCGATCGAAAAACAAGTGGTAATAATGGTGTTCGGTTTCACATTAGATAAGTTGACTGATGACCTCTTCTACTGACGTGCCACGTGTGGTGTGAAAACCCCGTCTGAATTATTGCATTCATCAATTAGTCAGCTTACCCATGTTTTGTTTAGACACTGAAAAATCATCTCATGAGTTTCTTGAGTAGTACTCTGTGCAACAATGACAGTTTCCGTTTTTAGTATCCGTGACTTTTAACACTGGAAACACTTCAATTTCTTATTAACTACGGTAAAAGTGTTTTTAGAATAATCGGTTTTTCAAAAAAATTATCTGAAGTATTATGGAAGAATAACTTGTCTTCGTTTTTGAAAAAAAATATTTTTTGTTAGTAGAACACCCACTAAAAGTATGATTTCTCCTTGATTAAAGTACTCATAGTCAAACCAAAACGACTTTTAGTACTTTTATGCAAAAAAAGACTTTTACTAATGGGAGCTAAAAACAGGAAACTTAGGCCTTGTTCGTTTTGGGTTTCAAGATCCGGTTTTTTCAATTATTATCTAATCATTACTCCTATTTTTAAATAGGGTAAATTTCACCTACCTCCCCTGAGGTTTCTGACAATTACAGGGACCTCCCCTAAGGTTTCTGAAATTCCACTGACCTCCCCTACTTTTGAAAATAAATGTCACATACCTCCCCTCCGTTAACTTCCGTTAGAAAAGCTAACGGAAAACACTGATGTCAGCGCCACCTCACTCTCCTCTTTTTATTTTAAATCTTAAAATGTTTATAACTTTTGTTTTATATATTCACTTTTTATGAAATTTATATATTTAAAATCTACTCGAAAAGATCTATAAAATGAGATCCATATTCAATGTGAAATTATGAAAAAATAAAATCTTATTTTTTCAATGTGAATTTTAATTATAATGTTACATAATTTAAATTATTTTCAATGTGTAAGTCAAAATTTTACGCAAAAATTGTAATATCTCTGTTCCAAATTGTTTGCCCCTTTTGGGAATGCATGCATTTTACACGCAAAAAATAATGCACAAGCATTAATTTTTTTCAACAAACTTTATACCAATTTAAAGATCTTATTGAGAAAAAAAATTGGTGTAATTTTTTTTCAAAAAAAGTTCTCATAGACACGTTATTTTTTTAGTGTAAAATGCACGCACTCCCAAAAGGGGGGCAAACAATTTGGAACAGAGGGAGTACGAAACATCATAAAATCTTCTTGTTTAACAATTTTGTTTTTTCCAAATATATTTTTAATTAAATGAACATGGTAAATTTGTAAGTCCATTTTTCTATTTAATGGTGACTTTGTCCCAATAAAATTTTAAATTTTCAATGCAAATTTTAATTATATTGTCTTTTTTTTTTTTTGCCATTCGATATTCATTAATAGAGTTAGCTGTTAGATGTTAGTAAACTACAAGGGTTGACCTCCTCTCCATAGGAGTCGAGCTCAGAACCTTACAAAAAAAGTTGTAAGAATTTTGAGGTTTAAAGTTTTGAGTTAAACATTGAAAAAATTAAATTATGTACCATGATAATTCACATTGAAAATTAAGATTTTATTTTTTCATAATTTCACATTGAATATGGATCTCATTTTATAGATCTTTTTGAGTAGATTTTAAATATATAAATTTCATAAAAAGTGAATATATAAAACAAAAGTTATAAACATTTTAAGATTTAAAATAAAAAGAGGAGAGTGAGGTGGCGCTGACATCAGCGTTTTCCATTAGCTTTTCTAACGGAAGTTAACGGAGGGGAGGTATGTGACATTTATTTTCAAAAGTAGGGGAGGTCAGTGGAATTTCAGAAACCTTAGGGGAGGTCCCTGTAATTGTCAGAAACTTCAGGGGAGGTAGGTGAAATTTACCCTTTTAAATATTATTCTCATTTTTCTATCTATCTCTCTTTAACCATTAATCCCTATTTTTTAATTATTATCCCTATTTTTTCCTCCAATCATTACCAAAAACCAAAACCTAAAATCCAAACCAAACACAACCTTAACCCCCACATAAATCAGGATAAGATGCGTTTGGTATTGTTTTTTATGACTCAGGTGTTTGGGTTAGTTTACGTGTACCTTGACTAATTCTGAAAGCTCAAATCTACCATCCACTTGAGAGGAACCTAATTAAAGCAAGAACAAAAGCTCTTTATGAATTGGCCCTAAAAAAGTTAATTACGCGTGAGAAGTTTCGAACATAAGATCTTAGAAGGAAAGAAACCCGTAATTTCATTTACTAACAAAGATGGTTCAAAACCTATTATATATGTGATCATTTTTCGTGGATGAATCAAGATCCTCTCTAATATGATTCTTGGTTTTATAAAAATGAGATTCATGATGATCTCACTTGACAATTTAAGATGTTCATTTCGTATGTATAATGTTTATCATTTATACAAAAAAATAAGATTAATTGAATGTCAGTAATCATAAATTGAAGCATATTGGTCCAACATGACCATCGAATTCTTCTTATCTCCTAACAAATGTATTAAGGTGCATACTAATTCCAATTAATTTAATTTTTCACACAAATGATGAACACATTAAGACCTGTAAATAAACGGCATGAAATGATAAATGAGTCCCCCGTGCATTCTATTCCACCGTCACATTTGATTGTCGGATTATTTTTAAAAATAATTGAATATGATTATAGTAAGGATAGGGATAAAGAAAACAATGGGGTCATATTGAGTAATATATGAGATTATATGAATACTGATATTTGTTAATATTGTGTTTGGTTAGAGTGAGATAAATATTGGATAAAAAAATATAGAGAGTAGTACTTTTTACTGATGGATTACGGGGGAAATAATCCAAGAAAACGAAACTAAATATTTTTCCACAATCATTGATTATTTCCCACAAATTAAGGGTCCATTAGGGAGCCTATTATTTTTTACGTTTTGGATTGTGAATCATAAATTTTTAGATTATAGAATAAATCATTAATCTGTAGAATGTATAAGAAATGTTTGTAGAATAAATTTTGCAACATAGTAGAGTTTAGGACTAATCATCATTTAGGCCAAGATTTTTGCTTTAATTTAATCATATGTCTTCTTCGTTTGATAAAATCAAGTGTTAGATTTTATCAAATTTAAATTTTATCATTTGAGAAACTTGGCCTAACTAATGTACTAAATTTACATGTAGCATTTTTTCGGTGGATGAGTGCATTCATTTATTGTATCAAGCATTGATGTGTTAATGACATGTGTACTTTTATTATAATAAATTTTTAGTTTTCTATTGCTTCTATGGAGAATATATAATAGTTAGAGCCTTGCCATTGGTACACCATTTGTTGCACATTGGCCTGATTTGGCTAAATTGAAAAAATTGATTTTTTGGTTTTTTTGGTTGTGCTTATTCAAAACAAAACAAAAAATTTGCAATTGTAGTTTTGTGTCAAGATTTTGTAGTTTCTGAATTTCTCTCGTCGAGATGAATCCAAAGAGTATAAAATTGTGGTCAAAAGTAATAGTTTTTTTAATAAAGTCAAAAATAAACCAAAATAAACCTGTTCTTGGATTATTTTTCGTCTTTATTCACAAAACTTTAAGTTTTGCTAACAATTTTATACTTTTTAGATTCCTCTCGTCAAGACAAGCCAAGAAACCACAAAAAATTGACCGGAAACTAATAAATGCAAAAAAAATTAGAATAAGAACAAAACAAAAAAAATCGATAAACCAATTTATCCAAATCAGTCCTTAAATGCAAATCGCAATGTATGGGGTCAATTTTGAGATTTCACACAAATAATCGGAGCTGTTTAGCTTATTCAAAAAATATTTTTAAGGACCCCAGTAAAAAAAAATAAGTCGGCTGGAAATCAATAAAAGCTGATTGATTCTTCCCTTGACTTTATGTCAAAAAATTGAGCAAAAAACTAATCAAAGTCTCTAACGATATCTAATCGAGCTGATTTTTTACAATAATTCTTTAAAAATATTCTAAATAAATTGAAAGATTTCGATTATTTGTATTAGGTGTACAAATAGTGTACCCATAGTTTTATGGGCACTTAAATAATAATCCTTTTACTCACTTGAAATTAGAAAATCATCCTAAGTCTTTTTAGGAGTTATGTTTCCATCCCGAGATTCAAATCAATCCTAAAATGTCCTTTATATATATAATTATAGAATCTATAACATATTAGGGGATTGAGGACTAAATTAAAAGTTGCATATAGAAGGCGGTAGGAAGTGGACCAATTTCAAAATTAGGAGGTCCTCGACTGCAATTACGGGATTGGGATAAATCCTTCTCACATTATCTTCTGATAAAAAGAAAAAGAAAAAGAGAGAAGATAAATCCTTATTCCACAAATCTTGCCAGCAGACTCTTCCTCTTCCTTTAAAAATCTAGACTCAAAAGAGATTTCAATAACGCCATTTTTAGTCCAAAGTCATCGTCCATCAACGTCTCAATTCTTCACCCAGGTTTGGGATAAATTCAATCCAACGGCGCCGTCGATAGTCCTCTTTCCTGGTGAAAAAGTAGTCATCAAGAGTCCTCGTCGTTGTCAGACCTCCGGCGTCCCAAATCTTCCATTCCCGTTGCCGAAAATCCCAACTCGACTCATTGGGTTCAGAGACTTCTATCGTCCAACAACGGATTCACTAACAACTGCGACCATCATACCATCAGCTTTCTCATTGACAATCACACCTTCAATTTTATCACCTGATCTTTTAGATTTTGCTACATTTTTCTTAGAATTACACATGGATTTTGTTTAGTTCAATTCATGGTATAAGTGGTTGGATCTGAAAAATTCATTGGGGTAAATTTTATCATAAGTGTTTCACATAATATACACCATTTTCCGATTTTTTTTTCCTTCACAGTGTTGTGGGTTAATGTTAATGTTCTTTGACTGTATTTACCATGATTTCTGGTGGGTATGTTTGTAGGTGGTGAATATTGGTAACTAATTTACCATGATTTCTGGATAATCAGTGTTACGATAGATCCTAGAGTAAATCAATTTACAAGTATTTACCGTGATTTTTTGCACAGGTTTTTTTTACCATGTTTTATTGCATTTTTTTTATATTAGAATATAAAACCATTTAAAGTTAATGTTCTTTGACTGTATTTACCATGATTTCTGATGGGTATGTTTGTAGATGGTGAATATTGGTAACTAATTTACCATGATTTCTGGAAAATCAGTGGTACGATAGATCCTAGAGTAAATCAATTTGCAAGTATTTACCATGATTTTTTGCACAAGTTTTTTTTACCATGTTTTGCTGCATTTTTTTTACAAGTATTTCGTCTGTGTTTACCATATTTTTGTTATATTGTTTTTTTACCATAATAAATGAAATTTTTTCTTACATGGTATTCAATAAAACAAGTACCATGGTAAAAATAGGAAGTGCGAGTTGCATAAATTGTTACCATAGTAGTCTGATTTTACCATTTTTGTATACGTTATGATTTTTTTGTACCATGATCATTGCTACAAGTTCTTAAAAAGTTTTTACCATTATCCGATATAACAAACCATATAAACTACTGTATTATACATATGGTTTATATATTTACCATGGTAATCCGACTTGCAAAAGTTTTTACCGTACTTTATGAATTTTTTTATCATGACCATTGTAACATGTTCTTTATGATATATACATAGGGATTATTTGTTGTGCCCACACCAACTTCACCGAAACCTAGCAATGCCCAAACAAACACCTCAGTTTGGAAACTGATGAATATGATACGAAATGGAAAGCTGTGACTTTTGATTTTAGAATGAAAAGATATATATCATTCAAGATAATCCCCCCACCTTCCTCTGAAATATTGGATAACTATCATCCCGACCACTTTGCATTCCCCCATTGATTTCAAAATTCCTATAATTTCGGAAAACCAGAGCACTATATTTGGGAATAATATCATCTCACTCATTTTGTATCCATTTTCTATATTCCATGACTTTAGGAAATTCGATCATCTACCATTTAAAAAAAAAAACCCCTTGATTTTAGGTAACAATATCATGCTTGAATTTTAGGGAATCTGTTGCCTCCACCAACCTTGATTTTAGGTAACAATCCCTACAAATATGCAACAGATTATTTCGGCAATCAATGCCACCTTATGTCTCAATTTAAGATAGGCAATGTGGAGATAAATTACGGATTCGAAATTGAGATAAATTAGGGATCAGAATTGGTAACTTATATATATTAAGGGTAACAATGGTAAATCCCATCTAAAGAGGATGGAAACATAATTCCATAAAATGAGCAGGATGAAAATGTACGTGAGTTCCAAAAATTGGATGATTATTTAATTACCTCTAGTTTTATTGATACCGGTCACAGGAAATATCCCCTTATGTGCTTTACAGTACCCGTACGTAGTAGACCCCAATACGACCAGCTTAAACCTGCCACCTCATCGACCGGTTCCGCATTTTAGATTTCCGCATCCTGGCCCCATATCTCGATAGCGTACACGTGTCGTGATCTGTAGGGTGTTGTCGGTGCGATCGGTTCAAGAGGTGGGTTTCACGCTAGCTACACGGCTACCCGACAAACGCGGCGATGAGGCGGAAAAAAAAAAATCCCAAATATGCCGCCGTCAGCATCTTTTTTTTGGTCGCCGTTTATGGGAACTCGTGACGGTAAAGGCGGAAAGTTATCCACTACTACTCTGTTCCAACGCAAATCCACTGCGCCAATCCACTGCATACGTTTTCAAGGGGCTATTCCACTGAGCTTTTGGCTTTTAGGTTTTTTTTTTTTTAATCACGTATAAGAGGAGAATAACGGCCTTGTTTGGTTTGGTTTCTAAAAACCGATTTTCTCAATTATTATTCAATTATTACCCCTATTTTTAATTTCTATTTTTATTTTTCTCTCTATCTCTCACCAATCATTAATACCTATTTTTTAATTATTATACCTATTTCTCCCTCTAATCATTACAAAAACCAAAACTCAAAACCCAAACCAAACACAACCAACATGTTTTTGTAAAGGGAATTTGGAATCTTGTGGTGCATGATTTGAGCAGTTGATCAAGAAATTAATGATGCTGATGTATCTCGGCACTCATATGAACTGATCCATTTATTACTAATATGAAATCCGAGTTGTTGATTACAGAGATCAATGTCTTGTCTGCTGTAGACTTATCACAACAGAATCCTCAATTCCCTTGTAAAGCGTGAATAATTTATAAGTCGATTAATCCATCGAGTGAAAACGGGATATGATTTAACACTTTTTTTGTTTCTTCACAAAAAGTAATTCCATTTTTATAAAATACATCAAAGGATTTTAATGCTAGAAATAAAATCATTCAGACACAACTCCAAAGTACAATCTCTCACCCATGTAGGTCCGCATATTAAATATGCGTATGGAACCTATGTGTATATAAGAGTTATGTTTGAGATTGTGTCGGGATAAATATGTTTTTACTATCTTTATTTTAATTACTTTTGACTTTTGGCATGCCTATTATTCTCGACGAGCTATTATCGACGACCAGTAACAAACAATTAAACAGACCCAAAAAGAGACTGAAATCAACAATGCTTTGGGTACATCAAATTTACACCTCACATTGACACCAAGGTGATGTGACAGATGAGGAGAAGCCCATCATTTCAGGTAGGCCACACATTGAGCTTCCCCTCATCTACCACATCATCTTATTTTATTGTGCACGGGAGGTGCAAATTTTATGTGCCCATATCATTTTCCAAACTGAAATAGACGAGCACCGTCCAGATCCTTTCAATTTTCTCTCTCTGGATGGTGATTGCGTTGACGGTGGGGCGTAATGAAGAACCAGTCGTACAGTTTTTACATTACGGTTGCGTACAACGCCGCCGATGTCGTACCCATGTCCGCTGGCTGACAGCCACCACCTAGCCACGTGACACCTCAGCCCACTTCGGTGTACTAGTAATAATTTTGGTTTTGCCACCACTAATTAATGTTTGCTTGCTTTAGAGATTTTTAACGTAGGGGACGCCGGCCCAATTAATTAGTACAGTCAAACTTTGTTGACTGAGCCGAATATTAATCCCCCACATTATTATGTGTTGTCCATTTTCTATGCACACACGCACACGCTTGTAACAGTGGCCCACACGCTCCTTTCCCCCTTCGTTGTCTCTCTAGAAAAAACAAGGAGTACTTTTTTAAGTTTTGGACTACTACTGTACTTTTTATTATTCAATTTTCATTTCACTTTTTGGCTAAATAAATTACTTGGCTTATTAATTCATCTCCACAAGAGGAATTATAAAATTAAAAAATCTTGATCCAACTTAATTTTTTTAACAAAATAATATTTTTTTTCGATCAACAAAAAACCTTAATTTTTTTTAAATATAGGTAGAAATTCTATCTTTTTGACTATTTTTTTTAATTATTCAAACAAATTTGAGTTTGTATCAAAAAAATTTACTTTTCTGATTCTCTCATTGAAAAAACTAATAATTCACAGTAGTCTAACACAAAAGTAAAAAATGCAAATTTTTTTTAAAATAAAGACAAAAAAAACGAATAGCTTATTTAGTCAAAACACTCGTACTCTTTTTGGCTCATCAATCATCACGATGTGTACTAACCAAATATTAAATTTTTTTATATAAAAAAAAGATCGACATTAAAACTTGTATAACTAGAAAATCTAAAAAATTAAAAAAAAACTGATATTAAAACTAGTCACCAAAATATTCCCACCATCTCTAAGGGTATTTATCGAATAAATTGATTTTTCATAATTTTTTTTCTTCTGTAATGTGTTGTTAGAAAACGACTTGTCGTGATTTTTAGTAAAAATTGTTTTAGTTAGTGGAACGCCGTGACATCCAAGTGTCAATTCTTCGTTTAAAAACACCTTATTTTCATGGCAACGTGGAGACTCGAGATTGGCCCCGAAAAAACTCCCCAATACTACAAGCACTAAATACAGCCCCCCGCCCACGGGAGAGGGAGCCAAATTAACCATCTGACCATCTCTAAATTGCACGCTCCATTAAATAGAGCGTCTGGAATTAGCAAAAATCCCCACCACCCACCCCTCTATATAACCCCCAGCATCCCCACCCCTTCCCTCATCACATCAACCGGAACAAAATCGGTTCTTTTTGCCCTTTCCCAGAACATTTATTAATGGCACCGCGAGACAAAACCGCCGCCGCCAACGCCGACGCAAACGGCGGCGTGTCGAGCAACAAGGAGATCCGTTACCGGGGCGTCAGGAAGAGACCCTGGGGCAGGTACGCCGCCGAGATCCGTGATCCGGGCAAGAAGAGCCGCGTCTGGCTAGGCACGTTTGATACGGCGGAGGAGGCGGCGCGTGCCTACGACACGGCGGCGAGGGAGTTTCGTGGTAGCAAGGCGAAGACTAATTTCCCTACCCCTCACGAACTCATCTCGTCGGTTACTAACAACAACAACGACGCCGTTGGTAATATTAACGGCGTTAATAACTACGTCAAAACGGCTAACCGGAGCCCTAGCCAGAGCAGCACGGTCGAGTCCTCCAGCTACGCGCCGCCGCCGCCTCCGCAGACATTTACGGCTATCCCCATCGGCCCTTCGTCGCTCGATCTCAACCTGGCGTACCTCGGCGGCGGCGGCGGAGTCGGATTCCCCGGATTTATCCCTACGGCGAGGCCTCTGTTCTTCTTCGACAAGCTTTCACGCTCCGAAGCCTTGAATAACCATCTTAACATGTACAGATTCGATCGGAAGGTTTCAGATTTGCGATTCCCCATCGCTGCCGGGGTCCACAGCGACTCCGACTCTTCCTCCGTCGTAGATAACATTAACAATGACTCTTTTTCGCCGTCGAGCAAACTGGTGGATCTCGACCTTAACCTTCCACCTCCGCCTGAGATGGCCTGATCTATCGATTTTGTTTTTCGCCAAATAACTTGATCCATTATCCGTTTTTACTAGTATTTTTGTCATATTCCGAATTGTAACAAAATGAAAAGAAGTATTTAGTTCTAGAGAGAGAGAGAGAGAGAGAGAGAGAGAGAGAGAGAGAGAAGGCAGCCTGACAGTCGAATCGATGTGCTGATGATATATATTAGTCTGTATATATACTTTAACCGACATCTCGTCCTGAATTTTGCTTAAGATGTTGGTGATCACTTGCTAAGGCCTAGCTAGATCTTTGTTTTCTGTTTTTGCGATATTCAATTTCATGAAACTGAATCGGTTAAATCGTTTCTACGTTCTTTTTCTGTTTGATCATTCGTATTTGTAAAAATATTTGGAAACGGAGTAGGTTTAATCTTTTCCTTCCAATCGGTTTGGTTGGGTTCGAGTTTGTGTCTGATCAAGGAACGAGTTTTCAGTGCCGACCAGGTACCACGTGATATTTGGGTGCTTCTATCCGTTTATTTTAGTTTTGAACAATCAGGATTATGGGAATCCGACTGTTTATTTTGATTTTGGACGGTCTGGATTATGGAGACTGAAGAGGAAAACAAGAGAGAGGAGAGGGAGAGTGGGTTGCGATCTAGGCCGTCCCATATATTTTTTGGACGGGTTCAATGTAGCGTTCGGGGAGCGCCGTATCCCAAAAAAAATTAGGCCGTCCCATATGTTTTTTAGACGGCTAGAATGTAGCGTTCGGGTAGCCTCGTATCCCAAAAGAATCGGTTCGGATCAGTTCGGTCCGAGTTCGTATCTGTTCATGTGAGACTTACATTTTCTGCTTGTTCACCTGGTTTTTCTTTTTCAATAAAACAGTAATCAGATTTTTATTAGGTGTCAAGTTTGTAGACCCTCAGTTCAGTTGGGACTCTCCGGCATCTTTCAGTCGGTGTCGTTTTGCTTCTTTTTTTGGGCATGGTGTGCGCAGTGCGCATGGGTGGGGGGGGGGTAAGATAGCGTGGTGGGGGCCAGACGGGGGTACGGACACCGCATAGTTAGGGGTGGGTTTGATGATGAGAGAAGCCTCTTTTCCTTCCAATCGGTTTGGTTGGGTTCGAGTTTGTGTCTGATCAAGGAACGAGTTTTCAGTGCCGACCAGGTACCACGTGATATTTGGGTGCTTCTATCCGTTTATTTTAGTTTTGAACAATCAGGATTATGGGAATCCGACTGTTTATTTTGATTTTGGACGGTCTGGATTATGGAGACTGAAGAGGAAAACAAGAGAGAGGAGAGGGAGAGTGGGTTGCGATCTAGGCCGTCCCATATATTTTTTGGACGGGTTCAATGTAGCGTTCGGGGAGCGCCGTATCCCAAAAAAAATTAGGCCGTCCCATATGTTTTTTAGACGGCTAGAATGTAGCGTTCGGGTAGCCTCGTATCCCAAAAGAATCGGTTCGGATCAGTTCGGTCCGAGTTCGTATCTGTTCATGTGAGACTTACATTTTCTGCTTGTTCACCTGGTTTTTCTTTTTCAATAAAACAGTAATCAGATTTTTATTAGGTGTCAAGTTTGTAGACCCTCAGTTCAGTTGGGACTCTCCGGCATCTTTCAGTCGGTGTCGTTTTGCTTCTTTTTTTGGGCATGGTGTGCGCAGTGCGCATGGGTGGGGGGGGGGTAAGATAGCGTGGTGGGGGCCAGACGGGGGTACGGACACCGCATAGTTAGGGGTGGGTTTGATGATGAGAGAAGCCACCATTACTGTCGGATCAAAGGACACCCTCGAGTTAATCAAAAAAAAAAGGACACCCTCGAGATTCGGGTTTAAGCTGTTGTTTGTTTGGGCTTTCTGACGCACGAATCTCGATGGCTTCCCCATCTGACGCCTCAAACGTGTGCTTTCTACGTACTTAACTTCAGTCGGCTCATTAATATAAGTGGTGTTTTGGATAAAATTAAATAATTACAGAATTTTGATACAGAAAAATGTGCAAGTACTCCTGTCTCTTACGGATGATTGAATTCGTTCATGTTTTTTGAAATAATCTGTACTTGTACCCTGTAAAAAACCAACTCAATCGAGTATAGTTTAATGATTCATCGGTTTTTCCAATTAAGGTTAATGTTTTATCTGTTTATCTAGTTTTTGAACTGATAGAGCCTATACCCGTGTAGGATTGAGCTGATATTTGATGAAACACTTGTAAATATTATTTTTAATAACATGAACGTCACCCATTATCCGTTAGTTCACGAAATTTGTCCATTTTGAATTATTTTTCTTTTTACTTAACTTTTTAAAGATCTTAACCAAAATTTTCATTTTAAAAATTCCTTTCATCAAGATAAACAAATAATCTTAAATTAAAAAAAAAATTACGTGAAACTAACAAGCAAAAGGAAATTCTTTTATACTCCCTCCGTTCCATTCCATTGGTCCCCTACGAAACTACGTGCAATTTTCAAACTAAAAAATAATGTATTTATGAACATAATTTGTTCATCAATATGGATCTTGTTTGATAGATTTCATTGTGAACTTTTAAACGGTGCGGAAAAAATCCAAAAATTATTTTATAGATGCGTTATTTTTTAGTTTGAAAATTGCACGTAGTTTCGTAGGGGACCAATATTATGGAACGGAGGGAGTAAATCATAATGACAAAAATATGAATACGCCTCAATTATTTAATCAAACCACCCTTTAGAGGATAGTAATTTTTTTTATTTATTTATTTTGACTGACTTTATAGGGTATTATGTAAGACGTCATTATATAGCTGTTCATAAGTATTTTTATTGTTGCAGCTTTTGCAGTACTAATCTTACACACTACTCACTCCGTCCAAAAAATGATGTCCATAAATATTATTCACACCTCTCAAAAAAATTCCTTTATTTGATAATTTTTAATACTTTTTGTGATTTTTAAAACTTTGTTTAATAAAACTAAAATCTAAAATAGATCTTTCAAATAAGATCCATATTGTATATACAAATCATTATAAATAAAAATATATAGTAGATAATTTTATGGGAGGTGTGAACAGTGTTTTATTGTTTTTGGACATTCTTTTTTTGACGGAGGGAGTGTATGTTAATTATTTTATTAGTGGCTACCTTTTATGACGTGGACCGTTAAATTATCCAGATTAACGGCTGGAGATTGGACTAGAGAGTTATCGTTGCAGGAGTAATTTATTGTAGACGGCACCGACGGCAGGTTTGGCTTTATTTAAGGGTGACGGCGAGGGGCCGGCATTTGTTGGGTAAGTGGTCCCGTGGAGTAATTTCGTGTTTGACGTTGACGAGATACGTATTCAGATTCTCTGTCTGGCACGTTTGAAATCCGGTGTTGTCATTTGTCATAACTTGCTTCAATCATTTACTCCCTAAAACCTTGAGTGCTCTTCAACCAACCAATTCCAAATGGCATGGATACGTCAGGGCCTTGTTTGATTTGGTTTTCAAAAACCGATTTTCTCAATTATTATTCTATTATTACTTTTATTTTTAAATATTATTTTTATTTTTCTCTCTATCTCTCTCCAATCATTAATACATATTTCTCCCTCTAATCATTACAAAACTCAAAACCAAACCAAACACAACCCAGATTTAGGGTACTCGTAGTTGTCCAAATTTACATTTTTGTAATAACTTCAATTATGGGCCTTTAGCAATTTGTATTTGAAAAATATTAAATAAATCATTCATGTAAAAAATCAAATTAATTAGATTGGTAGTGAAGTTTATAAAATCAGAATCTCTCATCACGAACTTGCAAAGTAGTCGAAGAAGATAATTAATTATTCCAAATTCATCTAGTCTCTCATATTCAATCCCCACTAATGCAAAATGTCGCATTATACAAGCGTCCTACAGCACTCCTGTTTCCCTGAATTAGTGGGGATTGAATATTAAACTAGATGAATTTGGAATAATTAATTATCTGCTTTTGACTACTTTGCAAGATTGTGATGAGATATTCTGATTTTATAAACTTCAGTGCATGTAATTGTGTAAGGTATGGTTACATGCATGGTTTCCTTATCACGTTTCTCAATCGTTCAAAAATGTTTTGGATGGTCTAGATTTATTTTTCCCTCGTTCTCTCTTTGCAATCTGGGACGTCCAAAAGTTTGAACAGCCGAGATACGTAGTCGGACACAACATGGACATATCTTGTACGTGGATCCGGGGACCCTGTAGCGCCCTAAAACTGTACAAGATTATAGTGCGCATCACAACTGTCAAAACTTGGCAATCAATGCTCTAATGTAGCAGACGCTTTATTACTGGTAAGAAAGTTTTTTTTACTGGTAAAAAAGCGTCTACAAATCCTGTCCATTGCAAAACCCTTTTGAACGATTATGATTTTGGACTACGACCTTCAGTGCGTTCGGACACTACAGGGTTCCCCGGATCCCCTTACACGCTCCTAAGTTTTCTCGTAGTTTCTACACTTTTGAACGGTTATGATTATGGACTACGCACTTCAGTACCGCTTTACACTATTTTTATCAAAAATGTTAGGTACACACAATTTGGTACCCACAATTTACTCAAACACACACATAAGTACACACACAAGTGTGTAGGTGTGTGTGGAGCCCACACACTTGTGTGTCTGTTTGGGTAAATTGTGTATACCAAATTGTGTGTATGTAGTGTTGTTGTATTTTTATACATTTAGAGGGTGTTTGCCCGACAATTTAACTCCTTTTCAACTTTTGCTTCTCATTCTAGATTTTTCTTCCCCATTCTACCCTTTGTTTACGTTACATTTTCTCTGGATAATCGATCCCAAAATCTTCACCACAACAACATCAGAGAGACAGAGAAAGGGAGGAGAAGCAAGAAGACGATTCATGCAATCTACACATCGGTTTTCGTCACTACTCTGTTCATCTTAAACGGTAGTATAAAATTTGGAATTCAGAAGCTGTGACCTTAAAACCAGGGGCGGAGCCAAGGGGGGTCAAGCGGGGTCACTTGACCCCACTGAAGTGTCAAATTTTAATAGGATAGGTATAATATTTTTTAGAATTTTGTAGTTTTTGCCCCTTGTATATGATATTTTTTGCCCTACTACTTGCCCCCTCCCTTTTCAAAAAAAAAAAAATTACCCCCCTCCTTACCACTCACCACACCAAATAATTTTCCCTCTAACTTTCTACTTCTCTTCGCCCCTCCTTACCACACGGTCCACACCCAATAATTTTTTCTCTATTCTAAGTCTCGCCAAACTCCACGGCAAAAAACAGAAGGCAGCAAAAATCTGGGCACCTTTGAAGTTCGAACTGAACGAAATCCCCTTTCATCTCCCGATCTCCGGACTCCGTCTCTCCCCCGTCTCTCTCTCTCGTTTAATCTCCTCAGTCCTCACTATGGCACGAATCACTCATTTTGGGAGGCAGAGGCTTAATGACTGGTCAACATTGAAACCGACGCTAAAAGGTTAATCAAGTACTTCGAACAGGGTACACAGATGTTACTATTTTCAAGCCAATAATGCTCGAGTAGGATAGAATTTAAATCGTGTATCCAATTGTGTACTACATTCATAATGGTCGTATATTTTTTTAGGTATGGCTTTGCAAAAATAAATAAATTAATTGTAAATTTTCTCAGCATTTACTAGAACAATTAACTATTGAATTTTAGCCATTAATTTGGCCTTCCTTCTATGCAATATATTTTTTATTGATGCTATATAATCGACATTAATTTGGACCTTGAATATGTAATCTTGTCTTTATGGTGAAATCATCCTTAGCATGGTGCAAAATTAATTTTAACGATTAAAATTTGCTAGGAAAATGCTAACATGTGCATTGTGTTAAAGTGGGAAAAATATATTGAAATGAGTAAAAAATGTATAAAAGTAGGTGTATATGTATTGAAAGGTGCAAAATGTGTGGAGTTTTTTTTTTTGTTCAATATTATTAAAATGTTTTTTTAAGGGCCACTATAAAAAAAAAAGAGAGCTTATTTTAACATCGGTAAGAACTTGATCTATTCTACACCCAATTTACTGATAGAAAATTGTGCAAATTATCAAACGAGGCCTTACTAATGTTAAAAGGGTCAGGATCCAGTCAGGACTCCCTGACTAAACCTTACAAATGACCTGGATCCGTACCGTCTAATGTGTTCAGAAGGTGTTTTTAAGGGTTCTCGCGAGAAATCATAAAAAAAAATGATCGGAAAGGACTTGATCCAAGCAATTTTTCATAAAAACCGTTATATACAGTTTTTATGAAAAATTGCTCGGATCAAGCCTTCCTGGTCATTTTTTTTCCCGATTTCTCGTGCGAACCCTTAAAAATATCTTCTAAACACATTGGATGGTTTGGATCATGAAAATTTGATCGGGAAATGAAAGTTTGGACGTATGGTGTGGATATAAGGGTGTGGACTGGATCCTTGTTGAATGTTAAAATGAGCTAATTTTTTACAGCGGCCTTTGAAAAAGCAATTTAAGAATGTTGAACGGCTTTGATATTTGTATGGGACTTCGAAATGGGTCACAAAAAGCGATTTCCATTTGGTGTAAGCTGAAATGTTGTACCCGTAGAGGATTCGACAAAACTTGTGAAAATTATAGGCAATTGATTTTCACACCCCCAAATTAATACATATACTCTATTTTTTGCCTTTAAGAAAAAAATTTACACAGAAAAAGTTTACTAAAAAACAATAAATAGTGTGTGGATAACAATTTAGAGTATGGAAATCACTCCGCAAATAATATTGCTCCGAACCCTTCTATATGCACCGACTGGCGTCGGGAACCCACTTGTGGGTCCTAAACGGGAAATCCGAACCGTTAGATCATCTTAAAATCGTTTTCCAAGGGGCCCTAAGCAAGAATCAAGACAATCGGACGGCCCTAAGTGCTTGATCCAAAATCACCCAATTTCATCCAAAAAAACACACAAGTGGGTCTCCGACGCCGATTGGTGCACCGATGGTGCACCACCGTCGGTCCCCTTATGTTTTCCGAAATTGCTCCCCAAACAAAAAAGGACATCATTGTGTGAATGAGTTCTGTGTAGGTGGAAGCGGCGGCCGCTTAGGGTGGGCCCTAGATTTCATATGGACAAATTTTCACACACTCTCTCTCTGTGCTGTCTGAACGCCACTTCATGCAGCCGACATCGACATGCATCCAGTGATTCCCCGCCACGCGTCAAGCTTCACGTGGGTATAGTACGGACAAATATTTATTCTGAACAAAATGGATAAAGATACGGGTACAGAGGCCATGGTACAGAAAATGTACCAATCGCGTTCGGGGACCCACTTTTGAGGTCTCAAACGAGTGATCCGAACCGTTCATTGTTCTTAAAAAAATTTTCGAGGCCCCCCACAAAATTTCAGCTCAATCGTACGGTTGGAAGTGCTTCAACCAAAGTCCCATAGTTCCAACCAAAAAAAATTTAGTTGGAACGGTGGGATTTTGGTTGGAGCACTTCCAACCGTCCGATTGAGCTAAAATTTTGTGGGGCCCCTCGGAAAAATGTTTTAAGAACAATGAACGGTTCGAATCACTCGTGTAGAACCCAAAAGTGGATCCCCGAATGCGATCGGTACGTTTTCTGTACAATGGCCTTTGTACGCCCAGCACTGTCCGAAAAAAATTGATTTCCCCCCAGTAATTGATCGAATACGACGACACACACCGAAGCCGGCGCGTTTTAGCGTCGTTTTTGGGCTTTTTTCGGGAACAATTATTAGAGGTGGTGCATCAACAATAATTTTTTGTGTGTGTTTTTGGGTGTTTTAAGAGATTTTCACGGGAAATTGTGCATTTTCGAATAAAAAAAATGTCTCTCTTTAATTTTTTATATTGTTTCCACCAACTTTTTAAATTTGATGCGAAAAAAATTTAAAAAATTGTATAGAAATATATTTTCTTACGTCCAAGAAAATACGGGACGCTTAAATTGAGATAGAGGGAGTATTTATTATGCTCACTCTAACGACAAACTCTCTATTATTTATGAATTAAAAAATATCTTATTTTGGTACTCTTATTTGGAACATGGTTGGTATAAAAATTTATTAGCAAAAGTTTACAAGGACAATAATATTGTTTGAAAAGGTGAATAGTGTTATAGAGTGGACCCTCTATATTTTATGTCACCCTCTAATTACAGAAGATAAAAATACTACTAGTAGATGACGATGGAGAGGATGGGACAGAGTGATTTGGTACTCTTAAAAGTCTTAAGTGAATATTAAGAGTACTGGTTAGAGATGCTCTAAAAGAGCAAATAAACTTTTTTTTTCTTCTAAAAATCAGACATGTCATTCTCTCATAACACATTACATAAAAAATCGTGAAAAATTAATTTTTTCAAAAACCCACCTTAATGGAACACCCCCAAAGTCTCTCTCTCAAAATCAATTCTCAAATTATTTCTTACAATATTTAAGCAAATCATATGTTTGTGTGTGTGTTTGCACGTTTTTTCGATGGTTACAAAAAATGGACTAGTGGCTATGAAAAGGTATTTTTTAATGAATAAACTATATATTTCCTACAACAGTTACTCCATTTAATGGCATATTAAAAGAAATTCCAAAAGCCAAATTCTTGAATGGACAATTGTGAAAATGACTAATTTGATAGAGCGTCCAGAGTTGTTCACGCGAAAAAGACTTTTACTTTAAGACCTTACGACTAGGGGGTGTTTACGAGGCTTATTTTCAGTTTTTGCTTTTTAAATTTTTTGGATTTTTAGTTTTTTGGATCATGATTAAAATGCATTTTGAATCTGGTAGAGTGTTTGAAAAAAATATATAGGGGTGCTTTGGGTAAAAAACCAAAAACCCAAAAACCAAAAAACCACTTTTGTCCTTATTCAATTTTTTTTTGCATTCGTTTGTTTTGCATCAAAATTTTGTGGTTTCTGGATTCCTCTCGACGAGACGAATCTAACAAGTATAAAATTATGGTCAAAACTCAAATTTTTTTGAATAAAGCCAAAATAGGTGGATTATTGGCCAATAATCCACCTATTTTGGCTTTATTCAAAAAAATTTAATTTTTGTGAATAATTTTATACTTGTTAGATTCGTCTCGTCGAGAGGAATCCAGAAACCACAAAATCTTGATGCAAAACTAACGAATGCAAAAAAAAATTGAATAAAGACAAAAGTGGTTTTTTAAAAAACCACTTTTGGTTTTTTACCCAAAGCACCCTAGAATGCATTTTAGATGTGTGGAAAACTCAGCCTTATTATTATTTTTTTGTTTTTAGAAGTGTGGAAATGGATGGCGGGACCCACGAGTTTTTAAAAAGGTGGTGGCATTTGGAGTTACTACAACATAATCAATAAAGCAAACCCAAAAAAGGATTGTGATTAACACATCATTCTAGAGCAGACCCTCTATATTTTGAACCCGGGGGGCCTGCTGTCGATGGGGTCGGCAGGGCCTGCCAACCCCCATCCGCGCCGTTCGTTTCGTGTATCAACGGCTCGGATTGTATCAAACAATGGACGGCTCGGATACACTTTGGAGAGGTAAGATCTGAGTCGTTGATGAACGAAATGGACAACTCGGATGGAGTCGGCAAGGCCTGCCTACCCCCACGGACAGCAGAGCCCCCCATTTCCTATATTTTATGTCACCCTCTAATTACGGAAGATAAAAATACTAGTAGATGACGATTGAGAGGATGGGACAGAGTGATTTGGTACTCTTAAGTCTTAAGTAAAGATTAAGAGTATAGGTTGGAGATGCTCTAAAAGAGCAAATAAGTCTCTCTCTCAAAATCAATTCTCAAATTATTTCTTACAATATTTAAGCAAATCATTATATGTTTATGTGTGTGTGTTTGCACGTTTTTTCTATGGTTACAAATAATGGACTAGTGGCTATGAAAAAGGTGTTTTTTAATGAATAAACTATATATTTCCTACAACAGTTACTCCATTTCATTGCATATTAAAAGAAATTCCAAAAGCCAAATTTTTTGATGGACAATTGTGAAAATGACTTATTTGATAGAGCGTCCAGAGTTGTTCACGCGAAAAAGACTTTTTCTTTAAGACCTTACGAATAGCGGGTGTTTACGAGGCTTATTTTCAGTTTTTGCTTTTTAAATTGTTTGGATTTTTAGTTTTTTGGATCATGATTAAAATGTATTTTGAATCTGGTAGAGCGTTTGGAAAAAAATGTATAGAATGCATTTTAGATGTGTGAAAAAATCAGCCTTAGTATTTTTTTTTGTTTTTAGAAGCATGGTAATGGATGGCGGTAATTACCCAAAAATGGATGGCGGGACCCACGAGTTTTTAAAAAGGTGGTGGCATTTGGATTTACTACAAACATAATCAATAAAGCAAACCCCGAAAAAGGATTGTGATTAACACGTCATTCTATCGATAGCTCATTGAACTAAAAATAAAGCCCACTGAATTAAAAATAAAGCACGAAAAAGACAAAATACTCGTAACCCATACTCCAGTATAGAATTTGTGTATTGGACTACCGTTAAAGTTTTAAAACTGTATAGATATATGTTAAAAAGTATGTAATAATTTGTGAAAGTATATCCATAAGACAACAAAAAAACAAAAAAAACACATACTCAAAGGTATTTTTTTTACTTTTTCATGCACTTTTACATATTCATATATACTTTTCACACATTCTCATACACTTTTTAAGCCTTATAATCAACCCATTGGGTGGATTTTAGAATTTTCCATTTTATATTTTGCTTATATTTTAGAGGGTGGTTGTTTTGGTAGGGGATTAAATTGTGGTTGGAGGGGCGGCTGCCTCTTGACCGCTTTTAAAATGAAAGAAAGTTTGTTGCTTTGTCTGGTGACCGACCCCCTCCTTATTACCCGCCGTTGGTGCAAAACTTGATTGACATTTCTGCCCTGCTTTTTGGGAAAACACAACTTGACGATTGTGTTCGGTTTGGGTTTGGGTTTGGGTTTGAGTTTTGAGTGAAGAAAGAAATAAAAGAAATAATGAAAAATAAGAGTAATGATTGGAGGAAGATAGAGAGAGAAATAATAGAAAATATGTGATAATGATTGGAGGGAAATAGGGTAAAAAAATTTACCAAACAAGGCTGATGGTCCTCTTCGAGCCTGTTTAGATTATCGAAACCGTTGATATTCAAGATCTCGTCAAGAAAATTGAGCATGCTAAAATTCATGTAAATCGGATATCTAATGTGTTTTCGAAACTCATTTATCCCTAGAAAATTTGGTTTTTATTCAGCGTTGCAATATTTTCTAAGCTCATTTTTGTCGAGATAAATGTGTTTGGGAAACACATTAATCAATACGCAATTAACAAGAATTTTAAAGCACCTCATGTTCTCGATGATGTCTAAAATAACAACTGTACCGATGATAAAAAATGAGCCAGGGAATAATCCAGAAACGTCCTAGACAGTACCGCCTCATGGCAATGGTCCCAATTCGATAGAAGGGACAATCCTCAACCGTCTCATTCTTCTAGAGAGGACCATGATCCAATCATTATTAATCAATGGTCCTAATTCTCGTGCCAAATAAATCGCTTTTGGTGAGGACTTTTTTAGCAAAACGATTCGGGTAGCTTGGATAGAAAATCTTTTTAGTTCGGCGGAAGTTTTCTTTTCAAAGAATTTGGACGTTGAAAATACGTTTTCTCGAAGAGAAAGATGATTTGGAAGTTTCCCATTTGTCGATTTTCTTACTTCTTTTAATTTTTCTTACAATTATGTTGCAATTCTTGGAACAAATATTCAAATTCACATCCCAATTCCCAGTCATCTCAAAAACAGTTCCTAGCCAAAACGCTTACGCAAATCACAAAATTTTGTTTTAGCTGGCTACAGCTACAGTGAAGGTGCTATATAATAACTCACTTTTTAGCGAGTCACTGTAGCAAAGGAGGAAGCGGCGACTATTCTGGTGAGGTGGTTGGTAAAGTGCAAACATAGGGATAATCGATATATCTATCTTTTTTTCTCATATTGTCCAGATCAGTATTTTGAAAATTTTTGTTTATATTTTTAAATGTGTAATGTTCTATATATTCTATATAGACCGCGTTTAATAGTTCTCGATGAATTCTATTAAACAAAGTTTTTAAAATTGTAAAAACTTTATAAATTAAAATATATAACCGATTGAAAAACGACATGTATGTCGAAAAGTAGACAAGAAATTCAGGACAAAAATAGTACATTACACATATTAATTCACCCCTCTTTGAAATCCTGCGTCCATGCATGATAATACATATTTAATCAAATCACAAAGCTGGGTTTGGGCATACGCCAAGAATGTGGTCACATCGGACCCATCTAATACAAATTAGCATATGTTATACATATACTATCACTTAACAGAAAAATGAGGCAAAAAGATAATGCATCTGCTTTTGCAGATCGAGTGAGAGCTTCTCTTACTGCTGGGAGCCAATTTTTGCATGAAAAGGGTACAGGCAAAATAAGTAAATATAGCTGATAGAGGAATAATTGACTGCTGATCAGAGCAAGTCCACCCGTTGCTAACAACATGGCATTGTCAAACGATTTTTTACTTGTTACATTGTCAAAAAGCAAAAAAATAGCAATGTTGCTGCACTGGTTGGTTCCATTTTGACACGATTTCAAATACAGAACATTTGATTAAACTCATCTCCTTTTTCAAAACAACGCAAATGGCATAGATGAAGTGGGAGAAATGGCAATAGCCAAATTGGATACCAAATTTGGCAGGCATTGCCACGTTTTGGCATCAAATGATAATGGGTGGACTTGCTCTAAAGCCCGAGGTTTTTGTTCTATTTATTCAGGCTAAAAACAAACGTTTTTTTCGATGTAGAATGAAGAAATAATGCCTTTAATGATGTTTCTCTTGAGTTTTCACATTGATCCTTTCTTGCAACATGTTAATTAGGTAAGGACCGACCAATTGGACATGTGAACCGGGCTTTCGTTTTAGAACTTTTTTCTCAAGAATTAGTAGTAAGTACGATGAAATTTCATTTCCTTCTGATTCTTCATTCGTCCAATATCATCAACAAAAATTTAACACGGTCACGTATTTCCAAATTTGGCGTTTACTTTTTTCATTTAACTACTCAACCATTGGAGATCCAGCTTAAACTTTTGATCATTTTGTAGGTTTCCTGCAAAACCATCAAGCTTTGGACCTTTAATTAGGGTTACCTTGAACGAGAATGGGCTCATAAAATTGGGTTACCGATAAAGCCCATTTTAGTTGGGCCAAACTTCAATTGGTGGGCCCTATCTGCTAGCCTTATGGCACAAGATTCTCTTCTTCTTCTTCTTCCTTTTTTCTGAGTATAAATACTCCCTCCGTCCTATTTTTAAGTGTCCAGTGTTTCATTTTGAGCTATCTCAAAAAAAATGTCCACTTTGTAAGTTAGTGGGTAAAAGTTGATACATTTTTTTTTCTTACCCCTAAAAGTAGATTTCCTTTTGAAAAGTTGGCGAGTAAAAGTGTAATACTCCGTAATTATGTGTTCGTAGAGGGTGAGTATGGAAAGTAATATTTTGCATGTGTAACTATGTTGACTCCTAAAAATGGGTGACTGTCAAACTATGACATTTAAAATGGGACAGAGGGAGTACAAGAGACAAGGGAGAAAGGACAACAAAGAAACGAAGAAAAAAAGACGAACTAAGGGTAATTTCCCAAAATGTGCTCGACGGGCTAAAAATATTAAGAATAATTGATGTATGTATAAAGAATGACATGTCTCGAAATCCGTTATTAGCTTGCCGGACCGATTGATAGAGATGAAGCTCTCGAGTGTTTAAAGAAGACCAAAGAAATGAGTATTAGAAGCCCAAGCGGCCATTCCAAGATTCATTTATCAACCTAAGATCTTGTCCCCCCCACAACCCCTGGAACACGATACCATTATTCAAAACGTAAAAAATATTTACATGATGTTGTCTCCCCATGAATCACAGAATAAACACAACGATAAAATCGAAAACAAGAAAAGAAAAAAAAAAAAGAAAATAAAAGAAAAGCAAGACATAGATAGACGAAGTTTTTCAGCAATTGCCTACTTCTCGAGAACCATTCCAATTCACTATGATTGATGAAGAAACAACTTACAAATTCTCTCGCAAACTCTCTCAAGAGTTATAGCGGCCCTGTTCGTTTCCCAGTTTAGTTTTAGTTTTAGTTTTGATGACATCATCATTTCCCTCATTTCTCTCTCTATCTCTCTCCAGTCATTACACCTGATGACATCATCAAAACTAAACTATCTAACCAAACACAGCCAGCAAGTTTTCGCTCAAATGAAGGAGTTGTGTACCCTAAAAGACGATTTATGGATGCATAGGTTTTGAAAGCAATATCAGTGCTAATAAACATATTTTGATGAAGAAACTAATTTATTTGGTTGTCGATAAGTTGGAGACAATTGGAACACTATCATTTATGGAAAAATCTGGAAGTGTTCTCGTCAGGGGGTGTTCCACTAAGGTGGTTTTTAAAAAAAAAATTGGGTTTTCACTGTTTTTTATGTGATGTATTGTGAGAGAATGACTTGTTTCGGTTTTTGGAAAAAACAATTTTTTGTTAGTGGAACACCCTGTTGGCTCAATTATCAAAATTTTTTTTTTTTGGGTAATGAACACCAATTAAGTCAAACTATGTCGTAAAGCATAATTTAATAGTGAAAATGGTGATGTGGACGAAGGAATGGCTACCAGATCAAAGGCAATTGAGCAAGTCAATCACAATTATATAGAAGACTAATAAAGTGGCTTTGCATGTCTATCGGATAGACCGCGGACTTAGAACATCCTAATAAGGAGCACTAAATTTTACACCAAATTTTACTTTAAAAACACATTTTACAATTTAGCAAGTCATTTTTACAAAAGTTCACATAATCAGGTTCTCTATTCTAACTTTACTGCATTAAACTATCTTTCTTTCTTTCTACTCCTACTCCCCAAAAGTAATATAAAAAAATGAACAGTGCGTGAATAGTGCCCTGGTGAGTGAACAGTGCCACACCAAATTTGGTGTGGTACTGTAGCAAAGTTAGAAACTTAACTAATTTGATCAACCATTTGGTGAGCCTGATTTTGGCTTATTTTGGGAGTTTGACTCTCTACTTTAACCATTTGGTGAGCCACATAAGAGCATCCTCATCAGGCTCAACAAAAATCGGGCCAAATTTAATCTCAAAAATACCTTTTATAAATTAACAAGTCACTTTTTAAAAAACTCACAAAATCAGACTCTCTATTCAGGAAGTCAGGAGAGAAAATTGCTTTAACCTGTGAATAGTGTCTCAAAGGATTTACCGAGTTACTGTAGCAAAGTTATAACTTTTGCAGATTTATAAAAAATTTGTTGAGTCTGATTTTGGGGGATTTTTTTCCCCTTTCACTTAATAACTTAGCCATCAGGGGGATTTGACTCCCGTGACGAGATGCTCTTATCCTTTGTTATCGTGATAGTATTAATTTCACTAGTTGCCAGTCTCTGGACTTATCCTTTGTTATTGCGATAGTATTAATTACGCCTACGTGTGAAGCGAAACAGTTTGTGAGTTCAGTATATTTCAGTTAGGATTTTGTTTTCAGGCACAGGGAGTTAATTCATTGCTGTTCTCAAATGGGAAAAAGACTTATTTTCAGGCTGCCAAAAATGAATTAAAATATATGAGGAAAATCAAATTATTAATATCCGCCTAAACTGCCGGTCGCAAATGTCAACAAAATACTCACCTGAGAGTCGGGACTCAAATTCAATGGTCAGCGCACATCATTGCGAATATTTCTGCATTTGGCTACGAGAAAATCATAAAGTAGATCCGAAACACACTTGAGCATGTTCTTGTATAGGTTTTCTTTTCTTTTTCGATGGTAACGGGTGTCCGGACCTGTTTATGCACATCTCAACTAATTATTTTCTCTATCCGGTCAAAGACAAGCCATCAACGGCCAAACTGAGGGAACTCACAAAAAATTACTTTTGTGCGGCGCAACCCCAAAGATCGTACACTGGTCAATTGCGTGGAGAACAAATCTACCAATCAACCAGACTAAAACTTTGGGGCTGTCGTGGAGTTAGAGCATCAATATCTCACTCATCAAACCCCTTAAAAGCTAAATTTGATGAGTGAAATACAGCAAAATCCTCCAAAATCAGGCTTAACAAATTTTTTTGCAAATTTGTTAAACTTGTAGCTTTGCTATAGTAACGCCTCAACTTTGTTAACTTACTGTTCACTAACCTTTCTATTTTATATTGTTTTCTTCCGGAAGAGAGAGGGGGAAGGGAACAGGAGAGGAGGGGCGGGTCATGAACACGTGTCATCTCACTGCACCACCGAAAACAATTGCAAAGTTTAATATAGTAAAGTTTAGATAGAGAGTCTGATTTTGGGAATTTTGGATAAGTAACTTGCTAAATTTGTAAAAGGTGTTTTTAAAGTTAAATTTGGTGAAAAATTTGGTGTTTTTGATAAGGACGCCCTTGTGGCCGAATCGAGAATAAAAAATTTGGTACAGTTCTGTATTTGGATTTGGATGAGCAACCTGATCTCTTTATTGGTTTTTCTCCATAAGATTAACACTTAAATCATGTCCCTTCGTTGTTTTTTCTTTTCTAAAAAGACAATATGATCCCTCTATCAATTGGGCAAAACCCCTGATGCATTATTGTCCTTTAACAAAATTATGGCCTTGTTCTAATTTCTGGCTTGAAACTAAAATTATTGTACTTTATGAGACATGTCACTCTCTACAATATATCGACTGAAAAACCTATGTAAGATAATTCCTGACTGGAATATATGTTTATTCTATGCACTCCTCCGGCTAGAAGGTAAGGCCTGCCAAGTCGGGAGTCTCAGTCGGTTGGTGTCGGGTCAAACATTTGCGGGCGAAAATGGTATTGTGAAATATGATTTTTTAAAATCTAACATTTGATAAAATCAAGTGTTGATTTTAGCAAACGAGGAGTTGATTTTAGCAAATCTTCTTCTCATATGCTAAAATCACTACTTGATTTTATCAAATGTAAGATTTTAGCTAATAGAAAAACTTTTTAAGGAGCAATTGTTTCATCGTTTTGGATTATAAGCAAAGAGACTAATGTTTTGATTTAGGATAGCAATCACCAAGACAGGAGATTCTAGCAAGCGATCTTTCACCATCAATGAAGTATTAGGTTAACATTTTGAGGGTCTAAGACCATCTCTAGCAGACTCGCGAAAACTCCGACGAACCCATTTTGGCGACCCAAACCGGAAAACGAAGACCCAGTGGCCTCGCTAAGCACCTCGCCACAGGCGGCGAGGTTTGGCGATCGAAGGCGAGCTCGCTACCGGAGTATCTTTCTCTCTCCTCCCACGCCAGAAAAACAACCACACCGGAATATTTGTTCAAAAATCGATTTGATACCAGAGGATTGTAGGAATCGTCGAGACAATGTCAACGGAGTAAGATTCGTCGGCAGATCCTTCCGCCGGAGCCCGCACGCGCAGGTCAACGGACGCGCGTGTGGGCAAGTCAGAGCTACTCACAGCGCTTGTATTGCACGCGCCCGTGCGAGGGAGAACAACTGATGTTGTTTTTTTTCTTTCTTCTTTGAAATGGCTACACTGTTGGGTGATGGAAGTGTTTGAGGCTAGCTAAGTGCACTTTTTCTTGCCAAAATGGAGATAGAGATAGCTAAACTAATGGAGATGCTCTAAGGTTAATACGATGAAGCAGCATCGACATCTCCTTACATCAAAATTATTTCACCTCGTTGATAGATGGAGTATAACCAAGGGCTTGTAGCCCAGCAGTTATTTTCTGATTTTCCCACAAGGGAAACCAAGGTTCAAGCCTCGCGGGAGGTGTTTAGGGTTTAGGGCTATGGATACCTTTTAGACCCCCTTTGGACGCAAATGGAGTGGAGGGCAGTGCAGTTGGTGCCTCCCTTATACTCCCATGCACATGGGCAGAGTTCGATTCCTGTAAGCACCCATCCCCCTCTCCCCAAGTCTCCTAGGATAGAGTAGATTAGGATTAACGAATGACAAAAAAAAAAAAAGACCTCCTTTGGACTAAAAGATATGTGGAGTATAAAAATAAGACAGAAATGATGACAAATGGTTTTTATTTTTTGTGAGCGAAAAGTTACTTATTTATATCAAAACAAAGGGGACACTATCCCGTCCGAAAATTACAGGGAAACAAAAAAAAACACACAAGAAATTGAAATGGTTTAAGTTAGGAAAGGGTTTTCAACGAGATGAGTACTGAGAAGAACGAATTTCCCATTTTTAGCACCAGTTGCTAAAACCTAATTTTTCATAAAAATGCTAAAAACTAACTTGCTAAAAATAATTTATCTCTCATAAACTAAAAACTAAGTTGCTAAAAATTAATTTATTTTCCATAAAATTGTTAAAAGCAAAATGAAAACCGAAGCTTATTGATATGGAAATTGGGCCCACATAGATACGGTCGTGGGGTTCATAGCCGATGCCTGAGCCGGTCAATGCGGAAGGGATGAAGAAAGGGATAATAAAATACTATTCCATTTTAATCACAGCAAGGACTATTTGTTTAATAAAATATTCTAACCCAGATGCTAATCATACGCGCAATTTGTTTACACGCTCCTGTTTTCTGCACAAATACTAGGCGCGTACGGATAAAGCGCGTGGTTCTAGAGGTGAGAGGACGCAAGTGCCCCGCAATTCGTGCGTTTTTTAGTAATTAAATCTTTTTTTATTTTTCTATATTCTTCTTCATTAGAAACGATGCACCGACTCCCACTGCCCTGTCACGTGCTCACGTGACTCGACACCTCAACCACAAAGAGTGATTATTCAAGTGCTCCCCGTACCATTGCTACGTGGTACTCGAGGATCTTCCAGCGCGACACATTTGTGTGGAATTTTCATAATCATTTTTAGTTTTGCATGAATGTGTGATGGTAACGGCTCTCGTGACAGTGTTTCCTAACCATCGTTATTGGATTCTTCAAGTGCTCCTGTATCATTGCTGCGTGGTACTCGAGGATCTTCTAGCGAAACACATTTGTGTAGAATTTTCAGAATGTGTATGGTAATGGCTCTCGTGGCAGTGTTCCGAGAGCAATTTGTAAATTTCCCAACCATTGTTATTGGGTTCTTCAAGTGCTTCCGCACCATTGCTTCGTGGTACTCGAGGATCTTTCAACGCAACACATTCGTGTGGGATTCACACACTTTGTTTTGAGTATTGTGCGAATGCGTAATAATAATGACTCTCGTGATAGTGTTCCAAGAGCAATTTATAAATTTTACAACCATCGTTACCGGATTCTTCCTGCGGGAGTAATTTTTAGAGAAAAGATAAAACACTTTGCACCAACAATAGCACAAATTCTTTCACATAGAATATGTGGGACCCATATATGAGTGGTAGGTCCCACATATCCCGTGTGAGAGAGTTTGTTTAATTGTTGGTACAAGTGTTAGTTCATAGAACAAACCTGTAATTTTTATGATCCACGCCTTCACTGACACTAGTCACCCCAAGTGACCAATTTTTGATTGACACCCTCATCATCTAGATCTCTAGGCTCTCTTTTTGCCGGGTCTCAAAAGCTTCATGACAGGAGGCTCAGAGAGTTCATTTTCTTGTCAAACAAGCTCTCATCTATTTTATGGCTCATCCAGATACATGGGATGTAGATCAGACTTCAGAGTACTCAGAACATCACCTGATTTTGGTTGCCCTTTGTGTGGCCTATTCTTTTTGTTTCTTTTTGTTGCAGGACGTTGTTTTGTACTATATTCTGATACTGCCCCTTGCATTTGGCTTTAGTTAATAAAATTTCTTTCTTTTCTCAACAAAAAAAAAATTCTAATTATTGTTTAACAAGAAAAAATAAAGAAAGAGGTCACACACCACAAAGAAAACAACAATTTTTTTTGGTATAACTAATCAAGTTTCTATAATCCTCCCATAAAATTGGATACTTTGTGAAAGGAGTCGAACACAAAACTTTGATGTTTAATGTTTATATTTACATAGGCAAATCATTGTAGTCTGCAATACTATTGCGGGTACGTTTAATTGTCGTATTACTGTGAGAGATGATTGGATAAGATGGAATTAATAATGACAATAGAGAGGACATGTGGAGCTTACAAGATAGAGGCTTACAAGATAATAGATGAATGATATGAATGCTATGATTAGCTATACTGTGTTTGGTTAGAGTATGATAAAAATGATGGAGATTTATTTTGACCGTTGGACGAGGGACGGAGATAATTCGGGAAATAGACAGATAGTCCCATCTTGTACAATCCAGTGCTTAATCTTTAATTCACTAAACACATGACTAAGGAATAATAGAAAATATGTAGGCCTTTGTGTTCCCCTTAGTCCTAATTTCACCTTCATAGTCCTACAATCAGGCAAACTTGTGGAACAATCAACCCAACAAACCAGCCTATACAAATCAATCAAATTGAAATAATCCATCTACAAATGCATCCCATGTTTAAAGTATAAACGTTTGAACATTATGCAAAATTCTAGGGCATTTATAATATCTCATATACGTTGCTATTTTTGGGCCACATCACAAAAGTTATAGAGAAATTTTCTATTTGTGTAGCGGAGGTTTTTAGAGGTAGTAGAATGCAAGTATTTACGAATAGCCTTTTAAAATTTTCTGAAACTGTCACCGAATGCATCGAGTACAAACCACCCATATTGTTTGAGTCTCTCTACTAAAATTTTCTATATGTGATTTTTTTTTCCTTCATGTTTGATCAAGTAGCATTTCGTTAAGATTTCATACAATTTGGGTTCTTGTGATGTATTTGTTGTGGTATTAACGTTTTGCTTGGAGGACTATCTTTTATTTATTTTTATTTTTTTTGGGTAATGCAAGGTGTCCCAAGTCAGTTTGCACACACCTCAAACTAATCTCTATAATTCTTCTCATATCCCATTTCACTCTAACACGTGACTCGTGGGGTAAAGTGGTCCCAAAATTTGTTGACAAGGGGAATTGAACCCCGAGACATTAGAAGGGAACAAATCCATATGTATCAAGCCAAAACCACTATGCAACCCCTAGGGTTTTTACTGATCAAAAAAAAAAAACCCCTAGGGTTTTTAGAGGAGTATATTGAAATGACATGTTTGTGTTATGCGATTTAAATTCTCCATGGTTATTTTTTGAAAGTGCTGTATATATAAATCATGTTGACATACTTTCATTATAGCCTTTTTTAAAAGTTGAAAAACTTGAACGCCTATAACATTTTTTTTGATTATTTTTATGATTGTATGATCTGTGCTTAGCATTATATTTTATTTTTGGTAGGGAAATTTAGGCCGGTCACCACTGTGAAGGGAGGTCAGGCAATTGGTAAAAGGAGTGCCATATCACTGTTCCCTTTTTATTTCTTTAACCATATAAACTGTGCGATTATTATCATGAGTTTTGTTAATCTCTGCTTAGTGGGCGTTGAATAATAAACATATATTATTAAACAAGTTTGAATATCAATACACGTATTACAAATACAAATACACGTTTACGGTTATCAATACACATTTATCAGATATCAATACACCTTTCACTCTTACAAATACTAATAAGTACATGTTTACGGTTATCAATATACATTTATCAGATATCAATATCCCTTTCACATATTATCCACCGCCCGTTGGATTATGTTTAGCATTTTCCTATTATCATTAGCCCCTAGGTTAAGCTCCTACAACTGTTGTACAACTGACATAACAGTGATTTAAATAATGGTTTTAATATTACTACAAATCTAACCTTCAGAATGGCTCCTATCTCTTTTGACCAGTAAAGATTCCGTGCCATATAAAATGTCAATGTTACCCTTCAAGGCTTCAAGTAATTCGGTGTTGGCAGAATTTGGACAAGAATACTGTTAAACTGACATCCAAAAGGGGTTGCAGCCAAGCTGGCATGTGTCATGTGTGTGGACGGTGGCTGACGAAGAGAGCAAGTTTACAGGGACCACTCATTAGTAATTTTATAAAAAATTTAAAATTACACTATAAATAGGAAGATATACATATATATATATATATATATATATATATGTATATTTTTTTGGTCCGCCCCTGTGCGTGGATGTGTATGGTTGTGCCTTTGAGCCAATACTTGTGTTTATTAACATCCAAACAAAAGCTGCGTTGAGTTGGAGTTAATGTTATGGAGAATACTTATACGAGATTAGTTTTCCATAAATTAGCCGAGGTGAGAGTAAATTAGTTCAGATATTTAGAGGCACCAAAAAATAATATGTAAATCCTTCTAACACTTGACAAAGGAGAGCGATCAGGCACGCCTTTCTTGAACTAAAAGGTTTGATTGGTTGCAGAGTTGTTTGGTAAAGTTCAGTGAGACAATTTTTTGTGATTTCCTACCAGCTTGAAAAACATACGAAAAAAGCAAGTAGAATTCGATTCACAAGGGGTGCTTTGGGTAAAAAACCAAAAGTGGTTTTTTAAAAAATCACTTTTGTCCTTATTCAATTTTTTTTTGCATTCGTTAGTTTTGCATCAAGATTTTGTGATTTCTGGATTCCTCTCGACGAGACGAATCTAACAAGTATAAAATTATTCACAAAAATTAAATTTTTTTGAATAAAGCCAAAATAGGTGGATTATTGGCCAATAATCCACCTATTTTGGCTTTATTCAAAAAAAATTGAGTTTTGACCATAATTTTATACTTGTTAGATTCGTCTCGTCGAGAGGAATCCAGAAACCACAAAATCTTGATGCAAAACAAACGAATGCAAAAAAAAATTGAATAAGGACAAAAGTGGTTTTTTGGTTTTTGGTTTTTTACCCAAAGCACCCCAAAATTTCTTAAATGATAGAGATACGTGATAGCATTAACAAGGGAGTCATAACAATTAACAAGTACTAGTAAACAAGCATAAGAAAGTACTCCTTTTTTGTTTGATAACTTAGGTATCCGGCTCAGCTTATGCGCACTTGACTAATCTGGGAAATCAATTCCGCCGTCCATTATCCTGGCTCGCAATAAAGTCAAAGTAAAACTACATACAGATTAGTCCGAAAAGAGCAGATAGCACCTAAAAAGTTTTGAATTTGATATTTTCAGAAAAAACAAACTACCATCTTAGAGCATCTCCACTTTTTACCCAAATCCTACATCAAATTCAAATTTGAGTAAAAAACACCAAAAAAACCACTCCACTCCTTCACCAAATTTGGTGAGAACCAAATCCAACATTAAATTTTGAAGGCTATTTTCTCCCCCCTCAAATTTACAACAATACCGTTAATGAGGCTTTTCCTCAAATTTATGCCTTAGATTTGCTTTTGCTCATTGGAGTGCTCCACACCAAATCAAGTTTTTACTCAAATTTTTAGTCAAATTTGGGTAAGGAGTGGAGTATCTTCACTCCTTATCCAAATCCTACATCAAACTCAAATTTGAGTAAAAACCACAAAACATCTCACTCCACTCCTTCACCAAATTTGATATTACTCAAATTCATCACCAAATTTAGTGAGAACCAAATCCAACATCAAATTTTGAAGACCATTTTCTCCCCCTCAAATTTACAACAATGCCATTAATGAGGCTTTTACTCAAATTTATGCCTAGATTTTCTGTTTCACATTGGAGTGCTCCATACCAAATCAAATTTTTACTCAAACTTGAGTAAAAATCTGAGTTAGGGGTGTAGATGCTCTTACTCTTGGGTTTAAGGCCTTTCCTTTAACCAAAGATAGGATCAATTATTCAAAAGGCTAATGTAGCATTTTGCTTTGAAGCCAAAAGTAAAATGTGTACTGTTAGCCAGTTGTAGCTTTATTCCAGTGCCAAAATTTGCTACCTCATTTGGACCTGCATTATCCGACACTTGCTTCAAAGGTGTTTAGGTAATCAATGGTAATGCCAAGTCTAATCCATAGTTGTTAGGTTGGAGCAAGCAGACCAAACCCTGCAACAAAAACTGAAATTCCCCAACAGAATAAAAGGGTAAGAAAGTAATTTTACCTTTCTGAGCCTCCCAAGGCCACGGACAGTGCTTGGCGTACAGATGCCATGGTACAGAAAACGTACCGATCGCGTTCGGAGACCCACTTTTGGGTCCCACATGAGTGATCCGAACCGTTCATTGTTCTTAAAACATTTTTCCGAGGGGCCTCACAAAATTTCAGCTCAATCGGACGGTTGGAAGTGCTCCAACCAAAGTCCCACCGTTCCCAACTAAATTTTTTTTGGTTGGAACGGTGGGACTTTGGTTGAAGCACTTCCAACCGTCCGATTGAGTTGAAATTTGGTGGACCCCCTCGAAAAAATGTTTTAAGAATAATGAACGGTTCGGATCACTCGTGTGGGACCCAAAAGTGGGTCCCCGAAGGCGATCGGTACATTTTCTGTACCATGGCTTCTGTACCCATATCTTTATCCGTAAAATTACTATACAATTACTACAAAATCCTCTCTCTCTCTCTCTGCTTTTTACCATCCCTACTTTCGGATTGCTCACTCTGACCTGATTACTCGGGAGAAACAAAAGGGGTACAGTAAAGAAATCAATAAACTCTGTTAACAAGAAAAAGAAATCAAGAAATACTGAGAGAGAGAGAGAGAGAGAGATTAGCAAGGGGGGATGAAGAAAGGGTCTTCATTCTGGTTGTTAAGCTTTGCGAGCTGCTAAAAGTAAAAAAAAGCTCAGTTGGAGAAATAGAGGGTTTAATTTGTGGAAGTGAAATAGGAGGAAAAAAAAGGAGGAGAGAGAGAGAGAGAGAGGCAGGGAGAGAGATGGTGGGCTCAGGAGGATCAGATAGGAGCAAAGAAGCTGTTGGGATGATGGCCCTTCATGAGGCCCTCAGAAGCGTCTGTCTCACCACAGACTGGACTTACTCAGTCTTCTGGACAATTCGTCCTCGCCCGTATGTCCCTTCTCTCTCTCTCTCTCTCTCTCTCTCTCTCAATAAATGATGTTTCCTTAAAATGAGTATCTGCCATTATTGCAGGAGACTAAGAGGGGGTAATGGTTGCAAAGTTGGAGACGACAATGGTAGCTTGTGAGTATTCATTCCTTTACTCCATGTTCTTGCTGAAATTGAGGGAAATAATGGTACATGATGCAGAAATGGGATAAATGGGAGATGGGTTCCACTAATTTTGTTGATTTGTTAGTCAAATTTCTTGAGGGAAATTATATATGGTACATAATGCAGAAATGGGATGGATGGTAGATGGGTTCTACTAATTATGTTGATTTGTTGCTCTAACTTCTTGCTAAAACAAGGGAAATGAAGGCAAATAGGGTTAAATGAGAGAGGTGTCCTACTAATTATCTCATTCTGTTGATTTGATGCTCAATATTCTTTCTGAAACAGAGGGAAAAAAAAGAAGGTAAATTGGGGCAAATGGGGAAAAATGAGAGATGGGTTTAACTAGTTTTTGATTTATTGACTTGTTACTCAAGATGGGTATCTTTTGTTCGGTGATTAAGTCCTGTTTGGCTGCGTAATTTAATTGAGGTGGGTTTTTTCTTGTGGGGTTTTTGTGCAGGATGTTGATGTGGGAAGATGGGTTTTGCAGAGGAAGAGTTACTGATTGTTTGGAAGAAATTGATAGGGAAGATCCTGTCCGGAAAGCCTTCAGCAAAATGTCCATTCAGTTATATAATTATGGAGAAGGGTGGGTACTGGGTAGGTGTTTTTTTGGGGGATACAAAATAAGGATTATTGTGATAACGAAATTTCATCCATGTGTTTTAATTGGAGGTGATTGGTCTGATCAGGTTGATGGGAAAGGTAGCTTCTGATAAGTGTCACAAATGGGTATTCAAAGAGCCCACTGAATGTGAACCAAATATCTCCAACTACTGGCAGAGTTCTTTTGATGCTGTATGTACTAGAAATTCACATCTCTTCATTCCTTTGATAATTCTAGAATGAAATTTTCGTGTGAAATTCATAATATGAGGTGCACAAAATAATCTCAACCATATGGACACTGCATGAATAATGAGTCATTTCCCTTTCGATGGTATTAATTGCAGCTCCCTACTGAATGGACTGATCAGTTTGATTCAGGGATTCAGGTCAGCATCAATAGTTGGATTTTGATTGCTACTTTTGTATGGTTTCTTCTATCAACAGTTTATTTCTGTTTTCTTGTTGTTTTGCTGAGTTTGTGTTTTGTTTCTCTTTAATTCAGACCATAGCTGTGATTCAAGCTGGCCATGGCCTCTTACAACTCGGTTCCTGCAAGATTGTGAGTTCTCATTTTTTGACCCATTTGTGTTTTTCTATCTTGTGATCATTGTGGTGGTTTCCTAATCTTGTTTATGTTTAGTCGCGTCTACCCGTTGGGATTAACTTATCTGCCGCACAAAAATAGCAGCTAAAAAAACAGACAAGAAGTTCGCCCTTTGAGCTTGTTTCGAGATTTTTGAGCTTCTGAAAGGAGAAAGCCTAAAAGTTGTGTAAAAAACCAAACCTTCTCAAACCGCACTCGGTTTCACTAATTGCTGCTTAAAAGAACTTTTCTCCCCTTTTTTGCTGCTAAAAAAATCTCAAACAAACTCAGGAGGCAAACTTTATTGAGCTTGTTTGAGATTTTTTAGATGCCAAAAACTTCAAAGCTTTATCGAACAACATACATTCTCAAAGACAGGTAGAGCTTAAGCATGATTTCAAAAGCTAAAATTCTGAATACAAGTTTTACCAAATGGGGTCTAGTAAGCATGCTGCCATTAAATCTTTAAGCACTCTGAGATCTCATTGAAAAATAATCATCATCTACAGATACCTGAAGACCTCCATTTTGTGCTGAGAATGAGACACACTTTTGAATCCCTTGGCTACCAGTCTGGCTTCTACCTATCCCAGCTTTTCTCTTCCACCCGAAACACCAACTCTCCTTCCCCTATTCCTACCAAGCAACCCCCCATTTTAACCCGCCCTCCACAACCCATCTTCAACTGGGCCTCAAGGCCTCTTCCCTCATCAACTTCACTGCTTTCATCTCCCACTTTCCAAAACTCCGCCCGAATGGGATTTCCACAAACCAAAGACGAAACCCACATGTTTCTCCTTCCTCACTCATCCGAAAACCGCATGGAAGAAATGATGGGGGATCACGAAACCGACATCAAATGGCCTAATGGGTTGAGTTTCTTTAATGCACTCACTGGAAGAGCTGATGATGCCAAGCTTTTGTTCAATCCAGAGGGGATAGGAAACAACCCAGATCATCATCATCATCATCATCACCCGAATCACCACCACCCGAGTTCAAATATTTCGGATGGATCAAATCCGAATGAGTTCTTAAGCTTGGATAGCCATCAAGATAGTGTAAGGAAGATGGAAAACAAGTTCAAGAGGAGCTTCACTTTACCTGCTAGAATGGCCTCATCGTCCTCTTCAACTTCGCTCGATCACCATTCCGTGCACAACTCAATGGAGTATAAGAATTCCGAAGGGGGTATGTACTCTGATGTCATGGAGACCTTCTTAGAGTGATTTCACATGGTGCAAATGGTTGAGAAGTTGTATCTAGGAAAAACTTTTCTGATCTTTTGCTGCTTAGCCTTTGTGTTTGTGTTGATGCCTAGCTATTTCATAATTTCGTGTTTCTCTGTTTCATGTAGCTGACATTTTTCATCCTTTATTGTAGACTTGACAGTTCTAGAAAATATGAAAATTTCCCCCTCAATTCTCTCTTGATTCTTGGATTCCTAGTTCCAACCTAGAATGTGCTCTTTTTATTGCTACTGTCATTTTGGATGGCTGTTGTGTTTCCCTATTGTCTCTGTTACTTTTTTTCCCTCCATTTAGGATAAATGAAGTTCAGAGTCCATAATAACTAAATCAAGCTCAACACACGATTATCAGCAAATAGCATGAAATGGAAGGGAAATAGATTCACTACGAAAGATTATATACATATCTGAAGAAATTATTATAGTTCTTATCTTCAGCAAATATTTACACACTATCTGAAACTTAAAACAAGAGAGAATAATTAAGAAGGAAAGTGCAAGAGTTACTACGACTCCATATCTCCTTGCAACTATGCATCCCATCTTCTGGATGTTTTTTTTTGTATTTTGGGTCTACGGCCAGCTTCTGTGCATCTCGATTAATAATGAGGACCAATATTGCCGTCTAGTACCGAGGGTTCCAACTAAAGTCAAAGCAAAGCTCCATATGACACCTAAGAGATTTCGGACCAGAGACCTAAGATAGAGCATACCCTAAGTCTCAAGTAAAGCTGCATGACACGTAAAGAACGACGCGGCCGACCGGAACAATCTTTGGCTGAACCCCGACGTTCTCCCGCTCTGATCCCCGTCTTCTTTCTTTCCTCCCAACCCTTGGTTCACGTCCTTTCCCTTGTCCTTCTTCCGTCGTGAAACATGGTGGTGGTTCAGTTCTGGCACGGCCGTAATCAACCGCCACCTCCCAGAATTACCATACTGTTGAATCAAAACAGCTTGGTACTTTTTCTCCCTCTTAACCGACTCCTTCACTCCACTTCTGGAAGCATGATGACTCAATGGGCTTCTGTCAGCGCTTATTGTTGCAATCCAACAGTTCTCTCTCTCAGTTGACACTCTGACTCCGCTATTGGCAGCATGATTCAATGGGCTTTTGGTGTTTGTGAGTTGAGATTGAAATGGGTTTGGCAAGGTTTCGCCATCGAAGAACAAATGTTCATGTGGCTCGGAGGAGTTTTGTGTAACAAGCTCGAATTCGACTCTGAATCTTGATTTTGTGGGCACGTAATTTTGGAGGGAAACTTGTCGACGGCGCTGTTTTTGCTTCTGCCGGCGGGTTTCCATGGTGTTTTGTGGTGGTGGGGATTTGTTCAAAAAAGAATGAGAGTTCTTATGGTGTTTGGGAGTAAATCTCAGGACTCGGGGGTATGTGTATTCTCTCCTCTTATATATATGTTTTTTTGATTGGGATTCTGTGGATTAGGATCAAATCCAGGGCCAGTCCTGAGTTTTCGGAGGTTAAAGCGGAAACTAAAAATAGACAATATTGATTAAAATAAAATAAAATAAAATCATAGATCACATTTTAAAAATGGGCCATTTACAACAACCATTTCTAAGGTTTCTAACAAATACAAGACGCCCCAATCATTCAATTAATTACACTGACCTCCCTTGAATATGAATAATGTAGCTAAGTTAGATCCATTCAATAGTCTTTCATTAGATTATCTAGATTCTTGGTTAATAATTAACTTTAGAAAAAACTTTGTGTAGCTTCCAATTTGCCTTTTAAGTTCCTGTGTGTTGGAACTTGTAGCTTATATGGAGAGGTACCGAGAAGTTCTAATGAAGGTCAGATGCCGAGCAGAACGGAGTGGAGGCACGGTACGGAATAACGGCTTATAAATACTCTCTATTGTAAAAACCCTGGCCTAATTTTATCATAATAACAGACTCACTCGTTCCCGTGGAGGTACCCGGTTTTGGGGAACCACGTAAATTCATGTGTTGATTTCTTTACAGTTTTCGTATTCCATTATTGTGTGTGTGGTGATTTCGCTAACATTGCGGAATCTACTTACCAACAAAAAAAGTTCCTGTGGAATCCATAGCAAATGAATTTAAGACTTTGGGCACTAAATTGGTTGTAAAGTAGGGTTATTTTTGTGTTTTCTGAACTTTTTTCAAGTTTAGTTCATGTTTTTTTGTTTTGGAAATTGATATTCGCACTCTCAATTTTGATGCAGGGGCTCCAAGCTACAGTAGTTTTCCAAAATTACCCTTTTGCAAGTTCCATGGTTTACTTTAGGCACTCCAAAAAACCTTTACTCTTCTCCTCTACTTCCGGTAGGGGTGTCCACGGATCGGTTCGGTTCTCGATCCGATCCTCTCATGACGGATTGTCATTTTTAAGATCCGCAACCGTCCGTGGGTGACATGCGGATGGGTTGGTTTGGTTGCGGATTGAGCGGATCGGGTGGATTTGGTGGATCAAAGAAGGATTATTAGGTAGATTGGGCGGATCGAACCCGAACCCGAACCGAATCGCATCCGTCAAAATAAAAATATTAGGATCTGTGTCCATCCGTAACGTACCTCGGGTGAATAAATAGACGAATCGGTTTGGGCGGATTGAAAGGATTGAGCGATCCGCTGGGCAACCCTAACTTCAGGAACTCCAAAAAAGCAGATAGTTTTTTTTTTAATCAGAAAAAAGCAGATAGTTGCTCAACTCCTTTTACTGCACGTCATTGAATTGCCTACTTCCATATGTAATGCTTCCTTGGTAGTGTCTTTAAATTATTGTCTCCATGTTCTGCACCAGGACAACCTGGACAAGTGGTTTTCATCCTATGATTGTAGAACCATCTTATTGTCCATGCAAAGTCTCTTGAGAGTTTTGTTACTTTTCCTCTCAAGAGTTCTCTAACTTTGGTGATGTGCTTTGTTTGTCTCACTATGAGTTTTAAAATGTAGATTTGAGGCATTTATGAAGATTTTGAGGGAAAAATGGTAGATAATTAGTACAAAAATATAAAGATTTTGTGTCGCAGCCATTATGAAGATTTTGCAGCATTAACATTTTCAATTGTGTGCGGTTTATTTTGGAGAATTTTAGCAATGTTTAGATTGTTTTTGTTTTTGTTTTTGTTTGTGCGAAGTGGCGTGAAGCAATCAGACATAGATGCATGTTTAATGTTTGGAACCTAATGTTTATGTTGTGGATGTTTAATGTTTGGAACTTAATGTTAATGTTAATTTTTAGAACCTAATGTTTATGTTTGGTTTTGGTTCATTTTTTCGTTTGGAGTGCCTTAGTAAATGAGGAGATAATTTGGGGGTGGAGTGCCTCCAGTAATTTTTATATCTTAAAAAGGGTAGTTTTGCAACTTTATTAAATATTGGAGTGCCTGCATCAAAAAATGGAGCCCCAAAATCAACACCCTTTTTTTTTTTACTCTTTTAAATTTTCTCATCGAAATGAATAAATAATTAAAAAAAACTTAACACAAAACTAACAATTTTTTTTTTTTATAAATAGAAAAAAAATTCCAATCAAACAGTTAGGAAAAATTAAGTCTAAATTATTGAATTGGTTTTAACATCTAATATTATTTTAATTGCATTTGGAGATGAGATCAGAGAATGGTTCAGCTGATGGAGAGAATGTTTCTTGTAAACCTTGTTTGCAGCATTCTACTAAGGATATATTTTCTTTCCTATTCCAGGGAGTATTAGTTGAAAAGTTGGGGCCGCATTGTACTTGTCAGAAAACCCAAGTGATGGTGGTGTAAATTACTCTTTCAAAAAACAAATACAGTACAATTATTCATCATCAAGAAAAAATTCAAAACAAAATCGAATGGTACTGTATATAAGATTTCAAAAGGATCCCTTAGATGTAAAATAAATAAAAAAAATCCAAACATTTCAATATTGTTAAAAACATAACTTTAATATAACCCTTCTTATAGTTACAACAACCGAAATACTAATTGCGCCCACACAATTAATCTTATCCGCAATCTAATGTTTACGGATAAGATAGATAGTCCTTTCGACTTTTCTTGTGGCGTAGCTGACGAAAGTAAAAGATTTAATTAACTTCAACATTGAAAATCGACTTTTATAGTGGTCACCAAAATAAATGGGAATCTTAAACTATACAAATTCTTAGAGGCCTAAAACGCCAGCACCCGGAAATGCCCAATTCTATCTACTTTGTTAATTGTTTCTTTTGGCGGATTTGGAGAAAAAATCACTTTCACAGGGCGAAGAGGATCCTTTGGCATCGTTCATTCAACTCTTTAAAAAGAGTTTATTAAGGGTGTGTTAAACCACCAAACAAAAAGTGTAACTTATAACCGTGTGTTAATTAAGATCTTTTTCTATAAGTGGATGCAAAAATTCTTCGATAGAACATTGGGTAATGAAAAAAAAGATGATTGTTGACATGTAATTGCCTCTCTTTAATTTGTTGTTTCCGTAAAATAAGGGATTTGTTGGGGATGCAGACAACCTTCAGCGGAAAGTCAAGCCCGTGGGTGTAGGGGCAGAGCCCCTTACAGCACAAAGAAGAAAGCCGAAAGCGATATTTTGTTTTTCGGCAGGGGCAATTTTGGCTATTAGGCATTTCCTTTTTAAAATGTAGTTGTTTTGTAATTAGAGTTAAACGTTTTCAAATTAAACATGAGAGGAGGCGAGAGAAATTTTTTATGAGAGAGTAGAGAGAAAACTTGTACTCCATTGATTCTTCATTAGAGTAGACTGGTGTGACTCTTGTGGCTTTTCTCGCATGGAGGTTTTCCATGCAAATCTTTGTGTTCTTTCGTTTTCTGTTTTTTTGGCACTGCCTTCGTTTGCTAAGTGATTTTTGTAATTCTAGTTTCCAAGATCCAATTTTTACTACCAATTGTTTTTAAGAAAAAATAATTTATTCCCAATCCACCTTACTGTGCACTAAAACTTAATCGGAAAAGTGGTTATTACGGTTGCGTAGCAGGTCATGGATTCAACTCTTATTAATATAAAGTTGATACTTTACGGATGGGTGATACTAAGAAATTAATTATTTTGACACGTGGTAAAAAAATGTGCACTAAAAATGAGTTTATGTGTCAATTGGCTAAGGCCTCATTCCACTAACAAAAAACAATTTATTTCAAAAACCAAAATAGGTCATTCTTTCATAGTACATCATGTAAAATAGCCATGAAAAGCCAATTTATTTCAAAAAAATCCTTAATGAAACACCCCTAAGTGGTTGGAACGAGTGGATCAGATTAAAGGGTCAAGTAAAGGGATTGGTGCTACACATATTTAGGCCGAAGTAAATTTGGATATCTCAATGACTTTGTTACAAAATCTTTCCATATCTCAAGAATGACATCTATTACGAGTTAGAATAATATTAGGGGTACATCTCTACACGACACTCAAATCACACCCGATTGCATGGCACTGGTGGAGAGGTGTGTCCTAGCATTATTATACGATTTAATTTGACGGTTGAAGTTATTTATTTCATGATATGTCTCGGTGTGTTTAGCATCATGTATAGAATGAACTTGAATCAGTCATCGCTCTGTGCTTGGAACAAATTATGCGTGTCATAAGAGATAAGATGGCGAGACTCTAGCTATTCATTTCTCTTTCAAAAAATATGATTTGGTCAAGTCTTTCTCTTGACATATCACTCGGCTGTCGATGAGCTGTAGATAAACTTAAAAAAATGATAACAAAATCACAACTCCAATACCCATTTTACACATTGCAATACAATTTCAATCTAAAGAAGCATTTTCCATCAAACAAAATAAAAATTTGAACCAAACAAGAAACTGCTACATTGGGCTGAAATAATAAAGCTATGGGCCTGTCTTTTAATTGGTGCTGAGGGCATTTTATGCTGTGTTTGGAACTTGTCAAAAGTGGGAGAAACGAAAGGAAATTAAAGAAAACGAGAGAGAAACGGTACTGTGCCTAAAACAAGAAATTTTTATGTTCTCTCTTCTCTCCACATCAAACAATGAAGAGAATTTTTGTTTTCGGATAAAATAAAAAAGACAGATTTTTTTTTTCTTGTAATTTTCCTTTTCTTTCTCTTTTTTTTCCCACAAGTTCCAAAAAAAAACCCCTCAAATCTCTTGGTCAGGTTATTTTGTTGATGGAGCAAAGAGGACTTTTTCTTTACCAGCCTTTTTGCTTTTGACCCTGGAAATGGTTTTATGGCATTTTCTTTTTTGGGTGACTCCATTGTTCTATTATTTTGTCTCATTGATAACATCATTTTCTCGAACGTGTTCTATTGCTATTATATCATTTTAGATGCTATTAGGGTTTCACAATGGGCAATAATTTTTTTCCTTGGGAAAAGAAAGTTTATTAACTTGAAGCAAAATATACAACGAGATAAAAAGATGAAGGCGAAGGAAAAAGGCAAGAGATTTGTCCAAAAAGAAAAAAACATATTGCATGCCTCGTCACCGCTAACTCAACAACCAAAGTTGACAAGATGCCAACCCAGAAGACCAATAGACTAAAACAAGAAAAAGAAACACCAAAATCATGAAACACCGACAAACATCACCACAGCAAGAGATGGACCTCAACACTAACAATCGAGATTCGAGAGAAGACACAAAAAACCCAACAATCACTATCATTTTCAAGCACTCTTTTCAATACCAAAACTGTCTTGCCACAGTTAAGTCAATAACCAAAGTTAACAAGATACCAATCCAGAAACACCAATAGACCAAAACAAGAAAAAGAAACACCAAAACCACAAAACACCGACAAACATCACCACAACGAGAGATGGACCCCAATACTAACAATCGAGATTCGAGAAGACATAAAAAAAAAAAAAACCCAACAATCACTATCATTTTCAAGCACTCTGTTCAATACCAAAAAAGTGAACACCAAGAGACTAAATAGCATGTAGGGTAAGAAAATTAGGTTAACTACAAAAGATTGTATACAAACTGGAGGATTAATTTAGTCATGAGATCACTTCCGATAGTATTTACACCCTGTTTGGAACTTTTACAAAAAAAAAAAAAGATAAGAGAAAATAATTAAGAAGGAAAGTACAACAATTACTGCGACTCTACACTTTCTCGCAACAACGCATCCTCCCTCCTGGATGGTTCGATCGCGTGACACTCCTTGCACGCTGACATGGCCGACCCGAAACATCCCCACCGGCCGAAACCCGACTTTCCATGCCCCCCATGTTCTTTCTTTCCTCTCAATCCTTCCTTCAAGTCTTTTCCCTCCTCTTTCTTCCGTCGCGAAGCCTGGTGGTTCAGCTCTGGCACGGCCGTTATCAACCGCCACCTCCCAGAAATCCCATACTGTTGAATCAAAACAGATTGGGTCCTCTCTCTCTTAGTAGACTCTTTGACCCCACCACTTGAAACTACATTCACTGGACTTTTTGTCATTGAATCAAAACGGTTAGGTGTTAGGCACTCCTCATACGGGTCCTCCACTAACGGGGGCATGAAATCGACTCTCAATCTTGATTTTGAGCGCGCGTTAGTTTTGAGGACGACTTGTGGCCGGACCTTTTTTTGCTTTCGCCGTCGCGATTCCATGGTATTTTTTGATGGGGAATAATTTTTCACAACAAAAATGATAGATATAACCAAGGAATAGAGATTTGAGGGCAGAGGTACTTTATGCAACGATTTGACTAACCTTCTCTTATATATATATATGTAATTTTGTATGGAATTTTCTGGATTTAGATCAAGTCCATCTGTCTACTTAGTTAATTGTTTCTTTTTGCTGATTTGGCGTAAAATCACTTTCCACACATCTAAGAAAATCCTTAATAGCATCTTTTACCAGAGGATCCTTATAGCATCTTTTACTCAACTCTTTAATAAGTTTTTAATTTAGTTATTTATTTGTATTAACAAATACAAGAGATAACTTGCAAATATATCAAATTTTTGAACCCCTAAAAATGCTTAACTATTTTGCGAATGAAAATGCTAGCAGGAAAAATTATTTCTTCTCGGAGGGCTCACCGTCTTTTTATTGGTCTTTCTTGATTATTTTCATAAAATTTTGACCCATCTTTTTAAATTTTTTTTTTCCAATTCCTATCAACGATAATATTAAGTATAAAAAATTTTGACAAAAAAAAAATCAGTAAAGACTAAAAATACAAGCTGTCTTTAAGAAAAAAATAATTTTGTTCTAACCCAATTTTACCGAGGTTAAATGTGCGCCGAAACTTAATCGGAACTGTTGGTTCTTACGGTTGTGTAGCATGACACGAAGCAAAGAGCACTAAAATAATATTAAGGTAAATTATAAATTATTTGACAAGTGCCAAAAAAATGTGCACTAAAAAAAGAAAAACCTTTTCATGTTGTAATTGTTGATGACAATGAAATAAAAAAATAGTTATGGGTCAATAAGCCGAGTGGATTGGATTAGTGAGTCGATTAAAAGGATTGGTGCTCACAAATTAAGTAAAATTTGGATATCTCAACAACTTGTTACAAAATCTTTCCACGTCTCAACTGATCGTGTAAAATGAGATCTATTACGATTTGATTGACTGTTACGTGTATAAAATCAACTTGATCCATCACCGATATCCTCCGATAAAATCAAGAGATAAGGATGTCGAGACTTTTGACTACTCTTTTTTGACAAATCAAGGCTTATGGTATGAATGACTCATATGTCAAATCAGACCATAGGACTCATTTTGCGTCACATATATATATATATATATATATATTTTTTTTTTTGGGGGTGAACAAATGGAAGTGTTTGTACAGTATCCCGCCATCTTTGCAAGAAAATATTGCACCGTCTCATCATTTGATCATTTATCTATTGGAGATCCCACCGCCCGATGTAAAGATCGAAGCATAATTTTTTTTAATAAAGACAAAAATAAGTAAAAAAAAGCAAACTTTTTACACTTTTTTCGAACTTATTCAAAAAATTGAGAGTTTTACTCATAATCTTTTACCTTTTTGGATTCCTCTCACCGAGACAAACCAATAATACTAAAAAAATCGATGCAAAAATAACAAAAAAAAAAAAAAAAAAATTTCAAATAAAGACAAAAGAAAAAGTTAAGTTGGCTTTTTTAAGCCAAAACACCACTTAGTTGGACAAGGCTCAGGTTAGAGTCTCATAACCACTTATGCTGGGCCAAATAAAACGGCTATGTTGGGCCGAAAATGAAGTTTTGGGCCTGTGTTTTATTGGTTATTTGGGCTGGCTAATAGTGTTGGAGACTTGGGTAAATGCCAACATTGGGATGGATGCAATAGCAGTTGTGGCCCAAGATCGTCCTGCTGTGCACGGGGGTGGACAACAGCAACCCCAAGTCCCTCCTCACTTCGGTGATAGTGATCACCATCTCTATTATTTAATCTCTGCTTGTAGGTCCTTCTATAACAATTAGGCAAGACACCAGCTAAGCACATCGAGTTTTGTTATCTATTGCTATGAATTTTAACTTCTCTCTTCTTATTTCCTCATACCGAATGTGGTATTTGAGATCTGAGGCCAGAGCTGGCCTTGAGCTAAAGCTCGAGGTGCGGTAACTTTAGGCCCCCGAAAATTTACAAATTTAAGGCCGTTTTTACTTCAGTACCAAGTACCATTTACAGAAGTCCAACAAAAAAAATTTCATAAATTTAAGCCTCCGAAAAGTCATGATCGGCCTCAGGGGCTAGGGTCCAACCTTGAGCTGCTATACTGTTAAGCATTAGGGCTCCAAAAACAGTGGTTCTCACTTCTCACCCTTTTTGCACAAAGAGTTTCCCCATTATTTGAAACCATGGTATTGAAGAAACCTTTCCCATAATTCAGTTGCATGCCAGCCTAGAAACCTCCCATGTGAGATAGAAAATCAAAAGCAGCCCCTCTTTTTCAACATTAGTGGCCAAACAGGACCCACGGGGCACATGATCGTTACTTAAAATAGTTTTTTTGGTGATCATGTACAACCCCACCACACACCCCAAGCTCGCAAGTTTGACTCCTACCACAAACAAAAAATCCTCTTCGTCACTGGATATTCGCCTGATGGTTAACAATTTAGGACTAGCTGAGGTACGCGTAAGCTAGTCTGGACATTCAATTATCGAGAAAAGATGTTCAGCTCGGCCAATTTACCCTAAAAAAAAGGAAAAAAAGAACACCCCACCACCAACCCCCTCACCCTTGTGTTGTCAATATAGGCTATATGGCCAAGCATCCTAAAAAGTGAATTTGACTGAAATGGAATCCAATGACCAAGCTACATATTCAATAAAAAGGTAGCTTTTTTTTTTTGGCAGAAAAGGAGACAGAAAGAGGGATTTAAGGTGAACTTTTTCTATCCACGCATTACTGAGGTTAGATAAGGTTGAGGGGATAAGCAATAGGAAATTATTAGCAATGAAGTTCTTGTTCCAGTGCCCATGTTGCTCCTGTTTCTGTTTCCTGAAGCCCAAAAAGGGGAAACCAAAGGAGAAGGAAGCCAAGGCAGAGGAGAAAGCAGAGAAGAAAGAGTGACATGTGATGCCACCACAGGCAAATGCTACCCTTATCTTCTACTATTTGAATGTGCTAAGCTTAATGTATGTATGTACTTTTCTCCCTTCAAATTCAAGTGAAATAAATTCATATGAAATGTCATCTTCAGCCATTTTTAGAGTTTGTCATTGCCTTCTTGTTTAAATTTCCTTTGAAAGAAATTGAGGGGAAGTTTAATTGGGTAAAATTCCGTTTGTTGTTCCTGTACCTCTGTTCCGATGCACTTGTAGCCATTGGATCGTATGCAAATCTCATTTAACGGGAGAAACTTAAAAACGTAATTCAATTACTTGTAATGCATTGGAACAAAGGTATAGAGGAAGGTAGATATGAGAGATCTGATCCCCATTTTCTTGGGGGCTGTTAACATGACAATAAGAGGACTTGAATTCGTCCCACCCGTCCGGTTGGCCTATAGGATGAACGATCCTAATACATTTTGGCTACTCATTGGATTTATGCTCAAAATCCTCACTGTTTTTGAGTTTCATTTCAAGGAGAATTGAGTTTCCGAGTAGACCGTTGAGATTATAAGCCATCGGCTTGTTCTTTCTTGTGGATGGAAGGTTTCATCAACTTATAGAGAGAAACCATAACTGTGTCACTTTACAGGTAATTTTTGTTGAAGAATATGAGCAAATCTGGTCTTTTGTTTTGTTTTGTTGTATGAACAAGTTTGCCATGTTCCAATTGAATGAGTACTATCAACCAATGTATCACTGTTAGAAGCATGATTCCCAATGTATAATCCCATAGTCCCATACTGGATTTAGCAAGCCCAGAAGAATTCCGGCCAAGGGCCACAAAAAGAATTTGGACACTATCTTGTTGCTTACAAGCGCTCTTAATCAGCGTTGTCAATTTTGTACCATACCGTTACTACAACAAGACGCGTAAGGCGTTGCAACCTGTTCGAGTTATCTACTTCAAGTTCTGCAAATGGGAAAATCTTCTTTACAGATCCAACGCAAACGGGGTGTTTATGCTGGCGAGATCCGAGCCATACTTTTCTAACTTTTAACTGCTCGGATTGATTCCCTCTCTCTCCTGATTAAATACTGTCCGGAATTTAAAAAAATAAAGGTACCGAGACTTTGAATCCGAGCCGTTCAATTTCGAAATGAACGGTCCAGATTCTTCGGGTGCAAACGGGGTGTTTGTACCCCTCTGTAAATAAGTTTCTCTCTTTGCAATTATACATGAATACAATGAAGACATAAAATATACATTACAGTAAAATCAATTTTGTGTCCAGACAAACATACACCGGTTCTGGTACATATATCGTACTAATTAGGAAAACTGTATAGTTGGTGGTACGGGATTGACAACTTTGCTCTAAATGGACAAGAATGGAACTCCAAGATAATAGCAGTAAAGGGGAAAATTTATGGCTGGTGGTACCAATTTAGTATCCAAACAGAAGAGAAACATAAGGCGATAATTGTTGTCATCCAGTGAAATTGTTTGTACATGGATCTTCCTTTTTTTCCTCTTGCAAGATAATCTTTACCTCACACAAAGACCCTCTCCATCCCACATCTTTGTCCTCGTTTTCCTCTTCTCCACAAAATACCAACCCCCCAACCCTATAAAAAACCAACAACCTCATTTTCTTCAATATCACCCCAATTACATTTTCCTTATACAAACCTCTGATTACCACAATTTCCCATTTTCCCAATGGCCACCAACAAAGTTGCCGCGGTTCTCCTCATCGCGATGGTGATCATGTTTGCTTCGTCTGAGGTCGCTCGAGCTTATAAGTGCATGGACGAATGCATAGAATCCATGTTGAGCAGCGGTGCTGCTACAGATCGTGCCAATGCCGAAGACCTTTGCCGCAGGACCGTCTGCACCCAGCCCAATCCGACCTCCGGCAAAAACCCAATACACTAATGTAATTGCCTGTAAAGCAGCAGTTCTCTATTGGAGTACTATGTACTAGGATAGAGGGGAGGTGCTGCGCAGCCTTGTGCTGCGCAGCGTGCTGTGCGGCGGCTTTAGGCGCCGTGCCGGCATTGTTTCGACGATTGGAAACGTCCACTGCGTAGAGCTCGTCGAGTACTACAACTCCACCAAAAATCAATTCGATCAGATATTGTTAAGTGCATTATCGGAATGCATATAACTTGAAAAAAATCAGAACATATAAAACTTGAAACACTGGATGAAAACTATTGAACCCATTTTTTTCAAGTTATTTTAGTTCCAATGAGTGACTTAACGATATTCGATCGAGTTGATTTTTGGTGGAGTCGTAGTACTCGACGAGCTCTACGCAGTGGACGTTTCCGATCGTCGAAACGATGCCGGCACGGCACCTAAAGCCGCCGCACAGCACGCTGCGCAGTACAAGGCTGCGCAACACCTCCCCTCTGTCCTATGTACTAAGCATTCAATGAATATAAATTGCTGCTTCTATTCTTATTAGTACGTGTTTCTATGTCTATGTGATTTTGTTGCGATGAGTAAATCACCTTGACACGGTGGCGGATCTAAAATTTGTTGGCGGTGCAGACAACCTTCAGCAGTGGTCTATCTCGGGGGTGTAGGGGGCGGAGCCCTCACGGGACTGCTAAGGGCCCGACCTATTTATTTAGCAGTTTGTTAAATTTAGGGTTATCAGTTTTCAGAGGAAAATAGAGAGAGGCGAGAGAAAAACGCAGATCTCAGAGAGATTGTGAGAAGACTTGTACTCTTATTTTCGAATTCATAGTGGACTGGTGTGGCTCCCGTGGTTTTTCCTCGCGTTGAGGTTTTCCACGTATATCTTGTGTCTTGTTTTTCTTTTTCGTTTTTCATTACGCACGACTGTTTGTTGTTCCGATTTCCTAACAAAATTCCACACAGAGGGTCACCTTTCAAGCATAATTTTGAAAAAAAATATTCACGGTCCAACACGACGAGAAGATAAAAATGTTTAAACATTCTTCATTATGCAAAAAAAGAAGTAAAATAGTAGGTCGCAAAATCTCTAAATCAAAGAGTAATCGAACTCATAATAATTAAGTCTCTGGTATTGGATTCGTAAGAAATACTTGAGGAAAAAAGAAAAGGAATCGACAAAAATAGAGAAATGATCAAACTCTTTTGGCAATAAAATTCTTGTTCTAGTGCCCACTTGCTCCTGTTTCTGTTTCTTGAAGCCCAAAAAGGGGAAAGAAAAGGAGAAGGAAGCCGAGGAAGAGGAGAAAGTAGAGAAGAAAGGGTAACAAATGATGCCACCAGAGGCAATGCTGTCCTTATCTTCTATTTGTATGAGCTAAGCTTAATGTATGTATGTACTTTTCTCCCTCCAAATTCATATGAAATGTCATCTTGAGCCAGTTTTTAGAGTTTGCATTTCTTTTCAAAGAAATTGAGGGGAAGTTTAATTGGGTCAAATTCCATTTGTTGTTCCTGTACCTCTGTTCTGATGCACTTGTAGTCATTGGATCATATGCAAATCTCATTAAACAGGAGAAACTTAAAAACGCAATTCAATGACTTCGAATGCATCGAAAAAAAAGTATAGAGGAAGGTAGATATGAGTGATCTTATCCCCATTTTCTTGGGGCTGTTAACATGACAATAAGAGGGCTTGAATTCCTCTCAATCCCAACCGTTCGGTCGACCTATAGGACTAATGATCCTAATACATATTGGCTACTTATTGGATTTATGCGGTCCTAGACACATCCGGAGAGATTGAAGAGGATCGGACGTGGTCAGGTCAGTTGAATGAGATGTTGTTGAGTCGGAGGCAGACCAGGGATGATCAGTCGCGTTTGGCAAGAGGGATACACTCTTTCGGGTTATTGCACTCTGGTTTAGGGGTGCATGGAGGCTCGTCTGGTTAGTGACAACAGGCGCTTGCAGGCGCGGTGATTTTTGGGAGACCGATGGGAGTTCTGGGGTGCTAGGAGAGCCGGGTATGGAACGTGAGTGAACCAGGAGGCAGGATGAGATCCGGGAGAGCTGGCAGAGAGTGGCAGGAGACTAGGAGAGTGGCAGGAGTAGTGAATAGGTGGCGAAATAGGTGAGCAGAGTTGGATAGCTACACACCGGGAGTATTGGACAGACTTTGCAGAGATCAGAGGTTGACCGGGGCAATCGGATGATTACAGATTCGCGGCGATGAAGCCGTAGTGATCAGTCGGAAAAGCTAGTGAGCAGGGATACATTCTCTCAGGTGTTGCATCTTTGTTGATGGGTGCGGATACACTTGTTTGGTAATGACACAAGCGCTTACTAGAGTGACAGGTCGGAGTGGTCGGTAGAGATCGGAAGCAGTCTGGTTCAATCGGAAAGACCTATCATCCGGAGATGCAGTTTTGATTCGGGCTGCAGGAGGAGCTGATCGGATGGTGATTTCCAGTCTAACGGATGAAGGGGCACCATACAGGCTTGTGGGAGTGCAATGACAGATGGAGCTGATGTCAGGCATGGTCAGGTAGTATGGATCAGGAGTATGCAAGATGCTAGCTAGCAATGGGGATGCAATTGGTTGTTTAGGATATGTTCACGGGAGCTCCGAACAAAGAGATTGAGATAGAGATGAGATGATGCATCAGGGTATTCTCTTTCTTCTGTGATTTTGTGACTGGATCCTTTCCAGGATATGTGGCCGCATGGGGTGGAGAGATGGTGTCACTGATTATGTCATGTGATTGGGCATGAGCATTCGGGTTTGGATGCGGGCACCCTAGTTGAGGGGGTGCGAGCACTTCTGTTGGTGGGTGCAAGCGCTTCTATTGGTGAGCGCGGGCGCTTCTGTTGGTGAGCGCATACATCTAGGGTTTGAGGTGTGCGAGTGGAGGCATCCTAGTTGAGGGGGTGCAGTACTCGGATGGGCAGAGGCATTCCAGTTGAGGGGGTGCGGTGCTCGGATTTTAGGATTTTCTGATTGGCTGCGGAGTCTAGTTTTGCAAGGATACACTCGTTCGGGCTATTGTACTCTAGATTGGGGGTGCATGGATGTTCGATAGGTTAGTGACACAGGCGCTTGCTAGAAACAACTGATTGGAGATGGCAACATGGGGGTGCTGCGGATGACATTGCCCACTCGGTGTGGAGGGGGTGATTGTTGAGAGTCCACCCCGTGTGGGCCGAATGGGCTTAGGCCCAAAGGGAGCGAACTAGGGTTTTATTGATGTATCTCTATAAATACTCTGTGATGCCTTGTTTATGGAGGAGTGTGGTAGCACAATGTAGAGAGAAAGGCAGAGAGTGTGAGAGGGGGGCCGGTTGTGACTTCCCGGAGAGAGAGATACAGGAGAGAACTAGTGAGGATTTCATTATTGAGAGATTGAGTGTGAGTGTGTAACACAAGAACACAGATTTTCTCCGGATTATAGTGAAACCCCCCTCCCCGTGGATGTAGGTCCGATTTGGCCGAACCACGTATATTGTGTGTCGTGTTTTCTCTTGATTTTACTGTTTCTGTGCGAGAGGTGCGCGTTTGGGCACAACAGACGACAATTGTTGTCATCCAGTGAAATTGTCTGTACATGGATCTTCCTTTTTTTTTTTTTTCTCTTGCAAGATAATCTTTACCTCACACAAAAACCCTCTACACCCCACCTCTTTCTCTTCATTTTCCTCTTCACCACAAAATACCAACACCCCCACCCCCTCCATAAAAACCAGCCAACCTCATTTTCTTCAATACCATCCCCAATTACATTTTCCTCATACAAACCTCTGATTACCACAATTTCCCATTTTCCCAATGGCCACCAACAAATTTGCCGCGGTTCTCCTCATCGCGATGGTGATCATGTTTGCTTCGTCAAAGGTCGCTCGAGGGGATGCGTGCATGGACCAATGCATAAAATCCATGTTGAGCAGCGGTGCTGCTCCAGATCGCGCCAACGCTGAAGAGACTTGCCACAGGACCGGCTGCATCCAGAGCAATCTGACCTTCAGCAAAAACCCAAAACACTAATGTAATTGCCTATAAAGAAGTAGTTCTCTATTGGAGTACTATGTACTAAGCATTCAATGAATATAAGTTGCTGCTTCTATTCTTATAATACTTGTTTTTATGTCTCTTTGTTTTTATTGCGTTGATTTAATCACCTTGACACTGTGGCGGATCTAAGATTCCACACAGAGGGTTACCATTCAAGCATAACTTTGAAAAAAAGAAGTAAAATAGTGGTCATAAAATCTCTAAATCAAAGAGTAATCTCAATTTTTTATTTATTTTAATTCTTTACAAATCTCTCCAAATATATCAACATTTCAATGCAATTATAGGTACTTGTTTGATCAGGATAAGTTTTCAAATAAATGCTATTCTCAACAAACCTTACATTATCTATAGTTCAGATCATTAGGGTGTTGGGAAAACAACTATCAAAATTTTCTTCAAAATTCACTTAGTACCTAGGGTCCACGGATTAAATAGTGTATTTAGTTACATCCCAACGACTCCTATAGCCTACATCCGGGAAGATCGGTACATATTTACTACTCTCTCCTACAGTAACTTTCGCCCTTCACTTCGGAATGAACAGTGATTCGCCCAAGTGGACCAAGTCTGGCTTCTTCCCCACTTACCTATTTGCAACGTATCAATTTGCTACTCTTGAGAATATATTTTTTTGTAGGCAAAAATTAAATTTTTTTTAGTATTGTCAGCGCTAGCCTACTCTTGAGAAGTAAAAATAAGTAAAAGTCTAACTAAATGTGACAGGACAACAAAACAAAATAAGCCTAGCTTGCTAAATTTATTGTTTATTCAATTTGAACGCAATATAATATTAAGAAAAGTTCAATATAATATTAGCAAAAGCTCAATGTATATGTATATTTTGCATAGAGCTTTTCGTCATAAATATGCAATGTATTTTTATCATCGCTGGATTAGGATCCTGAAGCCGCCCTTATCTAAAATATCCGCATATACAGTAAGTAGTAATTACTGTGCCATATCAATTTGCTTTTATTACTAGCAATATTTTAAAAAATAACTACTCTTTCTGTCCCAATTGGATAGTCCACTATGAAATTACATACAATTTTCAAACTAAAAAATAGCGTACCTAAAAAAATATTTTTTATTAATATGGATCTTATTTGATAAATTGTTTGTTTTATAATTTTGATAAATGCATTATTTTTTTAGTTTGAAAACATGTATTTTCGTAGTGGACTATCAAATTGGGACAGTGAGTACAATTCAAGCATGCATACATTGTACTGGGCATGGGCTCGCGTGCATCGCACGCGGCCACCTCACTAGTGTTATAGGAGTATTGTACGAAATACGTATAGTGCGACTGAGAGAGGACAATTTTTTTTTTATAACTTAGGATGTTTGGGCCAACTCACGTACATCTCCACTAATTTACGAGAGAGATAACAGTCCAATGGCGGGGATATTTTAGAATTTATAAAATGTTTTGAAGATGGCATATGTTATGTTTTTCGAGGATAGGTTTTTGCAAATCCCATTTAAATTAGGGTTGTCCACAGATTGGTTCTGGGTGGATCGTTCGGTTTTGAATCTGATTCGCTCGTGGCGGATTGTCGTTTTTTGCATCCGCAACCCGTCCGTGAGTGATAAACGGATGGGTCGGTTCGGTTGCAGATCGGGCAGATTTGACGGATCAAAGAAGGATTAAAGGCGGATTGAGCGGATTGAACCCGAACTGAACCGAACCGCATCCGCCAAAAAAAAAATATTAGGATTCGAATCCATCCGTAACATACCTTGAGTGGGTTCTTGAACGGTTCGGTTTGGGCGAATTGGACGATCCGCTGGGCAACCCTAATTTAAATTCAGGCTAGAACGTGCCATTTTTAACATATGGGTACGAAATTGGATCAAATTCCTAACCTTCCTGGGTCAATTGGGGTTAAGAGCAAAAACAGAGTTTCCATAATTTTTCGTTCTCTCCAAATAACATGCATTTTTGTCATAATTTCCACAATTTCTCGTTCTCTCCAAATAACATTGAATAGAGTTACTGAAATATTATTAATTACTAGAAGAAATCCAACAAAAAGGACTGATCCATTTAATTGTTCTGTTTTAAAGAGTCAACGGTATCCTAACCTTACAAAGTACGCCCTAAAAATTGTAAAAATGAAATGGTTTATCTGCAGTCGTATGAAAGATGGAAGAGGGGCTGTTGAAGAGCACTCCCTAGAGATCGGCCCTGGTGTGTGGCATCAAGACCGTCGGATGTATTTTCAACGGCTCGGATTTCATCTCGGTACTTTGTTGATCCTAGCCGTTCATTGCCGGGGTGAAATCCGAGCAATTGAAATACATTTGACAACCCTGATGCCGCACACCAAGGCCGATTCCAGGGGTGTTCTTCAGCACCCTGGGTCCACGAAAGATTGCCTACAGGGCCGTTCAAATGATCGCATCCGTTAAAAAATGATTTTAGTAAGTTCAGTTGTAAAAGCATCTCCATTGATTATCAAAATAAACGGTTGATATTGAATTGCAGAGACGGACCGAGGAGAACCGGGTTTCCCTAAAAATCTGTGGCTCAAACTACAGCAAACCTTTCCCATCTGAAAACGAAAATTCAGAGCTAACCCAACCCTCACGAGCTGTGATGAGCTAGCCAGCCTCCAACTCATCAAGCTCCACGGCCCACTGCATTAAACATTTTTATATCCGTTGGCTCAATAAGTTCTAGCCACGTGCAAAGTGACAAAATATAACCAGAGAGATACTTCAATTCAAATTAATACTAGTATCTCGATATTTTCATAAATGACCTGTCCTGAGTTCGAAACTTTGACAATTTCTCGGAGCCAAGTGCAAGAGAGAAATCCCTTGTGAGTTCCCTAGTCCTAACGTAAACAATCTGCTTATGATCGAACCAGGGAAGAGAATAATCAAGGTGCAAATAAGCGATTGAGGTGCAAATAAGTCACCTAGACTTGTCGAGCGAACCCAGAAAAGAAAAAGAAATTGCTTCCCTATGCAACGGCAACCTATGCATTAATTCCCCCGCTATATATACACCCAATCCCCCCCTGCCATTCTTTCATTTTCCATTCCCCACTCTCTCACTCTAGACCCTTTTTCTCTCTTTTTCTCTTTCGCTCTCTACATAGATATACACATATACGTACAGATATGGCTTCAAAGACATAGGTTTGGATGTTAATGGCGATATTAAGTGGTTTACGGTCCGTTTGAATGGCGTATTGGTTTTGGAGGGATTAAATAGTAAGGGGGATAAAATAGTCGGAGGGATTAAATAAGAAGGGTGGACCCACATTGATGTAACAGTTAAGAATGAGGATTAAATAGTACATGGTTTGGATGAGGGATAAAACAAGGGGGATAAGGAGGATGGATGATGTAATATCATGTCAAAAGACTTTCTTGTCCTTGGTAATGCATATATTGAATTATGTATTTATATAATTATTTAAGGGAAATGATAATGCCAAAACCATTTTTGTTTGTGCCAAAACTGTAGTGCATAAAAAGCTTGTAGGCACATGGTACAAGGTTTCTAAGAACTACTCCCTCCGTCCCAATTTAAATGCTCCCTACGATTATGCGTATTTTTTTAAAACTCCTATAGTTTTCAATCTATAATGTATTTTATATGCAATATGGATCTTATTTGATAGATCTCAATTAGTTTTATTAGACAATTTTTTTTAAAACTTTGAAAACCTTACCAATAAAAAGATATAGACGTTTGAAAATGGCATGGATATACGTAGGAAACTTTTAAAATGGGACGGAGGGAGTACAATTTTGGCACAAACAAAAACGGTTTTGGCATTAGCACCACCCTTATTTAAAAACTAAAATTAATTAATTTCATGTAATATTAAACATTTAAGTTATAATATTTAATTCTAATATTTATTTTATTCAAAAACGAAAAATCATTTTTATTTGTAACTTGTAATATTTAAATTAAGTTAATACACGAATTATAATTTCAAATACTAAAGTATAATTTTTTGATCCGAATGATATTACAAAGCTACTCAATAAGCTAACAATGTAAAATTTTAAAGTATAAGCCAACCTCATTTTCTTCAATACCATCCCCAATTACATTTTCGTCGTACAAACCTATGATTACCACAATTTCCCATTTTCCCAATGGCCAGCAACAAATTCGCTGCGGTTCTCCTCATCGCGATGGTGATCATGTTTGCTTCGTCTGAGGTTGCTCGAGGGGATGCGTGCATGGACTAGTGTGTAAAATCCATGTTGAGCAGCGGTGCTGCTCCAAATCGCGCCAACGCTGAAGAGACTTGCCACAGGACCGGCTGCATCCAGAGCAATCTGACCTTCAGCAAAAACCCAAAACACTAATGTAGTTGCCTATAAAGAAGCAGTTCTCTATTGGAGTACTATGTACTAAGCATTCAATGAATATAAGTTGCTGCTTCTATTCTTATAATACTTGTTTCTATGTCTCTGTGATTTTGTTGCGATTAGTTAATCACCTTGACACGGCGGCGGATCTAAGATTCCACACAGAGGGTTACCATTCAAGCATAACTTTGAAAAAAATAACTAAAATAGTGTCATAAAATCTCTAAATCAAAGAGTAATCTTAATTTTTTATTTATTTTAATTCTCTACAAATCTCTCCAAATATATCAACATTTCAATGCAATTATAGGTACTTGTTTGATCAAGATAAGTTTTCAAATAAATGCTATTCTCAACAAACCTTACATTATCTACAGTTCACATCATTAGGATATTGGGCAAACAACTATCAAAATTTTCTTCAAAATTCACTTAGTACCTAGGGTCCTAAATTCTAAATGAAAAATAAAAATGTTCGATGAAATACGAATAATTATCCGATTGAGCTAATTTTTTACGAGATCAATCAAAAAGTTTATTGTATGGTTATTGAACGGCCTTTGCACGAGATTCTCTGTTCGAAAATCCTCGCAGCTCTTAATCTCTCCTTTGTGGAGTACATAATTGCTACTCTCTTCCACAGTAACTTTCGCCCTTCACTTCGGAATGAACAGTGATTCGCCCAAGTGGGCCAAGTCTGGCTTCTTCCCCACTTACCTATTTGCCACGTATTCACTCCTTTTCTGAGCTTCTAAAACAGGGGCGACTCTGGCTTTTTTTTTTTATATTTATTTTAACTTGGCGACTTAAGCTTTTGCCCAGTGATGTTAAGCGACACCGCTAGGTCAAAAAATGCAATAAAATAAATAAAAGTCTGACTAATTAGTGACATAAATTAATTTTGTAGACATAAATTACTTTTTGGCTTATCTACCAATTTAGTCCTTGTAAAATGGTTCCCGTTTCAATTTCGTCCTTGTAAAATTTTTTGTTTCAATGTTATCCTCACCGTCAACAAATGGACAGAAATATGTTACGTGGCAAACGGATGCTGATGTGGAGCAAATTTTTTTTTTTTTTTTATCTGTTTTCCACCAGATCAGAAAAAAAAAGAAGAAGAATAAAGTCAGTCTCCTTCCTTCACTCTCTCTACCTCTCTCTCTTCCCCACTTAATCAAACCCTATCCCTAAACATGTCCATGGAAATCACCACCTAACTCGATGGCCACCTCTACTAGCCTCCCAATCCACCACCGGCGACCACCACGAGCGAAGAAATCGCCGCCCCAACTCCAATGCGACCCCCGATGCCATTACGAAAAATATTTTCAGATCCTTTTCGTTTCAAAAACCCAAAACATAGATTCAGGAAGTACAAAGATTTTTTTATCTAGGATTTTTTTCAATGGCTAAGTCAAATCCCCATACACCATCAAAGCCAAATCAAACCCAATCTACCTATTCAAAAAAATCCCAACAATCCCAAGCCAAACACCGCCCTTTAATTACGCCGTAGCAAAACCATCAGCAAACCCAACATCAACAATCAAAGATACCCTTACAACAGCAGAGCATCCAGTGGAAGTGATAGGCTGTATCCGTTATTACCCAGATCGAAAGGGAAAACCAAATCGACATTGCTAATAATGCTTCATGAGAAAAGTTCCAAAATTTTCCCGTAGACAAGTTTTTCCTTTCCTGAAGCTTGAGTTTTCTGTCCTAAAATTAAAAGCCCCAAATCAAATGTGAAAAAGAAGGGAAGAATCAAGCAAGCTTTTCAAAAACGAACAAAGATCTTCAGGAACATTAATCTTTGACTAGTCATAATAATAGCGCATCACAGTGAGAAAAAATGTTTTTTTGTTTACGACTCTCTCTCCCTCTCTTTGTTCATAATAATAGTTGGCAGGGTGGAGGTAGTTCCACCGTGTCCCTAAAATGTTCTACATCAGCTTTCCGTTTGCCACGTAACCCATTTCCATCCATTCGTTGACGGAAGGGTAACATTGAAGTGTGCCATAAATTATAAGGATAAAATTGAAACAAAAAATTTTACAAGGACGAAATTGAAACGTGAACCATTTTATAAGGACCAAATTGGTAGATAAGCCTTAATTTTTTTTTAGTATTGTCAGCGCTAGGCTGCTCTTGAGAAGTTAAAATGAATAAAAGTCTGACTAATTAGTGACAGGACAACAAAACAAAATAAGCCTAGCTTGCTAAATTTATTGTTCATTCAATTAGAACCCAATATAATATTAAGAAAAGTTCAATATAATATTAGCAAAAGTTCAATATATATGTATATTTTGCATAGAGTTTTTCATCATAAATATGCAATGTATTTTTGTCATCGCTGGATCAGAATCCTGAAGCCGCCCATATCTAAAATATCTGCATATACAGTAAGTAGTAATTACTGTGCCATATCAATTTGCTTTTATTACTAGCAATATTTTAAAAGATAACTACTCCCTCCGTCCCACTTAGATTGTCCACTATGAAATTACATGCAATTTTCAAACTAAAAAATAACGTACTTAAATTTTATTATTTATTTTATTAATATGGATTTTGTTTGATAGATTGTTTGTTTTATAATTTTGATAAATGCATTATTTTTTTAGTTTGAAAACACGTATTTTCGTAGTGGACTATCAAATTGGGACGGTGAGTAGGAGTACAATTCAAGCATGCATACATTGAACAATGCTTATATTGGGCAATGAACTGGGCACGGGCTCGCGTGCATCGCACGCGGCCACCTCACTAGTGTTATAGGAGTATTGTACAAAATAAGCATAGTGCGACTGAGAGAGGACAATTTTTTTTATAACTTAGGATGTTTGGGCCAACTCACGTACATCTCCACTAATTTACGAGAGAGATAACAGTCCAATGGCGGGGATATTTTAGAATTTATAGAATGTTTTGCAGATGGCGTATGTTATGTTTTTCGAGGATAGGTATTTGCAAATCCCATTTAAATTAGGGTTGTCCACAAATTGGTTCCGGGCGGATCGTTCGGTTTTGAATCCGATTCGCTCGTGGCGGATTGTCATTTTTTGCATCCGCAACCCGTCCGTGAGTGATAAACAGATGGGTCGGTTTGGTTGCAGATCGGGCAGATTTGACAGATCAAAGAAGGATTAAAGGCGGATTGAGCGGATTGAACCCGAACTGAACCGAACCGCATCCGCCAAAATAAAAATATTAGGATTCGAATCCATCCGTAACATACCTCGAGTGGGTTCTCGAACGGTTCGGTTTGGACGGATTGGACGATCCACTGGGCAACCCTAATTTAAATTCAGGCTAGAACTTGCCATTTTTAACATATGGGTACGGAATTGGACCAAATTCCTAACCTTCCTGGGTCAATTGGGGTTAAGAGCAAAAACAGAGTTTCTTCTTGGGCTTTAACCTTTTTTGGGCTTGATCATCAAACCCATAGAAACACATGCATTTTTGTCATAATTTCCACAATTTCTCGTTCTCCCCAAATAACATTGAAGAGAGTTACTGAAATATGATTAATTACTAGAAGAAATCCAACAAAAGGGACTGATCCATTTAATTGTTCTGTTTTAAAGAGTCAACGGTATCCTAACCTTACAAAGTACGCCCTAAATATTGTAAAAATGAAATGGTTTATCTGCAGTCGTATGAAAGATGGAAGAGGGGCTGTTGAAGAGCACTCCCTAGAGATCGGCCCTGGTGTGCGGCATCAGGACCGTCGGATGTATTTTCAACGGCTCGGATTTCATCTCGGTACTTTGTTGATCCTAGCCGTTCATTGCCGGGGTGAAATCCGAGCAATTGAAATACATTTGACAACCCTGATGCCGCACACCAAGGCCGATTCCAGGGGTGTTCTTCAGCACCCTGGGTCCACGAAAGATTGCATACATGACCGTTCAAATGATCGCATCCGTTAAAAAATGATTTTAGTAAGTTCAATTGTAAAAGCATCTTCATTGATTATCAAAATAAACGACTGATATTGGATTGCACGGATCGAGGAGAACCAGGTTCCCCTAAAAATCTGTGGCTCAAACTACAGCAAACCTTTCCCATCTGAAAACGAAAATTCAGAGCTAACCCAACCCTCACGAGCTGTGATGAGCTAGCCAGCCTCCAACTCATCAAGCTCCACGGCCCACTGCATTAAACATTTTTATATCCGTTGGCTCAATAAGTTCAAGCCACGTGCAAAGTGACAAAATACAACCAGAGATACTTCAATTCAAATTACTATCTCGACTTCCCTAACATCCCGAATTCGAAACCTTGACAATTTCTCGGGGCTAAGCGCAAGAGAGAAATCTTTTGTGCGTCTCTTAGTCTTAACGTGAACGGTCTGCTTATGATCAAATCAGAAAAGAGAATAATCAAAGTACAAATAAGGAATCGAGGTGCAAATAAATGACCCTAAACTAGTCGGTCGAATCCCAAAAAAGAAAAAGAAATTGCTTCCCTATGCAACGGCAACCTATACATTAATTTCCCCGCTTTATATACACCCAATCCACCCTACCATTCTTTCATTTTCCATTCCCCTCTTTCTCACTCTAGACCCTTTTTCTCTCTTTCTCTCTCTCTCTCTCTCTCTCTCTCTCTCTCTCTCTCTCTCTCTCTCCACATATATATACGCATATACGTACAGATATGGCTTCAAAGACATGGGTTTGGATGTTAATGGTGATATTAACCGGTTTAATGGGTTCGCTGGAGGGTTATGAGTTTAAGGTGGGTGGAAAAGAAGGGTGGGTTTTAAAGCCTTCTGAGAGCTACGATCAATGGTCTCACAGAATGAGGTTCCAAGTCAATGACACCCTATGTAAGTGATCACCAGCACGTCTCTATATATATACTTGCATGCATATACATATAAAATTGTATATCTCATTCAAGAAATTCAAAAAAGTGGTACTGCCTCCGTCCTAAAATATTTCTCGGTTTTGCAAAACTTGATTTTTTTCAAGAATTTTTTTTCAACAAGTTAGTAGATAAATGAGTTCTTTTAATTTACGGAAAAAACTTGAATTTTGTCTTGAAAAAATTGTATTATTTTTAAGTACTCGTTTTACGTATCGAAAAACATTTAGAGACGGAGAAAGTAATACTGCAATCATTTTGGCTGGTGTCCAAATTTTATTAAATATAATTAATGCAGTATTTATTGCCCGAGCTAATCCAAGCATTCTTGATACTTTCTTGAAGAGAAAGCGCAAGTTAACATTATTTTTCACCAGGAAAATAATTTTTGTAGAAAACTCTATAATAATTATGTCATTGTGATATTTCTCTTATTCTGACAAAAATAAATGAACGTTTAATTTTCACATAAGAAATGCAAAATAGTTTTGTCATTTTCGATAAAACTTTTGCAGTTCGTATAAATCTGGTTGGATAATCACTTATTTATTGCCTGAACTCAAAAATTATTCGAGATGTGCATAAGCTGACTCAAAAGCCTGAGTTATCCAAAAATAGTACCCTTTTTGTTAGTGTTTTTATGTGACATTTACATGGTTTGGGGATAGGTTTATGGGCTTTTTTTGTCTTTGTAGTTTTCAAGTACAACAAAGGAACGGATTCCGTGTTGCTCGTGAACAAACCAGATTACGACACGTGTAACACTCAGAACCCCATTATGAAAATGGACGGTGGCGATTCAGTGTTCAAGTTTGATCGATCTGGTCCCTTATACTTCATCAGCGGAAACAAAGATAGTTGTGGAAAGGGTCAGAAGCTAACCCTCGTCGTTATGGCCGTAAGAAATCCCAAAAAGACCACTTCACCCCCCACCCCACCGCCGACGGCCGGGTCTCAGCCGCCGGTTACACAGACACCAGCAACGTCTCCAACTCAAGCCTCGCCGCCGTTATCTCCATTGCCGTCGACGGTATCGCCAACTCCGTCAACAATGATTTCACCAACTCCGGCCAAGTCTCCGGCGACGATGATGTCACCAACTCCGGCGACGATGATGTCACCAACTCCGGCGAAGTCTCCTGCGACGATGATGTCACCAACCCCGGCAAACTCGCCGACGACTATGATGTCACCAACCCCGGCAAACTCGCCGACGACTATGATGTCACCAACCCCGGCAAACTCGCCGACGACTACGATGTCACCAACTCCGGCGAATTCTCCTTCGACGATGATGTCACCTCCAGCACCTCCAGCCATGTCTCCGGCAACTTCGCCGGCAGGTACTACATTGTCGCCGGGAATGACGCCCGCAACGTCTACTCCGGCGGAGAATGCTCCGACTCCTGGCAGCAATACCGCGGCGCCGGAGTCATCGCCTTCATCTGTACCGGCTTTCACCCCTCCAAGTTTCACAGTTTTATTGCTTAGTGTGGCTCTGGGCGGTTTTGTTGCCGCACCATGGGAAATTATGGGTATTTTCTAGGGTTTTCTAATTTCATTTAATTGCCAGTTTTTTTTTTTTTTTTTTATAGAGCCAGATACTTTATTTGAGACTTTTTTTCTTTCTTAATGTCTTGATTGGTTGATATTTGAATTTGAGGTTATCATTAATTATTACTGTATTTTTGTGTCTCTTGTTAAATTTATGGGCCTTTTAAAGCATTTCCTTCTTGCATGGTGAAAATTAGATTTTGTCATTCGAAGCTTGGACAAGGAGTGCCTTGATTCTGGCTCGGGATCCTCTGCCCCCTTATGCTGTCCCCATCCTCTGCCCCCATTATCTAAGACTGCCACGCGTACAGAATTGATCTCAACCCTTCAAAATTATAACCCACACACTCTCTCTCTTCTCTCTCTCTCTCTCTCTCTCTCACACACACACACACACACACACATACACCTCCAGCCAAAAATGGAGGAATTTCATTCAGAACCAATTAAAATTCTTCGGACGGATCAAATAAAGAACCAATTCGTTTTGATTTAATTTCTGGGGCAATATTTGTGTGGTGGGTTTTATAATTTACTGATTTAAGAACTATACTTTTCCCATGACCGAAGGTGTATGCGAAAGGAGAGACCCAGACTCTCTCTCGACAAATCAAATGAACAGAGAGATCAAATTTAATTTTTGGTTCCGAGTGAATTTTGGTTATGAGAACAGAGAGAGAACATGTGTTACAAGAGAAGAGTGGGTTTTTAATTTTGAGGGTTGAGATCTATTATGTACACATGGCAGTTTTAGATGATGGGGGCAGAGGATGGGGACAGTATAAGGGGGCAGAGGATCCGAATCCCTTGATTCTGGCATCGTTCCGAGTTCGAAAATACAATCTTCACCCTTTCACTGTCTAGAGTTGGACGCGAACAATAACTCTTCAAAAAATCAAGTCAATCGGATAACGATACCGTGAAACAGGGTACCATCATCTTGTGCATTACATTGTGTAGTGCGTCATTCAACCGTTCATTTCGACAATGCATGACTTGGATAAAGTGCATCTTGTGCACTTCACCGTCCCGAACCACGGTAACTTACCAATAGAATCAAATAAATAATTGGGTCTTGCTAACGTGTGCCTAATGAGTACACCTTAAGCACACAAACAAACAAAAACAACACACACTTCAATACACCTTTTACACTTTTCAATACACTTTCACATATTTCTATACATTTTTCACACATTTCAATATACTTTTTCAACCTTAACGTGTGCCTATTAGGCACACGTTAACATTTTCCTAAATAATTTTGCTATGTATTTAGGTCTGACCAAATAATTTTTGTAATTTTTAGGTCTGTCAATGTACCACCTTTCAATCATTTCAACTTTAATTGAGTGGACCAATATCTGTTCTCTTTTTTCTTGGTCCTAGCTCTAGCTGTACCGACATAACGAGCTTCCTGTGTGAGAAAGTATCATGCACATGTTCACACCCAGCAACACACAGTTGAGTTGAACAGAGTATGCATTACTACATACAGAAAAATTTATCCTGTTTAAACGACTACTCTTTTTATAATTCGGGTGTTCGGATTAACTTACACGTTCCTCAACTAATCATGTGGGTCCAGGGGCGGAGGGAGGGGTGGGTCCTGCATGCCCTCGGCACTTTATAAAAAAAAAAAAAAATTGTCTGCTAAAATCTCCCAAGCTCCCAAATTCAGGTGCATCTCTCTCAGCAATTCATCTCCATACATGTCCATAAGTACATTTGATTCAAGTATTTCTATCTGTTTTCATTGTAAAAGCTATACATAGAACTCAATTGCAATGAAGATTATCAAAACCAGTTTTCGGAACAAAATGGAAGATCATCATACATCGAAAGGGAAATTGCGATGAAATTTATTTAAAGCCAATCGCAGAGGTTTCGAGATTTGAGATCACGCGGGCTTGCACTTTGTAATATTGTTAAGCTACTTTTGTTCTATTTTGATGGATGATCAATGTCGAAAAAAGTATTTTTACTTTTTCTTTTACTATGGAATGCAAAGATGTTGATAGCTATTTTTTTTTTAAACTTATTTATTAGGTAAGGAATAAAAAGATATTTAATGCTAAATTTTTTTCCATTATAACTCGGCCCTCAGGCCTGGCTCTGCCACTGTGTGGGTCAAACCCTATTATTCATTTGCGAGGAGCCCAATTAAAATCAAAGCAAAATTTTACGAAAATTGACCCCAAAAAAATAATAGTACCTTAGAGGTTTTGAACCTAACCATGGCCGCTGAGACAAAAGCATAATATAAAATATTCCTCAAAACTTCACCCAATGTTTATTCTAATGAATCATAACATAAATGCAGTCTTCAGTACATAATGTGTATAGAACTCCAAAAGTATATATCGTAATAGACTTAAAATATGAAACCATTTTTAATTCCGGTGGCATGATCCACACAAATTAGTAGCTATTCAGTATTGTTTAAATGATTATGTAATACTATTACTTGAAAATCTTAATTAATGGTGTAACAACAAGTTAATGAAACAAATGACCCATTTCACTAGTTTTTTTTTTGGGGGGGGTAAATGACCCGTTTCACTAGTTAGTTACACGAAAGGTGTACGTCTATACTGTGAGAAAATTTTGGATGCAAATAGGGTATAGTCCACGTGGTACCTTTGCACCACATCCAAACCGTCCAATCAACGCATGGTCAGCTCGGATTATGGAGAGAGAGAGTGAGCCGAAGGGAGGAGAGAGAGTGCTCGAATCTCAACCGTCAATTGCATTGATTGAACGTCCAATGTGATGTAAGAGTACCACGTAGTACCCTATTTACATCCAAAATTTCGTACTACTGTCACTCTAAAAATAAAATAATCTGAAGTCTCAAGTAACTGTCTTAATCCGATAAAGTTTCCACAAGTCTTATCAATTTGTAAACGGTAAAGATATGGGAACAGATGGGATGGTACCGATGGGGTACCGACGGCGTCGCCGACGCCGTCGGTACCTCATCGGTACAATTCCGTCGGTCCCTATAGAAGGGTTCGTTTGTAAAAGTCATGTAAAAGCAAATGGCTACACTTATAAAGTACGATAAAGACAGAGACATTTACTTGCCTTTTCCAAGCTTTTAACGGTCAACGTTTCATTCACGGTGTCGGCAAATGGATGAGATATTTGGGAAAATCATCTGATGCTTCTCTCTAGTCCTTCATTTCCATTCGATATGAAACCCACCGAAGTCTCATTTTCAATTGTCCAAACACGACATGATTTCAAGCTCCAGGGGTGTAAACGATCCGAGCTTTGTAGAATTCGAGCTTGACTTATTTGTAAACGAACCGAGCTAGGATAATTTACTTAACGAGCCTGACCCATATAAACAAGCCAAGCTTTTGCGAGCCAAGCCGAGCTTACCGAGTTTGTTTACTAAACGAGCCTTAAACTCGAGCTCGACTCAATTACTAAACGAGTCGAGCCCGAGGTGCTTGTGAGCAAGTTGGTTCGTCTGTAGCCCTGCGCCGCAAATGTACATCCGAATGTTCAAAATCTCAACTGGCTAAGCTGTTAAAGTTTCTACAACTCCATTCAATTTGCAAAACTTGACTTTGGGTGCTTTGGGGAAAAAAAACTATAAACCAGTTTTTTGGTTTATTCGTTTTTTCTTTATTCGAATTTTTTTTCTGCAAATGTTAGTTTTGCGTTAAGTTTTTTAATTATAGTCAAAATTAAATTTTTTTAATAAAACCAAAATTAATCCAATAATCCAAACATTTTTGGCTTTAATTCAAAAAACTTTAGTTTTGACCATAATTTTATACTCCTACTTTTTAGATTGGTCTCGGCAAGACAAACCAATAATTCACCAACTTTTGTATAGTAATGTACACCACCGACTAAAAATTGGTGAAGAAAAGAACTTTTGTATAGTGCTAGGACAGATATAGAGTTGTGAATGAAGTAACTTGTCTTGCTCCTCTCACGGAAATGGCTCCACATTGGAAAGGACGACAAAGACCCTTTACTCGACTTTTCCAAAAGCTTGTCACGCTCGACGTTTCATTCAGTGTCGGCAATAGGATGAGGTGTTCGGGAAAATCTACAGGTGTCAATTTTCAACTCAACAACCCATGAACTTGGTATATTCACTCCGATTAATCTAGGGGTACCGACCACCCCTGTATCGACTAAAATTCGGGGGACTCCCTTGTGGGTCCCCAAACGGTCAATCTTTTCAAAATGAAATGAGGTGATTTTGGATCGAGTTCTTAGGGTCATCCGATTGCACCAATTTTCACAAGGTGCCCCTCAGAATTTGATTTTGAGATGGATGAACAATTCGGATTGACCGTTTGGGATTCACAAGGGAATCCCGACACCGGTCGGTACCAATAGCAAGGTTCTATTTGCTCACTTATAACACGCATAAATCCGCTCACTATTATCTTTTTAGGTTTATATGGGTCAAACCACATTAATGCTTATGCCCCAATCAACCATAGACTTGTATCGATCATAGTAAAAGGAGAAAGAAATGGGTCGGGTCAGGAATGACGTGACCCATATTTTACCCATACATATTTAAGCCGTCCATATTTAACCCACAAGCCACTCAACCCGTCCAAACCCGGCCGTTGGCCACCACTAGAAAAATCATACGCTTCTCTCTATTCCTTGAATCCCTTTGTGAGATAAACCAACACATTGTGAAACCCAGCGCAGTTATCATTTTTGATGATTCGAACAAATCGTAATGTCAGGCCCAGCAAATGTAAATCTCTACCAACTCCATTCACAATCCCTTAGAGTAAAATAGATTCCTTGCATTGTTACTGCCAAAGGCCTCAAGAATCTATTTACTCTTTACTAAGGCGGCGTTCGGATATCTCGTCAACTCGTTTTGCTTTTCTAGTTATTTTTTATTTCTAGCTGTTTGGCTTTGGTAAACTTAGAATGAGTTTAAAAAAAATGCGCATTTTTCGACTTTTGGTGTTGGAGAGCAAAAACCACAAGTAGGAAAAGATTTTGGGTGCCGGGTGGGTACCACGTGGCCGTACTGGAGAGAGAGAGAGAGAGAGAGAGAGAGAGAGAGAGAGAGAGAGAGAGAGAGAGAGAGAGAGAGAGAAATCTGGGCCGTCCAAAACACGTTTAGATGGCCATGATGGGTGGTAGGTCACGGCCACATGGTGCCTGCCCGACAACTCTTTTTTTTTTTTTTTTTTTCATAAGTAGGTGCAAATGAGCTTTTTGACTTTTTCCATTTTTATTAATATAAAAGACCTACATAATACTCCCTCCATCCCCAAATTTTGGTCCCTCGTCCTAATCTAACCGGAAAAAAAACTAGCTATAACTTTAAATCGGTAATGAATTTTATATTCAATATGAATCTTGTTTGATAGATCTCAATTAGTTCTATAAGACAATGTTTTCGAAATCATGTAAAACAATGTGAATTACGAGATATAATCAATTAAAAAGTGACACAAACTCCCAAAAAAGACAAATAAATGGGGGCGGAGGGAGTATATGATGAACATATCTCTCAAACAATACTAATGCTGCAAAATATATTCTACATACATTCTTGCAATAATTCAAAAAGCAGAAAATGCAAAAAGCAAAATGTAAAAAACCAGGCTCCCAAACACTGCTTAAAGAATGTTGTACTTGAGTGGTAGCCCCTTGGCGCGAATGTGCCCGCAAGCAAGCGTGCGCGAGCCAGAGAGAGAGAGATGCTAGTCTAATTGCAATGTCAGGATGGTAAAATAAAAAAAACAATTGCAATGTCAGGATTTCCAAGCACCAAAAGAAGGGAAAGAAATGGAAAGAACCAAGACAAAAAGGAAGGGGGAAAATGTTAAACAACTAAAAGACAGCTGAATAAAGAAACCAGAAATGAACAACAAAGGTCTTGGAAAGAAGACGAACACTCAGTTGTTGCATAGGCCCAAGTCGAGAGTGCTTGAAAAGCATGCCCCTGAAACCATCAAAAGAACCACCGTCTCCGTTGCCGAGGTTTTCCCCCGTCTCTGCAGCACATGAAACCATGAGGTGCATGCACTACTTGCTGCATTTAAATAACATAAAACTGAAAAAGGGTTCCAGTGCTGCCATCAGGAAAAAGCATTCAAAATAAAGATACAACTGTCATGCGTTCAAGTGGAAGTGCATCATATCCCTCTCACCAGAAACGCAATTCCCAGAGCACCCGAAAATTGTTTTAGAACTTCTTAAACGGTAGAAAACCAGAAAAGAACTATGTATCTGAAAACCAGAAAAGAACTTCTTTGAACTCATGTTTTTTGGTCCATTTTTCCCGGTTGCTAATCAGAAACTTTTATGAAATTGTGGCAACGATGTAGAGAATCAATTTAAAGAGCATAGAATAAAGCACTGGTCCGAAAACAGCGAATATATTGTCAGCACTGCAGTTTCTATGTAATCTCACATAATCAACAACATTGCATAATAGGGAAGGAACTAAGGTTTTGAGAAAAACCTTTTTTCCTGATTCACTGGGGGTTGCATAAAAATAAGCTAAGGAAGAACACCAATGTCTATGTTCTGAATGTACGGCCACACCTTCTCTTCCAACCTCTCGTATGCGATTGTAAACCCAAACAAATCACATGACTGCAAGCTTACTTAACCCATGCCACTTGAATAATGAACAAAAAAATCAGAAATACTTACAGAACATATTCCGCAGAAATGCACATAAGATTGTTAGTTTCGACTCTTCCATCGACTGAATTCTATACAAGCAGTTTGTTAGACTTTTGACCGATCTTCTTATTCCCATCACCTAAGCATACAAACATTCTTAGTAGTAGACAAGACTTGGAATTGGAATCCAGCTTGCCATGAAGAAATGGTACCCTTCTCTTTCCACGCAAGCCTAATCCTATTACCATCCCTTGTTTGGCTCATATTCATGCCCTTTCAAAGTTGATCCGTATGCCATCTTGATAGCAATTCAGCCACGGAGGTATTCAGTGGCGACTCCAGGGATTGTATCTTATGAGTTTATTCAAATATTTTCTCCACAATTTTGAATTACATTGAACCACTGTCTATCGAAATAAATTACTCACCAAAATGAATGATTTAAGTTGATTCATTTTTCCATTTCTTAAAAATACCAAACTATAGATTAACTATCAATCACCAAACATAAATATTAAATTGATCTCACTTACTAGTGACAGAGACTACATTTGACCTATTTAGCTCGGTGCGGTCACATAATCATTTGACCTTTACATACTTTTTATTTAACTCAATGGGGTCACATAATCTTGCACAATATGTCGGGGTCAGCTACCAGTGCTCCAGGTTGTGCATCACATTTTCTGAACAATTATATCTGAAGAACTATTAAATTCGAAAGAGATTTCACACACCATAAATTAAGATTTAAGAGCTTTAATGCTTGGGAGAGTTCCAGCCATGACCAGAATGAAATCAGCAACGAGGATTGGGAAAACGTAATTTTAAGGTGTTTCCGGTATAGCTGTCACCAATCCATCACAATGTGGACAGTCGTTGGATGGCAGCGGCACATGAGAATCCCACGTGGGAGGAGAGTGAACCAACACTCTGCTCGATTGTCAACAATGGTAATTGCAATGGTCTCAGACTCTCAGCTGTTGGCTTCTCTCCTCTAGTAAAGGGTTGAATTGGATGAAAATATCAATATGGTAAGAATGAGGATTTTGCAGAAACAAAATAACGAAGTACGATATCATAACAAGGAGAAATTCAGAACTGGTTCCAATGTGCCTCCATGCTTATATATGAAATAACGGAAGTCAATGTACATTTGTATCGGAGCGTGTTAAACAACAGACATATATCACTCTGAATTGCCATTATACTTGCTACCCCACCAAGAAGTGACTAAAATTGGCTCCTTTTAACTTTAGTGCTCAAATCATGATACAAGCAAACCTGTTGTCTAGTAAGGAATCGCACAAGATTGCAGCCAACCACTTGGTAACCTGCGGATTCCACAATCCAGAAAATCCATAAATGTAAGGAAAGTCCAGCCCGCGATCAAATGGATAAGGTATGCCACGTGACGGCGATGAGAATGGTAATTAATAACTCTGATGCCCGTCAAGGAGTAGCCAATAGGTCGTGAAACAGCTAAATAAAATAGAATCAGCACTCATCTAGAGCATAATTTCAAGCCTTAACTAACAGACAACTGATTATAATTGGAAGTTCTCCCAAGCATTCTAACCGTTCTTCTGAAATTGTTAATTTAGTCCTAAGTTAAAGTTACATTTTGAGCCTGCTATTGCTATCCTGCAAGCTGAGAAGTAGCCATAGAAATCTTCAAACATATTGAAGGGTGTCATTCCAGCCAACACAAAATGAGACTTATACGGTTATACCTCCATGAGAGGCCTTCAACCAACCAATAATCGGAACTCGGAAGTAACTACGATTCCAAAGAAGCGAAATATTGAAGATTAAAAAGGTAAATTTCGCATGACTAATTATGAAATCAGAAGAGAACTTCCTAGAGCTCCTAGTCTCCTAGTTATATGCATAACAAACATCTGCAAGCTATCCCAGGTTCCAAGAAAAAGGTCCTTTAAGTGACCCCTGATGTATTTCCAGATGGCTTCTCTTTATGTGTTCCGTTTATTTCCAATTTCTCACATAATTTCTTCTGGGTAAGCATGTTGAGGTCCACCCAAATGCACATTTTCATGTTAACGGATTCATCTTAAAAGAATATTCCCGACATCGCAAGAAAGAGCGAAAACTCACTAAAAGAGTAGCTCAGGTCCACAAGAAATGAAAGCAAGAGAGAGGGTTAAACTTGAAAGAGAGATGAAGGCCGGCCCATACTCATGTATCTCACGGTCTCTTTAAACGTTTTGAATGACTCTCGAATTGCACCTTTTCGACGTAGTTGCGACGAATCTTTCAACTTTGGGACGATTCCCTGACCTTTGCTTGGGTTGGTCCATTCCTACTGACTTTGACCTGACACCTTCCTGATGGGCATAAAGACATTTTCCCATCGCACATCATGCTATTTTGGATCTAATAACCACATAAGAGCATAGAAGTTTCATATCGCATTCATAGAATTGATTGAACTCACTTTCCGACTGTTTCTAATGTTGTGGAATGAAAAAGGCACAACACAAGACCAAAACCTGGAGAGGCACCATGTTCAATATTAACAGATTCACTTAACTATCAGTCAGAAAAGTTGGTCGAAGAAACTTCATAAGAATACGTGAGGTTCTCATGCGACTGAAACCCCAGAAACGACAAAAGTCCGCAACTTGACTTGCATTTACAGCCTAAACATTACACGATTTTACAGGGTGTGACCCTACATTTTCTTAGCTTAATAAGCTTTGATACATACTCAACATCAATGTTTTGAAAACTGGATGGTGACCAAACCGGAGAAGGGACCGGGTGGACGGGTCACCGGTTCAACCGCGATCGAACTGGAATCAAACCGTGATGTCATAATTACATACATAATATATATTAATTAGTAGTATAAAACTAACTAAAATTAAAGTTTCCATTTCAATAACGAGCATAAATCAAGGTATCAGAGCAGCACAGAAAGAACAGGTTGAATTCCAGTCCTGAAAACAACATTTCCCCCGGTGAACATTGTCTTAAAGTCTTGACCCCACCGTCTATGCACTTGGAGACCCAATATGCTCGGGTCAAATTTTGTTGTCCAAACGGATAACATCTACAGGAATGAACTTTCTAACCTTCAATGACCGCCTGCTTATTACAATTATATAAACATGCCCATGTAAAGCGAGCCAGAAAGAGAAAAAATATTGAACTTGAAACTACTGAGAAATGATATTGCAGTTGACATCATTGAATGGACCAAAATACACTAAACCCATGTCGCACAAACACTTGTCAAAACCTTAACATCTTTTCCATTGCTTAATTACCCGAAAAGTAGAGCAATTTCAACCAAAATAGCAATTTCTAAGAACTGCGAGAATTAATCATTAAACTCAAAAGAAAGAAGAGGTGAGCAGGACCAGCAACTCCCAGAAACACAAAGATAGAAACCGACGACTCACATCAAATCAGCCAGTAAATGTATCATTTTTTTTGTAAAGCATCATCCAGGTTAGTAACTATATTAGAACCCTACTATTCTTAAGGAGCTGACTCATCATGCTTAACGACACTATCCTAGGCTCCTAGCTTTGCACTCCACAGGACAAAATGAACCATTTGAAATATAATCGCTGTGAACAACACCTAAGCCACAAAAGCACACCACCTATGGTTTTCATTGCATCCCAAGCATTATTGCAAAGAAAGTTCGAATCAACTTCTACAACTCTCCCCATTCTTAGGGGGAATGATAAACTTTTTAGTTCAAATTCTTTAAACATCGCTCCACGAAAAATGCTGCTGCTGAGAGAGCTGCTTCTTTATTGGTTTAGTTAGCAGATACAAACAAGTCACCAGGTGTTGTACACTGTAGAGATACAATGAGTAAGAAAGGTTCGAAATTTATTTTCATAATGAATTTTCCATAAGGTCCACTTCTTCATGAAGAAAAATGACTATATGTAACAGAACAACACAAAAGTCAAGGACTTCCATGCAGTTGGTAAGTTGCTCACTAATTCCAATCATACCTATAGTAGCAAGGAAACACATTCCGATCACTTGCCATGTCTCTTTCTCAGTCTCTCTCTAACAAAATCATTCCGAGCTTTGATCCTAGCTTGTTGAGGAGCAACATTGACATATGAAAGATGCAAACCAAATCCAAAAAGAGCAGCACCCCCAAGGAACAATGCTATGGTCGCTGCAAGCTTTTTAGGCGTTGACGGATAGCAGGAAACCATCTAATCACTTAAAGAGCTGGCAACAAAACATCACAAATACACATATTATTTGAAGCTGTTGTGATGGAAAAACCATTAAGGTTAACTCATGTATTATATGAGAACATGGAACAAATAAAATTGGGTGAGTGAAACATGCGTACAAGATATACCGTTAGATCCTCCTATTAATTCATTTTTTAACCATGAGTACAATCGTTCATTTTCACAAATAGGGGTGTAAATCGGTATACTTTCCTAAAGCATTTTAGGCAAAATTTCCTTAACACCAAATTGAAACCATAGTGTGGTAATTGGTACGATTCCCATTGAAATTCCGGGAAAAAAGAAAAAGAAAAAAAAAATGAACTAGGCTGCGTTTGTGTTGTCAAGATACATTTTATTAAAATTCTACATGAAAAATCTAATCTGAACAAAAAGCATAGTCCACATTCCACAATACCAAACTCCATTACAGCAACTACACTAACGTATTAAGCATTTACATCAACCAACAATACCAACGTTCACTTTTCAAAGCCCCAGAATTAGATAATACCATAGTCATAAACCAAATGAATCAAGGTTGTTTCTGTGAGGCATTTCATCAACCAATTTGCAGACAAAAGTTGGAGCCATGGCGTTCTGTGTAAAAAAAGACGGTAGTTTTGACCCACGGAAATCAAAATCAATATTCAAGTGATGAAATTAAGCTCTTTTGCCATAGAACCCAATTTTTGACCCACGAAAATCAAAATCAACATTCAAGTGAATAAAATTAAGCTTTTTTGCTATCGAACCCATTTTTAAATTATCTCCACAATACTTGCATCTGACAGTATAAAGAGAAATTGTATCAACCACCATGTATCCAAGTTAAATTGATTCAAACCTGTCACGAAACCTATTCGAGAAGTTGGAGAACTGACGACCCACCAGTTTTGATTTGACGAAATTCACCGGCGTCGCAAAATAGTAGCATGTGCCGAAGGAGGGCAACAGATGGTTCTATATAGTTGCCTCCATTCCCCCGCCCTAGCGCTAGGTTGTGTTTGTTTGTTTTTTTTGTTTGTTTTTTTCGTTCGTCATCCTTAATTTATTACAATTACATGGGGAAGGGAGAATGAGACTCGATCTCGAGATACAATGTGGGGCATCCAAGAGCTCTACTGCATGAGCTAGCCACCACTTGCTTCGTTTGCCCATTTTTGTTTAGTTTAGTTTTTCAATCGTTACTCTATTTCTCCCTCCAATCATTGAATTCGGGGGTGATGTGCACCTCGGTGTTGTGCATCCCTCGGCCGTCCGATTGTGTTTTGGACGGCCCGGATGTGTTTTGATTTCTTACCGGTAAAAATAAATCAAAATTAAATTAAAATTGTCGAACACATCCGGGCCGTCAAAACATGATCGGACAAAACAAAACAAAAGAAAACTACCAAAACAAACACCGCCAAAAGATTTTTCTTTTTTTACCCCTGCCCTAGCGCTAGTTACTTTGTTTGCGTCCATTTGTCCATTTTAGTTTAGTTTAGTTTTTCAATCATTACTCTATTTTCTCCCACCAATCATTAATCCATTTTTCAATTATTATTCTCATTTCTCTCTATATCTCTCTCTACTCATTATTTTTACAAACAAAACTAAAGTATATCCTGTTTTTAAAAATAAAAAAAAAACTACCAAAACGAATAAAGCCAAAGGTTTTTCTTTTTTTACCTAGTGTGTTTTCAGACAACGGTAGTTATATTTTATTTTTGGCACGCTAGTTCTTGTGCGGTTAACAATTTGGGGGTGCGAAAATCAATTTTCTTCTTTTCCTACACAAAAAAAAAGAGGAAAAAATATACGACCGGCAACGAGTATGTGTAGCAATTAAAATTGTTGTAAACAGAACATTTATATAAAATAATTATGTTTATATTTGTTAAAAATTTATCAAGCCTAATTTACTTTGTTTTTATTGAGCTGTACGATATATATATTTTTTAATACAAATTTAGTGAATTTTCATTTAGTCTGAACTTCAAGGACTTGTATAGTGCAGACAATATTAAACAAAAACTAAATTATATATAAAAATAAATATCAAATTTTAGTACATTTATTGAACCGCTGGAGTTCGCTTGAACCCCTCAAAAGGCAGTAGAGTCTAGAGCTGCCCCTGTCAATACCTCTCCAAAAAAAAATTCCTGTGAACCCTTGCTGGGTTCAGTTTTCTCCTGTAATTAAGGCTTAAAGCCATTTTGTCCAAGGACTCTCCAATCTCTGTTGCTGTTTAGTGAGAATCGGAACTTCAACAAAATGTGGAGAATATAAAGCAAGCTTATGTTTTTGTCAAAATACAACACTGTATGCACCGGAGGTGGTAAACACCAAGGGCTCGTTTGGATGAGGGTTTAGACACTAAATCATCATCCATCCCCTCATCCCTCTTCCCCTCCATATCCCTTGTTTGGGAGCCATTTTTCACCCCCGACTAATTACACGACGGGCAAATTAGTCAGCCCCCTCCCGGACTAAATAAAAGCAGGGGGTTGAGGGTGGTGGAATTACGTGGGTACCCCAGACGCCCTTGTCTTCCAACAGATTTCTAACCAAATTGGTCTAAAATCCCCAAAAATTACTGAAAATACAAAAAGATCAGAAAAATTTGAGGGAGAAATCCGAAGTTTGCAGGCACCATACCTGTGAAATCCAAAGTCGCCGGAAAAATCCGAAGCTCGCCGCCGCTGAAACTGCCGGAGCGAGAGAGAAACAGATGGAGGTCTGTTCGCTTTTGGAGAGAGAGGGAGGAACTGTAAAAGAGAAATAAAGAATTGTTATGGTGCATCAGTGCATTACCCTTTTGTTTTGCACCAGTGAATCCAACGGTGGGAAACTTAGACTACCAGTACATGGTGGATTTTCTAGTCCAAACCCTCCCGAGAATAAGAAAAGAGTGATTTTTTTGTGTTGCAAATTATTTTTGGAAAATCCGAGCCGTCCAATGTGTTCAGAAGGTGTTTTCAAGGGTCTACACGGGAAATCTTCAAAAAAAAAAAAAACGGGAAGGGCTTGATCCAAGCAGTTTTTGCAAAAACTGTAAATATAAAGTTTTTACGAAAACTGCTTAGATCAAGCCCTTCCCGGTATTGTTTTTTGAAGATTTTTCGCGTGGACCCTTGAAAACACCTTCTGAACACATTGGACGGCTCGGATCGTCAAAAAAATGCTCGGATCATGGAGGTCCGGAAGTCCGGAGTCCGGATAGGAAGTGGACCCACCAGTACATCACCTTTTTTTATTTTTTTTTTCCCTTCACATAATCTCCTATTAATATTTATTGACAAAGTGATTTACAGAAAAGTATTTAAAATAATTATTATAGGTTAATTTTTTTAAGTAACAAATTGGAGTAACAATTATTAAAAAGTGAAGTGCCGGGTGAATTTTAAAAAAGAAACTGTGTTTTAAGCCGGGCTATCATTGATTTTTTGGATGACTGAATATGCACGAAAGAGTACCACTGTCCGTTTAGGGGGAAAAAAAAAAAAAAAAAAGCCTCCCCCAAATGACACTTTTGAACCTAGCCAACCATCCAGTCTTTGTTAAACTTAATGAACGTCCCCAACATTCTCACTTACTCCTTTGAAGCTATCTCTAACCGAATATTACAGCGTAGGAATCGGGGAGAGAGAGAGAGAGAGAGAGTGAGAGTGAGAGTGAGAGTGAGAGTGAGAGAGTGGGTGAGAAAAATGGCAGCAGTTGTAAACGAAGTGAATACGGCAGAGACTTCACAGGCGTATCTGGAGAGCAACCCAGTAAGAGAAACGAAGGGCTTGATCACTGAGCTCTGCCGTCAGTTCTACCATCTCGGATGGGTATCCGGTACTGGTGGCAGCGTCACGATCAAGGTCCATGATGAATCGATTCCTAGATCAAATCAGCTCATCATCATGTCCCCTTCTGGTAACCTCACTCTTTCTTCTTGCATATGCTTGTGTGTTTGTGTAATTTACTAATCACGTGTTTTGATTAATTTTTTGTATCTGAGTTTGGTTGTTATTCTCATGTTGCATTCAGTTTCTTGTCTTGGTGAAATTACCAAAACTAATTGGAAAATGCTAACCACCGGTGGATAATATGCAGAAGGAGTATTGATATCGCCATATCGGTGAAAGTTTTGACATTTGAGTGATGTTTATTGAAATTTGAACTTTTTTGGCATTACTAGCATATTATCCGCTGCCTAGGGGTTGGGGTAGCAAGACGCAAAATAATTAGATGACAATTTAGTCAGGATTCAGGAACCATCAACCATAAGAAGAAACCCAATTTCCATGGTAAATCTTCCATGATACTTGTAGGCCCAATTTTTTCACTGGGCTAATAGCGAAGGATATACCCATCACATTGAAAATGATCGGATTTAATAATACAGACCACATAGTATTGTATCACATCTTGTGGGATAAAATATGATATCCAATGGATTTTGGTGTTATAAAAATTTAAAATGAACACTGGATATGTAGTCACCATAGTTTTATAGTCCAGACCGATGCTCATATCCGGTCAAACAAAGGAGCTCGCAAGGGATTTACGGACTTATGCTTGCATCAAGTTAACATATTAGATATACCCTTCTCCAGAGAAAATTAATATTCAAAATCTCCCAACAGAAACAATACGTGACCTAGAAAAAGTTAGGAATAGAGATAGTAGTAGAAATTTGTGAACATTCCCGTGATTACCTGCTGGTATCAGCAGTTACCATTGCTGTGTACCTGCTGCCATTCATTCTCTCCATTTTTCATAATTAAGCATGTTGTAGAATCACCACTAGCCTATTTGTACCATGACTCCTATCATATTTCTAATTCATTCAGTTGGGACTGCAGAATGATCTTGTAAGGAATACCTTTTGCTTCTACATTTCATCGTGTACATATTTAATGTTTGGTGTTATAGTTCAATAACTGAAAGTGAAATGACATGTTTAATATTGAAAATACAAAGACACAATCCAGTAGTTTGTTATGGCCTATGGGTGTGTTGACAGGTGTGCAAAAGGAAAGAATGGTTCCAGAGGACATGTATGTGCTCTCTTCAAGCGGGTCTATATTGTCTTCACCCTTGTCAAAGCCATTCCCTTATAAGCCTCCAAAATGTTCCGATTGTGCTTCTCTTTTCTTAAAGGTATCCTCTCTTTAATGTTTTGTTAGAGGCATTTTGCATTATCTCTTTTAGCTTTCTTCTTTTTGTCCAATTGTTGGAGGGGAAAAGAGGATAATTTTCCTGATTGTGGCACCAATCTGGTTAGTCCGTTGTAGTTGGTTTGTGTCATTGTTAGTAAAACCAGTGGGGAAAAATATTTGAGTTCTTCTAACAATAGCTAAAGCTTAAACAGATTACTGGCTTATATTTCAGTTAAGGATGGGGCCTGTTTATTTAATTGTTTTAGACTAAAGAGGGAGCTTTCTAGGTGATTTGAGCGGCCTTTTATGTGTTGCGTATAATATACTGCTGAGATAGCTTCTTTCTCCTGTTGGAATATCGTACTTTCATTTTGCTATATTTAGTATTATGGTAGTTCTATCTTGGAATTTTTGGAGAAATAGGTCGTTGGCGATGGTAAATGGTAACATTGTTCTGAAAAATAGCAGCAAATAAATCAAAATTGAAAGGAGGGCACCAATATAATATTTAAGATATCTTATTGTGCTAGGTATAGGCTAGAATTCCACTTAAACTTGTGTTTCTTGCTCTGACTGGTTGTTTTAGAAAAGTAAAACGAGAGTAAGGACCTGTTACATTTTCTACTGTTCCAGATTTAAGTTTTTGTGAGCACAACATTTAAGGTTATGAACTATGTATAGAGTACTTGCTTTCTTTAATAAAACAACCAGAGAACTAGAATCTTGGCTGTTAATGACAATGTTGGATCTATGTTATCATATATTGAATATACTTGGTTTGCTACCTTTAGTGCCCGACGAGGATAATCAATCATGAATCCATAATGTTCGTGTCTTGATATGTTCTTTTCCAAGTGGATCTTTCATTTGTCTGAGTGTTGAGAACAACTTTTGGCTAAGGGAGGACTGATTCCAAGTTAGCATGTTTTGAAGTATTAAAGTTAACAAGCTCATCATTTTTGTTCAGAAGATGTCACCACCCTTTAGTACTTTCATTTGTAAATTTGGTCTTGTTGGTTTTGTGGTGAGGTGGAAACCCAACCCACTCACCCTTTTTTTTGGTTTAGCATAAAAACCAGCCATCCAGTAATATATACAAACGTGAATATCTGTGTGTGTACGTGCATGAATTTATGCACATATATATTGTGTGTGTTTGAGCCTGGGATTATGCATGCAGTGTGTAAACATTAAGCAAAGACGCTCAAGACTCTCATCTTGTGATAACTGCAGAGGAAGAGACTTTTTTTCCTTCCAGCTGCTCAATCTCAGAATGTGTTAAGAGTGGTTGGCTGCCATTCTTGAACTTTTGTTTTCTTTATTGTCCATGTGCAATCATGTTTGTGCAATCTCAGCTACATTTGAACGACCACTATCTCTGGTATTACTTTCCTGGTGTTGTCAGGCCCTAAAATTACTGAATTCTAATGTCTATTTGGTGTTTCAGGAGGTGTTGGCATTCATTACATCCATGATTGTTCATTTTGCTTTTTGTTTTTTTCTAATTTTCCTTTTACTAGAAAACTATCATTCTCTGCTTTGTTTGACCAGGCATATCAGATGCGTAATGCTGGTGCTGTTATCCATAGCCATGGAATGGAATCTTGTCTCGTGACGATGATCAATCCATTAGCAAAGGAATTTCGAGTAAATTCTGAACTTGGGCTTTTTGGTCTTGAATAAACAAATCCAACTCTTCATTACTATTTGCTTGACTTATACTTGTCCCTTTTCCTTCTGTAGATTAGATTATGCTTGTTGTTCAGATTCTATCCTAGTATACAGATTTGTACCGGAACCTTCCTAATGTTTTCTATTAGTGATATCTTGCTCGACTTTCACTAGAGTAGTTCAGATGTATTGGACCTTTATCTCTTTTCCAATTCCTTTCAGATACGTAGGGATGGCATTACTGCTAATGAAATTTCCCTGCCTCATACATTTGTTGAGGCAACAAAATGTGACTATTTGGATGAGAGATTTACATACCACTGATCTTTACATTTTCCATTTCTTGAGAATATTTGGTGGTTTACATCTGTATAATAATTTTTGGCGTCTAGCTTAAGGTTGATATTTAGGGGCTTGACATGTGGGTACAAGTTAGAGGTTAAAAGTGAATTGTAACAGGTTGCAAAGTGTTTAAGACGTAATTATCCAAGGATTAAAAAGTGGAAAATCCGTAGCAGCATGTGCTGAAATAGGAACCTGATAGAAGTAATGCCTGAATTTGAATGTTTTGGGGACTAGGATGAGATAGAGAAGTTCGTGAACGAAATGGATGGTCCAAGATACAATGAAGCCCAGTCCCGATTGACTGCTTGTCCAACTGCGTCATGCACAGACGAAGAAGAACTAGAACACCTTCGGATATTGTGAGCCACCAAGAATGTGTATAAGGGATAGAGTTCTAGTGAAAGAGACCAATTGATTGTGTTCTCCTCAATATGGTTTTGGTGAAATCCCAAGCCTTTATATAGGCACAGATTTATTTGTTCAAACCCAATAGTCATGTCAATTTATTTGACCCTAAAAGTCATACATTTTGATTTGATCATGTCTATTCATTTAAACGAAATAGACACACTTTTTTATTTAAACCTCTTCACCAATTACAACATTTGATATTCACTATATATTTTGGGGACGGTCCAACAGAAAATTCACTTTATAGACCTCCAGGAACATTTCCCAGTGGTGATTTAGCTGAGGAAAATGGACATGAATGGTTTTTCACCCTGTAAATGTATATTCAGTCTCTAGTGGTAATGGTGGACTGATACTTTACTGCTCGGTAGAAGAAAATGAAGAAGAATAAGTAAGATGGACAGTTTCCTTAGCTAAAGAATTGCAGTGGCAGTGTTAACAAATAGATCAATCATCCTTGGCAATTAGCTTCTGTTTATTCATGATTGTGTCTTGCATCTCAGGGATATCTGTTTCATTACAGATCACTCATATTAGCCGACCCCAATTAATTGGGACTTAAGGCTCGGTTTGGTTTGGTTTACAGATCACTCATATGGAAATGATAAAGGGAATTCAAGGGCATGGCTACTACGATGAGCTTGTGGTCCCAATAATAGAGAACACTGCCCATGAGCGGGAGCTGACAGATTCTCTTGCTGAAGCTGTATGTTCTGTTCACTTAAGCTATTTTCAAGTATGTGAATTGGAGTTGAAATGTGGATTTTGCATGATTTGACAAAATTCAAAAAGAAAAGAAATCTATGGGGAACTTAAAAAATGCGAGTGACATGTGGTTGACTTAGATCTGAACTAGGTGACATTGTGAAGTGAAGTCCCACATCGCCTGGGTACCAAAGAAGTATCTTTTGGGGTTGAGTTCCACCCAAGACCGTGTATAGACATATTATCTGCATGAGGTTTGTATCTACGTATACTATCAACTTGTGTAAAAGCTTGACTTGATTGAGTAGTTTTTTCTGGATTTTGGATCTTTATGCTGCCAAGAGTCTAAAAACAGTAACATGTGATGGGGTTGGGTTTGCTGTGTACAGTGTTTGACCATTCTATATTTCTATGAGCTTCTTTCAAGTTTTGGTTTGCATACAGAAATCATGAGTAATTTATCCCGGAATAGTGGACACTTCTGATACTGAAGGTTGAGTGCAAACAGTTGCTGTCCAGAATAGTTTGTTGAGATCCGTATAACTCCATTCAATGGTAGCCAATGCACCATCATTAATGCGTCGGAGACTGTGGGACAAGTTTGAGGGGTTCATTGAGGATTATGAGAAACCTACTTGGATCATATGCTTGCAAGAAAATTTTGTTCTAGCCTGTCTCTGTGTTGTATGACAGTAGATAAGGTCTACAGTGTTTGGTTGTCTGCTAAGATCTTCTAGGTTAATTGTTTCTATACTTTGCGTAGTGTGCTGTGTGTTGACCGAATATTGCTTCAGACTGGTTGAACTTTTCCCATTTGTTACAGATTGAAGCTTATCCAAAAACAACGGCTGTGCTTGTTCGCAACCATGGCATTTACATATGGGGGGATTCCTGGATCAGTGCTAAAACTCAGGTTCGTGTGTCTGCAGAAAAAATATGGACGGTATTTATACGCATGTTTATCTGCTTGATGATAATTTAGAACCTGATTTTGTACTATCTGATTGATTTAGTCTTCTTACAACATATTTCCATCTTTCTGACCTTCCCAAATTATCTTACATGGTTTCTTTTTTGGGGGTAAATATTATATTGCATGGTTTCAATCAGGTCTATCCCTTATTTCCATGATTTTCCCCTTCTTTGCACCTATTTTTTTGTGCTGTTTGATAGTTTTAACAAGAACAAAAGTAGTACTACTAATTTAGGCCGATATACCATGGGTTTAATCTTGTATCAGATTTATGCATTTCAAGTTGTGTAGAAGTTAACTTACACCTTCTAAATTCAAATCATGAAACCTTACCACAAGACGGGGGACATTAATAATCTGAAACATCCTGATCTAATATGTATACACACAAGAATTAGGAAAATAATGCTGATAGAGGCATTTACAAGGGAGCTATCATCTTTCTTCCATTTGCAGTTACAACTAAAGCTCCAACATTCCAAAAGCTGTGGGACAGAAGAAGGCATCATCATTGATCCCCATAAACATTCAACACCAAGTTCCAAAGCACCTCAGCTACCTCACTATGAAGTAGCAAGTGTTCTATCTTCTTGTCTGCTCTGCAACACATATTCATTCATCTACTAGCCAATTATAACTTCGTTGTCATCAAATTGTGAAAAGTGAGAATAGCATCCCATGCAGAGGAGCAGGCCAAAAAATTACTTAATGATAATGCATCAATTATTCGTCCCTCCAACAATGACTGATGGTAGGATCACAGAGAACGGTCCATTTCTTTTGGGAACTAGTTAATGGAAACTAAACTTATCAAGGGGAAAGTAACAGAACGATTTAGTGGTTTCCTAAAGGACCATTCAACAAGCTAGGGGACCTTTTGGTTTATTTTCTTCAAATCTTTATGCTTGCAGCCTTCATATTATCTACTTGATGGTGTTGTCTTTTTTCCTTCTACTTCTGCCTTCGAAGTTCGAGGAATAGAGTTACTAGTGAGAGCTAATTGTTTTCAGTGTCAGAGTTTTACCCATTTACACTACATTTTTTGCCCTTTTGTTTCTGTATGAATTTACCTGGTTGCCTTTTGCGAGGAATATTCTTTTTCCATAAGGATGGAGACACTTGTAATTGTTTTGGTGTTTATTTTTTGTTATCTCCAAATTGATAACTTAGTTTCCAGGCTGAATGCTATCACTATCTCTTTGATGCTGCTATTAAACTCCATCAAATGGGCCTGGACTGGTCTACACCAAATCATGGTCCAATTACAAATTCCAGAGAAGTTCTAGGTGGTCACCCAAATGGAAACATGTCTCAGAAGGCAGGGCCTCTTATATCAGACAATGGCACAGTGTCATCACGAGTAAGTTGTTGAAGCATTCTCAGCATTATTCCTTTTGCTAGATGGACCATAGAAACTTAATTCAAGATTTGATTCTGATTTATGCATTGATATCCCAAATTTTGCTGCAGCGTTGCATTGTTCTGGACATTGAAGGGACCACCACTTCTATATCATTTGCTACTGATATTCTCTTTCCATATGCCCGTGACAATGTGGGGAGGCATATAGATGCAACATTTGATACTGCAGAAACTCAAGATGACATTAAATTGTTGCGCTCTCAAGTAAAGCTCTTTTCTGGTTTTTTGGGGTGATGCTAATAAAGGAGTTGGCTTTCATTTAATCCACAACACATTTAAAATGATTTTGAGAAATTTGTCATGGAACCTTCTTATTCATTGTCTTACTCTAAATGATAAATTTCCCATATTGAGTCCACATGAAAGCTTGGGGCCCATGTGCCCACGTGTCAAACCTTTCCAAACTTAAATCTTAGGATATTGGGATCCCTGTCCAAAAGGTTGACGTAGCATGGATTGGACCTCGTTCTGATTAATTTCTAAATGCTTGTTTATAATTTGTATAATTCCTTTTTTTTAGGTGACTAAGTACTTTGAATCAATGGGGTCAAGGAAAAACGTGGATTTTGTATTTTATATCCATGTGGAAAGGTTAGAAATGTTTCATTTCTTGCTAGAGCGACCTTTTTCTTTGAACATCGTAAAAATTGTTGGATCCAACATAAATAAGTTGGCTATTCTTGTCGGAACACGTTGACTCTTAAGTCATACCCCAACACGGATAGTTGCATGCGTTCCTAAGAATTTAGTAACATAGCTCAGATATTAAGTTTAGTTTGTATACAAACATGTGCATAGCTTTGTTGAGCATTCATTTTGGTTTTAGTCATAAAATCACCTCTCGTACGTTTGACTTGAGTCCAAATTTGCTTCTTTGAGCAATGCTGCAGGTAGAGGATGATTTAAGACAAGGAATTGCTGGTGCTGTACCCATCCCATCTGATAATTCAAGGAAAGAGGAGGTTGTTGTTGCTTTGGTTGCTAATGTGGAAGCAATGATAAAAGCTGATAGGAAGATTACTGCCTTAAAACAATTGCAGGTAAGCAAAATGGTACTTGGAGTGTAAATGGTTTCTCTGGCATTTATCCTCACGGTTAAGCTAACATAAGAAAAAGTTCAGGGTCATATCTGGAGAACTGGATTCCACAACAATGAACTGAAGGGTATAGTTTTTGATGATGTGCCTGCCGCACTTGAGAAGTGGCATACTTCGGGCATTAAGGTCATTTTTACGTTCTTCGTTTCCTTTATTCCTTATCCTCTTCTTTTCCTCTTGTATAGTTTTATGTTATCTAGTTTATGATGGGGTTCTGGCCCTTACTCATCATGGCATATCTGGAACGGTTTGCAATCATTTCATTTCATTCGCAAAGAAGAATAATGCTACTTGAAATGCTTTACGCAAACTTGTTTTGGAAAACAAGAACAAGAATGAATCCATTGTTTCCAGCAACAATAGCAATCCAAAAACACTTTTTTGATGTTTTTCTTCCTGAAGAATGGTTGTCTTCAAAAGAATATACGGTAAACAAGTTCTTAAAACTGTTTGGTCACACACACACCCTCAAACAGAGACAAAGGAGTTGCATGTTTTGGCGATTCGCTCAACTCCACACAGCAAATTAAACTCTTCACGAACTGAAGGAGGTGGGAGTTGGGATTGAAGGAGATCGGAGGCAGTTGGGGGGTTCGGAAGTAAGCAGGAGACAATCAGAGCCAGAAGTCAACTCGTTTCTGAGAACTCAGAAAAGAGAACACGACAAAATGAAAAATGATCCCAAAGGGACTCCATTTTGTGCTAGATTTGATCATTTAGTGTAAGTTTTAAGCCAACTTGTTTCCCTTTTCTCAGGTCTACATATATTCCAGCGGTAGCAGACTGGCACAAAGGCTCTTATTCGGCAACACGACTTACGGGGATTTGAGGAAATACTTGTCTGGATATTTTGATACAAAAATAGGGTAAATATCGTACAACGTATCTGGTTTAAGATGTTTTCTGGTGCCATGCTTGTAGACAAGCCATCATTCAATCCTATTATCTGCAGGAACAAGAAAGAAACAGGCAGCTACAATGAAATCTCAGAATCTTTAGGAGTAGATAACCCATCAGAGATCTTATTTGTAACAGACGTCTATCAAGAAGCGGTAGCCGCTCAGGCAGCAGGTAATGTGCAGCATGTGGTTTCGGTTATAAATTTTGCAGAAAGTAGAAAACTCTAGCCAAAACAGTTATTAGGTAGAACTTTTTGAAAAGAATTAGGTAGAACTAGAACAGCTGATAACAAACGGTTAGACAATTAGAATTTGTGTACAGATTTTCCGTCCAGAATCATGCAGCCTTTCATGATCTTTTATTTTCAACCTAAAAATACCCACCATTGTGGCTTAAACTTGATCGGTCTCAGTAATTACTGGTTGCATCCAATTATGCCCGCGAGGGAGTGGGCGCTTAGGGGAGTAGCTAACTATATGAATCAGTTCGTCCATGTGGTTTCAATGAGAGAAGAAAAAAGCCTTGCACTCATATAAATTTAACCTATGGAATTTGAAATTTGATACGTATTTCAGGCTTTGAGGTGATCATTTCTGTGCGGCCTGGAAATGCGCCTTTACCGAAGAATCATGGGTTCAAGACAGTAACTTCTTTTTCTGAAATATGAAGTGGAACATTTCTGTTGCTATTAGACTGAAATAGATGTACTGGTATCGAGTTGTACATCACTAATCAAATTGTCTTCCAGATTCTCTTCACATTGAACTTGTGTTTTGTTGCTAACTTTTTCGCTTGATTTCCTTTGCGTTTAATGTCTTGTTTGAAATTATTTATCTTGGCTATTGCTCGTTTATCCTAATCGTGCGTATTCTGTTATCGTTATTGGTTTGGTTGAGTTAAATGACCGGCCCAAATAGGTAGGAGAATGAAAACTTGCGCTCAAAACAAATGCAAGATCCAACTTTCTGATCACTCGTGGGAACATGGCGGTCCGGGGGAACCGACGTGCTTCCTGTGCGATCCTCAGCGACAGGAGCAGGAAAATGTTGCAGGAAAAATTCATAGGCGTGAACTAAGGAATCCCACATTGTTTTGTACTCAAAGATTTTGGATTTGGTAAAGATTTTGGATTTGGTAAAGAAGTTCACTATTATGACAAGGTAAAATGCCTTTACTAGATTTACCCAAAAAAAAAAAATCCCTTACTTGCAAGAGCCTAAAGATTTGGGCTAACTTGTGCTCACCTCAACTAATTCTAGAGCCTGAAGATTTGGAATGTTTGGCGTCTTGTGGGATTCGAACTTGCGATTTCATAGAGGACAAACACTTATTACTTTTTCATACCCACTTGGCCAAATTCCTTAGGGTTTGCTTATGTACTGCTATTATCGCCACCTCGTGCGAAGTTGTTAAGTTTCATAACACTACTTCCTCCGTCCTTTTTTAAGTGATCCACTTGGTAAATGTGTATTTTTGCGTCGTTTAAAAATGTACTTTCGTATAACGTTTAAATTTTTTTTTTTTTTGCACCAAATTTTAGTACTCAATGAGCACTTTAATTTGGTACGAAACAAATGAAAAAGTTATATAGAAAATATGTTTTTTAGGGGTTTGAAATTGCACGTATTCTCATATAGATTATTTAAAAAGGGACGGAGGGAGTAATTATTATGTCGCTCGGAGGGTATTATTAGATGGCAAATTGGAGTTGGGGATAAAATTTCTATATATGGAATGAATGGCTATTGGCTTCCGTCATCATTCCCAATTGAGATGAAAATTGGGACGAGTGCAGGGGCCAAACACCCCGGTCCAACCCTGGTTCCAATGCCTCAATTTTCAGCTCAAGAAATCTGGTGTGGGATTATGGGCTCTATTTCAGAAGCTCTCAATTTCTCAAAGGGATTGTGCTGCTATTACTCCGTTAATTGAGGCAGTGAGTTGGGCTATTAAAAAGCATATGTTGCATATAAACATTCATATTTCATACTATTGATACTTCTCTTTTTCAACAGCTGAGGAGCATTAAGGAGTTCCCAGCAATTGCAGCCCCCTTCTTTTTTTTATTTCTGCTTTCTTGTTCAATCAATTCACATTTGCAGTATTTCACTATGTGATCATTCCAGAATTCATCAAGCATCTTTTTTTGTGAGATTTGTTGCATCTTCTAGGATTCACTTAGAGGCGGATATTATTGAAAAAATACAACGGCAATACAGAATTCTAGAGAACATTTTACAGAATTACAACTTGTTGAACAGAATCCAAATACAACAAACAAGATATAAATTGATTGCGGAAATTGAGCCGAGTCCTGTGTTAGACACAGTCTCCTTTTAAGGATTCCCCGCCTACCATTGGTGTTGTAGGATTCGTCGACATCTCCAATGACAAAATAGCAAACCACAAGCCACCTGAACACCTCCGTCGACTGTCTTGGCAAACTAACAACACCTATCTCTCTCACACACATAGAAACGAATATCAAAATGCTGTAGTACTAACTCGAATTTCTGATACTCTTCTCATTTCGGGATTGCAATGATATAAAGAATGAGAATGACCCTTGAGCAGCTTAACTACAATGAATGTTGAAACTGCCACAAAGAATTGGAGCCATGAACTTCATTCACATCACGGGGGAGTTACAGCCACAGTCCTGCGTAGCCAGAATTGGTGAGTCACGGGTGAGACCCTTCGAAAGCTCCGGTTTCATTCATCTGAAATTCCGTAAATTTCCAACAGATATTACCTATCCTTTTGACAACGGATAGTTTTATTGGATCTTTTTGGTTTGGAAGTTGCCAATCTTAGATTTTTCTTGTATTGACTCTTTTATATCTATATGAAGTTCTTCCTTGATGCCAAAGAAAAAAAAAAACTGCTTGAAAAGTTTGAGGCAATGAGATTTGTGGTAGTATAAATTTATCAACAATTCCATTTATTTAATTGCAATGGACACTTGTGGTGGGACTCACTAACCGAAAAAACAGAACCATCCAGGACTGGGCCAGAGAGAAGTCAGCCACTACTTGTTGGTCCAAATAGGTTCGCGTTGGTGGGCCTAGGGTGGGCCTAGGACAGGCAGTAAAGTTTGAGTATTTCCACTCAGCAATGCACACATTCATGCAAGGTTGGGTTTGAGCCGGGTTTATACTACAAATTATCGTGACTTGTGAATGCTCAAGCCCGTTTAATTAGTAAACGGACTTCATTTTGTACTCATATGCCTAAATCTATTAAAAATTTCATTTCCCAAGCCCGTTCAGCTAGCCCGATAATTTTTCTAAAGCAAACTACCCCAAAAATAAATAAATTATGTATAACTATCACAGTCAATAATTATAGCTATACGAAGAAAAAGAAATATATATATGCGTTAATAGTTTTTGATAGCATGATATATGCTGCACATCACAATTAGTATTTTATAATGGGCTGGATCGGATTTTAAGGGACATTTCCAAGTCCATTTCATTTACGAAACGAGCTTAAAAATTCAATCCAACCAGGTTCTAGGAACTTGAATACATATCTCAAACCATAAAAACACAGATTGAATTAGACGGGCTTGGTAGGCTAGCAGGCCGGTACGCATCCCTATAAATTCCACTGCCGTAGTTGTAATGCTAAATTTCTCTTTTCAAAAGACGAGAGCACTTGGCTTGTGATACAATATTAACAGAGAAAGTGGCATATAAGAAGGGAGAGAACAAAGATATCCCCAATTCTTTGCTTTATGGTGAATTTGATCATTCCCTCTTTTACTTCTTTTTCCACCGTCAATTATAACATTTTCCACTTTCTCCTCCTTGCCCCCACCCTCTCTGTCTCTCCCCTCCAGGGACGGAGCCAAAAAATTTGCGTTGAGGAGACAGGCCATATCTCTGGAGCAGGGACGAGGCAATATAATTTGAGGATACATATATTTTTTCAATACAATAGTAGGATTTGTTTTCAAATTATAGTAGCGACGACAGCTCCTACTAGCCCCCCTCGCTCCATCCTTACTTCCGGGGGCATTTCTACTTCTCTTTCATGAAGCCCCATTATACTACAGCTTGTCTTCACCCATTACACTAGACTTCAAAATTGTTTTGGGTGATTGCATGTTTTGCAATAGAGGGATGTTAGGCACACAATTCCGGTCACAATTTGTGTGCAGAATCACTCAATTCATGTCGACCTGTATACATGGAAAGCTTCAGACATAGTGTATTCGAAGTCGAATTCATAGACTTTTTGTATGTTGTATTAGTTGGGTTGGTATTCTCTCGGCATAGTTCATAGCCAACTATGCTTTGTACTAGACAAAAAGAATCTAAGCATATATTCCTCATCTAATTCCATAGAGAGATGTGGCATTATCAACCAAAAAAACCATACAATATGGCACTCGCTAGTGAACGGTAAGATTGGCCTTTAGAAATTAGTCGAAGTGTGAGTAAATTGATTCAGATATCCTGAGGTTATAAGAACAAAACTATATGGTTTAACAATACTTTTCTTTCTTATTTGTGATCAACTTAAACAAAGGGCAGACTAATTCTAAGTGAGAACTCACTCAACTATTCTAGTCAAACACAAGTAAAGATAATTCTTCTTTTTTCAAGTGGGTGAATTAACTCGAATTTGGGTCAGCATCATGTAAACTGGATTCCACTAACTGGGCCAATCATTAATAGTTAACAGTAGAATTTGGTCTTCAAAGATTAGTCGAGTTGAGCGTAAGTTAGGACACTTTTCAACTAAATTTTTGGCGTGGAGTATTTTTTGGCTATTTTTTACTTTTCATAATTTTTGTTTAGTTTTTTGTTGTAACTTCGGGGATTAATCATTTGTCTCGAGAAAATTATGAAAATGTGAACTAAAATTGAAACAAAACAAATAAGACAACACTTTAGACAGAAAATAGTGGTTATTTGGTATTTTTTTTCATTTTTTTTTTTTGGCTTTTGATCATATTTTTTTTTATTTTTTGGATTCCGCTCATTGAGACAGATGATTAATTAAAAAAAAACGTGAATTTAACAAAAAAATCAGAAAAAAAATGAACAATAATATCAAAACCAAAATTACCAAAAATGTACTTTTAGTTTAGTTTGATTAGATAGTTTAGTTTAGTTTTGATGATGTTAGCAGGTGTAATGAGTGGAGAGAGATAGAGAGAGAAATGAGGGAAATGGTGATGTCATCAAAACTAAAACTAAAACCAAATATGGAAACGAACAAGGTCAGTGTAATTTAGTTATAAAAAAAAAAAAAAAACAAGTAGGACCATTCAACCTTCAGAAGACAAAATAACACACTAACCAAAATCCTGTCCCATTCTCAAATTTCAGCTAACAAACAGCAAGGATAGTGTGTCCTCCTTGCCCAGTTGGTCAAGCTACTTCTCTCAACCCTCCACAGAGTTCCTCTTCATTAAGGTCTAATTATTCAGTAATCCCGGAGCATGGCCACTTGACGCTATGGAGCACTCCAATCATTCTCGTATGATTTATAACTAAGTGTATGAACCCAACAAATACATATAGCGTTGAAATGATTCAGAGCACTACGCAACTCTGCTCCGGGGTTATTGAATAATCACTTGTGTGGTGGTGAGGTTTAGAAACTTAGGGGTGTTCCACTAACCCAGTTTTTTGAAAAAACTGATTTTTCACGATTTTTTTATGTGATTTGTTGTGAGAGAATGACCTGTCTCAGTGTTTGGAAAAAATAGTTTTGTTAGTGGAACACCCCCTTAGAATCCAGGTACTTGCATATGGGTATCCAGGGAAGAGGGGGGTGCTACTGTGCAGCGTGTGCACAACATCGTGCACATTCGGGCCATCCATTGCTCGGATGGATGGCCTAGATTTCATTTCGCACGACAACGAACAATTCAGATGCAAAGGTGCTGTGGTGGAATCTGAGCCGTCCATCCGAGCAATGGATGACCCGAATGCGCACGGGGCTACACAGCAGCAACCCCAAGTCCGTATACAGGGTGCGAATTTGATACCTGTTTGCTGCATAAATGCGAATAAAGAGTAAAGAATTTGATTCCATGCCATTAATCTTTCTCTTTTTTTATTTAAAAAATATGCAGGGAATATTAATGCATTAATTTCTCAATAATGCATTTATGCCACACCCATTAGGCAACGTAGAGAGAGTCATTATATGAGCAAGACATTAATGCCCTCTTTCCTTTTGCAGTTGAAAACACAGAGAAAGAAAAAGGAAAAGAAAGAGAAGCATAAATAGTTTTTCCCCTACAAACGTCTACCAACTGATGAAGATGTTGGGACACAAATTTTGGACATACAAGATATTTAAAGTCACGTAGGACCCACAAGATGCACATAGGTCCCACTAAAATTCTATTTTTTTTAAAGCCGTTCGATATATATGAGCCACCCGCATATACAAATGCGATCGTTTCAATACGTATGTGTCCGGATCTATATCCGAAATTCGACCATTCTTGTTCCTAAGTATTTTCGGAAGTTTACATTACCCAATTCATAATTCAAAGCACACACTGACATGTTGTTTTGTGCAAAGATATGATAAAAGGGTACCTCAATTAAAAACAAGAAGAGGAAGAAAAAAAAAAAAAACGAGAGCCAAAAATCAACAGCCAAAAAGCCAATTTCTTGTAATTGGCATAAAATGGAAGAGAGATCAAATTGTACAAATTGAGAACCAGAGATCCTTACCTACCTCTCTCCAAACTCCCTTCTTCCTAATCACAAAAACAACAACCCACAATTTTCTAGCCGAACCCAATTGATTGGGACTTAAGGCTCGGATTGGTTAGAAACTCTCGGCGACGTGACCGGGAACAGAGGCAACAGCCGGGGCTCTGACCCACCGGTCGCCGCCCTCGGCGACGGGTGCAAGTAAAACCCCTTCTCCGCAATTGCCTTCTCTTCTTCTACCAAGGGCGAAGAATCACCGGATGGGTATTCGACCAATGGGGTCACGGGGCTAAGAACCAAACCCGGAAAATTCAGTATGCTCGGAGACAAGATCTCTTTGTTCCGGGGCGAGAACCCGGCGTTTGGACCGGATCCGGAAACCAATGGGCTGATAATCAGCCCGTTGCGGAGGTTGTGATTGTTCCTCCGCTCGTAGAGCTTGAAGCCCTGTTTCTTGATTGGGGGTATGTGGTTTCTTGATTGCGGTGGATCTGGACAAGGGGGGTGTTTGGATGCTTGGTTAGCGGTGTCCGGGGATCCGGTTAGCATCTGGACCACTTGCTTGAATGTGGTTGCGTCGGCCTGGACGAAGGTTGTCGGGTACGGGTTGTTGTTGTTATTGGGTTCGGATCTGGAGATGGGTTTTGGTGTCAATGGAGGGGTGGTCTGGGTTTGACTATGGAATAATAATCCATTGTTGTTGCCGTTGCTTGTGGTGGTGGTGGTGGTTAAGTTGCTGGTTGGGGAGGTTGTGGGAGATGGGTTTTCTCTCTCTTGAAGTCTGGAGGTGATCTCCATCCTCTAGAGAGAGAGAGAGAGAGAGAGAGAGGAGAGAGGAGAGAGGTTTGGGTTGGGTTGGGTGGGTTGGGTGGAGAAGAAGAAGAAGAAGAAGAAGAAGAGGTGAATGATGAGTGAGAAACAAGGGTTGAAGAGAGAGAAGAAAGGGGGGAAGTGGGTTCTTTTTTGTTGTTGTTTTTTTTTTTTATATATTCTCTTTTTCCCCGTTTGTCTCCCTGTTTTTTGGGCTTTTTGTGTGGGGTTGGAGGGATTGTTTGTTTAGTAAAGAAAAATTTACCCACAATGGGGCTGTGGGATGGAGGAGGGAGAGAGAAAGGAGTGAGGAGAAGGACCACTTGTTGTATTGGGAATTTGGGCATCAACATCAGGTGGGAAAACTGGAACACTTCATTTTCTCTACATTTGGCATTGACTTCAGAAACCATGACTGCAGTCTGCAGCTGATCCAGCTTCTTGATTGGGATTGGAAAATTTACTACTCCTCATCCCAAAATGATAGTCCATCTTGGGACAACGTTCCATTTTCAATAACTTATACTCCAGTATGTTTTAATGTGAGCCCAAAAAAATATGCATTATAGATATTGTTTAATAGATTTTAATTATTTCTATTATACATAGTTTTTAAAATCATAAAAAATATTACAAACTAAAAGATATAAACCGTTGATAATAGCACGCAGTCCTAAAATAGACTATCATTTTGGAATGGAGGGAGTACTTATTTTATGAACAAGAAAAATGCCCCAAGACCTACGGACCACCCCCAAGAGCGCTAGGTTGGGTAAGATAGACCTCAATATTCGAGTTATCTATGTGGGGTGGGTAGGTAAACGTCGGGGATATCACTCGGCTCACAAGAGTACCCAAAAAGGGTATAAAAAGTTCCACACAGGGAATAAGGATATCACAAAACAGATATAGACAAAAGCAAGAAAAGCCGCTGCCGCAATTCTAGTCTTTTATTCATCAGAGAAACAGCCGCACCACCCTAAACCACATCAAACTTAGCCGATCCGACCCTCAAGGGGTTTGGATAGAAGCCAATGTGGGTGGATCTGACCCTCCATCGCTGAAGTCGATGGAGGTTAGGAAATGGAGGCTGGGAGGGTTTTGACAAACCAATGTTGAGGTTAAAAGAGGTGGTCGGGGGGGAAGCCCCACCCCCATCAACTTTCAGATCTTGGAGATGGGGGGCGGCGAAAAGTTTTTTTTGTCCATCTTCGTGAATGCGTGTCATTTTTCCAATTACTTGTATCTCTCAATCTTTAATTATTATTTTTTTTTACAATTTTGGAAACTTTGTTTAGTAAAACTCATCGAGAATTATCAAATGAGATCCATATTGAATATATAACAACCTATATTCGAAAATATAAACAATTTTTGGAGATAATGTGAATAGTGAATAGTGAAAGTGTATAAAAAATTTGGGACAGATGGAGTACTATTCACTTCTATGGATCCGGAGCTTTTATAGTAAAAAATTTAGGTTAGCGAAAACTCTACATTTAGCGAAGGGTCTGACATAAATGTGAGGCGGTGAGAGTTTCATGACTGATATCGTGAACCACGAAGATATTTCCTTGTTTGAGGGGGGACTTAGGGAGTGTTTGGCTGATGGTTTTTTGCATTTTCTATTTCTTCTTTTAACTTTTGGGTGTTTGGCTGCCAATTGCCAATTGCCAAAACACATTTTTCAGATTTTGACATTGGAGGCAAGAAATGAAAAGAAGCCCTGGAGGAGTTTTTTTTTACTTCTCATTTTAGTTAATAAAAAGACTTATTGAATGTATTCTGCACATATTTCTCAGATACAACTCCTATTGCAAAAAAACATCAATTCTCTTGAACGCTCCTATCAGATTCAAAAAATATTATGCGCAAAGAAGTGATTTTTACTTTACAACTATTGATAAGTTAACTTTATTCTTGGTACGGTTCATCTGTACGGTAATTTAACTCCAGGGAGTCTCATTTTGAACTTCAACGATTTCGTTAGTACTTCATAAGGGGGCACACAAGACACAAACATCACATAATGTGCACATAGAGCACTTTGACAAGTGTTTTTTCTCCATGTACTCAAGAATCCTATGCCCGGTTGGGCCTACATTCAAGTGGTCAAGTCAATGTGCAGCGTTGTGTTACATTTTCAAAGCGTTATCCTCCTCCTTTGAACTGAGATTTACCAAAGCAGATAATGCTTTGCATTGGTCATAATAAGGAATTTCATTTTGTCTGGTTACGAGTTAAAGAGGAGTTATTCTTCAATAATTATATAGATTTTTTAAGAGAGAAGAATATGACTGAAAGTGGTGTTATTATGGCTTCACTAGGGGCCGGGCGAATTTAGGCTGAGTTTCCACTGCATCTCTTTTGATATTTTTTCGTTATTCGTGGATTATAAATTATCAAATCAACAAGTCGTTTTTCTTACATACATCAACTGATTTGATAATTTGTAGTTCAAGAATATCGAAAATACTGTAGTGGAAACTCAATTTTTATGTAGAGTGAAAGTAGTATGCAGAATAATATGGTTCAAATTCACCTATTTAGAATAAGTTGTAAACCCAAATATCATGAGTTCGAAACTGGACAACCTTTTGAGGTCAGGCAGCTAAACAAAAATCTCTTGTGAATTCCCTATTTCTGGCGCAGATGGTTTGCCTTTTGATTAGACCGGGGAGAAAAATAGTCAAAGTTCGCGAAAGCTAGTTTGAACACTCATGACTGTCAAATTCACTAATAATTCAGAGATGCCGTGGGAGCATTTCTAATTGGGAGAGCATAAAGTTAGACAAAGAATCAAATTCTCATTCATATTGGCAAGGAAAAATATGGGGAAAGTATGGGGACCAAATGTTCTCTAAGCACTTGCACTATATATTCCCTTTGGAATTTGTCGATTAACACTATATTATAGTTTATAAAGCATAGTATTTTACACTGGATACAACTATTATTACCACGAGGTCACTCATAAAAAAAGATGTTTTCATAACAAATTGGGTTAAGTTTCAAACTAAGATAATACATCTCTTGTCTAACATGGAAGTAGAAACGACATTGACTCGCACAAAACTGATTAAGCTTATCAACTATTTTGGTCCCTGAAAATTGCCATAAGTTTCAAAATCATCCGTGCTAGATTTTTAGCTTTGATTTCATCATTGTAAAACCTTGACGATTTAAATGTTACTCTTTTTGTGAACCTAGCAAGGGAAAATGTATACATGGACTAAAGGATTCCTAGTCACCTTATGATCTGTACCCTCCCCAAAAGAAAAAGAACTCTCAAACCTTTTTCCGTTGTAAATCCCCATGGTCAACGACTCAATGCAACCAAAACGGAAATGGGCATACTGTAGGTCTGTAGGTCGGCATCTGAGCTGTCATATGTGTTTTTAACGGTCTTGATTTCATTCAGCACTTTGCATATCCAAACTGTCCAATGCCAAGAAGAAATTTGAGCCGTTGATTGTTGAAATCAACGATTCGGATGTCACATTAAGCACCCCAGATCCAACCAAAACCTCCTCCTGCTCATCTAATTCAAATAGTTAGTAATTTTCAAGGTGAGATAATCATGATTATAGAAAGAGAAAGGAGGGAATGGAAAGAAGGTAGCCACTAGTGAGGTAGGGGTTTACATCCAATGCACTCTCGTGAACAAACAAAAAAAGACCTCAAGTCATAAAATTACAACTATAAATGACTCCAAATTACCTACAGAATTTCCCAAATTTTGCTTCAGTGTACAACCCATGAGTTTTTTCTAATTTGATTTGCCTTTGACTCATACCCACTTCTGTTGATATTGCTTTCTCACAATTTGTAGACGGCGGTTTTGTAGGGGAGAAGTTAAGAAAGACAAATTTGAATCCTTGCAAGTCTTTTTGAACTCCGTTCCACTAACCTGACTTTTTATCTTAGGAAATTTCATAAAACCCCTCAAACTTTGACCCAAATATAAAAAATAGTCCCAAACTTACAAATTTTTCAATCGTACTCCCAAACTTTACTTCCGTTATCAAATATACTCCCACCGTCTGGATCTGTTACCTCACTAACGGGAAATGCTGAGTTGTAACTTAACCAACCAAAAAAACCGTTAAGTGGCCCAAAACGTTTGGGCCTTTTTTTTTTAAAACTCATCTCCTTCCTCCCCCAATTCACAGGAAAACAGAGAGAGAGAGAGAAGCAAGTCTCACGACCGTACGCTTCCCCTCCCTCATAGTCGCCGGCCGCTGAACATCCTCATCCTCCTCTTCCGCCGATGATTTCACCTCTCAAATCAACAACCCTCCTCTCTCTCTCTCTCTCTCTCTCTCTCTCTCTCTCTCTCTCTCCATAGATACATACATACATATATACATAAAAACATATATGGGGAGAGTGGGGTTTGTGGCACCTGATCTTCGTCTTTTGCTTTCTGGGAAATTATTTGGGAGAAAGGTATATACATTCCTAACATTACCATAATCCTATCGGCAATTTCACTCATCATCCAAACAGAGCCTTTTTAGATCCATATACCATTGACTGTACACTTGATTGTATGATCTGGTACAACCTTTTTAAGACGTCGGGATTTTCAGCGCACCGTCGACGGTCATGGCGATGGCTGGGACGGTGCCGGTGGCTACGATGATGGAGGGCTCTGTGTGCTCGAGCAACCACCGGATGGTCTCTCCCTCTCTCTCTCTCTCTCTCTCTCTCTCTCTCTCTCTCTCTCTCTCTCTCTCTCTCTCTCTCTCTCTGTGTGTTTTCCTGTGAATTGGGGGAGGAAGGATATGAGTTTTTTTTATTTTAAAAAAGGACCAAAACGACGTCGTTTTGGGCCACTTAACGGTTTTTTTGGTCGGTTAAGTTCCAACTCAGCATTTCCCGTTAGTGAGGTAACAGATCCAGACAGTGGGAGTATATTTGATAACGGAAGTGAAGTTTGAGAGTACGATTGAAAAATTTGTAAGTTTGGGAGTATTTTTGATATTTGGGTCAAAGTTTGGGGGGTTTTATGAAATTTTTCCTTTTATCTTTTTGTTCTTTCATACTTTTAGAGGTAAGTTATTTCCTCATATACATTAAGGCCTCATTTGATTCGGGTATTAGGCACCTGGGATTGGACTAAAAGAACCTAATCCCGCACAATCCCTCGTTTGGTTCCTGAAAAATCGCACGGGATTAACAATCCCAGGACAGTTTTAGTCCAATATGTATGGGATTGTGTAATACCGGGGGGGGGGGGGGGGGGGGGGGACTAAACAGTCCCGGATAAAAAAACACGGAAGGAGTTGAGTTTACTAATTACAAAATTGCCATGGAAATAAAACCCTTGTACATATTGTTTCATTCTTCTTCTTCCTCCTCTCACACCTACTCTCTCTCTCTCTCTCTCTCTCTCTCTCTCTCTCTCTCTCTCTTTCAACAAGCTATGGAAGATTGAGTTCGTCATTCTCTCCATTCAGGATTTTAGGTTTTCCGAGCAAACCCATTTCGTCAGTACGGGCTGCAATCGAAGTAGTGAATTCATGTTGAACTTTGTCTGGACTTTGTTATTCCGAGCAAACCCATTTCATGTTGAACTTTGTTGAATTTTTATTCCAGATCTGCTTCGTCTGTAACCCTTTTTTTTTCAGATTTCTTGTTTGTTTCATAGAGATGGGTTTCTGATTGAAGACCCCGAGTGTTGTTGGCTCCTTCACAGTGATTTCACCCGAAATGTAGTGAAAATGGGTTTCTGGGTTCTTTTAGATAAGATTCGGACAATCTGTTGAGGAATCGAAAATTTGGGTTCATAAGTATGAAGATTGCCTTTGCTGCCATTGTAGATCTTTTTACAGTTTTTTTCCCCTTCTCGATATATATATATATATTATCTTCTTGATGTGATGATCTTCTCTCTGTTCAACCTTGAGATCTGTTTTGTCTTGGCAACCTTGAGATCTTTTATTGAAATTAATCCCGAAATGTAGTTTAGGGAACCAAACATGGGATTGACCAAAACATGGGATATCCCAATGTTAATCCTACACGAATCAAACAGGGGATTGTGGAAAATTCAGTACTAAATTAGTCCCAGAACAAATAGTCCAGGACTATCAATCCCACATATTTTAATCCGCGAATCAAACGAGACCTCCTAACTCTAAAAAGTCAAAAAGCAACACTAGTGGAACAGCCCCAATAAGATCTGATATATAATACTAAAATAGAGCTCTTGAGCTTGTCTTGTGCACTTTGAATTGTGTAATGTTTGACTTTGAACTTTCAATAGAGACCTGACGGTTATTGGTACCGAGTTTGGTTTGGGTTTGGAATAAGGTACTGTGTAATAGATCTTTGTATACCAGTCGGCACAAAATGAAAGTTCCGCATAAGAAACTGTTAGCCACCTCCGTATTATCTGTTACTATGTTAACGGAAAGAGTAACATTGTAATTGTCAAGGTTTTGCAAGAATGAGATCGAAACTAGAAATCTTACAAGGATGATTTTTAAACTTGTGATCATTTTCAGGGACCAAAAAAGTAAATAAAGCCAACTAATTACCAAACACCTCAGTTCATAACATATTGATGAGTTCGGTTCAAAAAAAAAAAAACATATTGATGAGTTGAGTTTGAATTCTTTCCAGTAGCAGCGCCACAGACTTCGCAGGGCGCTAGGGCCGTCCCGAGTGCTATCGAACTCTGTTTTGTGCGTGGTCTGAAGCGTTGAAAAGTTTGTTAAATCTACTTCTAACCCAAGTGGTTTGGACCCAAAATAATTTGTACATTAAAATGTGTGACCATTTTACCCTCAGGTGGTCGGAAAAGAAGTCATTTTGGTAAAATCCTTTGAACCTGGAGCTCTGATACCAATTTGTTGTGCCGAAGCCCGAAGTATGAGAACATAAACAATCAACTAAGAATACGAAACACACAAGATTTACATGGTTCCCCTGAAGAAGAAGGTACGTCTACAGGAAAGAGCAAGATGATTCACTATAATTGGCAAAACCCTCACATCTCCCTCATTTTAAAACGGATTGAGGCATATTATATATCGTTAACAAGGAATTTTAATGTATTAGAAGATGGTGTATGCTAGGGTTTGTCTTTTCATTTTTTGTTAATCTGAATCGTTCATCTTATAGGACCTGCAGAATAAAATATCAGCGTAAAACATTAGATTGGTTGGACATTAATAGGTATATCAAAAATAAAGTTTTAGTTCATAAAATGGACAGTCATTGACAGTTTAACTTCAAAATCCATGACCGTCCATTTTAGAAACCAAAAATTAATTTTTAATATACCTACCAATACCCAATCAAACTGATTTTTTTGCATGAATATACTGCTACGTGGGTCATACAAGATGAATGATTGATCATATTATTATAACAGGAAAAAGTCAATGAGAGCCACATGTGGTGGTGGCTTTCCACCACTTGCCGATAGAATGCAATCCCCATGGAGTTAACTGCAGAGCTTGTTCACACCATTGTTTATTTTGTAACCACTTGCTCGTCTTCTCTTGCACTGTGGTCCTGGGGACGCCCCTCGGCCCCCGCTTGAATCATGATCCAGTCGAGTTTCGAGCTGCTCGCGAACAGCTCAGTTCATTACAGTCCTAATTGTGGACGTCTCTCGGCTCCCGTTTGAATCTCATGATCTGCCTATTGTCTTGTTTAGCCTTAGAGTCTATTTTGACCACCGCGGGTTTGGAGTCCTTATGATTACGTTCAAAAGACGGTTGTTATGCCCGGTCGTGCCCTCCTCTACCCTTTTACTAAGATAAAAATTCATAAGGCAGTGCTCGTACTAGTCGGCATACCTTGTCCAAATAAAAAATTCTTTGTAAATGACATTATCCATTACATCATGAATGGTCACGTTCAAAAGAGGGTTGCTATGCCTGGTCGTCCCCTCCTCTACCCTTTTACTGAGATAAAAAAAACTCGTAAGGCAATTCTCGTATCGGTTGGCATACCTCTTCAAAATCAGAAAATCATTGTAAAAGACATTGTACATCATGTCAAGAAATTTTCATTATAAAACAAGCTAGTAACCATAATTTTCACAATATTTCGTTGATTAGTGTACTATTTTTGGTTGCCTCCATTATATTTTGAACTATCTTTGCCACACTTGCTATCTATCCCATATTTTGTTGCATCATTTCTTGTGATAGAAATGTCAACATTCTTCTATCAGTATATCTTTGGATGGATGTGTGGTCACCTCCGTCAGGAAGTACGTTCTATCCCGTCACACTACATTAATATTTGTAGGGGACTGTCACACTACATTAATATCTGTGGGGGACTCTAACACATCAGTGTCGGGACCGAAACTAAGATCCCACCACGTGCATGTGATGTTAGGAGTATGTTTAGCCCCAATAAAGAACCACGAATAAAGAACCATGAGAACTCAAACCTTAGCCTTATCCAACCATTAACCAAGTCCGAGTTTCCGCCATTGAAGCAACCTCATTGGTGATTCTTTTATCAATATCGAGGGTTTCTACGATGTTTGTCTCATTTATTTTGTCAAATAACTTGTAAAATGTTTCAGAAGCTACAATTTGCTCCATTATTAATATGGTCATTTATTTTTCGAGCTTTTAAAATTAGTTTGAAAATTGATATTGCATATTAACTTTAATGGTGAGTCTCGCACATATCTCAATAAACGCTTTCTAAATATTGTGGTTTCCAAAACTTTAGTATAAATCTTTTTTATTTTTATAACATAATGTCCGGGCAAGTTTGCGTGCGTGCTTAATTCTAGGAATCCGAAGTTAGGGCAAACCTCCGGTGGCCTCAAATGAGTTGATAGTACATGCGAGATGTCGAACCTAAGATCTTAGGAGGGAGCAAGCTCCTGAGCCTCGGGCCTTGACCATTAAGGAGTTATTTTTTGTATAAATTTAATATTGTATATTCGTAGTCACCCATAAGACTAACTGAGGACATAACTATTGTATTTAAAAGATATTCCTAGAATAGGCTCTTCTGTGTAGAAATTTTACTTGGTCGGCTTGACTCATAAGGCTGTTGACAAAATCTCTCTTTTTAATAGGTGGCAATTTGATAATTTCTTAGGTTGAAATAAACAGTCACAACGTGTAGGGAATCATACTTGGATAAAATTGCTGACCTAATATTGGAGCAGGTCATTAAGATCCTATTCTAACAATTGTCTATGTTGGGGAAGGCTGCAACGAGCTAAACTTCCAAAGTGTTCGAGTTCGGCTCGTTCAAAGCTAGTCTAGCTCCAGCTTGAATCCAACCCAGATTATATAAGCTTCTATAGTGTTTCAAGTGTCTAACGCAAAATGAGAACGGGCAAATAATTATCGCTATTCTAATCATAACTTTGTCCGGATAAGATAGTGTTGGGATTATTAACGATGTTGAACTACTCACTCATCTCACACACACACAAACTCTCAGGATCTTAGATACTATGAATTACTAAAAAACAAACCAGGGAAATTGATGGAGAGATAGAAAGATAGAACATATATAAAATTTTCGGCAACTGTCTACTCATTGTGAGCCATACTAGTTCACTACAAATCAATGATCGAAACCCTACAAGTTGATCGAAACCCTACAAGTCTCTCTATACAAGTACAGAAGTTTTAGCCCTAAAATCTATTAATGGCTTCATATATGTTCTGGACAGTCCGAATAAAATTTACACATCATATCATATGTACTAGTGCGCCAGAACGAGCAAGCATAGCACCTGTCAACTCATAGCAAGGCCCCAACTCATTTAAATTACCTCTATATAAATTATTTTGTAAAACCTGGTGTTGGGCATTGAAATATACCTCTATATACATTTGTTTTTTTGGAGTTGGGGTGTTCCACTAACAAAAAATTATTTTTTTTTAAAATCGAGACAGGTTATTCTCTTACAATACATCACATAAAAAATCGTGAAAAATCAGTTTATTAAAAAAACTAGCTTAGTGGAACACCCCCAAATGTGTTCTACAAAACCTAAAGTACAATATTTATCAGTTAACATCTGAGAAAGTTTTCACTTCTTTTAACCGCCTAGGCCTTGTTTCCAATTTGATTTTAGCAACTATGCTAAACTTGTCGTGCGCAAAGGATCAAACCAAAAACACAAACATACACACACACCTAGTTGCACACAAAGACAACAAATTTTATGTGGTTCCCCAAAGAAACGGGGGATTACCGTGTTTCACTCAAATCATCATCCCTCAGTCAGTCTCTCTATTTTTTGCACACGTTATACAATCTGATTATATGCATATTTATAAGAGAACAACAGAGGATTAGTCCAAGGGAGATCTCCCACAAAATCTAACGTGATAAAAATTAAGCCACCAAAATTGACTTGTGAGTTTCTGAGCTTGATCTACAAATCCTTCAAGTTGATGGTTGATCTTATGAAAGTGATTTGTGTATCTCTGATTTTTCTTCTCCCATTGAATGTGAGCCAATCTCCAACAAAACCTAGCAGAAAAGTCTATTAACACAACAATATGCCGAACATGCTGAGGTGGCACCGTATTATTAGACAGTGTAAAATGGCATCTCACTCATTTCTTAATATACAGTGCCACCTAAGCATGTGCATATACAAATGAAGGTCATTTCTTATCTACAAAGGATTAATTTTTCCACCAGGAAACAATGCTTACCCAAGCAGGGGTGCCATATCCATGCATACATAGTCATCTCTATTTAAAAGTCATGCCAGAGGATAAAAGTGCATACCCGGGAAAAATTTGACAAAATGGATTAAATTCTACAATGAGTGATCCAAAAAATTGAAAATGGATTAAGCCGCACAAGCGCCTAGCTATACATCATCTAAATTGAAAAATGAGCCCCAGAAAAACGATAGCTCTTCAAGGAAATGATCTGAAAATGGTACAATCACAACAAGTATATGAGCATGGTCTGCAGTCTGCATTGAGCCAAATTGGAAATAACATGTCTTGAGAAGCCGTTTAGAAAAGCCTGGCTTAAAAAGTTCAGACAGGCTCTTCTCTAGATTGGGAAATTTTCCACAATCACTTCTCGTGGTTTGGTGGCGGTTTGTGAAGACATAATCTGCGCACACAACAATTAAAATCACTTTCGTATCCAGTCAATATGATTAGAGTAATCAAGAAACCAAATGGAAGCAACTAACTCACCCTGAGAAAGGATGCTGTGAAAGTGAAACCCCATTTGTAGAGTAACATATGCTTCACAAGATGGTGAACCAAATGACCAATGAACTACTCTCAGTCATGTCTATGCAGTTTTGTGTGTGACAGAGAGACAGAGGTTTCATCAAAGTGTGCGCGCCACAGTTTTGAACTCGTTCAAGCACGAGTGCAGTATTTTCTGCCTGTTGTGTAGTGAGTGCCGCTCATTTTGTAGGATGTCAATTACTCCAGGTGCAACAAACATGTCCATGAATTTCTCGTCGTTGACAGCAAACAAGTCCAGCCCAAGTGCTACCACAAGACGGTCCCGGCTGGGTAGATTAAAAGAGAGCAAAATGAAATAAGTCGCTAAATCAATGTAGATGTGGAACCTTTTTAGTCCGCGGAGTTTAGTTGTGGGCCCATTGATAATCCTTGGTTCAATTCCATTTAGAATAGTAGAAAAGTACCCCAAGGTTTGCTGCCTAGACATCCCTGCAAAAGACATTTCTATGCAGATCAAAGTACTCATTCTTATGCAGAATTCAAGGCCCGATGTCTATGGTTGATCTCTTGCCCAATAACTGACACAGGAAATAGCTACACGAATATTACGATGACAATACCGAGCAAACGTTTGCAAACATTCCACAGATGATACATGAAGGTTGTTCTAGTGGATTACCTTGAAACAAGATAAATCATGCGCATCAGTGTTTTATTTCTATATATAGATGTAATGAATGCATTATACTCCCTATGAGTACACAGTGCTTATAATTATGAACAAAACAAATATGCTAGGTACCCATAAAACTTATCCAGAATTTGAAATCAATGGCTCAGATGCATTCTCAAGTGAATTTGAGCCATTAATTTCAAATTCTGGGCAAGTTTTTTGGGTAAGTTTTCTGTGTATGTAACAGTGCTGTGAACAAAAAGTGCATGCTCCCTATGAGGTTCTTGTTGTTTTTCATTTCCTACCAGCTATGCATTTCTCTGTTTGTTCGCTATGTTTTTTTTTTTTTTTTTACTCAGCCTAATCTTTCTCATGCCGCAAGTGAAGAAAATGAAGGTTCCATTCGGCCTAATATAGATGAAAACCAAATTAAGATCATGAGACACTGGTTCATCGTAAGCACCTTGCTTTGTGAAGGAGATTAACAAAGCCCCAGCAGGTACACCTTAGGCTACGAAGTAAATTAGGATTTCCCAGAAAGAATACTTTAAATTCAAGTGTCTCAAGGCATATGAGGCCCATTGCATGCAATCAAGGTCCTACTAAGGAATACTTAGCAACTTACCAAGGAGTTAAGAAACCAGAGTTCAAACCGCTAGACCAAAACTTCACGTATCCGAGCAAAATGCTGTGCAGCCAAAGAACAAATCTCTGAGTAAGCTGACCATGACCGTGAACTGCTATCCACACCCCTGAATAAAAGACCACCGCCATTCTGGACTCTCAAATGATCAGAATTTCTGCTATTGCCTACTATTCGAATTTCGAGGATGCCATTTTCTTGCTCCTATCTCAATGCAATTTCTAAGTTCCTTCTTAACTCCAACATAATTTCCATCACTTGGCTGATCTGGAGAACCGAGTCTCAGCATAGTCATTTCGCTTTCCCTAAGAACTTCTCTGGCTTCTGCCACTTTTCCTGGTGTTCTCTTGGTCTTTCATGGTTTCATCTTCTAATGTGGGCCCTCCGTCAGACAGCTCAGGACAAACTGAAGTAGCTGAAACTTGGTTAAATTGCACCTAATTGGCAAGGTTCAAGCTCGTCTCGATCGCTTCGTGGTCCAGCAGCATCGTTCGTTCTCTACCGTTTGCAAGGATGGTGACCCTTGTAAATTCTGTCAATAGAACCGTACCCTTTTATGTCATGCATTGTGATTTTCTGCCCAAGTCTATCACCAATCGTTTGAATCAAATCAATAGAATGGCTTAGTACTCCTTGCTAAGGAGTTATAAATCTTGGACACCATTCTGTTGTGGAAATGGATTCAAAACCGGCAGTGGATCTCTTAAATTAAAAAAAAAATGATAGTATTCACCCATTGAGTTCAATTAATTGCTTGTGATTGCAATACAGTTTTGACCCAATGCATTTGGCGAAAGATGCTTTTAATTTAAGTTCTATTTCAATGCATTGTAATGTTTTATTTGAACCTCCTCTGTTCTTGTTGGACCAAATTCGTGATGATGCTGTAGGGGTTAAATAACCCAGAACGCTTTAGGTTTAAGTTTTAATTAAATCTTTGGCCCTTCGTTAGGAACAGTCAATAGAGAGAGGCCCTTCGTTCCCACTTCCTTCTCTCTCCTCTTTCTTTCTTATGAAAAACTCCATTTTTATATCTTGAACTCCCCCACCGTCTTTACCCTTTTGACGATTTGTAGTTTATATTCTAAAACTATAAAAATCTACGTTTTCCATGTTAGAAATCCAGAAAGATCTTCGTTGAAAAATATTTCAATTTTTTGGTACTAGAAAAAGCCCGGAACAGTCTGGAACATACCAAAATGACCGAGATAGAGCGTTATTTAGACCGAAATGGAACGTCGAGATTAGTATCCTGTTTTTCTTCTGGTACAGTACATCTCTGCCGGTACCTGTACAGTATGAAATTCATAACTTTGCCCGAAATGTTCATCTATAGAGCTAGTTGAGAATATCGGTCATAACAATATAATAATTTATGTTAATTATACTATATTGATTAATATAAACATCTAGATCTAGAATATATTTTTTGAAAATCTCATTCCATCTGTGTTATCACCGTTGCATGGGGGAAAGACGCAAATGCCTATGCGAAGCACAACTGTCACGACCTAACTTTAACCTACAGAGCAGAACACAGATAAAGATCTGCAAAACACAAAAGATCTATGCCATCGCCTAAAAATAAAGGCCGGAAACAAGGGCCTGAGCGCTGGGCATCTAAAATATATTTGTATCAAGAAAATAAATTTCATTCTAGTATTGCAATTTGAAAAACATTTTATCGACGAGGTATATAAATTTACTGTGTGAACTCTTGATCAACAACCCACCAAACAATAACTAAACCAATGAATCGCACAAACGAAAGCAATCAAACAGATAATCCAAAGATGAGTCCCCTTCCTATCCAAACTCCCTTAACTTAGTTAAGTTACGGACCTCCACTTTTCGGACCAAATTTCGACGATTCGAACCGTTAGGTATTAGCGTTTTTATGAAAAACTGCTCCAATCAAGCCCTTCCGGGTATTTGTTTTTTGCCAAATCTTCGCGTTGGACCTTGAAAACACCTTTTAAACACATCTAACGGTTCGGATTTTCAAAAAAAAATTGGGAAGGTGGAGGTCCGTAACTTAACAGAATGCGGGAGTTTGGATTGGAAGCTTGGTGATCCAAAGATATACAAGAAAAAACCCTTAATGGGTAAAAAATAGGGGTGCAAACAAGCCGAGCTTTGTAGTGTTCGAGTTCGGCTCGTTAAGTAGACAAACGAGCCAAAAAATTGAGCTCGAGCTTGGCTCAGTCATAAACGAGCTGAGCCAGGGTAATTTACTTAACAAGCCTCCTTAAGCGAGCCAAGCTTTTACAAGTCGAGCCGAACCTTAGCGAGATCATTAACTAAACGAGCCAGAAAATCGAGCTCAAGCTCGGCTCGATTAGTTAACGAGCCAAACCACGAGCTGCTCGCGAGCAACTCGGTTCCTTTGCAGCCCTAGTAAAAAATCAAGGGAATGAATCAAAACATTATACTCAATATGTAGTTACTTGCAAATTTACTTGTCGAATTTACGTTCACCACATCCAAGTTTGAGCTTTAGATCCACGAGCCTTCCGTTTACCTCTCAAAATTCACCTGAAGACTTTGTATTGCCTTGGATTCCTCCTTGGGGCTTTCCAAAAGGCTTTTCGATTAACTTCGCTTGATTCTTCCTAATGCCACAGATCACTATCCAACTATATTACCGCACCTAAACAAACAATCAATACATGTTCAAAATGATTCATTTCTATATGATCCCTAAACAGACTCTATAAAGAGAGCTGTAAAATAAAATATAACTCGATAAATGAGAAAAAAAAAAAGTATTTGGTCAATGAAATTGCTAACACAAAAAAAAAAAAAAAATCAGTTTTGGAGCTACACAACTTCTTTTTTTTTTTTTCATAATTTAAATATATCGGACTATGACCGATATTCGATGAAGATAGTTTTTAACATATAGATGATATTCTCAATCAAGGATGGAGCCAGGGGGGGACGAGTGGTGGCGGCCGCCACCACAAGGTTTTCAAAAAATGCAATTATTATATAGAAAAAAAAAATTTATTCTCAAATTACATAGACTCGCCACCACTAGATTTTTGTACACTCGCCACCACTAGATTTTTGTAATCTTTCATCCTTCAGTTTTTTTTCCTAAAAAGATGCCCAAAAAAAAAAATAGTACAAGCCAAATTCTGGGGACCAAGTGAAATATAATAAAAGATGGGGTCGAAACTTAAAAAAAGAAAAAAAAATGGAAACGGAAAAACTAAAAAGGGGAGGCCAAAAGAAAAACCCTATGCCAGAGCCTTTGCTCAATAGGAAATGTTTAAAAAGAAGAAGATATAGCCTTTGATCAGGATTTTGAGAGTTAGGCGGTGGAAGAAGTCGTGCAACGACGGAATTCTGAAGGTTAGTAAATACTAATTAAATAATCTCCTTTACAAGATTAATCTATCATGGCCTAAAGGATCTCCTCTTTTATTAGATTTCTTTCTTCAATAAAAAACCGAAGGGCATCTATTGAAGGGAATCTTCTTCGTTTGTCATTTTGCTGTGAATTTTCTCAAACTCTATTGGAAAAAGGTGAGTCTTCATTCGATTTGTCACATATTTAGTTGAAGTTAGGAATTTTTTTTATTCTCTTGATGAGTTTTGTCGTGAATAATAGATGGTATTTGCACCATATGCAAACAAATATAACAGTTTAATGATTTGATTAAAGTTTTTATATTATTATAGTTTTTCGTAGAGTGGATGAATATTCATAATATATTTTGTCGTTTTATTTTTTAAGTACATATTTTCGCCACCACAAAGGTAAAATCCTGGCTCCGTCCATGTTCTCAATGAACCCGGAAAGTGAACAATGCTGGAAGAAATGAATTCGGAAAAGGCTTACAAGAGGCTAGGACTCTATTCCTTCGGTTCAATTTTTTACAAATTTCCAATATGCTTATGATTTTCTGAATAACCTTTTGTTTTTACTGGTGAAAAAAAAATTATGTTCAAAGACCAACAATATTTAACAGCATTACATTCGTAATTAAGCTACTGACATATTTTTCCCGCCTAAATTGACAAAAGCAAATTCCAATTTCTACACATCTTTATGTAAGGCAATAACATAAAAGAAATATAAAATACAACCTCATGTACTTTGCAAACTACAAGGCAATCAATAATTAATTTTTGCTATTTATGTATTCTCAAAACTTCAAGATCACATTGTGGAAAGAGAATGAGAAGATAACACTTAAAAGAAGAATAAAGTTGTGCAATTTAAATTAATTTGTTATGTGTGGTTTCATTGGCAACGGGTAGGATATGGATTAGAGGACCTTATTCTATCTCTCACTCAGTTAGAAAGATTTTTTCCTTCCCTTCCTGATCCCCACCGAAGATATAGACAACGTTCCAAACTCGCCTCCCTTTGGAGATTGGGGTTGCCCTATTTTTTCTCGTAGCTCCGTTCATTTGCCAAGAATATTATGCGAGAAAGTTAATCTTGAGAAACATGAAATGAAGTGAAGGAAAGAGAAATTTACTTTCCTGTATGTTCACTTGATAAATGATGTTTCGGGAGAAGTGTAATTGGTGAGAGAAAATTTTTTCACAACATATAATTCCTTTCATTTTGAAGGATGAATTTTGAGGGAATGTGAGTCATAGTGTGAAAAATAATTTTGCGGGTCCCATTATTTTTTTGAGAACTGAACACCCCAAAAGTTATGGAAAAAGTGATTTAAAAGTTGATTTTTCCATCTTTTCTATACTTTCTTGATAACTGAACGAGGTGTATCGTGCAAGTGGTGGCTAGCTCATGCAGAAGAGCTCTTGAATGTCTCACGCTGCATCTCGGGATCAAGTCTCATCCCCCCTTCCCAGGTAATAGATTAAGAATGACGAATGACGAATGACAAAAAATAAAAAGAAAGAAAAGAAAATGAGGCGTATCGACGTTTGTCCTTGAAAATATGTCAATTTCGAGAAGAATTTGGGTACGGAGAGCCCTCTCGGTGCATCCGGGCCGTCCAACATTGCAACCGAAATTCCGGATTAAAAGTGTCGTCCGAATTTATAAAAAAAAACAAAAAGAATATTTCAATCCGGACCGTCAAATTCATTATTAGACGATCAGGATGCACTGAGAGCATACCATATTTGCACCCAAGTTTTTCTCGTCAATTTCAGTGGGGACAAAAAGCTGGGCTCACACATAAATGCATGTTTGATGTTTCCCCTTGGCTTCTTCGGTGGTTGGATAGTACAGTTACAGTAGCTGGCCTTTTTCCCTCCTTCATTACTAGGATTAAAGAACACAAAGATCAGGTGGAGATATTTTTTATTTGTTTGTTTTCTTCTGAATTGAATCCGGAAAAAATCTTCAATCTTTGATGCCTGCACTATGAATTGTCATTCGGTGGAGCAAAAGCCTTCACATCGAACCAGGCGATATCTCTCACTCTGCAATTCTCAAAACCCCTTCCCCACTGTTCAAAAATTGTAGATGTTTCGTTCACATCAAACCCTAGAAAGTCTCTCGCCCAATAGCGACCACATTGTCTCAAAATCACCTTGTCTCAAATCAAAGTGAAATTAAAGTGAAGATTGAGAACCAAGTTTCTTGATTTGCCGGCAGATCTAAACCTAGAAACTGCAAGTCGAGACACAGGTTTGTCTTTTTTTGTTTGTTTTGGAACTACTGTTTTCTACTGTTTTGTCTTTAAAGTCCAAGAAAGCGTTGAATAGATGTTTCTTGCTTTCAGTTGTGATCAAACCGAACATTTTTTATGCTCTTCAGTATTCTCTTATTTTCTCTGTAAGCTCAATTAGTTGAATTATCTTTGTGCTTGTGTTCTTTATCGATCTCAGAAATAAAGAAATTTATGGACAGAAGTATGAAATTAATATGTGTTCCAACAGTTTCTCCACAACCAACTGGAGCGTTTGATTTTCTTTGTCCTCCTTCTGCAATGCGTATCCTAATCTAAGAGTGAGGGTGATGTGTCCTCTGCTATTCTTGAGGCAGTTAGGGTCAAGCTGAGCTCTTGGACGGCTGTTAAGTTTACCGCTGTTAATAGGAGAATTTGTGATGATTGGCTTTTAGACTCTAGAATTTTTCGAGTTAACACTTAGTGTTAGGGTTTTGTTTTTTGTGTTTGCCTTGTTGAGATCTTTTTCTTTGGTTGTATAGCGTTGTTCAGGGGTATGCCCCGGTGTTTTTTTTTTTGTAGCTTTTCTGCTTTTTGGTGATATAAATTTTACTTACCAAAAAAAAAAAATATATATATATATATTACAGATCAAACCCTAGAAACTGCAAGTTGGTTACAGATTTGTGTTTCCATTGCTCGTCTTCAAGAACTATTCTTACTTGACGTTTCTTGCTTTCAACTGAGATCAAACCGTAATTTGTTTCTTTTCCCTGTGTTGCTTATCCTTTCACTTCTCTTGAATATAGACAAAGGAGCTTTCCATACATAATCTTGGCATAAAAAGCTCTCCCCGTTTCTCTCTCTCATCGTCATCGGATTGATCTAGAACCAGCCAAGGACAGAGTCTGGAAAATGGGGGACACTGGGACGCTGATAGAGTGGTTTGAATGAGTTGACTAGGGAAAAATCGGAAGCATCACAGCGGCTCAGCTGAAGGTTCGTCGATCTCTCTTTTCCAACTTCAAAACCCCTAAACCGTAAGTGGTTGGTTCCCTTTCTGGTTCTCTGTATCTGCACTTATCCGCAGTTAATTATAATTTGTTGGACATATAAATAATAACGATCTTGTTGATTATCAGAGTGCATTTTTCGTCGGTGACCTCGAAATTCTATCTCCATTGTTGGGTATATGATCAGGTCCTTGTAATTTTGTAGGTGTTTCTCTTATTTTACGCATGGATACAAACAAATTTGCGACTTTGTTGACTTTTTTTTAGCTATTTGAGGGTTGGGGTACTTTCATGTTCTAATTTGGTGCCGAGGCATAGAATATTAGTTTTTTTTTAAAAAAAAAAATTATTAGCCTAAATCTCATCATTTTCATGTTTACTTGAAAGAATAGCGGTTAGGTTATGTGAAATTTCTCTTCTTTAAGTACGTTTTGTTGACGAACAAATTTGCGACTTTGTTGATGTTTTTAGCTATTTGCGGGTTGGAGTACTTTCATAGTTTCATGTTATGATTTGGTACCTAGGCATAGAATAGTAGTTTTTTAAAAAAAAAAAATAGCCTAAATATCATCATTTTCATGGTTACTTGAAAGAGTAGCCGGTTAGGTTATGTGGAATTTCTCTTCTTTAAGTACGTTTTGTTATGTTCCTAATATTTATCCTATTTTTTTTGTACTTGGGGCTTATTCTCATTCTTTACTCACTGGAAAAGGTTTGGGCAAAGAGATCTCTAGGAGGATGATGACAAAGAAGATGTTTTTCTCGTTAGGCTATGATGCACAGACACGGAAACAGACACGGACACGGACACGGGGACACGACAATTCTAAAAAAATGGGGACACGGACACGGTGGGGGACACGCCACGTGTATATTTATTTATATATTTATTTACATATATATATATATGTGTGTGTGTGTGTAATATATTTTAAAACTTTTAGGGGTCAAATTCAATTTTTTTAAAACTTTCAGGAGTAAAATTGAATTTTTTTAAAACTTTCAGGGGTAAAATTGAATTTTTTTAAAACTTTCATGGGTAAAATTAAATTTTTTTAAACTTTATATACTCCTGTAACCAAAAGATCCCACTCCTGTAACCAAACATGGGGACAGCTGTAACCAAACATCCCTACTCCTGTATCCAAACATCCCTACTCCTGTAACCAAACATGGGAACAGCTGTAACAGCTGTAAACAAACATCCCTAGTCTCTCTCAGTCTTCTCCCTTGATCTGGAGGAGCCTTCGACGGTGAGTCCCCTTCTCTCTCTCTCTCTCTCTGAACTCGAGCAGCAGCAGCTATGTACGGGACACGGCTCAAGGCGTGTCCCGTACGTTTTTCCGGCGTGTCCCCGTGTCCAGTACGGCGATACGGCAGCCGGGAGCCGTGTCGGTGCTTCATAGCTGACGTTAGGCATGCTGGTTGTTCATCCTTTCCTAGCTAAATTTGATAACCTAATATCTGCTGATATGTTAATATAATCATCTATTTCCGTTATGTCGGTTCTGTACACCTTAAACAAAAAGCATGGGATAATCAAGTCAAGATCTCATTGAACTTTGCTTCTTGTGCCATTGCCACCTCTGAGTTCATACATCAGTAATGATATATTTTGTCCTGACTTGCTTATTTTTTGCTAAAGTTATTTATGTATCTTGTTCTTGCTCTTTTTCAGGAGCTTGTTCCACAGTGATTGCTCGAGAGAGATTGAATCGGTTGAAAAGATGCCGAGATATCTTCCCGATTCCATTCTTGCCCAACGCTTCTGGTTTCCATGTATTTTGAAGGTAACCTGAAACATAGGAACCTAATTTCAATTTTCAACTTACAAAATTCTTTTTTTTTTTTGAAGTAAAAAAATTGACTTACTCATGATAAGCGGGTGTCAAGGCCATATTATCCACAAGTGTGAGGAACCACTCTGGCAGCACCATTGGTAGGTCATCCTCTAGAATGTTAGTAATAATTTGGGCATCGCTCTAATAGTGTTCACCAGCCTGATTTACATTAAGGGGGAAAAATAGAATAAGAATAATGGTAAAAAAAATGTTTAATTTTATCTAAAAAATAACAATAAGTAAAGTCACACTTACATCATTCTCCCTAACATGCCCCATGCAGTTTCTGTAGAACCTAATAGAACCTTGAGGATGCATATACAAACCATGATCTCGGTTATTCTCAAAGTCTCGAATGGCTATCAACTCTTGACGTTGAACTCGTGACATCCAGTTATTAATATTCGGCATTGGGAAATTGGCCACAAGTTCAATATGGTCCAACTCATTCAAACTAAGAATCTTCCTGAACATCAAATATTTCCCGGTTTGGTCCAAAAATAGGGGGCAGTTTCGGACAAAAAACTCGCAATTCCTTCAAGAAATAGAAATTTCACTAATCGTATTCATGTATTGATATCATTCATTTTGTTGCTTTGCATTATCCTGTTTCATTTTCAATGACTCATGTTGTTTTACGTGTCTATTTTGTTTAGAAAAATAGTGTATCTAATGAAGGAATCTCGCGAGATGGACGTTAGTTTTTTCAACTTATTTAAGAGAATCAGAATCGTTAATAACCAAGACGTGGAACTCTTAAATGTCCGCCCCTCGACTTTTCATGACCCTATTGCCTACATCGTTCAAGACTTTAAATAATTTCAAGAATCTTGTGACATGTGCTTTAAATGTGACAAACCCCAGACAGTGCAAAATAGTGTAATACCTGAGCCAGTGAGCTGCTTCTATAACCTCTGACGGGTTGGAAGATTTCTGTCACGTTTACAGCATATGTCACGAGATTTTTGAGATTATTTAAAGTCTTGAACGATGTAGGCAATAGGGTCATGAAAAGTCGACAGGCGGACATTTAAAAGTTCCACGTCTTGGTTATTAACGATTCTGATTCTCTCAAATAAGTTGCTAGAACTAACGTCCATCTCGTGACATTCCTTCATTAGATAGACTATTTTTTTAAACAAAATACACACACAAAACAACATGAGTCATTGAAAGTGAAACAAGATAATGCAAAACAACAAAATGAATGATATCAATACCTGAATATGGTCATTGAAATTTCTATTTTTTGAAGGAATTTTGAGTTTTTTGTCCGAAACTGCCTCTTATTTTTTGACCAAATTGGGAAATACTTGATGTTTAGGAAGATTCTTAGTTTGAATGAGTTCAACCGTATTGAATTGCAGTCAATTTCCTGATGTCGAATATTGATAACTGGATGTCACGGGTTCAACATCAAGAGTTGCTGGACATTGGAGTCTATGAGAATAACTGACATCATGGTTGGTATATGTATCCTCAAGGTTCTATTAGGTTCTACAGAAACTGCTTAGGGCATGTTAGAGGGAATGATGTAAGTGAGACTTTACTTACTGTTATTTTTGAGATAAAATTAAACATTTTTACCCTTGTTCTTATTCTTTTTCCCCCCCTTAATGTAAATTAGGTTATTGAACACTACTGGAGTGATTCCCAAATTATTGACATTCGAGAGGATGACCTGCCGATGGTGCTGCATAGTGGTTCCTCGCACTGATAGATAATATGGCCTTGGTATCCACTTATTGTGGGCAAGTCCATTTTTTTTACTAAAAAAGATGTTTACTAAAAAAGATGGGTTTTGTAAGTTGAAAATTGAAATAAGGTTACTATGTTTCGGGTTACCTTTGGTTGATTTTTTGCGTGGACATACAACGTTTTTTAGTAATGAAGGATCTCTCTCTCTCTCCCACTCGGAAAAATATGAACTCCTCTTGTGATCAGAACCTACTTCTATGTTGGATCTTCCTTTGCATCATTTTAGCCAAAATTACATTCGCTAATAACAATGGGGGACCTTACCGGTTGCTTTGCCACCTGTGTACATGGGAGGGCACACTACCCCTGGAATGGTCCTGGAAGACTTGTTTCAGCCAACGTGAACTTCTTCACTCAGCTTATAAGTTATAGCCCGCGGCTTGTTCTTGTGACTCAACCCCAGTCATCAGTGTCTAATAGACCTCCCAATGTCTATCAACGCTATGGTGATGAGGTGTTGAGACATAGGAGTGGGACTCGAACCCGTCTGCCGAATCCTGTAAGATGGTTCTTTAAGTTGTCCTATTTCTCTGTCATTTTTATAATCTTGCTTATTTTTCTTATGTACAAGTATTGTGAAGGTTTTCTTTCTCACCAACAAAGAGACCATTTTTTCCTTATGTCATGGAGCAAAAAGATGTTTTGTGTCTGATGGTTGTAAATCTTACATGTTATTCAACCACCAATATTCTTGTTGGGAGTTTGATCTGCCTGAGGTTTTTCCATATTTGCATTGGCCCAAACCATTGCGGAGTATCCACGGAGTCCACACCATATCGCCTGGATCCAATATACGTTGAATGATCCATATCCATTGTCTGTTAAGGTCCACCTCTTTTTCTATTTATCCGATGTGGGACTCAATCCTTCACACATGTTCCCAATGAATATTGGCCTGTGTGCTTGTTGTAGCCCACTGAATGGACTAGGTTTCCAGTAAATACACTTCAATTTTATCCAGGGGTATTTCATCTAGCATTTTATTGGATTGCTTGAAATGATTGAGCACTTTTGGATGGACATCCATTATTTAGTGGTTCTGTTGTAATAAGCGCAATGTTGAACAATGCTGCAGGGAGGGGGGTTCTTCCGTTCTTGTATGATATACCTTGTGCAACCCTTATCAATGGGGAGATGATTAGATTTGTATTTTTTAGTTCTAACTCATATGTAGTGACGAGGCTGTTGTAGGCTGTCCCTTTATCAGTTCATGTTGTCATGGATGGCCATTGTTGGCAATTTAAGGAAGGGGCAAATAGTATAGTATTGCAACAAGTAAATATCACAAGATTCAAGATTTGGTTATGGGCAAACCCCAATATGATCAAAAGACTATACTTCCCTTAGAAAAATAACATTAAAACTAAATTTCACAGCCACAATTATTTACAGCTTGTCGGCATCATGTAGAGAGGCCATGCCTGTGGTTTGGGAAACTGGAAATTATGAAGTGAGTGAATGAATTAGAAACTTTGGTATCTTAGAGACGACTAATGTTCATGCCTTTTTGGGGGCTTTTGCATGCTAGTTATTATGATGAGAATTTGCCTATTGGAGTGATTCTACATTGGTGAGCACAATTGTCTATCGTCAAATAGCTGAAGTGCTATTGCTACCTTTTGAAGATTTGCACTTGGTCATGTAGGTTCTTTATCTCATATTGGAGGTGACTATATGAGGGTGATATGACCTGTATTGAAGTGCGTTTCTCATATCTTTGTGTAAGTGCGAATAAATACATAGGTGAATTGGATGAGCGAAAGGCTTGCCCATCTACTTGAAGTCAGAAGTCGATTGTGTGCTCGGCTCTCTGCTTGCTCTTAGTTAAGTGTTTTAGTGCAGTGTCTAAGATGCAGACTAGGGCCTTTGAAATTGCTCTTACCACATTTCTGTTCATTATCTATCATATAAATCATGTGAAGTGTAACATCTGCTTACAAATAACTGGTTTGTCATTGTGAAATGCTAGTTTCTTTCAGTGCATGCTTTTGGCCACTTTCCTTTCACTCCATACTTTGTGCTGATGTTTATAGGTCAAGAAGCCGTTATCTGCTTTCATTTAGTACTTTTCCATAGTTTTAGCAATGAGGTTGATATGAAAAGTCTAGTAAACAAGTAAGAGTGAAGGAGATAAAATGCTCACTTCAAGGAGTGGACCTCCAATAGAGTTTTCAACACAGCTTGCTTATTCATTCAGGCTAAGTTCTCCAATGGATTTTATCAAAATTTGATAAAATCAACCCCTTGATTTTATCCATTCGTGAAGACATTTGATAAAATCTGTGGATTTTTGCATTTAAAAATCTTAAAAATCTACAGATTTTATCAAATGTCTTCACGAATGGATAAAATCAAGGGGTTGATTTTATCAAAATCTTGATGAAATCCATTGGAAAACTTAGTTCAGCATGATGTTCACTATTCATACAGGAAGATATACATATAAATCTGTGTGTGTGTGTTAACTTACTCAGTCATAAACCTACTAATTAGGATAACTGCTCCTCCCATTCTAGTTTTTATGGTATATACCGTATAAATCTGTGTATGTGTGTGTTAACTTAGTCTTTGATTCTGTAACATTTGAACTGCTGCCTTCGTTTTGACTTTCTATTTTGATTTTTTCCTCAGAAAGTTCCAAGGGGCCGGCATTTGTCAGGTACTAGAAAGGGAAACTACAACCCTGGTACAGGTGACAACCATGGCGATGGGGAGAGGAATTGGAACGTCAATTCAAAATCACGAGCTTCTGGGCGCAGCCACAGTTGCAGCCAAACAGACAAGTCAAACTCAAGCTGAGTAATAGCCGAGATCTCTGAAAATTCTTCGGGGCCCGATTAGGCCCTGGACAACGGAGGAGTCGTAGAACACATGGTCACGTGGGCATGTCCATGGACTGTCCGGGGGCAGAAGGGCGCTGTCCCATATGTTGGGAATTGTGTCCATTAGCCCATGCAGTTCCTAAATGCACCAGCACTGATACTAGAGTACATACAACCTGGTCAAAAGTACAGGATCAAACAAGATAAACCAAGGTAGAAAATTATAAAGCCTGTAAATTGTTTTAGCTTACTTGGTACATCAATGTAGGGATATAAAAAACCAAGCTGGGCTTGTGAATTTGGCAATTGAAGCTTGTTTAATACTCCCTCCGTCCCAATTTATTTGTCTCTTTTGGAAGTTCGTGCCACTTTTCAATTGATTATATCTCGTAATTTACATTGTTTTACGTGATTTTCAAAACATTGTCTTATAGATTTAATCGAGATCTATCAAACAAGATCTATATTTAATATAAAATTCATTACCGATTTAAAGTTATAACTAGTTTTTTATCCGGTTAGAATAGAACGAGGGACCAAAATTTGGGGACGGAGGGAGTAGCATCTCCACTAGCTTTTCTCATTTCGGGATTTTATTATTTGTTTTTTTTTCTTTAGTATATGTTGTTAGAGGACCCAAGGTGTGCACAAACTATATGAGAAATTTTGGCTTGTTTTTTAGAAATGGGATGTGTGTTTGTGGGTACGCATGACCTTCGCATTCAAATGTTTCTTATTCTGTGTTATCTTTCTTTCACACCTAATTTATAGATTTTCTTTTCCTTTTTTTTTTTTTGTTGCGCAGCATAAGAAATTTTATTAATCTTGAACATGAAGTTCAAAGATTAAAGGGGATTGAGCATACCGACAAATGTCACCCAAGACCCAGCCCTGAGATGTTAAGAAGCCAAGTACAACCCAACACCAAAGCAAAACCTAATAGAAAAGGCAAAAAAACCTTAAACAGCTAACCCCTAAACCAACGCCACCCACACTCGCTGCCACCCCACAATAACAGATCACCCAAAAGGCCAAAACCCAAACAACTTCAACAGCAAACAGTTCAACCGCCACCTCCGCGGTCAAGTGAAGAGACAAGCAGCCGCTTAAGGGAAATGAACACGCCACCAGTCGCTGCACCTCAAAGAGCAGCAGCCGATCCAGAGCCACCACCGACGACGGCTGGATTCCTCCTGATAGACCAAGTCCGACGCCTACGAAAACAAACCGCTGTTTGTTTGGGACAACTGGACAAGCTCATTATGAGCTTTTCATATCTTGTGAAAGGTCTAGCTACGATTTTTTGGTTCATAATTGAGAATGACGTATTTGAAATTTCATTCATTTGATTGGAGGGGCCTGGGGCACAACCTAAAATGTATAGGAGAGATTATTGGTCATAAGAACCGCCCAACCCGATGTTGTGAGGTCCAACAAAAACACATTCGTATGTACTGAAGTGGACACAAATGTGCCAAAGTCGTTCGATGCATTTGAATTTGTAATGGTTTATAAATATAGGGAGTTCGCAGCTTATTGGTTGATATGTATTGTTTTTACACCTTCTTGTACGCTCTTATAATATACTGGTGAGATTGGGAAATCGCGCACCTACTATCTGGTTCCCGTTACATGATGGTTTGTTTTTTATTCACCCATCACTAGGGGCGAAGCAATGTAAGGGCTGGGGGTTGCCTTGACCCCTTTCCATATCTTATTTTGGAGTATATTTTGCATATTTTCTATAGATAATTTTTAAATAAATTACAAAATTATAAAAATAATTAAAAAAATAAGAATAATTTTCACTCCGAGAAGGCGAGAACAATAAATTATGGTGAATGATATAGTACGCCAATGATACTCCGTTCGTCGAATGATATGATACCAACAATACTCGAAATCAATTTTTTAATTTATTAAAATTATCCCATAAATACTATTTAGTCTTGAAAAAAATTATCAAAGTAAGATTTATTTTATAGTCTGGTTCCCTCCAACTTCGATTCCTGGCTCCACCACTACCCATCACTTCCTGGTTACTACAGCCAATGCTTGACCCCTACGGCTGATTGATGCACTCTAAAAGAATTTAGGAAATTAACAATCGCCACGATCGATTCACCACGTATTGTTTTATTTTTGCGATACTGCCCATTACTTCTTGGTTACTACGGCCAATGCTTGACCCCTGCGGCTGATTGATGCACTCTAAAAGAATTTAGGAAATTAACAATCGCCACGATCAATTCATGCCACGTATTGTTTTATTTTCACGGTACTATTAGCCTACGACTGATCGACACCGTTATGTATTTCGATACTGCCATATTTGTTCAATGCCTAGCATATGTTTAATGGATCCTTAGTTTGCTCGTCCATGTAGCTGTCTTGGGCGTAGGGTTGGCAATGGGGACGGGGCGGGGCCGGAGACTACTATCCCCGTCCCCGATCCCCAATGGGGATTATTTTCTCCCCTCCATCCCTGCTCCAAACGGGGAACGGGGATCCAAAACAAGGATTCAGAGAATTTCCAATATTCCATAATTCATCATATCACCAACCGGTTGGCTCGTCAACCGGCTCCCTCTCCGGTTTGGTTCGATCCCAAAACCTTTGTATAAAGAGAACCGATCTATTTTATAAAAACCGGCCACCCAGTAAAACCGCCACGATTTTGTTGACCGAGCCCGGCCATTATCCACGTGGCTTGACTCATGGGCGTCTGCCAGCTATTGGAATCTTTGTTAAGGGGAAGCCCGTTATTTATAAGGAGGGAGGGGATGCTTTTTTTCTTCCCAGCCGATGTGGGACTGTGTCCCTTCTTCCTTTTTTTTAACTGTCTCTTTCCCTTCTTCAAAGTTCAAAGTTCAAAGAGCACTTCTTTAAACATGGCCACAACCTTCTGAAAATTGAAATGTATGATTACTAATTGGCCAGGATCATTATTCCAACTCTCTATTTTATCAAGATTTAAATGCTCATTGACCCTTTCCAAAGGAAAAAAAAAAGGAACTCAATAAACTCTCCAAACTATACCATGTGAAAAGTAAGTAGAATGATATGACGTTATAAGAATATATATTTATTACACCTAATATACATATATATGACGTCACGGTTCAACTCCAATATCTTGTACTATTGTAACATGGCAAAACCGCAAAAGATTATGGGAATCGAACATACCCATCTCTGCCTAAATTAAAAGATTATGGGAATTGGGTGCACAACATTTCCAATATCTTGTACTATTGTAACATGGCAAAACCGCAAAAGTCAGCAATAAAAAATCAATACATTGAAAGTCAGCAATAAAAAATCAATACATTGAAAATCATCAAAACAAGACCATTGAGGCTATGACACAGAAAATCATTTCATGGTTGTGCATGTGTGTTATCCAAACCAAAAAATCAATACATTGACAAATCTATGACAGAGATCGGTCAAGGGAAATGCAAAATGATTCTTAAAACAACAAGTTATTCATTGAAATGAACTGGTATATCAAAAACAAAAAATAGATTAACAAGCAAACATAATGAGTTTACCAACATTCACTGATTATTATATCAGAAAAAATATATAAGCATTTGATCATCAAACAATGAGAGAACTCGTAACAGGTTTTCGACGAGACTAACAAAGAAAATCACAAGGACGGACGGAGAGTGCTTACCTTGATGAGCGGGTCTCATCTCCATTTAGAATTAGGGTTCTCTGAAACAGAACAGAGGGAGATCGGAGATGAAAGAATAAGAGAGATCGAGCGAGAGAGAGAGAGAGAGAGAGAGAGAGAGAGAGAGAGAGAGGAAGATGACTGATGAGAGATCGAGAGAGAAGGAGATGAGAGAGAGAGAGAGAGAACCTGGTGGCTGAGTGTGAGTCGCTGGCTGTGCGGCTGTTTGAGAGTTGAGAAAGAGAAAATGAGGAGGCAGTAGTGTTAGGTTACTTTTCTTCGGTACCTCAAACCCTAAATATATTATTATTATTATTATTATTATTATTATTATTATTATTATTATTATTATTATTATTATTATTATTATTATTATTATTATTATTATTTAATATAAATAAAAACGGGGATTCGGGGACGGATCGGGTAGGATTCGGGGGCGGGGCGGGGATCGGATCGGATTCGGGGCGGGGATACACCTATCCCCGCATCCTACCTGATCCCCAAATTAATTTTTTAAAAATCCCCATATCCTACCCGATCCCCGAACGGATCTCCAAAACGCCGATCCATTCGGATCGGGGATCGGATCGGATTCGAACGGGTCGGATGAAATTGCCATCCCTAGTTGGGCGGAGGTTGGCAATTGGCACTGCAAAGTGGGGTCAGCTCACTCACTGAGTTGGAAAAATTGCCTAAAATATCTGAGTTTCTGTTGAGTTTTAATACATTTGAACACCCTAAAAAACATGCCCCCGGACCATTAAAACAAGATAACAAGATTTTCCAAACCCAGCCTTTCAGTTCCAATTCGTGAGCAGCTGAGGAGTTTCTGATAGAACCAGATTAATCTGGGTATCCAAACCAAAGCCGAAGTTGACAATCCCAATACTCTTATACTTCTGGGCTGCAAATAGATAAGGCTAATACGCCCCAAGCCCAAGCCAGGCCGGCGGCGCGCAGTCTATGGGTCGAGGCCCAAAGGCCACATAGCTTGCTCCCTCCTCCAAAAAATTTCGAGTACCAACAAAGAGTCCAACCAAGGATCAGGGAAAAAAAAAAAAAAAGTCCAACCTTTTTCAGCCCATTTGGCTGGTGAGATGTGTGGTTTCACATAATTAATGATAAGAAAAGAAAAGAAAGGATTGTGGTTTCTCACCATCTCATTTGGATTGACAAAATGAGAGAGAGAGAGTGGTTTCTCTCATATCATACTTATTTTACCAAAATACCTTGGTGGGGGTTAAAAAAAGAAAGAATTATGGTCTCTCACCATCTCATTTGGATTGACAAAATAAGAGAGAGAGAGTGGTTTCTCTCCTATCATACTTATTTTACCAAAATACCCTGGTGGGTGGGTTTATCAGCCCCGAACGTCGCTCTCGTAAAATTCCACCCCATTTCTAGGGTTTGAAGTATCTGCGGAGAGAGTCAGTCACAAACATAGGAGGAAGAAAAGCAAAGCGTATCAAAAGTCAGAACTTGCTGAAAGGTTTACTCTCGATATATCTTATTCAGATTTTTCTATATCTATACGTTATATACACACACACGCGAATGTTCATAGCTGAGCTCTTTATTCTTCAACGGAGAAGAAGAAGAGCAGTGTGTGTGAGAGAGAAAGAGAGACGAACTTGGGGAAGCCAGTCCCTAGCAGATGCTCCTTCTTCTTCCTTGCAAAAACCCCTAGACGCGAACGGAGGGGTAAAATGGGCAAACAAAAAATGATCTTCTCCGATAATGGTTTCTCACGGAATCTCAACCAATATTGGAAACAGAGGGGTGTGGTTTCCTTAATGGTGAGAAAAAGAAAAAAAAAAATTGTGTTTTCCCCACCACCAAATCTCACCAAATGTGGTGAGAAACAAAAATGGGTTAAAAATAATTCCTGACCGTTTCTCAGCCCACCCACATTTTTAGTCATCCAAATATGGAGAGAGGGCTTTCTTTTATTTTCTCTTGAAAACCGTCGATCCAAAGAGCTAGATCTGCAAAGTCGGTGTCCCTCCGTCTGTGTTGAGAGAGAGAGATGGCAGAAGAACCCGGAGCGGCGGCGGCGTCGTCATCATCATCAGAGAAATTCGCCTTTGTTCTTGTCGAGAACTTGATCGGTGATTTTGAGTGGTACGCGTTGAAGTCAATAAACCTCCTCCCCCGCCTCTCCATTACGCTCTTCTTGGCGACGACGTGGATTTTCATGAAGACGTCAACGTTGAGGGGCGTGAGAGCAAAGCTGTGGACGACGTTGTGGAGTATAAGTGCAAAGCAATGGTGAAATTCAAGCCTCCCACAGCCACTGCCGACTACGAGCGCGAACTGGGGAATTGCTGGGCGATTTTGGGCTTAGAAGATAACAAGAAGACGGCTATATACCGTATTTGTATTTGTATTGAGGACGTCAAGGCGTCGGAGGATGATGAGGCGGAGGTGAAATTCATGGGTCGATTTTGTCGTGCTGACATACAGATTACTAGTGGTAGGGGTAGTGGTGGTGGTGGTGGTAGTAGTAGTCCCACGACGAAGACCAAGTGGGAGAGCGTTCGTCCAATGCCAAATTACCTATCATCTTATCTAGACGCACGCACCCTGGTTCTGAGCGACAAGGTTTACTGCTTGGGTTGTTGGACCGGAAAAGGGAAGGACGGGAAGAAGAAGAGAAGGCGGCAACAGCAGTCACCATGGGCAGTCGTGGCTCACGACCCGAAGCTGGAGGAGTGGGAGTATCTACCTGACCCTCCACGGCTTCCCGAAGGTGGCTGTGTTGATGCTATTTTCTCAGCGGCAGCTATGTTAGGCTCCCCCAGTACTGCTCCCAGCCCATGTATTTTGGTGGGTTTACCTCATCAGGGTCTCATCCAATTCTACTTTGTGGACACAGGAAAATGGGTAGAGGAAGAGTTTCGTTGCTGCAAATTCTTTAACCCAAAAGACTTGTGTGGAAAAGCTGTGGCTGTTGGCAACAAGTTGTATTGGTATGTGGTGGACAGGAAGCGCCTAGGTGGTTATGATCTACGGACTAAGACGTGGTTTGTGGGCCGTCTCGCCATCCATGACGACTGGGGCTATGCAGCGGACAACCATGGGTACAAGAATCCTCCACCCTCCTTGGCTCATCTAGGCGGCGACATGTTCTGCTTGTTATGGGTTTCACCGCTGGTACCTACCTATAGAGTCCGTTGACATCTCTCGCAACCACTGCATAATGAAGTTCATTTTATGCTTGCTATGTTGAACACCTATAGAGTTCGTTGACATTTCTCGCAACCATTGCATAATGAAGTTCATTTTCTGCTTGTTATGGTTTCACCGCAGGTACCTATAGAGTCTATTGGCATTTCTCGCATTCACTGCTTGAAGTTTCGAGTTACTGTTGCTGCTACTGCTGCTGCCATTAGCGGCCCGGAAGGAGGAATTATACCGGTGGAGGCCACTATCCTATCGTGCCAATATTACTTTATTTCAGGGTCAAAGACCTATTGCGATGGCTTGGTGGTGTAGGTTATTTGGGGCTCAAGAGTTTGGCAACCTTTTGCAGACAAGAAAACTTGCTGAAGTACAGGATTATGGAGTCCTTGCAGAAGGGCCTCTCCCACCACTTGCAGAATTGTTGCTATGTTGACTGATTGTATTCACTCCTACTTTTGAGAGCTAACACTGGAGATGAACCTATTTTATGGATATGTTATGCGTGGATCTTTTTTTATTCTAAAAAAAAGTTACATCCCATGAAAGTTTTCTTCTCATATTGATGTGGTACTATAGGTGACTTTTCACCTTTTCAACATGCCAAATTTGAGAAACAATTTATGGAAGATTTCATAATACACCCCCCAAACTTTGACATCAATGTCAAATAGCCTCCCAAGCTTTCAAAAAAATCTATTTTACTTTCAAACCTTTTCTTCCGTTATCATTTTTTCTCCTCTTGTCCCAATCTGTCAAAAAATTAATGGCACTTGCTAACTTGGACACCCAAGGGTTAAACAAACGTTAACGGGGTAATTTGTTTTTAGGAAAAATTTCAAAATACCCCTCAAACTTTGACCTCAATGTCAAATAGCTTCCCAAACTTAAAAAAAAAAAATCAATTTTACTCTCAAACTATGCTTCCGTGATTCATTTTGCCCCCTGTTGTCCCAATCTGTCAAATAATTAATGAGACTTGTTAAGCTGGACACCAACGGTGCAAAAAAACGTTAAGAGGGTATTATGGAGGGCGTGGGGCCCACTTCGGAGAAATTATTGAACAATCCAAACCGTCAAATAATTCCAAAATAGTTATTCAAGTGTTCTTATAAATAAAAAAAATCATCAAAACCGAATATTTGCAATTAATTGATCTACTTCGTTCAACTTTTCATTAGAAACCAGGCCTTAAAATCTGAATGAATCTTTAAGAAAAGTTAGAGAATTATGTGTCTAACAAACCACACGGGCCGTAAGTTGCATAATGCAAATGAAGGTCATTTTTTATCTGCAAGAAAGGGATTTACTTTTCCTTAAGGAAACAATGCTTACCCCAAGCAGGGGTATCATATCCATGCATAGTGCATACATACACCTCTCTATATAAACGTCATGCCAGATGATAAAAGTGCTTCCCGGGAAAACATAGACAAAATGGATTAAATTCCACAAGGAGTGATCCAAAAAATAAGCATGGCTCCACAGCACAAGCACTAGCTACATATCACCTAAACTGAAAAATGAGTCCTAGAAAAACTATAGCTCTACAAGGAAAATGATCCGAAAATAGTACAATCACAAGTATATGAGCATGGTCTGCAGTTTGCATTGAGCCAAATTGAAATAACTCTTCTTGAGAAGCCTTTTAGAAAAGTTTGGCTTGAAAAGTTAGGCTCTTCCCTAGATTGGGAAATTTTCCGCAATCATTTCTTGTGGTTTGCCGGTTTGTAAAAACATAATCTGCACACACAACAATTAAAATCACTTTCGTATCCAAGCGACTAAATGGAAGCAACTAACTCACCCTGAGAAAGGATGCTGTGAAACCCCATTTGTAGAGTAACATATGCTTCACAAGATGGTGAACCAATGACCAATGTACTCTCAGTCATGTCAATGCAGTTGTGTGTGATAGAGACAGGTTTCATCAAAGTGTGCGTGCCACAGTTTTGAACTCATTCAAGCAAGAGTGCAGTATTTTCTGACGCTTATGTAGAGATTGCCGCTCATTTTGTAGGATGTCAATTGCTCCAGGTGCAACAAACATGTCCATGAATTTCTCGTCGTTGACAGCAAACAAATCCAGCCCAAGTGCTACCACAAGACGATCCCGGCTGGACAAATTAAAAGAGAGCAAAATGAAATAAGTTGCTAAATCAATACAGATGTGGAACCTTTTTAGTCCCCAGAGTTTATTCGTAGGCCCATTGATAATCGTATTGTTCTTGGTTCAATTTCATTTTGAAAAGTAGAAAAGTACCCAAGTTTTGCTGCCTAGACATCCCTGCCAAAGACACTTATATGCAGATTAAAGTACTCATTCCCATGCAGAATTCAAGGCCCAATGTCTATGGTTGATCTCTTGCCCAATAAATGACACAGGAGAATAGCTACAAGAATACGATGACAGTAGCGAGAAAACGGTTGCGAACATTCTACAGATGAGACATGAAGGTTTTTCTGGTTCATTACCTTGAAACAAGATAAAGCATGCCCGGAAGAATGAGAATCGTGCATCAGTATTTTATTTCTACGTATAGAAGTACTGAATGCATTATACACAGTGCTTATAATTTGAACAAAAAGTGCATGCTCTCTAGGAGGTTCTTGTTGTTTTTCATTTCCTACCAGCTATGCATTTCTCTGTTTGTTTGCTATGTTTTGTTCTAATCGGCCCTATCTTTCTCATGGTTTGTATTGTTCTTTTGTTTCTTACCTAGTCTACCATGCCACAAGTAAAAAACATTGTTTAAGTAATACAATCCCACATTGTTTGGGTATGGAATGGGTGATCACTTAATAACATGAGGGACCTCTCCACTTATCGCCAATTGGCTTTATGTAATAACATAGTATTAGAGTGGGGCCCATTCCCTCCTACATTTAAAAAAAAAATCTCAATCCACACCCCACAATCCCACATTGCTTGTGTGTACGGAATGGGTGATCACTTAATAACATGAGGGACCTCTCCACTCATTGCCAATTGGTTGAGTTGGATATAAAATTTCCTCAAAAATAAAGGTCCCATTCAGCCTAATAGTAGATGAAAACCATATTAAGATCATGAGACACTGGTTCATCGTAGCACCTTGCTTTGTAAAGGAGAAAAACAAAACCCCAGCAGGTACAAATAGGCTACCAAGTAAATTAGTATTTCCAGAAAGAATACTTTGAAATCAGATGTCTCAAGGCATATGAGGCCCACTACATGCGTATACAAGGTCCTACCCTTATTAGCAACTTACCAAGGAGTTAAGAAACCAGAGTTCAAAGTTGATGTCACACTCCGCTCGACCAAAACTTCACGTATTCGTGCAAAATGCTGTGCAGCCAAAGAACAAATCTCTGAGTAAGCTGACCCTGACCGTGAACTGCTATCCACACCCCTGAATAAAAGACCACCGCCATTCTGGACTCTCAAATTATCAGAATTTCTGCTATTGCCTACTATTCTAGGATGACGTTTTCTTGCTCCTATCTCAATGCAGTTTCCAAGTTCCTTCTTAACTCCAACATAATTCCCATCACTTGGCTGATCTGGAGAAGGAGTCTCAGGTATAGTCATTTGGCTTTCCCTAAGAACTTCTCTGGCTTCTGCCACTTTTCCTGGTGTTGTTTGCTGGGCATTTTTTTCTGGAGGTATGTTCTCTTGGTCTTTCATGGTTTCATATTCCAATGTGGGCCCTCCGTCAGACAGCTCAAGACAAAATGAAGTACCTGAAGCTTGGTTGGATTTATAAGTGTGGTTTGCACCTGAACCATAAGTCCCCAGAAATTCATTCTCATAACAGACTTGAGAATATGGGCTTGTAATTGAATCAACGTGGTGCTGAACTAACTGCTTGCACTGTTTTGTGATATCCCTCAAAAAGCGGCTATAAGAGTGCCTTAAAGCAGCATGAAAACCAACATAGCCATCCATATCTCCAGCTTTCCTGCCATCTGAATCACATGTTTTACAACTAGAGTAAGAAGCAAATATGGGAACGGTCAAACACCAACCAAAATGGAAAATGGTAAGGATTACGAATAGGATGATTTCAGGGAAATTGTTTTATTGCATACTTACATGATAGAGAAATTTGACCAGTAGATGTTACCGACTCACCGTAAGGAAGTGCGATAGGATTATTCTTACTAGAAATGCTACGGGAAGGGAAGATCAAATTGACATGGGATGTTGTTGAACAAATAGATACTGAATATGTAGACTATGAAAGAACAAAATGGTGGAAAATAATTCATGTAGTTAACCCTGATAAACGATAGGCTAGGAGACGAGGCTTGGTTCTGTTTGATTCCTTGAACAGAAGACATCTTAATTTTTGGATGATTGAATGATTAGCAGCTAACATCCTCTAGAATACAGAACAAAGAGAGAGAAAGAGAATAAGAAATTTAAAATGGTAAAATATATCTAAGTTTCTTACAGCCTGAGTCTCGGCAACGGTTTCTCTCCACAGCAAGATCGAAGAGGTTCCCCAAAACGAAGGCAAGCCGATCACATGCCGTGTCAAGAAGAGGAGCTAACCATGACTGGGCAGCAGCACGTGCAATCTCTGCAGCTGCCTCTGTAACTCCTCTACCCCCACCACGGCCCGCATGCGCAAGTAATATATTTGCCACCTGTCTTAAGGAGATCAGATCTAGTATTTCTATTCCATCCAAAAAAAGATTGATTTTGGAGTAAATTTACCTTTTCCCTTGATACTGGAGGGCATTCGACAGAATATGTAGCGCAGCGAAATTCATGCATAACCCTTTCAAAAGCGGCCCCACCATACAGACGTAGGCTGGCGTTGGGAGGTTTTATATCTGCTGTAGTGCCTGGCCAGCTCCCAATACCACTCTCTAACTGTTCCTCGTTTGTTGTTTTTCCCCATTGCTCTGGGGCAGGGTCAGCTGCTCCATCAATCAGTGCGCCCTTCACCAATCATACAAAAGCAACCATCGGTGCTATGTTACTAAATTGACTCAAAAAATCGAAAGCTCCAAGGGGTGTATAAATAGGAGTAAAACAGATCATCACGCAATCTTACAGCTTCCCCATGACACACTATATGAGTTGCTATAACTACTTTTGATCATGCATTTCCGAATTTTCTCATCCAAGGGTGAGGTAAAACCACGTGCTATATCTTAGCCATCGATAAAATTTAGCATCCTCATTAACTTCTACCTTTTTCATCGGGGGGCCACGTACCGCAAATTCCATTTGGCATTTGTGAGAGGAAATAAAATGAATAGAAGAAACACCATTGCCCCGTTGGAGGAAACATTGCTATATTACAGCATTTTGATACTGTCATTAATTCCCAAATTACAGCAATGGCTAGCCATTTAGCAATTCAACCATGGAGATGCAAACTTATTCATTAGAAGGGTAAAAGGTCAAATACAACTCACCACATGATCACATATAGAAGCAGCATGCAACATTGCATATTTCCGAAGATGAGCAACATCAGAAGTAGCCTGTATTTTGGTTTCCATTCTGGACAATTCATCAGTGACTTCGTTGCAGCGCTGTTCAAGCAAAGCTAAAGTTGCTGGGGTGGCTTCTTTGTAGCGCTTTTGAAGCTCAGATTCCAAATACTCTCTGAGACAGGAAAAACCAATATACGAACTGAACTTTTCTTCATCAAATCCCCCATTAACACCCTCACGCAGATGGCGTATTACATCTAGGTCCACCTGAGATATTTGCCTGCGGAATTCATCATTTGAAACTGTGTTCTTATCCTTCGGCAGAGCTACAAAAAATGGTCTAATATTCTCTCCCAGGTAACCACTGGCACTCAAATAACGATCCACTTCCCACCGGTCACTAAATTCCTGAAGTTCATTATTCCAAATCAGGAACAAATCGTAAAATCATAAAAAGAAGGAAGAAATCAAATTGTCTGATAGCAAAGGTTTCATCATTCCATTAACTATGAATTACTCCTGGTTAGGAACCACCGAAGGTCCGAAGCATACTTCAAAGCTGGAGGCACAGTGGTGCATTGCTACGTCATAAAACATCAGTCTTTACAATATGTTAACGACTAAATATTTCAAGCCTTTTCAGGAATGTGACTAACAAAAATGTTTGATATTGCTATAAAACTCATTTATGTCAACCAAAAAACACAAAAATAAGGTAAGCCTTTTCAGGAATGTGACTAACAAAAATGTTTGATATTGCTATAAAACTCATTTATGTCAACCAAAAAACACAAAAATAAGGTAAGTACCCATCATTGATGAAATTTTTCTACATTTCCAGATTTCCTCATATATCACTACACAAAAATGTAGCACATTTGTACCTTGAGCCGATTGTCAAATTTGGAGACCACAATTACTGTCCGCCTAAATGTTGGATCGATTTCGCGAACAGCATCCAACCACAGTGATGAGCACCATTCCACACTACTCTGCTGAAGGAACAAGACAATACGATTGGGTGGACTAGCCAATGACTTCACCATTGATAGAATTTCTTCTGGTGTATTCTCTGGTTCACCTTTCTTTGCCTGCCAAATTATTCACATTTTTACCATGACTCAAACACAAAAATATATATTAACTGAAGTTACAAACTTTCTTCGTCATATCAACATTTTCTGCTCACTTACCTTGAGAACAAAGCCTGGCGTATCTATGATGGTGAGATTTGGGCAATAAGCATATTCTGCTCTCATCACAATCGGTTTAGGAGACACTGCACTTCTAGTCTTCTTCAGAAGTGATTCAGTTCGTGACTTAATGATATCCGCAATTGCAGATGCTAAAACAATAGGACTTCCATACTCCTCAGAATCCTCCTCCTGTTTATATAAACATATTTCAGTATCTTATGAACATAAATGCAGAGAAGCTATGCATTTATCAGACTCATCGGCGAGCATTTGTAGACCTAGAAATAAAACTTCTAACTAGGACATGAAGTAGAACGTAGGAATTCCTTAGTCAAAAGCACAGGTCCTCAATTCTCTGCTTTTTAATTCCAAAGAATAATAAGAAAAATATCTAAAGTTTGCATAACACGTGATTGATTTGGCCATCAGAAACTAGAACAGCAGCAGACTAAACTTTCAACTCAACATTTCCACTTTATCCACTTTAAGGGAAACCAAACGGATTGCAGAAATTCTATAGCAATAGCAATTCTGTATGCTTGTTATGTCTCAAATGTAGTAAAAGCCGTGGTTTTTGAATTTCCACGACCAAGTCCAAAGTTGCACTAACAGTCAAAACCCTAGATTGATAGCCTGCATTGAAATCAGAAACCCATAAACATACAATGAGGTAAACCCTGACTTTTGAATTTCCACAACCGAGTCTCAAAATTCCACGAACAGTTGAACCCTAATTGATAGCCGCATAGAAATTCAAAAATTGCGAGGTTTTTTTAATCCAATGGTGAGATGTAAACATAGTGTAGTAAAAACACTAACTTTTGCATTTCCACATCCAAGGACCAAGCCCAAATTCCACTAAGAGTTAAAACCCTAGATTGATAGCTACACAGAAATTTAAAAACCCCACAAACATAAAATGTACTAAAAATCCCGACTTTCAAATTTCCACAACCAAGCCCCAAATCCTCTGAGAATTCAAACCCTTGATTGATATACGGGCAGAATTCAAAAAACATAAAATGAGTGAATTGAAACAACCAAGCCCCAAATTTCACTACTAGAATGACCAAATCAAGAAGTATAGTTTTAACACTTATTTCGCCATTTCTCACCAAATAAGTCGATCCAAATGAGTGATTAGGAAAGAAACTCTAATCCTCTCTCTCCTTTTCCTATCAAATCCCTCAATCCAAAGGATGGGAATTCCAACACTGGATTGATAGAAGCATGGAAATAAATAAATAAATAAAAAACCCCATAAATTATAAAAACTCTAAGTCTCTAACGACCCTAATACCAATTGAGCAGACAAGGAAAGAACCTGAAACCGACACCGAGGTTCTAATGCGGTTGGCTCGTGAATCATTTGGAGGATGAGAGGCCTTCGGGTGCCCATCTCGACTTCTCGGATGTTGAACCGGAACCCGAGGAGGGCTTCGAGTAGCGTGCTCTTGCCGTCGGACTGGCCTCCGACTGCGACTATCTCCGGGATCGGGAGGTTCTCGCCGAATGCGACCGCGGCCGCCTGGAGGCGGTTATAGGCGTCAAATCGGGTCTTGAACTCGGAAGCGGATCGGGTCGACTTCGTTTTGGTGGAAGGGGTTTTGCTGGGTGTGGCCATGGTGGGTTTCGGTTGTGGTGGGTGCTGGAGAGAGTGGTCAGGAGAATTGATGGAGAAGAAAGAGGAGCGAGGTGGGTGTTATTTTTGAATTTGAATTCTTGCTTTGTGTAATTAATAAAGTCCGTTGAGAAATGAGTAAATTACACTGACCTTTCCTCAACATTTTGAAAACTACATTTGGGTTTCTCAACGTTTTGATAATTGCAATTATTAATGGCGTACGTGAGACATTTTCTTCTTCAGACAATATTAGGCGGAGTTACCCGTTTTTAGCACCAATTGCTAAAAGCCAATTTTTCATAAAAGTGTTAAAAGCTAAGTTTCTAATAGTTAATTTATTTCTGATTAGTTAAAAGTCAATTTTTTTTCATATACTCCTTTTTACTAAAAGCAAACGGCTAAAAAAATCACCTTGGTAGTAAATGGGAGTTGGGCAAACACATGTTTGGAATATTTGGCCTTCATGAAATTCGAATTTGTAACTTCTCGAGGGCTCATACTCACTTGGCCAAACCTCTTGGGGTTGATACCATGCATGCCTATATATGATTGATGTCTAGGTACGGCTCTGCTGCTATTCCAGCGTTAGGTTCTCGTTAAGTAACTTCACTATGTATTTTTGTCAGCGCTAGATAAAAATTCTAAAGCCACTCCTGTCGAATTCTGAAGATTTTTTAAGTCAATAATGAGTTCATGTGAGTTTGTAGTACTCCATCAGGCTTTATGCAATCTTGATTTTGTAGGTTTGCTATCTAGAATCAATTACCGTGCGCCATAACTAGTTTGCATTTCCATTCCATTGGGGAAATGTCCATGTGGTTTTGTGTTCAGAACCGCGACTTTGTGTTCAGAACCGCGACTGATGGAAAAATTCATGAGAACATGCCGCTGGACTAAGTGAAGTTCAGAAAAATTGAACCATTATGTATTGAGATGAATTGATATGTTCTGATTCCAAAAAAAAAATCCATTGAGATGAGATGAACGACACACGCACACAAATACGACACACGAATAGTGAGCTGCTTTCGTGACTATTCAGAAGTAAAATTGGAACGATACAGAAGTAAAGATTAATTAAGCTAAGTCTACGCAACATAGAATTTGCAGCACATTCTTGTTTGATACTTCCTGTTCTGCTACTAAGATTTGGCTTGATGCAAGTCAATCAGATAGCTTCTACTTTCCTTGTAGAACTCAACAATATCTGACTTTGCTTTAGCCAATGAGTGAAAAGAAATTTGGCTTCTTGCGAAAACAAAAGCAATTTCTATGGAAAACGCATTGAGACGAAATGAATTCCATCTTTCCATGTCGCCTTGTGCCGAGTCCTTCATAAATATCGGATAAGCTCTACTGCAAATTTCCCCTTCTTTGTTGGATTTATTTCTCCAATCTGAACCCAGAAAATAGCGTAGTCAAGGGTTGGCTCAGTGCAAGGGCCGAAAAACAAGTTAACTTGGCGGTGAACACCAATTCTAATGACTCACCTTCAGTCTTCCTTTTCCACTCACTGAGACAATATCTCCAGTCTTCATTGTGGTGGTACCTTTCGTCACAGTTGTCCAGTTAACCCGCACATCCCCGCTTCTGAAAGGAGGAAGAAATTTGGTTACTTTGGTTATCCATCTGTCTTTAAGAGAATGTGCATATGTATTTGCACAAGAGTGTCACATGTACTAAACCATATAATATCATGAATAGTTAGTCGGCATCTCCTCTTTTCAGGCTTTCGATACAGAATGGGACATGGCGTGCTTAAAAAGAAAAAACACAATCGTTGTAGTGAAAATCAAGCACGGAAGTTCTCATCAGAATCCCTCAAAAGAGATTATTAGAATGGGGTTTAAAGTTTCTAAATTAACAGCCTATTTACCATATAAAAACCAAAATCCCGACAACATAACTACTTGATATAGCCTCTGAGGTCTTCATAAACTTATGATGACACCACAAATAATAGACACATGACGTGGACTCCTGAAGTTAAGGAATAAAAATTTCATCAAAATATTTACAAAGCAGTCCAATCTAAAATAACAGGTTATACCTGATTAAATCGACTAGCTTTGTCCGTGAAATTTTGAATCCAGCACTAGCTATAGCATCAACCCTCAATGATGGTTCCACAGTTTTGAAAGTCTGAGTTCTGTAGAGTTTCAAGGTTATACGTAGCCTATGTGATGCCAAACGGAAAGCATCAACAAACGGTCAACAACATAACGGTTTGCTACCTTGGCGGTTTATATTCAAGGGCAAGCAATGGTATCTTTCTACAAGTGACTGGAACGTTGCCAACCTGCAAAAGAAAAAGTATTTAAGGCATGTCTCCTTTCCCAGGCCAATCTTCTAGGACGATAGTATCACCAAAATTTGGCAAAGAACAAGAATGCTATACGCATTAAAGGATTAGTACCTTGTCCAATGTTGATGTGATAAAGTCAACTAGTTCTGGAACGATAAGAATCTGAGCTCCCTTTTCTCCCTGGCACAACAAACAAATTAACAAACTGACAACAGGTGGGTAAAAAATTAAGCGTAAAAATAAAAAGTAGCATATAAGTAAAGAAAGAGTAAGTTAACAAAGATTAAAATATCATGAGTTTAAATAGAAGAAAATACAAGGTAAAAAATGGAATCCCTAAGGACTACAGGAATGAAATACAGCCATAAACAATGGCTGCAACTAATTGAAACCTCATTATATTGACCGGCAAAAGATACGGAAAATGGATGATTGAAGAATGAGGCCTCAACACACCTAGTTTCAAGAAAGGATTCTGTCATCAGTATCCATCCTCCATTTTAGGTGTTGGTGACCAGTTTAAATTAAAACAACGCATTCCTCAAACTCACATATTTGCCAAAGAAATCAGGTCCCACAAAAGAACAAGTTCCTAATTGAGAGGTATAAGTTCACACAAACATAGGTATTATGTGAGTTTTGTTTGCTAAAAAACAAATACTTGAGCCTCTGTAGTTTTGAAATTAAATCCCGGGTAGGATCATGAACATTTACATGCAGCAGAAAATACATGTAATGTATAATTTAATCCTGTCCAAAACAACTTATCAAACTCAACGTGCCATATTGTGATCTGTTCATACAATTCTTGTGTGATTGGTCTCTTCTGGTCTTTGCACTTCATAAAACCTCAATTCAGGCCCAAGGCAAGCAATTAACCAAAGTTTATATATCACTCCTCTGGTTGGTCATCACTGGTCTAAATATTTCATCCATTCTATGCATTCAACAATAAAAGAACATATCCATGTACCATGAAAAGTAATCATGATCCAATATCCAACTAATGGCATAGCAATCACTCTTCCCCAAAACAATCCATTTGTTGCGTTCATCGAAACAAAAGGATGCTGCTTGTATTTTTTCCCAGCTACGTTTTCAGTGGTTATTCTAGATAATCCTTGGTTGCAAAGTTTTCCAGCCAGGCCTTACAGTGGTTTGATCATTATAACTCATGAGAGACAAGTAAATAGAGAAGTGATATACGTCTTAAGAAAAAATCTTGGTCTCTTTCCCTTACTAAATGATCAGTTACTGAGAAAGAAATAAGAAAATAAACATCAAAGATTTAAGATTCTACTATTTGCCATTTTTATGCCATCAATGTCAAACTATGGTAATGACAATGATACCTGCAACAAAATATCCCCCAGCTTCTCCCTAACAATTCCTGTCCCAAGAATTGAGCCAAGGAAGTCACCATGAGAACAAGGTTGAAACCCAAAGTTACCTGTGATACTGGAAAGAGTAAAGATATAACAAACAAAGCATCTTCTTCTTTTTTTCAATTTTGAAAAAGAACACTTTTCCCCAATACATAGATAGAATAACTGTCATCAATGACTTGCCTTAACGCCGCAACTATATCTGGATCACTTTTCAATTCTTGTGGATGTCCAACTGAAAGCCGACAACGTTCGGCCTGGAGGACTTGCGACATATGTTACATGTAAGAGCGGGAAATATAAAAAGAAACCAAAAACCAATAGTAAAAGTCCATATTAATTGAACCTGTGGATATCCACCCTGAGCTACTGCTTTGACATCAGTTAACTTTTCCAGGACTACCATAGATTCCTTCAGGATGGGTGGTGTGAGAAAATCAGTATGAAGAACTTCTTGCCTAGATGATGCTCGTTTTGCCTGAGAAGGGCACAGATCGATTGACCAATCTTTCAGGAATAATTGAACCAATGGCAATATGATATCTTCAAAGAGCCACATTAAACCTCTTCCTCCTCCTAAATTCAAAAATAATTTGTTTTGAAGGAAGTAAAGCATACCAATTCTACAATCTGCTTCACAGCTTCATTGGTATTCTTGTCTCCCACTCCTCTGAGTAAACCATCTACATCTCCCTTAATAGCTTGTGACACTGCCAACTGGCATATACCTGCAGCTGCGTCACTGGAAGTATCAAAAAGGGTGCAAGTCATCAAGTATGAGAACATGAGTTTCGGCTTCAAAGCTTGCAAGCCGATTGAGTTGATGACTCCTAGGCATTTAGGATTTTCGCAATTGTTATTTCCCTTAGGTTGCATCATATGCTACAAAGACTCCTTTTAATGTATAAAGTATCTGTGTCGGCCTCTCAACACTGGAGGTACGGCAATGGATGTGCATCCCACATGTTTAATAGGCATTCATCTAGCAAGCATACTTGTAATTCGAGTTTACCATGAAGCATGCATAAAATCCTCATATTACGCAGGACCCCTAGCATGCACATTTATAATTCTGGTTTACCATGCAGCTACGGATAAGTGTCTCAAATGATGCATGAATTGCTCTATGATATCTTTTGAACACCATTTTACCAAGAAAATCGAAACAAATGATAAGAAATCTGGATATTCTGTCCTACTGCCATGTTCTTGTATGAGCAGCAAAATCCGTAGCCTTCAGGAATCTCATTGCTACTTGGAATACAGGATTAGGAAGAAACCACTTGACAAAAATATATATATATATTAGGAAGAAATTAAGAAACTATTTGCTAATAGTGTTGTTCAAATTGGGGTGGTTAGAACAGGGGAATTAATCAATTGTGTGCCACATAAGAAGCCAATGCTCGCCGCCTACATCCAACAGAGTAGCTATAACTTATCACAAAACATCCTAAATTTTTTAAATCCTCATCAACTACATTTTTTAACAAACTTAATCTCCATAATTCACCCACAATTTTACAATCCATAATATGGGCATTCAAAAAGGTACAATTCACCATATGGGTATTCTTAGAAATAACAAATTTGAGAAGAAAGATAACAGTTTGGGCTGGAAGAGAAGTAGTAATAGCCGCAAATGAAGGGCGCGAACCTGAAGAACTGAGAGAACCAATGAGAGGAAGAGAGAAGAGGGTATTGCAGTGAGAGAATTTCTTGCTGATTCCAAAGGGAGGAGCTTGAGAGGAAGCAAATGCCCGAATAAGGGCTCTTCTTAGAACAGAATGGGAGGCGAAGCTGGTGGCTGCCATGGCTGCGTATGCATACCGCGCACTTGATGGCTATAAATCGGGCCTTCTGGCGAGCATTTCTCACTGTGTAGACTCGGGTCAAACCGGGTTCGATATGGTGCAAACTCAAAACCCGACCACCAAGATCTGACATTCCTAGGGTTAACTACAGATAACCACCTTAAACTATCACCCATTTTTACTTTACCCCTCATTTTAGTTTTCCATTTGATAAAATCAAGTGGGTGATTTTATCAAATGAAGGGAAGGGGTGCTGCGATTGGTCAAAAAAAAAAAAAAAGTGAAGGGGTGCTAAAATCACCCTTTGATTTTAGCACAATCTTGGTTTTGCTAAAATCAAGGGGTGATTTTAGCACCCCTTCACTTCATTTGATAAAATCACCCACTTGATTTTATCAAATGAAAAACTCAGCCCGACGTTGCCCATTAATCTATCATCCAGTGTCATTTAGCCCATTTTGGATTTTTGGTACTCTTTAATCCAGATTTGATCATTAGACTTCGATGTGACATTAATGTGATCAGAAAATTGGTCTAAAGACCAAGTTTGGGGCTTTAAATGGTGTTTAGTCCAGCTTAACTTATTTTAATGCTTCCAATACATTGATGTGAAATTTTTGAAGGCTTAAGGACAATACTAGACAAAAATACCCTTAATGAATGAAAAAAAAAAAACTCGGTTCCGCGTTTCACCTTTAATGCCGTATGTTTTTGGGATAGTAAAGAAAAGATGTTACCCGTCAAGCCGTACGTTGACAGGTGACCATTCACCTTTAATGCCGTACGTTGACCCATGACCATCAGACCCCTCTCCCTCTCTCTCTCTCTCTCTAGTGGGATAAGATTAATGGGTACTCTGTTGCTTAAAATTAATTTCTCTCTTCAATTTTGGGGGTGGGTTCAATTTTAGGGGTTTAAGTTTTTTGGGGTAGGGTATAGTGGGTTTAGGCATTTTGGGTTTAGACACTTAGGGTGCACTTTCCAATTATAGGTTTTTGCTGTTTAGACACTTTTATAGGGTACCCTAGTATTTTAGGCACTTTCATAGGATACCCTAGGGTTTAGGTTTAGGGTGCACTTTTCAATTATAGGGTTTTATAGTTTAGGCACTTTCATAGGGTACCCTAAGGTTTTAGGCACTTTCATAGGGTACCCTGAGGTTTAGGTTTAGGCACTTTCATTAGGTTTGAGAGTTTAGACACTTTCATTAGCTAGTGGAGGCATTTTTGAAATGTGTAGGTGATTTGTCCTTTTGGCATTAAAGAAAAAAGTTGATGTCCTTATTGAAATAAAGACCCCCTTTATTATGTCCTCCCCAAAAACGGACCCTAATATGATACTAATTTAAGACAGAAATGTCGCATTTCTCCCAGATAATAGTATAACATCATTTTCATGACTTAAGACATCGATATTAGTGATGAGCCCAAAATATTGACATGTAGCAAATCATATATCGCATATTGTTAGTCCTTTATTATGCTCAATTAGATATTAATGTTATTATTTTTATAATTCCTTTGAACTTATTATTTTGCAGGAAAATATGATAAAATGTCCTAAATCTAAAGGTGGGCCCAAGCTTTCATTGGAATGCAAGAAGAAAGCACCGAATATCAATCCACGGGATATTAGAGATTTGGTAGGTGCCAATTGGGAGATATTATAGAGTATGTATTTCTATTTAAGATCTTCTAGAATTGGACTTAGAAGGAAAGAATTACATCTTTCTAATTGAGGACATGGCCTCTATAATACCAACACTAGAGTTCGGCAGAGGATGTCACGTATAATTTAGTTGTTGCGGCTTGCGGACAAATAAGAGGAGCAGAAGAAATTATTGTAAGCTTTTTATTTTTATGGGTTCGAGTAGAATACTTGGTATGTTTTTACTCATGAGAGGCTAAACTTTTAAACTAGGGTTGAGGATGAAGCCTCATGAATATTATTAATTGATTTTATGTATGTGATTTTTCCAACTTGTGTTAATTGTTTATTGTTCTCGACTCAATTAATTAGTATGCATGAAACTCAGATATGGATTCAATCGGTATTATGGGTTTTTTCCATGATTTGATATTACATATTAATCGAATTGTTTGGTTTGTTAAAGTTAATATTTAAGTACGGGGTATCCACTGTGATTTGTTTTCACGGATACAGTGGATGATTTTGGCTTAAACTTTTGAAGCAGAGGGAGAACATATTATCGTTGAAAAGAAAAAGTGCTTATCATAATATTATCTACGGTGATTAAGATTAGCTTCTAAAATCATTGTGTAAAATCATAGGAAAAATCATTGCATAAGATTAATCGATATATTTATGGGTGTGAATTCTGAAGCCTTAGTTAATTTTCCTAACCAGTAATCTTCGCTATTTTTTGCTTGCTAGTTTAATAAATTGTTTTGTCATTATTGTATTTTATTTATAGTTTTCAAAATCAACCGCAACTTTTGGAACTAGGTTAGGGTACAATCAATTTAAGTTTATTTAGTTTTCCTATTAAAAAGCACAAGTCCCTGTGGGTTCGACCTCGCACTTGCATTGCTATACTTCAATACGATTCGTGCGTGTGGACGGCGCCACGTGGCTCAGCCTTCGTGATTTTGGAAGATGAAAAGAAAATTGTGAGTCGCCACCCGGGATTTATTTAGAAAATGATTTTGGGTACCCGAGAAACCGTTTCGAAAAATAAATGATGACTCTTGTGCCGTTTTTGGAAAAGGATTTGATCTGCGAAAAAGATTTTTAGATTCGAAAGCCAGGTTACGAACAGGGAAGATTTTATTGAAAAGCACCCCGCTCGCCCAGGAAATTCCCGGTCTCTACTAAATTTTTGTGGGATTTTGGAAAACGTTTTATTGAAAACCTTGACGAATAAACGGATAAATAATGAAAAATAACAATAAATAAAACCATAACGGAAATAAAATTAAATGAAAGGACTTAATAATAATAACAGAGAAATAGAAAGGAAAAGGTGCAATTAGTAAATTGCAAAAAAACAGAGAAACAGAGTACGAACAGGGGAAAACAGGGGAAACTTTTATGCTGCAAAAAGTTAGCCGCACGGCTCCCTCATGTTGGCCGTATGGTTGATGTAAGTTAGCCGCACGGCTAACTTTTTCGAAGATTTTTCAAAAATTTGTTTTTCGAACAGAAACTCGTTTTTGTCTGAAAAATCTGATTTTTATGAAAAGTTCAACCACCCGAGCCTAGAGATGACTATTAGAGTCACCCTCGACCCGGGATGATCCCCTCAAAAGGCCAAGGTTAGAAACCCGGCTAAAGAAATACGATTTATACCTTACTGGAAATTTTTGAACAGCTGAGAACTTTAGAAATTCTTGGTCACGGAACTGGAGTGGGGCTTTTATGTGATTGGTAGACTACTGGAAGCTCTTGAGTGAAAAACAGAGAACAAAGAACAGAGGAATGTCTCTTGAAAATGGGAGAGAAGGAGGTTATTTATAGCCGGAAAAAGGAATAAAATCTATACGAAATCTTCCCAGAATGATGAGATGCTTCTGCTGTCAGATTTGCGAAGATTTCCTGACACGTAGCCGTACGGCTGAGTTGTGGAAGGATGAGCCGTGCGACTATGACAGTAAGCTGTACGGCTATGGTTTTTGTGTCCAAAAATTATGAAGTCCAGGATGGCCATTCCAAAGTACTGCTGAGTATTTCTTTCATCATTGGGGATACACAGGGATTAAAATTGGGGTGTCTACAGTGCGCTTGCGAGTACATTAAAATTTCACAACAATTAGAGTCACACTGAGTCCCATATGATGGAGAGAAGCATGTTTCTTGAATTGGAGGATGTACTTAAAAGAAGAAGTAAAGGGAAATGTATAACTATATTAAGTAAGAATAAGCCGTACAAATTTATGTTGTGAAATGTCTCATTAAAAAAGTGATATTTTGGTCACAAATTACTCACGTGTATGCCATGTTGGAGTTTAACGCTCAAATCTTGCAGAAACAAGATGGACAAGGTGTAGAATTTTTTAGAAGAAGGGAGTAAAGAGAAAAGGGTTATAGTTTAACGGGTAAATTGTAATTAACACCTATTTCAAAAGACCTCCAGGTGTCTGGACTAGCTTAAATCATATCTAGACTACTTCTCTCTCTAGTTTGGTCAAAATTAAACCATCCACGCCGAGATTAGAAAATTTATACGAAATTTAGTACTTTACCCGCCTAACTCCAAGAATCGAACCCTCAGCAAATTGGGTGGGGAGCATGCCCATCAACCACCCGAACTAACCCTTACGGTTATCCACAATTTATTTTTTTTGGCTCTCCCTTTTCCCTTCTCACTGCAAAATCAATGTCAAAATAATCACATATTGGTAATTGAAGTTGTAGTTTTCTTGTTGAAGTGTTATTGAGAATCTTTATGAAAAACTTTAGTAAAGATTATTGACGTATGCCACAATAACCACAAGTACAGCTCAAGAAAGAGTCATTATTATCCCAAGAAATTATGAAATTTTACTCTCAATCACTTAAGGGCATCTCTAGTGGTTATGACACAAATGTGTTGTTATATAACACAAAAGTGGGTCCCATTTTTGTGGTGTTATGACAAAATTTGTTGTTAAAATAAGTAGTGTTGCAATGGTGGTGTTAAAGTGTTGTTAAAATGTTAAAAATTACACAAATATATGCATATATGTAGATATAGGTGGGGCAGCTTTCCTCTTTTCTCTCTCTCTCCTCTCCCTACACGCACCAGCAACCTTTTCTCCCAGGCCACTGACAACTTTTTCTCTCTCCTCTCCCCCATCTCTCTCTCTCTCTCTCTCTCTCCTCCCCTTGTGTAAATAGCCGTACTAACACAGATATACACTGAGCTAATATTTTCACCCCGCTGACACTATTTAACTCTCTTCTAATTACATGGCTGGGACACAAAAAATGAAAAAAATGTAGCTAACTGTGTAACTCTTACACTAATTCTTAGGCTACTACCATTACTAGAGAATCAGAGATGCCCTAAATCCATGTGTGTAAGGTGACCAACTAATCTCCAGTGGTGGAGTTAAAAATGTGTTGTTATATGACACAAAAGCGTAAAAAGTGGGCCCCATTTATTTGTTGTTATGATAAAACGTGTTGTTAAGTTAATAAGTGTTGCAATGGTGTTGTTAAAGTGTAAAAAAATGTGTGTAACTACCACCTTTTTCTCTCTCCTCATTCCTTCTCTCTCCCTTTCTCTCTCCTACTTTTTCCCTCCCTCTCTCTTCCGTGTCAGACCATCTCTCTCTCTCTCTCTCTTGGCTGTGGTTGAACCGAAAGTTTTTGCACTTTTCCAAGGTTGGGCCCCACTTGGGCACTTGTTTCTGTTGGAGTGAACTGTGACTCCTGCGGTAACAATTTCACCCACCTGACACAAATTAACTACACACTAATTACACTATTGGGAGCCAAAAAAAAAGAAGAAAAAAGCCAACTATCTGTCTTAGTAACTGACTAATTTGTGGTGTTAGCTACACCACTGCTGATGGCCAACCAATGAGAAAGTGATCCATGCAGCTGCATAGATGACCATCCAGTTTACTACTCTATTAGTTTATGATTGTAGCATGTGTAAGAGCTCAAGTACACTAGTGTACCCCACATTGTGTGAAACCCATTTTGGAATCCTACACTAATGATCAAAACCGTTCAATTTATTTAAAACATTGTTGCAATGGTTCCCGCAAAAAATTAGCTCATTTCGAATATCGGTAAGGACTTGGTAAAATTTTCACAAGGACAAAAATTAAAGGAATCGACCAAGTCCTTATTGATACCCAAATGATCTGATTTTTTTTTACAGAGACTTTTAAAAACAAACATATTTTAAACTAATTCAATGGCCCAGTTTTTTGAGTACCACATGTTCTCTAAATGGTGTGCCCATAATTTTTTTGGCATGCGTAATTGGGGCTTCTTAGAAAGTAGAATGTCCAATTTGAATGATAAACCAAAGTTTACATTCTTCCTAAATTTGTGAAATCAAAGCATAGCTATTGCATGTTTTGAGCAAGCTTAATGTGAAGGAGTATGAATCATTCTGTGGTCATTCAAAAGCAGAAATTTCGGTTCTAAAACTTCTTGAATCTGCACTGCGCTTTTATGCTTCTCTCCTGTATGATAGAGGGTCCAGTCTAAAAATGTACTATTTCAGTTATGGGTCGGGGCAAACCTCATGTCCTCTGCAAAAAATGACGCTTGTTTTTCAGTGTATTTTCGACCACTGGATCTAAGAATGTAAAGATTCTCAAGTAATCCAATAACTGAATGAAAATTAAAACAGAGAGCTGGTACAAGCATTTTTCGGTACAGAGAATTTGAATCTTCGAAACGTAAGAGAGGTTTATGGGCTCAAAGGAGTCCAAAGTCAGAACCGAGCTCAAATTGAGTACAAACTTTTTGGTTCATTTAGGAGCTTTACCTCCAAGTTGGAGAGAACCCATGCCCCTCCCCCAACCTGCGGAAGCAATTTATGCTTTCAGTTTCAGTCACTACAACAAAGCCACATGAGTTCAATCTCCCCAGCATGTAAATTAATCTTGCCTGTAGAAATACCAAATTCCTGTAAAAGCAAATGCCTTGTGAGAAAAACATTCCTTTCCGTCTAATGTCAAAATTCAAAATTACACCAAGTAAAACGTACTGATTCGCCTGCATGTAGCTCATACTGCCTGATCTACCCATAACATTATGAAGTTCTGCCGAGTCCATACTCAACATATTATCCAAAAATTAAAAAACATTAACATAAACAAAATTACGTCCATGGTACAAACCTAAACCACTCGGATACCCAAAAAGACGAAAATTTGGTCCCTAAATTGTTCCACCGAAAACAACCTTTTTTTGAACTTCAGACGAAATACTTGTATCCAGCCACTAAAAGCATAGCAACTGACAAAACAGCAGGAACTTCAGACGAAATACTTGTATCCAGCCACTAAAAGCATAGCAACTGACAAAACAGCAGCAGGCGCAGCAGCATATAACCAGTAGTAGTTGGTTGCTTTCTTCCTCTTGAGTATGGCTCTGGGAAGTGAATCTGCACCTTTTGCTCTCTTTCTGTAATTAATCGTGGCTTCCTTTCGGTCCTTGTTCTTTGATGGAACTGGAGCCTCAACATTTTCCTCTGCCTTTTCTGGTTCGGTAACATCGGGACCCCCTTCAGTCGGTTGATCCTCAGGTTCAGTAGCAGGTACAGATGCCGCAGCCTTCTTCTTCGCTTTCTTTTCACGATCCTGCAGTTACATTGTTTTATAAAATATATCATTAAAGAATTTCGGCAAATCCGTAGGGCTACTTCATTTGGAAAAGGAAGGAGAGAAATGAAGAATTGCCTTGAGCTTCTTTTCAGCTTCTTTCTGAGCTTTTATGGCTGCTTTTGCTGCCGCTTTCTCGGCCAGCTTCTTCTTCCTTTCCAAGGCAAGCTTGGCTTTTGCAATCTCCTCCTCTCTTTTCATCTCCTTCAGCTTAGCTTCATCCACAACTTCAGTAGCCTTTGGTGGTGAATCCTTTTGCAGATTTTCAGACACGGAGAATTCCCCTTTGTCTTCCAACTCAATCGGCTCCAAAGGAGTTCCTGAACTTATTGGCTTGTTATTCTTTGCTTCTTTCTGTGGTTTACTTTTTGCTTCTTTCGTCACTTCAGCAACAACAGGGACAACAACGGGAGAGGAGATGGAATCTTCTTTTGTTGGTCGTTCTATAGTGGTTTTAGATATGGGCACATTTTCGCCGGAATTTCGTGCCTCTTGTACCACCAATGGCTTCTCATCTGGGTTCCTAATGCGTCCATCTCTAGTCAACTGGCGAATGTCCAATGACGGCAAAATTCTTCTCTCATAGTCATCCCTAAAATCCTTACTACTGTTCCAGCAGGACATAAATTTCTCAACCTAACAAGGATAGAAAAAATAGGTTAACGAAAACCATAATATGCCCGTTACATATGTAACATAGTATCTTCTTCACTAAGGACAGATAAAGCAACAACAAACCTCCATATTTCCTATATCCTTGACGGCTCCAATATCCTTCTTTGCAGCAAGTTGTTTGACCTTGTTCAAGAACGTGCGATTTTCATAATAGCAAGAATTCTGAGAAACAGTGAAACACCAAGTAAAAATGTGGTTGTATACAGTTCATTTTTATAATAGCAGGAATTCTGAGAAACGGTAAAACACCAAGTAAAATGTGATTGTATACAGTCCAAGTTTTGTGTTATAATCATTCTATCGAACAAATATTGAAATAGAATAAGATGATGCTTCCCAGTTTTGAACTGTCAACAATCAGATCAGAATATAATAATAAAAAATAAAAAAGAAGAAGAAGAAGAAGAACGAATGGATGCACCATTAGTATTACCTTCCTCTTTACAATGTCGACTTTTTCAAGCAAGTTTACAGTGCAAGCGGTGAGAGACTTTGACAAAATCACGTGTTTTTTTTTTTTTTTTTTGATCAAGTTACTAAGTTTTGAGTGTTCATTTTGAGAGATGGTGGGGATACCATGGATCAAATCCCAAAGGGAGGTATGACACCACAAGGTTGCCACCACCAGGGAATTGAAGCTTGGTGCCATTGCACAAAGTGAATTTATGAGTTTACATTCGAAAAACAACTTCCATCAATACAAAATCAAGATTTTTTAAAAAGGTAATGAGCACAGAATTTGAATCACGTCTCTAGGCCTGCCTCTTCAATTCTTTTCTAGGGCATAATTTCCCGGCATAATGTCTCCTGAGTTCCTCGACGGGGGCATATTTCTGTGGTAAAACTTTCTCAGAACAGCCACGTTGTGCATAAACTGCCGAAGGTTAGCATTGTTTCCAGTCCTCCCCAACCCAAACCCCCATTGAATATGGATTACTTGGGTTTTGTTATTGATGTATTCAAGACATACTCTCGTTGTTTCCTCGCATTTTATTGTGTTACTGCAAATTGGACATTGCTATGAACTATATGTGCCTTAAATGGCCTTGCAAAAAAAAAAAGTTCTTTAATCAACTCGAAATCAAAATTTGTCTCAAAATTTAGTTCCCCATATTCAATGCAATATCTTCGTTGGATGTTACGACTAAATACATAGTATAACGCACTACAATAACCTACCTCCTTTGGAACTCTTAGGGAACAAAAAACAAACGCATATAAGCAAATCAGTCAAAATAAGGTTCTTACCCCACCTTTCCATATCCCACTATCTCTCTACAATCTCTCTAAAAATACAATCCAGCAACATCCAGATATTCCATGCCCCTAACCACCATCGGCAAATACAAGGTCCACCCCTTAGTTGGTGCGGGGGTATGCAGAAGGTCCCTAGGTTGGGAGCGGCGAGGGAGTATTTAATAAAGTAATATATATTTGGACATATATTTTATAGTTGGAAAGGGAGCACGTATGTAAGCAACTAAGCATTTTACCTATATAAACATGAGTGAGAAATGACTTCTCAATAGATTATTTTATGCCAAATATATGGAATAAACATGTAGATAAGTAGTAAAATGTGAGACGAGAAAGAGTCCTAAATCTTTCCTACTTTTTTCTTCTTCTTTTTTCTTACATATTTGGAAAAAGAAGTGAGAATTTCGTCCTTAAGAGTAGTGTGGAAGCTCCCATCATGTTTAGAAGCGGGTTCCCATCGAGCTGCCATCTCGGGAGCACGGATTCGAGCTCCCGTCTAGGGAGCACACCCATTTTAGAAGGATCCTGCAACTAAGGTCCACCCACCATCGGCAAATACCAGGTCCACAGCTATGAAGCACAGATACGGCAAATACCAGGTCCACAGCTATGAAGCACAGATACGGATATGGGATACGGATATGGGATACGGATATGACGATACGGCAAAACCCAAAAAAATAGGATACAGAGACGTCGGGAATAAGGCCGTGTAAATTATACATTTTTATAATTATTAGTCTCCTACTATGCATAAAAGTAGAAACAGTAGTTCTGGGGAGGAGAACCAGCTACTATATGTGTAATTTATACATAAAAGTATATACTATTACACCTTGTACATATAAAAAAAAATAAAGGTGTCGATCAGTTTCTAATATTATATAGCATAACTATAAACTATGTTTATATATCTCCTCCACTTAAGAATACTATCTATCTATATATATAATATATATGGGTCGAACACTGAAATTGTTAAGAGTACCAAACAGAGGGAGAGATAGTACGACAGAGAGTGCGAGAGAGGGAGAGAGAGTGCGAGAGAGAGAGAGAGAGAGTACCTTGGAGTGAGTCGATCTAGGGTTTGGAATTCGAAGGTGACGATCTGGAGTCAATCTAGGGTTTATGATCCGGAGTTGATCCTGTATCCAGTCTCTCTTATATATAATAGTTTATTATAGTTTTCCCCGTATAGTTTCTGCTTAATTCGGTAAAAACTTTCATTTTAACCCCAGCCGTAGCCTGTGCATATCACAAATGTATCCTAAAGGTATCCAAAATTAAAACGATTTAATTTAATTTAATTTAAATAGAGGATACTTATTACCCGTATCGGTATCAGTATTCAATACTCGTACATGACTAGTTTCAGAGAATCCATGCTTCATAGGTCCTCTCTGTCACACCCACCCACCCAATAGGTCCAACCATTGTCACTCTAAACATCATTAGACCCAGGTGGTCTGTGGTACAATTGGTTTGCGATATGTCCGCAGAGGGATGCCAAAGGAGTTGGGTTGCAATTTGTGTGGCATTGCAATTGGTGCGCAGTGGGTTGATATTGGTGTGAGGCGGGTTGCCAAAAGAGCTGAAGAGAAAATAAAATCGGTTGGACTGTGAGCAGGTGCGATCTAAATATTTACTAACAATTAACAGTGCTATCATTGGGATTTCTGCAAGCAGAAACACAACTCCGTTCCATTGGGATTGAGTTGGTGGCCCTGGTGTGGCCTAGTGGTCGAACATAGAGCAAAACTTTACACGTGTGTGTGGGCGTCTGTGATTGTGTGTGGGTAGGTGTGGGTGAGAGTGTGTGGGTGTGGGTGAGCATGAAAGAGATGGGTGGTTGATGGATGATTTGACTAGGTTGGAGAGAGATGGTCGTTGGCACAACGAGAGAGGGAGGACAAAGATAGTCAACAGAGAACAGTTTCAGACATTTAGTCTACTTAAGGAGGGCAAAAATGCAATTACAGGGTTTCAATCGTTTCCTTATCCAGAACTTGGAGGAACTTTCATTATTGACAAACCTCACGGGAGGTAGGTGGAGCTATGTCCCACATTGCATGGGTAGTAAAGTAATATGAAGCCTCAAAGCGTGCGGGCACCCTCACTTCAATAGCTAGTGTTTGGGGTTTAGTTCTACCGAAGACCATGTAACATGTTTTCAAAGCTAGGTACCAGGGATGGATAGAGTGCGTGTCCTTGGCTTGCATGAGGCAGTTGTTCCTGAGTGAGCACGCTATGCGTTAGGGGTGGTGTGAAGCTAAGTCCAAGGTAATACAAAGTATGTAAGCGTGAGGGCACAGCACGGTGTAATTTACCCCCAAAAAGAATTTACGTATCTTGTATCTTTTTGTCATTTGGTCTAGAGGGAAAGAAGAGTCCTAACAAATTATAACAGGTGGTGAAAGTTCAAATAAAAGAAAATTTAACTTGAAATTATATTAACAGACATTGATGATAAATACAATAACAGAAGAAAGACAACGTGGAGCGTTGTAACGGGAGCTTGGGCAATAACCACGCAATTGTATGTTCCCAAGCGAAGACCTCTTCAAGTCTTCCCACGTGACCTAGAAGACTTCATTCTTATTTGAGACACTAACTAAATGGCTAAAAGCAAAACCTATCCATCCACAAGACATGTCGAATAAGTTATTCGGACAGCTTCGTCCACTACACAAAGCACTTGCATTTGACAAACTATAAGGATTATATACCATGAGGGCATTCACTAACCCAAATAGAGATATACAAACACAAAAGTCAACAACAGTTGCCGGGTATTCCAAAAATGGCCATCTACGCTTCCATAAACTACAATCAGCCCTAAAAATTTAGACTCAATTGACTTTTTTGACAATTTACAATCCACATGAGGTAGTTGACCATACCCACGAGAAGTAGTTTACTATCCCCAATACAGCTAGAAAAATGTAGAACTGACCATTGCCAAGAAAAATTGAAGATAGAGAATCGAATCAATTGAAACCATGAGACTATCAAACAACAGAAACTAACAATCTAAACGAAGTTAAAGATTCATGATTGGAATGGAAAGTAAACCAACATACCCCCTCCTCACGCTGTGTCTTCAATTTCCGAATAGTTTCATATGCTGTCTCCCGCTTATTTGTTGCAGCATCCAACTCAGTTTCCACCTTACTAATTTCTGTTTCTAACTCTCGCCTTTCATCCATAAGTTGCTTAAGCTTGGCCTTCACTGCCTGCATATCCTTTCTGACTCCATCCAGATTCACTCCCATAAGCTACAGCAACACAAATTGTTCAAAAAATAAAATAAATATTACCGTCAAGAAAAGCAAAACAACAGAGACCAACAGATGTGATGCAACAGTCTGAATGGAAATGCTTGGGGGAGGGAGAGCCTAAACTAACATGAAAGTCAGTTGTAAAAAAGGATATGTATTTAGTAACTACTACGAATGATATGGCCCTTGACAGAGCAGAGAGTGGTAGTAAAAAATAGATATAACCAACCCTGATGTATTGTTGTTGTTTGGTAACAGGGCATATTATCTTGAATAGAATACAAGGGAATGAGGAGGATTGTCTTACTTTAACCTGGTCCTGGATGACAACTTTTTCACCCAGTGAATCCTGAATCTTCGCTCTTGTAGCATCATTAGCAATTACTTGTTCCCTCGTTCCTTCAAGCTGTTTAATATCTCTCAGGAGTTGCTTCTCCTCAGAAAGCGGGATACTTTCATGTTGAATACGGTAATTCAAGCTTTTGATCTGCATATCACAATTACCACACACACACACAAAATAAACACTAAAGCTTCGAGTGATGGCAAATTTTCAAGTGAATGTTTTGAAACAACGATATATTGTTTGATTGTTGTTTTCAGTATCATTTTTGCAAAACACTCATATTTGTTTAGACGACAATCTTCAAAACTTGGTTTTCACGAACTTTTCAGCAAACAACCAATTTTTTTTAGAAAACTTCACAAAGACTCTTCCAAATTCTAAGAAAAGGGCCCCAGAAATTGAATAATATAGGTAAACGACAAGCGTTTCTATTTTCAACAAACAGTTTCTGTGATTGTGTTCACTGTTTAGTGAAACAGCAGCCAAGCAATGAGGAGTCCTTGCATCAAAAACTTGCATATGGAGTCAAACAACTCTAACAGCTGAATAATAGAAGCTTACAAGATAATTAAGCTCTTCTTCAGATGAACACAGACCAACACCCTTCTCTCCTCGGTTACGCAACTTGCCTAGTGCCTGCTGCAGAGGTTCCATCTCTTTTCTCTTCTCACCCATGATCGTTCGGTAATGATCATTCTCACTTACCAGAGTATTTATTTGTGCATTTACCTGAGCTTTATCGGACTACAGTGACAGAATAAATGCAAAGCAATAAGACATTTACATAAATGGATAATTGTCAGACCAAGGCTTCATAGGATTCATCATTCAATAAATAGCTTCATACAATCAATAATTCTTCATCATTTAATGCCTAGTAACTTTGATTGGACGGTGTATTAAAGGGAATGATTTCAAAAACATACATACAGGGTGAAATCACAGTTAATTACCAACGAAAAAAAGAGCTCCGCCAGAGTTGATTGTCAATCGAAAGAACAACTAAATACAGTTGACCACTTGACTCCAAATCCCAACTAATTAGTCAATTATGAACTGAAAAAGAAACCAATATCTTTTCCTTCATAGTATAAAAAAAAACCTAAGGAAACTCTGAAAATCGACTTGGCATCACAAAAGGCAAATGGAATGGCATGTAATGACTTTTTGTGGACAGTGATATTTTAGATAAGTACATTAATATTTCGTATTCCACATCAGTACAACTCGGAATTCAAATGATTAGCTGTGAATTAAAAAAAGGCCAGGTTACAATAACCAACTCATTGCAGATTCAAGTAGCTTACCCACACCTAGTTTGTACTACCAGGGTCTCTCTTTCCCTCTGTTTATATCTTATTCATCCTGGTTATTGTGAGTTTACTCGAGGTAATATCAATTTATCCGAAAGTGCCTGTTCGTATGATAGTCTATAATAGTACATGTTCGTCCATAACTCCATTGCATTTTGTCAAATAAATTTGATACATTATTTTAGTGCATGTTTACATAAGTATTCATAATAGCTACTTCGTGAGAATCATTACCATTTTACTTCTACATGTAAAAGTCGCAAAGAATATGACTCACATGATGGTGCTCGATTTTTGTCCCTTTTTACATTATCAATATGATGTACTTCAAGTGCTTTGAAATGGGATCCAGAAAAACATGTAAGCTCCGAATGTGTTAGCAATGGTAACCTACATATTACATATCCAGGAATATAAAGATTATTATCATTTGACCTTAACATGAGCTAGCTGTCTCGATATGCATTCATAAATAGCCAGAAATGTAACTGCTTTTCTAGGAAAAAAAAACAAAAGGCTTCCAGATAACTCATTCTGATAAACCGTCGCAAGATTTTGAATCATCAGCTTGATCACGAGTTTTTAAGAACAAAATTCAGCTTGCCTTTTTTGCCTTTTTTTTTTGGGTAAAGAAGGATTTTATACCTTTTTTGCCTTTACTTTTTCAATGAGCTGAGACCGAGCTTGAATCTTCTTTTGAAGGTCACTTTCGGCATTCACCAATGCGACCTTGAGTTTAGGATCGTCGTAAGATCGATACTTGACGAAAAAAAAGGAATGGGTCTTCATAGCTTCTGGCCACTCGTCCACAACATCCTTCGGGAAATCGGCAACTGAAGCACTAATTTCTTCAATATTAACTGGCTCATCTACTCCATGCGAACCGAATTTAATGGGTTCACTTGGACCAATTCCCTGATGCGTTATTCCATTTTCTTCACTCGCAGATTCCATTGAAAGTTGAGTCAAGTCAGATTTCACCACCTCCACATCCATGATTTCAACCAGAACTGACAACACCACCGATGAGAAGATCCCGAATCCTGATGCAGGACGCCAAAGAAAGAAAAAAAAAAGATATCTCATCAGAAGATGTAAAAAATCATCATTCCATTGAGAACCCATGCAAGTACTCAGAGGAGGTCTTTCTTCATCGATTAAAGAACTGGACCTAGTAGCCTACCTTTGGATCATGGATTTGCGGAGGGATTTACCCAATGACAAAAAAATGCAAGGAAAACCAAATAAACAAATTTAGCTTCCTAACTTTGTAAATGTTCTATCTTCTTTTTACTTCCACCTTTACTTTGTCCTTTGCCTCCATGAATCCTTGCGAATCCATGATCCAAACACAGCCATGATCTTCAAACATAAGCTACAACAACAACAATAATTGTGGACAGGGCCGGAGGACGATAGGAGACAGACCTAGCATTTGGCAATATATGCACAAAGTGGCTACTCTCAGAATACCACTTACACAGTGGCCTCCTATACCTCCCAAGAAACGAGGAGGTAAAAGAACGTTTTGCTACAGAACCATGCCCCCAAATCAAAGCCGAAAGGCAACAGAAAGGGCAAACCTAAATCATTTTTTGTGGACATCGGAAAGCACAAAGGTCTCAAACAAAAGCTCTTTAGTCGAATTTGTCAAAAAGGGTCAACGGCCATGGTCCTCAAAATAAATCAACAAATACACCAGCCAAGTTCTAGCACAAGACCTTTGCTCAGATAAACCAAATTGAAGGATCTACAAAATATTAGGGCTGTGTTTGGATCAAAGATTTGTGGACAGTTTACCAAGAGGAATACAGGAAACTCAAACTAAAAAATTTAGCTTCTCCAATTCATTTCTCCTTTATCGTTTAGTTTACCTTATCCATTCCCTCATAAGCCCATCTACAAATCCATGATTCAACTCAAATACACCCAAGGAAAAAACATAAAGTACAACGCCCATCCACACGATCACACTAGAGCTAGATTCAACTATTATACAGTATCATCCAAAAATCAAAACAGAATAGGGGGAAAAGGATCAACCAAACACCACCAAACCGTCAAATAAAAACAGATTACACGCATACATGCATCAATTTACAGATATGTCCAAGTCAAAACCCACTGCATGTCTCTGGTAACCAAGCAAACCGACCAAAAAGATCAAACCTTTCTGCAAGATAGACCAAAATTTCAAAGACCCAATACGCATGACTCGTAAACAACTAGGATTTACCTGTTCAACGCAGATATTTCCATACCAATATAGATTGCATATATCTGGTAATTACAACCATGAACAATGAAATCTAAAACTGACAGATGAATCCAAGCAAACCCACCAACAAGATCAAACCTTTTTACAAAATAGATCAAAATTTCAAAGACCCAACACGTATGACTCGTAAACAATTAGGATTTACCTGGTCAAATAATATAAAAAAAAATCACTCGTATATACCCATTATTGTCATGTACAGAAATTTCCAAGTCAAAATGCATTGCACATATCTGGTAATTATTTAAAACCGATAAAACTGTATCCAAGCAAAACCACTAAAAAAATCAAACCTTCCTACAAAATAGACCAAAATTTCAAAGACCCAATACGCATGAGTCGTAAACAATAAGGAATTACCTGAAAAAGGATCGAGATCGGGGATAGATCGCGGGATAACGCACTAAGCAGATAGAAAAAACGGGAAAAAATTTGAGACGGAGAAGAGTAAGGAGAGAAACAAAGGGAAAGAATTGTGGATAGATTAAGGGGAGACGAAATAGCGGGGGGTTGCCTGTGATGGGAAAAAAACAGGACAGAGGCAGGGATTTTTAGAAGGAGAAGAGACCCCCTTTTGACAAGGTCTGCTTCCGAGAAGAGCAAAAATAAGGGTCAGATCTCGGAAACGAGTGTTTTCCTATTTTTAGAGAGAGAGAGGGAGGAGAGAGAGGATGATACTGATGTAGAGATCTAGCGAGTATTTACAGACGAAAGAAAGAGAGGGGAGAGAGATTCTACAGAGCAGTAAATTGTGATTTGATTGTGCCACAGCGGTTTTTGTTTTTAACCCAAAAATAGAAAAGAAAAGGACTTCTAGTTTATTTGTTTTATATTGTTTTTACAATAGGATAAGAAAAGTTTGTTAGAGGTTTTTTTAATTTCCAGTTAATATATTGTTATTTTTTTGATGTCAACTAACCCTTTAATGGCAAAGATAATTTTTGGGTTATTAGATATTCGTTACTCAAGAGTGAACCGTTGATTACTATTTTGACTTGGGTAGGATCCTATGCATCGATCCTCTTATGGATCTGCGTCTGTTTTGCAATATGTGTCTCAGAGCTCCATGCCCGTCGTGGTTTGTGTGGTGTGCTTGTATTCGAGTCTTAGTAGTATTGGTTCCTTCCAGTTATGTCGTGAAATCATGTAAGTGCTATTCGGCTTAGCTTTCGGGCTTTATTAATGAAATGACTTCGAGTTAAAAAAAAAAAAAAAATTCGTATATGGTTCAGTTAAATGTAAATTTCTCTATATATGGTGAAATCTATTAGGATTATGTCTCTTATTTTTATGGTTATTGATATTTCTAATGTTAGAAGAATCAATGATTATGGCAACCCTTTTCTCTTAGGATAAGTGACCGGGTATTAGGGGTATACGTGTTGGGTCTTTGAACGTTGTGACGTTCTCTCTTGTCGTTATCGTTTTTGCCTCCTCGACCACTTCTTTTACCACGTAGATGGATATATTCTGATTTTTTACCGTTAAAAGCAAGAGCTAAGTGATCGAGCATACGTGTTTGGCCTTTGAACGTTATGACATTCTCTCTTGTCATTATCGTTCTTACCTCCTCGACCGCTTTTACCACGTAGATGGATATATTCTGACCGTTAAAAGCAAGAGCTAAATGACCGAGCATACGTGTTTGGCCTTTGAACGTTATGACATTCTCTCTTGTCGTTATCGTTCTTGCCTCCTGGATCGCTTTTACCACGTCTCGGATATATTCTGACCAGCAGAATTGTCCTCTAGACCATTAACCTTTCATTTAATTACAACCGACATAAAAAGAAGAATATAGCGTATCATTCGGGAAAAAAAAAAACAACAAAATTTTGACCTTTTTAGTCTTCGTATCATTAATTAGCCTTTTTTCTCAAATTGATTATTTATTGTATTTTGGTTTTTACAATCGAGATAAAATAAAAAAGTTAAATTAATTAATTTGAAACCAATTGTTGCCGTTAAAATTAAATTGGAAAACTTTAAAAACAATTACATTTTAAAACCTTAAAGAAGAATATCTTATTTAATACTTCAGTCATGCTATTGATCGGTCATTGTCCTCTCGTTAAGGTAAAAAGAAAGTGATCTTCAATACACATTACCTGCATTTCAATGCAATTTTACAGATTATTGCATTCAGAATGTATTATAATACAATCTTTAATTTTATTGCCCTGTAGTTTGGCATTTTCAGTTATTCTTGAAACTTCCGTTTTAAAAAATATATATATATATAAAATTGTCAAAAGTTTATCTTTAAAATACCAACAAAAGGAAAAAAGGAGTTACAGAAAACGACGTGGGGTTGGTGGGTTAGAAAGTAGGAACCGAAACGTAAAGTGACATCTATATCTACAGTGGTGTTGTTAACTTAGGGGTTGTTTGGGAACACGTGTTTTAGAGATGAAACTGGTTTTTAGAGTTGAGGGGCTTCGGATCTGGCACGTAAGTGCCGATGATTACGAGGGCCTGTACTACGTGTGTGCAGTTAACTTGCATTAATGCCCTCACCTGATACATTTTACTACGAGACCGAACGGATCTCAGCCGTCTAGTGCATTTTTCTTGTTTCTTTTTCCCTTTTTCCCCCCTTGTCTCCTACACTTTGGGGGTGTTTGGAAGGCTTATTTTCAGCTTTTTATTTTTCAATTTTTGATTTTTTGCCTTTTCAGATTATGAGCAGAATGTATTTTAAATTTGATAGAGTGTTTGGAAAAAATGAGCAAAATACATTTTGCAACATGAGTAGTGTTTAAGATATAGTACATAATACATTCTATGGGTTTTTCTATTAATCAAAACGAGAAAAGTGAAAAATGATAAGTCAAAAACTGCTCTCTCCCTACTTCTCACTTCTCTTTTCTAAACTTAAAAACCAAAAACTCTCATTTTTCGGAGAATGTGATATGCATGTTTTGTGGCAAACACTCAAAAGTGAAAAATTAAAAAACGTAATAAGTAGGCTCCCAAACACCTCCTTTTGTTTTACTACTCCTACTAGCCTTGAGTGGCATATAGATATACAAACCAACTGAGCCGAACCAAGTTTTGTAGTGTTCGAACTTGACTCGTTTAGAAAATGAGTTAAAAACACGAGTTTAGCTCATTTTGCTCGGCTCGCTCATAAACAAATTGAACCCTTAATGAGCCGAGCTATGATAATTTACTTAATGAGCTTATTTAAACGAGCCTAGTTAAGCTTTAGCGAGCTCATTTACTAAACAATCCTCGAACTCGATCTCGAGCTCCACTCGACTATTAAAGGAGCCGAGTTTTAATGAGCAGAGACTTGAGCTGCTTGCACAGCTCGATTCGTTTCTAGTCTTATTGGTGGTCATGTGTGGAGTGATCAGCTTACGTATACTTCGACTAATTTTCTTTTTGCTCTGGTCAGAGACACATCATCCACACTAGAATTAGAAAATTCAAAAAAAAAGTTCTTACAGCGTGATCTCAGAAGCTTGCAAAATTTCGAACTCAAAATGTCTTCATTTATAGTCTCTGACGCACTTGAGCTGTCCTTTGAGAGCTTGAATGTGATTCAATTCCGGAATGCAATATGAGGCATCCAAAAACTCTACCGTATGCGCTAGCCACCACTTGTCTTTCTACGGATGTGGAGAGAGAGACCGGAGGGTATGGACAATCCGATATAAAATCGAATAAATTATGGAAATATATTTGTTATGTGTGTGCAAACGTTGACCAATTTAATGTGTTGTTTCCTTTTGGACTCTGGTTATGCAGGAGTAGTAAAAACTCACATTTTCAAATATTGCAAAGTGAAACAGTAAATTACCTGCATAATATTCATTTTATGTACAGCGTATTGCCCTTAGAAATAAGTATTTATTTACTTTTTGTTATTAAATACCAGCATAATATTCATTTTATGCACGGCATATTGCCCTTAAATTAAAATTAAGTATTTATTTATTTATTGTCAGTAAATACCAGCATAATATTCATTTTATGCGCGACATATTGCCCTCAAATTAGAATAAGTATTTATTTACTTTTTGTCAGTAAATACGACGGACCGTGCAATAAAATGGTTATATGAGAAACGAAAGTGGTTTACCGTGTAGAATTGGTTGATGTACGCTAAATGAATTAAAATTCAATCTCTTTGGGTCATCTTCTTTAATAATGGAAACCTATTATAGTGAAAAAAAGAAGGATATAAAAAGACATATCGTTGCTCAATTCCTTCCTTTCATTATATTTTCTACTACTAGTCTTTGATTTATATTCATGCCACTCTAGCGGGATTTTCAAGATCTTCATTATAGATAACACTTCTACTATTTTTTTATTTAAAAAAAAAATCATTCACCAATTTGACCAATGTTATTCAACTTTACATCCAAGTCCAAAATAGCTATTTAAAAAATAGACACTCATTAATAAATTTACATTTCATGGACTCCAATTTATTTTATTAAAAATCACACAAAGGAACTAAAATAGATTTTTAACTAATATTATTAAATAATTTAGTACTAGAGTCAATAGGTTCTCCTAGGGAATGCAAAATTGTTCTTACTTTACCATGTCTATTATGATTTTGAAGAACTAGCAGTTGACATAACACGAAAAATATTATTAAAATCTGAAACCCGGAAAATTTCAATAAGTCTATATGTACAACCATATACAACCCCTTCACATATACGTGGGGCTTATACCCATAATATGTGGGCCACGTGTATGTAAGGAGGGTTTTACATAGATTGTTGTACATGTAGTATTATTAAGAAAACTTACATGCCTACAACGTGAAAGACAGTCAAAAACAATTAAATGAATGCCTAAAAAATATTTGTTTGATGTTCTACATTGGGCATATTATTGCAACTGTAAAAAAAAAAAAGAAGGAAAAAGTAAAAAACAACAACAACATATTATCAGGATTGAAATACACAACAAAATATAATGGAGAAATAATTATTTTCTTAAAAGTAAGTGGGGTTGGCTCAGTTGACCATCCTCGTACATTTTCATAGAATGGTTAAGAATCAATCCTTGACAAAAGCATAGATTGATTGTTCATAGAATGGTCATTTGTGTGATTATGTATTCGCTTAATGAGTTATCGGTAGGCTACTGTTTCGTTTGTGTAATTCAGATATTTCTATTCTTCTACTATTTGTAATAAAAAGTTATTCACAAAATATATTTTACACCTGAAAAGACTGCAATGTTCACTCAATATTCTCCTATTTGGATTAGGCCTTCGTGTAATTTGGCAACTAATTTCTAAACATTCATGATTTTATAACGACTTATTAAATTATGAGAGAAATATAAACCAAGATTATGACTGACTCAATTTTATGTATTTTCTCAAAAGGAGTTTGAACTTACATTTACAGTGATACTTCTACTACATCCGTAAAGTTCGCTCGGAAAAAGGGTAATGAGAAAAGGAACATGAATTAATGGTTTACGGTTTTCAGTAAAGAATTAGTCGATGTACACTAAATGGAATTCTTCCGACTTGTTTGGATAACCTTCTGTTATCTGGTTGGGTAATTTTTTTAGGAATTAGGAAATGAGTATTGACATGAAAAATACAATCCAATTATATTAGGCCTGATTTGGCTAATTTGAAAAAAATGGTTTTTGGTTTTTTTCGTTTTGTCCTTAATTCAATTTTTTTTTTGCATTTGTTAGTTTTCGATCGATTTTTTGTGGTTTCTTGGCTTGTCTCGACGAGAGGAATCTAAAAAGTATAAAATTGTTAGCCAAACTAAAAGTTTTGTGAATAAAGACAAAAAATAATCCTAAAAACTGATTTATTTTGATTTATTTTCGGATTTATTAAAAAAACTATTACTTTTGACCATAATTTTATACTCTTTGGATTCGTCTCGACGAGATAAATCCAGAAACCACAAAATCTTGACGCAAAATTAACAAATGCAAATTTTTTTTGAATAAGGACAAAACGAAAAAAATAAATAAACCAGTTTTTTTAATTTAGCCAAATCAGACCTAGTGAAAAAAGAAGAAGAAGAAAAAGGATAGAATAAAGACACATCGATGCTTTACTTACTTTCCTTATGTTTCCTAGTCTTTGATTTCTATTCATACCACCCTGGCGGAATTTTGAAGATCTTTATGATATTCAACTTGTGAACATAATTGTTGCAATTGCAAGGAAAAAGTAAAAAACATACTATAGGAATTGAAAGACACAACAAAATTGATAATAATAAAAAAAAGAATCAAATGACTTATATTTGGATTAGGCCTTATTCTAAACATTAGTAATTTTATAACGACTTGTTAGAACATAGACCAAGATTATGACTCACTCAATTTCATGAACTTTTAACTAAAAAATTCGAATGACTCTACGAGGTAGTATCTTGATATGATTAATTAGGGTTTTTTTAGTGGCAGAAGGAGAGTCTCCAGGTTGCTGCCATAGCACTATAAATATATCATTATGTTTTTTAGGTGTTACCCATTCATTCATTCAAAATATAAATAAATAAATAAAAAAACTGTGCAAGAGAGGACAAGGAGACCACACCACGTGATCAAGGGAATAACGAATACGACGTGATCATGAGGTACTGTCGAGCGAAGTTCCTAACGTACAGTATTCAGGTTTGCCGAGTTCAACAAAGAAACCAGTCAACCAAAGTTCATGTTGAGGCAGAGGTAAACCCTAGTTCCGGCTTATAGGGTTTTGGGTTTCTATTTTCATTGTCTAAACTGTACGTGTCATTACTGGGTTCTAGAATTCGTTTCCCAACAGTATTGTCCTTCCAATTTTGATGTTATGCGAGCATACTTGACATGATCATACTGATGTACTGTATTTGGCTCACTAAAATTCGACCAACTCTTACGCAGATTGTCAACAAGCATGAAGCTGCTAGCAGAAACATCTTTAGGCAGAAAGATTTTAATCTTCAGCCACTTGGTATAGGTGGTTTAAGTGCAGAGTTTGCAGATATATTTCGAAGAGCTTTTGCCTCTAGGGTTTTCCCTCCACATTTGACCAAGAAGTAATTTCCCTTTCATGCATATATTCCCCATTGTCCTGTCTGGTTCTGTAGAATTTATTGTATTGTTTTTGTAAATGGCTCTGATGCTGAAAATATTTGTGTTAAATTAGGCTGGGCATCAAGCATGTGAAGGGAATGCTGCTTTATGGACCCCCTGGTACTGGGAAGACTCTAATGGCCCGTCAGATTGCAAAAATTCTTAATTGCAAGGAACCAAAGGTATACAAAGTGTCTAGCTTTCATTGGTTCAACTGGTTGAACCACCAACTAGCCTTTACTCAGGTCCAGTCTCCCATAGAAACCGTTATCAAGAAAAATTGCAAGGAAACACAAAAAATACACATTGTGGACTTTATAGAATTCAATTAATGACAGGCAACATTATAAACTACACTTTGAGTACTACAATTTGGAAAATAAATCAGAAGGATGTGTTGTTATAGGCATATTTAATAGTTACACACACACACACACCACATATCCAGTCCACACCCTTAAAATGCGTACTCCGTCCACATCTTCACTTTCCCGATCAAATTTTCATGATCCGAGCTGTCCAATGTGTTTAAAAGTGTTTTTAAGGGTCCCAACATATTTTTATGAAAAACTGCTCAGGTCAAGCTTTTCCCGGTCATTATTATTATTATTTTTATGATTTATCGTGTGACCCTTAAAAATACCTTTTAAACACATTGGACGGTTCGAATCATGAAAATTTGATTGGGAAAGTGAAGGTGTGGATGGAGTCTGCAATTTAAGGGTGTGAACTGGATCCTGACTTCACGGTTCAATAACGGTTCACCAGTGGTTGAACCAGTGACCCGTCCCCCGGTCCCTTCTCCGGTTCGCTCATCGGTCTGGTTTTCAAAACATTGAATCCATGTTGATCAGAAGTTATCACTGTGAGCTTTATTTGAACTTTGATCTGTTGAGTAGACTTGTTCGAGTTATTTGGAAATTTGTTGAAGAATACAAGTCTGCATCCTATTGTATAGGAGCATTTTAGCCCAAATTTTGAAACTTTATAGTTTATAAGCCTTGTTCAACTGCTTCCATTGTTAAAATTGACCTGAATTGTGGAGCTTTTTTTTTCCCTGTATGCTTCGATAGTGTTATCCTCAGGAGCATGGATCCGTTGTCATCTTTTAATGTTCTTGTATTTTATTTTGATACTACAAATTGTTTAATGTGCAAAGGACTGCACACTCAATATCTAAACAAAACAGCATGTCTAGAAATCAGCCAACCCTAGCCCTTTTTATTCGTTACTAACAATCAATGAACGAAGTAAGTTTGGCACTTAACTGTTAAAAGTATGATCTCCTGCTAATGTTCCTTAATTAGGATTGCGGAAGTCCTCTAACCTGCACCCTGGGGCATTGGAAAATCTCTGATGCATCCCTGCTTGTTTCCACGGTTGATTTAACATTCTTGAATTATGTTTGTAATCGTATTCTACCACTGCGCTCTGCTTTCTAGTATAATACTAGCTCACTTATCTTTTCTGTTGTATGATTAAATTGATTGTGTGCTTCAGGTTGTCAATGGCCCTGAAGTACTGAACGAATACGTTGGTCGAAGTGAGAAGAATGTGAGAGATTTATTTGCTGATGCCGAACGAGACCAGAGAACTCAAGGTAAAAGGCTTATGCAAAAGTTACTCCAAGCATTCCCTCTGGGGTCTAATGCTTTCATTTCTGCTTTTCAGGGGATCAAAGTGGCTTACATGTTATCATATTTGATGAAATTGATGCGATTTGTAAGGTAGGATTCGTAGGAACTCTCGCTTCTAAATCTTGAAATTCCTCGCAGCTTCTGGAACTTGGGCAATGGCCTATCATTAGCTATTAGTAAAACTCGTTGCTAGTTAGGTATATGTAGTTCTACGCCGAATGTATTTTTATAGCTTGGTATACATTGTTGGAACCATTCCTAACAACTTATGCTTTTGGGAGAGTTGGTAACTTAACATGGTATCAAAGCTTTGGTTGCGAGAGGTCTTGAGTTCAAGTATCTCTATTTGCATTTGTTATCCGTTTGCATTCTGTTTCTCCCCTTAGTATTCAGTTCTGCTCTATCTTTGAAAATTTGCATCTCCACTTGCAAGACGGAGTTGCACGTTAGGGATGGTGTTTGATAGCTTGATATACATTGTTGGGCCCATTTCCTAACAACATAAGCTTTTGGGAGAGTTGTTAACTTAACATAATGAACCTGTTTTTATTTTTCTTCTTTTGCTTTCCGGTTGAGGTAGAGGTATTTTACATTTAGACTGTTGCTTTATCATGATAGAAACAACTGATTAGTGATTGAGGGTTTGAGTATTAGATTGAGTACTCTCAGGGGCAATTTACATCCTCAAATATACTCCTCAAGCTATAATTATGCAGTCCGGGAAGCTTTACAAAATTGGGAACTGATGTTGACACCATTCAAAGCTTATTTAACCTACTCTGTAGCCTCAGGCACGCCAAAAAGGAAACTAGTTTTATCTTTTTGTTGCAATCTACAAATTATATCCCAACAGTTCATTTTGTCAAAAGGCTTTTTTATTGAAGTCGAGTTTGTTACAGATGATTGGAATTTGATGCTACTAATTGATAAGTGTTATCGACAAACTGGCCCTTTACTCGTGAATCTATTCTAGGTTTAAATGTTATGATTAATTTGTTGGCACTTCGTTAGTGATATGCTACCCAATTCGTTGGCACTTCGTTAGTGATATGCTACCCAATTTGATGCTACCAAAGTAATATGCTACCCAATTAGTTTTGGCACTTTGTTATGTTACACGGTCTTGGGTAGAACTCAACCCTAAAAGCTAGCTTATGAAGTGAGATGCCCTCACGCTCATTTATGTCATATTACTTTGGTACCCAGGCGATGTGGGACTTTGCTTCACACCGTCCCTCACACACAGCGTACTCACTCGGAAGCACCTACAGCGTGCAAGCCAGAGACACGCACCCTACCCATCTCTGGTACCCAACTCCGATACCATGTTACACGGTCTTGGGTAGAACTAAACACCAAAAGCTAGCTTATGAAGTGAGGTGTTGTCATGCTCATATATTTCATATTACTTTGGTACCCAGGCGATGAGGCACTTTGCTTCACACTTTACCACTATCAATGGCCCCTTTTGTGCGTATGTGAAAATTTACCATTTGATTTGCTCTTGCAGTCAAGAGGTTCAACTAGAGACGATACTGGAGTTAATGATAGCATTGTTAACCAACTCCTAACCAAGGTTCGTTTAACAGATTTCAACTGGTCTTTAGAATTAGCAGGAATGTTTCACAGTCTAATATAGTACACCAACGCTTGGAATTTCCAGGAACTGACTGAAATTACTTGCAATTTAGATAGATGGTGTTGAGTCGCTTAACAATGTTTTGCTGATTGGGATGACCAACAGGAAAGATTTACTAGATGAAGCACTTTTGAGGTTACTTCCACATCCTAAGCGTCTTCTATCTTGTTAATAACTCTCTATACTATTTGCCAGTGTAAGATTGCTGATTGTTTGAGGTTCGTTATTTAGGCCTGGACGTTTGGAAGTGCAAGTGGAGATCACCCTCCCTGATGAGAATGGCCGTGTACAAATTCTTCAAATTCATACAAATAAAATGCAAAAAAATTCTTTTCTTGCTCCAGATGTGAACTTGCAAGAGCTAGGTATGTGAGTCCTGCATTTTCGTTTTGCACTTATGCATTTTTCTTTTCCACTTATGCTAGGTATGGATTCAAAACTGTTTTTCTCTGGTCGTGGAGTCATTGAAAATTTCAGTACATGATTTACTTAGAATCTTGGGTAGTCAGTAGTGGTGGCGTCAAGAAAACTTTACAAAAATTTACTAATTTATCTTAGTATTTTCTGTTCCTGGGACTAGGTGAATGCAACTGCTACAGGAAGTCTAGTATAAATGAGTTTCGGTGTTCGAGTTTAATGCGGTATTAACATCTTGAAAATTTATTATAATTTTGTATAGCCTTGGAATTAATTGTACTATTTACCATTTGTTTTGTGTGTTCATCAAGTGTGATTCTGCATGTTTTTTGCTAAATGCAGAGAGTGTTATGACTTACATTTCCTATACTTTTACCATGGGCATGTAGGAGAAGACGGGGTAGTTTTCACCTTACTAAACCTGTTATAAATTTGCTGAGAATTATATTTTTTTAAATGCAGCTGCTCGGACAACAAATTACAGTGGGGCAGAGCTTGAAGGTGTTGCAAAGAGTGCGGTGTCATTTGCTTTAGACCGCCAATTAAGCCGGGATGATTTAACAAAGCCAGTGGATGAGAATAGTATCAAAGTCACAAAGGAGGACTTTCTGAATGCCCTCAATGAAGTTAGACCTGCATTTGGAGCTTCCACCTATGACCTAGAACGATGCAGGTAGGACAAGGTTATTATGGTTGCAATAAAAAGAAGAAGGTCATTTTAAAAGGATTGAGACGTATTAAATATTGATAAAGAGGGGTTTGAATGTACTAGAAGATGGTGTAGGGTAGGGTAGGGTTTGTTTTGAAAAGGTTTTTGTTTGGGTTTTGAGCACAAAGAGCATTGTTAGAAGCTTCCGAAGAACGTTTTGATCTAATTTCATCATCGGGAATGCCTAAGGATATCCAAAGGGTCCAAATTGGGTTTTCTGCAGTTGCCCCTCTTTGATGGAACTCAGATATCATTGTTTGACACGAGTGACGTTAAAGATCGAGGCAGCCCAATTCAGGCTTGTCTTGTCGTTCTTGATTTGCTAAGTGGCTTGTGTAGCTTGCGCACATCTAACTCAGATGCGCTTACTAATATATTGTACCAATTTGCAGAGCTTTTTCCCATTAGAGGGGTATATGCGCGCAACGCTTTCCATGGATAATTTTTTTAATCAAATCACGCTGGATCTAGTAAATGCTTTGGGCTTGCCAATTTGTAATTGTCATTCCCTATTGGATAGCATAAGCAAGTTTTCATTCTGAATCTAGTTAATTTTCTTTTTTTCTGACTATTCACCTCATACAACTGAGAATGTTTTGCAGACTTAATGGCATGGTAGATTGCGGAGCGCGACACGAGTACATATACAAAAGAACTATGCTACTGGCTGAGCAAGTAAGAGTAAGCAAAGGAAGCCCCCTTGTAACTTGTCTTCTGGAAGGTCCAAGTGGCTGGTGAGTGTCTTGGTTTCTTGATTTTATCAGCCCATGATCGTTTTTCCTTAAACTGGTCTGGTTTGGACAGCGGCAAGAGTGCAATAGCAGCTACTGTCGGCATTGAGAGTGATTTTCCCTACGTCAAGATAGTAAGTAATCCCCATAATTCTCTCTCTCTCTCTCTCTCTCTCTCTCTCTCTAAAGTCTTCTTTTCTATTGGCCATAGATATCAGCTGAAACAATGATTGGGCTTAGTGAGAGCGGCAAATGTGCTCAGATTGTCAAGGTATTTGAGGATGCTTATAGGTCAGCATTAAGCATTATCATCCTTGATGATATTGAGAGGTAGCTCTTTCATATTCCCAGTTTATGGTTCTATACTTATGTGTCCGGACTTCAGCCTTTCATTTCGTCATAATCAGTTTATTCCTCATTCCTTAGTGCAGGCTACTGGAGTATGTTGCAATTGGACCTCGGTTCTCCAATTTGATTTCTCAAACATTGTTGGTCCTACTCGAAAGGCTTCCTCCCAAGGTTTTTGCTTTGATGCCATTTCTGGATGGGCTAGTTATTTGTTTAGTTGCATTTTCTATCTTGTTCAATTTGTGTTTGGTTGCTTATTCACTACGATGATGGTAACATGGTAGGTTTCACCTGTTGATTGCTTGGAAGTTCATGTGGTAAAGTTGGGTTTTGCTTGTTAACTTCTGTTTGGTTGCTTGATGCACTACTATGATGGTGATGTGGGAGGTTTCACGCACCTCCTACATGAGGCATTCTATGATAAGTTGTATCATTTGTTGAATGGAGATGTTCTTTTCTTCCCTCAACATATTTTTCTAACAACTGGAAGCTGAAATGGATATATTGGGCAGTTATAGAGAAATTACGCTCAATATAAGAGATTTGTGTCGCCCTTTTCATTTGCCAAGATAATTAGACAAAGAATGAACAGGCGATGTGAAACCTCAAATCGGAGGATTTTCCTCATTCTTTGGAAGTATGCCATAGAGATGCACCAATTTGATTGCAGTTCTAGAAGCTCCATTGATTTCTCATTCTCTTATGTCTGCACTCGCATAAGATCTGACTTTTACCACCTCTTAATCTACTGCAGTTACCTATCCTTTTGCGGCTTTGCCACAAGACATATTTTTGTTTCATAGAGAACTCCTTTTATTATTGAAGACCATTGTCTTCCGTCTGATTAATAGACGTTGCATCACTCACAGGGTTACAATTATATATTTGTTCCACCATGTTGTTAAATTGGTTTGATCTGGCCTTAACCAGTAAGTTGGGTCATTTGATTTATTTGGCTTCTGGTCATTCAAGCATTATCTGCACGTTTGTACTACCTTTGTTTTTTGTGGTAAAGTTTACATCTTGTTTACCTTCTAATCGATCGTTTAATGTCCAGGGGAAAAATGTTCTTGTGATTGGTACTACCAGTGAGGTGGCTTTCTTGGATTCAATTGGCATTTGCGATGCCTTTTCAGTCACATACACTGTTCCGAAACTGCAGACCGAAGATGCTAGAAAGGTAGCAATAACTTCAATCTCAACATGTAAAAACCTTCAATGGGAAACACAATAATGGCTGATAAAAAAAAAAATTGCCCTCTTGATGGCACTATGATCTTTACCTCAATTTGCAAATGTCTGATGAAATCTTTTAGATATTTTACAAGTATCTTCTCATTTTATTTCACTCTGATTATATTTGTCTTCTTCCCTAACAGGTACTACACCAGCTTAATGTTTTCTCTGAGGACGATATTGATGCTGCTGCTGAGGCCTTGAACGACGTAAGCTTCTCTCTCTCTCATCAGAACCCTAGCCTACAAATCTGTGACTAGGCTTGGAGAACAAGGGGATGTTATGATTAGATTTCTCACTCTTGATTGTTTGATGTTGGTGCTATAGATGCCAATTAAGAAGCTATATAAGGTGGTTGAAATGGCTGCACAAGGGGAACAAGGTGGTGGAGCGGAAGCGATTTATTCGGGTAGTGAGAAGATAAGAATTTCTCATTTCTATGATTGCCTTCAGAACATAATTCGGAAATAGCGTGCTTCAGCTTCTCATGGTGGCGGCTCCTCAACTTTTTTATCAACCACAGTTTTGCAGATTTGGTTCCTCTCTTCTTCATTGAGATTTTCATTAAGGAGAGACTCCACTGTAGAGTTACCAATGTTCAGGATTGGGTTGGATATATCTATCAAGTTTTTAACAGATGGTCCACTATCTGCCTCTTCGGCAACTCTTACACACTGCCTCTTGATCTCTGAACCTCTTCGATCAAGAACCCGTTTTCCATTTTGATTTCGAAAACCCTCTTGGCCATATATCGAAGAGGTTCAGAGATCAAGAATGCTGTGGGTAAAGGTAGATGTGGAAAACCAGAAATTTTGCGAAATGATGAATACATGGAAGAAAACTATACGTATTAACAGATGGTCCATTATCTACAATGGCTCTCTTATTCTTGCTATTAATGAGGGTCATGATGTGCTACTTCTTGACAGCTTATATATGGTTTTGAAAAGGTGGTGATATTACCATAGTTTTGGTGAGAAAAAAAATCCATATCTTATCCATAGAATTGTAGGTGACAATAAAAATTGGTACATATTAAGGTCTTACATAACTTCACATGTGAAAGATTGGCCCAACTTGGGTTGTGTGCTTATCCCACCGCTGTCATTTGGTCAGCGTTTTGCTTCTGAATTTCATTATGCCATGCCAATAAGGTCAATTCTATTACTATTCGGAAAGTGGAGAAGAAATGAAGATGACAACCATTGTCTAGTTGCTCTTATAGGTGTTTTTCTACTGTGTTGGCTAGACCACAAAGAGGACTTTTCTACAATCGCTTAGTGGTTGGGGGGCATGATGGCCCCACTATGGACATTTAGATTGAGAGTTAGGTAAATCTAAGCGGTTAGATTAAGTGAGGTAAATCTAAGCAGTAAGATAAAAATTTACGCACAAAAAGTAAGGTGGATTTGCTAAAATCAAGACGGTTTTGTGCTTTTTCTGCCAAAAAATGCAATTTTTACTTACCATAAAAAATGGGTTTACTTCCCACGATATGTGGCTATACTTACTACGATATATAGCTACATTATGGCTACACTTATCACATTTTATGGCCCGCAGTTTTTGTGGGTGGTTTTGATTTAACGGGAAATCCCAAGCCGCCCCCATTTTTTGTGGGGGCTTCCGTTCAAACCCTATTTTGTCTTTGACTCCCAAATAAACCTAGCACGCACGTGGGATGATTTTTCATTCAATAGTCGTGAGCTGTCACATGCGAGCGCGTGGAAGGGTTTTCCATTTAATACAGCCGTGAGCTGTCACATGCGGACTCTCCCTCTCTCTTTTTTTTCCTGACACACAGACATCTATCTACTTTGTACTGCCATCTCACGCGCGAATAAATGATCAGACATCTATCTACTTCATCTACTCTGTGCTACACTACTACGGTACTACCATCTCGTTTTCTTCATCCGTGATTAAAAAAGATCAAAACGTAGAAGATAAAATCGTCTCCCTCTCTCTCTTGCCATACTCTCTCTCCTCTCTCTGCCTCTCTATTCTTTATAGTATTTTTTATTTTTTTTGAAACATTAAATATTTATAACTTTTAATTTATACATCCGATTTAGAAATTTTTTTTTTTGTTAGAACTTACTTGACGAGATCTATAAAACAAGACCCATATTAGATATGAAATTATGCGCAAAAATTTTTTTTTTTTTTTTGGAGGGGGTGAATTCTTCTATTTGGAGGGTGTGAATTCTGCATTGGATGTGTGTGAATTGTGTATTTTGAAGAGTGAATTGTGACGTGTGAATTCTGTATTTAAGGATTCTGAATTCTTCCATTTAAAATGAATTATGCATTTTAGGGTGTGAATTGTGTATTTTGGGAAGTAAGTTGCGATGTGTGAATTCTACATTTAAAGGTTGTGAATTCTTTTATTTCGAGGGTGTGAATTTTACATTTTAGGGGTGTGAATTTTTTCTTTTTAGGGTGTGAATTTTGTATTTTGGAGAGTGAGTTGTGAGATGTGAATTCTTTCATTTTGGAGGGTGTGAATTATTCAGAATGATTGTGAATTATTAATTAATGGGTATAAAATAACTTTTTTAACACGTACAAAATTTCATATTCAAAATGGATCTTGTTTCAAAGATCTCATCGAGTAGATTTCAAATATGTAATTTTTATAAGAAATAAATGTATATAACAAAAGTTGTTTTATTTTAAAATGTAAAACAAAAATGGTTTCAAATAATTGTTTTCAATACACAACCTGACATTAACTTTACGGAGGAGAGAGAGAGGCTTGGTCAAAGCTCAAATGGTACGTAGGAGAGAGAGAAACTTTAAATGGTGTGTACAGACTACATGTGAGCCGAAAAGTGGAAGAAAGAGAGAAAGAGAGAGTAATGTGATGTGTAATGATGACAGGCGTCAGCGGAGGGAGAAAACAATTTGATGCGCGCGTGGAAAGGGTTTTAATGAATAAAGATTGACATGCTGTGGAAAGGGTTTTAATGAATAGGGATTGACATGCTGTGGGTTTGGATGGGAGAAGATCCACAAAAGTGGACCGGCCAGTAAGAAGCCCTTGATTTAATGGCTTTTACAACTCTCAACCTAGAAGTCCATATTTAATGGGGGCATAATGCCCCCAAACCACATGGGAGATGGTATAAACTTCCCCAAAAAGATGGATGATCTGAGTGCTACCTCCCTCGTGCGTGATTTATAGACTCTAGACCAAAGGGTATCCCCGATAAGGATTAGTCACCCATAGATTCTTACCGCTCCAACCAGCCACGGTTAGAACAAAATCTCTCTCTCTCTCTCTCTCTCTCTCTCTCTCTCTCTCTCTCTCTCTCCATCTAGTTCACTGGACATCTACAAAAAACGTGTTCAATCCTGTGATCGTGTGAAAAAGAGCTCACACTTAAGTTCAGCTGCTTTGTAGACCAATAGGTATCTGATAGGGATTAGTCACCCATAGGGTTTTACAGCTCCAACTAGCTGCGATTAGAACAAAATCTCTCTCACACAACATCTGGTTCACTAGATTATTGCCAAAAAAGTGTTCAACCTTGCGAGTTGCAACCGCGTGAGAAAGAGCCAACACTCAAGTCCAGCTGCTTTGTCGACTTGCCTATCACCAAGGTAGTAGAAGTATCTCTGTCAATGTAAGGCCGTCCTTCTTTTGATAAATCCATTCCAACATTTGGCTATATGGAGAACAGAAGCAGCAACCGGTACCAAAAGAGTACTTACCAAAAAAAAAAACCGGTACCAAATGAGAGAAGAAAGCAACAATTAATGATGCTCTCTTTATTCAAAGCAGAAATGCAGGAAAATAAGGCACCACATCAGAATCCAAAATAAAAACCTTAACTAACATACAACTTTCAATCAAATATTGGGAAGCTGCACTTGAGATCCTAAATTGTCACTGATCTCATCTATTATAATTATAATCCTCGAAAAAGCACGTTGCGCTGCAAAATTGTACCATCTTTGTCTAGTTTCCTATGTTCTTTGTCTAGTTTCCTACGTATTTTCTTCACTCAAACATTAAAACCTTCGGAGCGAAGGCATTTTAGGTGAGCCTCTATCCATTTTGAACAAGCAACTGCACCATGCTCAACAATGCATTCGTCCCTCAACCTTTTAGTGTCAGGGCAAGCACAACAAATTTTCCTTTTCGGCTTCAAATCTGGCCCAGATGCTGTGATCGATGATTCTTGGTTTTTCTGTGTCCCTGCTGAAGGCAAGACAGAGGAAGTATTTTGCATTGGCAGCTCACTCATTTTCACGTCCCTGGAAATATAAAGATTAAAGGAGGTAGCAGATGCGTATAGACGAACGAAGAAAAAGTCATGTTACAATAGAGTGACAAGCAATCAATCATCGCATAAAGGAAACTACATATATTTACATTGGCCCCGTTCCTCTTATACAGATTTTGGCTTTTTTTATCCATTTTTTTTTTTGGCTTTTTCGACTTTTTGCTCAAAAATCAAGAAGTCCCCAAAGCCTCTCCTCACATAAAAGTCCCAAAAGCCTAAAAAGCCACAATAAGAGAAACAACCTTACTTTTTTTGTCTATAGCAAGCCAAAAAAGCTACAAGGAACACACCCTGAAGGTAATATATACGAGCAATGAAATGGCATAGTAATATGAAGGACTTTGTCTAATGTCTAAAGCTGTCAATCGCGACTCCAAGAAGAACTCAAGCATAATATAATCTCACCTAATACATACATAGAACCACACCAAATTATGGAAATAAAATGCATAACCAAATAGATGAAAATAAAATTAGTAAAGGATCCTACCAGCATGTAGTTAAGGTATGTGGCTCATACCTTTCCTTCATCATCTCAACTCAGGGTCATATTCTCTATAAGGAACATTACTTTCACACCTTCTAAAGCTTGGTTTCAGTTCCTACTTTTGCAGTATATAGCCCTAGACAAAGAAGAGTGGAACGGAAGGATTCACGCAGCTAACGGCAATTGAATGCGACTCAATGCTTATAAGTTAGATTGCGTTTCTTCGGTCTAGTACGGATTGGTTCGTATTGTATGAACAAGGCCAGCATACAGTGAAAAGATGGACTCTACTATGTACAAAGTACAAACAGCTGAAGACCTTTTACTGATCCATTGATTTACTTCAAGTGTTGTCAATACTCCATCATAAAAGATTCAATAACATTACATCCGTAATTCAGACAATAGAAATGACACATAAAACTAGCAACACAACACTTCTTTGTCTTTCTGGCCGGTAGTTGATGTTTGTATAATTAGTTTGGACAATAGTTGTTAATGTATAGATTATTTCTTTCCAGACTTCCGCTGTAGAATGCTAATGACATTTGTTTGAAAAATATATAAAATGTGGTTGTTGAACTTCGGCTTTTGGCTGTCCTTTCGAACAACAGGTAGTCTTGGGTTTCTCACGTGTTGTGTCGGGATAGGCTGATGAGGTGCTATTCCGGAACAGGGCGTGACAGTTTTGGTATCAGTTCGGAAACATATATGTACAAAAGAAGACAGTCACAGTATCTCTGAATTTAAAAGACACTCCTCCAGATGAACATCTAATTCTTAGTTTTCCATTTGATTTTAGCAACCCAATTGCTAAAATCAACAATGATTTTAGCAAATGAGTTCAGCAGGTGCTAAAATCATGATATTTCAAATCAAAAAATGAAGTGGTTCCGTGTATTGTTTTTCGATTTTTTCCGCACCAAATTAAAGTATTCCTCGTTTACTTTAATTCGGGGTGAAAAATTCAAAAAATAATACACGGAAACACTTAATTTTTTGATTTGAAATATCACGATTTTAGCACGTGTTGAATTCATTTGCTAAAATCATGGTTGACAGGGAGTGAATTCAATTATTATCCAGGACTCAAGTTTATACTCGATCTAGAGCCAAGTCCAATTTTTGATTACTCAAGGGACCGACTAATTCGGGACCAATTCCACTATCTACTAGCAGGCCCACTTGAAACTGGGACAAAATCCGGAATGCATTGACTGACACATAAATTGATAGCACGCTGTTGGACTCAAGACCAACCCCTAGGGTTTGAAGGCAAGTCCAATTACATTAAAAAGTTACTATGAATTTATGAGAACAAACTCGAATCAGTCAATAGAAACCCAAAAATTTCAGGCTAAGACATGTCCATAGCTAATTATCTCATAACCCACAAACTGTAGACCCCGAAAGAGGCGGGTCTGAAGCAAATTAAGGTAACGGCGGTGTACAAAGGTTTCCTCGGTCCGGACAGAGAACATAGTTTGCCATTAAAAAAGATGTAATATGAATACAGAAAACGCAATACAGAATACGCGTACCTTTTCACAGTCTTCTTGGGATTAATCGTAGGGTTTGAAAGTGTATATCCGCCGCTGATAGCAAGCAATATGATTTATGAAGCTTTTTCCACCTTACTAACCCTTAATATAAACAAAAATAATAGATACACACTCTCTCAACCACTCCCCACCACACCCTCTCTCACATGTGTGGTGGGGCTCACCCGGTGGGTCCAGTGGGCCCCACCACACATGTGAGAGAGGGTGTGGTGATGAGTGGTTAAGAGGGTGTGTACCTATCATTGTTCTATATATAACGGTGTTAAAGTTGCCCGGGAAAACATGTCATGCATTGGAGGGTGGGACACCAAGGTGTCATGCATTGGAGGGTGGGTCACCAAGTCGGAATGGGACAGCGGATCCGGGATGGAAATCTACCCAGAACTTGAAATTCAATGGCTTAATTTTGGGTGTATTTTGTGAGTACGTAGTGATACTGTTACCTCTAGGGTTTTAGAATTAGGGTTTTAGAATTAGTCGAGATGCAAAAAAAAAATTGCCACCTCATCCATCTACCGCTTCAGGGAAAATAATCTGAGTATATGGGTGGTAGTGATGCGGCTTCAAATATACTAGAAACTTGGATTCAAAATTGACTTCATTATCTAAGGCAAATATCTCAATCACTATACATATATAACTTGAAAGGTTTACTAATTTAGCCATATATTTTTTTCGCACAACATTATAATTCACACAACTATAAAATTATAATTGAATTCCAGTTCTTATCTCAATTATATTAGTAATGGCAGAACGCATTTAAAACTAGTTTATAATCACTAATCATGCATTATCACATGGTTGGTGTTGTGGTTAGTGTTGTGGCCGGTTGTTATGTACCTAGCATTATTGTTTTACTATTGTGGCTTTTTGGGCTTTTATGTGAGGTGAGACTCTTGAGACTTTTTAAACAAAGCATCGAAAAAGTCAAAAAAGTCGATAAGAGGAACGGGGCCTATATAAATATATCCTACGTAAATAAATATGTAGTTTCGTTTGTTAAATGATTGATTGCTTATCACTCTATCGTAACATGACAGTACTTTCGTTTGTCTATACGCATCGCATCTGATACCTCCTTTAATCTTTTTTATATTTTCCAGGGACGTGCAAAAATGAGTGAGCAGCCAATGCAGAATACAACCAGTGTCTTGCCTTTGCCAGGGACGTAGAAAAACCAAGAATCATCGATCACTGCATCTGGGCCAGATTTGAAGCCGAAAAAGAAATTTTTTTGTGCTTGCCCCAACACTAAAAGGTTGTGCTTGCCTTATTTTCTTGCATTTCTTCTTTGAAAAAAGAGAGCACCATTGTTGTTTTCTTCTCTCATTTGGTACGAGTTGCTGCTTCTGTTCTCCATAGAGCCAACTATTGGAATGGATTTATCAAAAGGAGAATGGCCTTATACATTGACAGAGATACTTCTACTACCTTAGTGGTGGGCGAGTTGACGAAGCAGCTGGACTCGGCTCTTTCTCACGCGCGCGGTTGCAAGGTTGAAAACTTTCTTGGTAATAGTCCAGTGAACCAGATGTTGCGTGAGAGAGATTTTGTTCTAATCGCTGCTGAATGGAAAGAGAGATTTTGTCCAAATTGCGGCCGGTGAGCGGTAAAAACCTATGGGTGACTAATCCCTATCAGATACCTGTTGGTCTACTACATTAGCTCATTTGGTACCGGTTGCTGCTTCTGTTTTCCATGAAGCCAACTATTGGAACGGATTTATCAAAAGAAGCATGGCCTCACATTGGCAATGATAAGATGAGTTGACGAAGGCAGTTGGACTTAAGTGTCAGCTCTTTTTCATGCAGTTGCAGGGTTGAATACGTTTTTTTGTAGTAGTCCAGTGAACCAGATTTCATGTGAGAGAGACTTTGTTCTAACTGCGGTTGGTTGGAGTGGTAAAAATCTATGGGTGAATTGCCCGTATCGAGATACCTTTTGGTCTAGAGTCTATAAATCACGCACGGGAGAGAGAGCACTCCAGTCGTCCATCTTTTGGGGGGATTTTCTACCATGCACCCATTAAATATGAACCTTTAGATTGACTGTCGGGTAAATCTAAGCCGTTAGATAAAAAACATCCACAAAAAACTGTGGCCATAAAATGTGGCAAGTGATATGTCGCAACAAGTGTAGCTATATACCATAATAAGTGTAGCCGTATATCGTGGGAAGTAGCGTTTTTTTGGCGGGAAAAGCACAAAACTATCTTTCACATGTGAAGTTACGGAAGAGATGGAATTTTTTTTCACCAAGACTTTGGTAATATTACCATACTTTTCAAAAGCATATACAAGTTGTTAAGAAGTAGCACATCATAACCCTCATTAATGGCAAGAACTTGGTAAACATACTCCTAACACCACTCACACGTGGTGAGATCTTAGCTTTGGTGACTCTACAATGGAATCTCTGCTTCAGTAAATGAAATCTCAATTAGGAAGAGAAGAACCAAATATACAAAACTGCGGCTGACAAAAAGGTTGAGGAGCCGCCAAAAGAAGCACGCTTTCACGCTAATACCGAACTATGTCCTGAAGGCAATCATAGAAATGAGAAATTCTGATCTTCTCACTACCCGAATAAATTGCTTCTGCTCCGCCACCTTGTTCCCCTTGTGCAGCCATTTCAACCACCATATATAGCTTCTTAATTGGCATCTGTAGCACCAACATCAAACAATCAGGACTAAGATATCAAATCATATCATCCCCTTGTTCACAGATATGTAGGCCAGGGTTCTGATGAGAGAGGGGGAAAGAAGCTTACTTCGTTCAAGGCCTCAGCAGCAGCATCAATATCGTCCTCAGAGAAAACATTAAGCTGGTGTAGTACCTGTTGGGGAAGAAGACAAAGATAATCGGAGTGGAATAAAATGAGGAGAAGATATTTGTAACTATCTAAAACAATTCATCAGGTTTCTGAGCCACTCAAATTGAAGTAAAGATCGTAGTGTCACAAAGAGGGCAATTTTAGCAGCCATTATTGTGTTTCTCATTGAAGGTTTTTACATGTTGTGAATAAAGTTATCATTACCTTTCTAGCATCTTTGGTCTGTAGTTTCGGAACAGTGTATATGACTGAAAAGGCATCGCAAATGCCAATTGAATCCAAGAAAGCCACCTCACTAGTTGTGCCAATCACAAGAACATTTTTCCCCTGGAAATTAAACGATGGATTAGAAAGTTACAATATTTAAACTCTACCACCAAAAACAAAGGTGAATTCATGCGTACAGATAATGCTTGAATGACCGGAAGCCAAATAAATCACATGACCCAAGTTACTGGTCAAGGCCAGATCAAACCAATTGATCAACAACATGGTTGAACAAATATATAACTGTAACCCTGTGAGTGAGGCAACTGTTCTTGATCAACTGGAAGACAATGGTCGTCAATAATAAAAGGAGTTCTCTATGAAACAAAAAAATGTCTTGTGGCAAAGCCACAAAAGGATAGGTAATTGCAGTAGATTAAGACGTGGCAAAAGCCGGATCTTTTGCGAATAGAGACATAAGAGCATGAGAAGTCAATGGTGCTTTAGAATTGCAGTGAAATTGGTGCATCTCTATGCCATACTTTCAAACTTTTAGTATTTTCTTCAGTGATAGTACTTGGGTTTTCATCGATTTATGGTTTTACATTGCCTGTTGATTCTTTGATTAATTATCTTGGCAAATGAAAAGTCAACACAAATCTCTTATATTGAGCGTATTTTCTCTATAACTGCCCAATATATCCATTTCAGCTTCCAGTTGTCAGAAAAATATGTCGAGGGAATAAAAGAACATTTCTATTCAACAAATGAACATAGAATGCCTCGTGTTGGACCAATACATATGATAGAACTTTCAACCACTAGAAGGACATGCGTGAAACCTCCCACACCACCATCATAGAAGTGAATCAAGCAACCAAACATAAGTTCAACAAGCTAACCCAACTTAACTATTATCATTATCGAAGTGAATAAGCAACCAAACACAAATTCAAAGAGATAAATAAATGAAACTAAACAATTACTAGCCCATCCAGAAACGGAAATAAAGCAAAAACCTTGGGAGGAAGCCTTTTGAGTAGGACCAACAATGTTTGAGAAATCAAATTGGAGAACCGAGGTCCAATTGCAACATACTCCAGTAGCCTGCACTCAGGAATGAGGAATAAATTGATTAAGACGAAATGAAAGGGCGGACACATAAGTGTAGAACCATAAACTGGGAATATGCATGAGCTACCTCTCAATATCATCGAGGATGATAATGCTTAATGGTGACCTATAAGCATCCTCAAATACCTTGACAATCTGAGCACATTTGGTGCTCTCATTAAGCCCAATCATGGTTTCAGCTGATATCTATAACCAATAAAAAAGTAGCATTTAGAAACGAGAGAGAGAGAGAGAGAGAGAGAGAGAGAGAGAGAGAGAGAGAGAGAGAGAGAGAGAGAGAGAGAGAGAGAGTTATGTGGATTACTTACTATCTTGACGTAGGGAAAATCACTATCAATGCCGACAGTAGCTGCTAGTGCACTCTTGCCACTGTCCAAAACAAACCAGTTTAAGGAAGCATGATCATTTGCTGATAAAAACAAGAAACCAAGACACTCACCAGCCACTTGGACCTTCTAGAAGACAAGTTACAAGGGGGCTTCCTTTGCTCACTCTTACTTGCTCAGCCAGTAGCATAGTTCTTTTGTATATGTGCTCGTGTCGCACCCCACAATCTACCACGCCATTAAGTCTGCAAAACTTTCTCAGAGGTGTGAGGTGAATAAAGTAGTCAGAAAAAGAAAATTAACTAGATTCCGAAATGAAAACTGCATAAGCTATCCAACAGGGAATCACAGATACACATTGGCATGCCCAAAGCATTTATTGGACCCAGCTTGATTTGATTAAAAATTTTATTCATGGAAAGCATTCTGCACAAATACCCCTCTAACGGGAAAAATCTCTGCAAATCCATACTATATATTAGCAAGGGTATCTGAGTTAGATGTGCCAAGATACACAAGCCGCTTGGCAAACCAAGAATGACACGACTGATAAAAATGTTAAAGCACAATAACCTTTTTTTATTTTTTTATCGGCTAGAGCCGATAACCTTGTCCTACCTGCATCGTTCTAGGTCATTGGTGGAAGCTCCAAATGCAGGTCTAACTTCATTGAGAGCATTTAGAAAGTCCTCCATTGTGACTTTGATACTCTCCTCATCCACTGGCTTAGTTAGATCATCCATGCTTAATTGGCGGTTTAAAGCAAACGATACTGCACTCTTTGCAACACCTTCAAGCTCTGCCCCACTGTAATTCTTAGTCCGAGCAGCTGCATTCAGAAAAATATAATTCTCAGCAAATTTATTAACAAGTTCAGTTAGGTGAAAACGATCCCATCTTCTCCTATATGCCCGCATAGTAGAAGTATATGAAATGTAAGTCAGATCTCTCTCTGCATTTAAAAGATGCAGAACCACACTTGATGAACGCACAAAACCAAATGGTAAATAATACGATTAATTCCAAGGCTGTACAAAATTATAATAAATTTTCAAGATATTAATACCTCATTAGATCCAAACACTGAAACTCGTTTAAATTAGACTTCCTATGGAAGTTGCATTTACATAGTCCCCAAAACAGGAAACACTAAGATAAATCTGTAAATTTTTGTAAAGTTTTCCATGAATACAACACTACCCAAGATTCTAGGTAGATCATTTACTTCTCTGAAATTTTCCATGACTCCACGACCAGAGAAGAACAGTATCAAATCCATACCTAGGAAAATGCATGACTCACATACCTAGCTCTTGCAAGTTCACATCTGGAGAAAGAAAAGAATTTTCTTTCATCTTATTTGTATGAATTTGAAGAATTTGTACACGGCCATTCTCATCAGGGAGGCTGATCTCCACTTGCACTTCCAAACGTCCAGGCCTAAATAACGAACCTCAAGCAGTCAGCAATCTTACACTAGCAAATTGTATAGAGAGTTACTAACAAGATAGAAGAGGCTTAGGATGTGGAAGTAACCTCAAAAGTGCTTCATCTAGTAAATCTTTCCTGTTGGTCATCCCAATCAGCAAAACATTGTTAAGAGACTCAACACCATCTATCTAAAAGCAAGTAATTCCAATCAATTCCTGGAAATTCCAAGCGTGGTGTACTATACCAGAGTGAAAGATTCCTGATAATTCTAAAGACCAGTTGAAAACTGTTAAACCAACCTTTGTTAGGAGTTGGTTAACAATGCTATCATGAACTCCAGTACCGTCTCTAGTTGAACCTCTTGACTGCAAGAGAAAACCAAATGGTAAATTTTTCACACACACAGACACACACACACACATAAGGGGAAGTGCCAAACTAATTGATAGCACCAACGAATTGATCTTAATAATGAAAACTAGAATAGATCCACAAGTAAAGGGCCAGGTTGTAAAGAACACTTATCAATTAATAGCATCAAAATCCAATCATATGTAATAAACTCGACTCAAATAAAAAAGCCTTTGGACAAAAAAACTGTTCGCATCTAATTTGTAGATTACCGCACAAAATCCATTGGCCACCTTGGCGTTTTCAGTCTCGGGTCCCTTTAATCTTTGTAATTTGTTTTCAAAGATTAATAAATTCTTTGCTTAGCAAAAAAAAAAAAAAATGGTGTGAACAACAGTTCTCAATTTTGTAAAGCTTCCCGGACTGCATAATTATAGCTTGTGGAGCATATTTGAGGATGTAAATTGCCCCTGAAACTACTCAATCTGATACTCAAACCCTCAAATCACATCACGATAAAGAAACAGTCTAATGTGCAGTACAAAAAGTACCTCTGCCCAACCGGAAGGCAAAAGAAGAAAAACAAAAACGGGTTCATTCATTGTAGAACTACATGTTCATAACTAGATACAAGTTTTACTAATAGCTAATGCTCCACCATCGCCTGAGTTCCAGAAGCTGCGAGGAATTTCAAGCTTTAGAAGCGAGAGTTCCTACCTTACAAATCGCATCAATTTCATCAAATATGATAACATGTAAGTCACTTTGATCCCCTGAAAAGCAGAAAAGAAAGCATTAGACACCAGACGGAAATTTGGAGTAACTTTTGCATAAGCCTTTTACCTTGAGTTCTCTGATCTTGCTCGGCATCAGCAAATAAATCTCTCACATTCTTCTCAGTTTCACCAACGAATTTGCTCAGTACTTCAGGGCCATTGACAACCTGAAGTATACAATCAATTTAATCATACAACAGAAAAGATAATTGACCCTAGTATTATACTAGAAAGCAGAGCGTAGTGGTAGCAGACGATTACAAACATAATTTAAGAATCTTAAATCAACCATGGAAACAAGAACAATATATATCAAGCACCAACAAGCAGGGATGCATCAGAGATGCTCCCATGCCCAGGTTACAGGACTTTCACAATCCTAATTAAGGAACATTAGCAGGAGATCATACTTACTTCAAGAGTGTTCAATTTTGTGCGTTCATTGAGTGTTGACAAATAATAAGGGATAGGGTTCGCCGAGATCTAGTCTTCTAGACATGCTGTTTTGTTTAGATATAGAGTGTGCAGTCTTGTGCTCATGTAAACAACTTGTAGTATCAGAATAAAACACAAGAAGATTAAAAATGACAAGGGATCCATGCTCCCGAAATAACATTATCGAAGCATACTAAAAAAAAAAAAAAAACCCTCCAAAATTCACGTCTTTTATCAGTGGAAGAAGTTGAACAAGGCGTATGAAGTTCAAAATTTAGGCTAAAATGCTAAAATGCTCCTAAACAACAGGATGCAGACTTGTATTCTTCTACAAATTTGCAAATAACTTGGACAAATCCTCTCAACATATCAAAGTTCAAATAAAGCTCACAGTGATAACTTCTGATCAACATGGATTAAAAACCCCAATGAAAGCCAAGTCACTTGTATACCTTTGGTTCCTTGCCATTAAGAACTTTTCCAATTTGACGGGCCATTAGAGTCTTTCCAGTACCAGGGGGTCCGTAAAGCAGCATTCCCTTCACATGCTTGATGCCCAGCCTGAAACATAAATATTTTCCGCATCAAAGTCAATAATAGAAACAATACAATAAATTCTATAGAACCAGAAATGAAAATGGTGAACCTATGCATGAAAAGAAATTTACTTATTGGTCACATGTGGAGGGAAAACCCTAGAGGCAAAAGCTCTTCGAAATATGTCTGCAAACTCAGCACTCAAACCACCTATACCAAGCGACTGAAGATTAAACTCTTTCTGCCTAAAGATGTTGCTGCTAGCAGCTTCACGCTGGTTGACAATCTGCGAAAAAGTTGAATGTAGTGAACCAATACATCAGTCCAACTAAGATAAATTAGACCAATTGTTGTGTCGTGTATGATCATACAACATCAAATTAGAAGGATAATGTAAGCATAGACATGTACTGATGTACATAATTTCCTTTAAAGCACGGTATCAAAAACAACACCCAAATATCATATGGCAAGCAAAGCAAACTGCAATGATGGTGAAAATAGTACCTTTATTCCACTGGATTTTGATGTTTCAAATATAATGTATGTCTCTGTTGAAATAATCCCTCTTTCAATACTGTCTGGTTTTTCTTGCCCCTCCACAACAGCTTGATTAACAGTGAAAATATACCCATTGCCATGATACTCAAATGTTACCCTCTGTCCTGCTGTCATGACCTGCATTTTAAGAACCCTCAAAGCTAATTTCCACAACTATATAACCAGACTGATCTTAAACAGGCTATGCACATTGATCAACCATAGTAGCCAGCCTACTTCATCTAAATGGAAATTTTCAGGCGAGTCACGCTGGTTAGCAAAATTAAGCAAGCTGTGTACGGATATATATGATACTTAGTGAGTGGTCGTTATCATGTTCCCAAGAAAGATAAAAGACATAGCAATAGTTAAAATAGTTTTGATGGTCCTCTGTTCTAAGAGCAGATAAAACATCAACATTCAGAAAAGCATGAAAAGCAGGTGGAATTACCTTAACCATACCAACCCTCACCAACAACAGCAAGTCCATGGATATGCCTGGGAAAATAAGCAAGGAAAAGAGCATGGAGCGATTACCTGGTTGATAAATCTCTTCCGAATCTGCTGCGCTAAAAGAACTGCATCAACCTGCCACACAAACAAATTCATTTACTTCCCATAGGAAGCTGTGGAAAAATCATGCCATAAGGCGGCCATTCATCCCTAAGCATAGAACAAGCACCCGGGCAAAATGCTTTGAACTACCAAAGCAACATGATGTGGTGCTAACGTATGAGACCACAACTAATATATGCAACGGATGCAGCCTCAATAAATTGCAAGAATTGGGACAACTATGTACCTGCTCATCTTTTGTCCCTTTCTTTATGAACTCCAATTCAAGGGTAAGCAATGCTAGGTTGAATTCATCAGGGAGAATAAATCTTGCAAAGATGAACACCATAATCCATTAAAAATTTGCTGAAAAACAAAATAAAAGCAAATCAAGAAGTCCTTTATGATCACAAACCTGCTCACAAATATTGTGTCCCCAGTAGAAACTTTTGCATGGCGACGTTGGATCGCATTGAGGGCTATGTGGCCATTAGGTATGCTTTCATGGGCATTAAGTTTTAGTCAAGGCACCAAGGAACTACAACATATTCAACGAGCATTCTAACAAGAAGGGATAACCACTAGTAGCTTCTTTCACATTTCAAACATCTTAGAATCAGATTTCACAGTGCTACTATGGTGTCACGTCTGTGTCCTACATAGGCACGCCTGCCAATGTGACATGCTAGGACCCTTCACTTCTTTAAAAAGGATGTACATAAATCAAGGTTCATGATAACAACCGCCCCTAAGGTACAACAATGCCAAAAAAAGCGACAACTTCAATACATGTTTTACACATTTCAATTCGTTTTACCACATTTTGATATCTTTTTGCACTAATACTTTAGTGACTAAAATTTGGGTACCATGTGATCTGCCGCTATTGTATTGGTAGAATGTACCCCATTTGTAATGTTGCGGGGCATGTTTTCTACCAATGAAATAGTGACGCATCACATTGTCACCAAAATATGGTCACCATTGCATTGTTCAAATTTCTGACATATGCGAACACAATTATATGTACCTTAACTACCCCCAAGTGGGCTGTGTTAATAATGTGGCTAGAATTTTCCAAATTCAAAGTTGAAACCAACCTTCTTTTTTCTTCTCAATGTCCCGAACAATCTAACAATAGCTAATTAACAACTAATTTCGCAGTAAACCAAGTACAACATAAAAATGCCAAAAAGGTAAAAGCTCAAGAACATCAAATCCTGTAATGCTTGAATACCAGACTACAAAAAGTTGAAGCATTTACGCGTAGACAAACAAAGAAAGGCAGGCGAAAGTAAAGGAAAGATGGTACTAAAAAGGATATGATAAAGAGAGGACAAAGGCGTCGATTTGAGCGAAGGCGAGGGGGGATCCAGGGAGTAAGAAGGAGCAGAGATCTGGATGGGAGCAATAGGCCAAGTTTGTGTAAGTCAGGTCTTTACCGGGAGTGTTGGTGACGATCAGCGTTGTCGCGGCGCCAAACCCCATTGTTGCTGTGGAGAGAGAGAGAGAGAGAGAGAGAGAGAGAAATGTTTGTTGCTTTGGTTTCCAGGAATGGAGAGAGAACAGTTTTTGTTTTGGGTTTCGTTTCATTAACGGTTTGGGGTCCCACTTAGCCCGGGAAATGTACTTCTCCTCTTCTATGCCTTCTTTGTTAAGTTTACAAAAGTCTACAAAGTACAAACACAGAGTCACTGCGTCATCGTTTTGAAAAGTCGCCACCGTCTTGGGTAGAGTTTAGGGCTGGGAAAAAAACAAAAAACCGAGTCGAACCGGATTTTTTTTCCGATTTTTTTCATTGACCGGTTCGTAAAAATTTTAAAATTTGAAAACCGTTTCGGTTCCCGGGATTTTAAGGATAACTAAACCGGTTTTATAATATACATATATAGAGTAACTATCTAATCCCGGAATCCCGGATCCGGGACTCCACCTTCCCGATATTTTTTTGAAAATCCGAGCCGTCCAATGTGTTCAAAAGGTGTTTTCAAGGATCCAAACGGGAAATCTTCAAAAAAAAATACCGGAAAGGGCTTGATCCAAACAGTTTTTCGCAACACTGTTCCCAAAAATAATTTTTAAAAGCATTAAAACACCGAAAAACCTTCCATCCGGGATCCTTGATTGGATCTGTGGCGTACATATCTTATATATTATTGCAGAATGACTTTTCGTGAAGAGGAACATGGGTGCAACAAGTGACAGTAATTCATTGGATTGTGATTCAATTTTTGAAGTGAGACATGTAATCTATTCATAATAGATTTAACACAATCTTTTTTGAATTTCAAAATCGTGAATCTATCCCAATTGTCATATGATTTGGGATCCTCAAGAAATAAATATCCAAAATTAAATACCATATTGGTCAACTCTAATTCAAAATAGAATTGAAATTTACACCTACTCAAATAGGAAATTTGAATTCGAGAATTGCATATTTAAAGCCATGATTTGGGTTAACTGAACAATCTGTGTGTTTTTTTGAATTAAAAAATTACACATTTGTGGTGATTAATTGATTATTTTGTGGGGTTTTTTTTGGTTTTGACAGATTAAGCATTATGGATGTAGATGAGATCTAAGCAGAAAATATTGAAAGTGCTAATAATGAAAGATGGTGTGTTGTACAAAATTAGTACCAAAATATTATCAGATTCGGTATGTAAATAATTTATTTCAAATTATAATTTCTCCTTTTGTTTAATGGAATCAAGATATATTGTGCCTGTTCATATAGTAATTGATATATTTTTCTATGTATTTTCGTGTTCTACAAGTGATGATCTTGGTGCAAAATTGTGATACGGTAGCGCCAAACAAACTGTATTGTTCCAAATGAGAGAAATTATCCTACCATGGAAGAAGTGAGTTTCTTTTCTGTTATTTAGTACTAATAACTTCATATCTTACAGATGCTTAGAAGTTGCTCTATCTATGTTGTTTTATTTGTATTTCATCATTTGTTTTAGTGTTCAAATGGTACTTCAAACTTGGAATGAACATGAACTAATTAACAATACTTCTTTATTTTTTGAGTTATTCTACCGAATTGATCGCTCAAGATCTTTTGGGACCCGAGGGAAAAAATAGAATCCCCTATCGTGGTAGACTCGATGATCGATCCTGACGAAGAAAATGCATCACAAAGTCATAGTCATATAATTATGTGTCATTATAGTTCATCTTAAGCAATATCCATAAGATAACCTAACAGTGGCAATCGGTAACAAACATAAATTGCCTACGAATTTAAAATATAATGTTTTGTAAAGTTAAAAATTACCACCTTTTTGGGCCAAAAAAAATTTGTTCTTAATCTCTAACTTTACTTTTATTTGTTGAGAGATAAGTTGAATAAAGATTTTAATTTAGGTCTTTTGGTTAAGAAGCAAATTACTGTACGGATATTTTCATTCTTTTTATTAGGTGTCAGAAATTATTTTTTGTTAGTAAAACCTAAGTGGTGACAAACTTTTGTGCTCTTCAAAATTAATTAGTCACACTCGAAGAATAAAATTCAAAATTAAAAAAGAACCATTTCACTAACATCATATCACAAAAAAGAGAGTGGATAGTAAACAAAAGTAGTTGGTTGATTTTGCTTTACTTTTAAGATGTAATGGCCTGTAAGTTGTAAAATGTAATTTTTTGGTGTAGTGTAAATGCTTTTTGTTGGGTAATTTTATTAGTGTTTTTCAATTTAAGAGAACAGAAACAGATACGGAATGTTAAACACCAATATATTTTATGTTCAAATAAGAGAAATAAACATACATAGTTTGATTAAATATATTCTTAAGTATTGTTTTTATCCAGCGTGTTTCAATCTCCGTGCATAGCACGGGTTCATGCTAGTATATATATATAGCCGGAGCTTCTAGTCCAAACCTCCCGAGATTAAGAAAAAAATGTTTTTTTTTGTGTTGCAAATTGTTTTTGGGAAATCCGAGCCGTCCAATGTATATATATATATACTTTATTTTCTTCCTTAGTTGGTCACGTCCTAAGGATAACCGTTTCATTTAACGGATACTTTCTATACCGAATTTCTCTCTCCTGTTCCGAATTTTTAAATCAATCTAGAATCTCTCCACACCCCTTCCAAACATGCAAACAAACCATTCTCTCATTATCTATTTTGCCACCTTTATGGGTTTTTTTTCTTTCTTCACAGATGGTATGGTATGAAAGGAAGAGGGTTATGTTCAGCTAATATTTTTGTGCTTTCCTTTTCAGGCATGATTTGATGATTATATTGGAAGTTTCAGACTTTCAGTGGAGATCCCTTTCGATGGTATGATTTCCTTTACCATATTTTGTTTTCTTGATTTGTGGATTGTCAATAAGAAAATAAAAGTCCGGCATTGATGCAATTTTGGTGGATGGTCAATAGTAAAATAAAAGTCAGGCATGATTTGATGATTATATGGAAGTTTCAGAGAAGATCCCTTTTGATTGCCCTTTTTTTTTTTCTTTTTTTTTAATTATCAATTAGAGTTGTGCCCATTAAAAATATGAAAAAACAATAATTTATTTTTTAATCAACTATCTTTTTTTTTTATCAAATAGCGTTGCGCCTGTTCGAAACATATGAGTCGAAAAAAGTACCATTGTGATTTTTTTTTTGATCCCATACACGGGCACAACGCTAGTTAAGTCACTATACAAATGTATCCTTTCAAATTTCTTTATGGATTGTTGATCGAGAGCTCACGAAATATGGATTTTTTTTCCGTAGGAAACAGAAACATGTATTAATAGCACAAACAAATAGAATTGGTCAAAGCAGCCCAATGACATGAAACAAAATCACAATAAAAAAGAAAAGTCTAAGATATCTGTACGTAACCAGTGGATACTCGTACATGATGATGCCTGTATTTATATTCGTATCAAGAAATTGACCAATGAGATCAAAGTCCAATTCTTCCCACGTCAAGCAAACACTCATCTTTTTTTTTTAAATATATAACATTAAGTGCACGGCAAATAGGAAAATACTATGAGTACATCAATCATGCACACCAAATGTATGGTGGATGAGGAGAAACTCGATATGGGGCCCACTAAAAAAAAATGAGATTATCCTCATCAGCCACATCAACTTGGTGTGTATTCGGTGTACGTGATTGGTGTACCCATAGCATTTTTTACGCCTATAATATGGGACCCAAAAATGTTAGAAACACAACTACTCACATACACGTAAGTACGAGACAAATTTATTATGCGGGACCTACGTGTGTGTGAGAGGTTGTGTTTGGAGTTGTGTTCATCGCTGAGGACCCCATTTAAAATTTGAGCAAGTACCATAAGTAAACACTCATCTCTCATGCTCGTCCTCCTCCTCGTGGAAGAAAATTGTGGTCATGGCAATGAATCCTTCATCTTTCTCCTTTGTTTTTCTGATCTCTCTCTTCACTCTCTTCTCTTCAACTTCAGTCTGTTCAAAAAAAACTTCAGTCTCTTCTCTAACCTCCCACTCTTACTCCCACCACTGCGCCTCGACGGTCCCCGAGTCAACCCCAACTGATTCCGACACCACCATAGTCCCATATTACCGACAATTCCTCAGTCATTACACCGGCGGCGGCAGAATCTTTAACAACAACAACAACAACAACATCTCCTCCAAATTCTCCCTCGAATCCGAAAAATACTTCTGGTTTCTTCCCACCGGAGACAACTTCAAAACAAACAAAACCGGCGTTTACAAGATCAAAGCGCACTTACAACTAATGCGCTCTAATTTTACAAGGAATAAGCGTACTTACTCCTCATTGGATTTTGTCTTTGATGGGTTTTGGTCACAGTATTCTGGGAGGCTATGTATGGTAGGCTCGGGTTCTTGGTCGAACGAAGGTAATTTGATCAATCTTGATGCAGTCCTTAAGCTTAACTATGCTATCAATTTAACTATCTTTAGTAGTTTGGTTACTGGAAAATTGGAGAGCTTGGCTTCTCCGACTGATACAAATTACTTCGAACCCATTTCCCTTTTGGAATACGGTACATCAAGTAACTATCAGTTTTCATTGGTTTCTGGGCAATTTGATAGAGATTGTCGCGGTGGAAATGATTTTCCCAGAAATCAATCGCTTGGTTTAAATCCAGGACTGTTGTGTTCCACAATGAACAGAATGCGAATCCCTGTTTTTGACTTGGAGTATTTGAATGAGTGCAGTTCTTTAAATAATTGTACCCCTCTTGGTACTAATGACTTGCCAAGTCATATGTCGTTGCATCCCATTCATTGTTCTGAGGAGGAACACAAAGTGCAATATGTGATCAAATTCGGATCACGTTACCCACCTTTTGATCCCTCTACAACACTCGTTGGAGAGGGATCGTGGGATGAAAAGAAGAATCAGATATGCATAGTAGCTTGCCAGTTTTTGAACTCTACCGACTCATTGGACAATACCCAGGTTGGTGATTGTTCAATTAGGTTGAGCTTGAGGTACCCAGCTTTCTGGACAATTAGGAACAGAACAAGTATTTTGGGCCAGATTTGGACTAACAAAACTGCAAACGAGTCCGGGTACTTCAATAGGATCACGTTTAGAAGTCGTGACAATAGCATGCTCGTGGTTCCTGGTTTGAGATACGAGTACACTGTAACCGAAAAAGTTAGAAAGTTGTGCCCGGTTGACAAGACGGTTACAAAGAAGGGCGATATATATCCAAAGGCGAAGTCCAAAGACATGGCGTTTGACATGAAGTTAAAGGAGGCGTTTGACATGAAGTTAAACGATTCTGCAGGGAACCGTGCTTCTTGGATTAAAGCAATGCCTAACTCTTTCGGTGATCAGATTTATGCGCGGAATTCATTTTATATCCCTACGTCAAGGAATGACAAGGCTGAAGTTGAAGAAAAGAGTACATATCCCGGCCCTTTGAATATCAGCTACACGATTTCACCTTATCGTACCTCTTCAGCTTTTTCTGTAACTCCGGGTAGTAAATCTGATATTGCTGCTGAAGGGTTGTACGATGAGAAAACAGGAAGCTTATGTATGATAGGTTGTAGAAAGATGTTAGCAGGTGAATCTATGGATTGTGAGCTTCTTTTGAAATTCCATTTCCCGCCGGTAAATTCAAAGGAAGGAGGGCAAATTACAGGAAGCGTCAAAAGCATGAGGGAGGAAACTGACCCTCTGTATTTCAAGGAGTTGAATGTGGCTGCAATATCTTTATATAGAGCGACGGCCAAAAGATCTGTTTGGCGGATGGATTTAGAGATTGTGATGGTTTTGATCTCCAATACGATCGCCTGTGTGTTTGTGGCGTCGCAACTTTATTATGCGAAAAGGAACCCTCAACTGCTGCCTTTCGCATCCCTTTTCATGCTTGTGATCCTCACATTAGGGCATATGGTTCCTCTTGTCCTGAACTTCGAAGCTTTGTTTCGAGGAAGTCGTAAAGAAAATAACGTTTCATTGCTTGGGAGTAGTGGGTGGCTCGAAGTGAACGAGGTGGTTGTGAGAGCGGTTACAATGGTGGCTTTCTTGTTGCAATTCCGGCTTCTCCAACGGGTGTTTGCTGCACGTTTGCGCGACAAAAACCAAAAGGGCTTATGGGTTGCTGAAATGAAGGCATTGTTTGTTTCCACAACATTGTACATATTGGGGTTGCTCTTTGTTTTGTTTCTAAACGCGAGGAAGCAAAATCACATCAAAGCAACGGTTTCTTCCACTTCTGTGGTTCACCATACACATTCTCTCTGGGGCGATTTAATATCTTATGGCGGTTTGGTCCTCGACGGTTTCCTTCTCCCTCAAATCCTCCTCAACATTTTTCAAATTTCAAAGGAAAAAACTCTTTCCCATTCCTTTTACATCGGAACCACTTGTGTTCGATTGCTACCTCACGTGTATGATCTTTATCGAGCTCATAACTATGCACGAACCCAATTCGACGGGGCATACATTTTCGCAAACCCTAACGTGGATTTTTACTCCCTTGCTTGGGATGTAGTTATTTCTTGCGGGGGTGTTCTGTTTGCCATTGTCATATACTTGCAGCAGCGATTTGGTGGGCGGTATATCCTCGGGCGGAGATTTTGGGAGGTTGAAGTGTATGAGATGGTGCCGGTAACAAGCAGTGATCAGTAGATTACCGTAGGAAATAAGTTTACAAATGTTAGTACTTTGTTTTACAACTGCCATGTATTCAGTACTTGTAAACATGGAATGTTCTTCTCACTTTTGTCAAAAAAAATAAGCGTGGAATGTTGTCCTAATTAAGTGGTACTCTCTTTCTTCTATGCTTATTTATCTTTAACTTTAGTTTTTGTTCTTTTTGGGTATGAGCCACTTGTTTTTTTTATTTTTTGAGACTTTATTTATTTTTCGTATTTTTTAGTTTCTTGTCAAATTTGTTTGGATTTAGTTCGTCTCAATAAGAGGAATTAGAAAAATAAAAAAAATTATGATTGAAATCAAATATTTTTTGAACGATCATGCTAACGAGTGCCTGTGCACCTGTTAAGGGTACAAAAAGTACACTTTTGTGGTCCCACTTGTACAAAAAAGTACACTTGTACGTTAACGTACACTTAAAGATGTACTTTAAAGTACAAGTGTACTTTTAACTTGTACTTTTTTTGTACTCTTAACGGGTGCACTATGGCACCCGTTAGCATTTCCCTTTTTTGAATGAAGAAAAAAATAAGTAAAAAAATGTCCTTTCGACTTATTCTTATTCTTATTCTTATTCGAAAAAATAAGCCATTTGGCTTGTTAAGCACACAAGACAACAACTCAAAGAATATTCATACTAAAGTGAGACATTAATATTAGCCTCCTTTGGTTAAAAAGAAAAACAGGTTTTTTGGGTTTTTTTTCATTGTCTTTATTCAATTTTTTTTTGCATTTGTTAGTTTTCGGTCGATTTTTTGTGGTTTCTTGGCTTGTCTCAATGAGAGGAATCTAAAAAGTATAAAATTATTAGCCAAACTTAAAGTTTTTTGAATAAAGACGAAAAATAATCCAAAAAACTGGTTTATTTTGATTTATTTTCGGCTTTATTCAAAAAACTATTACTTTTGATCATAATTTTATACTCTTTGGATTCGTCTCGACGAGATAAATTCAGAAACCACAAAATCTTGACGCAAAACTAACAAATGCAATTTTTTTTTTGAATAAAGACAAAATAAAAAAAAAACCAAAAAACCAATTTTTAAAATTTAGCCAAAGGATATGGTATATGTACCTGCTCAATCGAAGAAATATATTTTCCTTCCCTCATCCAAATTTTTTCAAGATTTCTGTTTTCCCATTGTAGACCCAATGTTTATGTGAACCCCTAATAAAGTATATAACTGTGAGGTTTTAGTTACAGGGACAGAGCCAGGATTTTACCTTTGTGGTGCCGAAAATATGTACTTATAAAATAAAACGACAAAATCTATTATGAATATTCATTCACTCTACAAAAAACTATTATAATATAAAAACTTTAATCAAAGATGTTTGTCATATGCACGTAAAGTACAAAAAAAGAGTAATTTTGGTTCAATCTATCTACTAAACTGAGGCATCTTGAATTGTGTTCGACGCTCTTTCATGTCGTTGAAAGCATCGATGATAGAATCAGCATCGAAACTTCGGGCAATATCCCTCTCAATGTATGTTATCAAAAAACTTGCCAAAAAATCATCCACCATCCTATTGCGCAATCTAGTCTTCACAAGTTTCATACCTGAAAATGCACACTTCGTCGTAGCCGTTGAAACGGGCAAAGTCAATACAAGACGAATTAATCTATCAACAAGAGGATAAATAATGGACTTTTTTTGTCTTATTCAAAACTTGACATAACTCTGAAATAGTAGTCAGACTCTGAAACTCCGGACGCTTGAAAACATCGAGCTCATAATTTTGCAACTGAAATCTCAAGTGTAGTTTCTCTTGCTCTGGCTGTCTTAACCCCGGATCTCTTATCAAAGACGAAGGATCAAATTCATTCAATTGCACTCTAGGACTTTTAAGAGGACGAGCTTCAGGTTCAATTGTTGAAGTTTCAATTGTATTTCGTGAAGGTTCTGCGGTTGTACTATGTTAAACTCTTTGAGGACTTCTTCTCTTCAAGAATGAGTCAATTGTTTTCTTGGCCATGATTACCTAACATATGATTTTACACAAATCATTAAACTGTTATATTTGTTTGCATATAGTGCAAATACCATCTATTATTCACGACAAAACTCATCAAGAGAATAAAAAAAAAATTCTAACTTCAACTAAAATATGTGACAAATCGAATGAAGACTTACCTTTTTCCAATGGAGTGTTTGGCCTTCTCTTTTTATTTTTTTCGTTTCCATTTTTTTTTTCTTTTTTTAAGTTTGAACCCCATCTTTCATCATATTTCACTTGGTCCCCTGAATTTGGCTTGTACTATTTTCTTTTTGGGCATCTTCTTTTTAGGAAAAAAACTAGAGGATGAAAGATTACAAAAATCTAGTGGTGATGAGTCTTCAAAAATCTAGTGGTGGCGAGTCTATATCATTTGGGAATAATTATTTTTCTATATAATAATTATATTTTTTGAAAACCTTGTGGTGGCGGCTGCCACCACTTGTCCCCCCTGGCTCCATCCTATATACATATAGGCAGATTTTTCAGTCAGGTATCCCTGACTGGAGGATTTTTGGTATTTTGAATGTTTTAAAAATTATTTTTGCAAAATCCGAACCGTCCAATATGTTTAAAAGGTGTTTTTAAGGGTCCTTGCGAGAAATCATCAAAAAAAATACCGGGAAGACCTTGATCCGTGTAGTTTTCTACAAAAACTGTACATATACAGTTTTGTGAAAAATTGCTCGGATCAAACTTTTTCCAGTATTTTTTTTTTGTTGATTTCTCGCGGGACGCTTAAAAACACCTTTTAAACACATTGGACAGTTCGGATCGTCAAAAAAATATCGGAAACATGGAGGTCCGGAATCCGGACTAGAAGCGGAGTCCGGGTTTTTTTTTTTTTTGACAAGCGGAGTCCGGACTTATATATATATATATAGGATCAACTTCTAATGAGGGATCCCTCATTTTAAATAAAGTGAGGACCTCATGCTTCCCGACCAAATTTTAACTATCCGAACCGTTAGATGTGTTTCAAAAATGTTTTTAAGGTGCACCGCGAGGATTCGTCCAAAAAAAATACCCGAAAGGGTTTTATCCGATCAAATTTTGTTAAAAATGATATATATAGCGTTTTTAACAAAATTTGATTGAATGAAACCCTTCCGGGTATCGTTTTTGGACGAATCCTCGCGATGGACCTTAAAAACACATTTTAAACACATCTAACAGTTCAGATCATCAAAATTTAGTTCGGAAAGTGAAAAAATTGCTTAGTCCTCACTTTATTTAAAATGAGGGATCCCTCGTTAAAAGTTGATCCTATATATATATAAGCGACGTACAAAGCAAATAATATTGGACCAGATTTAAAGTCGGAACAAAGTACCATATGTAAACACTCATTTTACATCCCCGTCCTCATTGTTGAAGAAAATTGTGGTCATGGCAATGAATCCTTCATCTTTCTCCACTGTGTTTCTGATCTCTCTCTTCACTCTCTTCTCCTTGACTTCAGTCTCTCCTTCAACCTCCCTCTCTTAGGGCATCTCTAGTGCACTACCTAAAATCACTACCAAAAGTGCCCTAACTAGTTAGCTAAGAAAAACCTCAAAAAATGGTCTCTAGTGCACAAAACTTGGCTCCCTAAAATCCTAGGTGGCACCCCTCACTACCTAAAGTGCCCTAAGTGACTACCTAAATTTGGGGAGGGACTTAAGGAGAGAGAAAGAGGAGAGAGATAGAGAGAAAGAGGAGAGAGAAAGTTTAGGGAGTATTTTTAGGGAGCCCCATTAAAGTTTAGGGAGTATTTTTTGGTTATGAGGCCCACTTAAATGGGTCCCACATACACTTTAGGGAGTGTTTTTAGGGAGCCTCATTAAAGTGAATTTCTTCTTAGCTAGCTAACTAAGTTCTTAGCAAACAAAATTGGGTCCCACATGTGCTTAGGTGTACACTTTAGGGAGCATTTTTTAGGTAGTGCACTAGAGATGACCTTACTCCCACTACTGCGCTTCGACGGTCCCCGAGTCAACCCCAACTGATTCCGACACCTCCATAGTCCCATATCTCCAACAAGTCCTCGGTCACTACACCGGCGGCGACAGAATCTTTAACATCAACAACATCTCCTCCAAATTCTCCCTCGAATCCGAAAAATACCTTTGGATTTTTCCTACCGAATACAACTTCAAAACCAACACAACCGGCGTTTACAAGATCCAAGCATTATTAATCCTAGGACACTCTCGTTTTCCAAGATCATTGGACTTTGCGTTTGATGGGTTTTGGTCACAGTACTCTGGGAAGCTATGTATGGTAGGCTCAGCTTCTTGGCACTCGAACGAAGGTAATTTGATCAATCTTGATGCAGTCCTTTAAGCTCAACTATGCCATCAATTTGACTATCTTTAGTAGTTTGGTTTCTGGAAAATTGGAGAGCTTGTCTTCTCCGACTGATACAAATTACTTTGAACCCGTTTCCCTTTTGGCATATCATACATCAAGTAACTATCAGTTTTCATTGCTTTCAGGGGAATTTGATATAGATTGTCGCGGTGGAAATGATATTCCCAAAAAACAATCTCTTGGTTTAAATCCAGGATCGCTGTGTTCCACTTTGATGTCGTTGGATACGCAAATCGATGATTTAAACTGGTGGAGTATTTGAAAGAGTGCAGTTCTTTAAATAATTGTACTCCTCTTGGTAAGGAAGATAGTACTAATCAGTTGCCAAGTTATATGTCGTTGGTACCCACTCATTGTTCTGAGGAGGAACACAAGGTGCACTATGTGATCAAATTCGGACCACGTTACCAACCTTTTGATGGCTCTACGACGCTGATGATCATATACGGACCACATTACCAACCTTTTGATGCCTCTACGACGCTCGTTGGAGAGGGATCGTGGGATGAAAAGAAGATTCAGCTATGTATAGTTGCTTGCCGGTTTTTGAACTCTACCGACTCGTTGGACCATACCCAGGTAGGTGATTGTTCTATTAGGTTGAGCTTGAGATTCGCACCTTACTTGACAAGTAGGCACAGAACAAGCATTCTGGGCCAGATTTGGACTAACATGCTAACGAGTTCGGGTACTTCAATAGGATCACGTTTAGAAGTTGTGACAATAGCATGATCGTGCTTCCTAGTCTGAGATACGAGTACACTGTAACCGAAAAAGATAGAAAGTTGCGTCCGGTTGCCACGACGGCTGTAAAGAAGGGCGATAGATATCCGAGGGTGAAGTCTAACGAGAAGGTTGAAATGTATGTGAGGTGCCGGTAACAATCAGTGATCAGTAGATTACGGTACATAGGCCTTGGTTTTCATATTTCGAATCTCGAACTCTATTTTGTTCATGTTACAGCTCTTGTTATTGTCATGTAATAATCCTGTTTAGTTGTTAGTCTCGGGATCCTTTTAGTGAGGCTAGGCATTATAGGTGTGTAATGTTGCATCTCAGTCATCCAAAGTGTTTTACAACAGTTAGGGCTGTGTTCGGAAGGCCTCTTAACTCCTTTTAAAAAATGAGCCTTTGAAACACTTTTAAAAAATCTGACTTTTCCTTTTCAAATTCCACCTACCAACCTGGCCCCACCCCAGCCTTTTTGACCGGCAAAATTGGGCAGTGGGCCCCCTAGTCCAAAACCCAATACGCATTGCTCTCTCTCTCTCTCTCTCTCTCCAAAACTGTGCAGTGGGTCCCCCAATCCAAAACCCAATTACGCATTGCGCTCTCTCTCTCTCTCTCTGCAAAATCCAGCCGAAATGGGACCCACATACTACTGCTACAGTTTGGATCCGATCACAAATATTCTTTTTGAGAACAAAAAATTACTCTTCAGTTCATATCCGAACAATTCGTAGATTTTGTTAAAAAAACTCTTCCCCAGAAGAGTTTTACTCTCCCTGAAAGAGTCTTTCAAATATCCGAATCATTAATTTGCTAAGATATATAGACGGCTTGAATGCGACACTGCACCCCTGTAGTCCCTAAGTACACTACAGGACCGTGAATCCAGGAAATAAGGTTCTAAATGTTAGTTCGTTTTACAATTGCATATTTTCAATACTTGTAAGTATGGAATGTTGTCCTATGTTGTCTATGTACCTTAACGATAAAATACATATTGTCTATAGTTGTATTAAGAGTAGTACTCTTTTTCTCCAATGCTAGCTTATCATTTTTTCCCTGTAAAAGGTGGTTTTATTTTTAACATTTTCTTTTGTTCTTTTTGCATATGAACAACTTGACTTATTTTTTCCCTCTATCCAATTTTTTCCCGTACTTTTTTTTTGTCGTGGATTATTGGTTCATCTCAACTAGAGAAATCAAAAAAATAAAAAGATTATGATTGAAACTCAAATGTTTTTAAATAAAGACTAAATGAGGGAAAGAAGAAGTTTTTTGACTTATTATTATCTTTTGTTTTTTTTTAAAAAAAATAAGCCTATTGACTTGTTAAACCAAACTAGGTTGCACTAAGCTCCTTTTCCATCTCACTTTCTGGTGAGGCCGAGACTAAATATATGAACCCCACCACAATGTATGATACAATAGGGGTTTGCCTGAGACTGAACCATCACGTGGCGGTGCCCGTGAATGATTTCTTGTAATCATTGGCTGATTGATGGAAAGCAAACCATCTTTGTTTTTCTATTTTTTTCCCGTATTAGAGATTGATAGACAAAATAATCTAAAAGTTCCCGTAAAGAGAAAATACCACTATGACTAATCAGCTAACAAAAGCAGATCAATTTTTGGGCATATTTCTCTTCATGCTTCTTCAAATTTGATCTACACTTGTATACGTTTTTTATTTTTCTAAACACTATCATAATAATTTGACCCAAAATCGAATTATTAAATCAAGAAATACGATAGACAAAAGCCATGGAAAAAGTAGGCCAAATGTTCCTACTTGACTTGCCCTATGAAGGTAACCCTCATAACCCAGGACTATTTCTAGAAGGTGATTATAACAGATCTTGTTAGTAATGCTACGGTACACACCTTTTTTTTTGGCTCAAATATGAGATTTAGTGGCTAGAAGTATGAAAAGGGTATACGGTATGCATCCTCATATGGATAGTCACAAAATCTCATATCGTTAAATCACATATTTGGTGCGAACTTGTGCAGACCTCATACTTAGTCCATAAAATCTCATATTTAGTCCACAAAATCTCATGTTTTCCACTAACTTGGTTTTTTTGGATGTTTTAGTTTTGCAAAAAAACTAATTTGTTCCACTAACTAGTTTTTTGGTTTTTAGTTTTGCAAAAAAACTAACTTGTTCTACTAACTTGTTCCATTAAACTAGTTTTTTGTATGTTTCGTTTTGCAAAAAACTAACTTGTTCCACTAACTAGTTTTTTTTTGCTTTTTGGGTTTTTAGTTTTGCAAAAAAACTAAGTGGTTTTTTTGTTAGTGGAATGAAATAGTTTTTGAGTTAAAACAAAACTGTTTTTTTTTTAGCGGAACGGGGCCTAAATATTGGAACACCAAAAAAGCAATAAAGATGGCCACAAAATCTTATATGGTCAAATGGTTAAAGGTGGCACAAAATCTCACACGCATATGTGGCGCAATCTCGGCCATTCATCCGTATGAGGTGCATACCGTACACTCTTTCGTACCTCCAGCCACTAAATCTCATATTTGAGCCACTACATCTCATATTTGAGCCCAAAAGGAGAGTGTATACCGTAACATTACCCCTAAATAAAAGGTTTAAAAACATCGCAACGGAACAAGTTCACATAACAAGAGCCAAGAAAAAGAATTCAATACCGAAAATTACCGCGGTGACAAACAGAATCAGAATCCATTTGGGGTGAAACCAATGATTGATCAAGGGCAGTACCCTGCAATTCTTGTCCCCGGCCTCGAATTCTTTGAAGCATACCATACGACGCAATGGCCCAAACTTGATGAAAATGTACCGATCGCGTTCGCGGACCTACTTTTGGGTCCCACACGAGTGATCCGAACCGTTCATTGTTCTTAAAACATTTTTCCGAAAATTTTGATTCAAACGGTGAGACTTTGGTTCGAGCACTTCCAACTGTCTGATTGAGCTGAAATTTTGTGGGGCCCCTCGGAAAAATGTTTTAAGAACAATAAACGGTTCGGATCACTCGTGTGGGACCCAAAAGTGGGTCTCCGAACGCGATCGGTACATTTTCGGTCCCTTTTTTTTTTTTCGTACCCGTATCATTATCCAAACTTGTTTGGATCGTTGAACGTCACCACCTTGCCCTGCTTCAAGATCAAGAAATTTCTCCGACCGTATTTGCTAAAACCCTAAAAAGGTGGAACACAACATAGCCGTACAGCCTACAATAAATAATATAAAATGTACTGTAGCTTACGAAGAGACATATTGGTAACAGTTGGATGGGGTAGAACATTCTCCAGTTTTTTGGTTGTCTTTATTCAATTTTTTTTTGCATTTGTTAGTTTTGCGTCAAGATTTTGTGGTTCATGTATTTCTCTCGACGAGACAAATCTAACAAGTATAAATTTATGGTCAAACCAAATATTTTTTTTAATATAGCCGAAAATACTTTGATTATTTTTGGCTTTATTAAAAAAAATCGAGTTTTGACCATAATTTTATACTTGTTAGATTCGTCTCGTTGAGAGGAATCTAGAAACCAAAAAATCTTGACGCAAACCTAACAAATGTATAAAAAAAAAATTGAATAAAGATAAAATGAATAATCCAATAATCCGGATTATGGATTATTTGCCAAAAGATATGTATTCAATTCTTTGTCACTTTTCGGGAACAAGTTTTCTTATAGGTAAAAAGACAATAATATACTCCCTCCGTCCCATATTTCTTGTCCAGTTGCATTATTCACAGCACTTCAAAAAATTGATTATATTTTCAAATGTATAATGTTATATATATTCACTATGGATCTTGTTTGATAGCTCTCGATGAGTTCTATTAAACAAAGTTTTCAAAATTGTAAAAAAACATTATAGATTGAAAGATATAAACAATTAAAAAATGACACGCATGCCCGTAAATGGACAACAAATTTGGGACGGAGGGAGTATTATTTCAAGCTAACTCCCGACAAATTTTTAGTGACTCATAATGCATTAATTGTTTTTAGTACAGATTATGGTGCGTCGTCTTGCCTCTAGGTACAGATACACAAAAATTATTGGATGATACTTAGAGGTGTCAAACATCCGTGCCGTGCCGTGCCATTCAACTTCTGTGCTTCGTACCGTGTTGTGCTGTACCCGTTTACTTCATCGTGTATTACCGTGCCGTGCTTGGCCATTTTACTTTACCGTACCGTGTCGGGCAGTACTTTTTTAAATCGTGCCGTGTCGTGACGTGCCCGCTTAATTAATTCGTGTCGTGCCGACCCGTTGAGTTAATCGTGTCGTGGCTTTGGTTTTCAATGGACGTTTTTCCTCCCCCTGTCATTTTGTGGAAGGTGGGCTATCCAATCGGACGGACTGTAGAAATCTGGACCGATGGATGGACGGAGGGCGATGATGCTGGGCCCACCGCCATACGTCACAATCAATTATTGAATTCGTCTGTTACCGTATTCATGATTGATTTGTTATTGATATTTTATCCTTTTTCGTTGACTAATGTTACCAGCTCTAGTTTAGTTCTCAGAAATGATACGTTTACAACAAAATGTTCCAAACCAGCTCCAACATGCTGATGTGGCAGCAAGTGGGTCCCACTAAATTTAAAAAAAAAAAAAAACTTAAAATTTTCAAAACCCAGATCTACTCTCTCTCTCTCCACCGCCCCATCCCCTTTCCTTTGACCAAACCAGAGTGCGAGCAGCTCACCACCACCACCGCCGACCTCCCTCTCCACCTCCGGTGACTGCCGCCGCCGCCAAGAACCCTTAAAAACAGACTACCGGCACCAGTTTTTTGGTTTAGAAGGTCATGCTTGTGTTCCGCCCAACACAGGAACAATATATATTATATCGTTAATCCCATCCTCTTTTGAAGAATTAATTCTATCCGTAAACCCAATAACTCCAGCCCAAATCCACTGCCCATTCCTTCACCAAAGTCCAAACTAACACCACACTGCCTCAACCCAACGTCGCCGCAGATTGTGGGGAATTTTAATTAGTAACACAACGATTAGATTGGCTTCAAATTGAAAGTAAAATAATGGACGAGCCAAACCTTTTTTATTTTACTAAAAGGAGAGGTTTTAAATTTCCCATTGTTGTTTGCTTATGAGGGATTCAGATTGTGAAGATTAACGTTCGTCTGTTTTGAAGGGTTCTTGGCAGCGGCGACGGTCGCCGGAGGTGCAAAGGGAGGCCGGAAGAGGTGGGTCGGCGGTAGTGCTGGCGAGCTGCTTGCACTCTGTCTCTCTGGATTGGTAGAAGGAAAGGGAATGGGGGTGGAGACCGAAGAGAGAGCAGATCTGGGTTTTGAAAATTTCAAGTGTTTTTTTTTTCCTTCAGTTAATTTAGTGGGACCCACTTGCTGCCACATCAGCATGTTGGAGCTGGTTTGGAACATTTTGTTGTAAATGTATCATTTCTCTTTAGTTCTTGATTAATAGTACGAAATACTGAATAAATACTCATTTATTTGGGGGTTGAGTTTTAACCCTATCATGATATTGTTTACTGCCCTTTTTTTTTTCTTGTTCTTTTGTTTGGCCCAATTTTTTGTGATTTTTTCGCATGGTCTTTTTTGGTTGTTTTCTATTCCATTAATCTTTACCAAATTCGGGTAAAACTTGTACACTATGTTTTCCGTCTCATGAGAGGAATAGGAAAAGTGCAAAAATATATACCAAAGTTAAAAAAAGTTACGACGAAAAAGACCAAAAAAGTTTTTTTTCTTTTCAACTTTGGTCTATATTTCTACATTTTTCTTATTCCTCTCGTCGAGTCGAATATTGTGATGTAAAAAATTACCCCAATTTTATAAAAATTAAAAAATAACAACAAAAAAAAACTTGCAAAATGCCCCTAAAAAGTTAATTCCATATCACAATCCTAAAATTATTCTACAGAATCAGACTTTTTTTCTTAAAACCTGGATTCCTTATTCCATTTCCGGATCTAGCCTCCAAATTCATCGCAGCTCTAGGGTAGGCTCCAAAATTTACAGGGTCTAAACCGAACTTTTTAAATGTCCTCCTAAAGTCTCTGTATACTTTGCATAGTTAAAAATGATTACGGAAATATTATAAAAAAAAACATTAACGAAGTCATTTTAAGCATTATGAGTATAAATATCCAAAAAAATATTCTTAAAATTATTCTTTTTGCATTTTTAGCTACAGAGTGATTAAACTTTCGCAATAGGACATAAATATCTCATGTTTGGACCTTTTCATTATCGGCTATACTTTGAATTGGCCCTTTAAAATTTGGCTTATTTGCAAAACCACCCCCTAAACTATCACTTTGTTGCAACATCACCCCCTAAACTACCAAACTTGCCAACATGACCCCTCAAACTATCGAAATCAAGCAAAAACACCCCTCCACCTTAAATCTGTTAAAACATGGACGGAACCAGTGTTAAAAACCCATTTTACCCCTTACTTAAAATTAGGTTTCGTAAGGGTTGATAGAGATACGCGTATTCTCATCCCTCTTCGTCTCTCTCTCTCTCTCTCTCTCTCTCTCTCTCTCTCTGCAGCCACCGCCACCATGATCGAAGAACAACAAAGCTGTTCGTCTCTCTCACTCGTCCCCTCTCCCTCTCCCCTCTGAAACCGAAACGAACCAAACAAACCGTAACCTAATCAAACCCTAAGGGTATCCCAGAAGATCGATCTCTCTCACTCACTCCTCCCCCTCTCTGTTGCTCCTCCCCAGAGCAAAACAAATCGGGCGGGGTTTCAAAAATAATGTCAGAGAGAGAGAAAAAGAGAACAAGCACACACGCACACACACACACACACACACACACACAGAGAACCTGGAATTTTTCTGATGATTGTGGAACTCGTAATGGGGGGGGGGGGGGGGGGCAATGGGATTGTGGGATACTTAATGCTGCCTGCCCAAAGGGCATTTTGGGCTTTACAAATAATTTTTCTGTCAACTTTTTTCATTTTCCGTCAAATCTTCTCTTTTCTTAACGGACTTGGATGGAAGGGGTGTTTTTGCTTGATTTTGATAGTTTGAGGGGTCATGTTGGCAAGTTTGGTAGTTTAGGGGGTGATGTTGCAACAAAGTGATAGTTTAGGGGGTGGTTTTGCAAATAAGCCTTAAAATTTTGAAGTACATTAACTTAATTTTTCGACCAGCCTCACTTCCTCATGAGCCTATACAATTGAGAGTCCTCAAAATTAATATAGGAGTAACAAATTGATGCTTAAAGCACTGGCTTTACGGATTTTAACCCGAGCCGATTCTCCATCACACTAGTGAAAGTCCCAAGGCCATAAGTCCCATTTATTAGAGTAAATTTTGGGTGCCGAACGGGTAGGGGCCAATCTCTGCGGCCCAGATTTTAAAAAAAAAAATTGGTGGAAAAATATGCTTTTAGACGGTCGAGATACGCGACGGGTACCACATGTCGCCACGTAGTACCCGGCACTTAAATTTTTCTCCATTTATTCGGAGCCAATCCAAAGCGTAAACGTCTCCTCGTGGCCACTGCACGCCACGTGGCCTTTGATTCTCACTCTCTCTCTCTCTCTCGTTCAGTCGTCATCCACTCCCCACATACAACCAAACAAACCGCACAAAAATGATTGTGACACAAACGACAGCCGTCTACCCTCTCTCTCTCTCTCTAGCCAGATGGCCGGTGTCCTGGAAAACCTCGCGGTTCCCCGTGCTTCCACTTTTCCGGCTGCTTCGTTTGCTCCGATCATGAGTTCATCAGTCCGTTCACTATCCAGCAGCCGGAGATCCGTCAAGATCCAGTCTAGTTGTATGACTAGCACTCGAGGATTAGTGAGTCGGAGACTCAGTCGCCGTGGGAGTCGAATCGTGTGCGAGGCTCAAGACACGGCTGTTGAAGGTTTGATTTGAATTCTAATTTGCTTTCAGTTCATCAAACTTATAGAAACAAATTACTATTTCATGTCTGCTCCACTATGCTGAAGCCAAAAAAGGTTGTCCAAGTCAATTTTGTCATTCTACGAGCAATCATTGGAATATCGGAAGAAGTACTAGATCAACCGTCAACGACAGTTGTGATTATCTGATGAAATAGAGAGGCTTTAACTTCTGCGATATTAACACCACTGTTTAGGTGCCCAGCGGGAAAAGAAAAAAGTCCATTGTTTAGATGGTATTTGCAGATTGGATGGGGGAGGGATTTGAGGCTTGGTGTGTTTCAGGTTCGCTTTGGTTAGGTGGGTAGAGGATTTTTCTGTTGTTGAAGGTACTAAGAATACAGTGTTTTCGTTATTAATGCATTAACTGAGTTTCAATATGGTCCTTCCACATGGATTCATTATAATCCTGATAGAAAACAAGCCTATGCAGCTTGCATGTGCTTTCTGGGGGAGTAATTTTGAAATCTTAGAACATGGAACAGGATGGATGGTTGAGAACAGTGAGGAAGGAAGGAAGAAAGAGAAAATGGAGGAGAAAGTGAGGCGAAACAGAACAGAAGAATGAATTTCAGATTAAAATAACACTTGAAAATCCATTATACGTTGCAAGGGAAATCCTCTTTTTATCTGCGTCCACTTCTGTGCCCATTGATGCAATTGGACTGATTGTTTCTAAGTTCTAACCACCCTTACGTTAAGCAGTCACAAAGCGATTCACTCGGCGGCTAAGAGGTGAATGACCCTAAGCTTTCATGTCTTCAGTCTCTGTGCCAAGTTTTGCAAGTTTGTTTTACAGTGAGATGACATAGGATTCTCTAGCCACTAAAGTAAAGTCCAGGTCTAAGTTACAGCAAATTTGGAAAATATTCATTCCTTTCAGGAATAGTTTGATTCACGTCATGCTTTCATAGTAAAATATTATCAATCGAAAAGCGAAGCACACAACACCACATAAGGTTGACATTACATCCTTACCTCTATTGATTGCTGTTGCCATACTAGCACCGGCGAACCCTGCATTTAGTGTTCTTCAGTCAATTTAGGAAAACATATGGTGTTTGTCGGTTGATTAAGTTTGGAACTCCACTTAAGTAGATGGCTATATACATACAGGGAGAGAAGAGAGACTTTTGGTTTTTGTGCAGTTTCTGCAGCTTCTTAGTATGTTAATATGTTTAATGTTAGTAGATGGTGCGGACTGCATATCATCATTGATTTGCTGAAGTTCTGTTGTTCAGTGGTCTCAAAATGTTATTCAGTTTAATTTCCAATCTTTTTCTCATATCCACCATTCAGTGTTGCTTACGTTTTTATCTCAAGAAAAAACCTGTTAGCATTTTTTGAAGGTCTTGAGAGCAAAGTAGGGTATGTTTCTGCTTTAGAACTTCATGATGTCACTGAATTGGTGATTTGACCTTCATCAAATCAGTTGCTTTGTCTGACCTTGCCTTTACCTGTGAACCATGGTGTATATAGCATATGGATATGGGAATGAGATGGCAGCTAAAATGCGCCCCTTGAAATTCACGCTTGATCTGGAGATGGTTGTTCTGTTTTGGTATTTCTGATAGCTCCATGCCGATGGACCACATCAAAACTTGTGAATACGGTTAAATCATTGAGATTAAATTAAACCCGATGACCGGAGGGAGACTTTGTGCATACTGCAGGGACTACTGATGTAGTTTACTTTAGATACTTTTCACAAGCATTCTTCATAAGATTCATGATCAACCTGATTGCGTTCTTTTTTGGTGTCTTCATTGCTATCCTCACAATGTCATCATGATTAATAGTTGTTTAATAAAGCCTACCGCGCTATCCGAATGTCATTTCCACATTTGCCTTAGGAAACCTACTGCTTGGTGCTAAAGTGAAACATCACATTTTGTTTCTATAACAACTGCAGTGGCTCCTGTTACTGATTCAACTTGGCAGTCACTTGTCCTTGAGTCCACTTCTCCTGTTCTAGTTGAGTTCTGGGCTCCATGGTGTGGGCCATGCCGGATGATCCACCCTGTTATAGATGAATTGGCAAAGCAGTATACTGGGAAGCTCAAATGCTACAAGGTCAACACCGATGAGAGTCCTTCAACAGCAACCAGATATGGGATCCGTAGCATTCCAACAGTTATGATCTTCAAGGATGGAGAGAAGAAAGATGCAGTTATCGGTGCTGTTCCTAAATCAACCCTGACCACCAGCATTGAAAAGTTCTTGTAGAGGTGGGTCTTTTTCTACTTTCGATGGGTGTGAGTACCAAGGCTCGAACTCGCAACATGGCATATGACATCACAAGAAGAGTACCACCACCAATGAATTCAAAGCTCTGGGTTTTCTACTTGTTTATAAGTTGAGCTCTTTCTTGTACACATTGTTCTCCCTTTAGTTAGGGATTATGGTATAAGTTGAGACACGTTGCCTCAATAAACTCCCATATGCTCCTGTATAGTTACTGGAAGCTGCTTATTTCCTTTTTTTTTTCCTGTAAGATGATGTTTATGTATGTCTATTTTCTTGTTTATTACCGTCATCTGGCATTTAGGAGGTTGGTACATCTCGTGAAGGGGAAAAATGAAAGAAGATTGTGACGACTCATATCACCCATGAACATTAGCTTGCTAAGTCACTTGAGCTTGACCATTTTTTAACCATGTTAGTACTTGGTAGCCTAGGCCACTTTCACCGGTTATTGGGTCTGCATGTTGTGGTCCTTACAGAGATTGGTTGCTTGATTTTTAGTTTGTTCCTACATTTGTTCTGTTTGCCCCTTGGCTGAATTGAGCTCCGGAGTGGCCTTGAAGTAATCCAGGAGAAACTTTCTTGAGGGGCATCCACTTTTAGCAGTGCTCAAGTCTTGTTTTTCTTGTTCTTCTTTATTAAGTTCCTTGTTTGGACATTGAAAGAAAAGAAAACATCATGTATTCGGAAGAGCTTTATGTTCTTATCAGTAGACTCCTCAGTTGTAGTTCCTTTGTTTTCCACAGCAACACTTGCCGCGGGAGCAAAGAGGTGCACAAGAACATCAGTAGACTGACTCCTCAGTTGTAATTCCTTTGTTTTTATAGCAACACTCGATGCGGGAGCAAAGAGGTGCACAAGAACATCAGTAGACTGACTCCTCAGTTGTAATTCCTTTGTTTTTTATAGCAACACTCGATGCGGGAGCAAAGAGGTGCACAAGAACATCAGTAGACTGACTCCTCAGTTGTAATTCCTTTGTTTTTTATAGCAACACTCGATGCGGGAGCAAAGAGGTGCACAAGAACATCAGTAGACTCCTCAGTTGTAGTTCCTTTGTTTTCTATAGCATCACTTGCTGCGGGAGCACAGAACTACAAAACTCAGCAGGAAACACCGAAATACTTGAAGTTTACACTCATCCCTCCTTTTCTACAAACTGTTGCCCGAAAAGATACATTACAGTTCAGGTGTTTACTGCACTCGGGGACTCTGCTGTCCCTAGGGATGGCATGCCCTGCCGACCCGATTTCAGCCGTCCAAACGTATTTTGGACAGCTCATATTTGAGGGGTGCCGAAGGGTGTTTTGAGATCGGTCAGCAGGGCCTGCCATCCCTAAGGGACGGCAGAGTCCCCGAAATGAATAGTATCAGACTGCTAAGGCTTTAAGTTGGGGTGGGGATTTTGTGTTCTGAAGTTGGTTGTGGATGTAGGACGGATTTCCTCCTCGGCCAAATAAGTTGGTTAGTCTTAGAAGTTTTGTTGAACTGTTGATAAATTTGAGGTGAGTGATGCCCACGGGAGTGTGTTGGTCACTTGGTCAGGGTTATAGCCCAGCTAACTCTTTATATGTTGAACTTTGTTGGTCATTTGAACTGGACATAGATCTTAGGTCGGCTCTTTCTGACACAAAACATGAACATGCTGAGTTTGAATAAAACCCGTGGAACCCAAAGTTGACATGAGTTTCATAAAACATGTTATAGGCTAATTAGGTGTAATCGTGTTACCGTAATCATCAGTCTACATGCATTAAATGAATTCGTGTAAACCGTGTCATATTAGGGTTGATACGGTGACTAACAACGTTGTTGGGGGCAGCAAACATGGTACATTTAGATAGTAGGTTGTAGCTAGGACGAGCTTTTTTGTAACATACATTGCTTTTTATTTTTTTCCGACTTTGCTGCTTCAACTATTGTTAAAATCTTGCTTTTGTAGCTGACATCAATTGATTAGGACTTGAAATGGGAGGTACATTGCACTTGATTTCGTTAGCATGAGAGAATTATATTCACAAATATTATTTTTTGTCTTCTCATTTTCCAGTCAAACCAAAAACAAAGAAAAGAACAACAAACTCAATCACGAATTCACAATTGAATGTTTGGAGTGTCTTTCTCATTTCATTTTCCTCTATTCTGCAAATATTTCTCTACATATCTATGATCTAAAGTCAGTCATAAAGGGATTGGATCTCAGTAAGGAACACTAGACGGTCCTGACGTCGGAGTCGTCTCTAGCCCTTCCCAATTCCATTTTGGTGATAGAGGCCATTGATATTTTAAAACTCGTTCTGCAAAATGTAATGTTAATCTGACGTCGTTTGATCTGTTCTCAATGATATTCATCTCTAATAATTGATTTTTTATCCAATGTTATAATATTTTCAACCATTTCTTTTTTAAATAAACATGTTTCGAAAAGTTATTAAACGATATCTAACTAATATGAATTTTGATATGCTGAATATTTCGACGATGTCTAAAATATTCAAGGTCCCGATCATCACAATGGATCTAGAAAAATGACCCGAACAAGACTATCCAGTCCCGGGAGAGGATCCCATTGCTGAATTAAAAGGGTACCGATAAGAAAAAGGGAAAAAGATGCCAACAATAATCAAGATAATATATATCAGACGTGGCTACCTTATCCACTTATCTTCTCTTTGCCTATTTCACATTCAGCTTATCGGGAATTGAAAAGAAGAAAAAAAATTACTGTACTACACAAAAAAGCTAACCTTATCCCCATTTTCCTCTTAAGAAAATACTTTAAAAAAAAAAAAAGAGTCTAGTATGCTTATGTTAAAATTTAAAAAGTATTTTAAAATGGTGTGAAAAGAGTATAATAGTAGGTGTAAATATATCACAAAAAGTGTAAAATGTGCACTATAGCGTCTGTTTACTAATTCTGGGGCCCTGAATGACCGAACAAACCTCCAAGGCCTCAAAATTTCAAATGTTTTGCCGTCATGGGATTTGAACCTACGACTTCTTAGAGCATCATCATCAGGCTTAACAAATCCCTTAAAAGTTAAATTTGATAAGTGAAATGCAACAAAATCCCCTAACATCCTTAACAAATATTTTACAAATTTGTTAAACTTGTAGCAAAGCTACATTAACGCATCAACTATGTTTATACACTGTTTATGAGTTATCTTTTACTTTATTGCACTATATTGTCTGTCTCTCCCACGTGTTCCGCCTATTTCCCAGCTTTCCTCTCTCTCTCTCTCTCTCTCTCTCTCTCTCTCTCTCCATCATTCAACGTTTTTAATATTTTTTTACAAAAATGATACAGACACACTCTTTCAATCACACTCTACCACACCCTCACTCACATGTGGGCGTGGGGACCACCCGCCTGTGAGTGAGGGTGTGGTAGAATGTAGCTGAAAGAGTGTTTGTATCATTATTCATTTTTTTATGGGGTAAAGTAAGGTTGCACAACTCCCAAGCGTGGGAGAACAATTTTCGGAGGAAAAACATTTTTTTTTTATTATTATTAGACTTGAGGGGAATAGTAAAGTTTGGATAGAGAGTCTAATTTTGGAAATTTTTAGATAAGTGACTTGCTAAATTGTTAAAGGTGTTTTTGAAATTAAATTTGGTGCAAAATTTAGTGCTTCTAATAAGGATGCTCTTAGGAGAACAAGCCCTTTGATTGTTGGTCCCCAGCTTTCTAGAGGTGATAGTGAGTGTTAGATAATTTGAGGACCTCATTGATTAACTTCTATTGAGATAGGACATATTTCAAAAAAAAAAATTCCCCAATTTTAAAACTCGACAACCAGGGGGACTCCACCTTATAAATAGTGGGGTCAGCCGACCCCACGAAAAAAGAAAATTACTCTTAATTAAATTATTTTTTAAATATTCATAAATGAATCTCTTAAATTTGGTGGTGACACCGCTGGATAACTCCTAAAAGTTCATAAAAAATTGCTTCTTTGTGTAATTTGTTTGAATCCTTGTTACTCGTTTTGTTTTGTTTTTTTGTAAGGAAAGGTTGATCTGTCTTGTTAGATTGAGCTTTAAATGTGATTTTTGTTAGAACAACATTTTTAGTTGTCATTATTGTGACGTTTTTCTTTGATTTATGGTTGATAAAAGTATTTGATGTTTATGAGTGACCCCGCGCTTCCGAAGTCCTGGAGTCGCCACAGTCGACACCAAATGCATTTTTTTCTTAAGGGTGGTTCTATTTACAACCCATTTTCCCTCAATACAACCCATGCAAAATAAATGCCAAAACTTTCCTCGCGAAAAGACCATTTAGCCCCTCAAATTACTTCATACCAACCCACCCCACTTTTTCCCAATTGCTAAGTCTAACCCAGTGCATCTTCTTCATCCATCAGCTCCATCGTTTTCTCACTCTTCTCCCTCCCATGTCAAAAAAATCCCCCCTCCTCCTCCTCCAGCCATTAACCCCCATTGTCCTCTCCTGCCCCTCATCTCTCCTCTCTTTCAATGGAGAACCTTGTTGAATCAATGGAGAGATCTTCTCCCTCCCTAGATTTGGGAGAAGAGCTCCAAAGAGTATTTGAGCAATTTACAACTCCAAATTCACCAATTGATGCACAAATACATACCAAGAGTAACCTGGACATGAAGATTTTCGAGCAAAAAACGACCCAAGGGTAACCCATTGCTTTTTCAATTTCTCAGTCGTTGTTCGTTCGAAACGGTACACACAGTCCCGAAAATCGCAATACATTTCGGTAGTTAATACCCGAAATTTACCTATAAAACCGGGAGTTTATATCCGAAATTGGTGATGGTAGTTAATATCCGCAATATTGTCCATAATTCAGTAGTTTGTATCCGAATTTTGTGTTTAGTTTCGGGAGTAAATATCCGAAATGTGCCAAAACCAGACGAGTAAAATAGCGACGATTTCTTCGACTGGTTCGACGGAGAAGGCGATGGCCGAGGTCAAACGGAGGGAGGAGGGAAGAGAAAAGGGTTTTGAGTGGATTTTGAGGGTTTTGAGTGTTGAAATTTGGGAGGAAAACAACAAGAGGTAATTTGGGAAATGTGCCGGGTTATATGAAGTAAAAATAAAGATTTGCCACATCAGCAGGGTTGTATTTAGCAAAAGGGTTGTATGGAGTCAAAAAAAGGGTTGTAAATAGAATCTTCCTTTTCTGAAGAGAAACTTTCTGTGTCGCCAATATTTCGATGCCGGTTATCTAAAATCTTCCAACTATTTTTGTGTTCAGAAAAACATACTACAGAAAGGGGGAAAAAAAATAAATTAAACGAGCCTTATCTTGTCAACTACGCGATAAAATAACCTGATATGGTCTGTGTTTTCTAGCTTCGAATAATTTTGTCAAACTTGTCACAGTGTTGAACTATAGGTAGTATATTTATGTTTTCTCGGTTCACAAAAAAAAAAAAAAAAAAACTATAGGTAATATGGCCCCAAGGTTATTCCGGTTGGTGGTTAGGTTTTCTTCTCATACTTTTGATCAGGGTTTGATTTTTGGAGTTAGACCGCAACGAATAATTTGTTGTGAGTTTTCTATTACCGACGTGGATGGTCTGCCTTTAACCAGATTGGAAAGAGAATTATTAGTCGAGGTGCGCATAAACTAGCCCGAACACCCTTGACTGTCAAAAAGAAAAGAAAGAAGGGTCATTTTTATACAGTTTAAACTGAAAAATACAAACGATTTAAGTTGTCGAAAACATTTTCTTATTTCTCAATTATCAGAGTTTCTTCATTAGTTTCTTTCTTTCATGTGTAGCCTAGCAGTTATCTCTTGGTTCTCTCACAAGGGAGACCAAGGTTCGAGCATCGGCAGAGACGTTTGGAGTTTAGAGTTATGGATATCTTCTAGACCCCCTTTGGACTAACTCACTCACTCCCTCGCCAACACCCCAACTGATGTGTATCAAATGGCAAAAAAAAATAAAAAATTCCTTCAACTTGCATAGTAAGTCTAGGTTTGGCCTATCCTTTTTGGAGTATAGGTTAAGTACTATTTTTGAAATTTTTTTGCACATCTTTTACAACCATTTATTAGTTTTGAGTCAATTTTAATTTTTTGGTAGATTATAGGCTTTTCTTTATGAGAAAATCTAAAAACCAAAAAATTATGAGCAGAAAAATAAAAAATAAAAAATAATAAAGTTTTCTAAAGTCATAGATAATACGTAGTAGATAAGTTTTTTTTTTTTTTAATTTTTATCTTTAGCAGACTTTAAATTTTTTTTGTCATATTTTTTTATTTATAAAATTACTCTCGTGTCGTGACGAATCACAAAAGTTACTGCTAGATAAACAAAAGTTTATGAAAACAAAAAATTATTACAATTCAATATCAAATTAAAGCCGAGCCCCCGATGGCCCCTTAATAACCGGGTGATTAAGTGAAAGTCTACTCTATGTACAGTCAGGTCAAGGTGGATATATATACTAGCAGTCACATTCTTCTCGAGGTTTTTTTTTTTGTCATACGAACGGGATTAGTGAGAAAATTAGTTAGCGGATTAAACAACCAAAGGGGGTTCGATATCTCTCCACAAACTCAAACCCCAGACCTCCTCCTTGACAGACAAGGGGTACAACCAGATGGGTATAAGCCTATCAATTAGTGAAAATTTTTAAAGATTTTTCTTGCCCAATGTCATTTGCTAATTTCGGATACACCATTTCGATCGCAATAGTATTTTTTTTTTTTTTTTTGAGGGGTGGTTGGATGAGCTTACACTTACCTCGATTAATCTTTTACTCGGTATGATCAAAAGTTATCGGGATTACACTATTCATGTCAGGATTAGAAAATTCATAAAAAATTACTTTCTAACGTTATAGCATGTTTGTACCAAAAGTAACCCATCACGGAAATTTCAATTGTTTAGAGTTTCTATTAGGGAAAATACACATTTTCTTTCCTAGGTATTGTCTTCAATTCTGTGTTAACAGTAACTTGACAGCTAAGAATTAGGTTTGATCAGTAACTTCACAACTAAGAATTAGGTCTGGTTAAATAAGAATTAGGTTTTATCAGTAACTTCATTTTTTTATAGTTTCTATTAGGGCAAATACACGTTTTCTTTCCCAGCTGGTATTGTCTTCAATTATGTGTTAAAAATAACTTCACAAGTAAGAATTAGGTCTGGTCCTCTTTCCTGGGAATTCATCAATCTAAATATAAATGATGAAAACTAGGAGTTTTCTCGTGGAGTTTTCAGGTTCCATTCTCTTTGTCAACAACTCTAAGAGCCACCTCACCTCATGTGTAAGCGTGAAAAGAGTTGTGAGAGAGGTTGCAGGGATAAGTCCGACCATGCGCGCAAATTGACCCGTGACACCCTGCATTATCAAAAAAAGACAACAAATGATGAAAACGACATTGGACTAGTTTGTTTAAGATCAATGCTAGAGACACATCCATTCTTACATAATGCCAGAGACACATCCAAACTTACATCACATCCAGGTTTACATCCATTCTTACATGATGCCAGAGACACATCCAAGCTTACATTCATTCTTACAACCTCTCAAGCAAGTGAATATGAGACCCACAAAACTATTTGGAGGGTTCGAAATAGGACGTAAGAATAAATGTAAATTTGAACGTGTCTATAGCATTTTTGCTAGTTTAATCAACCATATCATTAGAAGGCCAATAATATCAATATGTGCAAGCATTTCAATCGATCGAATATCACCCATATGATGTCACTGTCTCACAAAATACTTTTCTCATGGAAAATTTTGTTGAGTCTTTCTTTTCACCGCATAATTCGGACAACATTATTAAACAAGTGTAGAAGTATCAGATCCGTCAATAATTTTAGCTTTAAGAAACAACCATCGATGTCAAAGGAAAGAAAAAGAGCCAATAAGTAGAGTCAAGTGGCCAACCTTTTAGAGTCAAGTGGTTAACCTTTTTTTTCTTTAACTTTTGTTGTAAGACAATTGAGATCGACATCCTACTTATCTTCCACGGCAAAGAGACGTCTATCCTTAAAATTCTTTTTTTCTTTTTTGATGACTAGTGAGAAATTTCATTCCAACTATGTTATCGTCGTTACAATGGGGAAAAACGCTGGCGACGGACAAAAACCTAAGTGAAGCTCAGCTGTCACGACCTACCTTCAGCTTACAGAGCAGAACACAATTAAGAATCCGCAAAATGATAGAAATTATTGATTACATAATGTGTATCCTTATACACATTATGTAATCAATAGGAAAATAGGAATCCTCTCCTATATAAGTTGAAGATAATTTTTTATTTTAATACAATAATGCCATTTTAAAAATCTTTGTAGTGGCGACCAGTGCCATTTGTCCCCACTCTATTCTTGATCACTGTCAAAAAAAAATTATGAGTTTTTCTTTTTTTGTATTGTGCTTTTATTTTGCGTACTTTGTATTATTTGTTGGGTTATTTCAATTTCTGAAGACAAATTGCTTAGTTCTTCAGTGGGCACATACCACATCATGGGCCACAGGGCCTGTAGTGCCTTCAATTACGGCCTCGTCCCGAGATCAAAAACATAATCTGAATTGTTCATTGTTTAGAGCTATAGATAAACTTCAACCCAAGAAAAGTGAAGTTGATCGAGCATTGTTAGTTTACTGATAAGTCAAATAATTTTGATAAGTAATTGAAATTGCATTTGCTGATAATTTACTAAAACAAATTAACGTGATTTCATTACTGTGTTATCGATGTCCATTGACTTGATATTAAACGGGGCCATTGTACATATCAAAGTCTACGAAGTAAAGAGTTTGGATCAATTTTAAATCTCAATATGAGACCCATATAAAAGGCACAACCGGGAAGCGGGGGCCTGTGGTGACTTAATTAGTCACCACAAGCTGTGTAGTTGGGCTGGTAGTTTTGTTTAATATATTTGTATCTCTTCACCAAAAAAACAAAAAACAAAAAAAACGGTAGTCTAGTTTAAGTAGCAAATAGGAAATATTAATACATACCTTTTTATTTTGGTGTGTATCACATGCATCCCTAAAAATATTATGAATCGATAACCTTTTTGAATAAAAAATTACAATTTTTTTGTATGTAAGTTACGAGATGCACAAAAATGTTATGAATCGTAGAGAAAATATTATGAAATATGTTGCTGAAAAATTACGAGACACTAAAAAATATTACAATTTGCCATGAGGTGACACAACATGAACCATCTTTTCTTTTCTTTTTTTGACAAAATGGAGAAGATTATATTAATAAACATCCAACGGCGCTTACATAACGGAGTTCATTACAAATATTTTGGACAAAGCCAAACTAATCATCTAAATATAAAACGAGAAACACACAAGGCGATATCTTTCACCCCAACCCAGACATAGTCTGCCGCAAATAGCGGCACTCCCTATCTACCTTCGATTCATAACTAGAATCAACAGTCTAAAAAAAAAATAAAGTGTCAGTTAGAGATAAAAGACAACAAATACCCAGACGATCAGATGGATTCCAACCAACTATGAACAAACTGATGAACTTTCACAAACTACAGATCTTCCAAGCCACTTTGAGTTGTTTCGCCAAAGATATCATGTAGTATTAGATCATTGTTGCCATAGATGTCGTTGGGAAGTAACTACGTCTGAAAGAACCTGATGTAGAAGAAAAATTCGTCCAATGACCAAACTAACAACTCCCGCAAAAGCGAGACACAAAACTCTCTCAAATCAAACGACAAGTCGTTGATCTGGAGAGAAAAAACTCTCTCAGATCATACGATAAGTCATTGATCTGGAGACAAATTAAGAGGGAGGAAAAAAGGAGGAAACAAAAATAATACTATGGCCTTCCCCTCCCACCGTCATACAATGGTATTGAAACCCCAGGGGTGGGGAAGGGAGAAGAAAAATCTTTGTGACGTCTAGGGTTTAGAGAGAGAGAAAGAGAGATTCTACTGTCTCAATATAAACTATACAACTGGCTCAAAAAATATAAACTATACAATAAGTGCATATGATACACATTTTTAATAGGTGTGTATTGTAATCATTCCCAACAAAAAAAATATCCTTTGTGTACGGCCAAGTTAGTACTGTCACTCTTTTTTTTGGGGGGTAAATACCATCACTCTTTGGTCAATGCATTTTGGTGGTATGACATAGAGGATTTTGGCAATAAATGGAGTTTAGTTTACCTAATGTAAGAGCATCTCGAATTCATCGCTCTCCGATACTCTTAAGTGGATGGAGTTTGGAACAAACTTAATTTATTTTTGAAATCATTAATTTATTGTGACATACTATTTTGGTTATTAGACAAAATAAAAAGAACGCTGCTACATACACAATAACATTGGACAACAAATTGGACAACAGCCCCAAAACGATGTCGTTTTGGGGCCTGTTATTAAAAAAAAAAAAAAAGGTGAAAACTTTCCTCTTCCCCACCCCCCATTCACAGTCGACGGAAGAAAGAGAGAGAGAACGGGGTGACCGCCACGACGACCCCCTCCACTGTCGACACCTCCGGCGACCACCGAGAGAACAGAGTGACTGCCACGAAGACCGCCGCCGTCCGTCCTCCGCCACTGCCGGCACCTCCGGCGACCACCATCAGATTATCGGGGTTTTCGATACAGGCATCTGGCCTGAGCGGCGGAGGTTCTCCGATGTAAATCTCGGACTGGTTCCGAGCCGTTGGAAGGGGGTTTGCTGACACTGAGTCCGGTCCAATAGCACCTGATATATTTCTCACATTTCTTTGAGATCTACCGTCCAATCACAGAGCTAGCGAGAGAGAGAGAGAGAGACCTTGGTAGTGGTGGTCGTCGGCAGCAGCAGAGGTCGGCGGCGGCGGTCGTGGCTCGTCATCGTGACCCAACTCTCTTCTCTTCTTCTCTGTCTAAAGAGTTGATTTGGGGAAGAAGGGGAACTTTTGGTTTTCTTTTTTCTTTTTAAACAACAGGCCCTAAAACGACGTCGTTTTGGGGCTATTGTCCAATTTGTTGTACAATCTGTTGTGTATGTAGCATTTCCGAAATAAAAAAGATGCTCTAAAGATGCCTTAACTAGACAATATCGGAATTTTTTATTCAACTAATGATAGTAGGTTATATAGGAGTACTTTGGAGGCCAACTAGCAGGGTATATAAAAATTAATTTAACTATTATCTATTGCTAAAATTATTCTTAACCGAAATAATGGTATACAAAAATAGTTCCTTCCCAAAAAGTCAAAATAGAAAGGGTTTAGATCCTCTCCAATTTTGAGAAGGGATTTGACCGTCCAGTTTCTCGATCATTAGTTTTCATTGCCTGCCCAAATTGATGATTGGAGCCGTTTTTTAGGTAGAGCCTATCAATTAATTCAACCATGTAAAAATATATATTGATCAGAGACCAATCAATACATGTTTGGATTAGATTTATAATAAAAAATTAATCATGCAATAATGGTAAAATCCATTTTTTTTCAAGATATCGAGGAATCTGGGGGAGGCGTTGTGCAATAGGTGTTGTGCGCCATGTTGTGCGGCAAAACTACGTCGTTTTGCTCATTTTCTTAGTATATCCAAGGGCCCTGTTTGGAGACTTAAGTGTGAGGTTTAATTTTGGGGTTCAATTTTAAGGGATTTAGGCTCATTGGGGTAGGGTATAGTGGGTTTAGACACTTGGATTTTAGGCACTTCAGGTTTAGGGTTTAGGCACTTTGTAATGGTTTTTTCTTCCTCCAAACAAGACCCTTGGAAGCTTTGGAAGTGTGCACAAAAATCAAGCAAAATGACGTAGTTTTGGCGCACAACACCTATCTCATAGCACCTGGATCCGATATAGAGCCCGTTTGGGATCCCCATTTTCACATTCTACATTTTGTGGTTTCACCTTTTGGGTGTTTGGTAGAAATTAGAAAATACATTCTCAACACCACAAAATAGATGGACAATTTGATAATTAGCCATGAAAGTACTTTTGCATTCTTATTTTGCATTATGAGTTTCCACTACGATATTTTTGGTATTATTGTAGTAAAAAAATGGTGTAGTTTACGCTGAGAAAACCATGCATGGTATTTTTTGTGATGTATGTAAGAAGAATGATTTGTATTCAACTAATGAGACTTGCTTGGAAGGCTTTGGGACAAGGCATCTTATAATATTTTAGGTGATTTTAAAAACTTTGTCTCTTAGATTTAATTGATATATATCAAATAAGATTCATATTTCATATGAAATGAATTACCAATTGCAAGATATAATCAATTATTTTTCTAGTTAAAATGAAACAAGTATATTTTTCGACGAAGCGAGGACAAAATTAATGGCTCCGATCATCATCGATCTAGACTCGGGATGGTACATAGCCACGTCATTAACTTGTCCTTAGCAATATAAATATAGTTACAACTTGCGCGATTCACAGAACAGAACAGAACATAAATCGCACCATTTTCATTCATTCGCCTCTTAACCTAACGTATCCCATTATCATCCTCTCTCTCTCTCTCTCTCTCTCTAGAATCGCGCAGCTCAATCCGCCATTGAACATTTGGCCTCCAAAAAACTCAAAGAGAATCGTATAGCTCTCTCTTTCTGCCGCCTTCTTCATCGGTATGTTGGTAATCTCCCTTCCTACATATGTTTTGATTTGGTGCGAAATGTGTGAAAGATTGTTCCTTTCTATACGATGATTGAGGAGGGGAATTGCGTATATATAGAGTTGAGTTTTGTTTCCATACAATTGACCTCTTTTAGGGTTGTAAATGGCTGAAGATTTGTAATTCACTCAAAATTCTCGTGTTCCTTTGAGAAAATGCCATTGTCATTTTTCCCCGATTGGTTTCTTTAGAAACAAAATGAAGAAAGGGGATCCAAGTTTTGTTTTACAGTAATTCTTTAGGTTTACCTCTATTGTTTTATGATACATGGAGATGGGACATGTTCGTTAGGTTGGAGTGGCAAAATTGTATGTGGGGCGGCGGATTATAATTTTCAGCTTAATTTTGGGACGTCGAGTACTATGGTTTTCAATAAACTTTTGATTATAAAGAATCTCTCTCTAACGAACGAGTTTTCAGTGCTGAGCAGTACCACGTGGTACCCGCGCGCGCACATCCGGCCGTCCATTTTGGTTTTGGACGGTCCGGATTTGGAGAGAGAAAAGGGAGAGTTCGATCTGGGCCGGCCCGGATGCAGAGTTCGGAACCACGTAAGCTTTTCCATGTGGTACCCACCCGGTACCCAAATTTTTTTCCTCTTTAACGATACTCCCTCCGTCCCAATTCGTTTTACTTTTTGGAGTTTGTGTAATTTTTAAATTTCTTCTCTTTCAATTTATAATGGTTCATGAGTTTTCAAAATTTTGTTTAATGCTACTAATTGAGAGCTAACAAACAAACAAGATTCATGTTGTTTATGGAAATCATTTAAGAACTACAAACCATTTTCGATCTCGTTAGGATAAGACGAGGGACAAACAAGTTAGGACAAAGGGAGTAATATTGGTTATAGGGGCTGTCACCGGCTAGCCCTTCGTGTCTATGCCTGGTGGGAAATAAATGTCAGTTAATTATTTTTGTCATTCGGTTCCAATATAGTCAATTTGCAATTGAAAACTTTGGTTAGGGGCATTAGTCTTATTTGATTTCCTGGTAAAACTTTCCACCTGCTTTGTGGTCGTTGTATTGATTCAAAATTGAGAAGGTAAACTAAATATACGTCCCAGAAAATTACTCTGTGGGACTTTGCTGAGAAGAAAATATTATCTAGCCTGTTGAAGTAAACTAAAGGGAGAAGTAATTTCAGCTACCGAATAAATTGATCAATTCCATTAGTCTTATTTGTTGGGGAGGAATTTATTCACACTTGCTTTCTTGAATCCGGTCAATGATATTGGGGATTGTTAATCTTCTAGTTTCGGACCTGATGTGCAAAACAGACAACCGCATGGATCGGCACCCCCTGCCGACCCCAAGGGACGGCAGGATTCCCCAATTCTCTATTTTCTAGTTGATGAAATATCTGGCCAGTTGGTCTTCAGATCTTGTATTTTATATACGCAATAAGTACTTCAACACTCCAAAGGTTTTTCCCATCTTTTGCCTAATCTGCTGATGAAGTTCATTATGGACTCTGGAAACAATCTTACAAAATTTTATGGGACCAATGTTAGTTGAGTGGCTTGCATATCTTGTTTCAGATTTTTTAGAATCTGGAGGACTAGTTAATGGCATCCACTCAAAGCAATAGAAATTCTTATCCTTAGATATGTACCGTTGGTGGAGGACCCTTCTTTATTGTAGAATTTATTTCTTTATGGGGAGGAGATATGATATCCAACCTTTTTTTTTTTTTTTTATGCTGGTAGCACTCGATTGGTTGTCAATGACTTGTCTACACTTGGTCAGGATAAACATTGGTAGGCCCAGGTTAAGGGTACAGACGAACAATTTTTGGCTTTTGTCCATCTTTCAATTATTTTGTTGGTGTGGTGTGGCCATATTTCTGATGCTTTTGTCTAGGTGCCCTCTTCCATAGATTTATTAACAACTTGACATATCCCTTTCTTTCATTGTGATTATTTTAGGGCAAAGATATTTCTAAACCCTTTTTACTGGTAAATATTACCATATCACTGTTGCTTCTATGATACCATAGGTAGTATGAAGTACATATGCATGTTGTTCCAGTGTTTGATGATTGATATTCCTAATTCACCGTTCTAAGAATCGTCGTTTTTAAACAGATCTGATGGCCTATGAACAACACATCCAAGAATCTATGGCACAGTTTGGATCCGATGGAGAGGGTTTGCTGAAGCAAAAATCGAAATCAATTCCAGCTGGTACAACAGATTCAGAAAGCACAAACGGCTGCTTCGATTGTAACATTTGCTTAGACTCGGCTCATGACCCTGTGGTCACCCTTTGTGGCCACCTATACTGCTGGCCTTGCATCTACAAGTGGCTCAACGTTGAAACCTCTTCCTTCGAACCAGATGAAAACCCCAGGTGCCCTGTCTGCAAGGCTAAAATTTCCGAATCCTCATTGGTACCACTGTACGGGCGGGGATTGCCTACGTCAGAATCAGATGCCAAAAAGCTGGAACTCAATATCGTTTTACCTCGTAGGCCAAATTTCACTACCAATCCCAATCCCCATCCCAATCAGCGAATCCCATCTTACCCTTTCCAGTCGCAGCCTCAGCCGTTACACCACCATCAGTACTTCCCTCCTAACCCATATGCCAATTATGCTCCAATGGCAACTGCTAATAACTTCAGTCCAACAGTTGCGATGGTTGGAGAGATGGTTTTCACGAGGATGTTTGGAAACACGGATATGGGTTTACTTCCTTATCCATACTCCAACACTGCGCCTCTCTTGGGGAATGGTAGCCCGAGGATGAGAAGGCAAGAGATGGAGGTCGATAAGTCTCTCAACCGAGTGACTATTTTTCTTTTCTGTTGCTTTGTTTTGTGCCTTCTTTTGTTCTGATCATGTTCATTGCCCACTGTACAGTTGGAAAAGTTGTGGGATTTATCAGAGACATGAACAGCTAGGAATTAGATTAGATTTGTTCTGCTAATTGAGTGATTCTGGGCAGAGGCATCTCTTTTGAGATTATGATAATCGGATTTTCTGGATTATTATTGGACTTTCACTTTATTCAATGAGCACTCTTTATTGATTTGACAACATGGTACACAGAAGAAAAAAGAGGGTAGAAGTTATGATGATAATGATATCGGGCATGTTCGTTTAGGAGTTTAGCTCCGGTTTTGTCCCATTTCTGTTTTGCTGACATCATCATTTTTCTCACTTTTCTCTCTATCTCTCTCCACTTATTACACATGCTTACATCATCAAAACTAAACTAAACCTCCCAACCGAACACAGCCATCATAATCCGGCCCACTTTCTTTCCTCTTTGTCTGAAAGTAGACGTTGAAGTTTTGAATGAGAGATTTTTATAAGTGAAGCCATGTGAAAAACCAGCAGAGTTTTCAACATTATCCTCCTGTATCCACTATTGAGATGTTGGTTGTGGTTTGTTGGTTTGTTGTGGAAAGAAAAGTTGCTCCGGCTTTTCAACCGAGTCTCTGCTAGGGAATACCGAAATTGGTCCTCTAAAATTAGTCAAGCTCGTACTGGACACGCAGAAAGAAGGAAAGAAAAGGACATTGCAGAGGCACAACATTTTCCTGTTAAGTGGTTATCGAAAACATGAATGGAAGAGAATATGACTAGAAAAGTGGAGATAGTACTAGGGCATCTTCAACCCAATAACCTCCATTTCTCCATTTTGGAGGATCAAAATATAATTTTATATCTAAAAAGTAGTGAATTTGAAGGATTTCACTATTCATGTGAGTTCCAACCCAATAATTTCCATTCCTCCATTTCTCAAACACGTTGGCTTTATCATTGGAGGGTGAGGACAAAAAGAGGACACAAGAGGAATTTGGAAATGATGAATAGTGAAATGGAGGTGATTCTCCATATTTGAAAGGTGAAAAACAATCCTCCAAAATGGAGGGAGAAATTGAGGATGGGTTGGGGAGAGGTTTTCCTCTAAAATGGAGGAATGGGTTGAAGATTCCCTAAGGGGAAAGCAAATTTCTATACCAGATAGTGGCGGTTCTAGAAATTTGAAGTAGGGTGTTCAGAAATTACCATGATTATACTAGCTCAATTAACCAACAATACACACACAAAAAAATTCATATGTAAGTATAAATATTCGGTAAAAAAAACATACCCTCTATTCCAAAACAATTTCTATTAGTACACAAAATGAGAAATTAAATGAAGATGGTCTGGGTTTGAGAGAGTGAGTGGTTTTGAAGCAAAGCTTAAGCGAGGGTAAGTTCACCCACTTTAAATGAGACATTTTTTGGGTCCTAATTGATGATCATAACTGTTCATTCTATTTAAATTGATTTGTTAGGAGGCGATGCATAAATTTATCTCACTTAAATTGTAGATAAGTGCTTGATCAAATAATTTGATTATCGGGTCTCTATTTGACACAACAAAATGGAGTTTTAGATCAAGCATTTACCGATATCCGATTGAGCTTAATTTTTGCATAGTCTCCTAATAAATTCATTTGAATAAAATGAATGGTTGCGATCAAAATTAATTGGATAGGGTGTTCAATATAGCGGGCAAACCTAAACATCTATTTTTTTTTTCCCTACAATTTTTTTGGTTTAGGTTGCTCACTAGCATACCCTCGCTGTGCTGTAGCGCCGCCAATGATGCTAGATTTAGGGGTGTTCTCCATTCGCTAAAATGGAATTTCCCATAAAAGTTGAGTTTGGTTTGGTTGTTAAAATCACTTTTGTTTTTATTAGCTAAAAGCTAAGTTGATAAAAATCAATTTTCTCTCACATAAAAGTAAGTTGCTAAAATCACCTTACCTCTAACTTCTCTCCTCTAAATTCAAAAACAAAAACTCATTTTCGCGGAATGTGATTTGGCTATGGTGTGCCAAACACCCATAAGTAGAAAAATGGAAAAATCAAAATACAAAAAACCAAACACCCCCTTAATAAGTCACTACTCCCAAACAATACAATTGATGATATTAAATGAACTAACCAAGAGGGTTCGTAATTTGATCAAGCTTGATTTGCAAATTTACCAAGTTTCATAAATGTTTAAGCTTGATTTGCTCGGCACAACTCAAACTTGAACGAACTTTTATCAAACAACAAACTAGCTCAAACTCTAATGGAGTAATATTTTCTTCTGTGTATTGCTCTTCAACTATTCATTTTGAAGAAGCTAATCTATTACACTGCTCCATACAAATGTGTATCGAATGATTCTAATCACATTGTCAAAAATTATGTTTTAAAATTGTATTATATCGTTCATTTTTTATTGACATGTCTTGGCTTGATAATCGCTGAGCTTCAAACGAACCAAGCTACTCGAGACTAATTCGAGGCTCGGCTCGACTCGCAATTGAGTCAAGTTCATGCTCGAATTTTAGGCTCGTGAGATAAATAAACCGAGAGCTTGACAATCTACTACTCGACTCGTTTATAAAGCCTCGTTGAGCAAATTTTTTGCGTGGTCTCCTATCAGGTGAATTTGGACATAATGAATGATTTTGATCATCAAATTAAGATACAGAATGAATACACCCTTGGCGAGGGAGATCAAATCGAGGGTGAACAAATTTGCTCTCGAATTAGAGCACCTGCACTCCTTACTCAAATTTAGACTCAAACTCAAATTTGAGTAAAAATCATCCAAAACCCTCCTCCACTCTTTATCCAGACCTATACCAAATTTGAGTTTTACTCAAATATTTCACTAAAACTGATGTGAACTAAATTTTTAACCATTTTTTTAGACTCTTTTGTTGCACTGTTATGTACCATTTTGTCATTCTTTGATTAAATATCTGCCGTACAATTTGAGTAAGCCTCGGATGCAGCCATATCCTTCAAACTCAGCTTGGCAGTAAAAGGTTGGGTTTCCAAAAGCTTAAACCCTGAAAACTCAAAATCCTCCGAGCTTCACCTAAACCAGTGTTCATCATGTTTTTGTCCCAAACACAGTCTCCCTTATCTTCAGCGATGCTCACATTCTTCAGCAGATCGAGGACAAACCCTAACTATCGCCATGTTTTCCTTGTCAGAAGTCACTTCACAGAATCGTACCCGAAGGTGAATAACCTCTATTCACGAATTAGTCCCCTCGGAAACCCTAATCTCAGCATGCTCCCAATCCTCGACCAATGGGTTCACGAGGGTAAAAAGGTCAGAGAACTCGAGCTTCGGGGCATCATTCGCGACCTCCGTAGTCGCAAGCGGTTCTCTCACGCACTCGAGGTTCGATTCTTTGTATCCTTTTTGGGAAATTTACTGGGTTTTGTTTCCTCTCTTTTTCCCCGGTAAAGTGGGTTTTGTTTCCTTGATGAATACGTGCAGCAAAATGTAACCCTAAAAGGTTGGCCTGATGAAAGACTTGCGATTTAGGAATTCACTATAAACTCCTTCTATTCACACAGGTTTTGCTCCGGCTTTAATTAGGCCCTACTAGTGGACGGTGGAATGGGATCAGTATCTGTGGTGATTAGTTGAGATGAACGGGATTAGTCGAGAATGCTTGTAAGCTGACCCGGAATTTATAAGAAAGAAAGTGCATCAAAATGCCTGAATCGTTGTTTGAATACATGTGTCATTGTCGAAAAACGGGACCCTGCATTTGACTGTGCTCAATGCAGTTTTTGGTTCTAAGCTATTCTGTTCGACATTATGAAACTGAAATAACAGGAGTGAAACACTATGGAGTAGTTTTGTCTATGTGATAGCGAGAGAGTCATTTATCTTTCTGGATAGTATGGCTTCAAATTGCCAATCCATTTTTCGGGCTGTTATGTAAGAATGACGAGTATGTCAAGTGTCATCTCATTCATAAACAGTTTTTGGTCCGGAAGAAGGAATTTTTTCGTGGTTCCCAGTCGTGATTGTGCGAATTTTGGTTCTCAGTTGTGCCTTTCCCTCTTTGTTGAAATCGTAGTGTTATCAAATGACAATCACCATTGAATTTGGAAAAACAAGATATTGTTGTCTTTAGGATGTGGCCTTTTCATATCTTTTGAACATTTTCTAAGCCTTTTTTTAGAACCGGGGGTCCTAGCCAGCTTCTCAGAAATGATAATCACCATTTAATTTGGAAAAGCAAGATATTGTTGTCGTTAGAATGTGTCTTTTTTTTTTTTATCTCTTTTGAATATATTCAAAGCCTTATTTTATACTCCCTCCGTCCCAAATTTCTTGTCCACTTTCTCTATTCAGAACACCTCAAAAAAATATTTATATTTTCATATGTATAATGTTTTAATATATTCAAAATGGATCTCTTTTGATATGAGTTCTATTAAATAAAGTTTTCAAAATTGTAAAAAATATTATCGATTGAAAGATATAAGCAATTGAAAAATGACACATATATACGTAAATGAACAAGAAATTCGGGACGGTGGGAGTAACGAGGGGTCCTAACTAGCTTGCACTCACCTTGAATGATCTTGTAATCTTGAACGCTATAAAGCATCAACACTCCTAGAGGCCGCAGTGTCCCCGTGTCCAACACGGGGACATGGCAAAATACGCATGGGACACGCCACGTGGTGGGTCCAATAAATTTAGTTAATTTTTTTTAGGGGGACACAGCAGTTGGGAGGGACATAGAAAGGGTTAAATATGCAGATTTTTTAATTTTTTGGTGGGTAAATGTGTATTACTTTAAATATTTTGGGTTAAACGCGTAATATCATGTATATATGATGCTTGTTTATATATATTGAGGCTTCATGTCATACATATAACTATATTTTCCATTATAAAATATAATAAATATCATTTATTATATTTTATAATGTTATTTATCTTTGCCAGGTCCCGTGCCATGTCTGTGTCCCTTTTTGTAGAAATCCTATGCCCCGTGTCTGTGTCCGTGTCCGTATCCGTATCCGTGCTACATATAGCTTGAATGTAGTGTTCAGGTGATTCTCTAGCGGCCCAAGGGGTTTGTGCTAGCCGTGGGAGTTGAACCAGCGATCTTGTGGAGTAAGCCCACTCGAACAACTCCTTGGGTTAAATTTTCTAAGCCTTATCACACCTCCTTGGGATAGGCTGTGTACTCACCTGAACAATCCCTTGTGGTTAACATTTTCTAGGCTACATAAATCCACTTCCATGTTCCTTCTTCCCTGATCTACACTTGATGCTCGAATAAGGGTGTGGGATCCATGTCCGACATGTTTAATTGAATCTTAACCAAACAAGCATATTTTGTGATTCAAGTTTCTGTGAATTGTTGTATAATGCATGAACTATCCAAAGGCGCCTCGTAAAAACTAAAAACCATTTGTCTACGAAATGCACAAGATGCGCTTCTCCCCTGATTTGTATTTGGCTTCAATAGAGTAAAATCTTAAGTCCTACTAATGATTTCAATTTCATGTACTCTGCTGAATTCAATATTTTTTGGGGCAGATTTCTGAGTGGATGAGTTGTAAAGGCCTCTGCCCGTTTTCACCAGGTGACCGTGCTGTGCAGCTGGATTTAATCGGCAGGGTCCGTGGGTTGGATGCAGCAGAGAGCTACTTTGATATGTTGAATGAACATGAAAAAATCGACAAAATGTATGGTGCTCTCTTGAACTGTTATGTCAGAGAAGGCCTCGTTGATAAGTCCACTTCCCATATGCAAAAGATGAAGGAAATGGGTTTTGCTTCCTCTACTCTCAGTTACAATGATCTCATGTGCCTCTATACCCACACTGGCCAACTTGAGAAAATCCCTGATGTGCTCGCAGACATGAAAAAGAGTGGTGTGTCCCCTGATAGGTTCAGCTATAAAATTTGCATGAACTCTTATGGGGCCAGATCTGATCTTAAAAATATGGAGAAGCTTCTGAAAGAAATGGAAAGGCAACCTCACATTTCCATAGACTGGAGTACTTATTCCAATGTGGCCAACTTATACATAAAAGCTGGTAGCAAAGAGAAAGCTCTAATTTATTTGAAGAAACTAGAAGAGAAGCTACGAAAAGACGCTCGTGGTTACAATTACCTGATCACATTCTATGCAAGCCTAGGAAATAAAGTTGAGGTGAGGAGATTGTGGGGCCTCCAAAAAGTTGATTGTAAGAAGCAAATAAACCGGGACTATGTAACCATGCTGGGTTCTCTTGTGAAGCTTGGTGAGCTTGAAGAAGCTAGGGCGTTGCTTCAAGAGTGGGAATCATCTTGCCAGTTTTATGATTTTCGCGTTCCCAATATTCTCATTATCGGCTACTGTCGAAAGGGTTTGATTGAGAAAGCTGAGGCCTTGCTTCAGGAGATTATGGGGAAAGGGAAGATTCCGATTCCTAATAGCTGGGCAATCATCGCTGCTGCATATCTAGATAAGGGTGATATGGAGAAAACCTTTGAGTGCATGACGAATGCTTTGGAAGTAAAGGAAGAGAACCCAGGTTGGAGGCCTAAGCCCTTGGTAATTTCAAGTGTATTGAATTGGCTTAAGGATAGAGGAGAAGTTGAAAAGGCAGAAGCCTTTGTCAGTTCGTTGAAAACCGTAGCGGGAATTGACCTCGAAATACTGTAGGTGTTGATGATACAGCTAGGAGGGAAACTGATCGGAGGCCAGAGAGAATGAACAGATGAGAAAATAGATGAAGATCTAATTGAAAGCCAGAATGCATGAGACTTGATCCAAGCATTTTGAGTTGCTTATTGTATTGGTATAAGGGAGGTGGAACAAAAGCTTCTTGGACAGTGGATCAAATGGACTTTTTGAGGAAAGCACCTTCCATACATTTTTTGACCAATAAGCCAATGTTCATCTTTTGTAGGTTCTGTGAAGGATTATTATTGGGGACATTTACCACCAGGTCACCCTTGGATCCCATAATTACCATCAGGTCAAGCCTAACTCTGAAAAATTTCCATCAACTCCTCAACCCGTATAAAAATGCCTAAATCATAGGGTACCCTATGAAAGTGCCTAAACCACTAAACCCTATAATAGGAAAGTGCACCCTAAATCTAAACTCTAGGGTACCCTACGACTAGGGTACCCTTATGACTAGGGTACCCTAGTCGTAGGATACCTTAGGATTTTAGGCACTTTCATAGGGTACCCTACGACTAGGGTACCCCATGAAAGTGCCTAAAATCTTAGGGTACTCTATGAAAGTGTCTAAACCACTAAAACCCTATAATAGGAAAGTGCACCCTAAACCTAAACCCTAGGGTACCCCTACGACTAGGGTACCTTATGAAAGTGTCTAAAATCTTAGGGTACTCTATGAAAGTGTCTAAACCACTAAAACCCTATAATAGAAAAGTGCACCCTAAACCTAAACTCCGAAAAAGAGTGACTTACCTTAGTGGTAATTAAAAAAAATGACTTACCTTATTGGTAATTAGACATCTCTTTTATAGACCTAGAGGTAATAATCCCTTATTATTACTGTAGTTCTCTCTTTTCTGTGAAAATAATATTGTAGTTTATTGAATGGTGTGAAGAACACTTTCTAAAACTTGCTCAAAAAACTTCTTGATGGCCAAAGCGTGTTGGTAATTTCTTCCTACCAAAACCCGTCTTCATCTGCTGAGTTTGGTATTTGAATTTGTGTATGCATCTGCTAGACGAAAAAAAGAAAGAAAGTAACAAAGGCAAACTACTGGCATTGCACGGTTGCTCGTGTCGACTCTGAATTAGATTGAACTTGGGTTTCTTGTTTTGGTTCCGCATGATTGGGTGCAGCTTCTGGTATCACCCTTTTTCCCTTTTGTCATGATGAGTTGATTGTTGCAAGTTAGCAACCCTTCTCTTTACAGAACTGACCACGGCCGGGCTTGCAATCGAGGAATCCACATAGGACAAGGTGTTTAGTTTGCTGCCTCCATGATCAGTGCATTTCTCTGCCCACAATTTTGTGGTGAAAATCATCCCTTATAGTTCTACTGTCACATATACAAAGGGATAGATTACTTGCTGTCTTTAAGAAACTGGCCCCCAAAAAATAAAAAAAATTGCAATTGAAAGGCGAGGAAAAGTAGAAGGAAATGTGACTCCACACTTTTTCCAGTTGGTACATATTTTCATTGCCATGCCCTGCATTTGTCTTGGTGCTGGAAGAGGATTGTTTGGGATCCAGGATAGGAACTGGAGAATTTTCATTTATTCCCAATCACCATGGAATTAAAACTAAATCTAACATCATGTAAATGCAAGCCATATGATCATTTGCATATGATGGAAAATGATCCCCTTCTGTTAAAAAACCAAAATAACTCTAATAGAATCATATGATAGTCACAGCCAGATGATACACGTATGATAAACTAGTGTCGACGAGACGTGCTTTGCACATAATGGCTTGCTCATTATTTTGGATGTTTGGGTAATAATCGATTCATCGGTTGATTGGATTTGTATTTGGAAGCTATGAATTTTTGTTGGATGTTCGCCAAGAGCAAAATGATACTTCAAAAGCAGCAAAGTGAGAATAAGAGGAACGCCTAGGCATTTGAATCACAAAATGGAAAACCCCACAAACTCAGGTCACACTCGGCACCAGTAAGCGCTGAGTCCTCACTCTACGACTCATCTTCAAAAGTCAAAATATTCATCAAATACTCACCACTTGTATTTATACATCCAAAAGGCACATAATTGAGAAATTGTAAATTATCCGATTTAAAAGTTCAATGACTTTGTACACTGATCCCACAAGTTCTGGAGAGAAAATAGAACATCACAACATTATTATCCGTAAGGGAAGCCATATGTCCGCGCAAGAAACCCCAAACTGAAAGAAGACATAAAAAATGCTCAGAATACAAAGGGATCTCTCTCTAAGTCCTCATACAAGGATCTAAAATACCGAAACGAAAAGAAGATGCAACCGACACTTGAATTACTAAGAGAGTTCTCAGCTCTGAGTATTAACTGTAGTGTCGAGGATGCTCACCACACCGGTGTTCTCAGGCAACAGTTCCCACACCATTGGGAAAGCCATAACGCGCAACACCATTCCCAACTCCACCCAGAGACAAACTCATCTTTGACATAACCTCACTTGAGCTCTTTTGTAGATTCCAATTCCATACCTCCTCGACTGCCAATCTAATCATACTCTTCGAAGTCATGGACTTGATTAGGCAACCCGTGTATGTCAAAACCATCCTCTTCATCGGATAGCAAGCTTCCAATGGCATTATTTTCACCATCTTCTAGCAGCTAATAATCTTTCACATCTAGATTGAATTTGTCCAAGCTGGGAGATACCAGCAACAGATTGACGAATAGGTATTGTGTAAGTTCACTGCCAAGGGGAAAGAATTATTTCAATTACTTTTCCAAATGAACAATGTAAGGGTATCTTAGGGATATCTGATGCATACATGCTTGGGGAAGAATTGGTATAAGTGGAAAAAAGTGTAGCATCACTCGAGGCGTGATAGATGTTAGATCTGGACAAGACTCCCTCCACTTCCCACTTCCTTGGGAGTATTTGGTTGCACCTTTGATTGACCTAGCTCACATAAATCACATATACACATCAGGAATAGAACTAACGTCACCTTCTATCACATAAGAAGCAGACTGCTATAATTGATTGATAAAATACTGGAAGAGGAGTCCTCTGAAGACTGCTGCATTGCATCAGCTTTCAGCCAATAATACCATACTATACAACAACAATAGCGTAACCCATCTAGTAACCAACATTGGGGGTATGGGCGGGGATGATTGGAGACAGACCTAACCTTTGGCAATATGCACAAAATGGCTGTTCTCAAAATACCACTGAGACAATGACCCCCCTAAACCTCCAAGAACCAAGGAGCTACAAGGACGTTTTGTTGCAGAGCTATGCCCCCAAATTAAAAGCCAAAAGGCATCAGAGAGGACAGGCCTAGAGACCCAAATCAATTTCTGAGCTCATTATCTTGCTTCCTTCATTCATGATCCAGAGCATCTGACTAATGAGCACAATAATACCATACTATAACAGGTAATAGGTAATCATGAAAATGCAAAGGTCGAAGCCAATTCATCTGTAACTAAAGCAAAATTAAAACTTAGTGCTGACGCTTCGGGTAATCCTAACGTGACTGGTGTAATCCTGCTTGTTTATCATGCATACATATGTTGGTATATCAACACAGTGTCTGTTTTCCTTCCCCTTCCCTTTCTCGCACTTTTTCTGTTTCATTCTTCTTTGTTTCCATAATGAGCAAAACTATAATGTAAGCATAAGCCCCTTAAAGGGGGAACCCTGTCCATTCAAACAGCCACCTTCCTCTTGCCTTCATCCACCACCTTCCTCTTGCCTTCATCCATATACTCCACCAAATAAAAAGGTGATACAAACTATTCCCCCCAACAGCACACCTTTCAATTCACCAACTTACACTCTTCTCTTAATTTTTCATCACTCCTATCAAATGAAAAATTTGCTAATGAGAAATAACCAAATGCAACAAAAGTAATCATACCATTGTTATCTTTGCAGTAGTAACTAATAAGATATCTAACTAAACAAAAGCAAAAAACTCACCTTCATCGGCAGCTATCAAGCACCGTCACTTCTAGAGGTTGTTGAGTCCGCGTATTGGACACAGGGACATGTATTGGACACTCCACATGGCGTGTCCCTTAAATTAAATTATTTTTTGGAGGTGGACATGCAGGGGACACGGCATGGACACGCGTGTCTCACATATACAATCACGATCTCTCTCACAGTGTGTGTGTGTTACGTACATATGTACGTACAATGTAGATTTCTTATATATCAAAAGAAAAAGTGCATAAATCAATGTATATATGCTCTTACTGCATAAATATATGATATATTTATACATATAGTTATTCATTTATTTTAGCCGTGTCCCCAGCCGTGTCGATGTTTTTAGAAGTCCCGTGTCCCGTGTCCCGTGTCCCGTGTCCCGTGTCCGTGCTACATAGATTGGCAGCTACCTCAGGAAGATATGAGGCACTTTGCCTTGTATTACAGTCAGGATCAGTAAATTCAATACCATGCTTTTCAACCTGCAAGAGGAAAGTATAAAATTTTAAAACCACTAATACAAGATCAGATAAAGTAAAACTACGACTTGACCATCTTTTAGCACCCCTCCATCGCCTATCCTTTGTAAACAGAAAATCTAGTTCTTAAGAATAACCATCATCGCAAAAAGAAAAACATAACCTTTTTAAATGAAAAGTAGCATACTCCCGGACATGTGATGCCAATAAAACTACACAAGGTATGCAATATTTGCAAGAAACACTTATCTTCCTATAGATATCCCCGAAACTGAATCGACAAAGCAGTGAACAAGGACATTATAGCAATAGAATTGGAAAAGAACATAATCCCAGACTGCTTAGTGGAAGTTTAAAAGAGGGAAAAATTACTGCCCACACATGAAAACTTTGTCTCAGTGTTGGTAAAGCATATAGACAGATCTTCTTAGCTCGATGAAGGTACAAGTTAATGTGGTTAATGCAGTTATTGAATAATTCACTAATTCAGCTAACCTACTCTGCACAACACCAACCCTGCCCCCGAAGTGTAAAATGGAAAAAGAAAAAAGAAGATAAATTACCCTACCAAGGACACAAAGTTGACAGAGGAAAAAACAGGTTGACACAAGTGATTCTAGTTCAAACGGTCTGGGTATTGTTTCAAGGTTTTCAGGTACTTCTCATTTTTATGTGATCACGAATTCAATAACAAGAAGAACTATTAAGTGCCTCAAAAAGGACGTCAACAATGATTACCTCAGGAATAGCAGCACACAAATGCAGGATCAATCCATAAAAGTCTTGGTCCAACAGTTTAATGTCATGTACCTGACCTAGACAGTAAATGAATGAGTAAACATACGTTACATACCCATGGAGTTATTGACCAATATAACTAGAAAGCCCAAACAATTACCTCCTGGCATATGGTGAATGACATCATTATGGTTCATGAGGACCCAATGTTGTCACGAAAGGAACTACTGTGGAGATAAAAAGGCAACCTCTTCAACCAAATGTTGGAATCACAATTCAATAGTGACTGCCCATCCTCATCCTCCACCAGTCCTTCATGCCAAAGCTGCACTTTCTTGGCCTTCAACATGCAATGTTACAACACTGACGTGGAACTGGTTCATCTAGCCAAAGAGTTTTCTCATTCCTCAGTGACGAAATTGCACCTTCTTGGCCTTTAATATTCCTTTGTGCAACGCTGACATGGTATAGGCATCCGGCTGAATCCCCCTAAACGACATATCATTAAGAAGGGTTACAGCCCTATCCACATGTCCCCGACAACAATAGCTACATAGGAGAGCTGTGTATGTCACATTGTCTGGTTGTAGACCTCTATCAATCATCTCATCAAAAAGGACAACAGCATCCTCAAGGTTGTCTGATTTACAATGACAATCAATCAAAACCGTATTAGAAATAACATCAGGTTTTAGTTCAATCTCTTTCATTTCACTCCATAAAGTGGCAACCTCCTTCTGTACTCCTTTGTTCCCTTCTGCATTTGAAAGCCTGTAACCCTTCATTTTTACTTTAGAGTGTCCATCAATCAAAACTGTGTAAGTGATAACATCTGGTTCAATACCCCTCACCTTCATATCCTTGAAAACTTCACAAGCATCCTGCAAGCAGTTAACCCTACAGTAACCATTTATCATAATGGTGTATGTAATGACATCAGGTGTTATCCCTGTCCCAACCATTGTATCAAGCACCCACTGGGCCTTTCTCATATCTCCAGAGATACAAAATGCAGCTATAAGTTTGCTGTACATTATTTTACAAGGGGCATCATCTGAAGCCAGTACTGTTTCAAATAGTGCAAGTGCCCTGTCATTCTCACCTTCCATACAAAGGTTACTTAGAAGTTTTAAGCATGAATTCCTACTCAATGAATATCCTTGCTTGTACCGCTCAATGAAGATTTCATAAGCCTCTCTTGTATTGCCTACTTCACAGTAGCCATTGACCATGGCATCATAATTACCAGGACACTTTTCTTGCAAACCATTAAAAAACATTTCAGCTTCCTTGACCTTCCCTCCTGTGCATAAGCCTTCAATAATCATTTTATGGGTAACAATGCTGGGTTTCAACCCTTGCCTGTCCATGTAATCCAAAAGGTTTAAGGCCTCTTGTGAAAGGCCATTTCTCGAAAGCCCACCAGCTAGTACATTGTAAGTAACTATATCAGGTTTCAAACCTTTTTCCTTCATTTCCTTAAGTAGATTCAAGGCATCAACAAGTTTTCCCTGTAGACAGTATCCATCAATTAAAGTGGTATAGTGCACAACATCCATACTCATCTTCTTACCCTTCATCTCATCAAGCAACCTGACTGCTGCTTCTAATTTTCCCAGTTTGCATAAACCATTAAGTACAATATTGTATGCCACCTCATCAAGAAATAGCCCCGACTCCTTGAAATTGTTGAACTGGATCACCGCCTCATCAGTCATGCCCATTTGACACAAGCACTGAAGAATCACACCAACAATCACGCAATTGGTTTTGATGCACTTTGCTGCCATTTCGTTATGAAGCGCCAAGGCTTTAAGTATATGCCCAATCTTACAGTACCCTTGGATTAAGGAACCGTAACAGTATGCATCCGGAACCACTCCATGTTCATCCATATCAAGCAACACACACTCAGCTTCTTTTAACTTCGACTCGTTAACAAATCCTCGAATAACGGCAAAATAAGTGAACACATCAACTGGAATATTTTGCCCCCTCCATGATTTGAGTACTTCATACCCCAAGTCTGACCTTGCTCGCAAACAGAGGCCCTCGATATAGGTTGTATACGTGAAGGCATTTGGGGTCAAATCAGCTTCCTCCATCTCTTGAAAAATGTCAGCAGCCTCCTCCAAATTACCTTTTCTACAGAGTGCCTTAATCACTATGCAGTAGCTATAGATGTTGGGGCAAAAACCAAACCGCTTGAATTGCCGAAAGACAGCCACGGCCATATCATTTTTTCCACACTCAACCAGACGATTCAAAAGAAAGTTACAGGTCATTATGCTTGGAATTAAACCACGCCTCTTAGTCTGAAACAAAGTATCAATGGCTTCATCAAAGTTGCCAATGCTAACGTGTGCCTTTACCAAAGCATCAAATGCCCGTATCAACGAATTAGGCCCCTTAGCCTCGATCTCCTCTATTAATGCTTCAAATAAATCAGAGATTTTAAAACCCAAATGCTTGTCGTTGGATTTGATAACTCCCAGTAAGAAAGAATCCAACGTCCTATCCATACCCCAATAACACAATATCCTAATAATTGCCATGTAAGTGCTAACATTGTGCACAAAACCATGATCCTTGAGCTGGTCAAATAATGAGAGTGCATGACTTGGTTCTTTTCTGAAACTGTTCAAGATTTCAACAACCTTGCAAGTATCCGATTCCCCTGAATTGTTACCCACGCTATTGCTGTTGTTTTGGTCGGCAAAAAGCATGCATTCATCCTCGTCGGAAGCTACTAAGCCCTGCAAGTAGTAAGGAGGAGGCCTCTCTAGCTCGGAAGCAACGGCTGCCACCGACTTGAGTCTAACAAATTGATCAGTAGTGTGTGAGTTTTTGATCAATTTATCCCAACAATTAATCAACCTAGTAGACGTAGTAGTAGCAGTAGCAGGTGGCTTTCCAAACATCTACGTTGAGCAATCTGATACCAAAAAAAAAAGTCAGCCCAAAAGATCAATAAATAAACCAAAAACTGTGAAAGCAATAAGGAATGCTATTAGGGATTGGAGAAGTGTTAACTGTTAAGATGATCTATGGACTTTGAAGCACGGGTACGCCGGAAAATTCGCCGGCAAAGCATGGGTCTGCGAAAATGGTGATTAGGTTGACGACGATGATAGATGAAGATGCTGAATCGCGAGGCCTGAAAGTTGGATCATCCGTCTCCTTCGCAGAGCTTTCCTTGTCTCTCTCTCTCCTACGAATCACCTTTCCTCTTCGGGTATGTATCAACGATTCAGACCTGCGGCTAGGGTTTTGGGTTTAACTTCGTTTGGTCCACGATAAAGATTATGGGAAATTTCAAAGGGTTTTTCTAGTATCACCAAAAAGAAATTTTCAGACAGTCTTTGCTCATGATACATGTACAATAAAAATCTCAAACAAATCTTTAATACACTAACATGGTATGTGGAGTTCATACACACTTTATACTCAAATGTGTGTGGGTTCCACACACCATGTGAGTGTGTTAGAGACTAATTGGAGCTTATTGTTGTACACATGTATCATTTTTGTTGATCGAATTGAGGTGACTTTTACCTCTTTAAGTTAAATGATCATATTTACCTCTGAGCAACAATGCAATGCTCAGAGCTAAATATGGTCATTTAACTTAACGAGGTTAAAGTCACCACAATTCAATCAAAGCAAAGGCTGTAAGAAAATTTATTAATGGGACAACAACAATGAAATGCTAATAGGTAAATACGGTGCCCTTTTTCTTTTTCTTTTTCCGTATATTCCGCATATTGATATTTTGTGGTGCATATTTCGTGTATCGCAAATATGAATCAAACTGCGGACTTTTCTTAAAATATTTTTTTATGAGTACCTACAAAAAATTAGCTTAATCTGATATCGTTAAAGGCTTTTCAGAATTCGTAGGGCGCCCTATTAATTTTGAAAAAGCCCTTACAGATATCTGATAGAGTTAATTTTTCCACAGGAACCGATAAAATATGAGCGATTTAAATCATCTTTGCATCATCTGAAAATAGGCCCCTAAAAATTAACGAACTATTAATTTGAAATCAAGTCGTTCGCTTGGCGAATTATGAGAAAGCCGGTCTTATTTCAGGTCCCTCAAATATGATTCAAACCGTGAGTTATTCTTAAAACTTTTGAATATCGGTAATTGGAAAAAATTAGCTCAATCCGAAATTCCTACAAAGTTTGAAAAAGCCCTTACCAATACCTATGAATTCTGAAAACCACCAAATCTTTCACTCAACTACTCAATAGCAAGACACATAAAAAAATGCAATATCATTCTTACATGATCTGAAAATAGGGCCCAAAAAAATCAAGCGGCACATTTCCCAGGTAATATAGGACAGTGCTAGGGGTACAGAAATAATTGTACAGATTTTGCACAGACTGGTTGGGGGACCCACTTTTGGGTCCTACACGAAAAATCCGAACCGTTGATTCATCTCAGAATAATTTTTCATGGGGCCCCGCGAGAAATCACATCGATCCGATGTGCTTAAGTTGTTGATCCAAAACTCACCCATTTCATTCAAAATCGTTTTTTTGAATTCTGAAAAGCCCTTAACGATATCAAAGTAAGCTAATTTTGGATCGTTAAGGGCGCCCTATTCGTAGGGCGCCCTACAAATTCTGAAAAGCCCTTAACGATATCAAAGTAAGCTAATTTTTTGCAGGTACTCATAAAAAAATATTTTAAGAAAAGTCCGCGGTTTGATTCATCTTTGTGATACACGAAATAGGCTCCACAAAATATCATTATGCGGAATATACAACAACAAAAAAAAAAAACCGGCACGGTATTTACCTCTGAGCATTGCATTGTTGTTGTCCCATTAATGAATAAGACTTTTAGTTTGTTTTTATTTTCTTTACCCCGGCTGCGTTTCCCCCAGTAAGGTGGTTTCGATACCGGTCTGGTTTTTCAGATCCGGTGGGTTGTGGTGGTGGGTAAATAATTAGTTAGGTTTCTTTGTTGGCTTGATCTTGATTTGGAATCCATGGCCGCCGTGGACGTGGGGCCGCCTGTGTCCGACGAGGCATACCCGTGTCCAAAACCTCGCGTTTCAGCGGAGGTTTTTTCTTGTAGTTTTGTTCTCTTGTGGCGGCGTGGGGATGGTTGTATGGTGGAGGTTTCTTTACCGTCAGTTGCGGACGGCGTTTGCATTTTGTGGGTTTCATTGTCCGGGTTGTTAGCAAGCCTCGTCTTGGATTACATCTACGCTGAATTTTGTAATGGTTTGAGCTGGGTTTTCTTCGGATGCTCTTTCGCTATCTTTTGATTGGATTCATCATCCCGTTCCCAAGGTGTCGGGTCTGCTTTTCGCAGTTGTGTCCGCGAGTCGGTGGCCCTATCAGCCTTTGTCGTTTCTCATTTCAATTGGCTAGTGGATTTGGTTCTTTCCTGTCTTTCGATGTAATTGGTGCCGGATCGCGTTATGATATATGATGACATTTTCAAAAAAAAAAGAAAAGAATAAGGATAATATGGTCATTTAACTTAAAGAGGTAAAAGTCACCTCAATTCAATCAAAGAAAAGGCTGTCAGAAAATTTGCTTTTTAGGCGCGTATGGTCTGCCCAGTGGGTGGATACTAGAAAAATCCAATTTCAAAATCATGTTGATAAAAAATGTCAAAGCACATGGGCTGTTTTAATTTTATTTTCAAAATTAGTTTTTTTTCCTTCAAAAAACAATTTCCTTAAAAAAAAGAATCACATAAGTAAAACCGCAAAGTGGTCTAAGATGGAGATAGAGAGAGGAGATCCGCGAAGTGGTACATCACATAAGTAGGATTACAGGATTGCTATAGGAGCACCAAAAATTTCCTTAGGTTACATATTCAAAATACTTAACGGGATCTAAAAATGGCTCATTACGTTTTACTCCCTCTGTCACAAATTACTTGTCCTTTTTTAGTTTCCGTGCATTTTGCACGCAAAATCTAATGTATTATCATTCATTTTTTTTCAAAAATTTTACACCAATTTAAAGATCTCATTGAGTAGAAAAAATTGGTGTAATTTTTTTTTAAAAATAATTATCTTTAGCACATCATTTTTTGCATGCAAAATGCACGCTTTCCCAAAAGGGGCAAGCAATATGGGACGGGAGGAGTAGTTACCTTACAAATGTAATGTTGCTTTTTATTTATTTTATTTTATTTTATCAAACTAGTTTAAGCCGACGTGCGAATGTGCTCATTGTGTCCATATGTCTTGCATAATATACTTAACATTTTCGACAAATTAAACGGTTCTGATCATAAATACAGATTATAGAGGGCCCATAGTTGAGGTCAATACAGAGTGTACGAGGACCCCAAATCCAATTGAAGATGCTATGTTTTCTAAGTAGTCAGTTGAGGAACAATAGATTTGCTCAATAGTTGACTTGGTACAGCTGATGGTGAAATAAATCAGTATTTGATAGATGTGATATCACTTGTTTGTTACAGAATTTGTGGTTAAATAGGTGCATTCAAATACAAAAATCAAATTGCAAATTAACTATCAACGAATTTATGTAGCTAGCTACTGAGATAAAGTCTTTTTTTTTTACCTCATTTTGGTATTTGCAATTGAATGGCTCAATATATTGGTGCTCCATCTTTCCTGGTTTTGGCTTTTGGTTAGATTTGCCTAATGTGTTTGACATGTAGTGGAAGGGTTGTCACTATAATATATATATTTTTTTGAATTTTCTTCTTGGAAAAGAGTATTTCAGCTTAACATTTTAAACAAAGAGAAATAATTATTATAGCTACTATGAGTTTTAACCCTTCTTAACTTGCTTCTTTTTTTTTTTTTATAGCAAACATAAACCGATATTTATAATCAAATAACAAACTACTATTACAAAGGACACGTTGGTCCCAAAAAAAAAACAAGAAACAAAAACAAAATACAAAAAAAAAAAAAAAAAAAAAACAAAGAGCACCAATGTCGAAACCTGCCAATCCGCTCGTAGGAAGGAGTGGGAGGATACACCACGATCTGCTGAATGGTCAACATTGGTACTTTGCCCAAGCTAAATATGTACATAAGCAAATTGAATTGACATGTTTAGTAATTTTATTTCTATCAGCATAGCCAAAAAAAGATCATCAAATTGGAACATAAGCTTATAAGTGAACTCCAATAGTGAGGACTTGAAAGAGCAAACAAAAAAAAAAAAAAAATCTTATTCATAATTATTAATCGAACGATATCAAATTGGAACAAAATGATATTGCATTAGCACATTATCTGCACCTTGTTGAATAGGCTGGATATATGAAATAGCATGGGTCCATCCAATAGTCGTAGGTCTCGGCAGTGCAATGGTTTCTTTGACATAAAACCTATACCAACATTTGGCTTATAGAATACGAATTCAAAATTCCTCCATAAGTGAAAGAAAAGGTCATGGGAGTAACAATCTCCAGTCTATTTCAAGTTGTAACCAAAAGATACGCGAGGCCCTTGACATATTCTACCATTTCTGATCCTCGGAGCTTTGAACCTCCACACACCCTATTGACCAAAGGAATTGGAACCACAAACAGAGTTTAACCCGAGTTAGAAGTTCAGGCTATATGCATCAAATCTGAGTTCTCAATTTGAAAAAAACATCTAAAATCCAAAAACCCAAAAAAAAAAAAAAAAAAAAAAAAAAACCTGCATTACAACCTCTGAAAGATATAAGCTGTTTTGAAGGACAATGGAGATCATTCAAAGTTTAGCACCGTAGATTAGTTTTGTTGTGATATTACTTCCGGTTTAACATGGTACAAACAAACAGCCAATCGACCAAAGAGACAGAAAATCAGACTTGCCAAGGTCAATTATAAATCTAGTTCTTTGTGCTGTCATTAGAATTCTGCTTAATAATCGAAGGCGATACAGAGCAGGTAAATGTGATTTGGTTTCTCTCTCTCCACACAGGTGGTCAAGACTTCTTTTGTATGGATTCTATGGAAGCAATTGCCTTCCACAGGGCTTTTTCACAAACTAAGCACTTCCTACGTGTCCTACGAAATTCTGTCTCTCTCTATGGCTCATGCTTTGATGCTATTATGTTTTATATCAAAAGCAAGGTGTTTGAACCCCTCAGTATTCGTGTTATGACCATAGTGGTGCCCTAGTAACCTCATGACCCTCACTCAGGATCACCTTGAAGGGGCATAAATCTCAATTGATCCTGAAGAGAAGAGAGACCTCCACAAGTACACCTACCACTATTGCGACAATTGATGCAGCCTCCAAGATCTAAACACCAGTTATTTTTAAGTTGGAAAACATACTTGGGCTAAGAGTGACGAGCGTTATTTTTAAGTTGGCAACATACTTGGGCCAAGAGTGACGAGCAGGAGCATCAGACATCATGCAAGTTTGAGCTGCCTAAAGTCACAAACCTCATTTAAGAAGGTGGTCTCCACCTCTAAGCATGGAATACAGACCAAGCAACCAGAGTCTTCTCTAGCAAGCCCCAAACTCTCCAGAGTCACTCTACTCTCTCTCCAACTGCGACAGCCTCAGTTATGCCCTTGGCCACATCTGCTATTATCATGCCAACTTAATGCTTTTCATCTTCTATAAAGGCTCTCTCCCTCCATAGTCATTGACCTTATATTTCCAAATGTAAAAAATGCATTGCAGATTATACATTATTCAGCCATAAACTACAGCTATGATGATTCTATTTGATGAAATCTGCATGATTTACAGAGGTGATGATTGTATTTGATGAAATCCACATGATTTACTTCCTGGACAAAATAATCCACAAGATTACTTTGAATGGTTGCTTTCAAATACATAAATATCCACAATCTTCCTAAACATGCGAAGTTAAGGCAACATGAAGTCGACAAACTACAAAGCAGAAATATTTGCACCATTATGCATAAGGGGAAGAATAGATGTGCCAAAAGAAAAGAAAAATAGTAGAGTCCCTAACCACTTGTATGCTTTTATCCATATGAGGCCACTCCAGTGACAGGACAGGGACACAATCAATCTAGGTTGACAAACTACTCGGTCTACAAAAAAATTGTGAGGCTCACATTTTCTAAGCAAAATTGACAAAATAGTTTTATGCAAACACCTCAACCAAAGCTACATGTTCAAGTCCATCTCACCATCAGCAAGTTGAGGGAAAGGCAAATATTCATGGACAGAGAACTTTGACCCAAGTTTCTAGCGTTTGCCACAATCCCACACTTGCCAATAAGAAGCCCCCAAAATAACAAAAGGACAGAAACTCCAGAATTTCAAATAGAATGAAACACGGATGAGGAAAATCATTGAAATAACCATAAGAGCTGCTATTCTATTTTATTGAATTATAAAACTTCTTTGTGACAGCAACACATCCACACACACACACACACACATACCACACATCAATATCAAGGCTTCCATTGCAGAGGTCACACCTAGATAAATAGCACCCAAAAAAAAAAAAAAAATCCTCACTGGTTCTTGATTATATACTCAGCAAAGAACAAGGGAATCCAGAGTCATTATCAATGGAAGTGAGAGAAAATAAATTAAAACAAGAACACTCAATTACCAAAATCCTTGCTGGTCAAATCCATGCTGCAAGGTTATATGTGCAACCACGTTAACCCCCACCCGCACAAACAGGAGTTCAGGACACATCTACAAAGTATGGACTCTGTTGTTATTTTCAAGATAAGCTTAAAAAAGTTTGAGAAAGGAGATTAAGAGGGAGAAGGGAAAGGGCAAAAACAAAAAGAACACACCTGCACGATAGTAAAAATCTTTACATTAGCAAAATATGTCAAACTCTTACTACTGAATCTATAAACAAACCATATTGTGCATCATCCAAGGTGTGATACCACCTCGAGAATCTCGGTTGGACTGAGATCCCTTATGGATGCAATTCCAACAAATCTTCAGGGAATTAGCAAAATAAAAGGCGATTTCATTACTTACCCGCACGGGCTTTATGAAGCCGACTCTTTTTCATAACATAACTCCGGTAACAAGCCATCCACAAAACAATAAAACGTCCTCAAGATTTCATGTCATTCTTTCACAACCAACAAAACACATTTGAGTTCCATTAGGAGGAATAAAACCAAAATAAGACTAAAGCAAATACAAAAGAAAATTACAAAACTGAAGCTTATACCCACTATCTGCATCTGAATCTGACGAGGAGAAAAAGCAAGCTAGCCTTTGAATGAAAGCGAAAGAGACTAGATTTACAGCTTAAAACCTGCAAATGAAAAGGATAACAAACACAAACATACATCTCTAAGTTGAGGTTTTGATTCTGCAACAAATAATTAGGCTCCGTGCCATCAAGTTGGGGGTTTGATTCATACCTTGTATGACTATCTGAGTTCAAAATTGGGGCTTCCTCTGCCTTCTCAGACCTCTGCAACCCCTCTCTTTCCCCTCCATCGTCACCTCTGGCCACCACCACCGATCACCAGCGCCAACACCTACACTCTCTCTCACTATCTCATGCGATTTCTCTCTACTTGTCCCTCTCCTTGTCTCTGCTCTTTCTCTCGCCAATCAATGGCCTCCTCTGCTTTGTCCTCTCTCCCTGTCTCATAGCTACATCTCCGGCACCACCATCACCAGCTCAATATCCTTCTTTCACCTCTAGGCCATATCTCACCTTCTTTTGTGAACAAATGGATTGCAAGAGCAAGAATTAAGGGGCATTACAAACTGTATAGATTTGAGCAAGGGAGAAAAATGAAAAAAGAAATAATTTAGACAACCTGAATGTTTCGGACCAAACAACGGGATCCAGGGTGGGCCCCAAAGCCGCTGCACAGCCCATTCCCCACTCCCGTGAAGGGGCATTATAACAAAAACAAGAAGTCAGTCAATTATCTAACCTTCTCGGATACTTTTTGAATGCATCTCAAAGCAACCATTCCAGTTTTGGCACCTTGCACAGTGGAAACCTGCAGCAAAAACGTGAGTTACTATAATTCACTACATCAAGATTCCCGTGGGTTCTAACCAAAATCCCTACATTAGTCACTGTCTGGGAAAAAAAAAGGAAAAAGCAATGAAGAAATCAAAAAAGAAAGGACCCAAAAAAACCTACAAATCATAAGACCAAAAAAATTGAAATGAAACACAGACCCATGAAATAGCCGTCTAAAAGGTATACGCCTACTCTACAAATAAACACAGGCAGAAAAGAAAAGAACGAGCTAAGAACTTCCAGAACATTTATACATCTAGAGTTACGTAGAATACAAGAAATACCACAAATTAGGTTCTTCACGCGCAACACAAATGGACTAATTCCAGTGCAGATTAAATATTCATCTTTCAGGTCTAATGAGATAATTTGGATAACTCAACCATTGGGTAGGAAACTACGAATCAAAACAATAAACATGCATGGATGATCATTCCACCATGGGCAAGACAAACCCAAATCACCAAAAATGATGCCTTGTAACCGCTATCAATTTGGCTCTCAAACAGAAATATTAAATAGGAAAATGACGCTTAGTCCAGAGAACAGTCTAGGAGGAACTGTAAAAGCAATATAGAGTCAACATTGCATCTGAAAGCTGATCCAAAATTCTTCAGGTCGGTCCAAACAAAGTCCACAGAGCATAGTGGACTTTGTTTCGTTGGCAATTGAAGTGTATGTATGCATTTGTTGCAACTTGCAAGACCCAATGGGATTTTGTAACTGGGTTTCATTGGCAATTGAACTTTACTGATCAGTATTATTTGCCATTACACGACAACTCAAATTGAGATGAGAAATAAACAAAGCATGACAATCAGGCATTTAGTACCATCTTATCTGGGTTGTATCGAGGAGCATATCCGATACCTGACTTCCTGTGCTGACCAGTCCAAAATACTTCACCACCCAAAGATAAATATGGAGTCACACTCTGCAAACAAATAGACAAAAAAATTCTTCATACTAAGGGATGGGACTAAAACCATACAGAAAATGGCATTGATTTCCCTCGGAGATCATGAGTGAGGGCTGCAATTTTCAATAGAATCTGATGGAAATCCCTACTGTCAAAATAGTAGAACCAAAAAAAAAAAAAGGCCAAAAAGGTAATCAAGAATAAAGAAAGAACATAGCAAAACAGGTCAATGAATCTGGTCCAAAGAATGTTACACCGAAATGTATTTCTAATATCATTCCTCTTACTACTTCACATGAATAGTAGATTCCATTATCACCTACTGACAAAGCAGTGAAAGATTACGATGTAAGTACACAAACAAAACGAGCTAGTAGATCTTTTCAGACGAGAAATGTGTTTGACAACGATGCAATATCTGATCATAAGTGGAACAAAGAACTTTTCGGAAGACATCCAATTCACTGTTAGGACTCTTACACCAATGACTATAAAAAAAGAACAAAAAGCTAGAACTGCTTTTCAAACTATTTTGGTATTTACGTTTTTTGAAAACCAAACCATCTTGACAAGTGAATGCTAACTGCGCAAGTCGAGTTTGACGTGTGGACAACAATAACTGCATTCAACCTAGATTGAACAATCAACCATTTTGCTGCGGAAAACATACTTTTGAGTCATAAGACTGCCAACCTAAAAACCAGTGTAACCAATGAAGATGGAATGGAGAATCCAATAGTATAACATGAAGCCATTGGAACCACCATACCAATGGTGCAACTTCTATCATACAACAAGCACGTATTTGCAGATATCTTAAGGAGTTAAGGTACCTAACCTGACCCTGAAACAAGCCAGAACGACTATTGGTCCAACACTATAACCTAATAGATTGAGCAAGAAATATGACAAACAGAATACAGACAAACCCACCACAAATAAAATGGAAACAACCAAAGAGGGAGGTTTCATTGCTTGATGATGCCCTTATCAGAATACTGCAGAACTTAAGGTTCCATTTGGATAACTGTGGAATTCAAATCAAATTTAACATTTAGTAAGAATAGCTCAAATGTTATTAAAAAAAAAATCAAATCAAATCAAATCAAAAGCATAACTTGCTCCACCCACTACCCTCTCATGATAACTACGATTTCGAAAATATACAAATCAGAAAAAATTCTGATGAGTGAGCTTCACAAACAATAGCAGCTAACCAACATCTAGAATAGAAAAAAGAACATCACACAGTAAAGTCTAATAATTCTCCATCACAATTAGAGTAGAACTTGGAACTTTTACCTTCAACGTCTAAAAGCCAAATTCTAATCCAATGACACCTCAGTATCTCTGCTGCTTGTTTTCTTCAAGACCTGCAATCCAGCAACTGAGCAAATCCCCATCAAGTAACAAGTATACCAAGTAACAACAGCTACTCCAAAAAATAGATCACCAGAATAGGAGCAAAAACCATTATTCAGAAAAAAGGGAAGGAAAAAACATACAGCATTTGGATATAAAGGAGGATTCCAGATAACAAAGAGCTTTCTACCAGAAGGACCATCATTCTAAATCAACTCCATTGTTGGTAGATTAGCAAGTTCCTAATGCAAAATATGTTTAAAATGATCCATGTAGTGTTAATGAATGCCATAAAAAACTAAAGTTACGAAGCGAAGAACCAAAATTTAAAGGATTAATTAAGAAGCAGATGGAAACACATGATAAACAAGCCCTTTGATTCCAAAACCCACCAGTTGCATTAATAGCCATTCCTGCTGAAAAGGAAAAATTGGTAATTAAAGCAGAGGGGGAAATAGCCTTGAAAGGTGAAAAAAAATTATGAAATCTGTAAAATAATCCATATCCATGACAACTCATTAAATGGAAGAAAAATTAAAAAAACATACTCGCAAATGGAACCTCACTCATCTAGGAAAGTTTTTGCTGTGAATCATTGGGATACTTAGAGAGAAGCAAACACCAGAAAGATGCCCGGAGATATCTAGCTAATTTAGTTGATCCTCATTCCTTTGGTGCATACTTTTAGATTAGGTAGAAACCCAAAACCCCTCATAACTTTCTCGCTCCTCTTTCAGCCGAATTTTTCGTTGTCAACCCAAAAAACCTGATTTCAAGCAATTGATTCAGCTCGTACTTTTCTTTGATTTCTCGGCTTAATTACACCTTTCCCATAAACTCTGGTTTCTCTATCCCTCTAGCATTGTCCAATTTTGTAGAAAGAAGTGAAGATCTGAACTCTCTGGTTTATTACTCGGATTTTTCGACTATATCGATGATTTGTACGCTGAACATAGTGGACAATTCTGAACGCTGAACATAGTAGTGTATCAAAACTGCCCCAACATCTGCCCGGCGTCCTGCATGTCAACAAAAGGCAAGAAGTGGCATACGAAACCTTTCCCGGCATTGGCACTTTTAAGTAAAGGTTTTGAGTAGATATGAAATGGATCGGGGTGCAACCGAGACTAAAACTTGAGCTCGAACTCGGCTCATATGTAAACAAGCTTAGACGAGTCGAGTCCTTAATGAGTCGAGCCCAGTTCAATAACAAAACGAACCCATACAAACAAGCTGAGCTTTTTCCGAGCCGAGCTTTAGAGTGTTGAGCTCGGCTAAATTCCCACATGAGCCTAAAAGTCAAGATCGAGCTCCGTTCATTTGCAGCCCTAAATGTGGAGATCAAAATTTAAAAAAAATCAATGAATGCTAGCTTTTACGCACAATGTTTAGGGCTTTTTTCGTATAAATTCCTTCTGCTTCTCTTTCAAAATTTCTACTGAAAACTGATTGGGTTTAGATTAATGTTTTGAAACCCGGACCGGCCGGCCAGTCCTATCAGGTTGAACGATCGACCGGTAAGGTCTCCGGTCCAGCGAACCCACAAAAACCTCTTTAAGCTAAAACTCGGATAGAACCGGAAAACCAGAGGTTGAACCATCAACCAGCGACCCCTGGCTTGATTCCAAGAACCGTGCGGTTCTTCTGGCAGCAGAACTTAGGTAGTTATATATCCAAAGGCACCCCGTAAAAACAAAAAACCATATTGTCTACGAAATAAAATAAAGATTCCTAGCCTCCTCCCCTCACTTGTAATTTAGCTTCAATAGAGTAAAATCTTTTGTCCTCCTAATAATTTCATCTTTCATATAGTCTGCTGAGTTGAATGCAGATTTCTCAGTCAATGAGTAGTAAAGGTCTCTGCTCATTTTCACCAGGTGACCGCTCTGTGCAGATGGATTTAGTCGGTAGGGTCGGTGGGTTGAATGCAGCTGAGAGCTACTTTGATATGTTGAATGAACATAAAAAAATCGATGTCCCTTTGGGACATCCAATAAAATTGGAACGACATAGAGAAAAAATCGACAAAATGTGAATCAAATGGGCTTTTTCAGGAAAGCACTTTCCATACATTTTTCTTGCCAATAAGTCAATGTTCATCATTTGTAGGTACTATGAAGGATTATCAGTACTACTATAGTTCTCTCTTTGCAGTGAGAGGATAGGGTGAGTTCTCCGAACATATCAGTATGAAGGTTAGTGCGGGAAGGAAGGTGAAGTTTTGGGGGCATATTTGGCGCGGAGATGTAAGGTTGCGAGATGCTTACCCTTCTATATTTCGGTTGGCGGCGGATGGGGATGCGGCAGTGGCAGACTCTCAAATTGGAAGAGAATTTGGTGCGGTAGGAGGTTACGCTTCGCAGGGAGGTACAATATTGGGAGCTAGAGGAGTTGTTGGATCTCATTGGAAAACTATATGCAATTAGAGAAGTGGAGAGACCAGAGGATTTTTTGAGATGGATTCTGGCAGCAAATTGTTTTTTTTTTCCTTCTCATGTGAAAAGTTATAACCATGTTTTGGTTGGAGAAGCAAATAGGCATTTCCCTCGAGAGCCATTTGGGGTACTTGTGCGCCACACCAACCAAGGTTTCTATTTTCTCTTGGTGTGCGGCAAAGGATAAGATACTCATTAAAGATAATCTTATGCAGTGTTGGATGGTTATAAATTTATAATGAATTGTGTTGTGCTTGAGATATGGAGAGTTAGTGGTGCATTTATTTATTCACTGTCCAGTAGCCAATTAGGAGCTTTGGAATGCGATTCTTATTCCGTGGGTCATGTCATGGGTTTTTCTTCGACAGTGGGGAAGCTTACTCAAGAATGGTATGTGGGTAGAAGAAGACACAAGCTATGGACTATAATTCTTTGTGCCTAATGTGGTCAATCTAGAGAGAGAGAAATCGTAGATATTTTGATGTGGACTATATTTTATTTTTATATTAAGTCTTTTGATTTCTACTTCATTTAGTTTGGAGTCGAGGGGGTGCAACCCTACTTTGAGTCAAATTTTTGATGTGTTAAATATGTTTGGAGTATAGAGGGTATTGGTCTTTTGTTAATTTGATCTTTTCTTTTTTATTCCTTGATTTCTTTTGTATGTAGGTGGCATCCCCTTGATGCCTTTTCAATAAACTTATTAATTTTTCAAAACAAAATAATAGTAAACAGAGAAGGAGAACAGGAAAAAAAATATATCAGCAGGAAGGTGATACATGGAACTGAAAACTTGATGTATATTCCCCAAAAAGATTACCACTGAGGTCTCAAAACAGTGTATGGAAACAAAATTACCAGAAGAATGTGTCCATTGAACTCGCTTATCAGATTTTTAGCAGACAAACTTAAATTGACAAGCACTAGATCCCCTAGGGCTCTTGCATAGTTCATCTTGAATCATTAACAGTTTTTTGCGAATGTTCCATACCACATTCAAACAATGGCACCGAATCGTCATGTTCTCCAGCACTTTTGCATTCTTCAAAAAGTACTTAATCAGTTTTACCTCATCTGTCTTTCCCACAAACTTGCAAATTTCAATAGCCTTAAGGCGCAAAAGCAGACATTCAGGCACTTCTGATGGCATGCTCCTGAATTGCCGGTCATAATCATCAGGGTTCTTAACATCCACGAGCCCCTACAAAAGGAAGAAAAATAATAACTTTGAAGGTTTTTCTTTTCTCAAACGTTTGGAAGAACATTATATCATGCCCCATCCAAGAGGCCAACCCCTTGGCAGTGAGAGAGTTTAAGGATTATGATTATGAAACTTCAACAAATCTGCAATAAAATTTGGAAGAAGCAAAACCAATGATGGTATTTGCCAGCAACAATTTAACAGAGGCAGCCAATCAATACAAATTCATATTCAAATAGGAAAGCATGCTCTCAATCATACTATTATGACATAATTAATGATCAACCAACTTTAATCAAATTGAAAAATAGGCAGAAGAAATAGTCAATCCTCTTGTATTTGTTACTCAATCCGAGAGACCTATGAATCAGGTTCCTGATGCATTTAGATACAAATGGCTAGATGGGAGCAAGATTTTCAGGAACATTTTGTTTCTAAGAGTATGAGCCCATTTCAAAGTAGGTTTGATGAATTACCTCCTCAAAGTGAAGAACTTCTAGTTTAGGTGAGCTGACAAGTAAATTTGGCAGCCAATACCAGTCCTGAGTACGATCAATTCCCAGCTTCAAATGCACCAGATTATCAAATGCAGTTATATCATCACCATGAAAAAACCCAAGAACCTGCATAAAGATTAGCACACGAATTCTGATTTCCAAGAGTGTAAGAAATAACAGCTTAAGAAGGTTAGGGACTCTTTCAATAATCAACGGTTACACTATACATACCATAATCAAAGAGTACTTACATCAAGAGTGCGCGAGGATAACGATAGAGACTTAACGGAAGAAATCTGCGAGAGAAGCTCAATTACACGCTTCACAAAGATGCTATAAAATACACTGCTGATGTCAGGCATCTGAACATCAATTTCAGCTTCAACCAGACAAGGAAGGTTATTGAACACAAAGGCTTCTGATACGTGATTGCAAAGCTTGAGGTATTCAAGACTGGGAGTGTCGACCACGATTTTGTGCAATCTGCTTTTCTTAAATTCCAAACTTACTGGATCAAAGCATAGGGATAATCTTTTTAGAGATGGCACCTTAACAACGAAGGTACATACATTATCCCAGTCGCACCTTACCACATCCAACTCTTCAAGAATAGGACAACTCGAAAAGAGCTTCCTAACAGAGTTATCATCCAAGTATATGAGTGATCGTAGATGGAGGATTTTGAGGCTTGGTAAATGAATATTGGCAGGGACATTTAGGACAAAGCGGCCGGAGAGCTTTAAAACCACCAATGTTTTGCAAGTGAGAAGACTCCAAGGCAACTGAGCATAAGGGTGCACTGATATCCGTATATCAAGCTCATGGACATTACAAGTAATCACATTGCAAATCCATGCATAAATAGATGGGAAATCAGATATTACAAAACATGATAGAACGAACTTTTTTATGCTAAGCCCATCACGCAAAATTAGTCCCCTCTGCACAAAATTCATGTATTCATTCAGCATTTCGTTGGAATCGGAAGGATCGGGATACATCGATTTGAAATCAAATTCAAGAGTGGGCATAGTAGCCCAAAGGTCCTTCCATCTGGTTCCAAGAATGCTAGTTCTGACTGCTTCTTCTAAAGAAAGACGAGACAGAATGTCACAAAGAACCGCCTCGGGCAAGTAGCTGATCTTCTCTTCCCCATCAAAAGAATCACCTTTCTTACGCTGCCTCTCGTTTTCACTAGACATCGGTAACCTCAGATCCTTGCGTCCCAACTAATTTGAAAATTGTCATAGAGTGGAAGACAAAAAGTAAGTGTATAGTTTCAGTATGAAGTTCCTATAGAAATACACCTCTGAAAGAATAAGAAGACAAAAGGTAAGGCAAGCATGTACCAATAATACATACTTCTGCTAGTTCGTACAAGTTAGTCACAATGCAAATGTTATCACTATGCTACTATCACACAGTGGTGGCTCTACTAATTTTGTTGGAAATGCTCAATCAAAACAGTTCCTAGAATTTATATCATCCTTCCTTGCATGTCCTGGAACGAAAAGTGAAAGTAGAACCCTTTCGAAAACCAACCTCTACTTAAAGAACAAATGCTTAATTTCGACTTCATAGACTTCCCCAAACTCGAAAAAGGAAAGATAAACCCGATTTATTAATTCTTTGTTTATTTACTAATTTGACACAAAACTAGTAAACAAAATTAGATTGCTCACAAATGTTAAACGAAAAAACTTCGACTAAACAAGACAACTATTACCTGCTTTTTTATTCAACTCGACAGTGTCAAATGAATCATCCCATACAGCACCTATGCTATGTGGGGAAAAACTATGACTTCATGTAATTGGGACAAATAGTTGTTGTGATGAATCTGGAGTTGCTCTGAGCGTAAGGCTGAGCCCACGGTGTGATTGCACTTTGTAGGAGTTTTACATTGGATGTCAACCTACCACTAAGCAACTGCCAACCCCAAACGTCCGCGCTTAAGCTAGTCCAAATAGCTGAGTAATCATAAAGAGGAAAAAAAACTACCACAACCCTGCATCTTCTCTCTCAATATGACATTGTTCATTTAGAATGGAGAGAAACACAAAGCCCAGCACTGCTCGAGTTGCCCCACCCCCAAAACGGAAAACAATAAAAGTTTAGTAGAGACCTCAAATCTTGAAATTACCCAATTCCCATCATGGGTTTTTGTTGAAGAGTGAAGCCTGATTTCAGTTTCAGCAGTTCTGGTTCTGGCCGTCGGTGCAGAAACAAGGCTCAATTTCAGGCCTCACCAAGGTCTTTTCGGTCAAGACCGTTATGGTGCGTTTGGAGCTTTTTTTTTTTTTTTGGGGGGGGGGGGGGGGGGGGTAGCCTCCTATTGTAACTCTGTCATTCTTTCATCGGAGTGAAACACCCCAGCACCCCATGGAGTATGATTAAGCAATCAACTTAAGTCAGAACTATGTAAATCTCCGTCTTGTTCTTTTCTTACTTGTGTTTGATTTCTGTTATTGGTTTGTTCTTCGATTGTGTGTGTTTGTTTGTGGGGTTGAGCGCGCGAATCCATAACAACTGGTATCAAAGCTCTGGGTTAGAAGGTCAAGGTTTTACACAATGGCTGAAGACAAAGTCAAGATCGAAAAGTTCAATGGAACAAACTACACGTTCTGGAAGATGCAAATGGAGGATATTCTGTATCAAAAGGATCTATATCTACCTATTGATGGCACGAAACCAGCGGAGATGAAGCAAGCCGATTGGGATGTTTTGGATCGTAAAGCCCTAGGGACTGTGCGACTAAGCCTCCAGCCGTCAGTTGTGTCGAATATCGCCAAATAAAAGACTATAGCAGATTTGATAGCAGCCCTGAAAGAGATGTACGAAAAGCCTTCTGCGGTGAATAAGGTATGTCTTATGAAAAAGTTGTTTAACCTAAAGATGCTCGAAAACTCCGTTGTTGTTGAACATCCAAATGAATTCAATACGGTCACGAATCAGTTAGAATTTGTGGGTATTGATTTTTGATGATGAGATTAGAGCAGGTTCATGCCAAATCTTGGCAAGGAGCATTGGGAAGCAGTCAAGTGGATTCTGCGTTATCTGAAAGGTACTTTAGATTCGGCTTTGTGTTTTGGGGTTCTGATATTTGTTTCCAAGGTTTTGTGGATTCATATTTAGCAAGGGACATTGACAGGAGGGAGAACACTACTGGGTATGTGTTTACATTGGGCAGTGCGGCAGTCAGTTAGGTCTCGAGGCTTCAAAAATAGTGACTATTTCCAGGACAAAAGCGAAGTATGTTGCAGCCACGAAGGCGTGCAAGGAGATGGTATGGTTGATGAGCTTCATGAAAGAGTTGGGTAAGGAGCAAGACAATTCTAAATTGTTCAGCGATAGTCAGAGTGCAATACATCTGGCGAAGAACGTAGTTGTTTTCATTCGAGGACCAAGCATATTGACATAAAGTATCACTTTATTTGCTCTTTGTTGGAGGATGGACGGTTCACTTTGGGGAAAATTCACACAAGGGATAATCCGGCACACATGTTCTCAAAGGTGATTACTATGGAGAAGCTAAAGGCTTGTTCAGCTTCTTTGCGTCTCCAAGCTTGAGTGGGAGACTGGGTGCTGGTGGTGTTGATGAATGTTGATGGCAGTTGAAGTTCGTTGATGATTGGAGGGTTGGCTTGAATCAGTCTTCAAGTGGGAGATTGTTGAAGAGTGAAGCCAAAATTTCGGTTTCAGTAGTTCTGGTCCTGACCGTCTTAAGTTGGTCCTGATCGTCAGTGAAGAAACAAGGCTTTGTAATTTCGGTCTTGACCAAGGTGTTTTTGGTCAGGACCGACTGTTTGTTGCGTTTTGAGCGGTTTTTTTTAGCGTTTTTGTGAATGAGCTTGTTGTAACTATAAAAGCAAAGCTAAGACAGCCTCCTATTGTAACTCTCTCATTCTTTCGTCATTGTATTGTTCTTTCTTGCTTGTGTTTGTTTTGTGTTATTGGTTTGCTGAGCTAGCCCTGACTTTTTGGAGGCTTAAAGCGAAAACCAAAATGAGGCTTTTTTCAAAATCTTAATGAACAACATGTAAATGGGTAAATTACACTTTCAAAAACAAATACTACTAGTCATCAACAAGAAATAACCTTAAAAAAAATAACTAAACATTCCAAGATTTCAAACTCGTCACTTAAATATCACTAATTCTATAACTAAAATAAAAAAATCTGTACCTTCCAATATTTTAAAAGCATCATTTAAATATGATGTACCCTTTTTTATTACAAAAGATATCTAGGGGTACTAAAATATGGGGAGCCTTTGAAATTGGTAGTTTTTTGGGGCTTAAATCGACCGCAACACTCACTTTAACTCAGGGCCGGCTCTGTTGGTTTGTTCTTCCATTGTGTGCATTTGCCTGTGGGTTTGAGCGCGTGAATCCATGATAAATTAACCGGTAAACTTAATTCAATACCATAAACGTCAGAAACCTCACAAAAGACAGGATCACCAAGGAAAAAAAAAAACCCTGATGATCAGAAACATCAAATCCTGATATCATCCAACTCACGAACATGGGTTAAGGTGGAAAAACATAGCTTCAATACCTGAATGATCGGAAAGCTCAAATCTTGAAATCACCCAATTCACGATTACGGGTTACAGAAAACAAATCCAACTTCATAACCTGAAATGATCAGAAACATCAAATCTTAGAATCACCCAATCCTTGATCATGGGATACAAAAAAGAAAAGAAAAGAAAACAAACACAGATTCAATATCCAAAATCCAGAAAAATCATATATACGATACACATACATGCAGACGGGTCAATCTAATTATGAACCAAGGGAGGTGAAAAGAACCTGGAATTGGTGCTATAAAGTAGCGCTAAGAATTGAGACTTTTAACTAGCCATGAAACAAGACTTCGGGGGAGTATTTATAAGCAGCAGAGTAGGGGGTGGTGGGACTGAAAGATTTGAAGATTTCTAGAATCTTTCAAATTGGGTAAAATAATAAATTTTCAAAAATGCTTATTTGGATAACCCCCTTCCCTCCAACTATTGCCAACTCCTCACGTACACGTGGGGTTCACATATTTACAATCCCTTACATACATGCGGGGCTTACATCCATAATTGTGTGGGTGTCCCACGTGTATGTAAGGGATTGTAAGTGTGTGGTCTCCACGTGTATGTGAAAGTTGATAAAAAAATGATAGAGCCACACACATTCAATCACACACCCTCTCACATGTGGTGGGTCCCATCCTCTATCACTATTCAAGTTGATAATGGTTGGAACCAAAATAATTGTACAGCATTGTTGATAATTTTGATGAGTCAAAATAAAATTATTATATATTATTATTTTATTTTTGGAGATAGAGCAACGAGTTTGCACTTTACCGTGTGTTTCTGTATTTCGCGCAAATTAGGAGCAGACGAGAATACTGTTGGGAAAGTTACATGGGCAACAAGTTCAGATGGAGTCATATCATTATGTCACACCATATATCATTATGTCACACCAAAGGGTCAATTTGCTCTTTTCTCGACTAATTTTGAAAAATAATCCTACCATCCCAAAAGTGACACACCATATGGGGTGACATATTCATCCTGTATAATTGAATTCTACGGATAGTAATTGGTTATTCCGATCGGTGGAGATTAGTCATGATTCCAGAGGGGAAACAGAGGTGCTGCGCAGCGTGCTGTGCGGGCCCATTTCGGCATCGCTTCGGTACCTTTTCGACGATCGGAAACGTCCACCGCGTAGAGCTCGTCGAGTACTATAAGTGTTCTAAAAATCAACTCAATCGGATATCGTTAAGTGCTTCATCGGAACAAAAATATGTTGAAAAAAAATGGTTTCAATGGTTTTCATCCAATGTTTCAAGACATGCGTGTTCCATTTTTTCCAACTTATTTGACCAACTATCTAACAAATGCACCAATGTTCTTGCAAAGAGCACTCTTCAACACCCGCTTGGATTTATTTCTTTCACTGATCCACCTAATGTTACATGAAGACTTCGTAGAGATGAAATATCTAATACTTTTAATTTCCTAATGTTAATTTCACTCCTTATTTAATCAAAACATGGAAAAACATATTTGGCTTTGTTCTATGATCATGATCGCCCACATAGAATAAAGGGACGATAAATGGTACGATACATGAAGGGGTGCTTTGGCAAAAAAGTTTCAGACTGATTTTTTGGTTTTGTTTTTATTCAAATTTTTTTTTGCATTTGTTAGTTTTGCGTCAAGTTTTCGTGGTTTATTTTGATTTATTTTCGGCTTTATTCACAAAAATATTAGTTTCGACCATAATTTTATCCAGTGGGTCCCTCTTACTTTATGTCTTTCTTTATCTTCCACAGAGTTGGAAATACAATAATTAGCAAAAACAACTCTCTGCTTTCTCAAACAAGAAATTACATCAGACTCCTCTTTTATTTTTATTTTTTTTAACTTCTCGGACCCCCTCTCTCTCCCTTGAGTTTTCCATTTGATTTTAGCAAACCAATTGCTAAAATCATTTCCATGGTGATCGTTGGTGGTATATCTCCCTCCCCTTCACCAACTATCAATCTAGATTTCCATACTCTAGTAGTCGATGAAAGGAGAAAACCCTAGTAAGCTTAGGAATTTGGAATAAAGATGCTGTTTTTTTAGATAGTTGGTCAAATATTTAACTTTTGACATTCATCGTAACAAAAAGATATTACAAAAAAAAAATGTTTGTTTGATGGTTGAGTTCCTCTAATAGGTGCGATTAGGAAAGATGACCACTCGTTTCTACACAACTCGGCCGTCAATCAATTAACCAGCAAGTTGTTGGGGGCCCCCACTTTAACCCCGATAATATTCCTCCTCTTCCTCAAGTTCTTTATTTGCTTAGCCAACCCATGGTGGGATGGGTACGCACCACAATTTAGCTGTGGAGTAGATTGAGCGGTGCACCAGCCATATTAGAGTCTCAATTGCCATCCAAACATTTTAATGCCCCACTTGGTTACAAGCCCACGTTACTGAGCTCGGCATTTAGAAAGTACAGTTCTTTAATTTATAAGGTGAAACATAAAGTTATAATTAATCAATGTGAATCCTAAGTTATTAACACCGCATGTAATTAACAAAACCGATAAATACCCAATTCTCTTGGGCATGTTTTAAGAGTGAAATTTCTGTAAGGACCGTAGCTATTATTCTAATATGATACTTCAATTTCCAACTGAGATTCATCGTTTTAGATGGATCATGATCGAGGTGAAAAAACGCCCACCAAATTGTAACATAAGAAATCCTGATTTTAGCACCACTCTCACGTCATGGGGACATTTTAGATTTCAGAATCCAACTAATGGCTATGACGTTTTTAAACCAATTTCGTCAAAATGGATTACCAAGAAAATAAACCCAAACAAGGAAAAGTAGGGAAAAAAAAAAAAAACATTCACTGTGTTCGGTTAGCTGTTTCTAGATAAAAGTTTTTGAAATGCACTTTTACAAAATTTTCTTATGCACTGATGGGAGTTTGCCGTGGGCTCCCTACAAGTCCAACTTTTGCCACAACAGTGGGCTGTGTTGTGGGCTCCACTACCCGCTCAAAAAGTTTGTTGACTTGATGATCACAAATTCACACCCCGCTGAAAAATACTAAAAATGGGTAATTCTTGTTTGCTCTGAATTTTCCACAAAGCTTTAGAGAGACAAAACACTGCCGTAGAATCTTGGGAAAAAAAAAGGGGAGGAAACTTGGGCCGGTAGCCATGGCCGGCACCGCCATGGTCGCCAGCCACTTCCTCTCCTTGATCGCTTCTTCCTTCTTCATTTGTCTCTCTCTCTCCCTCTGTGTGAAAAGATTACTGCAAACCCAAAAAAAAGGGAAACCTTGGGGCGGCAGCCATGGCCGCCGGCTGCCCCCGCCATCCTCTTCCTTTCCATTTCTCCCTCTCGTCACTAGCATGGGATTCTCGCGCATAGGCTTGTACTCTTTGGGGATTCTTTGTATAGAAATCGAGAGGGGAGATTCGCGCTACAGCCAAGGATCTGCTGTCGCAGATCTGAGGAGCTCGAGACTACTCGTTTTTGCTTTTGCAAAAGGAGAGGTAAAGGATGAGAGAGAGGTAGAAGCGTGGTAATGGAGGAGAGAGAAAAACAGATTCAGAACTAAGGAGAGAGAGAGAGACGTAAAGGAGGAGAAGAATGAGTCAAACGGTAATATGTAGGGCCCATGAACAGAGCTTCCATCCGATCACCTCTTTCGAAATTAAATAGTTTTGAAATACAAAAATCCACTTTTAGTTATGAAACGAGCAAGGTGATTACAAAAAAGTTAGGTTAGCTTTGAGATTACAACAATATAAGCCCAAGGAAAATAGTTACTCAGAAGGAAGATTAATTAATTAGGAAAAAAACTGGCGGATTCAAAATAGATTTGAAGGGCGCTGGTCCACAAAATCCCCTTTCAAATTTATTAGCCACAAAGGCTAGGATGGAAAACGTGCCATATATAGATAAGTTTATGTATTGCTCATGGATGTGCAGGCTTACAAGGTTATACAAAAATATTTGTTAGGTAGTTGGTTCTTCTAATAGGAACAATTAGGAAAGATGAACCCCGTTATAGCATGTGAAATCAGCTAAGAGTAGACTTGTTGGGGCTCCCACTTTAACCCCGATAATCCTTCAATTTAGAATTTGCTTAGCCAACTCATGGTGGATTGGGTATGCACCATAATCCATTTTGCCTGCTTTGGGTAAAAAAAAACTAAACCAGTTTTTTGGTTTATTCAACAATAAAACAGAACAACTGCTAATATTGGGCAACCAAACTGGGGGTCGGGCTTGGGCAACTCAAATATCAGGACCGGCCTTTGAACGTGAAGACACACACTTCAACCAATAAATCTTTCGGCATTCTCTTGCAAAATGCCCTTGCTCAACGGTAGGTGTAGCCACCACCCCCTCCAGAACCACTGATGCCATACCTTCCACCACCCCCTCCAGAACCACTGCCGCAGCCTTGATAAGTCCTTCAATCATGGCCAGGAGCATCACTGCTGCCAACTCCCGTTCTACCCTGAACTGGCACCCAGTTTGGCACGGTAACATCAATTGCTTCAGTGCGGCCATCATCATCCTCTCCAAAGCCACTATGCAAACCCATCACCATGAACCAAAAAAAAAAAAGATGAAGTCAACTCACAGAATGACACCTAACGCACAGGAAAACAAAGGAAATAAATTCAAACTGCAAGAGATAAAGCATACATCAAATGGAGTTGAGTTGTATACTACTATATCTTATCTTTAACAATTGAAAATTGTTGCATATAGTCCTCTTCATTTTTTAGCCTGCACCAATCATAGTGGCATGCATATATGTATTCGTATACATGTGTATTAAATGTGTGTGCCCGCGCCTCTGGGTTGTGCAAGTCTAAGGGAGTGAAACCTGCAACCAATTGTGTAGTCTTCTACCGGTCTTAAATGAATAGTTCTTGTTCTTTCTTACGGTTGTTTCTTTGCTGCATAGCTTTTGGATAGTTACCTTTACCTGCTCAGTGATATGAGCCTGAATGGAGTAAACCTACCCCTGAATCCATGACCATTAATGGGTCAAGTGGGAGAAAAAAATGTTGCTACTATTACACAATGAGGGGCACACCCATCGTGACATCGTCAAGCCGACTACTGGTCGTTGATCAGTTTTGAACAGTTTTGTTTGGGCATCGAGAAGCCATATACAAGAAAAGAGGAAAGAGCAGGAAAATAAGAGATTAAGAGGGTCAAAGGAGAGTAACAGCAGGTTATGGTTGCATTTAGGTTTTGTTTTAATTTCATTTCCTCTTTGTTTTTTTCTGCCCTTCCTAGATACTATAAGAGGAGAAAGCTTAGAAAACTAGTTAACTTGGATGGATAAGGGTATACCTAGATAAAATGTCAAGTCACCCTTCCAACTTGCAGCTATGTATACACCATTTAAGAGAAGTGTGAAAATTCGAATTTTCTCAGACCATTTTGAAGCAAACAAAGTGCATACAGCTTCAGTTTTTGGGAAACCCACTTGCTGTTCCCCATTTAGATATCCCATAGAAGATAAAGATGTCATCAAGGGTCTTGTGCAAGTATGAAAAATAAAAATACATGAGCACCTATAAGAAACAGGAAGGGACAAAAAATGAAGTCCCGTCACCTAGTCTTTTGAACACAAACTAAAATGCAGTTCAGGGGAATTCGAAATCTCTCCATTGGCCCTTTGTTTTTAACAGGACAAAAACAGACCAATCCAGCAAAAACTTTGTTCTAAAATTAGTACTTGATATGCGATATATGTCATGTCAGTACCTAAATTTAACAGCACAGATTGATGTAATAATATTAACCGCAAAGATTATGGAGAGAAGGACAATAAGAAACACTCAAGGAACAGGTAAGCATAGGAGCATAGGAAAATTAGTACTCACTAAGGAAGGCCTTTGACAATTCTTGCCCCTTGTTCAAGCACATAAGATTGGGAGGAAACAACAAAGGCCTTAAATATGAATTCGCCGCAGGAACCCTTGTCGATCGAAACTTGAACTTTGGTACAGTGAAGGATACCCAAAGGGGGACGACCCAAGTAATCCTGCCAGAGTAAGCAGAGGTGGTTGTCATCCAGACGGAACAAGGAGCAATAGTTAGTTCATCCCTCTGTCCTCTACTTTGCCCACCTTGTCCAAGCCTTCTACAGGAGATATGAACCACTTTCTGAGAACCAAATCATAGGCACAAACCCGCATTCTCCTGATAAAACAAAGAGTGGTACTGTTTCGAAGCACGGCTGCTTCCCCCTCGGACAGCAGAGAAGTCAACCCTGTGATCCAATTCTTCCCAGACTTCATCCTCGATGCGATACAAGAAGACAACATCCAATGGTGACGGAAACAAGGAAGCCACCAAAATCTTCTTAGAGGAATGCAGGGGTGCAGCTATTATGGCGACACCGCCCCATTTCTGAAGCTGATCGGATGGAGGCAAAGGTAGAGGAGACGATTTCTTCGAAGAAGTATCAAAGCATTCACCCCATATACCATGTTTATTATGACCGCCCATAGTATACAGCTTTCCATCCATGACTACAACCTGATGTCCCTTTCTGGGGCAAAGCATCATCACTGCAGAATCATCATCCTCCCCAGCAGCCGCATGTACTGTGTCCAATTGGTAAATCTTGGATACTGACTTGCAAATCTGATTGTAAAAGCCTCCAACACAGAACAGAGAAGATCCGACAGAAACAAATTTGGACGACACTGGTACAGACTTGGACATGAGGAACGGTTCGAGAACCACATCGTTGTTGTTTTTACCATGACTACCAAAACCAAATGGATCTGGAATCGTGTAGAAATCGATGGTATTTGTGAACCCATTGTCAGCACGAAAACTGATACATCTGGAGATGGCACTACGCTCAACGCGGCCCTCCATTTGGATGTTTGAAACCACCCCGGAAAGAAGATGCAAATCAACACCTAATAACGAATAAGAAACGATTACAAAGAGGATGACCTTATTATGAAAACAAATACCCCAATCTCAATCCGATACCCCTGTAGGCCTTTCATTTTCCAGTGTTTGTTTTTTTTTTTTTTTTTTTGAAAATGTCAAGTTCTCATTCACAGCCCGAAGGCAGAAAGATTACATCACAAAATATAAGAATGAACCAAAACAACTAGCATATGACATGAGCACGGCTACACAGCACTACAGGTTGACCGACTCCAGACACACCTGCCAAGGCAGACCGACACTACGTGCAGGCATAGAGTCCTGTCAAGATCTAGTCATAGAGAATCCCAACGGAAAACCCAGCTCAATCCTAAACATAAGGCACTGATGCAATCTGAAAAACACTCCTCGCAGGGAGGTAAAATGGCACCCAAGCGGGGCAAACAACCACCAAAAACGGGGCAAAACTAAAACTAACAAAAGAAAAACTGAAAAATAAAATAAAATAGAAACCCCGGCCGAAAAGGTGTCGCCGGACGCCGCCGCGCCGGATCTGGCGACTTATTCGCCGGAGGATCTCAACCAGCCCTCCATAAGCTTCAAAACTTCACTAACTTAAAACCCAAATGAGGCGGACGGATCTAGAGGGGGTGGGTCGGAGAGAGGAGGAGGTGGGTGGAGAGCGGAGATGGGCAGATTTATTTTCCAGTGTTTGTTGAGCCCGCGAATTCTGAAAAAGCCCTTAACGAATTATTGATAATTTTGTGAGGCCTATTTTAGGTCGCAAAAAATTATTCAAACCGCAAATCATTCTTAAAATATTTTTTGTGGATTCTTGTTTCACAATAGCTGTTTTTCAGATAAAATTATATGATCCAAAACATTATTAACAAAATTTATAGAGATCATAATTCACGTTTTTCGTCATGACAATTCTAAAAAGAAGTAAATTTTTTCTAACACATAAATTAGCAACTAGATCTAAACAAAATATCAATTGTTGTAAAAACATGGAATAGAGAGCGACACTGCTAGCTTAGGAATTTGGATTAAACTAATCAGTTAATTTTGAGAGATACACTATTTTATAGGCAGTTTGGTCAAATAACTAACTTGGGGACTCATCTCAATAGAAAGAAAAAAAAATGTTTGTTTAACAGTTGGTTTCCTCTAATAGGTGCGATTAGGACAGATGACCCCTCTTTTCTGCACAACTCACCAATCCGTTAAGATTTTAACAGCAAGTTGTTGGGGACCCCCACTTTAACCCCATGTAATCCAATCCTGTCCTCCATTTTGGAGATTGCTTAGCCATCCCTTATTGGGATGGGTACGCACCATTATTTGGTTGTGGAGTAGAGAGAGCGGTGCACCCGCCATATTTGAGGCCAAACACCATCCAAACATTTTGATGCCCCACTTGGTTACAAGCCCACGGTACCTAGCTCGGCATTTAGAAAGTACAATGATCTATGTTATAAAGTGAAAAATTGAGTTATAATTTACCTATGTGGGATCTTAAATTAAATTAATTTTTGACATCTCACATGATTAGCAAAACCCATTACTACCCAATGGCCAGTTTTACAATCCCTAACTTTGGTATTAGTTCTATATCGAAAGGTTATGCAAACCGGCCTACAAAGTGATTAGTGGTCTTGGTTCTATATCACCCACATATATGGAATAAAGGGATCCCCTCTTCGGGAATGAGAAAGGTGGATCGGTATGCGACTCGTGGTGTTTCGACATCTCTAAATAATTATATTGGGCCTGTCGAATTCTAATTTGGTTTGGATTCAAGTAATTTTTAATTTTTTTTTGTTTAAATGGACAAAGTATTAAGTGTACGCATATTTGATCATTTGTTCCTTAAAATTGTTTGCCTCTCTCTCCAATGCACTTCCAATTTCTAAAAAAATCCGGCCTCAGAAAGTTATATTTTGGGATTTTTAGTACCATGTCGAGTTAGAGATAGAATAGAACAGAGGGACATTTATTTTTTGGTCCAATGGACACCAATACAAGCCCAAGGAAAATAGTTATTCATTAATTAGTAATTAGCAAAAATAACTGTCGGATTCAAAATAGATTGAGGGGCTGGTCCACCAAAATCCCCTCTCAAATAGTTTTAGCTACAAAGGCTAAGATGAAAACTTGCCATAGATAAGTTTATGGATTGCCGGTGTTGGTTTGGCAGCTATGGAGAATGCAACGTTTGGGTTTGTTGGGTTTTTGTAGAGACGGTTGCTTTCTAGTGATCTGTTCGGTGTCAGCTTTGTTGTATGTGGAGTTGCGGCAGTGGCATGGCGTGACCCTTGTCGATGACAGCGATAGGCTGCGGCGATGGCATGGCATGGTTCTCTACCTAACCAAGGACGGCGGTGAGGCTGAGGCCGATGGGTGGCTGTTTGTTTGGGTGGTTTTATCCTCTTTTTCTTCTTCTTTTTTTTCATCCAATCTTTGGATGGATAGCCCGCCCATTCCCCTGTTGATGTTCCCTAATCGAGTTTCTTCAATATATTGAATAATTTAAGGATCTAAAAAATGATTCATATTTTAACATATTTCTAACGTTGATATTGGGTCTCAAACTATGACTTATGAGTTTTTAGTTTTTACCATTCAAGAAGCATTCTTGAACCTAAAAGATTTAAATATATTTACCATGTTTTTTTTAAAGTCTATTTGATTTTCTTTAGGACTTCTGAGCTACTCTACAAATTATTTTGGAACCCTTGAAAATAGTTCTTCCCTGCCCTACCATGAGATTGAAAATTCCTCATCCATGTGTGGAATAAGTGGTCTTATTCTTGTACTATAGTTAGCCCTATCAAATTAGTTTTTATCTTGCTTTTAAAGGCAAAAAAAAAAAAAATTATCAATCAAACATCGAAGTCAAAAGATTGAACGAAACAAAAGAAAAGCATCAATTAGTTTTTACCTTCATTAATTACATGTAAAATTTATATACAATAATAAATCCTAACATGGTGCGATAGCTCATTTATGCATGTCCCATCCAATATTTTCTATTATCCACTAAGAACACAATCAGAAGGTGTAAATATTTTGGCACAAAATGAAACATGGAATGGAATGGAGATAAGTGGTCTTATTCTTGTACTATAGTTAGCCCTATAAAATTATCAATTCTTGGAAAAACATGGAATGGAGATCTACCATAGTAGTCAATGAAAAGAAAATACTATAGTAGCTTAGCAATTTGGACTAAATTAACTAATTCTTTTAGACTCTGTTTTTTAAGACGGTTGGTCAAAATATTTAACTTTTTGCATTCATCAAAAAAAAAAAAATTTGTTTGATGGTTGAGATTCTCTAATAGGTGCGATTAGGAAAGATGACCCCTTTTTCTGTACAAAGAAACAAAAAAAAAAAAATGTTTGTTTGATGGTTGAGATTCTCTAATAGGTACGATTAGGAAAGATGACCCTTCTTTTCTATACAACCCTGCCATATTTGGAGTAGCGAGTTGCTGGGCCCCCCACTTTGACCCCAATAATCCAATCTTCTTGTCCATTTTGGAAATTGCTTAGCCATCCCTTATTGGAATGGGTACGCACCATCAATTGGTTGTGGAGTAGAGAGAGCGGTGCACCCGCCATATCAGAGTCCAAACACCATCCAAACATTTTGATGCCCCACTTGGTTACAAGCCCACGGTACCGAGCTCGGCATTTAGAAAGTACAATAATATAGTTTATAAAGTGAAGAATTGAGTTATAATTTACCAATGTGGGATCTTAAATTATAGTATTAGTTTTTGACATCTCACATGATTAGCAACACCCATTACTACCCAATTGCCAGTTTTTGAGAGCGAAAATTTTGGAATCATTATAGCTTTATAATCCGCGCCTTATTCTATGAATCCAAAAACCTTGTAAATACAATTTAAATCGATCAATTCATTTTTTTTATACTGTCAATTTAGGTAGTCAAAAAAGAAACTCCCAAATTCTAACACGCAAAGAAACATTTTTTACCATCTCTAACTTTGATACTAGGTTTCTTTGATTGCAAACTCCAATTTTCATATCAAAACAAAAAGTTCATTTTTTACCATCTCTCTAACGTTGATATTAGTATTCTTTCATTGCAAAACAAATTTTGATATTAACACCGCACGTAGTTAGATTAGCACGTTAGAAGAAGAATTGAACTCCTAACCTTGTTTCTCGTGACACCTAAGTGCACTCTTGATGCCGTTGAGCCAATTAAAGGTATGTTAGCAGTAAAAAAAGAAGACTTGATTTGGGTGTCATCACTGCAATGACCCCAGCACAACATCATTAAAATCTTCCTATTGGTTGTCGAGCAAAAAAGAAAAATCTTCTATTGGCATCGTAAGAAAAGTATACGGAGATGGTTCTTCTTGATGGATTCCACATCTGCATTTGTCAAGCTCTTCAATTTTATTATTCCAAATTCCTAAGTGCACTCCTGATGCCGTTGAGTCAAGTCTAATTCCGTAATGAAATTTATATTTCCAATGATCTCTGACATCAAAAAAATATTAACCGATTCTTTATCCTAAGATTTTAAAATCTCATGTGATTAGCAGAACTCATTATTACCGATGGCCATATTTTGTGAGCAAAAACTTTGTATTCATAATAGCTGTTTTTCAGATAAAATTATATGATCCAATACATTATTAATAAAATTTTGATACATCATAATTCACGTTTTTCATCATGACGAGTCTAAAAAGAAGTAAATTTTTTCCGACACAAAAATTAGCAACTAGATCTAAACAAAATATCAATTGTTGTAAAAACATGGAATAGAGAGATAGTAGGGGGAAAAGGTATCTGATTCAAAAAAATGATAGTAAGAGAAAAAGAAAGAAAAAAAACTCGTTATTCATTGTTTTCTTTTGCTGGGCCAAACTTATTTCCAAACGGTACAGAATTTTTACAAACTTCTAGTCAAAACATTTGAGTTTGAGGATTCTACTAGAACATGAATAATAAAAAATATATAATTAAAAAAAGTTTAGAATAGGGAAAAATAATTAAAATTTACTGTTTTGAATTATTTGTGGTAAGACAAAAATGTTTGTATGGGAGATGGGTTCCTCTAATAGGTGTGGTTATGAATGATGACCACTCTTTTCTATACAACCCACCAATTCTATTCGAGTTAGCGAGTTGTTAGGGGCCCCCCACTCTAACCCCAATAATCTTTCAAGTTTGGATTTGCTTAGCCAACCCATGGCGGGATGGGTACGCACCATAGTTTAGCAGTGGAGTAGATAGAGCGATGCACCAACCATATTAGAGTCCAAATTACCATCCAAACATTTTAATGCCCCACTTGGTTATAAGCCCGCGTTATTGAGCTCGGCAATTAGAAAGTGAAATTCTCTAATTTATAAAGTAAAACATAAAGTTATAATTAATCAATGTGGGATTCTAGTTTTTAATACCGCATGAAATTAACAAAACCCATAAATACCCAATCCTCAATGGCTAGGTTTGACGAGTAAAAATTCTGTAAGCACCGTGGCTGTTATTTTGATCTGATTCTTTAAAACATGGCATGATAGGTTGTGTGAAACCTACGAAGTGAATATAGTGTCAGGATTCAGGAAGGTTTAGAAAGAGAGTAAAAAAGAAGACTTGATAGGGGTGTCATGACCCCAGCTCAACATTTTTTGTTTCTTTTGATAACTTAAGTTTCTACGCCGGTTTACGCGCGGCTCGACTAATCTTAGTGGCTCAATCTCATCGTTCAGTTACAGGGAGCTCAATTAAAGCTGGAACTGAGCTCTGTGTGGACTAGTCCTAAAAGAGTTGTGAGAGGTTTCAAAATGTGAGTCTGTGACCTTAAGAGCGAGTATATTCATAAGTCTCACGCCATGACCACTAGGCAGGTTCCTAGCTCAATAGTATATGAAGATGGTTTTTCTTGCGTAGAGAGGATGGATTTCATATCTGCATCATCAAGTCTGTAACCAATATTTTGGCACAGACATGGTGGCGAGATTAGGAGTTGGGGATTACTGTCTTAGACAAGCTTAATACTCATTTAAAATATACTAAATGATCTTCTTGTATTCTTTCAAAATTCATTTATTTTTTCTTTTGAGTTTTTTCCATCCCGATTCTCGTTGCAAAACTTACCTATATATCTACAAAATAACTAACCCCCATCAGATAATCTTTTTGTAATTGATAGAAAATAAAATATAATTTTTTTTTTAAGACTCAGACTTTTCAAGGGAAAATATTAGGGTTGAGAAATTTCATCTGCCTGCCCACCGGTGAGCCATGAATTTTTTTTTTCCCTCCATTGTCGTAGTCGTAAGATAATGAAAAAACTAATCCGTTTTAGCAAATTCCTTGAGTTATTTGACGGATTGAGACAGCGGGTACCAAATTCAATAACGTTGTAGTAAAAGTTTAGTTGTCTAATCAAAGTTTACCACTTTTTACTTTTTTAGGTGTTTATGAGAGATTTGGATGAACATTTGTGAGTAATTTTGAAACTGTACCTTCATAACAATTGGACAGGATCCCCTCCTACAAAATTATTTATTACTTTCTTTGAGTAATCCCTCCTAATGAATGAGAAAGCCTAGACGGTCTGATTATGTTAATAGTTTTTTAAGTTAACTATCCATGAACGGCGATTTCGTAGTTAAAGGGAGGCGAAAACCCATCTGGGAAGACTTTTTTTCTCATAAAATATATACAAAGTGAGTTTAAAACCCAAGTTTAGAAAAGGAAAAAATAATTAAAAAATTGACTGTTTCCAGAATTGTTTTTCGATAAGAAAGAAAAAATGTTTGTATGGTAAATGGGTTCCTTTAATAGGCGCGGTTAGGAAATATGATCTCTCTTTTCTACACAACTCCGATTAAGTTAAGATTAGCAAGTTGTTGGAGCCCCCACTTTAACCGCAATAAATACTTGACCCTCAAGTTTTGTAATTGCTTACCCATGGTGGAATGGGTACGCACCATAATTTAAGTTGTGGAGTAGATTGAGCGGTTCATCCGCCATAGTAGAGTCCCGATACCATTTTACTATTTTAGTGCTCCACTTGGTTACAAGCACATGCTACGCATTTAGAAAGTGCAATTCTCTAATTCATAAGGCGAACACATGGAGTTATAATTAATCAATGTGGAATCCTAAGTTATAATAAGACGAAATTAACAAAAACCCATAAAACACATAGATGGCCAAATTTTTCGAGTGATCCGCTAATTGTTGCAAATCAAGTCTAGGGTATTTAACCCCTACAGAGTCATCCGCTAATTGTTGCAACAAAAACATAGAAGGTTCAATAAGAGAAGCATAATTAAAGTTACATAAATCAAAAAGTCTAGAATCACATTCAACTCACACACACAAATGCATAAGCACTGAGATGTTTTGTGGGGACCTTGTGCGCAGTGTGTGTGGGCTCTACGAAAATGTGAGTGCGTGTGCATTTGTATATGTGAAGTGTATGTGGTCTCCACAAAAAAATGCATTTGTGTGTGTAAGTTGTATATGGTACCAAAAATTAAGCCAAATTCTTTTTTATGTCCTTATTCAATTTTTTTTTTTTGAATTTGCTCGTCTTGAGAAGAGGAATCAAAAAATTCATATTATTAACCAAACAAAATTTTTGTGAATAATGAAAAAAATAATGCAAAAAGTCTGTATATTTTAGATTATTTTTTAATTTTTAGCGAATTTTTTCAAGATTTTGATCATAATTTTTTGGGATAATGTGTAAAAATAATGCTAAAATTTCCGCCTTTCGGACAGAGGATGATCGGTAAAAAATATATCTATATCTAACAAATATATATATTAATATCCGTGAAAATATAAACACCGTGTAAATTAATATCCAAATTTAGGGGTGCTTTGGGTAAAAAAACCACTTTTGTCCTTATTCAATTTTTTTTTGCATTTGTTAGTTTTGCATCAAGATTTTGTGGTTTCTGGATTCCTCTCGACGAGACGAATCTAACAAGTATAAAATTATTTACAAAACTCAAATTTTTTTGAATAAAACCAAAATAAGTGGATTATTGGCCAAAAGTGGTTTTTTAAAAAACCACTTTTGGTTTTTTACCCAAATCACCCCTTAGCTTAATGGCGATTCGCGGACATTGGCACACCTTCCTTAAAAATTAAATGTCGGCTCCGTCGGAAGTGGCCTGGCAAAAGCCACGCCAACTTGAACTGCTGTAGGCTTACAGCAACGAGCCGAGCCACCTGGCCCTTAGATTCTGAAACATAATCTTTGTCCTAATATAAGTCAGAGTCACTTTCAAAAGAATGTTAACATCAATATTATACACCCCACCCGTGACCCATGTATAATTATGTAGTATAACTGTTAATGCTTCGGACAAACTTTCCCAAATTTGTCCCCTAAAACCCCTCTGGCCGCATCACAGTTCACACTACACACATCCCAGTCCCAGCTCTCTCTCTCTCTCTCTCTCTCTCTCTCTCTCTCTCTTCAAGAGTTTGACAATGAGGAGTTCTTTTGGGGCAGTGATAGGGAGGTACCCTTCAAGCGATGGAAATTCCCAAATGGGTGGAATCATAAAGCACAACAGGAAATGCAGAGACGTGGTGTTCCTTGTCATCTTCATTGCCTTCTGGATAGGAATGATCGTTAACTCCAGCTTTGGATTCAACAGAGGAAACCCATTGAGGTATACAACAAATGGTTTCACACCCCAATTGGGTGTCCTTCGATTTTCTTTTCTTTTCTTTTTTAAAGAAAGAATCTTTGTTTTATCTCCAAAGGAAGACAGACCTTTCTGTTTCCCAAGTATGTTTCTTTTTTGCTTTGGTCAGAAGGACTGGCCTTCTGGGGGTAGAATTTCCACCTATATCCCCAATGTGTTTCATTTGCCTTAATCTATTCCATGATGTAGGATTAATTAAAATCATAAATTTGGGTTCTTTTTGTTTTTTTCTTCTGGCATTTGAGGTTAAGCTGTGGATTGGCAACTGCTAGTTCTACGGCTTCTGGGAAGTGGAACACTTCCAATTTCCTCATTTCTTTTGTAAAGACAGATGTTTTGTTAAGTAGATAACTCCACAATGCTGATATTTAGTGACCCCATTTCTGGGTTTTGAGAGATTGGTGTTCCTTTGGTAGGTTACCGTGCTGTAGCTGATGATTTGATACAACTGATAGTCCCTATTGCTGGATAGTGATCTGTTTTTCGTTATTCTTTGTGACATCAACCCGTTATCAATTGCAATTTGTAGAAGCTAGTTAGCTTTGCATGATTCTGGTTGTGTGGACCTCTCCAATCAAAATGCGTTAACTGAACTTGGGTTCTTTCCAGGATGTAGGATTATTTAAATTCCAAAAGCTGGGTTCTTTTCATGATTGCTGTTATCTAAAGGGCACTCTGCAAATAATTGATACCACGTTAAGGTTTCAGTGAACTCAGTTAACTTACCATCGCTCTATTGCAAGACAGCCCTCTCCCCTGCTCAATGTTACACTGATAGTTTTAAAAATAGGCAAAACATGAGTTTTTGCTTGTTCAGAAATTACTGGCACATTTCTTGTGTACTTGTTTGTAGTTTCACAATGGGCTTGTCTATGTATGAGTTCATGTTGATGTACTCTCTTTAAGCTCACTACATTTATTCCTATGATCCTTTTCTTTTCTTTTCTTCGTGATCGTGATATCTTGTGTCGTGACTATTAGGCTTACTTATGGGCTGGACTACAAAGGAAATGTGTGCGGCGACAGGCATGCAAACCCCAAACTTCACGAATTGGAACTCAGATATTGGTTGAATCCCAACCAGGTTTACCAGAGTGGATTAAAGAACAGCCAATTCAAGCTTGATAATGCCCGGAGCATCTGTTTATTGGATTGCCCCATCCCTTCCGAGGATTCTCTCAATTGGGTGTGCGATTATCCAGAGGGAGATATCCGTCTATCAGTTGAAGACTGGATAGATAGGAATTATGACTATTTTGCAGACCTTACTCCTGTTCTAAGGAACACCTCTCTTCAACTTCAAGGTCCCTGTTATCCAGTTATCTTTCCAAGTGTGAATGGTACGTTATCTGGAGTTAAGTCTTGAACTTTAATCAATGTGGTGGAGATAAAGCTAAATCACAAGGATTGAGCCTTTTTTTTTGCTTGCTGAGTTCAGGTTATGAGTTTATAACTCGACCACTAAACTGTAGGAGTTCTTTCCTTTTTCAGTTTACTGGAGCTGCCAGTTTATTGCTCGTGCATCAAATGTGTCTCTTCGGCGTTGGCAGCAGATGGGTGGAGTAAGCGTTGTCGAGGACATACTCATAGATAAATCAATTCACAAGTCCATCAATTCACAGTCAGCAATTTTAAAGGTTGAGTACCCTTTTCTTTGTGTGTGTGTTTGTGTCAGTCTTGCTTTGAAAGCTGTATACAAAAAGCAAGATTTTTGTTTTTTTCCTTTTTTTTTTTCAAAGCCTTCTGGAAATAGGAGACAGTACTGGACTCACCACTCACTCTTCTAACTCAAGATTGAGCGAATGCAAACAGAAGTACACTATAGTTAATGACTTAATGTCAATCCTAGCTACACAGGTTCACACTTGTGGAAACATATTGAGAACCTTGATTGATTTAGATGGGCCATCTTGTCTTGATAGAAATTCTCTGTTCATCTACATGAGTTGTGGTTTCCCAGTTGAGTTTTTAGTAAATGATGGGGTTAACACATCTGTAGCTTGTGCAGTCTTGCAGACCTTATGTTCCGGGAAAAAATATTTTTGTATATCGGATATCAAACTTCAACTTGATGTTTTTAATTAGAATGCGATCACAATGTATAGTCTGGTACACTTAAGGCCGAGTGACATGTTTGTGGAGATGCACACATTTACTGGTCCTGCGAATCCAACCTGTTCACCTAAGTAACTTGCCAACAGTTTGGGTTGTTGAGAAGAAATCTTTTTTTATGAAGTTTCACTAAATTAGTGGTTACTTTTGCACCCATACACTTGTTGTTATTTGGTTCTTCTCACAAATTGATTTTAGAGGGACATTTACCATTCAGTTATTTTGCAGAGATATGTTGCAGACGTTGGCAAGTCCTGGCAGGTATTGCTGGTTTGCGGAGGAATCCTGCCACTGTTCCTATCGGTGATATGGCTTTTGATGATTAGACATTTTGTCGCTGGGATGCCATGGATAACAGTCATCCTCTTTAATGTCCTCATAATATCATTTACAATGTTTTATTACTTGAAGGGTAAGCAAATTTCCTACTACCATTTTCCATCTGAAGCAGTTAACAAAAAATGAAATGGTGGTTTCATGCTTCTCGTCTCGAGTTGTCTTTCATATGTGCACGTGTTACGTTCAATATATCCAACACCATCTGAATTATGCTATCAACTGTTGACGTTCGTGTTGGTGAATACAGTATCTTGCCTCAAGTTTTATGTCGATCCACAACTTTGTTTTAGGATCTTCAAAACTGTAGTTGCATTCTGTTCTGCCTCAAGATATCTTTGACCACGGAAGTAGTATCCATGTCTTACCTGCTGTGGAAAATTACAACTCAGTTAATCTTTGGTTACTCACAGTAAACACTTTCGATAGTGGATCCTGGAACATTCTTAGTCTTTGGATGTGCTGTGAGATAATGTCAGTGGGAAATTCTTTACTTGATTAGGTGGATGCTTGGATGCAAAAAAGTTCTTACTGAAACACTTGCTTACTGCTTGGATCCTTAAGTTACAATTCTATTTGTGGAGCACAAGGATTTTTTATTAGTTCAATACAGATAACCTTTGTTTATCTTCCTTTGTTTTTAGCTGGATGGATTGGAAACAGTGCCATATCTCCCATCATCGGTGAGCATGATCCATATTACAACGTATCTTTCGGGGTGCGTTCTTAACTAATTCTTATATATAACTAATAGCAGACTTAGCAGTTAATATTGTTCTGTTATTTACTAGAGCATTTTCAACTTGCAGGAGCTTAAACACCTTCAAGCTGTTGCTGTTTTGATGACCATTGTGATGATTATCTCTGTCCTCTCATCTATTGCAATAGTGCGCCGCATCCTTATGGCAACATCTGTTCTTAAGGTAAGCATTACATCGAGTCCTGTAAAAGCAACATGAAAATAGACAAAACAGTTGAATAATAGGTATTTTGATCCTAATTTATAATTTATGAGTTAGTAGCCCTACAATTTGAATCAAACTCTATACTTCAGAAGCATAAACTAGTTGGAGGAGCATGTCAAATTCCAGGACATTTAACCCCTCAATAGTTAACTTGGACAAAACCTTAAATCTTGAATTTCCGCTAAGCTCTGTCACCATGCAAATGTAGCAAAACATTAACCGGAGTTTTGTGAAGATAAACCTCTATAAGGATACAGGTTATTGTAATGCACTTCAGTGGAGTGGATACTCTAGTATTCTTTGCATATTTCTTCTTCATTCAGGGCTTGAGATGGGATTTATGCTTAAGTAGGTATTGAAGTGGGGAATAATCTTACTGAGTGGAATCCAGCTTGTGGGCATCAGAGATGTCCCCCCAAATCGTACTTACCTTTTTCCCTACTAGAGGCGTGCGTAGGTTACTATCTGATTTTGAGCAATAAGGATACATAAATACCCTTCTACTTCAAGCACCCTTAGGAAAATCCATGATATGGAACTTTACTCGCTTAGGCAACATTAGCCTCCTCTTTTACCAGTATACTTCTGGATAATTGACATTACTGTACTCTACCCTCACCCTTCCTTCAATTTGGTCGATGAGCTGGTTTATAGATGATTTAATGGTATTGTAATGCAGTTGCTACTACATCCCTATACAGGTTGCTGCCAAGGTCATTGGAGAAGTTCAGGCGCTTATAATTTTTCCAGTCATACCTTACTTTATCCTCGCAATTTTTTACATGTTCTGGCTTTCGGCTGCTCTCCATCTTTTCAGTTCCGGTCAGATCCTCGAAAATGACTGTGACTCCAACTGCTGTGCCTATGAACTTGGCTTGAAAAAGGTGAGCTGTGATCGTTGCTGCGGTTATAGCATCCATTATACTTCCCATATTGGTGCTGCAATCCTTTTCCACCTGTTTGGCTGTTACTGGGCTACCCAGTTTTTTATAGCATGCTCTTCTACGGTGATTGCGGGTTCTGTTGCTTCATACTACTGGGCACGTGGTGAAACATCGGTAAGTTACTCAATCATAACCATGAAGAATTTTCCCTATACACCTAGTCTATATGATACCTTGGTCTAATGGTAGAATCTTTTTCGAATGAACTTTGTACTCTGGGGTCTCACCCACCATTTTTTTTGCTTCGGGTGGGTGGGATTGTGGTTATGATTTATGGTTTGTAAGGGAGGATGGTGTGCTCTTAATTTCTTTTACTGAAGTTAATATTCTTTGGAGTATAGGAAGATAGGAAGCATAATATCTTAAGTTTATATGGTGCCCTTGCGAATTTTGACATCTCTTCTTTTGCATATTACTCCATGTGACATAGAAGCATGTTTCTATGTAAGAAACATTTTACCAGATTCCCCTTTCTAGAGTTGCAACTATGTATTGCAAAGACTTAGGTTCTTACAAGTAACTACTGAATACCCAATTGGGTCAGCTCAGACATTGCTATTGATGTGTATCCCGAAAATATTTGAAGATTGTGGATCACTATACCCTGAGTTCATGAATTGGGTTTAGATCAGATCGTTGAAGGTTTTAGACTTATACATCCTCCCCTCTTCCAGTCTGCCCAGGCTTCAACTTACTGTCCTTGATTGGCCTGCGGACAAAAAGGAGTTTTCGACCACTCTAGCTTAAACTGTAGGCAATTACTATCCATGTACGTCTCAGGAAAAATGTAAGAAATACTGGTATCTTCAGCAAAACAAGGTACTTGAGGAGTTTAGGATACTTTTCCTTGGTTGAATTTAACCATTCAATATTTGTTCCTCGTGCATTTCTTTCATCTGATAGTTGGGTAATATTTGTTGATGCAGCCAGAGATTCCATTTCTTCCTGTTGTCTCCTCCATGAAGCGGCTGATGCGTTACAGCCTTGGGTCTGTAGCTCTTGGCTGTCTAATTGTATCCTTTGTTGAGTCCATCCGGTTTATACTTGAGGCTATTCGTCGCAGATTGAAAGTTGTTAATGTGGTACCTGATAGCCACATTGGAAGGGCGGTTTATTACTCTTCTCAGTTTTTCCGACGATGTATCGAATGGACCATCAAATCCGTGAACCGCAACGCTTATATTATGGTAATTAACTGAAACTTCTTTTCAACAAGATTATGTGCCTTTTCATTTGCATTGTGTCTTTGTATGTGTTTCGTGGTGTTCATAAGCTAGAAAACAACTTCCACCTGGAGAAAACTCTCAAGTGGCCTGGAAGGAGAGGAGAATGCACTTTCCATTGTTTTTTCTGTGACCTGCTAAGAGAGGTTGAGTATCATGTGGGAGATATTACATATATCCTAAAATTGAAAGGCTTTGATGGGGTGTTGAGAGTTTTCTCGAAGCAAATGTCAGCTGATGATATCATTTTCTAACTTGCGGACCGTTGAAGTCGTCATTTTCTTTTTTCTGGAAACAACTTTAACAGCAGGCAATAGATCTTATATGAAAGACAAATCATAATGAGGAGGAAAACCTGGAAACTTAAGTCCTGTTCCCTGTGCGTCAAAACAAAGTGAAAGTTACTCATTTGATGAATTTCTTTATATTCACACTACATGTTGCACCACGACTGGTAGACGCAACTAATTTTTACCGCCTTTATTTGTTTGAGATCATCCATTTGTAAGCTATATTACTTGGAATAGAATAAGACCTTAATCTGCAAAATAAAAAATGGGACCTTAATGCCAAAACAAGTGTGTAGCACCTTGTCGATATGTGCATATTTAAAAACATGCTTCTGATTCTTTCAGATTGCTATCACGGGAAAAAGTTTCTTTAAGGCTTCCCAGATTGCAACAGAATTGATCATCAGCAACATCCTTCGGATAGGGAAAGTGAATGTGATTGGTGATGTTATTCTTTTTCTTGGGAAGTTGTGTGTCAGTCTTTCAAGTGCGGTGTTTGCTTTCCTCATGTTGAACGCTCACAAATACAACTCTGCCCACAACAAGATCTCCTCCCCCCTATTTCCTGTGCTGGTATGTTTCCTGGTATCTATTTTCTATTAATAAATCATACAAAATAACATACGGAATGCTGAATTTGAGAATGGCTGGTTACAATCAAGGCGATAAAATTAGGTTGTGTAGCGAAAAAATGTGGGCAAATATTGGTATAGACAGGAGCATGAATTGACTGTGGGACGTCTCCATGATGTGACTCTTAAAATTGACAGCTTCCAAAATGAAAAATCACTTCTATGATATTAGATAATTTCGAGATTATTCAAATTTTTATTCCTGTTGAAAGATGATAGGCGGTGACAAAAGTTTGGTATTTTTTTCATTGAGGTTGAACTAATGTTTCTTTTGTTCCTTTTAAAATTTAATCTCTTAGATTTTTTCCCCTTGTCAATAACTTCTCTGAAAAATGTGAGGCAACCTGATTACTTTTGTGAGGTACTAGTAACTATCCGGGGATACTATTTATCACGATATGTTGAGTTGCTTTCCCAAATTCCCATCAGCCTTTCAGCCTGTTAGATTCAGGTAAAATGACATCACAACAAAAATTACGCAAACAGTCATGTAATCCGCTATCGACGGGGATATGGGTTGGTGAGGATTAGAGATACCTAACCGTTCACAACATATGCACAAAGTGGTTGCCTTATCAAGTTTACAAGTAGATAAAATGATGTCTACTCGTAATAATGTATTCAATTAGATGGCGTGTTACATGCAATAGGTCCATATTACATTGTGTGGGTCATTATTAATGAAGAACATATTCACTCATGAATTCAGTATTTTCCAATCGGGATAAGTATCGTGTATATTTTTTTAATTTCATACATCGTACCAAGATAAGTATCTCCTATCGTAAGATACGTTAACCATACATTAACCTAATTAATATACATTTAAAAAAAGGTTCTTAAGATGCCAAATATTAAGTTTTAAGTGCGTTCTACTACATTTGAGGCTTTCTACTCCCTTAGTTATGGGAAAAAATGAAGAGCCCTTATATAATTTAGGCAAACACAATCGAAGTATCTTTCTATTATTCAAGCCCCATGTTGAGGTTGGTTTTTTTCAAACAGTTTGAATGCCGCCATGCATTAATCAAGTGACTTAGATTAATGCGTTTGGGGTTTTGCCTTTTAAAACAAGGTCCCAACTTTTTCCCAATAAGTAATCGTAGGATACGTACAGAATCGGGATACACACACACACACACACACATATATCATAAGATACGCAATCGGAGTGGGACACGTATCGTTGTCCGAAGGAGACGATATCGTAGGATATGTATCCTGTACGGAAGTTATTAACAGCTATGGTCACGTTAACACTTTAATCTACGTAACCTTTTCTGTACATTGCATTGAGATTTCTTGATAATTAGGGTTTGTTATTGATTCTTGGATTTATTTAGCAATTTTTGGAGGGTAAAGCAAAGTAAGGGGGGAAAACAAAGCAAAAACCTATACATGATTGTGTTGGGATTTTGTACTCATTGAGGAATTTGTGTGGGCAAAATAAAAGGAATGGGGAATGATTCGAAAGAGTTTGAAACATGTTTTGAATACTTTTTCTCTTTCTTTTTCTTTTCCCCCACCAGAATCCCATACAAATCCAAGATCCAAACACCGCCCAGAACTGTTTCTGATTCTTTTTTTCTATTTCTTGTTCGGAGTTAAGATTGAAGAAGTAATCGTGTTTTTTTGTTAATGCAGGTATGCTGGGGATTGGGCTATGTTGTAGCTACTCTTTTCTTTGGCGTCGTGGAGATGTCTATTGATACCATCATCCTCTCATTCTGCCAGGATTCCGATGAACACCAAGGTACTGCTCAATTCGCCCCTCCCCTTCTCCTTGAGACTCTCAATGAGCAAAATGAGATGCAAAGACTTACCCAATAACCCATTAGTAAACCTCCCAATGTTTGTTTTGTTGTGCTCTTCATGGAATTTGAGAATCTTCAATGTATAATATGATGATTTATATGCTTTGGTCCATGCTCATCTTCAGTGTCTTGATCACAACTCAACTAGTTTGTTTGTTCAGTTCTTACTCCTTTCATTTATTTCATATATCTTCTTTGAAAAAAGTTAAAATCTTTTAATTTTCTCGTATGACACCTTATAAATAACAAGGTTAAACGAATGACTTGCATCAATGATCCGATTAGTTCATTTATGATGCCGCGATTAGTTCATTTGTGATGCCGCCATTCGTAGAGGGGAGAAAATAGATATACTCCATATCATCAAAGTGGAGTCTATGGGAGGCTCACTCTTTTGGAAATTATCAAAATAAAATGTGTTTTTAGTTTGGGTTTTATCAAATTATCCAGTGTGCCTTGACAAAACTTCTAAAATAGTTTTGAGTTTGTCCCACATTGGTTATTTGGGAAAAGGTTGAATGGTTTAAAGGTCAGCAATTTGGTATCGATACCTATTGTTTTCATGATGAACAGAATGTCTAGGTATGGATACCACAAAACTGGGTATCAATATCCAGTGGGTCTGTTTGGGAACAGAATGTTTGGATATAGATAATTAGATACCCCAAAATGGGGTATAGATACCAGCGTGTTAGCGCGCGAATTTCAGAGGCGAATCAAGCATTGCTTCGCGATCAGTTGTGACTCTATTTGGAAAGGTTATGACTCAAAACCAAAGGCCATTTGATCAATGGGTGCAACCTTTGATGAAAAGATGCAACCCCATGCGAAAAGGTGCGTTTTGGTCTATAAATAGAGCCCAAATGACAATCATGCTACACAGAATTTTAGGGCCATTACTTTACCTAAATTCATTCATGTTGCTTTCTTGTTTTGTTACACCGTTACTCTGCAGAAACGGTGTCAACAACCCCTTGGTTCTTTTGATCAGTTTTTAGGCTCGGTATTCTGTCTATCCTTCGGTTGTGCGGACACAGGCAAAAAGTCTATAGACCGGGTTTCGTTGTATCCTCTAACAGATTTGCTATCAACTCGGTGCACACTTAAGGGTGGGGGCGAATACTGTTTTCGGAAAGTGACATTGTAACGTGCCTCGAAGCAAGTTCCATAAGGCGTTTCTATTCCGATTTCCAAATTACCCAGATTCTGCACAAACACACTCAGGGACACTTTATTAATCAAAATCCTAAAAATTTATTTTCCTAGTCAACTAGCTGCACTAAAAATAATACTCTACTAAATTGGTACAAGCATTACTAATTAGAGCATAGGATATTTGACCAAAAAAATTAAGAGTATGTTCTACATTGAAGTCTGCGAGTTTTGAAAATGGCAAACAAATGGTTTTATTGATGGCTTTTTCTTGAAAGATTTCTCCACTGATGGTTAAAAATAAAGAGAATAAAGAAATAAATGTTCCAAATAGATTGACACTTTGTAAACCAATGGTTATAAATCAATCATACAACAAAAGTTGAAACATAGAATTAATCTTTGTATTTCTATTATCGAGCTATTACAGAGATGTATACAAGTGCGTATGCTAAATAAGTAAATATACTATGACATTTATATTATTATAAATATATAACAATATTACTAATATAATTTTTTGTTTTGTGTGGGGGCACGTGAGCTTGGGCCCCATATACATGTGTCTAGTCTAATACTGGAGTTGGCGACAAAGGTAATTGCACTTGTATTCATCACTTAAAATACCTCTCTACTCACACAGGGTTCATGACTGAAATCTTTGAACTAACCCCCACAAAATCTTCTGTGCTTTGGGGAATGCAAATTTTACCTCCCTCACTTTCTCTCTCTCTCTTTCTCTCTCTCTCTCACACTATAAATAGCTAAGCCCCTTAATGGCTTCACAAACACAACTCACGAAATGGCTTCACAAAAGAGCATCTCCACGGGCTTCCTGTTTCTAATATGTTTAGGCCTTAGCTCTGCTCATAGGCTCCTCTTGGACTCCATTGACGATAACAAACCAAATGAATCTCCATCCAATATGGCGGAAGGTGGCAATGGTGGCGGTGTTGGCCTTACCGGTATGGGGGGCTTTGGCGCGGGCTTTGGCTATGGGAGTGGTCACGGCTCTGGCAATGGAATAGGCTCAGGGTGGGGCGTTGGCTTCGGAGGTGGTAAGGGATTCGGGATGACCCCCTACCCTGGATTTGGGCAACCTTTTTATGGGGCCGAGCCTTGCCCCCCTTTGGACTCCTGTACCTGCCCCTGCTCCTGTAACCAAGGTGGAGGGTGGGCTCGGCTTAATTCACCTAGTAATAGTCCAGCACATCTTGAACCCGAAATTGCTGGAAGTATGGGTATGCCCAGTGGTTGGTCCAACATGGGAGCCCACAACGAGCCCATCACTTCTAATGACGCCAAGGATCGTCATGAAGCCCATCAGGCCCCTAGTCGTTATGGGCCATTCGAAGTCGCACCGAACAATGGTGAACCAACGCCACCGGACGGGTCAGCTCAGGCCAGTGGTGGGTCCAACATGGGAGACTACAACGAGCCCATCACTTCTAATGACGCCAAGGATAGTCATGAAGCCCGTCAGGCCCCTAGTAGTTATGGGCCATTCGAAGTCGCACCGAACAATGGTGAACCAACGCCACCGGACAGGTCAGCTCAGGAAGTCCCAATGAACGATGGTGAACCATCGTCACCGGACGGGTCAGCTCCGGAAACGAAGGAATGAAATGGAGGATCCGAAGGTGATGAATGGGAATCACCTGGTGGTTGACAATCCAAGACCATAAATCGTTTGCTGTTAAATAAGTCACTTAGAGGGAATAAGTTGAACACAATAAACAGTTGAAATGCAAATGAAAAAATTTGGCTTAATTCTCTCCTGGTTTACATTGTGTGTTTCCAAGCATTACATTCGCTGATACTTTTAATCGTAAAATATCTTGCGCGCACACATAAAAAGAAAAGAAAAAAAGAAGCTGAAAATGGAGTAATTGCAAATTACAGAACTAAAAAACACAGAAAGATGACCCTCTTCCTCGCGCTCTCTCTCTCTCTCTCTGTGGGTAGGATTGGAAGTGCTAGGAACAAAAACCTATGACTCAGTGGATGCATGGAAGTTGATCAGAAATCTCACCCTTCAACTCATTCTCGTCGCAAAGATGTTTCTGAATAGCTTTGTCCTCGTCAACATTGGCAATAGCTCTTAGAGCTGCGCAGGCCTTGTCCTCATCAACAGCATTGTCTTTTCTCAACACCAGGTTCCTTGGGCTCATCCTTTAACGACCGTCTTCTTCTTTTGGCGGTGAGTCGAAAAAGGGTATCTTACCCCTCTGCCAATCATGAAGGACCATCTTGGCTACAGTCATCAAGTCGGGTTCGCCACCCTGCATGAAGAAAAACATCATAATCAATACACTAGTAAGTGACCAGACGTGATCTGAGCACCCAAACTGAACTCTTGGACTGAATGCCAAGGAGTTTTAAAAAAAAAAAGATTCCACTTTTGGAGCCCTACAATATGGATAAAAATAATAAAATGTAGAAGAGAAATTAAAGTTGGATCAGAATGCAGGATCGAACGATTTTTCTGCTATTAGAACATGAAAGTTTACTTCATAATGGATGATGCTGGTTATGCTGCTGCTGCTGTTTTTTTAGCGGATCTATGCTACTGTACTACTGCTGCTGCTGCTTTGCTGATGCTCCTACTGCTGCTGTCACGTTAGGCATACATGTATGGGATTCTAGGACAAATCTCTACTTTGGTCTAGGTCATTTTGGTGATGCTCCTATATTGACAAGGCTGTTGCTGCCACTGCCTTCTTTTTTACTTCATTTTCCCTTAATCCTTTGCATTTTGCTGGATGCGTACGCATTGCCATATCCTTGCTCTTATGCTTGGTGATGGCTTCTTTATCTCGATGTACCCTTTGTCGAGTTTTAACAAAATCTTTGTTGTTGATCAAAAAAAGAAGTGGAAAATTCAAATCAAGCATGCATAATATGAAGTTACCTTCAATAGTTTGCCTGTTAATTTGAATAACTGAACTAGAAAGTCGTTATCATCCTCCCTAAAAACAAAACAATAGAGCGATCAAGTCCAGTTATGACAAAAACAAAAAAAAAGTAAATCAAATAAGAGATGATCAAGGGTTGCAAGCTTTGACAATCCCACTTCAATACCTTACATCAGGGGCGGAGTCAGGATTTTAAGTTAGCCGGGTCAAAAATTAAATAAACTTGAGATTTTTATGCATTTTAAGCAAGTTGGGGCAATTTATGAAATTTTTTAGGAGTCAAAATCACTCCTAAAATTCCATTAATTGCCCCAAACTATCAAAAATCTTGTGAGAAATTAAAGTGAAAGGGGTCAAGTGACCCCTCTTGTCCCTTCATGGCTCCGCCAGTTAGAGTAACAAAACCAACCATTTAAAAATGACTTTTACTCTTTTCTCTGGTGTTGTGGAGATGTCTATCGATACCATCATCCTCTCATTCTGCCAGGATTGCGATGAGCACCAAGGTACTGCTCAATTCGGCCCTCCCCTTCTCCTTGAGACTCTCAATGACCCAAAAGAGACACAAAGATTTACCCAATAATCCATTAGTAAACCTTCCAATGTTTGTTTTGTTGTGCTCTTCATGGAATTTAAGAATCCTCAATGTATAATACTCCCTCCGTCCCAATTGGCTTGCCCCTTTTGGGGAAATGAGTTCTTATCAGGAGAATGATGAGACATTTAATTGGGTTTGACTCTCAATTTATCCCTATTTAATGCTTGGTTGACATGACACTTAAGTGTAAAAAGAAATGACAAAAGGGTAAAGTTGCACAATTTTTTATGTTTACTTTTCAAAGTGGACATTCTTTTTGGGACATTCAAAAAGGAAAGAAGAACTAACAATTTGGGACCGAGGGAGTATGAGTTATATGCTTTTGTCCATGCTCATCTTCAATGTCTCGATCACAACTCAACTAGTTTGTTTGTTCAGTTCTTACCCCTTTCATTTATTGCATGTATCTTATTTGAAAAACATTAAAATTTTTATTTTGTTGTATGACACTAAATGACAAGGTTTATCGAATGACTCGCATCAATGATCCGATTTGTTCATTTATGATGCCGCCATTCGTAGAGGGGAGAAAATAGATGTACTCCATATCATAAAGTGGAGTCTATGGAAGGCTCACTCAGGGACGGATGCATAAGATCTTTGACAAAAAATTTAGAGTATGCTTTACATTGAAATCAACGAGTTCCGAAAATGGCAAACTAAATGGTTTTTTCTTAAAATATTTTTGCATGACGGTTAAAAATAAAGAAAACAGAGAAATAAATGTTCCAAATAGATACACTTTGTAAACCAATAGTTATAAATCAAACCATACAACAAAGTTTTTTTTTTTTTGGGTAAATACCATACAACAAAAGTTGATCATAGATTTAATGGTTGCATCTCTATTATCGAGATGTATACAAGTTGTATGCTAAATATACTGACATTTCTATTATAAAAAAAAACATAATAGTATTAATAGAGTTTTTTGTTTTTTGTGGGGGCATGTGACCTTGGCCCCCATGTACATCCGTCTAGTCTAATACTGGAGTTGGAGAAATAGACTCAAAATCTTCTGTACTCACACAAGGTTCATGATTCCGAAGTCTATGAACTAACCCCCACAAAATCTTCCGTGCTTTGGGGAATGCATATTTTACCTCTCTCTCTCTCTCTCTCTCTCTCTCTCTCTCTCTCTCTCTCTCTCTCTCTCTCATTTTCCCTATACAACTATAAATTGCTAAGCCCCTTAAATGTTAATCTCAAGCAACTAACACAACTCGCAAAAGGGCATCTCCATGGGCTTCCTGTTTCTAATATGTTTAGGCATTAGTTCTGCTCATAGGCTCCTCTTGGACTCCATTGACGATAACAAACCAAAAGAATCTACATCCAATTTGGGCGGAGGCGTCAATGGTGGAGGTGTTGGCCTTACCGGTTTGGGGGGCTATGGTGGCTTTCGAGGTGGCGGGGGATGTGGGCTTAACCCCTGCCCTCCCAGATTTGGGCAGATCGAGCCTTTCCCCCCTGCGGATTCCTGTACCTGCCCCTGCCCCTGTGGCGAATCTGTACTCTTTGGAGGAGGGTGGGCTCCGCCTAATTCATATAGTAATAGTCCAGCACATCTTGAACTCAAATTTGCTGGAAGTATGGGTATGCCCAGTGGTGGGTCCAACATGGGAGCCCACAACGAGCCCATCACTTCTAATGACGCCAAGGATCATCATGAAGCCCATCAGGCCCGTAGTGGTTATGGGCCATTCGAAGTCCCAACGAACGACGGTGAACCAATGCCACCGGACAACAGTGAACCAAAGCCCCCACCGCCACCGGACAACAGTGAACCAAAGCCCCCACCGAGCGACGGTGAACCAATGGCACCGGACAACGGTGAACCAATGCCAGGAAACCAAGGAATAAAAACATGAAATGGAGGATCCGAAGGTGATGAATGGGAATCACCTGGTGGTTGACAATCCAAGACCATAAATCATTCGCTGTTAAATAAGTCACTTGGAAAGGCAAAAGTTGAATGCAATAAACAGTTGAAATGCAAATGAAAATTTAGCTTAATTCTCTCCTGGTTTAGATTGTGTGTGTCCAAGCATTACCTTTACTATTACTTATAATCGTTAAAAATAAAAATAAATAAAAAAACCTGAAAATGGAGCAGTCGCAAATTACAGAACTAAAACAGGTCATTTTCCTTTTCAGAGTAAATAAAAACACGAAAGATAACCCTCTTCCTCGCGCTCTTTCTCTCTTGGCGAGTAGGATTGGTAGTGCATGCTAGGAACAAAAACCTATGACTCAGTGGATGGAAGCTGATCAGAAATCTCACCCTGCAACTCATTCTCGTCGAAAAGATCTTTCTGAACAGGGACATCTTTAACCTGTTGGGATGAAATAACATCGGCAATGGCTCTTAGAGCTGCGGATGCCTTGTCATCATCAACAGCATTGTCTTTCTCAACACCAGGTTCCTTGGGTTGATCCTTTAACGAGCCGTCTTCTTCTTTTGGCGGTGAGACAAAAAAGGGTATCTTACCCCTCTGCCAATCATGAAGGACCATCTTGGCGGCAGTCATCAAGTCGGGTTCGCCACCCTGCATGAAAAAACAGTCATTCTTAATACACTCTCTAAGTGACCAGACGTAATCCGAGCACCCAAACTTCAACTATTGAAATGATTGCCAACAAGTATTTAACAAAAGATACCACTTTTGGAGCCCTACAATATGGATAAAAATAATAAAATGTACAAACAAATGACTGCTAAATGTCTTGGACGAATAGATGCTCTCTATTTCAGAAAAAATAAAGTAAAATTGGACCCATTATCCAGGCCTTGAAAAGTTGGCTAGGCACCAAGCAAATAAATTAACTTCTAATGAAGCTCAAGAACAAATGAAAATTCAAATCAAGCATATTCATAATATGAAGTTACCTTCAATAGTTTGCCTGATAATTTGCATAACTGAACAAGAAAGTCGTTATCATCCTCCCTGAAAACAAAACAATTAGACAGTCATATTATGAATCATTTACAATAGGATGGGAGTAAAATACACAAAATCCATAAGGAGATCAAGTCCAGTTGTGACAACAAAACAAGTAGAGCAAATAAGATATAAAAGGGTTGCAAGCTTTGCCAATCCCAGTTCAATACCTAATAACAACGAAACGAACCATTCACTAGAAAAACGAACTTTTACTGTTTGAGCAATGGTTCCACTTGAGCTGCCCAAACTCGGCCAAAATCAGAAGTGAAAATGAACCAGAGAGTTTATGACTTAATCATAACATTATTTCCAACTGCATTGTTACTAATACTCCCTCCGTTCCATTGTCCCTAATACTATTTTGGGATGTTCCAAACTGATTGTCCTCTTTGAAAAGTTGAAACAAAATGTATTCAATCTTCCAAAATAGTCCATTTACCAATAACAATGATTTCATTCATAAGTTGAAATACAAGGGCATTGTTGGAAATCAATGTACTCCTCTTTTTGAGTGTGAATTCATTTATTGCATGTCTCCCTAAAAATTCGGAATTCCCGTAACCGAACAGCAATTTGGAACAGAGGGAGTACTATTTTGCCCCCAATAAGAGGGAGGGTGGGTGACTAGTGTTCATAATCGAAGGCACATGACAACTTTCAGGGTCATAACACGGCACGAATGTTTGTAGGCAAAATTTAGGATGGAGTGTAAAGACAAACTATGAAGGCCCTGTTCGTTTCCCAGTTTAGTTTTAGTTTTAGTTTTTTAGTTTTAGTTTTAGTTTTGATGACATCATCATTTCCCTCATTTCTCTCTCTATCTCTATCCACTCATTACACCTTTTGACATCATCAAAACTAAACTAAAACTACCAAACGAACAAGGCCGAAAGAACTCTAATCAGGGATAAGTAGATCAAAGAGTTGTGAAACAGAATTAACAGACAGAAAGAGTAAGAAAGCTAACCAGTCTGATATCTTATATGCTCTTTTGAGATGCTCCTTCTTGACACGTTTCAAAACTTCTCCAATGTGTTCAGAAGCATCATGCAAATTTGTGACACGTACCTGGAGACCAGGGCAAAGTCGGTTCATCAGTCCAAACAAGTGAACACTAAAATACGTTAGCACAATGGAAATACAAAATTATGTTTTCACAATGTATATGCCATAGAGATAACCGACAAGCAAAGGTACAATGAAAGCTTATGTTGATCCATGACCATGAAGTGGGATAAAACTCTTAAACTCCTCATAGAATGTTGAATAACCACATGAACACAGCATTTCCACATCACCGACATTAACAAAATGCAATCAATCTATCTTTGGCCCATTTTTATTTACTTCACACAAAAAAAAAAACAACCAAACAAGTGCTTTGAAAGGTATAGCACATTTACGTTTGGCCATCTCAAGTTAAATCAACAACAGGGAACTAAATCAATAAGAATAATGTAAATAAGAAAGGATAAGTACACAAGGTCTAAACCCACAACCAGCAATGACATACCACGCCTTTCAATACAATATCTGTCTCTGAGTCATTGTTTTGGTAAACAACTCCAGGGCAGTCGATCAAGAAGATCCTCTTTGTGAGTGTGATGTACTGCCACACTTTAGTTTCTCCTGGAATGGGAGCAACCTTGCAGACCTTTCAAAAGAGAAGGAACTATGAGTCAGTTGAATAGCACAAGCCACCTTATATCAATCTTAAAAGCAGAATGGGAGACAAATATTCGACACTTAAAAAGGGGTCATATATTGGCAGCATCATGCAAGCATTGATCCAAAAATAATAAGGAGAGAGGGCTTGCAAAATGAATCCAGAAATCAATACAGAAATGCTCTCTCAAGTATTCTCCAGAAATTTCTTGATTCCATTCATCAAATAGTTATAAAGCCAGTGAAGTAGTAGAAACAAGTAGGGCAAGCTTGGAAATCCTATTCCACGAGTCGAAGCGATAATTGTTTAGTTCGAGTAAAATATGATAGTTTGTCATCCCCTTCCATTGTCCACATATAACTTCAAGAGTACTCAAATTAAGGAACACCAAGCTGATCCAGGCACCCTTTTCTTATTTTGGTGGACAGAACGAACAGCTCAAGACAAAAATCATATAAAAGCCTCACAGTATCTAGCATGTCGCCAACAAAAACGATAAATTATGTGGAAGGCATAGAGTATCTCCTTGATTACTAACCGAAAAAAGATAACTAATCATCAGAACAACAACGTAAGGATGACACAGCTCAATTTAGTTAACCATACTGAAACTATTATAATCTGCTGAATCAAAACCCACTAGAGCATGCGAAGTACATCACACAAAATAATCTACCAGGTTATCAAATCATGGTTCCTTATCAAAATACATGTCAATAGATACAGAATAAAACAAACATACATGAGTGCAAGAGTGGAAGAGGGAGTAAATGGTAACAAGAATTACATTTTTTGTACGAAGTGTGTTGATAACTGATGACTTCCCAACATTCGGATACCCAACAAACCCCACAGATATTGCTTGCTTATCACTTTTTAAGCGAGCAAATTGTCTCAATACTGATAGAAGAGAACCCTGAAGGCAACAAAAGAAACAAATTCATGAATGAGAGTAAAACCAAGTAACGGAACTATACCAAATGTGGACATTACAAGCTTCCCCCGTAAGGAAGGGTGAGGATCGCTGACTACCCATAGAAATTAGATCCAATAGGTGGTGTGCTTGCAGTGTGCCAACATACATATGTATTCTACTCAAAACTACTGAAGATACCTTGCCAAATGACTTGTTAATGCTAGCATGAAATGCTAGAGTTGGAAACTCCTTGGATAATACTCTAAGCCAGGCTTTTGTAGCCCAAGCAGGAACCAAATCACACTGAGATAAGAGGTATAACATTCTGTGAGAGAATCATAGAAAATAAAGACAAACTCTCCAACAATCCCACATAAAGATCAAAGGTAGGAAACAATTCAAACAACAAACCTTGTTTAACAAAAGAATCATGTGTTTATGTTTGCAATGCTCTTTTAAATGTTTCTCCAAATGATAGCACCTTGTACCTTGCGGATCTCTAGCATCCAAAACCTGTAACAGGAGCACAAGCACTAACACATGTCCATAAAAAAAGATCGTACAGACCTAAAAGATCAACACAGCAATTTGCCCGTAAAACCTACAAAAGGACTACTATAGGTTCACAAAAGGAACCACCACAATGTAAATACTCAAACAGTTGGGACTTGGGGGTAATAACAATCCAAAACTTCCACATTCCGACATTCGTACTACAAACTTCTACAAAAGCAATATGTTGGGGCACAACATAAACTTGCAACAATGTGTTATCATATACTTACAACACACTAACCTGGACAACAACATCCGAAGAGTCTATAACTTTATAGAGCTCACCCCAAATGCGTTTACTTTGACCCTTCTCAAACATTGTATGCCGAACTAGGTCTCTCAAACCATCCTCTTCATTACCTTCTACAGATACACTGGCATCATGTTTCTGTTCAAAGGCATCTACAAAATTCAGGCACAAATTCAGAAGTAAATATCACGTTGTGTAATAGCTCTTAAGTGGGGCAAAGAGATGGGGGAGGGGGTTCCAAGGTTTATCATAAATTATCAGCAAAAAGTGGAGTCTTACTTCTTCTGCGGTATTTCCACTGTAACATGCTTCAAAAGAAGTAAAAGTATAAGCAGCAGCAAAGCATACAATTAACTTACCTTGAGAACCATCAGCCTTCTTAACTAATGACTCGTAATCTGATGCCAAGAGCTTTGGGCGCTTCCTCTTCCTCTTAGGTCCAAATGCATCCTTAAAAGGCTCTGTATCTAGAAGATGAACCCTTGCTTGCTGGGTAAACATAAAAAGAACAAAAGTCAGCAACCGTAAATTGAAAGCTTCAATATGGTTCTTGCACACATGAATAATAACGTTAAAGAGGACGTGGGAACTGTTCAACATTCAACTACTGCTTTTTGTAGTTTGACAACCAAACAGTTGCCAATGAACTGTTAGTTGGATGGTCATTGGTCGGTGGTAACCATTAAGACAGCTCAAGCAGAAAGGTCATCAGCGAAATGTGGGGAATTGAGAGACATAACTCAATCGACGAAAGCACAATAGAAAGAGTGAAAGACAGAGTAAAGATAAACCATCTTAACGAATGCTGCTTTGCAGCTAACAAGGACATACATAAGATTCTAACTAGTAATCGACGGGACATTCAGTCTTTGAAATAGTACAAACTATATGGGTAGAGCCAAACCTTATATGATAAGTCCACAAAAGAGGTACGCAATAATTGAAAAGTTAAATATCCAACTTGATAAAACTAAATTAACATACTAGACTCTCTTATTTACAAGCTTGTGTGAGTAATGTGGTTAGATAAAGCATTTAACTTTCAAAAATGAAAATAATCAAACTAGCAATGGAAAGGCGAAATTATTCAGAGTGGACATAGGTACATCCTCAAATAGAATCAAAGATGGCCAAAGGGCATATTTAGCTCCAAATGATAGAAAGTTCATACCTTCTGGTGGTCATTCAAAAGGGACATGGGAAGTTTCTTCTCCTTCAAAATGACATTATAGTTACTCGACATTCGACTTTGGAGCTCTTCACGGAAAAACTCCAGCTCCTTCTGATTTACAACTCGAGTATTACCTACAATTTAAGATTGAAAGAAAACACTTTACATAAATTCCTAATGTGCACAATGAGTAGATATGGGAAACACATACGCCTACTCAAGAAATTGCTTCTTCTGAAGATACTGTAGCAGCTATTCACTGGTTCACCATTAGCCAATTGGAAACAAGCCTGCTTTGACAGGCCCTTTGGATTGTAAGAGTGTGTGTGTGTGTGTGTGTGTGTGGGGGGGGGGGGGGGGGGGGGGTGGGGGGGGGGGGGGGGGGAGGGAGAGAGAGAATTGTAGTTTCTCGCCAAATCACCATTTTGAGAAATTGGTAAGAAACTAAAATGGACAACAAAAAATCCATCCTTTTTTCTAAATTTCTCATCATATCTCCCTATTTCACACCTCATTTAGCAATCCAAACAAGTGAGATGATTCTCCCTGCCGTCCTCCTTCACCCTTTATCACATTTCAAAGGGTCTGAAAATGAGTGATTAGCAAAGACAATTTTTTGTGCTCAAGCTCAATGAATTTGTGAATGAGGGTGGTTGCCTCACTTATCAATTGTCTCTGATTTCCATCACATGGACAAAGAAGCACCATCCTAGAAGCAACAGGACTTGAAGTAGCATGGACACTCTCTTCCTCATTTTCTAGTATTCTAAAAAGCTCTTATATTTCTCTTTTCTAGGTTAACATATGTAATTGCCAACTTAGCTCCACTAATTTAAGGAAAAGCTGAGGATGATGTCGCCTAGGACTGCAAACGAGCCGAAAATAAGAGGGCTCAAGCTCAGCTCGTTTATTATCGAGGTGTTCAAGCTCGGTTCGTTTACCAAACAAACTGAGCCCCTACTTATGAGAGCCGAGTAACAAATAACTCGAGCTCTGCTCATTTACTAAACAAGCTTAAAATTTGAACTCGACTAGTATACTGAAGTCAAGCCCATAACGACCCAAGCCTCGAGCTGCTTGTGAACATGAGCTCGGCTTGTATCCTATCTAGGTGTTCAAGATCGGCTCATTTACAATACAAGACGAGCATTTAGAAACGAGCGGAGTTACAACTACCTCGAGTAGACGAGCATTTAGAAATGAGCGGAGTTACAACTACCTCGAGTAGACAAGCATTTAGAAACAAGCGGATTTACAACTACCTCGAGCTTGACTCATTCACTAAATGAACTTAAAACTTGAGCTTGAGCTCAACTCGTTAACTAACAAGCTGATCCGAGCCCATATCGAGCCGAGCCTTGAGCTGCTCGCAGTTAGTTTGCAGCCCTAAAATTGAGGCCCATAGAATTACTATAGCATACATTAAAGAAGCGGGAATCAAGATTGTCAAGCAACTAAGGAACACTACATTTAAAAATTGAGCATGGCTAAATTATGAACTATATAGGTACCAAACCATCGGCGATCGGGTTGAATTCGAGTGGAGGGCAACTCGGAGGACTGAAGGTCGTGCTTTATAATCTTTCCTTTGACGTCACGCTTCGGCCTCGTGTTGTACATCTTCAGCCGCCGCACCGTGGCGGCGCTGCGGCCGCCTTTGCTCGATTTCGATTCCCTGTTGACATCTAGAGAGTGCTTTGGCTTACCAGATACGTTCACAGGTTTCTCTTTCCTCTTTGCCATCTTCCCTGTAAACCAAACATAAAAATTATTGCAGCTTATCATATATATGTATATATATATATATATGCATGTAAACGACAAAGTAAGCAAATTTTACGCAGAGAAGTGTTGGGGCTTACCAGGCTTTACAGAAACCCTTCAGGTTCTCAACTTTTTCAGTTCGACTCGAAAATGTGACAGAGAGAGAGAGAGGTTGTTCAGTTCGAAGCGGTGGGAACCGGGTAGGGTTTCCAGAAAAGAGACGAGCCCGTGGGCCGTTTTGGAGGGATCGATTTTGGGCCGAGGTCGGAATCTGGATGTGAGGTGGCCTGGGCCTCCCTATCAAAACTGTGGGCTCATTAGCTCTGTAATGGGCTGTTCACGGGTCGGGGGTTTTCATCTTGTTCGGGTTTGACCCGACCGAAAATGATCGGATTTGTGAATAGGCTGCCCGATTCCGACTGAAAATGTGTGTCCGGTTCCGACCAAAATGGAGGTCGGATCGGATGGTCGAGACACAAATCAGTGAACTAGAGACCAAAAAGAAAACCCATTACATCGAAATGCCGATTACGAAGATTCTCGGTTACACCTTCACAACAAGTCTCCATTACAAATTGATATCTAATACAATCAAATGGTAATACAATATACGTACCAAAAAAAAATGGAAATACAATATTCATGATTTCAGGGTTTGGATACAAGATCGACTTAAAAATTGCGGAGTCGCCGTTAAAGAATAGCCACCGTCCTAACTCCTATGACTAACACAATCGATCTAGAGTGAGTGACTAAAAGTCAAAGAAAGGGAGAGAGAGATGACCTTTTGAGAGTGAGAGAGACGGTCTGTTTTGAGAAAGAGGCGACGGTGAGGCCATAGCTTTTGGTGGAGGGGAAGGGAAGTAGAAGAGGTAAAAGGGTGACTGCAGACAGGGAATAAGGAAGAAAATTAGGATTTTTTAAAAGTTCGGTCGGGTCGAGTCTTATCCGGGTCTTCTCCCACACCCTGACATTCTACTGACAACATTTTTTTTTTTAGAAGATGGACCCGATTCTGTCCGACTGGGTCAATCAAAATCATTTGAGAAGCTATTTTCGGGTGGGGTCAGGTCGGGTTGGCAGACAGGTCAGGTTGGTGAATAGCCCTAAATTATAACCCCTTCATTGGGTCAATGTTTTTTTCCCCGATAAAAGTTATTAATGAACTTATTGTGGAAAGTGAGAGAAAAGAAAAGAAAGGGAAATAAAGTAGAAGAAAAGTGTGAGGAAAATAAAGAGAAATTTTTTACTATTTCTTACACTCTATTTGGTTCATTTCTCTTATTTTTCCTCTCATACCAAACAAAAGGGTGGAAAATATTTAGACTATCCTTTCTTTTCTTTTCATTTTCCTAGGTTCCAAACAAAAGTTAAAAATTTAAGGAGAATGCAAGTCAATGTTTGGATGGTTGAAATTGATATAGTAGGATGAAAACCCCATCATGCAGTCAAACTTGCCTTCTAAATTTTGAACACTCAACATAAGCTCCCTCGCTACAGATATAGTATATGTTTAATTTGAAGATATTTAGGAAGTAGTAAAAAACTTTATTTGAACAGCTATGAAACAGAATAAGTTTAATTTTAATAGGAAATTTCAAACAAATATATGTGACTTCAAAAACAAATATGCTTATCAACATGCTTTCATTAATTTACGCAAATTAAGTCTGCTATTTCATGTGATTTGTTTTCTTACATTGACCCTGTTCGTTTCCCAGATTAGTTTTAGTTTTAGTTTTAGTTTTGATGACATCATCATTTCTCTCATTATCTCTCTATCTCTCTCCACTCATTACACATGATGACATCATCAAAACTAAACTAAACTATGTAACTTAAGTTGTTGAATTACACATTATTTATGAGTGATGATGACAGACATTAAAATGTCAACCATTGAGCCTAGGGACGAAACTAAGATTCTATATATAGGGTGGACATATTAGCAACATATGATTTTGGAATTTCAAAGTTGAGTGTGTAAAAATTATACTTGTAAATTTCCAATTTTTGGGCAATAATTTCTTCATATAGATAAAATGGGGGCCGGACATGGTAAGGGAATATGTAAAAAAAAAGATACTAGATAATTTTACCTTTTCTTTCAAATTTGTGGTGGCCCTAGCTCCCAATAGCCAACCTTTAGTTCCATCCTTGATTGAGCCAACCCGACTCTCTTACTATTAAAAAATGCTTATTACGAAGCTATATCTTCCCATAAAATTGCTTGTAAAATTGACCTTCATTCTTGTTTAAACATTGGAAAATATCTAGAGCTTATTAAATACTCCCATTGTATTTGAAGCTTAATTGGATTACTAAACACCAAAGTCTAAATATCTGTTAAGTGGTGATCAATCCTTTTCAACAAACACATCCTTCCAAACAAATCCTTGTCCAATCTCCCGAAAAAGAAAAGAGTAGAAAGTTGTATAACCTTTTTTCTTTTGTAAAAGATTAGTGTCATACGACAAAAGGTTCTTGTAGACTAGTAATGAAACTCCAACTTGTGGGTAGAGTGAATTGTACTCCACTCGACATGTTTTCTTTTATAACCAGATGTTCGGGATAGCTTGCGTGCATTTTGGCTAATTCCGGAGCCTTGGATGTGACGACCGATAACCTCCAGTGACCCCAAAAGTTTGTTGGTAAGGAGAATCGAACTTGAAACCTTAGGTGAAACTGTGAGAGCATAAAGATGTTAAAGGGAATAAAGATACAAAACAGGTTAAAAACATGCACGCATAAGCATAAACAACCCACAGAAAACTCTTGCCCGGCACCGCTCCCCGGGCCAAATAAAAGCCTATCTATCGTTTACGACGAAGTTAACAATGTCCTCTTTTTTGCTACCAAAAATGCCAATAACTTCTCCTCACTTCAAATAAAGCATCTGTAAATTGTAATGCTGGTGCAATGCAAGTACATTCAGGGACGGAGCCAGCATTTTACTTTTGTGGTGACAAAAATATATACTTAAAAAATAAAAAGACAAACTGTTTTATGAGGATGAAAGATTTAAAAAATCTAGTGGTAACAAGTTCATATAATTATGGGATAAAAATTTATTTTCTATATAATAAATATATATATATATATATATATATATATATATATATATATATATATTTTGAAAACCTTGTGGTGGCGACTGCCACCACTTGTCCCCCTCTGACTCCATCCTTGGGTACATTTAAGCCACGATAAACAATCTTTCACATTGTTTCAGCCTACTTTCACTAGGACAACCACTACTGTATGATATTATATCAGAAGGGGAGAGACAAACTTAACTTCTGGTCCATGTGATAAGAGAAAGAAAACAAGAAATTTACAGGTTGTTCTTCATCTGATAATGCCTTCGCCACGTCCCTCATGGGGAGGTAGAACCAGTTTGAGACAAACACGAATTTGCAACAGCATCAAAATCGCTTTGACAAAAACAAGGTAACTGAAGGTGAGATCTGAAGATTCTTGATATCATTTCTGTCTAGTCATTATTCAAAATATCCTTGGAGCACAGTCACATTGTGCTCTAATCCCCTCCGTGGGTTGAGGCACTGCCATGATTCTCCCGTATCAAAACATTTACGTACATTTTCGATCGTTGAATCACGTGAAAATCTTCTCATCTCTCCAGATTCTTTAATTAAAAAAGCGTAGTTCTGAATTGCAAATGACAGAACATGAAAGAAATTAACCCAAGAGATTGGAAAAGTGATATTGCCTTGAAACTTAGGGGTTTGCTCCCACTAAGGTCTCAGGTTTGATTCTCTTTGCCAGCAAACTCTGGAGGTCACTAGGAGTTTTGTCCGGTCGTTACCTCCAGGGTCCTGGAATTAGTGGAGATACGCGCAAGCTGGCCCAGCCGTTCAGTTATAAAAAATAAAATAAAATAAACATGAAAGAAATTGATTGTTTCCCTTCTATAGTTCTATATAGTCATCATAGATCTGAGTCGTTATTTAATTATTGGTGCTTTTGGTACTTTGACAACCCATAAGATTTGGTAAGGTTGGCAATTGATTTCTTTACGTGGGCCCAATCCAGCTTAGAGAAGTACTAGAACATTATTCAAATTTTTTGGTTAGAATGAATATAAAACCACATATCCCAACAGAAAAATGAGACAAAGATCAACTCTGTCAATGCTTGATTTCATCACTTCCTACTATTAAAAAAGATAAATTCAAATTAAACAAAACAAATTACATCTTACAACTCACTGCTCATCAGCAAATTAAATCTCAAATGATACATGAAAAAACAGGCCATATCCCGAATTCTTTCGCCGATAAAAATAAAATTTTAAAAACAAAAAAGTCCCTAATCTCTTTAAGCCATGGACTGTAGATGTTCATAAAACACTCCCAACATGTTAGAAAAAGTCACAATTCCAACCAACTTACTGTCCTCATCTATGACCCAAACATAGCTAACCCGGTGCGCGATTGCTTGAACCATCACTGCAGCTAAAGAGCTCCCTGGATGGCACACTATCACCTCTGCCCTCCTCATTGCCCTCGCGGAGTAACTACACGACCTACTGTACCTCCCGGGCCTTGGCAGTGGTGTGTTTTGGGATGACGACTCATCGTCTGATGAAGACGATGAGGAGGTGGAAGGAATGTCGAAGGAGGAGATAGTGAATTCCTCCAACATTCCTTCCAAGTTCATCTCCTTTAGCCTTGCCTTCACGAACCTCACAATCTCCTGCGGGAGACCGCCGCAGCCTGTGAAGGCCATCAGGTCTCTCGCAGAGAGAGTCATGACGGCGGCTGCGACGGATTCGTCACAGCAGGCGAGGGTGAAGGGAGATAACTCGCCGATCAAAACTCCGTCGTCGTCGTCTACGACTGCGACAGAGGTTTGATTTGCCAAGGAGTCTGAAATGGCTCCCATCGCCACACAAGCCGGGGAGTGGAACCTAACGGACGAGAAGTTTGTGCTAATGAGTCCGAGTGCGTTGATGGAAAGCGCCGGGAAGGATGAGAAAAGGCCGATTGAGCTTAGGAGGAATCTGATGATGTCTTCTTGGGTTAGCCAGCAGAATTCACGGCCGTCATGAGACGTTGGATTAATAAGAGATTTCTGTGATTTTTTTCTTGAATTGCTCTTGATTGGGACTAAAAGATTATGAACACCTTGGAGGAAGAGATCAATGGCTTCCAATATACTGCAAAACAACAACAAAACAATCAGAATCACGTGACGGTTTTTTGTAGCGACTCTCTCACATGAGGTGGGACCTACATCACGTGAGACAGCGTAAAAATAACAGTTATATCCAAAATACTTTCTAGAATTACACCCTACACTAATTTTAGAATGTATCACTAAAGTTGTAACAAAGAAACGAAAAAGCAAAAAAAGGCTTTTCTTTTGGTGCCAAAAAACAAAACAGTTGTAGCTAAAATAATTGGAGTCAAAACAGATTTGTAGGAAAAGTAAGACACGCAAACATTAAACAATTCGGGGCTTACTACATTAACGCATGTGAAGATGACAGTAAAGAAAATTTATTGGCAAAGAAACATTAGTTGAAGAAAGTGATTGTTTTCATTAAAGTACATAAACAAACAAAGATTCTGAGTCACAGAAAAAACAGAGAAAGCGAGAGAGAAAATAAAAATAGGCAATGGGTGATCTCCGGTTCAACTTTTAGATCGAAGGAGACGGTCCTCTTCTGTACCGTCTAATTGTTGCAAGCAATCATTAGCTTGGACTTGTTAATTAACTTTGAACGATAACAATTAATTAGCAACTTCGGAACATCAATTTTACCAAGGTATGATATGGACGAGGACTATCTCGTCCAGTCTAAATATTGGATCCAGACCCATAAAAATATGAACAATTGCAGAAGTCTAAAAGTTGCGCTGTGTTTGGTTGAGAGTTTTGAAAAGAATATTTTGAAAAATATTTTTGAGATAGTGTTTGGATGAATTTTTGAAAAAAGTAATAATTAGAGATATGTGTAATAATTGGAGAGAGATAGAGAGAGAAATGAGAATAATGATTTAATATAGGGGTATGAGTAGAGAGAGAAATGTGATTAATGATTGAAGAGATGAGAGATGTGGAAAGAATCTTTTTGAAATTTTTTTTAGAAATGTAAAGTGAACAAAGTCATCGCTCACTGTTGGAAATTCTTTGAATCTTAAGTAGTTTTAGTTGGAAATTCTCCTTTTTAATCATTTCTATTAATGTTACTACCTTGGTTACCAAATGAAACAAGAAAAAGTGAACACTAGAAACAAAAATATAACCAAATCATTACTAAAATGTATGAACCAATTGAACCCTCCATGCCAAGAGATTGCGGTCGAGTAAGGTTTGGAGTAGTATTGTGATGAATGAAAATTTTGCTCGCCAGTAAAAAAAATAAGTAGTATAATGTAGAATTTTCAAGCATATATCAACCATAAAAAAAAAAAAAAACACACTCTTCATTCTGTCCTCAATTGCTTTTTATTTTGAACTCATTTTCCTATCCTAAAAAAAGATTTTCTCCCTTGAAAAATCCATGTACAAAAAATAGTGCCTTTACCTTTGGAATTGGAAATTCTGTAGTGCGATCAATGGTTCGGGTGTCGCACTACAGAGTTGTAGTGTGGTACCGCGGATTCGGGGTACTACAAATCAAGCCCTACAAATCACCCTGAAAATCACTCCAAAACGACATTGTTTTGGGGTCCAAAAGACACAACACAAAAAACACTCAATAGTACGTCGTTTTAAAACACTCAAAAAAGAACAAAAGAAATAGGGCTGAAGCTTTTGGCGCCTAACAAAAGAAATAGGGCTGAAGCTTTTGGCGCCTAACAAAAGAAATAGGGATTCAATCGTTTCGAAGAGAGAGGGCATTCCTTGGAGAAATCTGCATCCATGGCTCATCTTCCTCCATCCCCCATTGATCTCGTCGATCGTTCACAGTCAGAATCGAATATTAAACTGCCGGAACCATCATCTCCCACCAAGTATTGCATAACGATTGTTCCTGACATTTTTTCCCCACTTACAGTGCTTTAATTTGCCTCCACTGGCTGGCTTGTAATGCATTTGGACTTATAATTTGCCTCTTGGAATTTAGACTAAAGAAAATTGGTTTTGTTTAGTTAAAATGACATATTTTTGCTTAAATTTTTTGTCGAGTACTCTGAAAGATGAACGATTTCAATTATCAAAGCGTGCCCAGAAAGCACTTCGAAATGGCGCAACTAATGCTTGAATAATAGCTAGTTGGCAATTTGGAAAAATGCGGAAGTTTCTGGGGAGAAAGTTGTTGAAGGAGAAAAGGAAGATGATGATTGAATATTCTAGTAGTACTTCAGTTCATTATGATAAGTACACTTACTCACAGAATTTTGCTTTCAGTCGTTGATTTCTAGGAGAACATTGTTGACAAAATTTGGACTCAAAACGATGGAGTTTGAGTGTTTTAAAACGACGTAGTTTTGAGTGTTCTTTGTGTTGTGTCTTTTGGACCCCAAAACGATGTCGTTTTGGGGTAATTTTCAGGGTGATTTGTAGGGCTTGATTTGTAATACCCCGGATCCGCAGTACCGCACTGCAGATTACCAGATCACTTTACCCTTTCAGCTTTTTCTTGTCAAACTAAAAAAGAAATTTCAAAAAGTACTAATGTTGTTCCCATTCTTTTTGAAGAATACGAAGAAAATCAAACTATATGAAATGTGATGAAAACGTCTCTCCTTCTGAAATCTTCAAGAGGGACTAAAAATTGGGGACGGAGGGAATAATAGTCAAACAGGAATATGGTATGTACCTCAAATAGGGTTCGACGTGTCTGACCCGACCTGAAACATCGGACAGCAGAACAGAAACAGGGGAATCCATAGCCGAGGAAGGAGACGGAAGGTTTTCGGGTTTGCATAGGTAGCAGACAACGTCAACCATACAAACTTTTCCGACGCACCGGCACTCGCTGGTGGTGGAGTTTTCGGACGAGTGGTCACAGCTCCACACGCTGACAAAGCCATCGTCGGAGGTTTTGAGGGCGGACAAGGCGTCTACGATGGTGGCGGAGGCGGAGAGAGGCTTCAGCGCCGGCTTTCCTAGACAGAGGTCAGCTACCTCGTAGTCTAGTAAGCTAACTGCCATACAAAGTGGGAATTGTTTTGTGCTTGACGAGGAAAGAAACAGAGAGCAAGTTTGGAGAGAGAGAGAGAGAGAGAGAGAGAGAGAGAGGACCTTGGTTTATGGAGGAACCAGCTTCAATGACACATTACTTATAAGCTTGGGGTTATCGCAATGAATGACGTTTTTGGTTTCTCTCATACATCGCCATTGTTTTGTCGTGTTATGCAAAAAACCGACTTATTAACTGATTGAGCTGAGTTACAAAAAGACTCTTAAAAATATCCTAAAAAAAACGAGCGGCTTGGATCCTTTGTTGGAGACTCTAATGTAGGTTCCTCATTTGTGGGAGGTTCCACACGATGAGGTGTGGCAGGGATGAGACCCAGTGGGTGTGTTAGTAGACTCACTGTTTTTTTTGTGAAAGAGAGAGACAATTCCATTTCTAAAGATGTAGTCTACAACGTGTAATTAATAAAAAGCACTTGAAAATGACATAAAACACACAATAAAGACAGATAAACAATTGAAACTAAAGAAGAATACAAGATGCGAGAACTATTAATTTAATAACTCATTGGAACTTGTGACTCATATGGAGAGATACTGAGAAGTTTTTGTAAATGTTAGATGCGAAGCGGAGCAAAGCATTTGGTCCATCGTGGATTCAACTGATTGCGTTGGGTCTTCAGCCCAAGGTTCGCCCCCCACGGTATGGTACGGTGTTTTTTAGGATTGGAATAGAGTAGGCGTTATAAATACTTTATATCGTAAAACCCTGGACGACGTAATCAAATGACAGACCCACTCTCGTTCCCGTGGAGGTATACGGTTTTGGGAAACCACGTAAATCTTGCTGTCGATTCTCTTTACTGTCATCGTATTCTATATTGTGTGTGTGATTGTTTTCGCTAACATAACTCTTCATCTTCTTTATTTATGCAAAATAATTAGATTGATCAAATCGTGTGATTGCAATACTGATCGCATTGTGACATTTTAATATTGGTTGTATTGAAACATTTTTAAAAACGAGACCGATTCTGATCTTGGGAACGAGCTCCTATCATATTCCGCCTTCACAATTATATAGAAATTTATTTGAGGGTGGACAAACTGTTCAATCTCAAAATTCTCGTAACATTATTAATGAAATAAGCATTTTTATTTTGTGGAAAATTTTGGGGTGGTCCATCCATGTTCTTTAGGCAAATCAACCAATGCATTGGATTTGCATGCTTATGGTAGAAAGCTAATTGTACATTTCCCTGTTGGAGAGGCTTTACAGAGGGAGTGGGTCTCATTTTGGTTCTTGGGCAAAAGCATTGAGGCCCATTTTCTGGGCAAATCAAGTCAGTACCCTTAATAAAGAAGAGGATGGGGGAAGGCAGGGTGACCTCTGCCAGCACATTTACTGTCAAGGACAATCATCATAGGACATAGGCCATACTTCTCATATGAGGTAGGCCCTGACCAAAGAAACTGGCCAAACAATTGAAGGGGAAAAAATCAGATCATAAGAAATGGCAGGTTTCTCCACATTGCAGATGGGCAAAAAGAAGATATAGAAGATAGAGAAGATGATATACTACTAAAAGTATGGGATAGTGAATGTAGTATAATTGTGAGAATTAATAAGCCCCACGAGTTAGTTCGGTTAGTTGGTAGGTTTGTTTCCCGACAATTGATAGGATTAGATTATTGGACTCAATCCGCAAAGAGTAGTTTCTTGTGAATCCCTTAATTCCGGCGTGGATGACCTGCCATTGATCGGACCGGGATGAAATTGGTTGAGGTGCACGAAACTGACTCGATCACTTCTGATCGGCTAACCAAAAAATCAAGATATTTACTGGGTCCACTCATTGAGGTTCAACCTCCTTATGTATTCTTTGAGAGTAATGTCCTCTTCACGGGCTAAAACTTTCTTTGCATATTTACCCTAATTGAAGTTGGGATTCTCCATTGAATTGGCCTACATACTACATACTACATGTTCCAATGGGACTATTTATTTTTCTTTGGGCTATTAATGAGTGCACGTTTGGGCAAATATAAGTGGATTTTTACAACTTTTTTATGGGCTTTTATTATCCAAACAAAAGTACCAAGGTATTTTTAATACATAAAATATCCATTTTTAATATATTAAAATAAAAAATTATTTTAAATAATACTTAAACAATTCATTATTCAATAGTATATTGAAATAAGAATATGCCAAAAAATATTTTAAAAAATATTATTTGACGTATCCCCGTACTTATGTTCAAATTTTGATCCATATCCACATATCTTGTATTTTTCAACTTGAGGACTCTGACAACTAAATTCACACCCGCATTTGATATCCATATTCCATACCCTTCCATATTCCATACAGGGTTGTAGTGGGACACCGCACTACAGGATCCCCCGAATCCCTATAAAAAGGAACAGACATCCTGTAATGCAGTGCTGCACTACAGGGTTGTACTTCGACATCCGAGCCGTTAATCGCCCAATCAACGGATTAGATTTCATCTTGGCACTTTTATGATCTGAGCCGCTCATTGTCGAAATAAAATCTGAGTCGTTGATTGCTGAGATCAGCGCCTCGTGTGCCGCACTACATGTTGTTGGACACCGCACTAGGGGGTGTTCCACTAACTCAATTTTTTGAAAAAATTGATTTTTTATGTGATGTGTTGTGAAAGAATGATTTATCTCGGTGTTTGAAAAAAACCAATTTTGTTTGTTAATGGAACACCTCCTAATTCTCAGAATCGACCGAAAGGCTCCTTTCTAAAAGCTTTTTCTCGAAGTAGCTCGATCACAGGCAAGAGAAAGAACCAGAGACGTCTTGAGAGAGGGAGCGATGGCAGACCGATTCTTCCCCAACGAAATGCCCCACTTCGTCCCAGAAACACCAGCAGACCAATCAGCCACCGAAAGAAGTGGAGATTCGCTCACGAAGCTTCTCTCTATTCCCTACAACTCAGTCGCCGACAGACTCAAACGAGCTGCTCTTGACGTTAAAGAAACAGTTAAATGACCATCTCCAACTCTTTACTCGAAATTTTTCTTAATTTGGGTAAACATTTCAATGCATACCGAGCACTCTTATTGTGTTCTTTAGATTTAAGCAGAAATTTGAGTATTAGTAACTTTTTTTTTGGGTAAATGAGTATTAGTAACTTCTTTAATGACAGAGTGGTGAATTTAAAAGTCAGAAAGCAGCCTTAGGAAATCATAGGTGAGGAAAGAGTCTCTCTTGATTTGGAAAAAAACTGAGTAAAAAATAATTTCGATTTGAGGTTGAGCTGAGGGTTGGAGAAGGATTTCCAGTGTTTTTAGCTCAAATTTATTTTTGTTGGGGTTTGTGAAACTTAATTTGGTCTAATTTGCGCCTCGCTGACTGTTCTGGTTCAACTTGCCTGGTCAGGTAGCGGTATCCGGGGCCATAGTATAGAGTCTCACTTGATTAGGAACGAAATGTAATGCATATTTTCTGTGGATGCTATGTTTTTTTTGGCATATGCTACACATTCTTTTGGTTAGTTATGCAGGTGAAGTGCATTTTTATAGTATTAATAGGGTACGGTACACCCCAAATAGTTGCACATTTTTATAGTATTAATTATGCATTTCTTTGGTGTTAGTTACATTATTTTTTGGTGACTGAATTTTTGTCAAGTGTGTAGTGTGTACCATGGGCTTCTGTAAAAATATATTCGATATAATTTGCGTTAGGGTTGGAGAAGGACAGATGTTTTTGCCTCAAATATATGTTTTGAGTCAAAGATGATAGTAATGGCTGGATATGCCCTTACCTTATACCCATTTGCCCTTATTGGTCTGAGCTGTCTGTTGTCCATTTTACTGTTGCTAATTTGCCTAAGGGAACGGCCCACCAAGGGTTTGTGTTTATGTACTGGGCTTTGCCTTTTAGGTTGTGAAGGAGACATGGGGGCGTAGTGGGATACGCGTGCAAGACTATACTCTCTATACTGGGGCTCTTGGGACTGCTTACCTGCTCTTCAAAGCTTATCAAATTACTAACAACAGGGATGATCTTTACCTTTGTTCTGAGATTGTTAAGGCCTGTGACATTGCATCTCACGATTCCAGGTGATTTTCTCTATCTGTGTGTATATACATTATACATACTACTCAGATATATTTGCTTATATAAGTGCACACATGATTGTGTTGATTGTTTCTTGTTGGAGGTGGTAGCTTAAGATAGCTCAAATTTGCTGGACCCATCAACCATGTGCCTCAGCGTCTTTCATGTTTGGACCCGAATCACAACTATGTGATTGTGGGGGGGGTAAATTCAGCGATGGATCTCCTCAGGTGAGCCATCTTCCTCCTTGCTCCAATCTACACACGTAGCAACCCGTTAGAGCTCCATCGGCCTCTTGCCGGCGGGCACTCCGACGATCCAGTTAGCCACTAGAGATCGGTGAATCGTGAATCGAATCGTAAGAATCGTACGATTCAGTTCAATTTTAAACCTATGTCTTGCATGTAGGCCAAAATGAAATAATTGATAAATTTCAGGGTTTTCTTTAATTTTTCTGGCATATAAAGGGTTGACTCTCTTTTCAGAGGCTTCCATAGCACTTTTGAAAAGATTGTACTGGAAAAAGTTAGGGTTTTGCACCTGCTAGGAAGACCACGACCACATCCCTTGCCATAAAAGCAAGGGATGTCTTGCCTATTTATCTTCTTAAACATTAATTTTATTGATTCCAACTTGAAATTTACCTTTTTTATGCATTTTTTTAAAAATGACCGAATCGGAGCGATTAACGATTCGCAACCGGACCATTTTGATTCTCGATTCGATACACGATTTGACAACTACGGTCCATACCTCTAGGGTCTATCCCTTGTATTTATAGCCTCTCATGTGCTTGCTCTCCAATATAAGCATGCTCACACACGTGTGATGGCATCACCCCTTAATACACTAGGCCCATGGCCCCAAGTGAGTCACTTAGACACGTTAGGGTGACGCCACCTCATCACGTCGACCCGTGCCCTTGTACGGATTTTTCCCACTACAATAGCCCCTCAACTTCTCGTTCGTCCCTTGTGGACATGAGGAGTTGATCTTCTAACTGTAGGAACAAATCCTTTTCAAAAAACTGGACTGTGAGGTCCTCAAAGCTTTTCATCAAACCGGACCTTCAAGGTCCTCAAATTCTTCTTACCGAACCGGACTTTCAAGGCCCATCAAAATTTCAAACTGGACCTTTAAGGCCCTCACGATTCAAACCGGACCACCAGGGTCCTCAATCCTTTTATCAAACCGGACCGTCCTCGAGTCAAACTGGAGCGGTCCTTTTTGCGCTTAACTTTTCCGAAGATTCTTAGCCCCTGTCTTGATCGTAGACCTTTGATTAACCAAGGATCCAGCCTTCTCTGCGGGCTCTTGCCCGTCCGTTGGCTCCTTTCTAGTTATATGCACAATTTGCCAGAACTGTAGCCATTGTGTTCAAATTGACCGAGCGTGCTATTATGCTTAATCATGCACCATAAAATCGGACCGTCCTTTAATCAAACAAGAGCGATCCTCTTCAGTTTAATCAACAATTATCTGGATTCGGTGAACGGATTACTTTGGGAGAAAACCGTTGCAAACGTCTTGTAACTCAACCTTTTTCCTCGCTCGGGCATCCCGAGAGAAAGGTAGACAAGCTTCTGTGTTGGCAATTAAAGACTTATGTTCGGCCAATCTGCCGCATCATCGCTTGATCAATTCTTCCACCAACTAAGCCCTCGGCACTCGGAGGTTCACGTTCGGCCAAAGTGCCGCGCCCTCATTTGGCAAAAAGACCGTCGGCTCTGTTGCCATAGCTGACTCCATGCAATGCTTATAGGAGACCTTCGGCTTTTAACCAGTCGTCTGATTCACTTTCTCTTTCATGAACTTTGTAATCTTTGTAGTTGCTTCTTTGCCTTTCATGGACCGACTCCTAGCACTTAGGAACATGCCGCGTCCAAGGTCTGTGATGTTTCGTGATGGCCGACCTTATACATATCAACCGGTCATTCCATCTTTCTGCTTATGCTTCTTTTCCCAAGCATCTTCGAGTGCTTCTTAGTACCACATACCATCCCCTGCCCCCCACTCTGGGTTGGGCTGGGACTCGTTCTAGTGCAAGCCAGAGTATTTGATGAACAATACATACTTCTGTAGAAAACCGTCCACATAGGACTCGGTTTGGACCAAGCCAGAATCAATGATTTCAAAAACCGTCCTCTTCCCCCCATTCTGGATTGGTCTAGGACGTAGTCGTTTTGAGGAGAAAATTTCACAACTTTTGATGAAGACCGAGGGCCACTCCCTCTCCTTAATACCGAATGTTAATTAGAGAGAGAGAGAGAGAGAGAGAGAGAGAGAAAGTGTATAGGGTGTTAAACTAACCCTAACACGAGTACTTTATTTTATATTACCGTGAGAGTGTTACATTACTTAACGTGGCCGATGTGGGACAAACACTAACTATTCTAACACTCCCCCTCAAGCTGGAGAATAAATATCACAAAATCCCAGCTTGTTACATAAAAACTCGAAACGGGGTTTAAACAATGACTTAGTAAAAATATCTGCAATCTGAGCTCCCGTGGGTACAAAAGGTGTAGCCAAAATACCGCTGTCAATCTTCTCTCGAACGATATGACAATCTACCTCAATATGTTTGGTTCTTTCATGAAACACCGGGTTTGAGGCAATATGTATCGCCGCCTGATTATCACAATGCATAGGAATGGGTAACTGCACTCGAAATCCAAGCTCCTCAGGAAAGGATCTCAACCAAACAACCTCACATGTAGTATGAGCCATAGCACGGTACTCTGCCTCTGCACTAGACCTTGCAACAACAGTTTGCTTCTTACTCTTCCAGGTAACTAGGTTGCCACCAATAAAAGTACAATAACCAGTTGTTGAACGTCTATCAGAAGGTGACCCTGCCCAATCTGCATCAGTAAATGCCTCAACACGCAAATGACCATTAGAACGATAAAATAAGCCACGTCCAGGGTGAGCCTTAAGATACTTCACAATGCGAATGCAAGCCTCCCAATGTGGAAGACGAGGAGCAGACATAAACTGACTCACCATACTAACAGCAAATGAGATATCAGGACGAGTATTGGTAAGATAAATCAACTTACCAACTAAGCGACGATACTGATCTGGATGAGGAAATACCTCCCCCTGATCAATGCAAAGTTTGACATTAGGATCCATTGGAGTCTCCACAGGTTTAGCTCCCAATAAACCTGTCTCTTCTAGAATATCCAACACATATTTTCTTTGCGACAAACTAATCCCATCCTTGGATCGTGCCACCTCAATACCCAAGAAATATCGTAGCTTACCCAAATCTTTAGTGTGGAATTGACTGTGTAAGAATTGTTTCAACTCATCAATCCCTCTTTGATCATCTCCAGTAATAATAATGTCATCAACATAAACAATAAGTAACACTTTCCCTCGAGCCGACATGAGGGAGAATACAGAGTGATCGGACTGACTTCGACGCATGCCAAACCTCATAATAGCATCACTAAACTTGCCAAACCACGCTCTGGGAGATTGTTTAAGTCCATAAAGTGCTTTGCGAAGACGACATACCTTATGAGGCTCCCCCTGAGCAACAAACCCATGTGGTTGCTCCATGTAGACTTCCTCCTGAAGATCACCATGGAGAAAAGCATTTTTAACATCAAGCTGAAACAACGGCCAACCAAGATTGGCGGCGAGGGAAAGAAGAATCCGCACAGAACCAAGCTTGGCAACGGGAGAGAATGTTTCGGAGTAATCAACGCCATAAGTCTGTGTGTAGCCTTTGGCAACCAGACGGGCTTTATGACGCTCAATAGTACCATTAGGAAGATACTTGATGGTATAAACCCAACAACAGCCGACAGTGGTTTTACCAGCAGGAAGAGTAACCAACTCCCATGTGCCATTATTATGAAGAGCAGACATTTCATCTTCCATAGCTGTCCGCCACTCAGACCGGGATAATGCCTCCTGAACAGTGTTAGGAACAAATATGGAGGAAACAGTAGTAGTGAAAGCACGAAGAGATGGAGAGAGATGATCATAAGAGAGAAATCGAGAAATAGGATGAGAAGTACTCGAGATATTAGAAAAACCATATTTTACCGGTGGGTGACGATTCTCACGAGTAGGATATCGACGAGCAGGCGGATCTGGCGACAAGGGGGAAGATGGAGGTGTGGGCAAAGACGGTGCAGCAGCCGGGGATGGTTCGGGAGGTTGAATTGGTGTCGGGTGCTGGCTTGGGGCTGGGGCTGGGGCTGGTGCTGGTGCGGGTGCTGGTGCGGGAGAACGACGAACATATACCTGCAAAGGTTTTTTGGTAACAGTACCAGTAGGGACAGCCATAGGTAACACAGACTCAAGTGTAACAAGGTCGTTGGTAGTAACAGGATCTGAGTAATATGGCAATGACTCATTGAACGTGACATCGGCACAAACAAAGTGACGACGTAAAGTAGGAGAGTAACATCGATACCCTTTCTGAGTGTAGGAGTATCCCAGAAAGATACACTTAAAAGACCGAGGATCGAGTTTACTCCTATCAGGATCGAGTTTACTCCTATCAGGGTCAAGGACGTGGACATAACAAGTGCACCCAAAAACCCGAGGGGGTAATGAATGGAGAGGCCGACTAGGGAACAAGACCTTATGGGGAACCTGACCACCTAAGACCGTAGAAGGCATACGGTTGATTAAATAACAAGCAGTGAGAACAGCATCACTCCAATATGACTTAGGAACCTGCATGTGAAATAGTAAAGCACGCATAACCTCGGACAAGTGTCGAATCTTGCGCTCAGCAACTCCATTTTGTTGTGGAGACCGAGCGCACGATGATTGGTGAATAATGCCATGATCATCAAGAAATTGAGAAAGGAGACTGTGAAAATATTCACGTGCATTATCTGAACGAAATATTTTAATGCAGGTATCAAATTGATTTTTAACTTCCATGTAAAAAGATTTAAACACAGATTTCAATTCAGACCTCTCTTTCATTAGATAAAGATATGTGATACGAGAAAAATCATCCACAAAAATAACATAATACTGAAAACCAGAAACACTGGGCACATGAATAGGCCCCCAAATGTCTGAATGAACCAACTGAAAAGGACGCGATGCACGACGCTCAACCCTAGGATAAAACGAGACTCGTCGGTGTTTACTAAACTCACAAACTTCACACACCAACTTATTGAGGGAACGACACGAGGGAACAAGATGCTTCAAACTCTGGAGAGATGGATGGCCAAGGCGACAATGCTGTTGGTACGGTGACTCTGATGTCTGAAGGGCAACAGGCTGAGGAACTGTCAGGTAATATAGGCCGCCTCGCTCAATGCCCCCACCAATCTTCCGCCCCATCGTGAGATCCTGAAAAATACAGCCATGAGGAAGAAATGTGACGGAACAATTTAAAGATTTGGTAAGGCGACTCACAGACATAAGGTTAAATGGAAAACGAGGAACATGTAATACAGAATTCAAAGTAAGAGAGGAAGTGACAAGAACGGAGCCCAAACCAGTAACAGCAGTGGTAGAACCATCAGCTAAGGTGACATGTGATGATTTACCAACTGGCTGTTGACCAAGGAAAAGAGTAGGTGTACCAGTCATATGATCTGTAGCTCCCGAGTCAATGACCCAAGGAGATGATGAGGATGAGGCAACACAGGCAACAGATGAACCGGTCTGAGCAAGCGTAGCAGTGGAAGACTCTGTCCCAGCCTGAAATGACAAGAAACGCTGGTAATCCTCAGCTGAAATAACCACACTATCGGCAGAAGATTGAGCAAACTGTCCAGTATCCTCAGAGGCAACCTGATGGGCTTGGGGAAAACCATGAAGATCATAACAATAGTCCACTGTATGACTTGTACTCTTACAATGAGTACAAAAGCGGGTACCGCGACCACGACCAGAACCACCGCGACCAGAACTACCTCCCCCTGATGGGCGACCATGACTAACACCACCACGACTAGAATTACGACCATTGAACCCAGAATCACTACGACCACCATAATTATTACCCGAATCATAGCTACCAGAACCTCGGCCTCCAGAACCACGACCACGACCGCTAAACCCAGAATCACGGCCACGACCACGGCCACGACTGACAGAGAAAGCAGAGCTATCAGAAGATGGTGTAGAAATAGATGATGACTGACGGAGACGGCGAAATACCTCGCTGAGAGGAGGTAAGTCAGTAGATCCCAAAATCTGATTACTCACGGGACCAAAGGTCGATGATGCACCAGATAAAAACCGAGTGACCCGCATACGATCCCGCTGGCGTCGCACAACCTGAATATCAACAGAAAGTGGCTCACAAATATCTAACTCATTACAAATGCGTCGAAACTTAGCATAATACTCCTCAAATGAACCATCACCCTGAGATATAGTAAAGAAAGACTGATGAAGCTCATATGTGCGGCGGAGATTGTCTAAACCGGAATACAATTCTTTGGCCTCTGTCCACACTTCTTTCGCTGTCGCACAGAACATCAACGTACTAGCAACCTATTCCGTCATACTATTCCATAGCTCGGAGCGAACACGTGCATCAACCGCTTTCCAGGCCCGATATGTGGAGGAATCAGCAGCAGGAGGATCATCAGTCAAATAAGAGTCCTCGGACTCACCCAGATAATATACCTCAACAGCTTTCGCCCACAGAACATAATTTCCTCCATTTAACGGTGTGGAGGTAATAGAACGCCGGTCACGAGACCGGGAGCCACCCAATAAACTACCAATAGCTGTCGAGTCAGAACCAGACAGAGTACCAACAACAGTAGAAATATGACCCAAACCAGAACTAGAATCAGACTTCTCTTCAGACATTTTGCCAAAATAACAACAGAGAGGAAAATAATCACCAACAAACCACAAACAACCAACTACTGGCAACTAAATAAGCAATAATCAATAACCAACCACCGATCTCATGAACTAAGGTAAACAACTGTCCAACTTGAACGAAGTTACTGAACCTCTGTCACTGTTCATACCAAACAACCCAATCAAAGACGAACAAGACATAGGACCATACCAGAAGAAACAATAGATGATTGTGGCAAGCAACCAGAGAACATCACAGCAACCAAAGAACACCAACAGAGAACACCAACAGTAATAGCAGTCAATAGCAACCAGAGAATACCACAGTAAAGTCAATCGACAATGGAGACATCTGATTCAGAGGATTTCGAGCATCGCTCAAGAGCAAGAAGGCATTTTCGAGCAGCAACAGGTATTCTTGAGCACTGTAGTGTGATGTCGAGCATTGTGGTGTGATTTCGAGCACTGTATTGTGATTTTCGAGTGGTGATATTGACTGGGTAGTCTCGAAATCCACAGAAAATGGTCGAATCAAGTTCGAAATCTACTGGGTCTGGTTCGATTAGGGTTTGGGTTCAATTTAGGGTCGATTTTGGTACTCGGTTAGGGTTTTCGAACTGATCAGGGGTTAGTTTAGGGTGCAAAGGTTGAAGACGACAGAGTTGGTGGCTGTAGTGGTAGGGTTTAGGGTTTTGGTGGTAGGTTTAGGGTTTCAAGAGTGGCGGCAGTGGTAGGGTTAGGGTTTCAAGAGTAGATTTTTGACCCGCTCTGATACCATGTTAATTAGAGAGAGAGAGAGAGAGAGAGAGAGAGAGAGAGAGAGAGAGAGAGAGAGAGAGAGAAAGTGTATAGGGTGTTAAACTAACCCTAACACAAGAGTACTTTATTTTATATTACCGTGAGAGTGTTACATTACTTAACGTGGCCGATGTGGGACAAACACTAACTATTCTAACACCGAAGAGCACATTTGCCGATGATTGCTCCTTCCAATTAAAACCAAAAGTCCCGCTCTCTCAACAAAATCAAGAGTCACACTCTTTTGATTATACAGAGAGCCCCACTTTCTAAAAAATTCTTCACTTTGATGAATTAAACCTGCCGAACACAACATTATTGCTGCCTTGTCGGCCATACCAATCACATTGATTGCATGCTTTTCATTGTGAACGGTGAGGCCTGATCCTGAGGATCTTCCTCCTTATAAGCAATGAGGCCTGATCCGAGGTTCCAAGGATCTTCCTCTTTATCAACAACGAGGTCTGATCCCGAGGACCTCCCTCTTTGTTGCAACTAGGTCTGATCACAAGGATCTCTCCTCTTTTATCAGCAACGAGGTCTGATCCTGAGGACCTCCCTCTTTATCAGCAACGAGGTCTGACCACGGTGTCCCGAGGACCTCCCTCTTTGTTGCAACGAGGTCTAATCCCAAGGACTCTCCTCTTTTTATCAGCAACGAGGTCTGGTCCCGATGTCCTGAGGACCTCCCTCTTTGTTGCAACGAGGTTTGATCAAAAGGATCTTTCCTCTTTATAAGCAACGAGGCCTGATCCCGATGTCCCGAGGATCTTCCTCTTTGTTGCAATGAGGTCTGATCAAAAGGATCTCTCCTCTTTGTAAGCAACGAGGCCTGATCTCGATGTCTAGAGGATCTTCCTCTTTGTTGCAACGAGGTCTGATCAAAAGGATCTCTCCTCTTCATAATCATGTTCTCTCATAGAACCTGCAAATGAAACAAAGCAGACAAGCAATTTTTGAAACAAATGGGCATGGCCACAAACATCGGCTCGGCCAAATAAGTCGTCTATGTTCAATCACAAACTACACGGCTAAAAATTCACACAATCCGTAAACACTTGGTCTCAAAACCATCAAAACAATTAATATTGGGCTTTTAAACAGTCAGCAGTGAATCACGTTTATCTTCTTGGTAAAACACCGAAGAAGCAATCACAAAACAAATAAACACAACTAACGCTGCATAAGGCCACGATATTCACCATCAAAATGATTACGGGACTCATACTTATCTTTTAAACCGTCCCCTTCTTGGTTTTTTTTAAAACCATCAAAACAGTGAAGACTCGGAGTTTAAACAATTAACACTCGGCCGGTATGCCGGGAATACTTGGTTTTTCTCTAAAACCATCAACAAATAAACACTTATGGTAGTAACAACCACAAATCAAAACGAGTCACAACAAATAATGAACACATCAAATAATACCGAAGCTCAACACAAGCCCGTCACTACGCCATCAACATGGCCATGATGTTTGCATGCATACTCGAAATCTTAACACCAAGATAATCATTGAAAAACTGTTCCAAGGACTCCCGAATATTGATTTGACACATTATCACCAAGATAATCATAAAAAATCACCTTAGGAACTCTAAAATCATGCTCCGATACTTCAAATAATCTTTAAAAGCGGAGAAATAAAATGTACCGGTAATTTCGGTGTCGAATCACCTCAAACGGAGGCCACAGTTGGATCCAGAACGCAGGAATTAGTCAAGAACATGTCTCGAACCCTTCAAAAATGGTCTCAACCGGTCCAAAAATATTTTTGAACCTCAAAAGGCCCTTTAAATGGCCTTTAGACCCAATAATTTCCGTGTTGAATCACCTCCAACGGAGCCCGCGGTTGAGTTCAGAACGCAAAACTTAGGAGGAACAGGTCTTAGACCTTCCGAAAGTAGTTTGAACCGTCCAGAATATCCTCTTGGACCTTGGAAACCCTCCGAAATAGCTCTCTGGACCTTCAAAAACCCTCAAAATAGCCCTCTGGACCTTTTAAAACCTCATTTGACCCCTTTAAGGGCCGCTGGACCCTCTTTTTGCCCATCTGACACGCGGGTTGAGCCTCCTGACCTCCTGACCCTTATAAAACCGGATCAGACCTTTTTGACCGATTTGACTCGGATTCTGACCCGTTTGACACGCGCTAGGCCAAGAACTGACCTCTTTGACTTGGGCGCTGAACTCTTTGACCGTCTTCTACCCTCGTTTGGCGCGTACAGCATACTTCCGCAAGTAGATCTTACTCGCCCCTCACGAGCCACCTTCAACCGGCGCGTGAGGCTTCTTCCGGTATCCTCCGGTGACCTTCCACTTGCTACCCTGATCATCTCGATGAGGGGAACACAACCCCATGTTCAAATCCAATTTTCGACCACCACTGGTAAGGCCGATAGCCAAACCGCGCGTCGCCTCTTTCCGCCGTTCTTCAAGCAACGTTTCCGGTGTCGTCCGGCGTCCCCCGGTGAATCTCTTGGTACGTCCGTACTCGTCTCTTTCACGCGAACAAAACCCTATGCTTGAATCTCATTTTTGATGTAGTTTAATCCGAGCTCAACCTCAAAAAGCACTCGCCTCCGTCGAACTTGATTCCAACCGACTGTGTGAGCTTTTCCGGTCACCAAATCCGTCGACCTACCCCCCGTTGAATTCGTCTCAACGAGAGGAACAAAACCTCATGTCTAAATATCTTCCCCGACCATTCCATGTACGACTGCTAGACCACAGTCGCTCCGCCACCGTTTGCCACCATTCAAATTGCATTTCCGGCGTCGTCCGGCTGCGAAAACCGACGAGCTACCCGTCTATGGACTCGTCTCAATGAGGCGCACCACCCTTGTTGGTTCGATCATGTCCTTGAACGATCTAGATCTCAACCTAGCCAAACCGTCCCCTTCTTCTGCAACCTTCCACCAGAAAACCATCCAACAGATCTGACAATCCTCCATTACCACCCGAAATCCACCATGAAAACACCACAAAACTTCAATCCCAGCAGCCACACCAATTGTGGGGGGTGAATTCAGCGATGGATCTCCTCGGGTGAGCCATCTTCCTCCTTGCTCCAACCTACAAACGTAGCAACCCGTTAGAGCCCCACCGGCCTCTTGCTCCGACGATCCAGTCAGCCACTAGAAAGAGAGCCAATATAGAGAGTAATTTAGATCTAGAAGAGTGTGTCCATACCTCTAGGGTCTATCCCTTGTATTTATAGCCTCCCATGTGCTTGCTCTCCAAGATAAGCATGCTCACACACGTGCACATGCTCACACACGTGTGATGACATCACCCCTTAATACACTAGGCCCATGGCCCCAAGTGAGTCACTTAGACACGTTAGGGTGACGCCGCCTCATCACGTCGACCCGTGCCCTTGTACGGATTTTTCCCACTACAGTGATGAAATTCAAAAGCAAACGTTTGGGGTAGATTGATACGTGCAGAGAGACTAGTGAGTGCAATGAATCTTGCTCAGAGTTGCTCCCACTTTTGACGTTATAAAGGTGTAACAATCAGAGAGGGAATGGTGATTCAAGCAAGAAAATTCTTAGAGCTAAAACGTTTGCATCAATGACAGTGTAGAGTTGATTAAGTGGACAAACAGAATCAGCTAGGATGTTCATTCAAATTTCAGAGCAACTAAAATTGATTAGAACTGTGCACCCTAATGGAAATGTTCACTTACTAAACTACATGATGGTTAGGTATGTGAATATTGGCTGAAATGCTCAAAACAAATAATTAGGAATACACTACTTCGCTAACTTGGCTGGCCATCTTATTTGTTGGGGTTGATCAGTTGTCGATGCGCTCGTTTGCAGGTTGGATACCATGTTATTCATTATTGCTTAAAATTGATGATATTGTGTCCTGGCTTAGTTGTTCTAGACCATCGATAGGAAAGGGTCGTATGGCTTAAATAGGTTGGTTTATGTGATTTGTTCAATGGCAGGCAGGTGACGTTCATCTGCGGGCGGGGTGGTGTTTGTGCTCTTGGTGCTGTTGTGGCAAAGCACAGTGGTGATGAACGGCTCTGCGACCAGTATTTGACCAAATTTAAAGAGGTAATGACTACGTATTCATATGTCTAGTTCATTTTTGTTCCCTTCGGCATTTGATGTCTGTTGATATACTGTAGGCATTTAGCATTAGTTTTTCTTCATCTGCTTTATGCAATAATGCTTTTTTTTTTCTTTCTTGATTCCATTTTTTGCTTTTGGGTGCAGATTAAACTTCCTAAAGATCTTCCAAATGAGTTGCTATATGGGAGAGCAGGGTTCTTGTGGGCATGCTCATTCTTAAATAAGAACATTGGAACAGATACAATCTCCCCTAACCGCACAGTTAAACCTTCTGATAACTTCGATATCTTTGAGACTCCCTTTGTCTTGAATTAGATGGTCCATTCATTTTTTTGTTATTTCTTTTTGTAGAGGCCTGTTGTGGATGAAATTATCAACTCTGGTAGAAGATTAGCAAACAAGGGAAAATGCCCGTTGATGTATGAATGGCATGGGAAGAAGTACTGGGGCGCTGCTCATGGATTAACTGGGATAATGCATGTTTTGATGGATATGGAGCTGAAGCCGGATGAGGTGGAGGATGTTAAGGGTGCCCTACGCTATATGATGAGAAACCGTTTCCCCAGTGGAAACTATCCCTCAAGTCAAGGAAGTGAATCAGACCGTCTTGTGCATTGGTGCCATGGTGCTTCTGGGGTTGCTCTTACTCTTGTCAAAGCAGCTGAGGTAAAGTGCGTAAGGGCTATTATTTTCAATGTTCATTGGGCCCTTGTTGATTTGTATTGTACTACCATATCAGGGAAAACAATATTCTTGAGAACTCACCTATTCTGCTTACAATTATGATTTTAACATTTTCAGGTTTTTGGAGATGAGGAGTTCCTCAAGGCGGCCATAGATGCAGGGGAGGTTGTATGGAACCGGGGATTGCTTAAAAGAGTTGGGCTTTGTCATGGCATTAGTGGAAATACGTATGTGTTTCTGGCGCTTCACCGGTTAACAGGTAAGGCAGAGTTCTTATACAGGGCCAAAGCTTTTGCTTGCTTTCTGCATGACAAATCTCAAAGGCTTATATCAGAGGGGGTAATGCACGGAGGTGATCGCCCCTTTTCGCTGTTTGAAGGCATTGGAGGACTGGCTCATCTCTTTCTGGACATGACTGAACCATCTAAGGCTAGGTTTCCTGGCTACGAGCTTTAGTTGATAGGATGTAAAGTAAATGTATGCGTGCCACTTTTTGTACGAAGACTCCAAACTTTTTGCATATATATGAGAAAACCAATGTTCATGAAAATTTTGTTTCTCTAAAGTTCTAGTTTCAGTTACAAGAAATTGACCGAGAATGCAAAAGGTCTGATATGATTTGGCTTGAAAATACTGAGGCCGTGTTCGTTTGGGAGTTTTGGGCCGGTTTTGGCACTATTTAGTTTTGCTTACATCATCATTTTCCTCATTTCTCATTTTATTGTGCACATAGACTCAGAGTTCATAATATTACATTGAGAAAATTTCTTACAACAAAACGACGCCTAATGCCTAATTCTACACTCACAACACATCCCGACGCTATTTTCTCCATCCAAAGTTAATCTGGTTTGAAGAATCCCAATCCTCAGCTCCCATTTATGCCAAACCAACAAGTTTCTCACTAAGCTCCCATATTTTACGAGCTTTTTCCTCGTCGCTTGCTTCTTGGGACAACTGGTTCTCAAAGGAAGCAGAGTTCTTGTTCCAGCTCCAGTAGACACCCGACTTTGTCAAGCTTGGTTCACTCACAACCTGAATCAGGAACCAACTCCTCAAATTTATGCAGAACAAAGTTTAGGCAGTAGGAACTCTGATTACTAATTTGACATGGTTTCATTATGTTAATACTTCTATGGTGAAATGCTCCCGAACACTGTTTTTTGAATGTTTCTGAAAACAACCCTTTTAGGTAACACCAAAACGAAAACTGTTCACCGACTGTTTTCTGCAAACACCCACTTTTTTTATAAAACAACAAATACACCCACTTTTTAGAATTTTCCATCGCATCTGTTTTCAAACAAAACAAACAAAAGCTAAACACTCAAATGCAGAAAACAAAAGATATGCCAAACAACAATGCTTTACCTGTGCAAGTCGACTTCCCGCTTCTTCTTCAGATACATAGCCCTTGGTGATGTACTTCTGAAACGGAGGGAAAAGGAGCCGGAACAAGGGGATGTGTTCCCTAAACAAGCCAGTTGTGGCGATGCAACCCGGGTATAGGGAAGCGAATGTGATCCCAGTTTCCTCATGGTAACGCCGATGGAATTCTTGCATGGTCAGCATGTTGCAGACCTTGCTGTCTTTGTATGCCTTGGCTCCATCAAATTCTCCACCATCGATCATGACTGAGCTGTTTAGTCCATTCAACCCCCCAGCTAACCCTCTCAAGTCCCCTAAGTTTGCCTTTGGAGGCACATTTCCAGCCAGGGTATTTGTGTTACCTATCACATGCAGCAAGATCGCAATAACACCACCAGATTTAGTAAACCAACCTTGATATGAAAATCATTTGTTTTTTTTTTTTTTGGATCAGAAAAAAAGTTGGGAGGGGGCAATTGGACGTGGCCATAGGGCTCCCGCCCTGCTGTGGAATGTCCTACTCTCCGGAAGGACGGGCCGTCACCACAACACTACCTAGGTAATAGATGGACGGGACTCGAACCTTGTCGGATTGTGTACGGGAGAGAGGAGCACTTAAGCCCACTCACCCTTGCCATCTAGGCTACCACCTTTGGTGGTGTGAAAATCGTTCGTTAGCCATTAACTTGGTGTTTGTTGCAGCTTCTGGGAAGCTTATTTTACACCCTAGATGGCTTTTAATTGGAGATCTATAAGTTCTAGTACAAGTATCCCATAGGAATGGGAATTTGTTTGAGTGCCATTTGAAGTACTCATTTATGGAAATTGGGAAATAACCAATTCGGTCTACTACAAAACCTAGAACAACAATCCAACAACTTCAGCACAATCAATTTTCTGTTGGCTTATTTAAGACAGTTTAACGACAATTGTCTGTAGTACCTGTTATTGAGCCGACGATAATGAGTCTCTTTGATGGGAAATCTGACTGCTTCAACTCATCGAGCATCAATCGTGCCAAAAGGAAGTGTCCTAAATGATTAGTTCCAACACTAAGCTCAAACCCTTCAGCAGTAAAAGTGGGCTCCTTAGCAGTGGGTAAATAGACTGCTGCATTGCAAACCAGCACATCAAGGGGCCTCCCCGAGCGCTTAAAGTTCTCAACAAATTGCCTTACGCTGTCGAGCGAGGCTAAGTCCAAGTGCATGACTGTGTAATTCTCCTTGGCAATGCCGGCGGCTTTGGCTGCCCTTTCTGCCTTGAGGAAGTCCCTGCAGCCCAAAATAACATGCCATTTGCCTGATTCTGCCAGGGCCTTGGCAGTGGCTAGGCCCAATCCGGAGGAGGCTCCTGTGATGACTACAATGCCTTTTCTCAGGGTTTTCTTCCCTTCATTCGTAGCCTGGTTGATGGATGGAGTTGTGACCACTGCTTGCACTCCTATAGGTCTGATCGAATGCTTTCTTTGGTTCGATTTCCTCTGTGGTCAAAAACCAATTTTCCTTATCATGCACCAAAACCATAAGATTTCAAATATCGGTCACTATTTAAGGAAGTAACATCATTTCCTCATTCTAAATCAAGAGATATGTATAAAAGGCAACAACATGTGCCACCCGGAAAGGATTCGAACTCAAACGAAATCGCATTGGAAAGCATCAAAATTGGCAAATTTACTTTCTTTTTTCAGACAAAATTTCTGGTCATTTTCAATAGCCATATGACTTTTCTTCCACTTCCTCTCCCTAATTAGAGTTCCGACTACCAAAAGCAACACATACCCATTTTGTTATCACCAATGCTTTAGAATGGCGTATCATTTTCAGAAACTCTTGGCCTATGCTAGGGTCATGTCAGTGTGGAGTGATTTATACAGTGAATGAGCCAAATTTACCACCCAGCAACCCAAAAAACAAAGAAAGAAACAAGTACTATAAGCTAAAATTGTTTATTTTTGTTACCCATCATTTTCCTTACCTAAATTTTATCTTCATAGATAATTAATTCTGTCTCCTGTGTAAAACAAGTATAAAACTATAAATAGATGGAGTTAGAACTTGGTACCTTGAATCTCAATGAAGAGTGGCTGAAATCATATTTGACATGGTCAGAAAGTGAAATTCCAAAAGGAGAGGATTCCTTTAGAGATACACTTGACTTCCCCTGCAACCAGTAATAACAAATTTCCCACAAGCTAAATTCACCTGATAAATTATCCATTGAAAATACAAATCTATGGGAATTAGCAACCAAACAGGGACTAACCTCTTTGATTATGGAGAAAGCAGAAGGAAGCAGAGCTGCAGCCTGGAGAGCCATGGGCATCTTCAAATTGTACTGGAATTTTATAAGTAGAGGACTGTTTGGATGAGTAAAATGTTGAGCTGAGTGACTGAAGTAACTTTTCACTGATGTGTGCAGATTTATATGGAGTGGGAATGGCTGTATGGAGAAAAACAAAAAAATGGGTTCTTTGTGAATTGGCTATGAAAGGGCATAGAGGATAAGATAATTTTGGCAGTTGTTTTCTGCCACTTCAATTCCAACCAACCAATCAGGCTTCGAGTTTGGATTTCATATGATATTTAGAACCCTTTTTGTATAATCTGTGTGGACCCAAGAATTATTTTCCAGAAAAGGATATCTGGACTCTCCACCCAAGGTGCACCTTCGACAAGACTTGTGGGCCGGGGCATGGGAAATTTGCGTAAGGAATTACGGAGAAAATTTTGGGTGCGGATTGGGAGGGACACGTGATGCCCGGCACCCAATCCGAGCCGTCCAAACACGTTTTGGACACCTCAGATTTGAGGGTAGTATTTTTGTAATTTTGGGGAGCAAATTTACCCCATCAAATCTGAGCCGTCCAAAACGTATTTGGACGGCTCGGATTGGGTGCCAGGCACCACGTGTCCCTACCCAATCCGCATACAAAATTTTCTAGGAATTACGGATAGCATTTTATGAATTACTTAAGGCCACACTCTTGTTTTCGGATTTGCTAAATGGATTCTAACTTTAAATCGAGCATCAGTAGTCCGGAGCACTGCCACGTAGTGCTCGTGACAACTTTAAGACCACAAATATATATAGAATCCGTACACTTAGTCATGGATTCCGCAAAATTGTATGGTTATGAGGTGGTCTGGGGCACAACACTCGGACTATTGAATAATTTCTCGGATAAATCTGCTAAATTGGGTTCCGTCTGTTAATCGGAATTCATGGATGAAAGAGTTGGGGGAAAAGAAGATCAATTTCTCCAAAATAGACAGGGAGAGACATGAGTAATTTTTGTCCAAGTTACAAAATTCGATCCTTCCAAATCCAATTATGAAGCTGAATCTGTCTTATTCTTTCATTGCTTAATAAGATTGGCTCCTACAAGGAAATAAGAAAACAAACTTACCAACAAAAAAACACTTCAACTACCGGTGGCAAACAAATTGCAGATCTTATCATCTTAATCCCAATTGCGAATAGTGAATTCTCGTTCTATTGCCAATCACCTCTTCAACTAAAGAAACAAGTTCAGGGGAAGAAGTTGGACAAACTAAGTCAATACAGATTGACGGTTATCACAAGATGCATCGAAAGAGGAACGAATAAGCATGGCGTTGTGTGTTTTGCTGTGTTAATCCTTTAGCTTCCCAACAAATTCATGTTAGAGCCCACACAAACTTCCAACATGAAAAATTTGCAGAATGTACCTTTTTCCACTTAGAAAACAACGGTTATTATTGTATTCTCATACCCATAAGTCACTTTTTGTCTTGTTACACATTTTGAAGGAGCAGAAAACAATATACTACTATCCATACTTACAAGTTACAAGAGTCTCACCAGACGCGAAACCAGAACGGAAAGCTTTAGAAGAATGACACTGAAACAGAAATTGTGAAACAAGTACTGCAATACAAGCTGTCTCCAACTAGATTAAACTCCCGATTCCCGAAAGGCAAGTCACAATGATACCGGCAACACAAAGCAATCAAACTCATGCAGAGAGTTGAAACAGTTACAGATAGCACAATATGAAGCTCACCATCACCATAAATGAACTTATTTATTTAGTTCATTAAAGCAATACCAGCCTCTCCCTCATATGATTGGGAGCATTCTGCGGCCTTGGTAAAGCACAAATAGTAAAGCTCAGACACGATGCAATTCAAGAAAATGAAAGCTGCCCCTGCTGCGAAAACTCCTTTTCTCATGGTCTGGCAGAAGGGAGTACTGTCAACACCAAAAATAGTACGGTACTTAGTCTGGTGGGCATTCCTCACTGAAGCTGCCAACAACCACACCTCTGTTGTGATGAAAAACATCCTGATAGAATCATAGAAATATTATTGCCGATTGTGAGTACGGTGAAGTATATAGCCCTATGGGGATGCAAACAGCAAAACCAATGCACCAAAAGGTTTGAAATTGGTTCATTATGAAAACAAACCAACCTTGATCAATATGTGAAGCCAAATAATATTTTGGCTCGACTCACGTTCAGCTTGATTGAAGCAAGTTTAGATCAGCTTGAATGACCAAAACTGAACACATTTTTAAGGTCATTATGTCATTAAGCAAAAGCTTTAACAATCTGAGTCATCTTACGTTCATATTCACAGACTAAAGCCTAGAGGTAATATTTTGATTCTATCAAAGGAGTGGATTTCCACACTAATAGGATAAACTACCAGTTTAGTGGTCATTTTGGTCAAGAAATCTGATGTTCAACTTATCCAATTGTAGATAAGTTGAGAGCAAAAGTGTAAACTTGAATGCTCGTATATGGAAACATACCAGCAGGTTATGAAAAGGATAAACGCACAGGCCCTTGAATATCCAGGTTTCAAAGCCTTCCCACAGCAGAAACATTGGCTTGAAACCATAATGTGCAGTTGACTAGCCATGAGGAACAACATTGCACCAACGCCATACCAAGTGGAAATGTCAGAGTTGTATACACAGTAGTTGTAATTGAAATCAGAGTCTGGTTTGACTGTAGCCTGTTGTTGAAAATATTGTTACATCAGTTCTTCGTTAGTGTCACGAGAAATATCCATGGAAAGTTGAACCAGAGGATGACAAACAACAAAACCCCAACTCAAAAAGAAAAAAAAAATGTTCCAGACTGAAAACAAACTCCTCAATTCAACAAAATCAAATACAACTCCATGCAACCAGTTGACATGCTTAAATAAGAGAGATACAGTAGTCGGCCATAGAGCAATGTTTTAAAAACTGGAATGGACCGACTGGTTCAACCGTCAACCCGACCATGATCCGGTCCGGACAAACCAAGAAACCGTTCAATTTCAAGAACCAGCTTCCTTAATGAGAACCGCTCATTCTAGGTGGTTGAGCTGTCGACCCGTATTAACCAGCCGGAAGAGGTTTACTAGATCTCGGTCAATTAGAAACCTTTAAACTTTCACTTTAATGTTTATTAAGCTGGCTATTAATGGCTGTTGGTACACATATGGCCAGCTCAACCAATTAGTACCCCTTGTATTTCAAACGCCTTCTTATGCTTTTAGAGGTCAAGTGTTGCTTCTAATTTTTATTTTTATTTTTTATCACCGATGAGGAATTAGCCCACTGCACTCTTTGGAGATTAGCCCAATTTCTTCCTTCTTTCACTTCAAATAGCATGAGATACAAGAACAACCCCAACTTTGGTTCAACCATCAACCAGACCATGGTCTGGTCCGGACTAACCAAGAAACTGTTCAATTTCAAGAACCTGCTTCCTTAATGAGAACTGCTCGTAATAGGTGGTTGAACCATTGACCTGTATTAATCGGCCACAGTTCAATCAAACCGGACGAGGTTCACTTGAACTCATTGGTTAACGAGAAACCTTTAAACCTTTAATGCTTATTCTTGTAAGCTGGCTATCAAAGGCTGTTGGTACCCGCATGACCAGCTCAACCAATCAGTACCCCTTGCATCTAAAACGCCTTCTCATGGTTTTATAGCTGAAGTGTTGCTTCAAAATTTTCTTTACCACCATGTGGAATTCCAAACAAAACGCCCACTGCACTCTCTTTTGAAGATTAGCCCAATTTCTTCCTCCTTTCACTTCAAATGACAAGACACAACCTTTTTTATAAACACATTCTTTTTATATTCTGATTTGTAGTTATTTTACACTATTTCCAAATTTTTGACATAATTATCACATCATGGTTCAATTCCGGTTGGACTGTGGTGGAACCAGCGACCCATCCACTTGGTCTCTTTTCTGTTTCGCTGACCGGTCCGGTTTTCAAAATATTGCCACAGATAGGAAGCTAAGAAACAAAATAGTAAGAAATTTTCCATGATGGGGAAGCCCAACTTTTCATTCTAGGAACCAAAAGAATATAGGACTTAAAGATCAAATTTTTGTTTCTTTTGTCCTGCTACCTCAGCAACCATCTAGAGAATAAAGATCCAAATTAGTGTCATACCTAAAGACAATGTTAATCCTCAACAATAATGCATAACTAACAATATTTTGAAATGTGTGCAAAGCTATTGAGTAAATTTGGGGCCAAACCATTGTGACTGTATGGATCATATTGGATAGCTATTAGCCCTGAAGTGCTTTGAGGAGTCTTCGTTTATTTGGTTGCATCGGTACCTTGTCACTTTGGTTTCCTCGTTCTTCCTGGAGTATCTCCACTGCCATCCCCGATGAACGAGGAGACCAAGGGGGATTAGGGAAATGACCTAGACCTGATTTTCGAGGGCTGATGTGTAGCTTGATAAGAAAATGGAATCCTAGACAGAGGAACTTGCTTGTAGTTGGGGAATTCATAGCTGGTGTAGATCCTTAGACCATCAAAGGCATCAAATCCTTTAAACATAACCCTACCCCCAAAAGTAAGGTATGCAATTAGAAGAACTTGTACTCTCTTTCCAAGTAGTTCCTAGTTTACTTTTGCAATTAGAAGAACTTGTACTCTCTTTCCAAGTAGTTCCTAGTTCACATACTCAACTAGGCATTCCTGGTTCCTAGTTCACATAGTCAATTAGGCATTACTAGTTCTCCAGCCATCCATTGACAGAACATCACCTAAGAAGCACATACTGATATGGGACATGGACACGACATGCCACGGATGCGTGGACACAAATTTTTTCAATAAAGGACATGAACATGTTGGGAGATACGTTGTATAAATATATAAAAACACATATACGCACACATATAACTTAGACGTTATTTTTTCCAAATTAAAGATGAAAAAATCCAATGAAAAAAAAAAACCCGAGTCCAAAAAACAATTACACTCGTGAGGACTCCGAAAAAAAATAATCACTCGAACACGTATTTTCACATGTCTATTCTTTTCTTTCCTTTTTTTTTTTTGTGAATGGCAAAAGGGTGAGAAGAGGCAACCAACGTAGCAACCCCCTTAGGCGTGACCATAGGGTTCCCGACCAGCTGTGGAATGTCCGGTTTGAGTCATAGCTACTGCCCGGAAAGGCGAGTCCGTCACCACAGCACCACCTAGCTATTAGATGGACAAAAGGTCTCTATGCAAGTCTCGCAATTAGTGGGACTCGAACCTATACGGATCGTGCACGATCACCCTGGTAAAGCCGCTTATTGGGAAAAGAGGCCATTATAATCAATGTAAAACCAAGGAACATGTCCGAGCATGTCCATGTCCGACACGTCTGCGATATGGATACAAAAGGCCCGGAGACATGTCCGTGCTTCTTAGGGCAGCACAAAGTAGTACATTTCTTACTTAATGATTATTAAAAAAAAAGGGGGGTTCCGACAAATTTAGGATTCTGGCGAACAAGAAAGATCATTTTGGCTGTGAGAAAGAGACCCCGTTCAATTACCTTTCTCACCCCGTACATGGACGATCACATTCGACATGTTGGATCATGAACATAGGTAAAATTCACCAAATTTAGCCGCAATAACTACGTCAGAATCAGGTCCGTGGAATTCAAATTCAGCTCTCTCTCTCTCAGGTCCAAATTGTAATGGATTTTTAAAAAATCAACACGATTTGATTTTTCCAAACCCATCAATCCACGCGAATTACAGTGTTGAGAGAGAGAGAGAGAGAGAGAGAGAGAGAGAGAGAGAGAGAGAGAGAGAGAGAGAGGGAGTGCTCACGGTGCTTCTCCGAAGCTCAGCAGCAACAGCCAGCAAAAAAGCAATTACATCGAAGACGACAATCAGTAAGAATTTTGACGCCATGGATTGAAGCTGCCCGCCCCTTCACACAAACCCACACTGCTTTATATCTCTATCTTTCTTTCTTTACTCTCTCTCTCTAAAGTTTAGGTACACCGGACAGGAGTGTTTTTGAAGCAGACGAGCTGAAGTATTCAAACGCGGCTGATGTTGACTGACAATCAATAGGCATTTCTTCATCAAAGCCAACCGCCGAATCACCCTCTCCCACCCTTTTTCCCGTGGATTTTACTTTAATTTGGTGCGAAAAAAATCGAAAAAGGATATACGGAACTATTCATTTTTTGATTTGAAATATCATGATTTTAGCATCTGGGTGCTAAAATCTTTTGGAAAACTGAGCCTAATTAATCCAAATTCTAAATAATTTCAGTTGTTTATTGTTTAGATTAAAATCTGAGCAAATAATTAGAGTTATCGAATTGAGTTGGGTTATTTTTGGTGACCGTCTAATTGAAAATATATTTTAAAATTAATGAACGGCTTGGATTGTTATGTGAGATCACGAAATCAACCCCATGGGGGAATCTATGTGCAATTGTGCATAGACTTTCTGAAAACACAATCAAGAAAAAGAAACAAAATTGCAAATGCACATAAAGAAATTTTATACGTGGTTTCCAAAAATAAGTTCAGAATACATTTACGGCTCACACCCATTTCTAATAAAGAATGGAGTACAAGTTTACAATTATTAATCGAATACGAGTTACATAGGCTTGCATATAGTAACTAACCTTACAAAAGTAATTACTAGCTGATGGAGAACTGGCAAATTAGACCGAGTCAGGATTCACAAACCCAACACACATGATCCATATTTTGTGAAGAAGGGAAAAATGCCCAGTATTAGAAAACTGGCCCATCTTTCCATTGCCAAGCCCACCAAAGTGCAATGAATGCAAAAAAATGGCCATCTGGGTTGGGTTATTGCGACAACGGCTGGGCCTGAAATTCCACAAAATGGAGAAGGCACAGGGTGGTTGCTGCATTGAAAGTGAACATGAGCAACTGCTTGCAAATTCACTGTGCAGTAGAAAACCATGTGACCCAGAGAGAGAGAGAGAGAGAGAGAGAGAGAGAGAGAGAGAGAGAGAGAGTAGCACAGCAGCATGCACTTGTTCTTCACCCCTTTTATCATGTGATTTGATTACCATATTAATCCAATAAAACCTTCTCATATTCTGCCTGTGATTGGTTTCAATATACCCTCCCCGGTATGCCTTAATTACTAGCTCCTGTATTTATTCATTTCTCACTTTCCTCCATTTCACTACTCACATCTCTCTCTCTCTCTCTCTCTCTCTCTCTCTCTCTCTCTAAGGCATGAAAGGGTTCATCTGTATGATGATGGTGCTGTTTTTCATTCTCCTCCTTGTTCCGGACGCGATGCCGGCTAGGAACATTGCCCTGTCTCATCAGAGTAACGCTTCATATCTTCTTGTTCTCGAGTTTTATTATGCATGTACTCTAATTTGGTTTCTTGGTCACACGTAGGGAAAATCGTTCCTTAAATTGCACGATAAGTTGAACTCCCGACTTCCTTTCTCGTATAGCTGATGCTGCTAGGCCAAAGGTTTCTCGGCGAATTAATATCGTACATAATAAAACACAAAGTAGATAGCTATGTTTGGTATTGCTATATATAATGTAAACAAGTTTTTGTGATACGTAAAGAAATTTTATGTGCTCTGATTTTTTACCCCCGAATGTACCTACTGCCTAGTACTCCCTCCGTCCCATAAAATTTGTCTGGCACGGAACCCAAGAACTCATAAAAATAGACTTTTGTCAAGATTTTTTTTGTTTGTTTTTGTAGATCAATGTTTGTTCTATTATTTTTTGGAATAACCTTTTTGACAAAGAATTAATTTTTTTGAGTCCTTAGACTCTGTGCCCGACATGCTTTATGGGACGGAGGGAGTAAGACTGGAAGAGAAAGCGTACCCATTGGTGCTAACATACTTTTGTCATAATCATTTTCTTACTTGAGACAATATTGTAAAAAATTCAAAGCTGCATTTATGTGGAACAATGATACATACACTCCCTCCCAACCACTCCCTACCACTCCCTCTCTCACATGTGGTGGGACCCATCACATGTGGAACCCACGGTGGGACCCACCACATGTGAGAGGGGGAGTGGTAGGGAGTGGTTGGGGAGGGAGTGTATCTATCATTTTTGATTTATGTGGCTTGCTGTGTCAAAAAATAAAAAAATAGAAATATTGCTCTACCTATTTGACTAGTGCTCTAAATATTGCTAACTCAATCAATGTACAGGTGATCAAGTTGATTATGCTGGTTTCTCTGGAGATGCTCTTACGCCTGTTGGATCGGACACGAGTAATGTGGTCAAGCGCCAATTGCACGCAAAGAGGAAACCGATATTCAGAAAGAGGAGAGGTCATGACACGGTCCAAATCGCCGGTTCTAGACTACCTGATTGCGCACACGCCTGTGGTTCGTGCTCCCCGTGTCGGCTGGTTATGGTTAGCTTCAAATGCTCGTTGCTAGCCGAGGCCGAGACTTGTCCCATGGCGTACAAGTGCATTTGCAATACCAAGTCATTCCCCGTTCCATGATCATCACATCTCTGTCTCACAAAGATAGTCTTCTCCCGAGTTCCGTCTAATTCAATCTTCAACGATAAAATCCTGTGTTTAGAGATTTAATTTAAAAAGTTTAATTTATGGCGTACATAGAATGTTTTGTGTTTAATTTGTGTCCTACACCCACGAAGAATTTGGTCTACAGAGTTTACTTTTTGTTGTTTGTTTGATTCTTGACATTTTATACGTAAGTAGTCTTGTCATGCGAGAATCGACCTCATCGCAGTGTTTGACAAAATAATTTTATATTTTTTAGATCCTCTCGTCGAGACAAGTCAAGAAAACATAAAAAATCGACTAAAAACTAACAAATGCAGATTTTTTTTGAATAAGAACAAAACGAAAAAAACCAAGAAACCAATTTTTTGGATTTAGCCAAAGGAGGCCTTCGAGATGCCAATTAAGTGAATTGATAATTTAGTGATAGACACTATGTACTCCCATACATTAAATAGTAATTGTGACTAACACTATTTTATTTCGCGGAGCAAAGGGAAAATAATGATTTAGGAGAAAAACTTGGGTGCCGGACAAGTACCACGTGGCGGTACCCGTCGCATATTTTGGCCGGAATGTTGTGTTTAATTTGTGTCCTACACCCATGAAGAATTTGGTCTACAGAGTTTACTTTTCGTTGTTTGTTTAATTTAAAAAGTTTAATTTATGGCGTACATAGAATGTTTTGTGTTTAATTTGTGTCCTACACCCATGAAGAATTTGATCTACAGAGTTTACTTTTCGTTGTTTGTTTGGTTCTTGACATTTTATACGTAAGTAGTCTTGTCATGTGAGTATCGATCTCATCGCAGTATTTGACAAATAGAGATTTAGAGATGCCAATTAAGTGGATTGATAATTTAGTGATAGACACTCATGTACTCCCGTACATTAAATAGTGTTCAAATATCACTAACTGTGACTTACACTATATTATTTCGTGGAGCAAAACAAAATTAATGATTTAGGAGAAAAACTTGGGTGCCGGACAGGTATCACGTGGCGGTACCCGTTGCGTATTTTGGCCGGTTTTTAAATGAACTCTTTTAGCAAAGAGTTTAACTCTTCAGTGGAAGAGTTTATGAAAATCCGGACCCCTGATTGCGGAGATCGATGGCTGTGATTAGGGGTGCTCAGCGGATCACCCGACCAACCCGACCCGTCCACGAACCCACCCAAGGTATGTTACGGATGGTTGCGGTTCAAGAAATATTTGTCTGGCAGTTGCGGTTACGGGTCGGGTTTGGTTTGGTTAAAACCAACCAATCCGTGGACAAACTGTATAAAAAATGCTTGCAGATCCGGATGTTACCTGATCCGTCAAATCCGCAACCAAACCGACCCATCCGTATGTCACCCACGGATGGTTGCGGATCTTAAAAATGATAATCCGCTATAAGCGGTTCGGGTTGAGAGCCGACCCGAACCGTTTGGAACCGAACCGTGGACACCTCTAGTTGTGATGGAGCCTTGTAAGTACCATTTCAGACACCACGTGGTATCCTATTTGCTAAACAATCTTGTATAAACGAGTTGAACTGAGCCAAACTTTAGATTATTGAGCTCAAATCATTTACAAAATTAAACAAGCATAAACTGCGCGAGTTTGGCTCGATTACCCAACAAATCGAGCCGAACAGAGCTTCGAGCTATTCCTGAGAAACTCGGTTTGTTCGTATCCCTACGTGAAAGTGATGTCTAAATTGGAATGATCGCCCAAGCATGGGTATTATTTGTAGGAATGCATGTATCATGATCATTCTGTTATTTATATAATATTTTTTTTATAAAATTACTGAAGTGTGGTCCCCGCAAACTAGGTGAAATTTAAAATCTTACGTTCGCACTGCAAGCATGGGTTACTATTTGTAGGAATGCATGAATCATGATCATCTTGCGTACTTGAATATTGTATCTATCATATATAATTCCACACATTTGAAAATGCAGTATTAAATATAACAGAAATGATTAGTGGGTCCTAACAAATTTTGACTAGCTCACCTTACAAATGAAAGGACAGACTAAAAAGGTCATTGATTAATACTAAATGCATACCAACAAGTGAAATTTTGATATGTAAACCAAATTCCCAAGACTTAAATAGTTCAGTAAAAGCGTCCATTCCACATTAGGAGTAATTCAATTAAGGTTTATTCAAAGTTGATCTGATAAAAAAATCGATCCCACTAATTTTACGACTTTTTTCTGCATGTTTTCAAACTACATGATTCGATGTATGCAAAGGACAGGCTAATTAAAAGAGGTGCATGGATCGATCCGCTGATAGACCGGACAATCGCTCTACTCATGTTTCAATTTTTCACTAGAAATACAGTATTTTTTCTGCAAAAAATTTAAGATTCCGTATGTTCATCTGCGCCCCTATTATTGTTTTGAACAGTCTAGCACGCGGCTAATCGATCAAGAGCTTTTCCAGCTTAAGCTTTCTTCTTTCTTTTTTTTTTTTTGTCGATATTTTTCAAAATATTTGAGTAAAAGTCAGAATTTTACCCATTTTCAATACCTCTCGCCGAAACGAACCTATATCTCTTGACGCAATTAGTAATAAACACAAAAAATTGAATAAAGGGGAGAACATTCTATACACCGGCGGTGTAAACCAAACTTTCTTCCAAATCTATTATATTGCGTCATGTGTCTAAACAGTGGTACGTACGATTACAAAAACGCATAAAATAGCGATTTTCGGTGCTACGAAAGGAGGTCTTGTAAGGCAAAAAATATAGTTCAAATCTCAAAAATGGATGGATGATCAGATTCCACTCTGTTTTTTTGTCTAATCAAATCGGTTAGATTGAATTAGTGTTGCGATTCCTGATCAGCTGGGAAATCCACCCGACCTATATTAATGTTTGGACTTAAGCCATAACTGATTGAGGAAAATATTGATCCATCACCATTTCGCGGGCTCGGTCACCAAGTCCCCAACAAAGTGCAAGTTAAATTAGAGCCCCCTCTCCGACCATCTGATCCTGATATCAAACTCAGACCAATGGGAGAGGAGCAATCTTATCTTAGCTAAAAATGATAGGGACACAATCATCCGGACACAACACCGAACGCAACCAACCCCTGATCCACATACACTTGGGTCCCATACACGTAGGTAATAGATTTAGTATACGCTTATACATTTCCGTTCAATTAATCCATAATTTCTGAGCAACATACAAAGGCATGCATGGAGTAATAGTTTTCACAGACATAAAATTCAGCCCTCCGGCATTCAACTGGAAGAAGTGGAATGTTTGGTCGGCCAAAGGAGGAATCCTCTAACCTTTTTTAGTATATAGTTTTTATGTTACGCAGAAAGAGATGGTGAGACTCACAGAGGGAACCGTATTTGAAGGGTTCACATCAAGAGTAAATTACGCCATCCGGTCCCTATAGTTTGAGAAATATTTTACTTAGGTCATCGCGCTTTAATTAAATGTTTACATGACTTTAGCTTCACACTTGTAATTAAATTCTGATGTGGCCCTTTAGTTGGACTTTGTTACAATTAAATATCTTAAATTAAAGATAAATTATTGAGTATACCCTAATTAATAACACTACTTACATACATTATACTCTCGACTTTGCTAATACTTCAGGGGGTGAACAACGTAATTTTTTACCCCGTCAATAAAACTTCAAAAGACCGTAAGAAGAGCTGTTCAAAGAGTCAAAAGATTTTGTTGTTTCCTGGCTTCTGTCAAATTACACGGTTTAACATGCACATATTCACGTTCAAGTTTTCAACGTTATACATTTCCCACTAAACCAATTTTTTTTTTTTATACCCTGTTGTACAAGTTCACAAGCCCTATTTAAGCACCACCCAACCAACGTACCTTCAAGTACAAAATCTAATCACCACATCAAAGCAAAAAGTGCTCACCAAAAGAGGAAACAAAAAAACACCTAGGGTTTCCACAAAAGTTTTAAAAAGAAAAAACATGCAGCGTTCAAGAGCCCTAACCTTAATGCAACGTCAAGTTCTCAACCACCGGATTCGAAAGCCGTGCGATGTCTTTATCAACCATAGAGGCATTGACACGAAGCGAACGGTGGGGTCGTTGCTCTACGACCACCTTTTCCGGCTGAACCTCCGGCCTTTCTTGGACAGCAAGAACATGAAACCGGGGGACAAGCTGTTTGAGAATATTGATAGGGCGATAAGGGAATGCAAGATCGGTGTGACGGTGTTTTCGCCACATTACTGTGATTCGTACTTTTGCCTTCACGAGCTGGCTCTTCTTATGGAGTCCAAAAAGAAGATTATCCCGATCTTTTGCGACGTTAAGCCGTCGGAACTGAGGGTTTTGGGCACGGAAAATGTGCCGGAAATGGAGGTGAAAAGGTTCGAAGCAGCTCTTGAAGAGGCTAAGTTCACCGTGGGGGTCACGTTTGATTCCATTAAAGGGTGAGTCTAGTCTTGTCAACTTCTTGCATGCATCTTGTTAAAAATGCAAAAAGAATACTATAATGTTACATAAAAAACAATTTTTTGTAAACAACAATAAGATATAAAAACAATGAGCATTTTCGTTCACAAAAAATATATTTGTGAAAATGTTCAGTGGAATTATTTTTCTGACCACATTAATAAAAGGTCAATACATTTTTTCGATTATATCTTTTTGTTAACTAAAATGTACGCCCGGTACGCAATGTGACATCTCTTAATCTATCAAGGAATGTAGTCATATAATTGCATTGCGACTATCCATCAAGAGAGAGAAAAAAAAAAAAAAAGGTTTCCAAACCCATAAAAGTTTTGTGATAAAAATGGTAAGAATGAAATGAAGCCGGTCAGTTTAGGCGCACCTCGACTAATCCAGAATAATTTAGTGAAGTAATGCAATTTATTTTTTCCAAACTTGGGTTATAACGTCCCGGTTTGTGTTTATTTTGTTTGCAGGAACTGGTCGGATGTGGTGACAAGTATATCTGACATTGTGATAGATGGCTTAACAGAGATCGAGGAGGAAAAGCAATTCCGACGCCGGACTGCCGGAATCTACTTCCCAAATGTTTCTCGGGCTTCACCGATAATGAAGCAATATTGAGGACCTCGTTAAGAACTGAAAATAATCAGTTGAGAACTAGAACCATTTAGTTTATTGTATGGAGAAATTTCTATCTCACTAATAAAAATGTATAAGTTGATTTTTATTTTTTTAGGTAGATGATTTATTGATTTGCTTTCAATTGTAGAAGAAGAACAGGTTATGGGCACAGACTAACGTTAATTGCCACACTTTTGTAGAATTGATGTAAAATTTGTTCAATAAAAGAGATTTATTTACTTCTCCTTTAACCCTATCTCCTTGTTTGGGCTTTTCCTTTGATCCTTGTGTTGGGTTTGTGAAAGCTTGATTCGATTTTTAATTTGCGCCTCACTGACTATTCGGATTTTGATCTAGACGGAGATATTATGGTAGTATGTCATAAAGCATAGGTTATGAATTGTATATGCTAGCGGACCCGCTGTCCCGAACTCCCTGTTCTGTCCATCCGAGCAATCTACGGCTCGGATTTCATCTCACCCCAAACAAATGTGAGTCATCCATGCATGTTCATCTGCAAATCTGAACCGTCGATTGCTCAGATAGACAGGACAGTGAGTTGTGACAGGGTTTTCGGGACAACAGATCCGTTTCTCATGAATTATATATTGCTATTGTGTTGTAGCAGATGTAACTCTTGTACTACCTTGATTTGGTACATTGTGAAATTGGTGTGATCCATTGCGAATAGATGTACTCAATATTTTGTAGGGGTGAGCATGCACCGGATTGGTCTGGTTTTATGGTAAACTAAGAACGAAATTATTACTTACGAATTTTGACTTTGGAGAACCAAACCAACCCATAAAATTAATATAACCAAACCAATCCAAACCATTAAAACACGGTTCGGTTTCAGTTTAGAACCACGGTTCTTTTGAAATTTAAATTTCATCTTCATAAACTATATAAAGTAATTAAAATTGCATAGATATACTAAACCAACGATTATATTAAAATTATGTCTATTAAAATCACCAAAACTCACTAAGAAGAGTATAATACCAAGAATTAGTGAATGAATAGATTATTATATTAGAAAATTAGTTACCGAGCGAAAACATTAGGAAATCAATAGATTATGCCCAAGTCATGAATGCTTAGTTCATTAAATCATATGAATAACTTCTCATCTGTAGAAGTTTAGGTAACTAATCTTAGAAGTGAAAGAATATGGTGGTGGAATGCAACATTAGATTAATTAGGAAAAAAAGTTTATTTAATGTATCTAAATCTAATTATATATATTTCTTGCACGCGGTTCAGATCGGTTTGGAACCATAACCATTTGACACAAACCAAATCATTTAACACGGTTTCTACTTTTTTAAAACAGGGACCAAACCACATTAGTAAAAAACCAAACCAAACCATTCGGTTTGGATTGGTTTAGACTGGACACGCAGATTGACGATTATTTTGTTCAACCCTAATATTTTGTCGGGGAACCACGTAAATTTTTTGTTTCTTTGCATTCTTGTTCTAGGATGTACACAATACTAGAATACTGAACATCCAACCACATTGCCTATATATGACTCGCATTTTTTCAGAGTTTAAATAATTTCTTGTAATTTGACGTAATTGAACCCCAATTTGAACATCATAAATTACCGTAATACCCATGTTTACGGTCTCAGCGAAGAGCGACCAAAATCAACTTCACAAGCCCAAGAAACTTAGAGAATAGTGGGGACAGTTAAGTACTTTCCTTTGTACGAATTTACAAAGAAAATGAGGGAAAAATCAAGGGAAAACGACTATCCCTAGTTTGGTTTCAATTGAAAGAAGAATGAACATAAAAGAAATACGAGTTGTTGTAACTAACTTTCTCCACGCTGCTATTTCACACTTCAAACCCTCTCACTCATACCTCCACTCACACCCTATTGTGCGAGACCTACTTTGGAGTCTCACACAAATGATCGGAGCCGCTCAATTTGTTAAAAAAATCTTTTTAAGGGTATTTGTGAAAAATCAGCTCAGTTAAATACCAGTAAAGGCTTGATTAATTTGTTCAAATTTCAGTTCCTGAATCGAACTGACCAAAACTTTAACAAACTTATCAAGTTTTTACCGATATCTAACTGAGTAGATTAATTTTTTCAGGAACCCATAAAAAAATATTCTAAATTAAGTGGCTCCGATCATTCGTGTGAAACTCCGAGGTAGGTCCCACACAATAGGATGTGAGTGGGGTGTGACGTGAGAGTAGACTTATTGTTTAAATTCAAATTTCTGGAAAAGAAATTTCTGGAAAAGACATTTGACTTTCCCAAACAGGTAAGAAAGAATTTTTTCACTACTCTACTATTTTCTTTTACTTTCTACTCCTTTCCTCAAGTTCCTGACAAAGTCTTACTAATAGGGATGACAATCTCGGCCGACCCGCCCCTATCCAACCCGTCCCCTACCCATTCGGGGAGGGGATTCGGGGATTTTTTCGGGGATTGGGTAGGGGATGGGAATTATTTTTTAAAAATTTTGGGAATCGGGTAGGGGATGGTATTGTCAGTCCCCTACCTGATCCCCTCCCCGCATCCCCGTTCACATATATATATATATATATATATATATATATATATATATATATTTTATTATAAGTTTTTAAAATTTATTTTCCACCACAGCCGCCCGGCTCGTTTGTCTATAACCCTGGTTAGTAGACTACTGGACTGGTCATTATTGGGCAAAGTTTTGGACGTACACGTGATGGAAGTGTTGGATGTACATTATTGGGCAAAGTTCCAAACAACTCGAGCTTTTGGGACAGTAGCAAGCTGATTCACTTTAAAGTGTAAGACTATTAAAAAAAAAAAACCTACACATTAAAGAGCAACCATTTTTGGATCCCCGATTCCCCGTGGGAATTCCCGTTCCCCACATCGGGGCGGGGATGGAGGTTAAAATAAAATCCCCAGTGGAGATCGGGGAGGGGATGGGGATTGATATAGGTTCGGGGATCGGGGATGGAGGTAGTGGTATCCACCCCCTCCCCTCCCCATTGCCATCCCTACTTACTAAACATAAGAAAAGGAAATAAGAGAAGAGATATGGGGTGTTTGGGAGGCTCATTTTTTTATTTTTTATTTTTTATTTTTTGGCTTTATGATTTTTTGGATTATGATCATAATGTATTTTGAATCTAATAGAGTGTTTGTGAGAAATGTGCATAATGTATTTTGCAACAGAAGTAGTGCTCGGGATGTAGTGCATAATACATTATGTAGGTCATTTTATTAACCAAAATAAAAAAAATGAAAAATGAGAAGTCAAAAAGCTTCTCACACACCTACTTTCTTCTCCTTTCTAATGTCACATTCTCACATAATGCATTTTGCAATTTCCAGCCAAACACCCAAAAGCAAAAAATGTACAAACGAAAAGTTGATAAAGAGGCTGCCAAAGCCAAACAAGCTTATAATTGTTAATTAAAAAAAAAAAGCATGAGGAAAATGTAGAAAAAGGTCTATTGTACTCAAAACATTGTTTTTTTCCCATCTGTGAAAGTGAAAGTGAAAGTGAAAAGTTGATAAAGAGAGGAGTATTAAAAAAGCCTGAGGAAAATGTAGAAAAACGTTTATTGTGCCCAAAACACTGTTTTTTCCCGTTTCTCACTTTGGAGATTTTCCCTTCCCTCCCCTTCTTTTCCGTAAGGCCCTGTTTGTTTGTTTGGTTGGATTTGGGGTTGGGATAGAGTGAGACCCAAAATCCCATGTTTGTTTGCCTTTTTCTGGATGAGATTTGAAATCCCTCACCAAGTTTTATCCCAATCCGTATGGGATATAAAAATTGTTTTCCAATGGCTATATTCCGTTGAACACAAACACTGGACATGGATTTTCTCCATCCATTGACATCCTGAGCAATATCCCAAGAATTTCATATCCCACCCATATTCCATTAATTTATCTCCGGTCAAACAAATGAGGCCTAAGATCCAAACAAACCCTAAATCATATGCTAATCAGGTTTGTATAAATAGACCCAGCTATTGATGCTCATGGCAGTACCGGCTTAAGCATGAATCCCATGAACCTTGGGATTTAGGCCCCCCAAAAACCAAAAATTTTATGGCCCCCAATTAGTTATGACCACTACATATATATACTAGGCTCAATACAATTTTTGTGTAACCCATCCATACAAAAAATGGCCCAATTTATCAATTGAGAAGGATATGGTGAAGATGCTTGATTATAAAGACTTAATTAGTACGTTTGTCGCTAAAAGTGCGAGACGACAAATGTTCAAATGGTAAATTTTGAAATATTGTAGCGGTTGTATATTTTTGGATAACTATAGTTTTACATTTGCAATGGTAAATCTTTTGTAATAGTTTTATAAAGACTCTTTATTGGCCAATTTTTGTATGCAAAATATAGGGTGGGCCTCGTTTAATAAGTTTGATTTAGACCTCCGAAATGTATGAGCCGGCTCTGGAGCCTCATGGGGATCTCTCAAGAGTTATATAGCATGCCAATTACCCTAGGCCCACGTAAGGAGTTTTCCAAATGAAACCAACATTTGCTAAAAATTTTAAAATATTAATTTTATCTGATTTTATTATTCGGGAAACTCCATATAAGATTGGTCATGATAAGTGCCTCGTGAAGCATAACTCTCTCCCAAAGGATGCGTAAAGCTATATGTGCTTGGAATGATATGGAATATATGGGATGAGAGAGAACATAGCCGGCCCTAATACTTTGGGGACTAACGCGAATTTTGTAGAAGGGCCCAAATATTTATGTTGACTTGTTGGTTGAGTGCTAAAAATAGTAGGGGCACCGTAAATTTGTGAGCCTTAGCCCATAGCCGACTCTGCGAGAAAACTGCATGACTATATACCTAGGAACTAGTTGGCTTGGATAAAAGCCTCGAAATCGATCCCTCACCTCAAAATGAAAAAATAGGCTAGAAAGCTGCAAAATGAATTAGCTAAATATATGATGTACTGCTGGTGTAACATTAAGCCGCGGTGCAATTTTAGTTTCAGTCTTGACATAGATGCGTTAGGATTCGGAGAATAGCCTCTTCATAGATGTGTTAGGATTCGGAGAATAGCCTCTTCGCACATATATTTTGCGAGCGACAAAAGATAGCCAGAGATAAGAACTGATTTACTCCGGTTAGACATTAGAGAGAAAAAAAAAAAAAACACGAATGAAGTCAAATCAGTCAAGCTACATACTATTTTGACAATTTCCATGGTTGAATCTTCTTCTTCTTCTTCTTCTTCTTCTCACTCTACGGTTAGAAAAGAAATTTCTTGGTACTTATTATCCACGAGTCTTCGTCACCACGTGGCAGTACTCCGGGAGCACTGAAAAATCGCTCGGGAAACCGGGCATCGGGATTCAGTAGAAGTAAAACCCTGGAAGGAAAGAAGAAGAGTAAGGGAGGTAAGTGGAGAGGGAAAATGAAGGCCTGCCTCTAATTATCCGGTACACCGCGCACCCCATTACTTCCATCATCTCTCCGGCGTACTGCATCATCAACGGCCGTAACCCAGCTGCCCAGAGCCCCACCACCGCCATCACTATCTCTACACCCAAGCTCATTTTGCTCTCTCTCTCTCTCTCTCTCTCTCTCTTTACAATCACATTTTTATAAGCAGTTTGTTTGTTGTGAAGTGGGAAGGGGTGGGGGATCAGTATTTCGGAGCTATAAAACGTTAGCTACCTGAAACTATGATTCCGTCAACTGCCAACTACCAGTCTCAACTCTTATCCGGACTTCTGGTTAGATATATGGAACGTACAGAGTTTCATTTGTGTTTTGGCAAATTGTCTTTTTCATGGACCCTCCAGAAAGGGGTTTACGGAAGCCTCCTTTGGAGCGCCACGGTTACCTCATCGCAATGATCGCCCGATCATTTGTAGGGTCCGTAGAGTAGTGTGTATAAAGTATATGCAAAAAATCAGTTCAATCCGGCATTGATATTCTGAAATGATCCAGGCCCTTGTTTTGTTTGCACCAAAATTTAATTTTTGACATACGTACCTATTGATGTCGGGTCAAGCTGATTTTAATTTAAATGGATTATCTATTTGTGTTTAATTAATTTTTTTTGCATTTGCATTTGCTACTCGTGTGATAAGGGACTGTTTGGTGGAGAGTGGCTTTTTTTCTTTCAATTTCATGTGAGTTCTATTTGGGGAAGTTGAAGCCCGAGTAAGGCAGCATGTGGTTAGACATCTCGATCAAGGAACCCCCAATTTAATGTCTTCATATGGATACACAAAGAAAAATGCATCTCCAACTCGGTTGACTCGGCTCAACTCGGTGAGGGGATTTCGTCAGCTTAGTCTATTTGGGTTTTAATTTGTTGATTTTAGTTTTGTTAGTCTTGCTTTCTCTGTAGTTTTGGTTTTGTTTTTCGGGACTAATTTGTCCAGTTTTTCCGGTGGTTTGGTGGCGTGAAGATTTCATCAGATTTATTGTCAATGGGGTGAGTTGGGCTCTCCTTGGGGATGTTCTTCTACTGAATCTTAGACGGACTCTATGCCGACACCTCGTGTTGGTCTGCTTTGTGCAGTACGACAATCCAGAGCCTGTATACACTGTGGTTTGTGCTCGTGTCTTGTATTTGGGTTCACTCCTGTATTTTGTTTGAAATCTTATATGAAATAAATGAATGATGCTTTGATAAAAAAAAAAGAACATTTGGACCAAATATTTCAACAGCTTTCTATATTTAAAACTTATATTTATGGTTTTACTTTTCTAGATAAATACTCACTCAGTCCCATTTTAAGTGAGAGTGACCACTTAAAATGGGACGGAGGGACTAGTATATCTAAGGAATTTCTAGTTTTTGATTGAGAAAATTTAACATTATATTTATAAAATGAGTGTTTGGTACGATGAAAGGGGTTGGAGTAGATGTGACTCAATCAAGAGCATGTCCAACCATGTTTCAAATCTTCAAACTCATTCTTCAAAATGAAAAATTGCACCTCTCCAACCATTCTTTATTTTAAGTCTTCAAAATGAAGAATATCTTCACTGTGTTTGGTTTAGAATTTTGAGAAGAAATTTTTTGAGAAATTTTTTGAGATAGTGTTTGGATGAGTTTTTGGAAAAAGTAATAATTAGAGAGAGGTGTAATGATTGGAGAGAGATAGAGAGAGAAATGAGAATTAATGATTGTAGAAAGGGGTATGAGTAGAGATAGAAAAGTGATTAATGATTGGAGAGATGAGAGATGGGGAAGGAATCTTTTTGGAAATTTTTTTGGAAATGTGAACCAAACACAGCCCTTGTGTTTCTTTATTTATGGAGACTTATCCAAGGGAACGGGGGATGCATGGTGCTGTCCCTCCGGGGACAACATAGGTGTTACGCCAATCACGACCATTCGTGGTCAGCTATGGATGGCTCAGATCTCTTTGGCAGTGGACGGTTCAGATTTGTTAGGACAAGATGTGATTTGAAATCAACCAGCACCCATGCTGTCCTCGAAGGGAGAATAACCACCCCGAGTCTCTCATCCAAATTTTGAAAAATGTACTTCATATATATTTATAAAATAAATATTGAAATTAGTACCATTAAAAAGATATCACCAACACCTTTAAAATAAGATCAATATTGAACATATTTGGTCAATGATAAAAATTTAACATTCAAAATTTGTGAGGAAAAAAGTGATGATTGATTTTTGAGGGTGTTATTTGAAAATGGCAAATTCTAAAGTGTGTTGAAATGTATGAAGAGCGTATGAAAAAAAGTGAATGTGTACTAGAAATAAGTGAAAAGTGTATATGAGTGTGTGTTTTTTTTTACTTTATGTATGCTTATTGTCAGCTCATTGAGCTGACGATAGAAAATCATTTTGAAAATTGATCAAGATAGAAATGAACAGTTGTGGATGGAGTTTGATTAAATAGCATCACTCTTCAAATTCTTTTTTTGAGTAAAGAATAATACTTTCAATTCTTCAAAATAAAATTTTGTAAAGAATTAGGTCGGAAATGCTCTTACAAGTTACAACAAGGTCCAATCCACTGATCAAAAAAAAAAAAAAGGTGCAATTCATATTATCCAAGAAATTCTAATTTGTGGCATCCAAATTCCAACGAGTGCCAGAGGCCCACAGCTAATCTTTCGGCCCGCCCACTAACAGCCCAAACCAATACCAAACTACTCCAAATTTAAGGCTTTTACCTTTATGGGCCTCATCTCAAGTAAAAGCCCAAGCACAGGCCCCTTCTAATCCATCTTATTTAATGTCATGCGGGCAATAAACCTTTTTATTATCTAATGAATTTTCATTTTGATAGGAGCCAACCTTTTTTAAACCCAAAAGTGAGCGTAGTATTCACCCTCTACCTCGAGATAAATTAAAACCGAGAAATGAAAATTTTCTTCCTTGCGTAGTTGTATCCGAACAATTAAATTCATGTGTCGCGACCAAAAAAATTTGGATTAACTTTTCCATTAGATCAGAAAGTTTATATTTTGGGTACCTAACCAATGGTTAAAATAACAAATTAGAGGCAGCATAATGGAAGAAGGAAAAATATGGCATCGTAAATTGAATTTGTCATGTAACATTTCCAAACAAACAGACAGTACTCCATCTCTATGGCCTGTTTAGTTGAATGGAATGGATGGAAAATGATAGAGAAAAATTAACTTTCCTCTAATTTTCTTTTTGTTCAAATATCAAAAAAGATGTGAGATCCACAACGGCAAACACTTTCAAAAGAACCATTAAAAAAAAGAACAATTCTAATTTTATGTAAAACTCTTCGTCAAAAGAACCGTACGGGAAGATAAATTTCTTCTTACATTACATTTTATTTTTCTCTAGAATTCAATTCGAACGCAACTTTCCCGACAACTGAACAAACTTATGGGTTGATATTTGTCCTTGATCGCAATATTGGCATTACCACCATTTCTCATGCACCTCACTCATTTTTTGACGAGAATCTTTCACATATTTTCATGGTAAATCCAATTGGATGGGAATAAAGTATAATTTATTAATTGTCTGGCTTTAAATAGCCAATGTGTGTTTATTCTATGATGCTGAGAAAAACCTAAATAGGTTAAACAAAGAAAAACATGTCATAGCTCACGAATTAAGCATAAAAAATCAGAGAGAGGGAGATGGGACGTTCTGTTGGGTACTTTGCGGGGTTTTTCCCCAACCTTCTTTAGACCTCGTCAATAGTATTAGTAGTACCATAATCATGTTTTTTTTTTATCGGCGAAAGAGAATTTATTAACCTTTGAAAACGGATTACAAAGATTAAAAGAACCCTAAGCACGCGGCATCACAACGGAAAAACGAGCATTCCAACTAGGTTGACACCCTTGCATACCGACAATCATATGCCACATAGGACCCATGAGAAAATAACCAAAAAGTAGCAAGATTGGCAAGATGCTAAAAAATACATGCATGTTCTCAAGTCTCAACACAATTTTCTTGATAGGAACGAATTTATATCATTCAATGTTTGAATTGTGGACTTTCATTATAAACATGTTTGACAATTAAAATTATTGATATTCAATCAATATGGTTTTCCGGCATGATTGATCTTATTGATGGGCAATAAAAAAAAATGCATCAAAATAAAATTGAAAGAATGCCCGGCCGATTGAATGCTCCAATAAAACAGCCAACAGAGTTGTACGATGGGTCGCGAGTGGAAATTCTTGTCAGTTTATCATTTGATAAAATCCGCTAAAATCAACATTTTGTCAAAATCAAAGATTCTTGTGAGAGCTAAAATCAAAGATTTAGGCAAATACCTTTCTCATTTGCTAAAACAATAGTTGATTTTAGCAAATGTTGATTTTAGCAGATTTTATCAAATGGGAAACTCAATCAAATTACACATCACACAGAAGTAAGCATTTGAATAGCCTTTAGGTTTATTGGTTAGTGGGTTTGCACTCTTGGGGTAGGCCACAATAAATTAATTTCTTGTAAATCCCATATTTTCAGCGTGAATGACATGTCTTTGACCAAACCAGAGATGGATTAGTCAAGCTGCGCATAAGCTAACCTGAGCACTCGTAACTAGTAATTTTTTTTTTTTTTTGAATAGAAGGTACTTAATTTTGAAGTGTGAAGCCTGATTTTCACTCTTAGCAGATTCGGTCCTAACCGTTTTTAGTTCGGTCTTGACCGTTTTAAGTTTGGTCGTAACATCAGTGAAGAGAGAACATAAAACATTAGGCTCTGTATTTTCGGTCTTGACTGTTTTTGAAGTTGGTCTTGACCAAAGTGATTTTGGTCCTGACCGAGGTAAATTCGGTTAGGACTGTCGGGTAAGCAAAACACATGTTTTGAGTAGTTTTCGGTCCTGACTGTAACGTCCCATGTAGACTACTAGCCCAGTACTTCGATTTGATCCACAGGCCACACCATATGGCCCAAAGTGCTTAAGCCCAAAACAGGGTCCCTTGTTTTGCTTCTCTCTCTAAAAATTTGCTCTGACCTCTCTCCTCCCCCAAACTTTTCCAGCGGCTAGGGTTTGCTTGGGCGGGGGAGGCGCCCCGCCGCGCCTCCTCCTCCCCCCTTCCCCTCCCTCCCCTTCTCTCTCACTCCCTCCCTCTCTATCTCTATATATCTCTCTCTCTCTCCATCTCGTTATCCCTTCATACCTCTCCATTCTGATCTCCTCTTTTTCATCTTATTCAAAATCGATCGACACAAGGACGTGGTGATGGTTGGCGGCATCAGTGCAGGTGGTCATCGTCGAAGTTATGGATCTCGACATCCGGGTATTCTTGGGCTGTTTTAACATCTGAGAAGCGGTCATGCGTGGGGTTCTCGGATGGCGACGAGGTCGGCATCGGTAATGGTCTCTTCCTTTTGTCTCTCTATCTCCCCTCTCTCTTTTTTTCGACTGCTTAGACTGTTCTTCCAATCTTCTTGGTCTGTGGCTCCGCCCCTGCTTCTCGGTTTCCCCTTATCGTGACCCTTCTGGCTGGTTTCCTGTTGTGTTTACCGGTTTTGGCCTAACGGCAAGGTTGCTGTCTCGGTAGTGGTGGTTTTCCGGCGTGGTCTCCCGCTGTGCTCGCTACTGGGCGATCACGGTTTTTGCTTAACGACAATGGTGAGCTTCCGCGACAGTCCATTTCTGGTTGTTTGGTTCGTCTTTGTCTCCATTTTGGTTTGCTGGTGGTGGCGCGGTGGTTGTGGTGACGAAGGCTGACGGTTGTGGCTGTTAGGCTGTCTGATGTTTGGCGGCGGGGTGCTTTGAAGGTGTCGTGATGCTTGGATGTTAGTTTAGGTTTAGGGTTTTCTTGGGTTGGGCTTAGCTTTTGGGTTAGGCTTTATTTGTGCTTTCATTGTGTTATTTGGCTACGTTGGCCCATGGGTGTGTGCTTTATTGTTATATTTGGGCATTTTAGGCCCACAGGTGGCTCATGCTTTTGCCCTGTGGTGTTTTCCAACTTTTGGTTGGAATCCTCTTTGCTTTCATAAAATGTTTTTTGTTGCCGATCAAAAAAAAAAAAAAGTGCTTAAGCCCAAGGTACTAGTAGTAGCCCACATAGTTTGTTAATTATATGCCTAAGATCACTCATATAAACAAACAATGTGGGACTAAAACACCATCTATTCCCAAACCTGGGGTATTACAATCTTTCCCCCCTTAGGGATGCAACGTCCTCGTTACATAGTCCCAGCAACCTCCCTTGGTGTTCGTGGTGGCAGAGCGCATCCTACCTACCACTTAGACCATGGCGTGGCTCTGATACCATTTGTAATGCCCCATGTAGACCACTAGCCCAGTACCTTGATTTGATCTACAAGCCACACCACATGGCCCAAAATGCTTAAGCCCAAGGTATTAGTAGTAGCCCACATGGTTTCTTATATGCCCAAGATCACTCATGTAAACAACCAATGTGGAACTAAACACCATCTACCCCCAAACCTGGGGTATTACACTGACCGAGATAAACTCGGTCAGGACTATCGAGTATGCAAAACACGCGTTTTAAGTAGTTTTAGGGTTTTCGGTTCTGACCGAGGTAAATTTGGCCAGGACTGTCGGGTATGCAAAACACGTGTTTTGTGTAGTTTTGAGCAAAACCTCTTTTTTGCTCCCTCTATTGATAAATCAAAGGCCAGGCCCTTTTGCCATCGTTTCAGTGACTTATAGGGCTCCCCTCAACTGAGTCTTTTTCGTTCTTGAGAATGGTCGCCACCTCTCCTAGGGCCGTAACAATTATCCCTGCCCGATGGGTCTACATCCATCCCTGAAATGTCCTCAGAAACTAGTAACTTCCCCGCCATTCTTGTAACTGTCTGCAACCCCCAGAGTGGACGAGAAAGAAAGGATTTCTCATAAATGTGCTTGCTTGTAATTGTGACTTTGCAAAGAAGGAAAACAAAACAAACATATTATTGCATTATGAAAGTTTGAATTACAAGAATAATGAAGGGGTTTTATAGGCTTACCCTAAAAACCTTTGCAAAATCCAAATAACCCAAAAGGACTAAAATACGTTGAACATAAAAGATAAATAACAATAACCTTACCGAAACCCTAATCACACAAAAGACTAAACTACCATGAACATAAACAATAAACTGAAACCCTAAAATTATACTTCACCCCTTCTCCCCTATCAACTACTGCAAATCAACTATGCAAATCAACTGCTACGGTGGTATTGAACAATGCAATGTGAGCAAAACTAGAACATGCGAATAGGAAGAAGAATTGATGCCGAATAGATGCAAATATGGTAAGAAGCAATGCTGAATAGATGTCAACCAGATGCCAAATTACCGATGCAAACAATACAAGAGAGAGAAAAGATGAGTCTTGACTAAGGGAGAAGAGAACATAATCAAAGTGTCAGATCAACTGAGATGCAAAGATCGACAAAGATGTGCAAAGAGGAAACAGTTGCAGAGAGGTGCAAAAAATAATGCAGATTTCGTCAGAGCAGATCAGTGGGTGGGAAGTGGCTAGTGCTGCTATTGTTGTTGTTGTAGTGCATGTTGCTGTTGCTGCTGCGATGAACAATGGGATTGTGATGAACATTCATATGAATGCCCGGTGTATGACGGCGAGCCTTAGGCCGCTCCCCGGAGAGCAAATATCTGACAGTACTAGATCTTATTGGTTTGATACTATGTGATTTGCAAATAAGGAAAATAAAACTAACGTATTATTGCATTATGAAAGTCTAAAACTATTACAAGAATAATGAAAGGGTTTTATAAGCTTACCCTAAGAAACTTAGCAAAACCCTAATAACCTAAAAGGACTAAAATACCCTGAACATAAAAGATAAATAACGATAACCTTACCAAAACCCTAATGACACAAAAGACTAAACTACCCTGAACGTAAACAATAAACTAAACCCTAAAATTATAATTCACAGTAATTATAAAAGCAAAGTTAGGGCAGCCTTGAATTGTAACTTTTGATCTCATTCTTTCATGATAATGAAACACTCTAGTACCCTGTGAAGTACGATTAAGCATTAATCAGCTTAAATCGAAACCACGTAAAATCTATGTGTCTTGTTTTTCCTTACTTGTGATTATTTTCTGTTCTTGGTTTATTCTCCGATTGCGTGTGTTTACCTGTGATTATTTTCTGTTCTTGGTTTATTCTCCGATTGCGTGTGTTTACTTGTGGGTTTGGCGAGTCGAATCCTCAACATCTACGATATAGGGACATTTTTTTTTTTTTCTTTTTCGTTGATAAACGAAAGTGGCTTTTTTAGTTATCCTTTTGACTTCTTGGATCAATACAGCGACTAAAGTATTTGTCTTCTTGCACAAAAAGGGGAAGTGAGATTTTTTTCCACACATTCAGTGAGCCAAATGAAGAACAGCTATTAATTTAGTGAAAGCAAATGCAATGTTTTTTATTAGTTCGGTACAAGCAAAAACAAAGTATCACCACATCCTGTTGTCACAATTATGTGCTAGTAATGAAAAATGAAAGAGAGGGATAATCCGAGATTAAGATGGGGCTAATTACGTGAGCATTCGATGGCATTAGATAATAAATTAAAAAGGATGGACATCGGTGTAATAGCAACTAGAATATAACTAGGGCAGTGGTTAGTATTTTTCGGATATCAATGCATTTTTTCAAAGAGTAAATTTTTGGGTGAGGATTGACCTTGGCAATAAAGTCGTAGTTATAGGAGCAATTATTTCATGGTCTTGAGCACCGATATGTGGTGTCGTAACACCATTGTTCATTACACACAGAAATAAAAAATGATATAGACACACCCTTTCAGCCACACTCTATCACACCCTCACTCACATGTGGGTGTGGGGACCACCCACACGTGAGTGAGGGTGTGGTGGAGTGTGGGTGAAAGGGTGTGTCTGAATCATTATTCCACAGAAATTGTTATCTATCATAGATAACTTTGTGCTTGATCACAATCTATTTTACGAGTAATTATTCAGTGTTTCCAGGGCACGGCCACGTGGCGCTAGCTCTAGATCATCGATTCCAGCATATTTGTGTGGAGTCTATACACTTGGTTGTGGGCTCTGCGAGAATGTGTGGTGTTGGAGTGTTCGGGAGCCCTGAATAATTAAACCTATTTTACAAGGAGAAATCAGTGTAAAGAAATAGATTCACGCTATATTTCTTGTCTTCGGTATTTTTAAGTACAACTTACTTTGTAATTTTTGTTCAGCTTTTCGTCATATTTTTTGGAGTAATCGTTCGTCTTGATGAGAGGCATTGGAAAAGTATCAAAATGTAAACCGAAATTGAAAAAAAAATCATATAGGACAACACTGTAGACAAAAAGTACCAGCAATTTGGTATGTTTTTCGTCTTTAATTTTTTTTTTCTTTTTGATCATAATTTTTGTTTTTTAGATTGCTCTCATTGAGACAAAGAACAACACATAAAATAAAATGTGAATTTAAAAAATATCAAGAAAGACGAACAAAATACCGAAACAAAAAATACCAAAAATATTGGCGTGAACTGATCACCATCAATATGCATAAGCAAAGATCAAAATTAATCCAACCCTAAAAGCTGCTTTAATCCATGATAAATATGAACTAATTCCAATAATTAACTAACACGTCTCTACTCTCTAGACTAAAATTTTGAATTAAGTGAATCAAGCACAAAAAAACACATCGTTGACATATACGGCAGACACATCTGGGTTTCACATCCTCAGGAGAAATTCACACAAGAAAGTAGTAGTCCTCAAAAGGATATTTGCTTACCCTGATATCACCCACTATCTTATATCGTTGACTGTTGATATCATTCTGTTCACCGAACTGCTTTTACGCAGTTGTGTCCGGAGTTTTGTTTTAAAATTGCGTTCGTAGACTTTTTGTGTAGCTATAGCTAGCTAGAATATTGTGTATCATGTAGGGCAAACAACCCAGATGATATTGCGTTCGTAGACTTTTTGTGTAGCTAGCTAGCTAGAATATTGCGTTCGTAGACTTTTTGTGTAGCTATAGCTTGCAAAGAATTCCTTACTCAAAAGTATGAGAGTGCGGCATAGCAAGAGTGAATGCTCCTACCTCCTTCTAAAGCTTAATTATCTCTTTTCTTGCTTCCTAGCTTGCTTTAAACCAACAGGCCGGATTCCTTGCTTGCAGACGATTGCCTGAAGAGAGTTTACTGCAGTGCCTAAGGAGAGGAGAGATTCGCTTCTTGTGGTCCATTCGGTTTATTTTTTTGGGTTCCGTCTCTCTTGTGGTGTTAAGTTTTTTGTTGGGGTAGGGTTTTGGGTGTTTTCTAGGTTTTGGGGCGTTTTGGTTTGGTGTGGTGTTTGGTTTGGCTTCTTGCCTTCCTTTGGGTTGGTTTTCGGGTGGCGTTTGCCAGTGTGCCCGAGATCCTTTTATCTTTGTATATATCTCTTTCAAAGGTTATAAAATCTTTTTTGCCGATAACAAATAAAAGATTCGCTATAAGTCAAATTAGTTCAACATGTAAACCGGCCCGTTGTTCTCATAAGACTATGCTTAATATGCATGTGAGTCCTCTTGATATATATGGAGGGTTCCACACCTCCACTAATTAATAGGACTGACCTTCATAATTTGCAATTTCCGTACAACAATTCAAAGGCGGTACCGGTACCGGTTTTTTTTGCGATCGACGGACATCAAGTGATTTCTCTCTTACGAGCGACAAGCTTCGAACTCGGTCACTTCATCAAAGAGAAGTCTTGCGTACGTATTTGATTTTTTATCACCATTTTCCTAATGTGGTGCCGTTTAGTAAACTCAGAAACGCAACCCTAATGCCCTCAAATTTTTCATCTCGAGTGACAGTGATGGCCTCAAAGCCAATTGTCACAAAGATAACGATCGAGGTACTTTAAGAATCAACTAGGTTTCCAGAGTACTTGCTATGTAGTACTAAAAACATCGGTAGAAAAAATTATTCAAATGATGTGACAGTGACATTTTTTAAACCATGAGCACGACTGTGAATCAATTATTTGAGATCGAAAGAATCACAAGTGATTTCGGACGCGAAAATTCTGATTGTATAGCTTTGCTCATATGTAGTATGGCATCTTCTCTCTCATGGATCGATGTGGATTAAGGTGTTATTGGACTAACCCAACTTCTTGCCTGAGATCCTCTATACCGAAAACTCTGTATACCCATGTTCCCGTATGTACGTATTTGGCCGGTGGATCATGTAGAAATTTCAAGGAATAAAAAAATTCCAACATAATCCAATAAACGGAAATGCCCAACACGAAAAAATACGGGTACAGAGGATTTGAACTCCCAACTTCTCTCCATTTCATGTACAGTAACACTTTGCCAAAAGTGGGATTGCGTATCATAGTTGGTATGAACAAATATGTGCAACAAACTTAGGGTAAGTAATCTTAGTCACATGATTGAGGTCATGCAATTGCGACTTTGCCAAAAATCTGTTAGAAGAAAAAGAGGAAGAACGCCTTTTGTTATGGCGGAATTCTTGGAGGCCTGTGTTTATGAATTTGTTTGGCAGTTTTCGAAATGGATTTCTCCTTGATAAATTAAATGAATCAATTCTTTTACGTAACGTCACGGACATGGGGTTGCTGATGTGCATGAGATGCACAACAAGTGTTGTGCACCATCCGAGCCGTCCATTGCTCGGATGGACGGCCCAGATTTTACCTCGGCACCTTTGCATCTGAACCGTTCATTGTCGTCCCTGCAAGATGAAATCTGGGCCGTGGTGCACAACACTTGCAACCCCGTCACACAGTTTCAAAGTGAATGATACTCTTCCGGCCGTGTTTGGTGGTCCATTTGACATTCGTGTCGTATTTTAAATTGTCTATATTTTTCAATTTATAATGAGTTTCATGATTTTGAAATTTTCGTATCATAGAATTAATTTTTTTTGAACTGGTATTGTAGATTTTTTTGAGATCTATCAAATAAGATCCGTATTGCATATTTTTAGAGATTTGTATTGAAAAATATGTAGGCTGTGTTTAGTTAGATAGTTTACTTTAGTTTTGATGATGTCATAAGGTGTAATGAGTGGAGAGATATAGAGAGAGAAATGAGGGAAATGATGATATCATCAAAGCTAAAATTAAAACTAAACTGGGAAATGAACAGGGCCGTATAATTTTTCAAGTGGTATGAAATAGTAAAATTGAACGAACAAACACGGACGGAGAAAGTACTATCATTTTCAATGCAAATCAAATCGCTTGAATGATAAAGGGAGAAATGAAAATTTGTCATTTCTCATGTATCATTCAAGCTATTTTATTTGCATTAAAGAATGAGTTGGTTTACTTTGGAATATGAGTTTCTCAAAATAAGTCACGGTGATAAAAATCACTTTTAGAATTTGTATTTATTGAAAATAAATTTATGGTTGTCAGTTTTACGTCAACCTTTTGTTATTTATTTCGATGAGAATAATTGGAAAAGTAAAAAATAATGAATTTTTTCACAAAAAAAAATCTAGAAAAGTACCAACTTTTATCACTTTTAGACTGTCTGGAAGTCCTAAAAGTTGGTCATTTCCCAAACAAATTGGGTAAAAGTCATATAATTTTTTATTTTTTCGATTATTCTCGTTAAGACAAACCAATAAGCCATAGAAGTTTAACAAAAACAATTTTTTTTATGAAATAAAGACAAAATTTTAAAAGTAACTTTTAGCACCATTATTTTTGGAAACTGGTGGAATATTGTCATTTCTTTTGACATCGATAAATGGCAATAGGCAAGAGGAATTTACATTGAAAGATGTACAGTGCGCAAAGATGTGATTCTACTAAACATGAACAATTAATCCTTCGCAGAGCTCAGTGAAAAAAAAAAAGATTTATCTAACTTACCCCAATTAATGAGACATAAAACTCGGTTCGGCTTGGATAAAGGGCAACAAAAATGATAGATGTACAACAACTAGTTTCAACAAGTCTCCAACACACTCACATGGTGTGTGGAGCCCACACATAATGTGATACTCAAGTGTGTGTAGAACTCACACACCATGTGATACTCAAGTGTGTGTGAGCTCCACACACCATGTAAGTGTGTCGGAGACTTGTTGGAGACTTTTGTTGTACATGTATCATTGTTGGAATGGCAACTGGCTGACTTGGATGAAATTGTCAAATCATGGCTTTAATTGGCACTCTAAGGCTCCGTTTGTTTGGACGTAAAATGTTTTTTGGTAAAATATTTTAACCATTTTCTGTTGTTTGGCTAGAAAAAAAGGCAGTAAAATGTTTTCCAAGGTAAAACATTTTGCACCCATGAGGTGAAAATGTTTTGTCCAATTTTGAGCCGTAAGTCGTTTTTGGGGGTGATGGCCCGACATTTCCCAAGGTCACAATCCTGTTTTGGGCGTGGCAGTGGCCAATGGATTTCCCCAAGGTCTCCACTGCTACCTCTCTCTCTCTCTCTCTCTCTAACCAAGCGACAAACAATGCCAAATCTTCACTCCGCACACTTTTTGTTCCCACTCGCCTTTCTTCGTGTCAAAGAGTTTAGGGGAAAATCATTTTGGAAAATATTTTTGTCAGGTGTCAACCAAACACCGAAAAACAAAGATAAAAAAGTTCATTTTCAGCAAAAACATTTTACATGAAAACATTTTACATTGTAAAATATTTTACTATCAAAAAGCCTAAATGCAATGAGGGTTGACATTGTAGATGTGCTTATAAATAAAGCTTTACTCTTTATGCTAACCTAAACTTGGAGCAAATTAATGTCAACCAACAACATGAAAAGAATGTGATTCTGTCAACGAAACGGCCAGATTTATGTCCTTTCCAAGACATTTTTTCAAATCGATAACTAATTCTTGAATAGAAAACCTTCATATTATATTCCAACCCATTCTTCAATTGAACCCGGGGTGCGGGAGATCGGCCTTGGTGTGCGGCATCAGGATCGTCGGATATGTTTTCAACGGCTCACCTCAGCAATGGACGGCTTGAATCAACAAAGTGCCAACATGAAATCCAAGCCGTTGAAAACACATCCGACGACCCTGATGCCGCACACCAAGACCGATCTCCGGGGAGTGCTCTCCAGCACCCCCTCTTGAACTACTTTTCTTTATGTACATTGATAGTTTTTTGGTCAAACAAAACAGTGATAAATCCTCGAAAAAACAAATTCGTATATGCACTTCTCGGCCGTCCGATCATATTTTGGACGACTTGATTAGGAAATACCACTAGGCTGAGTTTCTCGTTTTTAGAACCCAATACTAAAAGTTATTTTTGCATAAAAATAATAGAAATGCATAAAAATAAGAGTTTCTCGTTAGCCAAAAGTCATTAGATAAAAGTGCCAATTGTCATTTTCCCTTTTATTTTTTATTTTTATAAAGTGCCTGTTGCTAAAATCGTTTGTCATTTTTACTAAAAGAATCATTTGCTAAAAGCAAATAAGAAATTGAGATGCTAAAAATTTGGCAATTAGCAAACAGAAAGAAGCTATACAAAGCTATAAAGCAAAAGTTAGGTTTACCTTGAAATCAAGAGTTATCAATGGAGTTGTACCCTACTTGTGATGAAGACGTATTAAACTTGAGACTTTTGACTCATAGCTTTTGCAACCCACATGGATTAGGGATACTACTGTAATCTCCCACGTTTCAGACTTTCCATCCCTTTGCACTATTGCTTTCCCACCCTATTATTGCCCATATCTTTAATTTCTTTTTGACCAAGAGATGTCGAGCACACCTTTAAAGCATCACTGTCAAGGATGGAGCCAGGAGTGGCTAGTAAGAGCGTCGCCCCTGCTACAATTTGAAAAACTCTGCTATTACATTGAAAATATATATATCTATCATCAAATTATATAGCCTCGTCCCTCCTCCACATATATTGCCCGTCCCCACTACGCAAAAATCTTGACTCCATCTTTGATCCCTATCAGGATGAACAAAATCACTTGTAGCTATTATAGCAAGTTAAATATCACAAAACATTATTGCATCAGCCTGAACAAAACTTTTCTTTATTTTGTTTTTGCAACAGTGTCTCTCTCCCTTAAGCAAGTTTCTATTCACTTAACAACTAATATTTAATATTTATGTTCAATCGATAATATACTACATTTAGTCAGCTTTTTATTTTTACGAGTATTATTTGCCAAAACAATGAAATTCACATACTATACACAAGCAATAATATTTTTTTGCAAATAATATTTGTGGCCAATTCTTTGATGGGTTCATAGGATATTAAGAATAATCTTAAACCATGACACAATCTACTTTCCAATAAAAGTTACAAGACATGTAACATTAAAATATAGAAAGCTAAGAATAAGAATAGAAAATGTTATTTATTTGAAACTAAAAAAAAATAGAAAGATATTTGAATAGAAAAGTAGAAGTAAACAGAAAGAATAGTTTAACATAGTAAAATTATAAATAGAGAGTATGATTTTGTGAGTTTTTTAAAAATTAACTTGCTAAAGTATAAAAGGAATTTTTGAGATTAAATTTGGTCCAAAATTGATTAAGGCTGATAAGGATGCTCTAATTCTCTTGAAACCTTCCTATCAAGAGAAAATAATGAATCAACCACTCAGGTGTGGTGTTCTTCCAATCTTTAAATTTAGAAGTCCAAATTTATTGGTTGTGGGAACATATCAGAATCAGAAAGATCGATCAAAGAATATCATTAGTTGGGCTAGCTAGGGATATGATCCTAAAAGTACAGACTTTGGACAAATTACTATAGATGGGATCTATCTATAAAGTCATGCATGCTATGCTTCCTTTTTTATTTTATTTTATTTTATTTTATTTTATTTTTTTGCGAGTTTTTAGACATATATGGGATAATATGTAGGGACACATATTTGGTGTCATTGTGAAAATAGCTAAATTTATGCATACTGGTAATGCATATTTCGACATGCAACAAACTTGTTTGACCCATTCACTCCAACACATGTTAGCAAAAACATGTGGCTCTGATTTAGCAAATAAGTCATAGCCACATCATGTGGTCGTTTCTTCACAATTCAGCCCCTACATGTTACTATAGAAACTATAAAATACAATGACTCAAAGCTTTAGGTTATGTAGTTAGTTCTTTGTACATTTTTTGGTTTCGTTTTAAATAAAATAAAATAAAATAAAATCGGGTGGCAGAAAGGCAATTTGAGATTTTACGAGTAGCAGCAATAGGAGAGACTAGTGCACTTTCTGAGGCTCTCTCAATGCTTATCTCTTCCTATTATACTAATTTTATTTTTGTAGATTTTAATGTGCAACTTTTAAAAATCAGTTTGGAGTGTTTACCTGAACTTCTAGATCAACTCGGATTCAACAGATTTTTTGAAAACTTAAAAAAGGAAGTAAAATATGAAAATCCGAAAGCTGGGTTTGGGTAGCTTCCAGAGTTTTTCAGGTAAAATTTTAGCTTTTAAGTTTTATAAATCATTATTTCACCAATATTGTACACATGTTTATTTGCTTCTACTAAAATCTAGAATCTGTAATAGACTCTAAAATCTGTATCCACGGCTATCACAAATATGCCCTTAATTCTCGGGATGTTGTGATTGATTTTCATGGGTTATAATTAGCTCAAACATGGTCGGTGAGCTGCTTATATTGAACCTGCAACTTGAACCCATAACCTCCTGGCTCTGATACCACTTGTCGGACCGTTGTTCTACCATTTCTCCTAAAACCAATTGGTGTTAGGAAGGATTAATTTCAATTAAGTCGTTTATGACATTCAATATCGCACCCGCAAGTCTATTTTTAGAGCGGTTGCGAGGAGTAGCATTGTGTAACGTACCAAATCCATGGGGATACTTTGGGCCCAACAGATCGAGTTCTTTGTTCGAATAGTCTCCTTAAAACATATTCACCGCCTCGTCGAAGGCGTTGGTGGTTGTATTAGCGTCTGTCTCCTAGCTAGGATAAATCAGCTAGACCACGATAATCAAAGCACCGCTGAGAACCTCCTTGGCGAACTAATTAAATCTACTTGTGTCTGTCTCTGAAGCTAAGTTGACGTATATATCAGAAGTATATGGTGTTTGGAATCCGAAATTCTGGTCCACAACATAGAAACATGAAGTCAAGCTTATAATCAAAGGAGAGATTTTTTAGCTGCATTGCAGAAATAAATTCGCGATACTTCCCGAATTAAAATTTTGCACATCAAACTCACATCAGGGTCATAACATCCGTACACATAAATGTAACATCCAGATTTGATGTGCCAAAGTAAAGGGAGACCTTTCGATTGTTTTAAGATACGCTTCGAATGTCCCGTTTTCATTCACCGAAACACGGGCCCCACCCCACGTGTCCTGGTTCCCCATCAACACCGCCCACTGGTACTTCCTTTACCTCACCCATTAAAGTTTGCTCTTTGCTTACTTTCCCATGTACAAGATTTGAAAGCTTTCTTCAAAAGAGTTGACGATGTAGAATATTGATTAATTGTAATGTGATGCAAAATGGATGGAGTAGTACTTTTTGTAATAAAGTGATTAATTTTCCTGTAATGTGTCACTGTGTGTCGTGTTAGTGCAAGCATCGATCTTTTTCTATGATAGAAAAGAATTATTCTGCGGTCTTCGGACATCGTCTCTTGCTCACCACAAACGAACCACACACGAATGTCTTGAACAACACATGAGTGCGGTGTAGAAAGATTTTGGAGCACTACGTGGCGGTGGCTAAAAAATATCCAATAATTTTTCAGTCAGCCTACAAACTTAAATCTTTAATTTCCCGAAAAATATATATGTACCGTTGTGAGTTTTGTAACTTAGACATTTTAAAATATGACTACAACATATCAATTTTAAGCCTTGTTCCCTTTTAACTTTTTACATACTTCGTAAGTGTCCACCTTCATAAATTCAACATTTTATAGAGATATCATCGTTGCACTTTAAAATCATAATTTTCCATAAGTGTCCTTTATGAAGACATCATTATTACTCATTTACCAATAAACTTTTCAAAATAAATGCAAAATGAGAAATGTATCAACTTTTACCTAACTATTAACTTTTTAGAATTAATTGACATTTATCAAGTGACAATTTGTAAATTTTCAGCAATATGATTCGTAACATTTTGGTGTGTCTCGTAACTTTTATAAAAAATTCGTAACTTTTATAGGGGTGTGTATCAAATAAAGAGTGTGTATTGTAGCATTTTCCTATAAATTTATAATCTTCATAGAAAATGGTAATTATTTACATTACCCATCTTTTTCCTTCTAATTCGTTGGCAAACGTATTTGGGACAATTTAGCCTATGACTTAATAGCAATGGCAACGGGATGGGCCAGGACAGATTTTGCCATACCTCGATCCCGACCCAAAAATCTATCCTCGCCCTCGCTCTTAGCCCAACTGGATAATGGATGAGTATCCCTTGCCCTGCCCCCATCAGGTAACGAGTCTAACCGCCCCACTCCTCCCGGCCCGCTCCTATTTTTTATACATATTTAAAAAAAATGATTCTAAATTTAGTGAGCACAAATAATAAAAATTTACAAAATACAACTTAATCCACATCTACCATCTATATGGAAAATGAAAAATAATTGACATAATGTTGGATTTTAGTTGTAGTGGAAAAAATATAAGAACAAAAATAAACTTTTATGCATAAAAATGTTTTTGGGCAGGTTCGGAGCTGATATTGAGGAGGGGTGATAACTACTCTAAGCCGGTCAAGTTTTTTCAATACCACCTGACCCCGACTCCACCAACCCAACCGAGACGAAGCGAGACGAATTCGAGACGGGACAGGTTAAATTGTTATCCCTAAATTGACTAGCTAGCCATTCCTTTTCTCAACAACCTTTGTATATACTCCCTCCGTCCCAATTTCTTGGCCCCTTTTGGGGAAATGGGTTTTTAAGGGGTGTGAAAACTTTGTATTGACTTTTCTATTTTGCCCCTAAATTCAGTCAATATTACTGTGCCCAAATTTGTGAGGCTAATTTATTATATGAAAGTCAAAACATATTCAATATGGATCTTGTTTGATAGATATCAATTAGTTTTATTATACAAAATTTTCAAAATCATAAAAATCGTTATAAAATAAAAGATAATAGACAAGCCAATTAAGATGGGAAAAATACTTTTTAAGGGTAAAATTGGAAAGTGACCCAATTTTGATGGATGTTTTTAGAAGTGAAACAAATATTTTGGGACATCCCAAAATGGAAAGAACGACCAAGAAATTGGGACGGAGGGAGTATCTTGGACGATGGAATAGGAGAGGGTGTCAAAAGCGTGACATTAATTTATCTCTTTGTCTTATCATCTCTTTTCTGTCGCCTTGTGGGCCTAACGTGGTCCCCACATACTCATTCCACCACGTGTCATCATCTTACGCGACCAGGAATAACACGTTTCGACCTATTAATGGCTTAAAACTTCAGTTCACGACATCCCAATTACATCATCATATAGCTCTAATCACCTCCACCCACCACCACCCTACACCCCAGTTCATTCACACACCAAATGACCAATAAGCCCCTCGATTTTGTGCTTGACCCCAAATTCATTTGCTTGCAATATAAAAAGAGAGATTATTTAGTGCTCCCGAGAGCAATGTTTCTCCTCTCAATAAAGAGTGTGTGGTCCACGTACTTGGAAAGTAGGGGTCACACGTTTTTACGAGAGGGAAAGAGCATTGGTTCTGCTACTGGAGCACGAAATAACTTTTCTTTTTATCACATGCACAAATCAGATCGTACTTAATGTCCATTTAGTGTTCGCGGAACATTGTCACATTTTGCTCCGGGGCACTCCGACTGTACACCACACATTCTTGTGGCGTCTATGACCTTACATGTAAACATAGTTTTAAATAGTGGAATTGGTCGCGACATCGATGTATCGGGAATCGGCGTATTGAACGATATGTCAGTAGAATCGGGTGTATCGGTCGTGAATTTTTTAACTTTTTAGGCGTATCGACCGATATGATACGGTACATATCGGTATCGGAGCCTCCAAATCCCAAGATGAATCCGATACGGGATATTCAAAACTAAATCCCACATAAATATGATGAAAGTATCTGGAGCACCATGAGACTGCTCCAGGAGTACGGAATAATTACTGGTAGTGAATACGAAGTGATGGTCCACTGTAATCCCATGGTCCCCACCTCCGCGTATAAGCCGTACTATAAAAACAGGTTTTTGCCAGCATTTTCAGCAAACCATACAAAACAAAACAAAACATAACACACTTTTTTTTCCGATCAAAATTCTCCGGAACCAAAAGGTCCGATCAGTGGTCTGATTAATACGCAGAATTATATGGAGAGCACCGATTCGTCTACAGGGTCGCAGCAGCCGAACCTACCGCCGGGGTTTCGGTTCCACCCGACGGACGAGGAGTTGGTGGTTCACTACCTCAAGAAGAAAACGGTTTCGGCTCCCCTTCCGGTTGCGATTATAGCTGAAATCGACTTGTACAAATTTGATCCATGGGAGCTCCCAGGTTCGAGAACATATGTTTATATTAATATACATACATACATAAGAGAGAGAGAGAGAGAGAGAGAGAGAGAGAGAGAGAGAGAGAGAGAGAAGTATTTTTTTTCCTCTATATAAAATTTCATTCAGAATCATATGATAATAAAGCAGCAATAGTAAATGTTTTGGTTTAGATTTTCTTTTCGTTTTTTTGTTTTTAAGCAACAATAGTAAATGAAGCAAAATATCTCTCCCTCTCTCTCTCTCTCTCTCTCTCTGTTCGGACGTATATTTGTATTTATATAACACATAAAAAAATATGTGAACTGAAAAACTTAAGAGCAATTAAATCATAATTATGTGACAAGTTTTGATTTTATTCACTGAAAAAAAATTGTCTTCCAATTTTCATAAATCCATACCTCCATATGGTTTCGGTGAGATTCTGCATTTAACTCTGAAACCTTTAAAGAAAATTCTTGAAAATTTTTTGTTGTTTTTTTTAATATTATTATGCTCTATAGCCGTATATAGACAGGGTAATTAATCAAGGATATCGAATCCAAAAACTTAATATTGATATCAACACACTATGATATAACAAGTCTTTTTTTTATATACTTTTATAAAGCAAGACTAAAGAAAAAATGGGGGCTTATTTCAGATATTTGTTTAAGGTTATATATCATTATCATATATACACAAATATCAGCATATTAAATTTGTAGGTAAACCAATTGCCCTTAGTTCGTTCCAGTGGCGGACGCAAGGTTCTTTAACGCGGATGACCAAATTATTTATAAATTAACAAAAAAAATATTATTCTTAATACTAATATATAATTTTGAGGAGATTTTTTCTTTATAATTTTTACAAAAAAAAAAAAAAACCAAGAATATAATAGAAATAATGGGATAATTGAGAAGTGTGCAGGAGCCCGAGCCCGGGCTTGCACTCCCTAGGTCCGCCCCTGGTTCGTTGCTTGATTATCTGTAACCACATACTCTATATGCAGAATCACTATTGATCATATTGACATGGGTATTTTGCAGCTAAGGCCACGTTTGGGGAACTCGAATGGTATTTCTTCACTCCTAGGGACCGGAAGTACCCGAACGGGGCTCGGCCCAATCGGGCGGCAACTTCTGGATACTGGAAGGCGACCGGGACCGACAAGCCTATACTCACCTCCAGCGGAACTCAAAAGGTTGGTGTAAAGAAAGCACTTGTGTTCTATCGAGGAAAGCCACCAAAGGGCGAGAAAACCAACTGGATCATGCATGAGTATCGAATAACCGATAACAAACCCAACTCGAAGCCACCGGGTTTTGATGCTGCTGGCCACAACAAAGGCTCCTTAAGGGTAAGTATAGTTCAATATTAACAAATTAAAAAGATATTGACTTTTCGTAATAAAAAAATTTACCATCTGCACTCAGAAAACGGAGTGCCAAAATCAATTGGTCGTCGTCCAAATTAAAGTTATATTTTTAAATCGACAAATTTTTTTGAAGTCGATTGATGTGATTATCAAAAGTTCGTTTAGTACAAGAAAAAGTTGGGTGAAAATAGGGTACCACGTAGCGCCTATACTTGGTAGTCATATCGCCCATTATAACTGTCTAAGAGTGTTTTGGAAGGTCCGAATTTTAAATAAACTCTTACCGATAAGAGTATCACGCTGGATATCCCGAATCGCCAAGCGGTACGCAGCCAGCACTCAAAGTGTTTCTTGCGTGGCTTGAAATGCTGCTTTCAAGTTTATGATAATGCTATTTTAATAGATAGGATTTGTTTTTCAGATTTTTGTCACTTTGTCAAACTAATTGAAGTGTTGATGATTAGATCAGTTAGTGCATGCTTACGATACACACGGTAGCCGTGTGTGTGCTGTGTCGTGTGCATGTATTAGAGGACTCTTTTTTAGTTTCCTTATTTGATCTGAACTGTTCATTCTTTTTTTTTTGTCCCGTGGAGTATTTAGTCCATGAAAAAATTTAAGTTGATCAGATATCGATACCTGTTAGGTAATTGCAAACTGATTAAATTGTTGTTGATACCCGATCAACTTAAATTTCTACATGAACTAAGTACTTGAAGAGACAAATAAAAGAAAATGGTTCAGATCAAATAAGGGAACTCAGGTGCGCCCATAACGGGCGCACAACACACATGTTGGGCGCAACTGCATAGCACACACCACCAAAGTTTTAAATAGCGGTATCGGGATACGTAACGGTATCAGCGATATGGTCAGATATCGACCTGTATCGGACCGTATATCGGTCAATATCAGTATTGGTCCCTTGAAAAATCGATGCGTATCGGCCAATCCGTGGCGTATCGGCAAATATTTAAATCCTTGCACACCATTCCCAGATACACACCTGTTTGGATGTGTGGAATATGCACTCATGAAATTATCACTTTTTATAGGTACCTATGTTATGAGTTGTTTAATACTACTCCCAGAAACACTCCTATTTGGCTTAGTTGTTCAACTTTGGTTCGAAAATTAACGAGATTTAAATGTCTGTTCAAGTTATGTTTATTCATGAGACGTGTAATTAATTTTCAAATAAACTTTAACTAATAAGTCAATCAAGAGCAGAACTCGAGTAAATTGAAATTTTTAAAAATCACAAGTCAAACGAGTCAAACGATAACTTGTTCAAGCTTAGTTTAAAAGCTTAACGAGTTTCACAAAAATATTCAAACTTGATTTGTTTATGTAACAAACCACTAATATCAATAGAATATCCAACGAGCGAACATAAACTCAAACTCGAGCAGTTCGATTCGTTTATCACCCCAACTTAAGTTGATTTTCTTGATTTATGAAAATTAATTAAGGGAATGGCTACAAAACACACACATTAAAGGTGTATACCACATGCATCTATTGTATGGTCCATATTCTGTCACCTCATTGGCAATTGCAACATTGTTTTCTAGTATTTTGTACCTTTTTCAGCAATATATGATTTATAACATTTTCTATGATTTATAACATTTTGATTTGTCTCGTAACCTTAATAACAGAATCGTAATTTTTTTTAAAATAAAAATAAAAATGTAACTTTTATAATATAAATCCAAATAAATGGTGTGTATTGTAGCCTTTCCAATATGTTAAAATATTTTGATTGGTTGGGGTTTTTATTTTATTTTAATAGCTTGATGATTGGGTGCTTTGCCGAATCTACAAGAAGAGCAGCCCACCAAGACCAATGGACCCAGAAATGGATGATTCCATGAGCAATATGCTTCTACAACCACAATTGAAAGCCACAAACTACCGCAGCCCAATGCTCGTAAACGCCCACCACATGTTCGATGAAATGCTAGCAGGCAATGAAATAAGTCTCACCAACAATAGCAATGGTTCTCTCTCAATGGTTACTTCCACTTCTGATGCTCTGCCCATGAAGAGGCCATTTTCTCCGGCAGCGATGACATACTGGGCCGTTGACGAGGAGGGTGGCTCAAAGAGGTATGATGACGGTACAAGTAATGGAAGCATAGGAAAGACAGATGATCAGAATTTGAACTCTATTGCCACTCTGCTAAGCCAAATCCCACAAATGCAGCAGCAGCAGCAAATGGTGGATGGGGGTTTTCGACAACCGTATCAACTCCATGGCTTGAATTGGTACTCTAATTAGATAAGTTTTGGGAGGTGGGTATACCATAAATTCTATGGATTAGCTTGAACTCTGCAGAAACAGATATAGATATAGATATAGATCGATGCATATACGTACATATAGTTGCATATATGCATATTTAATGGCAGAAGCAAAGATTGTTGTTGAATACAGTATAAGCTGTAGCTCCATGGATTGGAAATTTGGAATCCTGATTTTGTTTTGGCTTTGGCAATGGAATGCATAAGCTTTTGTTACGTGTAGGTGTAAATGTACAACTGTATATCCTAGGAGAGCAATGCTCGGGAGTCGGGACACATTAAAGTCTACGTCCATTATTTTACATCACTCTAACAAGTGATAGTGGAACCCACAATATTATTTAGAGGGTCCGATCGTCACTTGTGAGAGAAGATGTAAAAATTGATACACATTTTGATGTGTCCCTAGTAGAGTGCGTCCTAGGAAAATGATTTACATACGGAACTTTTATGTAACGCGTTTGTATTATTCTTGCATGCATATTTGTTAGGGCTGAGCATGGACCGGATTGGTTCAGTTTTGTAGTAAACCAAGAATCAAACCACTACCTACAGATTATGAATTTGGAGAACCAAACCAACCCACAAAAGGCATAGAACCAAACCAATCCAAACCATTAGAATACGGTTCAGATTCGGTTTCGAACCACGGTTTGCTTAAAATTGAAATATTATTTCCGTAAACTATTTAGAGTACTGCTTAGCAAAAAAAAAAAAACTATTTAGAGTACTTAAAATTTAGGTTTATTACGTTAGGTTTATATAGACTACGAATAGGTCCTCATATATAGAAAATTAGGGTAGTTAATCATGGTAATGAAGGAAATCAAGGAATAGGAATAGGCTATGACCGAATTATGTAGAGAAATTTGGAAAAATAGAAACGTGTTATAGAATCAAAATTGGAATGGAAAATTTCATCACCGAATTTATTTGCTATGACTAAACCACTATTGGTGTATTGGAATTAGGGGAATAAGTTGTGAATCTTAGGCAAAATAAAATCTTGCTAGAGAAGGAATAATGAGAAATTAAATTAGGAAGTTAGTTGACTATGGCTTATATATATAAACACACACACACACACACACATATATATATATATAGGGTTAGCTTCTAAAACGGGAATCTCGTTTCCGGACCTCCATGATCCAAATTTTTTTTTTGACGATCCGAGCCGTCTAATGTATATACAGTTTTTGCGAAAAACTGCTTGGATCAAGCCCTTCCCGGTATTTTTTTTTTAAGATTTTCCGCGTGGACCCTTGAAAACACCTTCTGAAAACATTAGACGGCTCGGATTTTCCAAAAACAATTTGCAAAATTAAAAAAACCCACTTTTTCTTGTTTCCGGAGGAGTGGACTAGAAATTTTCGCTATATATATATATATACACGGTTTCGGATTGGATTGGAACCGGAACCATGAACGTAAATCCAGAAACCAAACCATTGACTACGGATTCTAATTTTTTTAAACCATGACCGAACCACGCTACTAAAAAATTGAACCAAACCAATCAAATTTGGATTGATTTACACTGGATTCACGGTTTGACGGATTTTCTGCTCACCCCTAATATTTGTTATTGGACAAGTTGCTAGTAATTAGGAGCCTTAAGAAATTTTGGACTGGGATTTAACCTTCACCCGCTTGCTGTCAATTCTTGTGTTGAATAAATCCATATAAAACTAAATCAAATGGATAATCCATTTAATCTGTTGCTGTCAATTCTTGTGTTGTACCAATGGAATGTTGTACCAATGGAAGGCTCCGATTTAGCGTTTGTAGCTCTTTAGGCCTTTTCTGAGTTAATGGATATCCGGTTAAAAAAAAAATATGTCTTGAATTTAATTAAGCTCCGTGAATGGACAGCGGGATTAATTCCTTGATTTTTGAACTACAAAAGGGTGGGAAGGGGCGACCAGAGTAGCAACCCCCATGAGTGTGATCACCGTTTATGATCAAAAGTTGTTTTTTTTTTCTCACTTTATGAATTAAAAAGAGCCAGAGAATTGCAGTAGAGTATATTTTTATTCCTTTGGGTATACATAAAACACTCAAAATATTCTTTCAAAAACTTGCTCATATTTTCTCTGAAATCCTCTCTTGTCCCACATTGCTTTTAGTATATGGAAAATGAGGGATAGTATATGATAATTCTAGCTACTGTTAACTTGAGTTACTACAACTTTTGAGTGATACGATTGAGCTAAGGGTTAGATGACCAACTGGAATGGGTCGTTACATTTTCTTTCTACCGGCTGATTTTTTTAATTAACAAAGATTATGTTCATCATTTTATATTTGTCATGACCTTCATATTTTGGCCAACTTTTTTTTTTTTTTAAACTGGAAAAAATTGTGACCTTGTTTCTGGTTTATTTACATTTAACGGCAGCTAGCGTATTCTGGAAATGCAAAACCCTAGAAAGTAATTATGAATCTTCCATCTTGTAATATCTTTCTTTCCTTTTTATATTGCGCTTGTTGCAGACTTGCAGCCATTAATGGTGTGTGAAATGAACACTCATGTTGTTGGAAAGCAAATCATGCAAAAATTTAAAGAATTAAGATAAGGAAAATGCTAAGATCAGCCCGTTGAGATATCGGTAAGTTTTAAAAATTGTGTTGAAATATGTGAAAAATATATGAAAATGTGTGAAAGTGTATTAAAAATGTAAAAAAAAAAAATTATATTGGTTTGTCTTCTTCTTGATTTATTATCAACTAATTGGGTTGTTAATAAAAGAACGTTTAAGATAAATTAGATTAATTGAAATACTTCAAAGTACTTTTGAATTGGATATATATTTGCCTTTCATCTTGTAAAGGAATAATGTAGTCATCCTTAATGGAATATAGTTAGCTCATAAAACAAATCAATCCTTTTATTATGCTCTTCATTTGACAATGAGATGACGTGATTTATCTTGTAACCCTTTTAGTTTTAGGAAATTGATTAGTTTTCGCTCTCCTCTTTCCACAGTCGATCTAAAAGCATTATTTTATTTTTAAATACTAAAGGGGATGCGTATACAAGTATGAATTATACTTGTATACACATACGCTTGCGTATTTGTATACTAACATCCATAGAAAGGGAAACTAAAGCTAGCATAGTAGGTGATATAAGAATAGTAAAAAAAGCAAAAAATTGTTTTGGCACCTAATCAAATCATACGCACACGATTTTCACATGGTGTTTTTTCACATGGAAAATCAATGAAAGAAATAAAAGTAGCAAGGGTTTATACTTCTAGGTAAAGCTTCCATGGGTTGGTTTGTTTTCATTGTCTTTCAAGGAACACTTACTAGTAGACGTAAAAGTGAAGAAAAAAGCAAATGAGGCTACTTTCACACACACACGCGCGTACAGAGAGAGAGAGAGAGTGAGAGAGAGTTTTTAGTGGAAAAATATAAATTTGATGAAAATAATTGAACATGTAGCTTATGAACGGATAACAAAACTAATTCATTGAAGGAATACAAAAATAATTCATCTAACCAACTTTCGACCGGGACAGAATGCTTAGTTTGGTTTGGTTGGTTATTTGTTAGTGTTACCGGAAAAGGAAGAAAAAAAAAGTCCTCGTCGTGATTTCCTCATTCTTCATAGTCAGGATGATTTTAATTACTAAATTTTCTTGGATTTCTATACGAAATTGAATTTATAGACATTTGATTATGGGTGTCATTTTCTTTCAAGAATTGATAAGACAATGGCTAAGTATAATATTCCATGGTCACCCACATTTCACCCATATGTTGATAATAAGAGGCTACCTTTTTTATTTCATTTTTTTGAGAATGCAAAAGAGGCTACCTTACAAATGGCTTTTTCTCTTAGATGTCATCAAAACGAATCTCTATCTCTAAAACCACAAGAAATTAATACCCCTCATTTCCATACCTTCCAAGGAAAGAGTACAAGACAACTTTATGAATACTGCGATTTTATTTGTGCTTAATTCTGGTAAACATGTTCGAAAACGATTCCTCTCCCTCTCACACCCACACACACACCCATTCCTTGTGATCCAATTTTTTACATAAGCCTAAAGCCTAGAAGGATAGCAATCAATTTGTACACATATATAGATATGATGAATAGGTATCCGATGCGGTGGGTCTCGATAGCTTGCAAGAGAAAACTAGATCAGTATGGTGCTAACCAACACCCCTCGGGTACCTAAGTCAGTTTGTTTGTGAAGCGAGTAAAATAGAGAAAAGCTCAAGCAATTAGGGTGCAAGAGTCTTGTACTTGCCCTAATTTTTATGGGGGGAGATTATAAAGGCACCTTAGAGGTTGAGTCCTATTAGAATGGGCTTCGATTCTTGACTCTAGGAGAGTTGATTAGGATGGCACCGACTTGGTCCAATAGCCTTAGCTTTCCTAATTGCCTTAGGATCTAGGAGTTCTCGTGGGACTTGGACTGTTTTGTAGTTATTCCCGCAAGGATTGAGGCATTTAGGAGAGTTCTATCACGCCTGAATACCCGCTTGGGATAGTTATTCTTGTAGAGGGAAAAAATCTGGGTATGCTATTTCCTCGCCTCTATGAGATCAACAATATGCACTCTTCGCCGGAACCCTAGCACTGCAAGACAACAAACAGTTAGAGCACCTTTGCCTCTCGTCGGCAAAGGCCCTCCGATGCTTAAGTCAGTATCACGTACTAGGAGGAAACCATAAAACACATAAAGCGTGTAAACACGAATTACAGCGTACCTTTCTTCATGGGTATTGCTTCTTATTTATAGATGCAGGGTGCTTGTTGTCTAGAGATCCTATTCACATTAGGAGTCCTTTCCTATACGGGACTTGTTCCATATAGAAACACAATCTTTATTCTACAAGGATTTCTTTCCACGTTAGGAATCCTTGTCATTATCGGAATCCTCTTTACATTAGGATTTACCCCTTATCACGTAAGAGGCTATTCTAGATCCTTCTAGAACGACCCACCACCTTATCTCGTAGGCGGTTAGCTCGACAATATACTTGCCTATCCGTATATGATGTTGCCGACCAGATACCTTGCTCGGCAATGACCTCGTGCACCATCTCATGGTGCTGCCACCATCTCATGGTGCTATCCTGTCTGCACACTTGGCCTATCCTGCTTGGCCATAACCTGGGGCACCACCATGTGGTCCCCCGAACTGAGCCACCCTCACGTGGTGTCAGGCTAAGCACGTGGTTCGTACGTACTTAAGTATTTTCCTATGTAATTGGATTTTACCCTCTCCAATTGCTCCCCAGCTTTGACCGTCATTGTTATTCATCAATGATGGTTAAAGCTTACTGCTACCTTTCTGTACGGGGATAAATCCACGTAACCCTGGATCACGTGCTTCCTTGAATCGACCCCAGATCTTTTGTCATGGCTATTGCCTTGTATTTATAGGTGTAGATGTTCTTTACATTAGGCATCTCGTGCCCCTGTTTCCTATTCTCTTTAGGAATCCTTTCCCTAATTGGACTTTCCTATTAGGGACGAGCTTCCATATCCTACTAGATCCCGTCTAGTAGAGGTCTTTCTTTCCATATAGGATTCTTCCCTATATGGGGCATACTCCTAATCTCATTAGGACTTCCCATACTGATCCCTTAAGCTACGGGATCGCTCCTTATCTCATAAGGAACCGCCTTTAGATCATTCTGGAATGTCTCACTGCCTTACTCGTGGCGGTGCCGTGCTTCCACATAGCTCGGAATAACCCGTACGTAACTCAACTCATCTCGCCGAGCTGATTTACGTATTCCAGAATGCTATTTAAGCTATACACGTAGCCCACCTAGCTCGGCCACATCAGGGGTATCCCTTTATGTCTTATGCCGAGCTAGTGCATCCTGATATATTAACTTACTTAATTATCCTGACCATATTCATGGTCCGGGATCAGCTCGGCACAGGGCCCACAGACTCCCTATGTGGTGCCGAGCTACTCACCCTTTCGTGGTGACCGCCATAGGCACGTGCTATGCCTAATAGTAGGGTAATCAGATTTTATAATTCATGCATTTCGGTATTCGTGATATTCATCAAAGCTTCTCACTCGACTAGGCCTGCTCCTTGTATGAATTTTCCCTTGGTATCCACATTACCAAGCCCGCACAGTACACTTGCACTTATACCCACACGTAGGGTTTGGCACAATTTCTCGAATATTCTCTCCTCACGTGAGGAGACATGATTCTTGCATTTAATGCCGATGTTTGCCTTCCTTAATAGAGTTGGAACGGCCTTTATGGTGACGTTTCACATACGCCATCCCTTCTTTATAGGGTTCTAAAGACATTCTCACCCCATTTCAAAGATCTTTTCGTGTTCTCCCTTTATACATGTACGGGGATAAAATCCACGTATGATCTTGATCATGTGTTTCCTTGCTAGAAACCTCACTCTCTATATGGGTTTGACGCTTTATTGATTAAGGCATCTCGCAGTCCTTGTTCCCATACTTCATTTTGAGCCTCTTTCTTTTACTGAGATTTTCGTCCCAAATATGATTGGTTGCCTCTGTAAAAATCTCTGGCGACTTAGAAGAAATCTATCAACTTGGAAGAAATCAAGCAAGCTATGTCGTACAATGTCATTCCTGGCTTCTAAGTGTCATCATACTTAGCTAAAAGACCAGCTCATTGCTTTCCACCTAAGCCATGCATGTGTTTCTTCATGTTCTATAGTACACCTAAGTTTCTTCGCACTTAGCAGACACCCTAAGTATTTTCGTACTTAGCAAGTTGCTAGTAATATTCGTCGCTTATCGCCCAAGTTTCCACGTACTGTGGGATCTCGTCCTGCAGCAGGTATCCTCTCCATATAGGACTCCTTCCTATATGCAGTATACTCCTAATCGCATTAGGAATACCCATGTCAATCCCTTAATTCTCGGGATTGCTCCTTATCACATAAGGAACCTGATTTAGAATCTTCTGGAATGTCTCACCGCCCTATACTCTTAAGGCGGTGCCGCGCTTCCACGTAGCTCGGTATGACTCGTACAAACCTCATCCCACTCGTGCCGAGCTGCAACGGGTTGAACCATGTATTCCAGAGTGCTACCCTAACTGTATTAATAGCTTAACTAGCTTGATCATCCCTTTGGTCATATTGCCGAGCTAGTATATCATCAAATGGTACTTGATTTATTACCTTTGACCCTACTCATGGTCATCTCAGCTCGGCATAGGGTTAGGAAGCCCCTATACAATGGTGCCGAGCTAATTACCCTCACGTGGTGGTGAATTATGGCATATGTCCTACCTTTTCCAATGGTGTTTCAAGCAATATTCGTTGCTTAAGCCACTGCTTTTTACTTAGCAACGTTTTTGCAATTTTCGTTGCAAGTTTGACAATGTTCAAGCAATGTTCGTTACTTACTGTTCCAAGTTTCTTCGTACTTGGCAATGTTCGATCAATATTCGTTGCTTGCCTCCAAGTTTCTTCGTACTTGGGAAAGTTCAAGCAATATTCGTTGCTTGCCTCCAAGTTTCTTCGTACTTGGGAAAGTTCAAGCAATATTCGTTGCCTGCCTCCAAGTTTCTTTGTACTTGGGAATGTTCAAGCAATATTCGTTGCTTATTGCCTAAGTTTTTTCAGACTTAGCAAATATCAGGCAATTTTCGCTGCTTATTGCCCAAGTATTTTCGTGCTTGGCAATTTTCAAGCGATATTCGTTGCTTAAGCCAAAGTTTCTTCGTACTTGGCTTCCTTCAAGCAGTACTCGTTGTTTAAGCCAAAGTTTTCTTCATACTTGGCTCACTCGTAATTAGACCAGGCTTAAAAAATGATATAGTAAAAAATATCTTTTTGTGAACAAGATGGAATTTTATTCAAAACTCCATCACAAAGCAATTCGTAGCTGAATGAGAACAATAAGCAATATCTTCTATGGAACTCCTTTCATAATTCCACTATAGCAACTCGTATCTAATAATCAAAATATAAACTGCAAAAAGTAATTCTATACTTATCTGTATATTCCACGGCATTGGCACTGATTTCCATCCAATTTCTTTTAGGCAATAGGCTTCAATCCAAGCTATCTCTGTAATTTTGCATGGCCTTTCGTGTTCGGGAGAAGCTTCCCATTTGTGGGATTTTCTTGAGTTTTCTCACACTTGACTAATTTCGTTCAACCAAACTTCAAAAAGCCTTAGCTTTTATTTGGATGAGTCTATTCGTACTCATCTATGTAAATCCGAATTTACTTCTCCTTAAATACTTCGGAACTTCTTCGCACTTAGTCACAAGTATACTCATACTCAAATTTACAAGCCTAAGTATATTCGTACTTAGCCTTTTTCCAAGTTTAATCATACTTAGAATTTATCGAGTTTGAGCAATTCGTAGCTCAGGCCCAAGTATTCGTACTTGTCCTAAAAAATTTCAAGCATGGGGTATATACATTTACTGCTCCCCAATATGGAATTAAAATTCCTCGTTTTTGGTTCCATATTCAAATCAATCAAGTGTTTCAAGCATGCAACAGAAATTTTTCTCGTAATTTCCTTTAATCAAATCAAAAACTAAAATGCAAAATCATATAAAATGCAAAACTTTATTCATATCTCTTACTAGCACAAAACATGAAACTTTACACGTAGTTCATGCTAAGACATACCACACAAGTTCTTATCATTAAAAACTTGGAACCTTTCACATGGCCCATAAAGGAAATCGGAGGACAGTATTCATAGCTCTTACTAAAAAATAAAATATGCGTAATTTCTCAGCACTACTCATTGCTACAACATAAGTTTATTCGTACTTTCGCAAAACGCCCAAGTTTTCTCATACTCGAGCAAATAGCTCAAGTTTGTTTGCGCTTGTCTAGCCTTCTAGCATTATTCATTGCCATAAGCCTTTTAGCATTATTCATTGCTATTGGCCTAAATGTATTCAGACTTAGCACATAAGTTTTTTCATACTTTAATAGGATTCCAATTATTGTTCATTATTGTGGCCTAAGTTTATTCATACTTAGCCAGATTTTCAAGTTTACTCTTACTTTCGTTAACAATATCTGCTCCCCTATATGGAGACAAGGAGCTTTTGGCCCATATTTAGCAAACAGATACTAGATATAATTTCATTCAAGTCAAATTAGAATTTTATTCTACTAAGCAATTACTAGTTTTATCAAAGTAGCCGAACACCCATCGATGCATCTCCCTGTTGTACCTTTTAACTACTCCTGGTAAGGTGCAAGTTTTACCAGTAGTTTCTCTATTTCCCGACCTTTTGGTGTCGAGCCATAGTTTCAGCGCTTCACTATTTTTTCATGAGCTGAGCGACTTTCTTCAAAGTCTCTTTCTTTGTCTCTGAGACTTTTTTCGTAGTCCCAAACACTTTTAGTTGTGGACTTTGATCCATCTCTAGAAGCAACAAGCAAAATAAACTAAAACAGAAGATATATTTGAGACAGTTCTGACCTTTTTATTTTATCTTATCCGTTCCAGCTGTGGCCTCCTGTCTTGAAGCTGAACTTGTGGTTTTTGTCGCGATGTGGGTGCTGTAGCGCGTGGTCCTCTTCTCAAGAACCTTGACCCCCTTTCTATATGCAACTTCTTATTGCTGTTTGACATGTAAAAGATAGTTGCTTCGCTAAATTTTAATTGGTCCTCCCGTGGGCTCGCCATAACAGGTGCGTTCCATTGCTGGACGACATCCTTTCAAATATTTTGATCTCTTGTCCGCGATTACTCGTTCGCAAAGCAAGATATGTAAAGCTATGTTTCTTCTGCTCAAAACTTTTTTCATAATCTTGAACTCTCCCATCATTTGATCTTGATGCACCCTCCTATCTCATGAGGGAAACCTAGTTTAGTCGGCTCTTCCGCGATTCCCTAGTTGATTCCTGCTGCTCTCCCATGACTGCCGAGCAGCCGCGATCCCCTAACAGATTCATACTGCTCTCTGGGATTGCCTAGCAGATTTTGACTGCTCTCCCATGATGGCCGAGCTGATTCGGACTGCTCTCCGTGATCCCCTAGCAGATTCGTTCTGCTCTCCGGGATTGCCTAGCTGATTTTGACTGCTCTCCCATGATGGCCGAGCTGATTCGGACTGCTCTCCCGTGATCCCCTAGCAGATTCGTACTGCTCTCCGGGATTGCCTAGCAGATTCTGACTGCTCTCCCATGATGGCCGAGCTGATTCGGACTGCTCTCCCGTGATCCCCTAGCAAATTCGTTCTGCTCTCCGGGATTGCCTAGCTGATTCGAACTGCTCTCCTGCGATCCCCTAGCAGATTCGGACTGCTCTCCGGGATTGCTTAGCAGATTCAGACTGCTCTACAATCTTTCCTTCATGTTTCTAGGGTTTTCTCCTTACTTATCACATGATTCGCTAATATGTATCCTGCGTTGCTTTCTTCGTAGCATTAAATACAGACGGCCTTTTTTCTCTCTATTGTCACCTTCACGTGGTGGGTTTTTGCTTTGACTGTGGGGAGTCATGAAATATCAGGCGTATTTTCCAAAATTTTGGAATCTCAGGGATACGCCTTATGTCGAATTTCTTGGCAGTGGGTTTCTTTCGCGGTGCTTCCGAAACTGCAGGAGTTTTATCTACTTTTGCACTCTTTCTCGTAGTGTGCGCAGGGGTGTTTTCTACATCGTCCTCCACCTCCTTACGTCGTGGAATGCGTAGAACATGTTCTGAGGCCACCATTGTTGAGTGATTTTTTCTAGGAAAAAGCTTCTCGTACCGTTTCCCACAGACGGCGCCAATTGTAGAGGGAAAAAATCTGGGTATGCTATTTCCTCGCCTCTATGAGATCAACAATATGCACTCTTCGCCGGAACCCTAGCACTGCAAGACAACAAACAGTTAGAGCACCTTTGCCTCTCGTCGGCAAAGGCCCTCCGATGCTTAAGTCAGTATCACGTACTAGGAGGAAACCATAAAACACATAAAGCGTGTAAACACGAATTACAGCGTACCTTTCTTCATGGGTATTGCTTCTTATTTATAGATGCAGGGTGCTTGTTGTCTAGAGATCCTATTCACATTAGGAGTCCTTTCCTATACGGGACTTGTTCCATATAGAAACACAATCTTTATTCTACAAGGATTTCTTTCCACGTTAGGAATCCTTGTCATTATCGGAATCCTCTTTACATTAGGATTTACCCCTTATCACGTAAGAGGCTATTCTAGATCCTTCTAGAACGACCCACCACCTTATCTCGTAGGCGGTTAGCTCGACAATATACTTGCCTATCCGTATATGATGTTGCCGACCAGATACCTTGCTCGGCAATGACCTCGTGCACCATCTCATGGTGCTGCCACCATCTCATGGTGCTATCCTGTCTGCACACTTGGCCTATCCTGCTTGGCCATAACCTGGGGCACCACCATGTGGTCCCCCGAACTGAGCCACCCTCACGTGGTGTCAGGCTAAGCACGTGGTTCGTACGTACTTAAGTATTTTCCTATGTAATTGGATTTTACCCTCTCCAATTCTTATATTGGCAGTGACTCCGCGTGCTCGGCAATATATAGCCCGAACAGGCCAATCAATGCCGAGCAAACTTGATTCGAGCCGAGTAGACTTCTAGTCAGTGGTCTATTTGAGCAAATCTTAATCGAGCTGAGCAGACTTCTGGTCAATATCTATCAAGATCCATCCACAAACACTTTATTGCATTGTACTCTCAAAGCGTGGAGCGTAAAGTTGTATGTTTGAGACTTGTAATCCTTAGGATGAGTTTTTCGTTTGATTTTAGCAACTGGTACGGAAATCTCGTGTATCGTGCTGTTTTCTCCCCTCTTCGCAGGGTCGGGCCAGGGTGAGCCCTGTTAGGAATCTGATCCGCCTGAGGTTCTTCCCGTGTGCGCGAAGGCCCAATCCGTTGGGGAGTATCCATAGAGTCCACCACATCACATGGACCCAATATACATTGAATGACCCATATCCACTTAAAAGGCTAAGCCTTGTAAGTGGTGAGCCATCCAATAATTTTTCTATTTATCCAATGTGGGACTCCAATCTTTCTTTCACACATGTTCTCAACAAGCCCAGTAAACCCTCGGGCTGGGGCAACCAAAAAACTAAAAAAATTGCGAAGATATAATATTATGTATGTAAATTATTAACCAGGATGTAGTGCAGGTGTTCTGTGCACATCTAAGGAAAACCAAATGGGTTGGGTTCAAATCCCCTGGGGCTTGGAGTCATTTTTGGCAAATGGATTTTTGTCTTATTTGTTGTTGAATCTTATTTTTTAATTTATATTTCTAACTTTTCAAAGCGAATTCATAAATATATAAATGTTGACAATAAATGAACCAAGATAATATATTTCTACTCAACCAACTTTGATAAAAAAAGATTTAAAATAAATAATTTTTATTGTTAAAATAGTATTTTCACGAGAGTAAAGTTGATAACATGGTAATTAAGTTTGAGAAAACACAAGTATGAGCGGTACTTTGTTATGTTTGATTCATTTTTTTCTAGTTGTATAATTTTTATTTTAGTTAAATTACAAAACTACAATCGGATCGTGTTAATCATAAAGAGAAGTTGTTTTCTTTGAATCGGATCGGGTTAATCATAAAGAACTATAACCGGGATTTTCCGTGTTAATCATAAAGAACTATAACCGGGATTTTCCGTGTTAATCATAAAGAACTATAACCGGGATTACGATTCGATTTTTATATTTTGATGCAACAATGATACATGTATAATTTTTATTTTCTGATGCAACAATGATACATGTACAACAAACTTGAGCCAAGCTTGGGCAACCCAAACATCAAGACCGCCATGGACTATCATGTTTACGCACATTGTGACGAAATTCATAGTCTTGTGTAATAATTTCGTACCCTTTCTGTCAAAATCTGTCTTTTTATTGGAGTAGTAAGAAAGGGAAATGCTAAGTACCCATAGAATTTGGACTTTTGGAGTATCAGTAGTTCATCATGCTGGTATTGTAATTGTGTGAAATTCATATCGGCTGCTTAAAAAGTTCAAAATTAAGGAAAAAAATTGCTCAAGGGCTAGGCCTGTCACGAGTCCTATTACATGGATACTGTTATTGTTTGTTTCTGTGCGTGTCTCAACATTCTTTGAAAGTATCAGCTTTACATTTCATAGCAGAAACCTAGACAAGTTGATTACATACACCTCCAAAAAATAAGCATTTTGTATTACATACATTAAGAAAGAGGAAGGTTGATATACATACGACGCTACACCGTGCTGCGAATTCCCTGAGGGTGAGTGTAGAAAACTACAACCAGAATCTCCAGCATTCAACCCATTGCCTACACACTCTTTGGCCAAGGTCCGTCAAGGCAAAGGATTTCATCTTTTAGCATCAGGAATGAACTGACCGACTCTTTTCTTCTTCCGGCTAATGATTCACACCTAGTTGAATTAATGATTAATGGGAGAAAAGAGGATCAGAATCGTGTAATGTGGCTCCCACAATGTACATATATACATGTTCGTAACTCATTTACATACCTCGGGAGGACCTATGGAAGGTGAACTGGAATCGGCTTCTGCTTCTGATATTCTTGCTTCCGATTTCTCATTTGAGTATCTAGCAAACAAGAATGTTCACCAATGTTAGAAATCGTAAGGATAGAAAGAACATCGTAGATTTCGAAAGCCAAAAGGTGAGTACTGTTCATTAATTTTGCTCTAAGCAGAAGCTGTAAGATTGAGGATTCTACAATTGCACAAGATTTAATCAAAATACTTCAAAGTTGAAAGTTGTATTTTAATACTCACGTTGAAAGGATTGTCACCCAAATAAGCTCTACACAGTCAACCCAAAGAAGCCTCTGTTCCACAGGGATCACACCATAGGTAATAACATGAGCAAATGGCCAAAGCTTCCACCCAGCCTGATAAATCACAACGGTTGTGGACGTCATTAGATAAATAATAAATCAAGTATGCAGATTGCAGAGTCAATATTAACGACCCTCCTTCATCAATAATAACTCATGTAAAACATTTCATAAAAAGTCTAGCAACACAATTGTTTTAGAGCCAATGAATGTATGTGGACCCACATGCATCGAACAGCTCTATTTAGTTGTGTCCAGAGTTGTGTTTTAAAGTTGTGTTCCTAGCATTACTCTTCATACGTTCCAAATGAGTTGGTTCAACACAACTTTTATCGAGTTAACCAAGTTTGAAAATCCATCATAGTACAGAATAGGCCAGATAGCTATAGATTATGGAAAATGCTTATCTCTGTCCTTAGGGAGAGGATAATGAGTAAAAAGTGTGTCGATAAAGTGTATTAATATCCGAGGAATATGTATTGATATCTGAACTTGTTTGTCATCACATACATATTATCTTCTAGACCAGCAAGACCCATAGATTATTATCAGGAATACACACATAACTTCACCAACTCCTAGTTCCAAGGATGAGGCTCATTTCAATCGCACAAATGTCCAAATTTATCCAAATCCACAAATATGAAAATACAGAAGGACTTGAACCTAAGGTACTGAACACAGAATACAAAAGAAGAAAAGAAAGTATTCTTACAGTCAACATAGGCCAGAATGTTGCCTTCCATTCGTTATAGATACTAACTGGAGATTCAAGGCGCAAGAATCCCAAGACGATAAAGTAGATGCTGTTCCAAAGAGCAGCCCATGCAGTTTGATCAAAGACTACTTTAGCAGGAACGACCCACCAATCTTGGAAGGGAATCAGTTCCTGAAAACGAGAAAATTTTGCTTTGGTGAGCCCCAACTAAGGAAAAAAGAACCAACTTATCAGTCAATCAATCAATCGTAAGAGAAATCGAGCCAGCATAATTACCTCACAAAATTGGTAATAATAATGTGAAAGGGATCCATGCAATGTAAAGCCCACAAGGCCTGATCTGAACATTCGTGTACGGTCGAATTCAAAAAGCGGTTTTCCCTCACAGCACTGCATATCCATATCCATTGAACAAATTGATGAGTGACGAAAAGGTTTGATGCAACAAATCCTATTGGTCATAGTGCTATAAAATCAACAACTAACCTGAGCAATCCAATCCCCTACAGAATAAACCACTCCACTTATCACCATTTTGGCTAAAACTGGGTTTGTTTTCAGGGCTTCCTCATAAGCACTCCAGTTGTGTTGAGGTGCATATCTCACTATCTCATACAGTGTCCATCCCTGTGAGACAGAGGAAATTAGTTTCTTGAACAGATCATGCTTCAATAATCGTATCGTACAGACTAGAGAGTCACTAGAGTGCAGAAACAAAGCTTCATATCCTCACAAACATACAAAGTTAACGATTTTTAGAATGCAACAGAAAAGAACTACAGAAGGAACTTCCATCATTTAGACGCACAGGATAGATGCATGTATTGGTAAGCATACCTAATAGGGGTGTCTAAAAAAATTGATTGATCGTGTGGATGGGAGCATTTAGCATTTCGTTTCAAATCAAACAAAACTAAACTAAAAACTATTTTTCCTATTCGATGGGGAGACAAAGATGAGCATATCCATACAAAAAATAGAACCTATACACTTGTCAATACGAAGCAATTCACCAAAATTTCTAGATTAATCACATCTTAGTGAGGTACAGTTGAGTTCTAAAAATTTGCATGCCTAAATCCCCACATTATACTCAAAACCTGTAGGCTATTTCTTACGATGTTAAACACAACTTTTGTCGCCTTCCATTCATCCTACATGACAAAGGACGGCAGATGGCTTCCACTTGTCAAGTTAAATAGTGTATTGCATCAGATCAATAACTACCGATTAATAACATGAATACCGGGCCTAAATGAGAGAAGCAACAAAAGGATGACTGATTAACATAAAACGAAAACAAAAAGTAGATGTACAGGATTCGGTTGACCAAATGCAACTCAGCAAAATATCAATCCCAAACCAAGTACGAGTGCTTGTTGCCCTATGTTTAAAGCAAATTACTTTGAAAAGAATAAGCCCAAAAGGCAAAAGCATCAAAATGGAGCCTAAGAAACAGATTTTTAAAGCCTTTTCAAAGTTCTTATTTAATAAGGCAAAAGCAGAAACTGCCAAACCACTATTAAACACAACAAACACCCCCAACCAACTCCCAAACCGTATGTGCATGAATTGTATCCAACTAATACATATACGAGTCTCCAATTCCACCACAAGAATTTCACAATTTGTCAAATTTATTCCCTCAAATTCAGCAATCATTCATACCCAATGGCCATAGACATAATTATATGGTTTCGTGAATGTATCATACATCTGGAGTGAAATTTATTTCATAAGCTCCAGCAATTAAGCCAGAAGAAACACCCCAGCCCATTCCCAAACTGCATGAGTATCAATAGTATCTAGCCATAATATAAACGTAATTCCACCAAAACAATTTCAAAATTTGCCCCAAAACAACAATATCAAAATTCGTTAAATAAGTTCCTAAAATTTACCAATCTACACAATACATAAAAACATAAGAAATGCATTTCACTTCCTAAGATCACCCAATCACACATTATACATATATACACAAGCAAACACATTCATTAGAGCATCAAATTTTGCTCGGTTTTTTCCCTCCCAGATTTACAAGAAGCTTTAACTCAAATTTTTGCTTAAATTTGAGTTTGCCCACAGGATTTCATACCAAAATGAAGTTAAAACTCAAATTTTTACTAGAATTAGACTAAAAATATGAGCATGGGCTGTAGATTGCTCTTATACATCCTAAAATTTACCAACCAAACAAAACATAGGCAAACATAAGCATATAGATACAAGTATGGTGTGGAATGACTCACATGCCAATAATCCTGGTCAATGGTGAGCAACTTTGTAATAGCAAAACTCCCCGCAGCCAAGACAATCGCAGCATTAATCCCTCTATCAACCCACTTCCTTAAATCGCCGCCTTCACTCTCACCTCCATTTAAAGAAGAACCAGCCGAAGAAAACCCCTGAAATTCCCCAGCCCCTTCAAACGACAACCGCCCTTCGCCACCGAACCCACCAACCACCTGATTCACTATCTCCGCTCCTTCAATCTCCCTCTCCGTTCCATTAACGACGCCGTCTTGCTGGTCCGTAACATCACTGCTCTGTACTGGGATGACGTCAAGCTCTTTCGATACGGAACCGGCTACGACCCGGGTTCTCTGTTTGGGTTTTGAGGAAATCTGGTGGGTGGGTTTCTTGGAGGAGGAGGAGGAGGAGAGAGAGAATGGGGAGAGAGTGGGTTTTTTGGGTATGGGGGAGGAGAGAGAGAGGAAGGATTTGGGTGGTGCGATGGTGTTGATTGTGGCCATCGATGGATGGATTGGGAGGAAACGCAGCGAGTGATTGGGAATCAGTCGACGTGGTTTCTCCGAGTTGAACCTGTGAGGGGGAGATGGCTTATATAGGGTTGGTTGTTTGGTGATGTGGCGCGAGCTGCTCCAGTTTTTTATGGTTAGGTCTAAAGAGGAGAAATTTTTCAGTGCCGACCTGCCTACGACTACGTGGTAACCGAGTGTCCATCTTAGTTGTTCAAAATATTTTTGATGGTCCGAATTTTAAAGAGAGAAAGAGAAGAGTGAGGAAAGAAAGTATGAGAAATCTGGGCCGTCCAAAATACCTTTTGATGGCTAAGATTCGCATTCAGCACCAGGTGAACATGTCCACTAAGCATTGAAAAAACTTTATTCGATGGAAAATCCTGGTGTTGGTGCCGAAATAGCATTGTCGAAATTATTATTTAGCTGTTGAAAGTCGGCCAAAAAAAGAAAAAAGAGCAATGAATTGTGCTATTTTTGTACCATATATTGGATTGGATTGAAACTCGTATGAAATTACGATGCAATCAAATGATTTGAATGGCGTGGCAAGTTTGATAATTCTCAAAGTTTCACATTGAATTTGACAAGGAACGAAGATTAAATTTGTCACTCTTGATCCAAATTTTGGCTTTGGACGATATTTAGCACAATGGTGGACTTATTCTAATGAGTTAGAGCAAAAATCAATTCTTCTACAACCACATTCACTTCTTCACACACATTTTGCAACACCAATGTGTGTGGATCCTCACATCCGTATGACTGTCGAGGTAAAGGGGTATGGTGTCCCTATAGTGAAAGGCTCACTACCAGATTGTAGTGAACTTATCTGGCCGTTCATCTCGGTGATGAACGCTCGAATTTTTATACAAAATAATGAATGGCTCGGATCATTTCGAGTTTAAATTAAATGCGAGCCGTCGGTGTCGAGATGTAGACAACAGCTCACTGCAACTCTGTAGTAAGTCGCTACAAAGGCCTCGCTTCCCGAGGTAAAGTGTTTTGGGTGGATGTGTGTGGTTTGTAGCATTCGAGCAACAGTAAGTAGGTGTTGGACACGTAGGCGTTGAATTTTGCTGTTCTAATTTTAATATTCTTTAAAAAAAATGGTCAAACCCATGATTTTTAGGTTATTTTTTGCAAAACCAGGATATGGGTTTGCCAGGAATATTTTTGAACCACAAAGATTAACAATGATTCAGCAAAAGTATGGCCCATCTGAGCTGTCTTGTGGATCTATACAAACCATCTCACCCTCTTATGAACTATGGGGACGATTGGATCGGATGGGGTATAAGTCACCCGAATAATTTACCTGTCCGGATAAGAATTTGATTGGATGGATTTGGCTTAGTTTGGGTGCACAAAATGCATCCGGATAAGCTTTTCCCCCTTCTGATTTAATCCAGGCGAAGGAGGGTGCGGGGGGATAAAATTTGAACAGTCTTCCCCTTGTCCAAAAATAATCCACCCAGATAAGGGTTATTTTACCCTCCCTCCTCCCCATTTCAACTACTACAAAACAACCTTATTTCCTCATTTTACCCCACATCCAAATCGATTACTATTTTATCTCCCCTCTTTTAATACTTTATTCAAACCAACTACTTTTTTATCTGTCCTCCATAAAAGTCACATCAATGTAAGCCCACTTTTCGTGAATAATTCCTCCTGCAGTCCTATCTTATCCCTCTTCATATTTAATCCACCTAAAACTTATCCAACATCCAATCGGGCCCTGAAGGAAAAAATTATTTGGTAGTGTTGGGGTAATGTCTTGTGATACCCAAGAATCTTTATCCACCGCACATTCCCGTGGAATCAATATACTTAGCAATGAGCTCTACAAAATATGTGGTTGATAAGAGTATTGAAGCACGACCTCCAAGACCACTTAGATCTTGTTTTAGTTTGGGTTTTGGTTTTTGGGTAATAATTGGAGAAAGAAATGAGGATAATGATTGAAAATATGGGTAAGAATTGGAAAGAGATAAAGAGAGAAATGAAAATAATAATTAAAAATATGGGTAATAATTCGAGAGAAATTGAAGTAATGATTGAGTAATAATTCAGAAAACCGGTCTCAAAACCCAAAACGATAAGGTCTAACTCGTAACGAAGTTCTTATCTGCCAAAAAAAAAAAAAAAAAAAAACCTCAACATCAGGCGGGGACCACATGATCTATTGTTATTCGTGGATTTAGCCTTAGCCACACATTAGGGGTACGTGGGTCCTTTGAAGAGTTGATTTCAGAAATATTCCTTCCATGCTAGTAATGTATTTGAATTCTAGTCTTGATAATTATGTGGCTTCTGAGCTGTAGATGTTACTATGCCACTAGAATTTTCAAGGTCACACTTGAAGCATCCACTGGTTTCCCTTGTTTGTACTTGGAAACGAAACTGGGTACAGAAATATTGGATGATCCATGAATTTTTGAATTTTTTTACCAAAAGTTTTGATAGAGCTAGGCTGAGTTGACACGGGGTGCATGTTGTCCGATCTGGGCTGTCCGTGCTGGGCGATGGATGGCTTGGATCACATTTTGTCCAAACACATTCGAAGCGTCCGCTACTAAACAAATCCGAGCCGTCCATTGCCAAGCACAGAAGGCCCAAATTGGGACAACATGGATGCTGTTTAGGGACAGCACCATCCCCCAATTCGTTGATTCCTCTTTGGTCAACTAAACTATGTCATCATTAATGCTCAAAGTATCTCGCTCTTGCTAAGTAAAAGACATAGACGGAGTCAGGATTTTGAGGTAGGGGAGACGGGCCATACATGTGGAGGAGGGGTGGAGCTATATAATTTGATGATACATATATTTTTTTCAATGTAATAGTCAGTGGGGACAACAACCCCTACTAGCTCCTACGGCTCCATCCTTGGTTAAATAAAAGAGCAATAGTAGACGGACAACCTTACTCCTTTTCATGAATTAGCTCGAATCCATGTTGCAATGCTAGTTCAAAAATATATGCAAGTGTATAGCTAGCTAAGTGAAAAAATGTAGAGCCTCCATGGGATTGGCCAAATCAAACGTGAAATAGATGTGGAGGAGGGGCGGGGCTATATAATTTGATGATACGTATATTTTTTTTCAATTAATAGTCAGAGGGGGCAACAGCCCCTATGGAATCCTTGGTTAAAGAAAAGAGAGATAGTAGACAGACAGCCTTACTCCTTTCCATGAATTAGCTCGATCCATGTTGCAATGCTAGTTCGAAAATATATGCAAGTTTAGCTCAATGAAATAATGTAGAGCCCCCCATTGGATTGGCCAGATCAAACGTGAAATAGAATTACAAATGTCTGATGAGCATATTTTGTAAGTTTGAATGTAAGTATTGGTGGAGATAATACATGTATGATCAATAAAGGTTTCTTACCACCATTCATTAACATGAAAATTAATTTAGCAAATCAATAGGAAAAGAGAGACATAATTAAATAGGGTTAGCACGCGTTATACAGAGTAGATGTAGGTTTATAGTATTTGATCATGAGGAATCATGCCCTTTTTTTAGGGTGGACAATGCCTAGTCTACAAAAGCATCCAAATCGTATAGGCTAACTGCCTTGTTCTACCACGAAATCTGGGGTACCCTCCTTGAGAGGACACTCATTCCTCGGAAACCTCTCCGATTTCATGGATTACCTTGAACCATGTAAACGGATCTTTCGACTGATTTCATCATCGGTTAACCATATTTGCATTGTTTCGCAATCCACCATAGGGTCATTGCCACATCGAATATGGACATTACATACGTTTAGTGAACAACGTAAATTTAATATTCTGTAAGGGACCCTACCGCACATAGTATATTATTCTTATGTCTTGCATTCCTATTTTGGTAGATCATAATGTCGGCCTGTGAACAACTTAATCCATCGAAGGTCTGCCAAAGGTATCATGGGCTTGGCCCAAATTCAACAGAAGTTTCTGAAGCTCAATCCAGTCCAAACAACTTTGGTTCGACTTACAGTGTGAACATATCCAGAATTAAAGTGGTCTGGAAGCCCACCTCAACACAACTGGACCCTCCACTAAAGCAGCTTTATCAATCCTTATTACCCCTTTCATTGACCCAGTTGGCAATCAGATACTGGGGCTAAACATACTCGTAAGGCCCTAACGCCACTTATATGTGATGGGATTTTAGCTTCGATACCTACATAAGCGCGGTATGGCTCCCTCCAGATAGTGGTGCGGAGTGGCAGGACAATACTCCCGTACTGATAGTGATGCGGAGGTGATGGAGGAACACCCAAATTAGATGTGGACACACCATCCAATTGTATAGCAGTGGAAAAAGCAACTTTTTGAAAAGCTTAACCGCTGTTTGGTCTCAATCGGTAATGTATCACTCACAAGTCACATCTAGTCATCTACCAAAACTTTTCCCTTCATCAAAAACCCTAATTTATGCTCTCTTCATCTTGTAAATTTCATTTTTGTGGATTGAAAGATAAGTTATATTTGTGCATAATTTTTAGTTTTTTTTTTTATTAATTTAAAGAACTCAACTCGTTGAACTCTACCAATTGGTGTGACCAGAATTCGAAACATGATGCACGAAAATATTTTATTTCTTATCGTTAAAATAGCACGATTTTCAGAAACTGCTAAAACTAGTAGAGTAGTAGTAATATTATTTGCATATTAAAATGGTACGGTAGCATAATTGTAAAAGGTTCACCAATTTGTTGTACAAGTTTCTCTCCAGCGGGTAGATGTAAATGAATCAGATTTTCCCCTTAACCCCATATGGTATCCAGAAGTAGAGGAGCTTAGAGTACCAGGGGAAGTGGGGGGCGTGCTGTCCCTTCGGGGACAACATGCTTGTTGGGCCAATTACGGTTGTCCGTGGTTGGTCATGGACGGCTCAGATCTATTCGGCAGTGGACGGTTCAGATTTATTTGAACAAGATGTGATCTGAGCCGTCCATGACCGACCACGGACGGCCGTGATCGACCCAACATGCATGATGTCTCCGAAGGGACATCACGCCCCCCGGATCAACGTGGGAATAATTTTTGACAAATAGCCATGTAAGTATACCGATATTTGTGTAGATATATTAATTGTCCTTAATCGATTATCACTTATCATTCCACCAAATCATAACTATATATAAGCATGTTTGCGATAGCTGTAAATACAGATTAAAGATTCTACTATAGATTCTAGATCTTAGACAATAGTAAAAGCATATAATTAAACATGTTTATCGTAGCTGTAAAACTATGATTAAGTTGCAGTAATGGATGGTATTATTTACTACAAAAAATTGAAAAATTAACTTTTATAAAACTTGATGAAAAAAATTTAAGAAACTTAAACCTAAAATCTAATCTCTAAAGCTCCAAAAGCTATCCAATCCCATTTTCGGATTTTAGTTTTCCAAAATCTATAGAATCCGAAATCCATCTAGAATTTTTGAAAAACAATCCAAACTGATTCTGAAAAATCTAGAATCTCAAAATTTGTAAAAATAATTTCTCGTAAATACGCATATATTCCTACAATGAACATGGTGAAGATCATCCGCTGAGTAATTAGTTAAAGCATTAATATTCTGATTAATCTAAAACCTACCAGTCACACATGCTAGGTATATGATTGAGAGTCATGCAATTAATATCCATGCCTTCAAATTCAATGAAATGATATTAGTCCAACTTTTACTTTGCCTTTTTCATTTTAAATTCATATATTCCCTCTTCAAATCATCATTACTGTCACAACTTTTTTTTGGGTGGTACGTATTAAGCATGCGATATTATCGAGATTCCCTCTTCTTCTTTTTTCTCTTTCTTTTGACATTAATCATTAACACTATGCATGGATTTAAACACCCTTGAAATTTATTCTAGTGGAATACTCTTTAAACCCATCAACTAAAAGAGGGAATAATTAAAATGTAATAGGAGTGAAATTAAAAGGATTTATTTTTAAGGATCCGGGACCCTGCAGCCAATTAACAGAATTCCAATCGTACAAAAGTGTTCCGAATCGGTTCGGATCTAAAACAAACTATCGTGCGAATAGTTCTTGTCTTCATGCGAATAATTTGTTTTAAATCTAGACCATTGAAAACACTTTAAAATAAACGCTCCCTCCCTTTGACATTAAGCGCACACACAAAGACTTTGTTTGTGTAGTAATTTGACATTAAACGGAAATAATTGTATTGATATTGCTTGAGTTGATTGAGTTATACAGTGCATGTACGAGCAGTTTATGTGTGAGTGCGCGCGCGCTTAATGTCAAAGGAAGGAGGCTGCGTGCGTGTTGGGTAATTTATTGAGAGAAAACATTCTCCAATTAGATTAATTTATCACTTCCCCATTTCCGTGCTATTTTCATTTTCTTTTGCAAATTGTAGATTCAAATAAAAAGAGTAAGTATGAACTTAGGAAATGTACTTAACCAAAGCATGGCAGAAAGATTTTCTTTAATAAGTTTCAGCCATAATATTTAAGCTGGGAGAATCAAGCAATCAATTTTGAGAACTAATATCTAGCAAACAATGAAGGAAACATGTGGACATTGTCTTAGGTTGCCTTCACCGATAAACACCGTTTGATCAACTATGCTGCGAAGAATCGGATTGCTGTGAACTCTACTCATTCTTTATAGCGTGTTTCGCCATCAATCAAAAATATATCGGATTGAGACCTAACATTGTGATTTTTTTGTAAAAGACTATCACCTAGAATTGTCGAACCCTAGGTCCCTAAACTTTTTTGCAAAGTCGTCGCATCATACAAGAATTATCGTTGTCATTAATCTCTAACCGTCAAAAAGGGTTGGAAAAACAAAATTCAATATGTCCATGTGGATCCACCAAACCCGTTGAAATAGGACCCTTGTCTTGTTGAAATGTCAAAGCTAATTAAGTTGGATCCAACACAATTCCATTGTTTTTCTTATGTTTAACTAGCAATTTAAAACAATGCTACCCCGAAACCACGCCTCCTCCGCGGGTTGTGGGAGAGGCGGTGGAAGGACATCGCAAAAGAGGCGGCGGGAAGGCGGTGGTGAAAGGCGCTTGTGGCTATGGAAGAGGCAGAGAAGGGCGGCAGCAAGGGATGTAAACGAACCGAGCTGCTCATGAGTAGTTTGTGGCGTGGCGTGGCGTGGCGTTGCTCGGCTCATTTAGTAATTGAGCCGAGCCCGAGCTCGAGTTTTAGGGTCATTTGGTGAACGAGCACAGTAATGCTCGGCTCGTTGATATAGGCTCGGCTCCTTGAAGAAAGCTCGTTAAGTAAATTACCTTGGATGGCTCGTATTAGGACTCGAGCTCGATTTTTGACTCGCTTGCTTAAAGAGCCGAGCTCGAACTCTACAAGGCTCAGCTCGGCGACTGGTCGTACTACATCTTATTTACCATTTGATGTGTTGCACACCCCAAAAATGATCATATTGATAACACGTGCATTGAGTCCCACAAAATGCATGAGAAAGTTATTGAAACCAAAAAGAAATTTTAAAAAAAAATGCCATAAGGGTATTCGTGTCAGCTAACGCATATCTCGACTAATCCCCGTCTCCGGTCCATTCAAAGGTGTGCTATAAGCAACGCTTTCAAACAGCACCTAATACCCCACCCATTCCCTTGCCGGTGGGTTTGTTTTGGCTACCATTACATGATTCCCAATGGCCAAAACCAACGGTGAAAAACCTCAAATCAAAGTGTGATAGATACAGCCCTCCATATATATATAGATATATGGTTGATGGAAGTGGGAGTGAAATACAGCTCTCAATACCCCAAAGAATTTCATTCCAAAGCAAAAACTGTTCCATTCCCCACACCCCACCATGCAGAATTTGGCTATATCAAAGATGCAGGGATGTTGACTTCTCAACAACTCATCGTACAAAATCAATTCACCCATCACTCATAAGTCACCATCCTTGACAATCCACTAATTTTTATTTTTTTTGGTACTTCGGAATTTATGACACTCCACTATCCAAAACTTCGAGAGTGATTAGGCTAATTTAAAAAAATTGGTTTTTTGGTTTTTTTTTTTTTTTGTCCTTATTCAAAAAAAATTTGCATTTTGTTAGTTTTCGGTCAATTTTTTGTGGTTTCTTAGTTTGTCTCGACAAGAAAAATCTAAAAAGTATAAAACTATTAGTCAAACTTAAAGTTTTGTGAATAAAGACGAAAAATAATCCAAAAAACTGGTTTATTTTGATTTATTTTCGACTTTATTTAAAAAACTATTACTTTTGACCATAGTTTTTTCAGATTAGCCAAATCACCTAAGGGCTCGGCTCGTTCAATCAATTCGAGCTCAGACAGAGCGAGCTTGAGTTTAGACTCGTTATACTAGTATACTAAGCTTAGCTCGTTTTGTTTACACCATACTTTCACGGTTCCGCTACACGTAAGTTTGAACTTCATGGTTTTGTTGTATCTTGGTGGGGACCGGAGAAATTCAAAATAAATTATCAAAAGAATAAAACACACTACGGATGAAAGTAAACAAAAAGATTTAAACTTTTCTACAAAATTGGTACTTTTTATCCACAAATATGTAGAAATATACCTGAGATGAGAATAAATAAAAATTCAAAAGGCCATCCAAAATCAACTCAATAACACACAACAATATACTATTAAAATCGAAACCTTCAATACCACATACATCCCCATAAACATGTAAATAGAAATATATCTTCTCTATTTTATTTCGTAACAAATTCCATTTCATCTCCCAAATCAAAGCATCTGGTTCCGCTTCGCCTCCCCAGATTTTACATCTTCATCTACATCTTCAAAACGAAAAGTCCAGGAAATTTCGAACCCATTTGCGTGTAGAGCCGTTCGATGCACGTAAACTCACATACATTAAACGACACTGAGCATAATTAAATTATGTTCGGAATTTGTGTTCCTAGACTTTGCTATACACAAAAGAGCAAAGAGAGAGTTTATCTTACATTTTGACTATTTATTTATTTATTTTGACTGTTTGTATTATTTTGTTGAGAAATCTAGCACAAATTGTTGAATCTCCAATCGAGCCTGACTTCGCCATGGCCCACAAAATGCTGACTACTAGGCTTTCGAAACGACACGATGTGGCTGCTGACCAGAAACGCCGTTACCCTCTCCGACACCCTGACGTCCTCCATCTTCAATTCCTTCAACCGCTGCACGTACTCCGGCACGTGCACCAGGTCCCACACCACCCCTACCCCACCCGCCTTCAATACCCTAACCACCTCCCCCAACACCCTCATCCTCTCCGCCGCCGCCGCCGCCGACTTCACTCCGAACTCCTTCCCCACCGTGTGCAAGAACACAGCCGACACCACCACGTCGAAGTAATTGTCCGTGAAAGGGAGCCTCCTCGCGTCACCTTCCCGGCAGGTGACGTACTCCTGAACGCCTTCGACGCCGGCGGTCCGGAGCGTGGAGACGGTGGTTTTCTTCCTCCTGTCCAACCCGACGACCCGACCCGAACTGCCTTCCTTCTTCAGCTGCATTGCGACGGCGTTGAGGAGTATGCCGCGGCCGCAGCCGACGTCCAGGGCGTGCTTGACAGTGGACCAGTCGTTGACGGCGGAGACGATGCGCTGTGACATCTCCCAGTGGAGGGAGACGGCGGAGTAGAAGATGTTGCCGGCGGCGAAGAAGAGGCAGACGGCGGAGAGGGCGGTGACGGAGCCGGTGAATCCGGCGGCGAACTTGGCGGCGGAGGTTGGAAGGAAGAGGGAGAGGAATGAGCAGATCGGGGTGAAGTAGAGGAGGAAGAGGAGGGAGAGGAAGGAGAAGAGGAAGGCGTGGAGGAGGAGGAAGACGGGTGTTTGCCAGTCGTCCATGCCGTAGATTGCATAGATCTGCGTCCAGTCTCGACCAGTCTTCCCCATTTTTTCCGTCCGGTAACTAAAACAACTGATCTATTACCAGATTGATAGCTCACCGGATCAGTTTCGAAACCTACAAATTAAAACAACAATTAATCATTGAAATCAGCAAAACCGCCAGAAAATTCAGTGAAAATCTCTTCATAAATGTAAATGATGTAATTATTCGTAATAATGCTAATTACACACCTCTTCACGGATTCCGAAAACCGAAGAAGGTTAAAAAAATTTGCAATTTCAAAGCGAAAATTAGAAAAAAATTAAGTAGTTAGATAAAAGCCTCTGTTTGGTTGACGATCTCACCTAAAGGAAAATTCATTTTCTTGCTGTTTTCTTAGAAACCAAACACGACGGGAAGAGATCCAATTGAGAAAAAGTTTGCAAAAAGTCTGAAAATTTACTTACAGTTACAGTTATATCAGGAGATTTCAGTATCACGAAACCTCAGATCCAGAGAATGCAGAGAATATTTTGGCGATCCCGACACGATTAAACAAGATCGACAGCGCCTCTCAGAGGAGAGAGAGTACAGAGGAGAGAGAGTAAAAGGATGTGCTATTGATGAGAATGGAAGCCCATGATGATGATGATGAAGTACTGCCAGCTTTTTTTGTGCAGGAAATGAAATTATGGAAGAATCTGAAAAAACGTAACTGAAAGAGATGAGGGATAGTGTGCAAAATTGTAGGTTCTGGTGATTTTGAACGCGTTTTGGTTCGTCGTTTTTCGTACTTTTTGACAGATGGGGTAGGGGTGATCTAAGAGAGAGAGAGAGAGAGAGAGAGGAAAGTGGGTGTGGAATTCGAAGGGAATTGTTTGTAATAGTACACTAGCTTTTTGTTGAGTGCTTCTCTCTCTGTTTCTGGTTTTATAATTGTGGAGAGAGAGTGAGGGGGAAAACGGTTTAAATGAGAAACGAGAGAGAGAGAGAGAGAAGGGGTCAGCCGTGAGTCCTTGGCGTTTAGCGATTGTAGTAGTGCGGGATCGGTGGGTTACAGTAAGAAAATATCCAAGCGTACAGTGTATTCGCATCTGATGACCTCCTCAACTATTCCTCAAGAAGTTCAAAAAAAAAAAAAAGTACAGTATTCCTCAAAGTACTTTGAGGACCGTGCTATTCGAACGACGCTAGAGGACCGACCGGCGTGGGAAATCCTCTTGTGGATCATAAACGATTGATCCGAACCGTTCATCCATCTCAAAATCAAATTCCGAGGGACTCACACGGGAATCGATGAAATCGGACGGCTGTAAGATCTCAATCCAAAATCACCCCATTTTGGATCGAGATCTTACAGCTATCCGATTGCATCGATTCCCGAGTAAGCCCCTTGAAATTTGATTTTGAGATGAATGAATAATTCGGATTGACTGTTTAGGACCCACGAGGGGGTCCCCGGCACTGGTCGATACGTGGTCGGTCTCCTAGCGGCGGTACCCCTGGATTTTCCGATACTTTCATTTTTATTTAGGAAAATGTTAAAATCATTTTATTGGACTAATTTAAAAAATATATTGAAATGTGTAAGAAATGTACTATAAAAGTGTGTGAAGTGTACTAAAAAGTGACCTTTTTTTTTTATTATTAGCTCAATAGAATGACTCTTCATTTCTCTTTCTTAGATATTTTCGGAAAAAGTTTTCTCGTACCATAACATTTTTTATTGAGTTTTGCTCCCACTATAATTGGGTTACCCGCAAGTAGGCGATGAGATTTAAAACCCATAGTACTAATACTTAATTAAAATATGAAATGCCAAAATTATTTCCCTTTAAGTAATGGGAGCAAAACTCAATATGGGCTAACCCCCTAAAGAAAAATTGATAGCACTTGGATCTTGTACTGCAAACTCCGCAGTCCACCTTGAAGTAGCACGCATTCAAGAGAGTTCTGAGTTTCCCCATTTGATTTTTATCTTTGATTAAATTAAAATTTGATAAAATCAAAGGGTGATTTTATCAAACTTTGATAAAATCTTTTGAAAAAACTAGGAATAGGGATATTGATACCATGACGAAGATCTATCTTACAACGGAGAACAATTTTTGTTCAAGTCACATTTTTTGTCACATCCATCATAATACATTTTATCTCTGTCTTTGCCAACTCACTCCCTCTCTCTCTATGCCCTTTTCCACCACTGACCCACCACACCTAAAATTTCAAACACATTCTCTCTCTCTCTCTCTCGAAATTTAAATCACATTCTCTCTCACTAACTCCTCGGAAATTTAAAGGACCATAAAAGAAGGGGTACGGGCACGTGCGTCGATTGCTCAAGTCGTGCATTCAGGTACGAGCACGGGCATGCACTATACAAATACGGATAAGAGTGAATTTCCAGTTGATCACCCAATCCGTTCGATCCACCCAAACCGATCCGTCTGTTTACTCACCCGAGGTACGTTACGGATGGATATGGATCCTAATATTTTTATTTTGACGGATACGGTTCGGTTCGGGTTCAATCCGCTAATAATCCTTCTTTGATCCGCCTAATCCGCTCAATCCGCAACCGAACCGATCCATCCGTATGTCGCCCACGGATGGTTGCGGATCTTAAAAATGACAATCCGTCACGAGCGGATCGGATCGAGAACCGAACCGATTCGGCCAGAACCGATCCATGGACACCCCTAGTTTTAGTTAATGGGAAACAAAAGTGATTTTAACAACTACTCAATTTTTATGAGAAAACTTATTTTAGCAATGGCCGGAAAACAATGCCTAATCGAGGAATTGTTCAATGCACTATGAGACAAATGTCCGAATTTTGTTCTAGTATGTGTATCGTGGTGCACTTGGGACTGAGTAGATTTATTAAAGTAGCAAGTGTTTTTGTTAGCCCTTTTTGAATTTTTCCTTACGTTTAGTAAAATATCAAATGGTTGCAACTTAAGTTTGTTTTTCCACTAAACTAGTTTTTTGAATAAACAGGTTTTTCACGGTTTTTTATGTGATGTATTGTGAGATAATATCCTGTCTCGGTTTTTGGAAAAAATAGTTTTTTGTTAGTAGGGTGTTCCAATAAAAAAAAATTATTTTTTTCAAACACCGAGACAGATCATTCTCTCACAACACATTACATAAAAAACCGTGAAAAATCAGTTTATTCAAAAAACTGGATTAGTGGAACACCCGTAAAAAGTTCAATCGAAGTACCTATTCAAACTAATACACACACACACACTAAACTTCCAATGCACACCCTTAAAGTGCTTGGATCAAGCCTTTTCCAGTATTTTTTTTTTCTGATTTGTCGCGGGGACCCTTGTATATATACAGTCCCCTTCCTATCCACACCCTTAAGTTACGGACTCCGTCCGGACCTTATAGTTTCGGACCAAATCTCGACGATCCGAACTGTCCAATATGTTTAAAACGTGTTTTTAAGGGTCCCCGCGAGAAATCAGCAAAAAAAAATTTTACTGGAAAGGGTTTGATCTGAGCAGTTTTTCATAAAACAATACATATACAGTTTTTTATGAAAAATTGCTCGGATCAAGCCCTTCCCAATATTTTGTTTTCCTCATTTCTCGCGAAAACCCTTAAAAACAAGTTTTAAACACATTGAACGGTTTGGATCTTGAAAATGTGATCGGAATCTATGAGGTGCGGACGAAGTCCGCACTTTAAGGGTGTGGATTGGAAGTTTAGTGCATATATATTGGTACACAATAGTGCCTAGACCTTAAGAAACATAAACACTTGCAGTAGTAGCTCGAGGAACTCCAAGACCATCACAGTCGTTGCGTAAATCATCCAGCACTTCTAGTGGTGCTTGATCAAACACTTGCTCACCTCGGTCCAACTAAAGACCCAATCTAGCTAGATTACATGCACAACTATTTCCCTCTCTCCAACCAAAAATTAAGTTAAAAGTCCATCCCATCTTAAGTTGCTCATTGATCAACATAATCAGATTATAATTAGGATCGAAGGAATGCTGATTCGAAATTGCCCGGAATGGTGATATTCTTTTTCCCTCCAAATTTTTCGTTAACCAGCTCATTACAAGACGTCCATAGGAAGCCCAGCTTAGACAGAAAAAAGACCATTTTCCCCCTTCTCATACCCAAAATACCAAAAATGCCATTTAGACAATATGAAAGGAGTACAACAAAATAATAATTGGCTAAGATGAGTCAAAGAATACCGAAAATACAAAAAATACCATTTAGACAATTAATATGTTGTCTTCGCGCTATAGACAACATGTAAAAAATACCAAAAAAAACTATTTAGACAATTTAAACAACGACGTGAACCAGTCCAAAGGTAAGAATATCAATCAGTGTAAAAGTTTAATTAAAAATAGTTGACTACTTCTTTGATGCCACTGGGGCAAAAAAATGAAATACTATCTTGTAAAAAAAAAATTTGATTGTTTGGTTTGTAATAGATTTTTTTAAATAAAACAAATCTCTTGTAAGAATTTGAGAGAAGCTTGAAATTTTTAAACATTATAAATTAAACAAATTTAGTACACTAGTCTTTTACAAACTTGTTTTGAAACTTTAACGAACTCCAAAATGTGTTCAACTTGTTAACAACAGAAATACTATAGAATATGATCAATTCGAGTTCGAATAACTTGGTTCATTCATTGGCCTACGTGTGACTTTTTTAGACATTCTATTGTCTATTTGCAAGTCGGCTTAGGATTGGAATAGTTCTCTCATAAGACTGCATCAAATGGACTGTGTCATGCCGGCCGATTCACCTACATATTTACATGCTTAACATATTTTGTGCCATATGTAAGAGGCTGTTTGGCCGACTGATTTTCAACTTATCCCATTCTCTTTTTCTCATTTTGAGTGTTTGGGCGACAAACTTGAAAACAGCTTCCCACAAAACTCATTTGCCATTTTTCACAATCTAAGCCAAAATCCAAAAACAGCTCCAGACGTCCTTTTCCCATTCTACTTCTCATTTTGATTTTCCCTAAATTTCTACTCTCCCATTCTACCCCTCATCCCTGGTTTTTGTTCCCCTTCCTATCATCCCCTTTTCCCACCACAAGACAGAGAGAGGAGAAGGTAGATGACAATTTCGATCTACATATACCCACAGCCAGGCATATACATACACAAAGATATCCATACAAATTACAGAAATCCAACCAAGAAAATAGACGAAGTTTTGGTTTCAAACAAGAAAATCCCAGTTGAAGTTCTATAGAAATTTGAACAAGAAAATTACAGAAATCAGGGCACGGAGCAACCGGAATTTTGGTTTCGTTGCAAAGATCTCCGCCGCGGTGGTGTAGACGAAGTTTTGATCGCCGACGGGGGTCTTGAAAGCTCGACTGGAGTTGCGGTGGCGTAGATGAGGTTTTGATCACCGACGGGGGGTCTTGAAAGCTCGACTGGAGATGGTGATCATCACATGCAAAAGGGAGAGAGAGAGAGAGAGACAGAGAGGCGGGGAGGGAGAAGGCAGTGGGCGGTGGGGTTTCAGATGTGAATTTAACCCCACTGCTTTGAACATGTCTATTGTAGAGATTTGATCCAATACACCACCATGTTTTTTTCTTTTTTGATAGTGTACACCATTTATTATTACTATAAGTTAGGAGTATAATAAAAATTAATTTTGATATACAATTATATAATAAAATTAATTAATTTTACCAATGGTTGTGATCAGATGCTATTTCCCAATTTGTGAACATCCAGTAATTTTTTCAATGAAAAGTTCATTGTTGGCATGGTTTTATAACCAACAAGGGTAAATTGGTAAAAATCAATTCATAACTCATTTTCATCATTTTTCTCCCAAACACTACTACTTTTGTAAAATGCATTCTGCACATTTCTCCCAAACACTTCTCCCAGATTCAAAACTCATTCTGTCCATAATCCAAAAAGCCAAAAATGAAAAGTGAAAAAGTTGTCTCCCAAACACCCCCTAAGTAAGCCTGTCAAATTGGTAAAAACTCTGTCCAATTGTTAATTGTACTATTTGCCAAAGAGCAATCATGAACTATTCAAGAATTTTTATATATCCTCGACAAGGCCATAAATGGGAGGCCCCAACATGTAATGAGGGTTCAAGCGATTAAAAAAATTGCATCAAATTTTTTTTGTGATTTTTTAACTTATGATTTGGTTTTTTTTTTTAATATGATCATTTCGTACAAAGTCAAAGTAAATGAAACTTCACTGGAATTTGTGAGAAAGTAGATAATATAGCTTAGAGAAATAATAAATCGGGCTCAATAAATTTTCAACCAAAAAAAATTATTACTTTACATAGAGATTTGTATACGATATAATTTCATGTACTATAAATTTATCACTATTGAATTAAAAAAAAATTAAAATTCTAGAGCCGTCCCTAAGGCGATAGATAATTTTTTCCTCATTAACATTTGGATAGTGATTTGGTATGAAATGGGGTGCACCATATCTTTGCAAGTTTGTTTGGGATTTGACTAGTCCTCCAATGACATTGGGTGTGCACAATAAATATTAGACCCGTGTTACATACACTTAAAAAGTGTCAAACAGTTACTTGTAGTTTGCAATTTTGTTTTAATACGAAGGTTGAGGGGTGAAAAGAAAAAAAAAGGATGAGGTGCGCGATTTGAAAACTTAACACAAATATATAGTTCAAGAGTTAGTTTGGTTGGTTAGTGGGTTTACTCTTTACCTAATTGACCGATGTTCGATTCTTGAGGTCTGGCGCACGAATGTGTGCCTTGGACTAACAAGAAAATTAGTCGATGTGTGCATAAGATGGTCAATACACCCCTGGCCGTTGAAACCACAAAAAAAAAAAAAGAATAAGAAGAAGAAGAAAACTTTACACAAATATATCTATATACGGACCAATATTCTTATACTGCACGTCTGTACCCAAACGAATATTATAAATTATATGGAGGGGAAGTATACAACGTAGTAGAGAATTTTGCAATGTTCATAGCACTTTAGCTTAAGCTTTAAATGCTTCTGTACATATTCCTTTTAGGACTTATATCCATTGGTGACCAAACTCTAGACACCGTAAGTGGTGGCTAGCTCATGTGGTAGAACTCTTGGATGTTTCACACTGTATTTTGAGATCAAGTCTCATTCCCCCCCTCCTATGTAATAGATTAAGAATGACAAATAACAAAAAAAAAAAAACTCTAGACACCGATATGCCTTGCACCGATGGCTTCGCAAGGCCCACTTATAGATTTCATACAAAATGTTTGATTCCTTCATTAATTTTAAATATTAATTCAAATATCTTTGCAAGAAATCGACTCAATTGGATAACTGTAGATGTTTGATCAAATAATTTAATTTTTCATTTTGAATCAATGATCCGTGATTCTGAATGAAAAGGTAGACAATTGAATCTTTTGTAAGAAACCCGTAAATGAGCCTCATCGGTGCAAGACATATCGGTGCCCGTAGTTTTGTCGGTCCGTGAGCTTAAAATGGAGAAAACAACCGTACTTTACTTGAAGAACCAACATATACTCTGGTCAAACAAGAAAAAGAAAGCCCCCTTACTTTTGTGCAAGTTATCAAAGTTTGATTGACAGGCTCCGCAAAATCAGGGGAGTTTAATTAAGATTAAAGCAGAATTTCATGAGTCGGTGTTTTGATCAACATTCAACTGTCGGAGGAGAGTTATTGGAGGAGATGGAGACCGCCTGCTGTGCTCACAAAACAGGCATTGTCCGGTCAGTCCGGAGCTTAAAAATGTGATATGAACCATTCATTACGTAGAGCTCAACGTGTGTGAAAATCTTGTAAAAAATGAAGGCGGTCGAATATTGGTAACTTAGTGAGTGAACCACGTTGTTGGAGCTAAAACTCGGCTTAGCTCGTTTCTATAGGTTTGGCTCTTTTAAGGAGGCTCGTTAAGTAAATTATCGAGCTCGGCTCGTTTCGAACACTACAAAGCTCGGCTCAACTCGTTTGCATCTCATAGGCCACTAAAAATTAATTTAGTGCTTCATTATTGAGAGAAAAGGAAAAGAAGATGATACTACTTTTTTTACTCTCATATTTGAGTATCAAACACGCCTTTACTAAAACCCATTATTCTAGGACGACTATTTTGTCTTTGAATACAGACGATTTAAGTAGTCTAAACATTTTGTTTTTCACTCAAAGCCAATTTTTACAAAATAAGCAAAAAGCATAAAAAGTTAGTCACAAGTACTAGGAATGGCAATGGGATGGGGCAAGTTTTGCCATACCTCGATCTCGATCCCGACCAAAAATCTACCCCCACTCCCGAATCCGGCCGGGTAATGGATTGGTACCCACTGCCCCGCCCTTATCAGGTAACAGATTTATACGCCCCGCCCCTATTTGTTAAAAATACCTATTAGGAAAATATGTTTTAAACTCCAAAATTAGTGAGCAAAAATAATAAAAGTTCACAAAATAACTATTACAACTCAACCAATATCTACTATTTATAAGGAAAATGAAAAACAATTGATATATAATGTGGTATTTTAGTTATAAAAGTAAAAATATAAAAAAATTAAATTTTATGCATAATAAATTTTCGGAGAGGGTATCGATGAGTGGTGTTGTCTACCTGAACACTACCTAACCAGGTCGGATTTTTTCAATTCTTCCCCTACCCCGACCCTATACCCGAAAAAATTAGTAACAAATACTCGCCTCGATCGGGGAGGGGCGAGGAGCATTTGGGGCAGGACGGGTTAAATTGCCACCCCTAGTCACAACTCACCTTTGAAGGCTCAATTGGATGCGGGATGAGATTTGGGTGGATAAAATACTAAGGGCAGTTAAGATAGTAGGAGGTCGATTGGCTAGGGTATGAGGCACCCGGGATAACTTAGCCACCCAAATAAGGGATTGATTGGATGGATTTGGCTTGGTTTGGGTCCACAAAATGCACCCGGATAAGTTTTTCCCCTTCCGATTTAATTCAGCTGAAGGGGGCGTGGGGGGATAAAATTTGGATAGCTTCCCTCCCCCCATCCAAAAATAATCCGTCTGGATAAGGGAGGTTTTATCCCCCTCTCCTCCCCCTTTTGAATTACTGCAAAAACAACTTTATTCCCCCATTTTATTCCTCATCCAAACCAACTACATTTTATCCACCCTCCATAAAATTCTCATCAATGTGAGTCCATGCTCCACAAATAATACCTCCTATTATCAATCCCCCTCCATATTTAATTCACCCAAAACTTATACCGCATCCAATCGGGCCTTAGAGATATTATTTATAAAGGTCGACCCACATTGATGTGACATTTATAAAGTGGAGATAAAATAGTGTTTGGTTTGGATGATTTTGTAAGAATAGGGGATAAGATTGAGTGGATAATATAAAAAGCAAGCAAATGACATATTAGCTCTAGTGCATGCCCATATTATGTAATGTAATGCATTAAATCAATTACATAATTACAAAACTATTTTTTTATACTTTTCAACAATACAGCTATATTATTTTATTTTGATAACTTTGTATATAAATTAAAATAATTTTTCTTTCGTTTGGAATAAAATAACTAATTTTTTTAAAACACAATGTAATTTATATAATGCTTTTCTTACAAAAGGAGACTATAATTACATCAAATACTCCTATATAATTACAAAAGGATTATTAAAAAATGACATTTTACATTTTTTACCCTTAAGATTATGCATTAAATCAAATATATAAATACAAAGCTCAAATTTTAAATACTTTTCAACAATCTATAATATTTTTTCTCTCATATATTAAGTGGACTAAAATTTTAAAAAAAAATTAGTTTGGTTTCTTTTGTTTGAAATATACCAACTAGAACTTTTTAAAATGCATTGTAACTTATATAATCTTATTATTCAATTTTTTATTGTAATTTATATAATCTAATATTAAATTCTAAAACTGCATTGTAATTTATACCAACTATAACTCTTTTATAAATTTTTTTAAATGCCAAGAGGGATAAGATATGGATAGATATTTATGTGTCAATAAATAAGAGGGTTTAGGGGGAATAAAGGTGAGGGGGGATGACTCATCCCGGCGAGCCATTTGGTTCCCAAACCAGGATGATGGGTGGGCCTGGAATTACTCATCCGGGCCCAAACTCATCCGCCCGTTTAAGATTCATCCAAACAAGCTCTGAGTATCAAACACGCGTTTACTAATTAAACCCAGTATTTCTGGACAAAAAAATAATAATTTCCCCTAGTTTTTATTATTGTATTTTTCTGATATTATTGGCGTGTATTTTCCTCTGGACACAGCATTTTTCTTTTTTTTTTCTTTTTTTTTTGGAACACACCCAGAAATAATATTTCCATGTCACCCTTTTATTATTTGGGTAGTCGAAAAAGATAAGGGAACCGACTGTGGTGCACTGACCACGTACCGACGGCGTCACTGACGCCGTTGTGGGTCCCAAAATGAGGGTGATTTTGGATCGAGCTCATACAGCCGTCCAATTGCCTCGATTCCCGCGCGGACCCACTCGGAATTCGATTCTGAGAAGGATGAACGGCTCGGATCGATCGGTTGGGACCCACAACGGCGTCGGCGACGCCGTCGGTACGTGGTTGGTGCACCACAGTCTGTGCACGTAGCAGCGTTCTTTGGGTAGTTGAGTTATAATTATAAACACTTAATGCACCAATCACCATCACCGGATTTCGCGGTACCCTGATTCCCTAATCGAAGTGGACTTGTCCAATACTACTACTTAAAGAATAACAAGACCTAAATACCCTTGAATGATTAATGCCCAGTAGAAGTGCAGAATGTCACAACGGTTGTACTGTGGACTCCACTGGGGTTAGTTTTGTCAAATGACGGGCAATTAATATCGTAATCAAGGATTTAATTAATGTGGGTCCACAACATTGTCCAAAAGAAAAGTAGTACAGGGTCCCAGCTAAGACGACCCTATGCTGGAAATGGACTGGAGGAGGGAGGCAGGCCTAGGCCGGTTGGATTGGAATGAGAGTACATCTCCATGAGGGACGCGGGGTTGCTGCTGTGCAGTCTTTGCACAGCAGGTGCTGCACACAATCGCAGCCGTCCTCAAGTGTTTTTAACGGTTCGGATTGAAAACAAATTGTTCGCGCGAACAATTCGTCTCTGTTGTTTGAAATCTAGGCCGTTCATCCAAGCAACGGACGGCTGCGATTGTGCGCAACACCTGCTGTGCAGAGCAATCCCGGGTCCCTCCATGCGAAAAATTTGGGTGCCGGACACATATGCCCATCGCGCATTTTGACCGTCAAAAAGTGCTTTGGACGGTTTAAATTTATAGAGGGAAATAGGAGAGAGAGGAGAGAAGGGTTGAGAGAAATCTAGGCCGTCCAAAACATTTTTGAATGGCCGAGATGCTCGCTCAGCAACACGTGTACTCCTACCCACTCGTCACCCAAGTTTTTCTCCCTCTCCATACCCTTTTTTTTGGTAAATACCCTCTCCATACCCCATCTCTCCATACAAGCACTTTCAATTTTTGTTCATATCTCGAGCTTAAAACTATGACTGAATGGTTAACCTTATAGAACACGCAAACAACTCTACGTATACGAGATATCCGTATGATGTACAATCAATAGACACATAAATGCCTTGCAAATTGTTAGGCAAAATGAATGATAAATATATTATGGAATTTAACCTTACAATTTATGGAACACAATATAGTAACATATTAATCTGTATTCGATCATATTAATTTTTGTAGAGTTCTAATTGTTCGCGTGTTCTGTAAGGTTAATTGTTCAAATAAGAGTTTTAAACCCGAGATACGGATAAAATTTGAGAGCATTGAGGGGTATGAAGGGATAGGATACGGAGAGGAGCTGATCCCGGTTGGATTCTTACTGAGAAAGGGTGGCATCAGCAGATCCTCTGATTAGTATTTTTTGTCCATTGGAGTATAACTACTGTGTAATTTTCGTCCTCTATTTAAATTAGGTAAATATCCACATCGCAACACATGTAAATCGACATGAACAATGTTATACATCACGAAAAGTGACACATTGAGATTTCTGGCCTAATTTTTTTTTTTTTAAGGAATTTATTCATTTGTATGAATTGTTTGTTGTATTTTCAATTCGTCTTGGTCTTGGCGACTGAAATCTAGAAAGTAAAAAATTAGTATGATTAGAAGTCATACACGGGTCATTGAAGCTATAAGAAACCTAAACAAATTTTCTTAAAGATTTTTGTTTTCTCTACATTTTTTTTGTCAAGCTCGGTTAATATAATTTGTTATTTTAATTCTTCTTGACGAGTTCAACAAATTAAATATTTTCCCGAAAATTATAGTAATTACTAATCATGATATAATCTTTAAAAAGTAAGTAATTTCGTCCACTCTCTAACTTTATGATATACGATGTTTGTAGTCCATGGCTATATTTTGGAGATTTCAATGTTCATTTTCGGGAGTTTGCCTCTATTCTAGAGGCCCGATCTCTGTAATTTGATCCTTTAAATCTACTATCTTCTTGATAATGACAAGAAAAACAAGTTGTTCAAGAAAAAAGATTTGCATGTTAATTAAGATTCTATAATTAATGGGTCTTTTTCATGCGGGTTAGATTAGATCTAATAAGTGATAATAATAAAAAGCCACGGCTATTGCTGTCTCTTGATTTTGTCCATATCTTTACGGTTCAGGAGTATTATAACATGTCGATAATTTTTTTAATTAAAAATAAAGATACATGCTTATGAAATTGGGATCTTCTATCTTTGTATTTAATTTGAAAAATAACCTGAATAATATTACATTGGGTGGCAAGATATGTTGGTTACGTAGGAAACCAAGTTGTTAAAGAAAAATATTTAGCCAATGTATTTGTTCCAGAAACTAACTTAAAACAGGAACTGGTCCAAATTGACTGTTTGAGTAAATGTATTATAAGAGAATGATCTGATCTGTCGCGTAAAGACCAACAAGTCAATTTTTAAGTCGGTGTAAGAATAAGTCAGTTTCTGTTAGGCATTTCAATCAAAAAACAGAAATGAATATTATTACTCAACAGTCCTATCGGTTGTCACAGTCAAACCACCAAAAATACTATTTGTACAATCATTTCGGCTCCAACTATTTACAATGCTCTCACATACATGTGGGGTTTTACACCCATAATTATGTGTAGGCCCCACATGTATGTGAGAGGATTCTAAATGTTGGAACCGAAATGATCGTACATGTAGCATTGTTGGTCAACTACTTGTCAGGAGCAAGCTTTTAAGGGTGATGGGTTGTATTGGCTACTCCCGGGTCCTCTAACCCGCTCACCAAAAAATTCTACTGTGTTGCTTCACAACCTTCCACTAATTTTGGTGGCTGTTGTTTGAATATTGTAAATAGATGATTAATCAATGAAAATATTAATTTTGGGATGTTATGTATGATTAAACTTAGAGCCTGTTTCACAAAATAGACTTATTCTCAAAACTGATTTATTGCATTTTACGAGACAAGTTTCATTGACTTATTGCCAATAATTCAGTTTGCAAAACATCCCCTTAAAACATTTTTTATATTAAACATTGTATCCATTTCAAAAAAAGATTGTTAACTTAAAAAAATGCATTTTGGTCATCAAATTTTGAAACTTTCTTTGCAAGATATACTAGATATCAACAAATTCTTTTAATGTTTGAAAAACATTTTTAATTTTTGAATAAAAGCATATTCTTTTTATGTTCCCAGTTTGCAGATTAAACATTCTTTCTTTTGTGACGTCGGAGGGAGCGCGTTGATCTTTCTGGGCACCACTTTCAAGTTCAAATCTTGACTCCGTCACTGACCACTTAACGTATATAATTGGGAAGAAAGAATTAGTCAAGCAACCTATTAACTCTTCCACATGTGCTATTTTATTTCATGTTATTTATTCATTACGTCCGTGTTTGTGGGTCCTTTTTGGGAGTTTATGCCACTTTTTAATTGATTATATCTTTTAATACGGATCTCAAAAAATATGCAATATGGATCTTGTTTAATAAATCTCAATTAATTTTATTGTTTAAAATTTTCAAAATCATGAAAAATATTGCTATAAAGTAGAAAATATAAACATTTGAAAAGTGAAACAAACTCCGATCGAGTCATGGAGAACTAGATTGGACTTTCTTGATTTTTAAATTTCAAAACAATAAATTAAGTTAGTTTTATTGAATTACTCTGTGTACTAGAGGAGACAGGATATGAGGCTAACAAATGGAAGAGATTACTTTGCAAAGAGGTCAGTTTTCTTACATGTGCAAGGGCCCTAAAAGAACGGCCTAAAACCAATTTGATAATCCAGAACACAGACCCTTTCTCAATATCTAGGGTACTCTACCTGCTTTCTAAAAAAAGTGCCAGAATTAATTAGTCAGTTATCACCGGCATGAGTTAGAATAAATAATGGAGAACCTCAGAGTTGCCGTAGTGGTTAATAGACTTGTCACCCCAAGCTCGCAGCGCGATCGCCCTCGTTAGCGCTTTTTTCTTGGGGTCATATCACCTAACACAAACGCGTGGAAAGAACTGTCGGAGTGGCTGAAGAAATTAATTTAGTTTATCGGAACACTCTTCAATACTCAAAACAAATAAATACTCCTAAAGAAGCCGGTGGGAAAGAGAGAGATTTGACAACTCCAAGGATTTGACAAAGTAGCTTGTCTTGGGACTTAGGGTTTACTTTCATCTAAAGTCTTAAGTTCGATTTTTCTTTCCAGCAAACTCTTGGCCACTGGGGGTTATATCTGGTCATTACCTCTAGAGTCCCGGTATTTGTCGAGGTGCGCGTAAGCTGGCGTGGACATTCAGTTAGAGAGAGAGAGAGAGAGAGAGAGAGGGGTTTGACATGAAATTCTGGGTACCCACCAACCAAGGTCTTCACTGATTAATACGGAGATACTTAAAGAATGTTTTGAAGTCTTCATTTTTCTTGGATTAGTGGGGTTAGTACAGGGATGCTGAATCAGAACCACTAGGCTGGGAAGGTTTTGTTTGTTTGTGGCCTTTGACCACGGTTAAGGGTGGTGGATTAGACCGTTAGAGATAGTCGTGCAGTAAAAGTATTTTTTTATTATTTTATTTTTTTCCCTAACCGTGCTTACGCGCATCTCTTTAACCTCCTCACTAGTCTTATCAAAGATAAGTCATTCACATAGAGATTAGTGATTCACAACAAATTACTTTTTGTCGATTTGACCACAAGAATCGAACACTAGTTAATTTTATGGGATTTGGAAAGCAGTTTTTGTTGAAATCAACTAAGGGGGTGTTCCACTAACTTGGTTTTTTTTATTTTTTGGTTTTTTTTGGATGTTTTAGTTTTGTAAAAAAACTAACTTGTTCACTAGTTTTTTGGTTTTTTGTTTTGCAAAAAAAACTAACTTGTTCCATTAAACTAGTTTTTTGTATGTTTAGTTTTGCAAAAAAAACTAACTTGTTCCACTAACTAGTTTTTTTTGGCTTTTTTGGTTTTTAGTTTTGCAAAAAACTAAGTGGTTTTTTTTTAGTGGAATGAGATAGGTTTTGAGTTAAAACAAAACTGTTTTTTTTTTTTAGCGGAACGGGCCTAAGTTGACCATGAGCTTTTTTTTTTTTTTTCATTTTTTGAAAATGCAAGATTAGTTGTTAAACATTAGCTTTTTTCTTCATATGCATTTGTTTTCCATCGCACTAAATACCGCAAATTTCCAAAAAGATTCTGAAAAACATCAACCTAAACAAACAGAATACAAGGTGAAAAGGTACAAGCTCCCCCTTTCTACAAGTTTGCATGAAATTCACACACTTTGCTAACTTCACAATCCCGGCATTGTATGACTCTTTCGGTACGATAAGTTATTCAGTCATCTTAAAGCGTGCACCAGCACTATTTCAGAGTCCTAGCGTTTGGGGTGAAATCCATACACTGGTCCAAGTCGGAAAAGATAATGGTAGAAAGAAGAAGAACAATCACGAAAGAAAAATCTCTTGCTCCATTCATAAGAGCGCTTCACCATGTTGTTACAAGATGTCGGCTTATGATCAAATAACCAACAAAACAAGGGAGAAATCCCACCTCTATGCGACAAGCCACATCTATACAGGTGAAAAAACTAGACGGAAAAAAAGTTAAAAAAACTGAAGATATGCGAAAAGCCTTCCGCATTCTATCAGACTAGATCTGCTGCCAGAAAAATTAGCAGATGGTGGGTCAGGGATCCCATAATCCACACTCAGTCCCGGTTAAGATGACCCTGGTGCAGGACAAGGTCACAACTCAGTGTGGTATGGACGCCTATAAAATGTCTTCGTGTTTATCAGGTCCTCAGAGGTTAGAAGAATCCCAACTAGCAAAAATTGCACCTACGATTTTATCATGTAAAGGCACCCCACAACAAGCAATGATGCCACGATCGAGTCCTTCAAGGTACATTCCCTTTGAGAAGTCCAGAGGGCGTCCCCCAGCATCAGTTACCACGCCACCAGCCTCTTGTACAATGAGAACACCAGCAGCATGGTCCCATATCTTTTCTTTGTATCCAGCTCTGGCAAATTTCATGAAAATTTCAGCATCTCCCCGAGCTATGGCTGCGTATTTCACCATGCTATAAACACGCAAGGGCTCCTTTCTGCCATGAGAATAAGAGATGCATCAAGAATCAGCTTGTACATAGCCCAAGGAAAAAGATATCATTGTAAATGATGTCCGATTTTGAAGTTAACGGGCCTAAGGGCATAGACAGTCATTGGCAAAAAGAAACAACTTTTGAATGGACAAAGGAAATAGCACTCAAACTTCTTAGCATGTCACAGTCCACTAATTACAGGCCAAGAGAAAAAATATAGTGATAAGCTTAAATTTAGTGTCAAAATTAATTGCCTAGACCAATCACCATAAATCGTATAAGTAGAGAACTATATTCACACTTTAGCTTATAGCTGCTCAAAATCTCCTTGGATGGTTAACAGACAAAAAAGGAAGAAGGCAAGACAGTAAGAACTTAGAATGGAGTGTTCATATCACTGCCATAATCGTATTCTCCAGTTATCTAGTGCTAGCATAGCATGAACTAAAGCAACAATAGGGATGCTTGTCTCTTTTAAGCCTTCTCAACGTCTCTTAAGTGCAGTGGGCTGGGTATTGTTCCTAGAGTAGTGTGCCCTACTGACACACAAAAGACTAGAACGGTGGTATAGAATGCTACACATAAGAAAATACGCACTTTTCAGGTTTATTACCGAATTGGGCTATCCACCTTTTGATGTTATTTGACGTACCATAAGTTCGATACACCTATTATGGATCTGCACCCCGTGGGATCGATAAACCTTTTGGATCTTGTTAACCAAAGAGATATGACTTTTGCACTATAGCTAGCTCAGCAGATGATTGCTTTAAAGATAAAATTCAACAAAATCACCCTAAACAACCTACGTGTTAGAATATGTTTATTGTTAGTTGTCCCACATTGGGTAGCTACGTAATGTATTAGTCTCTCTCATAATATAAATAAAGGTTTGTGTGGTAGGGTTCGTTAACACCCTACACTTCTCTCTCTCTCTCTCTCTCAAACAACATGGTATCAGAGCGATCCTTAAACCAAACCCTAATCCAACTCTGTCTATCACCATAATCAGCCGTCATTATTCATAAACAAACCCTAATCTACCATAGTAGCCTTGCCATAAACCCTAATCCACCATAACAGCCCTACTGTAAACCCTAATTTCCCTCACAAACTCACGTATTTTCGTCACACACTTCACGTATCACTGTTGTATTCATCATCTATCTTCGAAACCTCACATAACCCTAAACCGAGAACCCCAAAACCCTCAAAACCCAGAAACGACACTCAATACTCGCAATCACAACGAAAACCCACAAAATCGAACTCGAAAACACAATCATAACCATCGCACCTGGTATCCAGTCGCCGAAATCCAAGTTTTCATCTTCGAAATCTTCTTTCAATACTCGAAATTGGGATTTTATGGTCACCCAGTGCTCTTCTGGACTTGGACAGCCATAAATCGACAGGAAGCTCTTCAAATCGACTTCCATCAGGTCTTGAGGACTCGACCCAGTTGATGTGTTGATTCTGTATGGTCTTCATGGTGTTCGAAATCCCAAGAATGGCTTTCGAAATCTCTGTTCGACTCTGGTAGTTGTGCAACAGAGCTTGAAATCCTTGTTCAAGTGCTTGACTTCGTTATTCAATCATCATCGGTTTCTATAGCACTCTGGTTCATCGATTTGTGGTACTTGTTGGTTCGCTTCTGCTGCTGCTGGTCTGTTAGTCACTTTACTGGTATGATGTTGATTAATGGTTTATTTTGGGCCTTGAATTTTGTGATGGTCTTCTCTTGTCTCATTGTTGATGTTGATGAGCTATTGATGATGGTGGGTGTATCTGACTATCTGTCATTTAGTGTCTAGTTTAGTTGCTCTTGTTAGAAGTGTGTTGTTGACAGGGGGTTACTGCAGTTTGTGATATTTGGTGGATATTTGTGTTGTTGCCTCACCCTTATTTGGCAAAATGTCTGATGGAAAATCTGCTTCTGCTGCAAGTTCTGGTTCTATTATTATTGGTAGTTCTTCTAGCTCTTCTCGGCGTCGTGAGAAGGATTCCATTACCTCCATTCTTTTGAATGGCAACAATTATGCTATTTGGTCTCGTGCTGTCAAAGTTTATTATATGGGTGAGAGAAAATTTCGTTATTTGACAGACAGTCCTCCAAATAAAGATGCTAAGGATTATAGTGACTGGGAAGCTGAGGATTGTCATATTCGAGTTGAGTTGTGGAATAGTATGGAACCTCAGATCAGTGGCCCTCTGTTTTACCTTGATAGTGCCAAGGAAGTGTGGGATCGGGTTGCGAGGATGTATTCAGGGGTTAATAATCTTCGTCGTACATATGATCTCCATCATCAGTTCTTTTCTCTGTCATTGGGTACTGGATCGTTGGAGGACTACTATGCCAGATTTCGTGGTATTTGTGAGGAACTCCGGGTTTATGAGCCTATCTCTAGTGATCCTCAGGTTATGGCGAGTCAGCGTGAGCGTTTGGAGGTTGCTCGTTTTTTGTATGGTTTACCATCATTTTATGATCCAGTTCGGTCTCAGATATTGGGAGAGCGGGAGTTGCCATCTCTCGATGAGGTGTTTAGTCGTCTTCGCCAGGCTTCTATCTCAGATGTTGGTTCTACCTCTCAATCACCATTTGATCGTTCTGCTTTAGCTTCAGTGGGTTCTAGTGGTTTTGGGTCGAGTACTGGCCGTGGTCGCGACCGTGATTCTGGGTTTGGCAGTCGTGGTCGTGGTTCTGGTAGTCGAAGTTCTGGTGGCTATGATTCAGGTAACAGTTCTGGCGGTCGCGGTGATTCTGGGTTCAATGGTCGTGGTGGAAATAGTCGTGGTCGCACGTCAGGGGGAAGTAGTTCTGGTCGCGGTGGTTCTGGACGTGGGCGTGGTACCAAGTTCTGTACTCATTGTCGGGGTACAAATCATACAGTGGACTATTGTTATGATCTTCATGGTTTTCCCCAGGCTCATCAGGTTGCTCATTCTGAGGATACTAGGCAGTTTACTCATTCTACTGATAGCAGTGTGACTATCTCAGCAGAGGAGTATCAGCGTCTTATGTCCATTCAGCCTTCCGCTGTTGCAGCTTCATCTTCCACAGCTACGTTCGCTCAGACAGGTCCCTCCGTTGCTTGTGTTGCATCATCTTTTTCCTCTCCTTGGGTTATCGATTCTGGTGCTACTAATCATATGACTGGTACTTCTAAATTCTTTTCTACTTGCCAGCCCATGGATAAAACCTTTCATGTTACCTTAGCAGATGGTTCTACCACTGAGGTTACTGGTTTGGGTTCAGTTTCTGTCTCTCCATCATTTACTTTAAACTCTGTGTTGCATGTTCCTCGTTTACCCTTTAACCTTGTGTCTATTAGTCAACTTACAAAATCCTTAAATTGTTCGGTCACATTTCTTCCACATGGTTGTGTATTTCAGGATCTCAAGACGGGGAGGACGATTGGTGCCGGTGTTGAGCGTGGTGGTCTGTATTACCTAACCAGTGGTGGTGTTCAACCAGTTGCTCTCCAGTCATCAGAGTCCTTATATCAACAACATTGTCGGCTTGGTCATCCATCTCTTCAGAATTTGAAGCGTCTAGTGCCCTCGTGTAGTTCTGTTAAGGAGTTATCTTGTGAAGTCTGTGAGTTTAGTAAACATCATAGAGTGTCATTTTATCCTAGGGTTGAGCGTCGTGTGTCACATCCTTTTCAGTTAGTTCATTCAGATATTTGGGGGCCTATTCATGTGCCCAGTGTTTTTGGTTTTCAGTATTATGTTATTTTTGTTGATGATTTCTCTCGTATTACATATCTTTATCTTATGAAAGAGAGATCTGAGTTAAAGACTATTTTTAAATCATTTTACATGGAAATAAAGACTCAGTTTAATACTTGCATTCGTATGTTTCGGTCTGATAATGCACGTGAATTTTTTCATAGTACTTTATCTCAATTTTTTGATGATCATGGGATTATTCATCAGTCATCCTGCGCTCGGACTCCACAGCAAAATGGGGTTGCCGAACGCAAGATTCGACACTTATCAGAAGTTATGTGTGCCATGTTATTTCAAATGCGGGTTCCTAAGTCTTACTGGAGTGACGCGGTTCTTACTGCATGCTATTTGATCAATCGTATGCCCTCTACTATCCTTGGGGGTCAGATACCCCAGACAGTCCTGTTTCCCGGTCGGCCTCTCCACCCATTACCCCCTCGGGTTTTTGGGTGTACATGTTATGTTCATGCTCTGGATCCCGACCAGAGTAAATTGGACCCGCGGTCCATTAAATGCATTTTTCTTGGTTATTCTCGCACTCAGAAAGGATATAAATGTTACTCCCCATCTTTACGTCGTCATTTTGTGTGTGCTGATGTCACATTTAATGAGTCTCTTCCTTTTTATTCGGAGTCTGTCCCCACTACTGATTTGCCTGCATATGAGTCTATGTGTCCTCTAGCTGTCCCATCTAGTACCGTTCCTCCACCAAAACCTTTGCAGGTGTATCATCGTCGTCCTAAAAATCCACCAGTTGTGCCTCAGCCAGCACCATCTCAGTCAGCGCCTCAGCCAGAGCCCCAACCAGAGCCATCTACGCCAGCAGCACCGCTTTCACCCACCGCGCCATCCTCTTCTCCGTTGCGGGATCCAGACAACCTTGATCTTCCTATTGCCCACCGTAAAGGTATTCGGTCCTGCACTCTCCATCCTATTGCTCATTTTGTTTCCTATGATCATTTGTCACCGTCTCTTCAAGCTTTTACTACCTCGGTTTCTTCTGTGTTTGTTCCTAAGTCTGTTCAGGAGGCCTTATCTGTGTCTGAGTGGCGGACAGCTATGGAGGATGAGATGTCTGCCCTTCATCATAATGGTACTTGGGACCTGGTTCCTCTTCCTGCTGGTAAGACAACTGTTGGCTGTCGTTGGGTATTCACTGTCAAGTATCTTCCTGATGGTACTGTTGAGCGCTATAAGGCGCGACTTGTTGCCAAAGGCTACACCCAGACTTATGGTGTTGATTATTCGGAGACATTCTCGCCTGTTGCTAAACTTGGCTCTGTTCGCGTTCTTATTTCTCTAGCTGCAAATCTTGGTTGGCCATTATTTCAATTGGATGTCAAGAATGCCTTTCTCCATGGGGATCTTCAAGAGGAGGTTTACATGGAGCAACCACCTGGGTTTGTTGCTCAGGGGGAGCGTAATCAGGTATGTCGGCTTCGTAAAGCTCTTTATGGCCTCAAGCAGTCTCCTCGGGCCTGGTTTGGCAAGTTTAGTGATGCAGTTTTGAGATTTGGCATGCATCGTAGTCAGGCTGACCATTCTGTGTTTTCCCTCACATCTGATCGAGGGAAAGTATTGTTGATTGTATATGTGGATGACATTATCATTACTGGTAATGACCAGCGAGGTATTGATGAGTTAAAAACCTTCTTACATCAGCAATTTCATACTAAGGATTTGGGAAAACTTCGGTACTTTTTAGGTATTGAAGTGGCCAGGTCCAAAGAAGGTATTAGCTTATCACAGAGAAAGTATGTACTGGATATTCTTGAGGATACAGGTTTGTTGGGAGCTAGGCCTGTTGAGACTCCTATGGATCCCAATGTCAAACTGTATGTGGACCAGGGGGAGTTGCTTCATAATCCTGATCAGTATCGTCGGTTGGTTGGTAAGTTAAACTATCTCACGATTACACGTCCGGATATCTCATTTGCGGTTAGTTTGGTGAGTCAGTTTATGTCAGCTCCTCGTTATCCACATTGGGAGGCTGTCCTTAGAATTGTGAAGTATCTTAAGCTACATCCAGGACGGGGTTTATTGTATCGAGCTAGTGGACACTTACGCGTTGAGGCGTTTACTGATTCTGATTGGGCAGGAGGACCGTCTGATAGGAGATCTACTACTGGTTATTGTGTCTTTCTTGGTGGAAATCTTGTTAATTGGAAAAGCAAGAAGCAGACAGTAGTAGCCCGGTCCAGTGCAGAAGCAGAGTATAGAGCAATGGCACACACGACATGTGAGGTTGTGTGGCTGCGATCATTTCTTGAAGAGATTGGATTTAGTGTGCAACTGCCTATGCCTCTGTATTGTGATAATCAAGCGGCTATTCACATTGCCGCAAATCCAGTATTTCATGAGAGGACTAAGCATATTGAGGTTGATTGTCATCTAGTGCGTGAGAAGTTGACTGGTGGTGTGATATCTACTCCATATGTATCTACGGGTGCTCAGTTGGCCGACATGTTTACCAAATCATTATTCAAGCCGCGGTTAGAGTTGCTATGTAACAAGCTGGGACTTTTTGATATTTATTCTCCAGCTTGAGGGGGAGTGTTAGAATATGTTTATTGTTAGTTGTCCCACATTGGGTAGCTACGTAATGTATTAGTCTCTCTCATAATATAAATAAAGGTTTGTGTGGTAGGGTTCGTTAACACCCTACACTTCTCTCTCTCTCTCTCTCTCAAACAACAGATGCTAAACTAAACTACGTTGCCTTGCTAACAGTTTTCAAATTAAAGAGACTTAACAATTTTATCACAAAGTACTGGCACTCAAAAAGCCATTTTCCCTGCCAGGGATAAGAAAACTAAAAGGACAAACGCCACCTTTTATGCCAAAATGACAAAAAATACCATACATGATAAAATAATATCATAATATAGAAGGGCAATAATGACAACGGTATCTGTCAATATAGTTGTACCCTTTTTTATATAAAGAAAAAATATCAGAAAAGTGGGTTAATCCAACCAATCTTGCTTGCACAATGGAAAGTGCCACTCGTTAATCTCTCCATCGAATAGAGGAGCTGAATATGCAACAACAATCCAAGGTTGCATACCCAAACGGCCAATATCCTTTCCGTTTCCAATTTTTTTTTACGAATATGCACGAAACCGAAATAAGAGGGTGTACCCTTTACTACTGCCATTTTCATTTCGTTTTCAATGGCCTCTCCTAGCTCCAAAGGGGTTGACTTTAACTTCATCAAGGAAACTGAACCTTCATCTCACTCCCCTTTAAGGCAACATAACAACATTTGACTTCAGCTTCATCAAGGAAACTGAGCCTTCATCTCACACCCCTTTAAGGCAACATAACAACATTCCTTTGGGAAGCAAAAAGAAGAATCCATTCGAAGGAGAAATGATAGATATTTTGTCCTATCCAATTACAACAATTCAAATCCAGAAAATCATAAACTACACGAAAGGTTGAAGTTAAGTAAAACGGACACCCTATAAATGAAAATAATGAACCTTCAAATCCCTCGAATGCTGACTACTATCCGGGGGCAGGAAGTTAGCATTACCCTAGTTCCTTTTTTTTTTTGAAAGGCATTACCTTACTTCCTTAATCCAAATAGCCGGATTAGTCATGTTTATGTAGTTATCATCCCGATCTGCAGGCTTGACTCAGTAGCCAACGCCATTGGAATTTTGATTTTATACATTGGAAAATAGACTCACATACTTCGTGAAATGGTTCACACATGTTTGTTGCCAGTGTCATAGGAAGTATCTTGAGGCGGGATTTGTGCTCACTTCTCCACGGCTGGGTCCCAACCAAACCTTACTCGCTAGTGGAGGCGACTAACAACCGGCCACTCTGGTTCACCAGGATGCTGCTTGTTCCTGCACATCCATGGTGCATTTGTTCCTTTACTAGTCTTTTATCGAATTTAACAGAGTCTGGAGCAAGACTATTAAGAAATAAAGCTATAGTCCCGTACTTTTAAGCTCGCAATATCTCACTTCTAATGAGTCACTGACATTAAACTGAAACCAAAGCACCTCTATAGCAAAACTTCAGGCAGACATTCATTGTCAGTTTCACACCCTGCATTTAGACTAAGAAACTAGCCAAGCACGGTTTCGAGAAAACTGTTTTATCAGCTAGTATCCTATAATTGAGAGAGAAGACTAACCGGTCCACGCACATTTTTCATACAGGGAATCTCATTTGAAAAGCTTCCCCGAGGGAACTGAGGAAATAAAGAGTTTTTCATTCTGTTATAATTTATTGAATTGCTGTCTTATAGAAGTTTTCATTTGGCACGAATGTTTTCCGCATCCCCTAATCTCAGCCAATAACAATCGAGTCCTGGTTCCAGTCTCCATCAAAGTCTATAAAATTCTAACCAAATTTTCCAAATGTCAAATTAAACAGTTGTAGAATCTATATTGAAGGTTCGAAGTTCTAACCAACCTTCCCAAATGTCCAGATAGATAGTTAAAGACTCTAAATTTCAAAAAGAGAGACGAAATGAGAACACACCTAAGCCCAACACTGTGAGCAAGTCCAGCTGTGAAGGAGTGGTTTGTGTTTGCTCTCTCCATCGATTCACAAAAAGTCGCTTGTGCTGGATCATCAACGGAAGAAACCTGAATACTTTTCGCAAAGTTTGGCCACTCAAGCTTCTCATCGCCGTGGATTAATGGCTGCATCCAAGCTTTGCCACTACCTTTCCTTGCATACATCACACACCCTTCTTCCCAAGAAAGAGGAGAGGGCAACAATGACTCTGTCATAGCTCGATAGTGTTGGTGATGGTAATTTAGCCATTCCTTCCTCATTGGGTAATTAGGGCAACCAAGAACTCCAATAACAACTTTTCCATCCTCAATCAAAGCTAAAGCAATGGCATACTGGTCCCCACGCACAAACCCTAAAGTCCCGTCAACAGGGTCAAGGACCCAATGCCTTCCCGTTGGGCCCCCACTTGAGTTGCATCGGCTGATGGCGTCAAGAACTTGGGAATTCCCCAGGGTGTCAGCTGGTTTTTTAAGACCAAACTTTGGAGCTTCAGCTAAGCATTCGTTCACGGTGGTTACCACCACATTTAAGAGACCGGCTGAATCAGGATTGGAGAGACTTTCAACATCTTCTTCGGCAACAATGGACACGTAATGGCTACCAAAGTGCTCGGACAGTATCCAGCTAATCGTTGCTTGCACACTCCAATCTGTTCATGAAGAAAGAAGCATTAAATGATTAACAAAGAAGCATGGAAGCCGATATATGCATGTTATAGACACCAACCAAGAGAGAAGAAGCCAACAATATGTAGAATCTAAACTAGTAACTTGTGGTCAGACAGATGCCATGATTACCCTCTAGATGGTATTGAACAACAGATCTTTCCGATTTCAAGCTGACTCTAAGTTCTATGCTTGCATTACCAGTAATATAATTGGATAATCAACAAACCTACCTGCCTCAGCAAAACCATGCACAAACAAACAATATGAACCCCAAGGAAACCTTATCATGGTCCTAATCTAACAATAATCACTACTTGCAAAAACAATTGAAACATATAGAAAAGTAGATATTAACCTGTGATTGAGAATATTTCAAGCTAAAAGAAACAAAAGCAACTAATTCTTGCATAAAGCAGAGTCAATCCAAATCACAAGCTAAAATAAGTTGCGCATTTAGAAGAAAATGATATCCCTGAAGGGATAGAAGAGAAGGAATAGAGAAAGAATCCACCACATGCATAATGGACCACCGATTTCACTTTCACAGTCCTATTATCTTGGTGGTTCACTAATCTCTGTTGGATTTGTAGACGTCCAACCTAAAACCAATTGGCATTAGCTGGAGGAGCCCCTAAACAACATAAGCCCAACTTGGGTGGCTTAGAGAAGTGATATGAACAAATTCAATACTTTCCCTGACCTGAAGCATAGTGGCGCGTGGAGGTGTATAGGGATACAAATGAGACACAAAAAATTAACCTTTATCGCGATAGAAACTTTGTCCCCCTAGTCCAGACCACCCTAGACCCAGCGTTGATGCAACATTGGAGTTTTAGGAGTAATTCAACTTAGTAACCCGTTCAAAAAAGAAAAAATTTAAATCTACAAACCAATCCAAAGTTACCGGAGTACCCTACAAATTACAGTACTCCACCACTGGACAAATATATACTAAACAAAGCCATTTTGCACAGGCTACAGCAATTCAAAATCAACTAATTGCCCATAAATTCCCAAGAAGGGCCAAATAAAATTAAAAGTACAATATATCAGAGAAACAGGACTAATGTTAAGCCTGTACTTCGTGGCTACATGAAGTGGCAAACAACCCTCTGAGCCTGCAAAGTAAATTAATGTACTATGTGCAATAGCAACAGGCGAATCATCGTCCTTGGATTTAATGATCACAGCCATTAGAAACCAAGCCCTCTTACTCTCTTAGTCATAATCCAATACTGAAAGGATATGACGAGAAGTGGCCCTTACATTTAGCCCGTGCTTCGTGCTCTCTTGGCCACTTGCCAAGGAAATCGAAGCAAGAGGTTGTTATATTTATAGCAGAATAATGTTTACCTATCCAAAACCCTTTTTGCCATTGCCTCTAAGACCATGGCAGGAGTGCGCTGTTCTCCATGGCCTTAGGAAGGCAATGGCGGGATGGGAGCTCAACTAAAAGCAACAAAGAGCAAGTCTGAGCTCATTTAATTTGTGTCACTCAGTCACTGCCTCGTGCTCATGTCACCTCCGCTTTTGTGGGATATGGTGACATCGTGAAACACCTAACTTTTTTGTTTCACAATGAAGCTTACATTTTGTTTGCCACATTTCCCACCATACCCAATTTGCAAAGTAACAATATCAAGCACCAGTAATGCATATCATCCAAACCTCAAATAAATCCAAATCTTTCCAATCCTCAAACATCTAAATCACATCATCCTCTCAACAAAACAAGAACCCAGTTCAAGGAAAGGAAAAAGAGAAACAAAGAACACTTTTTCAAATACCTGCAACAGTGACAGGCGAATCATCGTCCTTGGACTTAACATGATCACTGCTCGTAGAAACCAAACCCTCTTGCACTCTCTGACACAGAGAACAGGCCAAGTGTACAGCTCTGACGGCTACATCCAGCTCTTCCGAGTACTTTTCGGCCTCCATATTATCAAATTCGCCTGACCCAGATGGGGAATCGGCGTTATGAAGGAGACCCAATTCTGGATTTGGGGATTTGAGACTTCTATCTACATGGTGAGGTCATGAAAATCGCTTCCTTCCTCCTTTTGGCGTGGCGTGGCGTCACGAACGATTCCGCTTTCACGACAATGGCCGGGTTGTTATGTCGAGCTGTGGAGGAATAACTTTGTTGGAAGATCAAACCATAAACCATAAATGAGCATCATACATCCGTGTATTATAGGGCGTCTCTGTTCTGTTTTGTTAAGGTAGGGATATTTATATGTATCCAATTACCTTGATTTTTGTATAAAGTGGATTACGCAAGAGGATCTCTACAATGTGGCCCATTCTGGTCTTCAAAGTGACGTCAAAATGGGTCCTCCAGTGTGCCCCAAAGTGGTATTGGGGCACCGGTGTCCCAATTTTACCTACTACGAATACTAGGTTTACAAATTATAAAAATAGATCACACTTACCATAAACATAAGATTTACTCACCACAATTTATGGCATATACGTGTGGTAAGTAAAGCCTATATTTGTGGTAAGTAAAGTCTGTGTTCAAATAACTACAATTGCACGGAAAAAGAGCAAAACCGCCCTTCTTCTTGTGGTGGTTTTCATCTAACGTCTCTATTTTTTTACTTAATCACATATCAATGATACAAGATTAAAAAGAACAAGAGAAAAACATCAAACGAGGAGAGGAAATCCAAAAAAGTTGGCTCCCCGACTTACGACTATCATTTGCCTCTCGAGACCTAAAAGGTTGAAGGCTGACAAAGAGACAATCAAGCAACCGAGATACACACGAACCTTGCCATTGCTGCAAAACCAAAAGACCCCTTGCCATCGCCAGAACCCGGGGAACCAGCCCCTGTTGCTGCCCGAAAGCGGCGCAGACGTCTTTGCTAGTGCAGCAGATTAGAATCCACTTCAGAAACCCTCTCAAAATCTAAGCCCCAAATGCCTCGGACAAACCCCCATAACAGCCCACAACTAAACCTTAAAACGTGCCCCAAATATCTACGACACCTAAACCATCGCCACCGCTACTTCCCCTAAAAAACCAATAAACCACAATCAAACCCCCATCTTCTGCCCTTAAACCCTCACTTCCACCTAAATATTCCTCTACACCCCAAACATGATTTTTTTTAGGCTAATACTCCCGACTTTTCTTTGAGCTCTGAAAAGTTCCATACGATTCGAAAACATAAATTGTCCCTACTTTAACATCTGTTTTTGCCCTTAATGATTTCAAATGCGTCGTAAGTGAAACCTTCTCCAATTTGCCATCTGGCTCTACCCTTTGCTGTGGACTCATCTCGCCATCTGTTTGAATATATTCATGCTTTTACGCCACTTGAATATGCCCATTACCCATCACTTAGAAATTCCAGTCTCATATTCCTTGTTGGGCCCAAGAAATACAATGACTGTGTTTGGTTAGATAGTTTAGTTTAGTTTTGATGATGTCATCATGTATAATGAGTGGAGAGAGAAATGAGAGAAATGATGATGTCATCAAAACTAAAACTAAAACTAAACTGGGAAACGAACATGACCAATACAACTTCTACCCAACCTAGGAGAACAACAATTCAAATTTGAATTTCCTTTGGAAGCACCTGAACTTTATACACTCGGTAATGACACAGGACCCTCAAGCCTTTCAAGCCATTTATTGGAGTGTTTCCCAATGCTAGCCTTTTTCACCCACATCTGCATCCCTCGCCCGTTACACTCACAAGACCTTTCACTACCGTATTTTCCGCCGGCGGCTCCGACCCAACTACTCCGTCGACTATGACTAACAATTCCTTCGATAACCTCAGCCTTGCTTTGATTACTATTCTATCTGTTACTTTCAGATTCTCCTACATCCTCTCTTTCCAGCCTTTCCGACTGGGAATGTCCGGCATCTTTTCCCTTTGGCCTTTCCGATGGTGGAAAGAACTCTACCCATTCTGACTGGAAATTTTTTTTGTCGATCCGCTCTAAAACAACCTTTGCCTCCTTAATCAGGGCCTTAAATTCTCCAGATTGATCTGTTAAACAGTGGACCAAAAACTCTATAGCTTTGCTGTAGCTAGAAGAAAGTGATGTTCCTTTAAGGGCCGCACAAAGCTCCTTCCAACCAGCGCCGAAATCAATTTAGGCCCCAATTTTGACCTTCAATTCTGGAAAAGAATGCTTTAACTATGAAGCCATCCTCGATTTGGATCCTCTGTACCTATCTAACTCCAATAAAACCTTAGCCATTCTGGCCCATCCTAACTGAAACCGGCCTCTGGTATGCATAGTATCTCCCTCCTCTGGGAAGAAAAACTCCCGAGTTGCACAAATCTACCCAACCTATTATGCAAATAAAAACACTAAGCAACCTGCTAGTCCCCCTCAAACTTCCTATAAAACAAGTCTCCCTATGCCCTTTAGATATCTCTGGCAACTTTCTCCCCAGCCATGCAATTTCACACCCCAACAAAGAGAGTTACACTTGCAAACCTTTCCTTCTTTCCACCACCATCACACGAAAGTCATCCCCTCCGTCGATAATTGTAAGCCCAATAGGCCGAGCTTCCTTTGGTTTGGCAAATCCATGCCCAAAACATATACATTTGGGTGTATCGTATTTTTTATGGCACTGTAATCTTCGGTATTTATTTTTAGAGTGTCTATTCTAGATGTGGAAAGGAATCATGTAAATTGTAATTTTAATCTTCCTACACGAGTGCGCTAGTTTTTAGTCAAGTGGTTATGTGGTTTAGGAAAGAAATATGAGAAGATTGGATGTCGACAAGAAACGGTTCTATTCTCGGTATGGAAACACTGGATTCGTGGAAATGGATTTGGAGAATATGGAAGTAATACGGAAGTAATTTGATTGAGATACGCTGGGATTTGGCAACTATATCATTGGAAATATGCACAAGGAAAAAGTGGGATGCTGCACGTTTTGATCCAGCATTTTAAGACCCCTTAATTAGCAAAACATTCTGTTTATTTTTGCTGGATATTTTGCTCGAGCAAAACAGCCGGCAAAAATGCCCGAATTCAGTAACTATAAAATCTCAGCCATTAGGTCGAAAATTGAGAGAGTTGCGGTAATAAGAACCCTAATACTAATATTTCCATTTTTCATCACTTTCGGCAGCTAGGGTTTGTGAACCTTGAAGAATTGTGAAGGCTTGTGAATGCCGTGAGTTTCAAGATCATCTTCAAGGGGTTTGTTCTTCGTTAGAAACAATCAATCTCTGAGTAAAGTCCTTTCGTGGAGTTCGAGAGGCACTTCAAAGTCCTTCGGTGGATTCCGGGAGGCAAACGGAAGGCTTGTGGATTCAAGGCAACGACGGTCAAAGCACTAGGTGTGGTGAATAAGGATTCGGCAAGTAGTTCTTAGGTTCGATTGGTGAGGATTCACAATCGTTGGTAAGATTGCTTGTAACTACACATTGAGTATAGTGTTTTGATTCCTTCCCGTGGTTTTTACCCGTATTGGGGTTTTCCACGTATATCTTGGTGTTCTTCGATTGTTTGCTTTCCGTTGTGTGATTGATTGACTTTTTGATTTGTGGGCTGATTTTTACAAAAGATTAACACATAGCAAATCTTTAAACCTAGGTAAACTAGGATTTTTCAATAAAATCAAAACTCTTATGCCCTATCTTCAAAAACCTCCTCATCTTCCTAGCTCCGATCAGCCTCATCTCTCTCTCTCTCTCTCTCCCAAAAAAAAAAGTACCTAGTTTTCTAAAATAATAAAGGACAATCCATCATATGAAATACTTATCATAGCATCTGGAAACACTTACCAGTTACCACAACATCTGAAATAAAAATAATAAAAGTGACAGGTGTATAACAATTGTCTCAAGCATGGCTCCAAGACACTCATATGGTGTGTGGAGCCCACACACACTTCACAATGTGAATTTGTTGGAGCTATGTTGGAGACTAATTGTTGTACATTTATCACCTTTGTAGAAAAAAACACTATGAGACCCATTTAACACAATGCTAGTTACACTATTGCAACAAAAATACATAAACTACCTAACAACAACTTAATTAACATAATTGGATCCCATTTTTTGCACTTTTATGTCATATAGCAACACAAATTTAACTCCACCATTGAAGATGACCTAACCCCCTCCAATGGCCACTCTTGTCGGTAATGGAAGTCGAGCCGAGTTAACCTTGAGGTCATGTACCTTTCATTTGACCATGAAGTCTCTCATTACCTTGATGGCTTGATTCAGGACTTTTGGAGAAAATTTCAAATCCTTTTATGAATGATTTTTATTTATCACCAAACTATTTAGCCTTGTTACCTCTAGGTTGTATGCTTAACATTTCTTTGTCAGATCATTACTTAATTTTCAAACCATTCAATTCCGACTTCTTCACTCGACTGTCAACGTTTTCCACTACATTAATGCATGATGGTAATAAGGCTGACTAACGAGGTATAGGGTGCTAAAAAATCAACACAATGGTGCTTGTATAAAAGTAAAAGTGGACCCCCTGAGTATAGAGGGATAATGATGCTAATCGAATAATTGTGTAGCTACATTTACGCGTAGAGAGGTCGCAAGTTCAAACTCATATAAAAGGTTCTGTTCAAAAAAAAAAAAACTCATATAAAAGGTTACGTGAACCGTTTTTGATGAATTGAGTTGGGTAGGGATTGGGGAAGTATAAAAGCAATTGGTAAAAGATGAGCACTTCATGGAGGGAAATTCTATTAAAATTTTTGGGTACCGAGTGGGTACCAAGTGGCCGAGCCCGCGTGGTACCCGAGCATTGCATCCGGGCCGTCCAAAAGTGTATTGGATGGCCGAGATCGAAACCCTCTCTCTCCTATTTCTCTCTCTGTAATTTGAACCGTCCAAAACCGAAATGGACGGCCCAGATTGCGCGAGCGGGTACCACTCGGCACTGAAAAATTTCTCCCCCTCTTCTCTCATAACCCAAACCCAAAAACCTTAAGAGGCTAGGCCCACCTTGCACTCAACATAATTATCCTAATTGTCTATTTTGTTAAAAATAATATGTAGATCATTCTCGCAAAAAATTACTGTCGATAAATATTTGATTTATCTTTCAAACAACTAATATATTTAATCGCCCCTTGTTTTTAATAGAATGAGGATATCAATTTTTTAGGAATGATCTATATATTGTTGTCTATAAAATAGGCTGTTTGGATTATTAAAGTGGGCCCAAGATGGGTCCCAAGTGTGTTTTTTTTTTGTTCAGATGTTGAGCATTAAAAGGCCTTGGGTTTCATCGTTGCAACACATTAAGCCATGGACTTTTCATTTGAACATTCTAATCCTTGAGCTTTCTTTTCTATTACAATCCTCAACATCTGTTAATGCTCCGTCTAGTTTTGTTAAACCCACATCTAATCTGCTAATGGCACGAGTATAACTATCGAAAACTTTCATTTTTTCCATTTAGACCCCTAGTTTTTCCTCCTCAAAACACAGCAAACCTCACACTTGCATTGAGACAATCGAGACAAGCTCCAGAGCTAGGTTTCTGCGATTGGCTTCAAGATTCACTGGAAAAACATGGGGTAAGCATTTCTTGATGTGGTGAGTTTTCATTCTTGTTTTTTCCTGGGTGCGTTGAAAATTGCAAAAAATAACTCTAGAGCTTGCCTCGATCGTTTCATGCAAGTGTGTATCCAAAATCCATCGCACGAGGGGTTAACGTACAGAACGAGCATTACCGGATGTTGAGGATTGTATCGGGAAAAAAAGCTCAAGGTTTTGAATGTTCAAATTAAAAGTTCAGGGTTTAACGTGTTACAAGGTGAAACCATGGGGATACAATTGAAAGGTTTACCTGGTGTGCGGCCTAATATGTATTGAACAAGTGGTACCTTATTCACAGTAGTAGTGGCATTGGGTGAAACAGCTCTCTCAATCAGTTAATTAAACCGAAAGCCACAGCCTAACTGTAAACAACACGCGGCGTTCGTCCACATGATTCTCGTGTAAGCCGAATAGGTCTGACATATGCATACAGTATTTGTGGTCATTTTGAACTATAATTTGTCAAATCAATTGATGTATGCCATGTACAGCCGAATAGGTCTCCCTCTACATACACATACAATATTTTCGATCATTTTGAATTACAAGTTGTTAAATCAGTTGATGTATGCGAGAATAATGATTTTTGAGAGAATACCCAAAATACTAAAAATACCGAAAATAGAACTTGATGTGACTCCGAGCTAGGACTCCAAACGAACCGAGTTATTTGCGAGCTATACGAGGCTCAGCCAGGGGCGGTACTAATGCAAGGGGGGACTCTGGCTCTTGTACAACTCCAAGTATCCTCATGTATTATACTAGTTTTTTAGGTTAATTAAGAAAAAAATTACGGGATTGACCCCAGCAAGTCTCTTGAGTGAAAAAAATTTCTTAAAATTTCAATTGCTGTGGGTTAAAAACTCTTAAAATTTCAAGTTATTAATCATTTTTTAGGTTGTTTTTTTTTATAAAATTAAACAGTGGCTACACACATGCACACAATATCGTCTTTTCTTCGAACCTCGCAAATATTGATAAATACTTACAAAATATTGTTTACTTACAAAATATTGTTTCATGTGAATATGAAAATACACGTGATTCGGCCCTGCTTGAGTCAAATCTTGCGTCCGCCATTGGACTCAGCTCGACTTGGCTCAAGTTGTAAGTGAAGGAAGTAGAGCCACCATGAAGCATGTAAAGTAAATCAACCGCGAACATTTCCATTATCGCAAAATAACGTGGACTTTATTTTCTTAGGAATAGCACCCCCATTAAAGGCATGTCATATATATAAAGTGGTGCTAGACGTTACTTACAATGAAAACTTGATTACGTTGGGGCCAGGCTATGGTTTGTTTCTGCTTTCTAGTGGATCAAAAGAGGACGATGAGGCGGACCAAACCGGTGGCGGGGAGCTGTTCGCGGTGCAGCCGCGGTGCGAGCGTGGCCGACATGAAGACGGCGACAAGGTTTTGTTACATCCCATTTTATCGGACGTCTCGGAAAGCTATTGTGTGTACTTTTTGTGGAGCTATTCTTAAATCTTACAGATAGAAGTTAGGCCAGGGACTTGTAATCTTTCTCTCTCTCTCTCTCTCTCTCACACACACACACACACAATTTCTCTGTCTCTATATATCTGTATATATGTTACATACGGTACAAGTTCTACGGAATTTGAAAGAATGAATACTGGTTTTCTGGATAATGATGTGCTTTTCGTTTTGGTTGTAACTTAGAAAATGTTTTCTGCCCGAATCAAATGGAACAAGGGATGGAACGACCTCTCAATCTACCGACTGCAGTCCAAGAATAAAAATGGCTCTAGCCGTTCACAACGCTGTCTGCGCGCACCAATATTAATTCTGGAGCTTTTTTTTTTTGGCTCGGCGAAAGTGGGTATTATTAGTTGTAGTTAGCGACCAGGCAATCCCGACGATAGCATTTAGTTGCTGTTTTCATTTGGGTTTTTTTGTTTTTTTTTCCTTGATTTATTCGGGCCTTCTGTTTTGTTCAATGAGTCGCGAATCTATGACTGTGTTTAGGAAGATCTGTTGGAGTGTGGAGGTAGTGAGTGAGTTGATTTCTTGCCAGCTACTGTGAATTTCTTGGCTCTGTTTTAGTTGGCTTTGTTTCTTGATAGTACTTCAACCCTGAAGTGAACACTTAAGGCAGCTGCTCACTGAATACTGAGAATTAGGACTGGTATTCTTTTTTGCGGTTCTAATGGAAGTTCTCTGCACAAGACCGGCTTTGAAACCCTATTAGCCCCGGAGAGTCAGTTGATATTGAGGAAGGGGCAAAAGCTAGGTGTGAAACTAACTAAAATAATCCAAATAAAACGTGAGAGAAGGAGAGAGAAAAGAAACAAAATAGAGAGAGCGAGACACTGAGATTTATATGGTTCGGCCTTACTTTTGTAATCCTAGTCCACGGGCAGTCAATCAATGGTTTCACTAAACAAATCGAATGCTCAAAGAGCTACAAAGAAAAATTTGCAAAGTTCTCCTACCAAAAGCTAAAACAAAACCCTAATCCAATGCCTAATATTTTGCTCTCGCACCAAATGAGAGGCATAACATAAATATTTGTAGCCAAAGACAAATTGTCTACCAAAAAGGAAAACCTAATTGGTTAAGAAACCCCAAAAAACCCTATATCCCGAAGTTCTGCCCGTTTCCGCGTGCCGACCGTCCGGACGGACTTGACCATTGTCCTGACTAAAACTTTAGAGAATCCTGAAAACCAAAAACCTGCTATAGCCATCCGGACGGACATAACTCCCGCCCAGACTGTTTTGTTAGATCGAGCCAAAATTCAACAGTTTTGATTATATGCCTTGTAAAACTGTCTGCTAAGACGCGGAATTAAAAATAAGGCGCAATCTATCATCTTTGTGGCTGGCTGCATGCTGTAATGATATTTTCCTATTATTGAATGAAGATTCCTCACAATTGTCTTGTTTGAGGGTGTTTAGAAAGTTCTTGTTTAACCTTCTATTATGGATTGAAAATTTATCAGAGACTCATCTGACATGTATGCAGGATAACACGATTTATATACATTTCGTGCATCAATTTATTGGCCATAAAAGTCAATAACACATTTATTTTAAGTTTCTTGTATAAAATTCTGCGTACTTCCAACTTACAAAGAAAGTATTTGCGAAACTGCATGTCTGCATGGTATCATTTCTTGCAAACAATTCCATTTCCACGAGATGATCCACCGGTACAGTCCAACGTGCCATAATCCATGCCCGGTTGTCGCACCCAGTCAGCAATATTGGCTGGCGAAAACAAGCAAGACTTGCAATCTGCAGAGAGAAGCGAAGTGGTTCTGTACTTGTCCTCGCCTCCTAACACAGGCATCGACACACCTTTCTTAGCCGGGTTTTTGAAATCAGGCTGATAAGTTATGCCGAGCACCCCTTCAACCTTTGGAGAAAGGCTGAAGAACTTAAACTGCAATTGCAAGTGAGCAAAACAGTCATTAGAAGGTATTTGGTAATTATGCATCTTGTCATCCTCTTTGGTTACCGGCATCACTTTGACTGCAATCTCCATGACATCTGGTATAGAGAAAATCACACTGTTCTTGCTTGATATTCTTTCTACTTGAAAGTTTCTGTCCGGGGAGCTCCACGACGAGAGATGGTTTTCAGGTACGAAAACCTCATTACCGTCGTAGGAGAATTTGAGATGGTCTGTGGTGTTGTCCCATGTTGTTGCCTTGGTGGCTTCAAGAGTGAAAGTGTGTGAACCAAAAAGGATACCTAAGGCTTGAATCCATGTATAGTCACTGGCTCGGCCTTTTGGGCGGAATCCAATGAACCGCGCGTTGATTTGGAGGTTCGTGTCTGAGACTAAGCTGAAGTGCTCGTCGCTCCTGCCGCGGAAGTAGAAGATTACTCCGTCTCCACCAACAAAACGAGGGTCGTAGCATAAAGCTCCAAGGCCATTGCAGTTTGGTACTCGACCTGCAGTTAAAAGCGCACCATTTAGAAAATGCTCAATTAGTATCAAATATATATATATTTTTTATATGATGGAGGAACAGCCCTATAGGCTACAATCAGGTCCTTGGGACCCGACTGTGCAACCCAAAACCTCCGGGGGAACTACAAGTATATTTTGCAGTTCATCCAATGATTTGTCAATAGAGTTATCAAGTTTCCTTACTTCTACACATAGTACTGCAGGTGCGAGAGCAGTCGGCCTCGCAGGCTTTCACGGTTGGATCGGCCGGCTCTAACATCGGGCATTCTGCTGGGCACCTGAGCAGCTTTAGAAAACACTTGGGTCTGATGCAGAAGACCCATTGCCCTTGTTGTAGCGCGTGGGTACATGTCGAACCACATACAAAGAACAGCAGACTGATCACCCACAAACTTCTGCCTGTCACCTCCTTCATAGCTCCCCTTTGATTCCAATGGCAGAAGAATTGTGAGGTGGCCTAAAGAGCAGACTTGTGCATGTTACTTAGCCTGATCTCTATCTGCTCGATCTTGTTATAAGTTGTAGTACAAAATTGACAGTTGTTATCATATCATATCTTGGTCCCTAGTTGCTTGTTTTCTAACGTTATATAACTGGATTTTAAAGTTGGATGCATGCATTACGCAATTTTTCTTTGTCAATGCCTTGGGGGACCAGAGTGCTAACTTGGCGATACCAAAAGCGTGTTAGAGTGCGCATGTGCCGAAAGAGGGGCATTTGACATCGACAATGTGGCCTCAATTTCTACTGAGGGCGCGCGACTCCGGGAATATAAATTCATGGGGTCGAAAAGTTTCTCAAGTTTGAATTACATTCAACCGAATTAAAACTGCGAATTATAGGTCAATTCAATCTTAAAATTTTTTTTTTCCCGAAAAATCACGTTCTAAGTTAGCTCTTGACCAGCCAAAAAAAAGGAAGAAAGAGCTCTCAAATAATATGCTTTAATGATTCTATTGGTCTCAAACAAATAAACAGGAAGACTAGATCAATCTGGGGAGCCTTACATAATCCCATATTGTATTTTGTTTTAACACACAAAAATATCTCTCAAATCTAAATTTTTCACATGCCCGCTTGAAATTCAGTGAGTTTCCGCTAAATTTTTGGCCCGGCATATTCATTGGCTTAACCTGTTTGATATTTTTCCGTCTTTAGTGATTTTTTTCTTTTTGTTTTGGTTATAATCTTTTACTTTTTAGACTCCTCTCAGTGAGATGACTAATGAATCCAAAAAATTAAACGTGAGTCTAACAAAAATTCAGAAAAAAAATGAGCAAAAAAACTGAAACCCAAAATACCAAAAATTTATTTGAAAGAAGTTTAGTCTCAGATACCTTGTCGTCAATTCAAACCCTAATTTTTCTTTACACAAACAATTTTAAGGCGTTAGCTTTCTTTTTTGTTTCTAAAAAAAAGATGTACCACTGTTTCCTTCTAAGGTACGAAATCTCCCAATGTTATCAACTTTTCTGGGTCAGTCTATAGTCATACATGGCATTGGTTGGCTTTAATCGAGCTCCATCCCAGTGGACAGTTAGATTGAGTCAGTCTCCAAAGATATATTAGTCGGAGTGCCCCCGTAAAATGACTTAAATACCTTGAGTTATCAAAGAGAGAGAGAGAGAAAATAAGTTGTTTATTGTTTTAACAAAAACCTTACCTAGTGGCTAGTACTTTAATTCCAGTTTGCACACTAGGGTGGGAACGTGGGGTAATAAACCTTACCCAGTAGTTTAGGTATAGCGTCGCCCCCATTTAAAGAATGATAATCTTTACATTTACCACAATTTGAAGGAAGTAAATGGTTTGCTTTGGATTTCTTGCTGAATGCTCTATACTCTATAGGTTCTTTTTTATCATCTTTATTTACTTTGTCAACTCTTTAGCCGGTCTTTGAAGGTGACGATTGACACGGGCAAAGGGTTGTTATTATCTTCGGTTTTTTTATCCAACCATTGGGCGAAAGGTGTCTGAGCCAGCTTAGACACACCTCGATTATTCTCCTCTCCGGTCCGATCAAAGGCATGTAATTCACGCCGGGACTAGGCGATTCACGAGAAATCTATCTCTTACGCCCTGTTTGTTAGAAGGATATGTATATAAGGGGGGAATGAGGATATAATAAGAGGGGGATATAGAGGTGGATATGGTTGGAGGGGTATTATTTTAGAAGGGGAGATTAAAAAATACTCCCTCCATCCCTAAACTTTTGACCCTTTTGGGATTGCGTGCCATTTTAAATTGCTTATATCTTTTTATTTATAACGTGTTACGTGATTTGGAAAACTTTGTTTAATAGAACTAATTAAAATCTATCAAACAAGATCCATATTGCATATTTTTTGACATTTACATTGAAAGATATAGACATTTGAAAATGACACACTGTCCAAAAAGTGTCAAAAGTTTAGGGACGGAGGGAGTACTTGGTTTGTTTAGTTTTGGGTGGAGGAGGATATGAGGAGGTGGATAATGTATAATGTTGTGAATTTCCCAGTATACCCTCAACTTAAATCAAAAATCTGAGTTACTACTTTTTTTTTCTTTCTTCCTAAATTTGATTTATTCCAACTGCCATCTTCTCAAATTTGATTTTTTGCCAGGGTATATTCATAAATCTAATTTATTTCAACTGCTATCAATTTCTCTTCAAAAAAATTTCCCAAGTGTATCAATTGCTGAGATAGTATCTCCATCTCTCTCTCTCTCTAGATCTCTCTCTCTCTCTCTCTCTCTTAAATGGAAGTTGTCGGCTTTCCTTCTCCCATGTCTTATGGGCATCCCAAACCAAAGCAAGCTACTTTTAGTAAAAACCTTTCTCACTGTTGTGTACCAATCACTAAATCCCGAAATCCTCTCCGTTGTGTACCCATCACCAAATCACCGAATTCGAATTCGTCGCCGACGGATTATGAAACCCATCACAGATGTGGGTAAAATTGACCACCGGTCGGTGTTAATTTTTTATTGAAATTTGTGTGTTGAAATGGAAGAAACAAAGTTTAATTGTAGTCGTTTTTTGTTCCGCAAACCCAGCTCCGGTCATGGTTTTAATCGTTGTCGTCAGAATTTTCGTTGTCCAGTTCGTCGAGTTGTTCTTCCTCTTCTTTCTCTCTCTGCCCAGGAACAATGGGTGGGGGTGTTTTGGTAATGTGGTGCCCGGATAAGATTTAGACAGGGGGAGGGGTGTCCAAAGATAAGGACCCTGCAGTGGTATATACATATCCCAGGAGAATTATATCCGGGACACAAAAGAATAACAAACAATGGATATGGTCCACCCGGATATGTATATCCGGGAGAAATCTATATCGATCCCCTCCTATATACCCCTGCCAAACAGGGCGTTATAGTCTGGCCCCAAAAGATTACCAAGTTTCAAACTAAAAATGTTTGAGTTTACAGTCCATCCTTGTTACCACTTTAGCTACCTGGGGTTGCAAAGTCGTTATGAATGACTTAAAAACCACGGACTAAGCCAATGAATTTGGTTTCATATTCCTATTATTTTGTAGAAATGGAATTTTTCACTTGAACTAGCATGCATGAAGAAACTAATTAAGTGTGGCCTTGGCTTAAATTAAGCTAAGTGTCTTTTTGTTCCTTTTTTTTTTATGTCAAGTTTTTTATTCAATCATTTTACTTGATGAGAGAAATCTAAAAAGTAGTAAAAAAAAATCAAAGAACTAAAATTAAAAAAAGAATCATGAAATTAAAGAAGGAAAATTTTCAAAACACTGATTTTTCTGTCTTTTGTGTATATATATTTTTGATGTTTTTATCTTTGGTCCATATTCTTATTTTTCTAATTTATCTCAATGAGAAGAATGAGTAGTGTCACTATTTAGATGAAAAAAAGATCATTTAACACCAAGAATACAAACTTGTAATTATTCAAAGTTTAGAAGAATTATGATGGAAAAACCAAATAAATTAAAAAACTCTCTAATCAGATTTAGGTTAAACTAAATAGAAGAAGAAGGGGGGCCGTGTAACTCGTTTGACGACGGTCAAGTTGAATACAAACATCTAATTCTCTGAAGGATTTAGGATTCTCGAGAAAACGAACGGTTCAGATAGCAAATGGAGATTTTAAAGGGTTGAGGCAAATGCACTAAAACCTCCACTCTTGATCTAAACTGTTCACTTTTCCGAAAATATTGAGTAGATTATTAGTGCAAAGAATGAAATTGATAGCTGAATGATTGAATACCATTTATTTTAAAAGAAGACACAAAATTTTCAAGCTTTATCTCTTTCTCAACATTGAAAATTTTAAGATCCTGGTCATCCGCTTGTATCAAAATTGAGTTCTCTGTTGGAAAATATGGATTGCTAGAAACAAAAAAGTCTTTGATGATGTTAATCTAGACCCTATCAATGTTCATAGAAAATGCTTGGTGTTTAGCTCTAAAATTGTTTCCTCATTTATTGATCAATTTCCAACTTTGATTCGACAAGTTAAACTCATTTCTTGGAAAATTCCAGGTACTGAAAAACTGAAGCTGAACACAGACGGTAGCAGTAGAGGAAACCTAGGACCTGCAGGCTTTAGTGGTGTATTCAGAGAGGAACGAGGTCATTGGGTGATTGGATTTTATGGAAGACTTGAGGATTGCACCAGTCTCGAAGCGGAGCTGTGGGGAATCTTTAGAGGATTGGAGATGGCTCAAAGTCAGAACATGGAGGCCCTTGAGATTGAGTCAGACTCGGCTACAGCTATTACTCTCATCAAAGGAGGAGCCACTGTCCACTCTCCTCACAAGGTCCTCATCCAAGAATGCCAGGCACTCCTTGAAGCTATTGGATGCTCTTTGAACCACATTTACCGTGAAGGAAACCAAGTCGCGGATAAGCTAGCTAACTTTGGAGTGGAGCAGGAACATAAATGGGTCTCTCACATATCTCTGCTAGTTGATATCATCCCCCTCGTTGAAGCTGATATGAGGGGTGGCCTTTGAAAGGCTGTAATTTTCTTCTATTTTTTCCATTTCCTATGTACCAAATATTATTTTTTTATCAAGGTGTATTTTTGGGCTGATTCTACCTTGGCCACCGTCTAAGAGAGGAAACTGCAAAAACTAGGCCTCATGTGCCTGCATGTGAAATTTATGGTGTGGGATTTTGATGACAATCAATGAGGCTCTTCTGAGTAGAGATTATTTAGTCTTTTAGTAATAAGGTCATGTTGTATACCCTACTAATATCGGTCAATCATTTGTGTATCTTGTCGAGAGAAAATAAACGAGATTTACGTTACTACTCACTATTGAATGAACATACCATGTAACCATGTTTCCAAAAGTATAAATAATTTACCGAGGGTACCATATTGAACTAATGGAATATGCGGACATTTTAGCTTCTTTTTTTTTTTTTTTTTAAACCCGGTCATTCTAGCTAGTTTAACCGGCCTTAGTTGATTATATAATTGAATCTAATGAATAGTCACTCTGTATATAAAAATAAGGGAAAAAAATCGAACAATTCACTTATATTTTTATTTTTTGGTATGAAATAAATTCTTGACTGCTGTAATAATTTAATTCTACTAACATACTAACGTTTTTATCCGACAAAATAAAGTATAAAATCGGCGACCCTTGAGGCCTCTAGATGGCCCATAACAATTGGGCTTGCAAGATAACTTTTTGGACCCATTGTCTAAATGCAACCGACCCTTCGGCCTTCACTATAATCGCTTCTGCGACTCTGCTGCGAAATGGTGGTTTTGTCGTGCGCTTGCTCTTCTTATCCTGCGCACACTCTCCCTCTCAGAGCTCACAGAGGCATTTATCCACTGCGGTCGATATCTCCGGTCTCCGTTTCTGTTACTACTCATCATCATCATCACCACCATGACCATCCCTTTGTACCTGAGGTACCCTATAAAATTTATAATCAGCTGCCGTTCAATTTATCAGCTAGTATTTTCTAGTTTTCGGGAAGTAGATTCTTGGTACCCTGAGATTTTTTTATTCAAAGATTCAACATTTATCCTATTTCCTTTAATTTCCCTCCGGTTTCTCTTGCGAACCATTTAGTTTGTTTTCGGGAATTTGTATTTGTATCACCTAGCTACAAACGAACCTCGTAATTTTCTGTAGGGATATTTTAAAATCACCATTTTTTTAAAGGTGGTATAAGGGAAACTAGTTTTTCTTGTGAAATAAATGATAGGCATTTGTGTTCCTTAGGTGACAATACTTGACATTTTGTGTACTGGTTATTGATGCAGGTTGAAAAGGCAGTGGACTCGTTGTACTCGGAGTTCCGGGCTGTGGATAATCTGGTTGCAAGAAACACTGCCCGTGTTCTTCGAGCTTTCCAGAATGCCAGGGTTGGATCACATGTAAGGAGAATTAATTAGGATACAATGTGCTGGATGATTTTTTATTAGCCAGGTTTACCCTTAATGTTTAATTCTTGGTTGATGGGTATAAATACTTGTTCTTTGAATTAAAGGCTGATACCTCCTAATGAGGCTTGTGTTATACTAATCCAGAAGGTGTTGTGTTAGTCAATGCATTACTTGGATTACTCACATGCTCGTGTGCAGATATACGGCAAAGATCGATTTAGCATAGCATTTAACAATCTGCATTCCCTTGATTGATATTTTTTCGTTAAATTTTCTCCACACATAAACTTGAAAAGAAATTGTGTTGTAGTGGGATGCATAACCTAACTGAGCTCTTCTAACTCAGTGTAGCTAGTTCTAAAGGCTAGCTTTGTCAAGTGAGCCTGTTTAACAGTTTGGTTGAGATTAGTACGTTGGAAAAACCTCGGACTAGTTATGCTTATGGTTAAACTTGAATCAACTTTTCCATCATCATCTTGTGAGCATATACACTACAAATAGATGACTGGGGTTACATGCTGATCACATGCTCAAGAATTTTGCATGTCATGTGCTCGACATTTCTATGACATATTATAATTAATTTATTTTTATAATTTTTGATTGTCCTGAATGCTAATCTTCACAATCATGTGTATCAGCATTTTGGTGGTTCCACAGGCTATGGACACGAAGATGCTGGAGGACGTGAAGCGCTTGACCAAGCTTTTGCTGAAATTTTCGGTGCTGAATCTGCAATAGTTCGTTCGCAGGTTTGCCTAGTGTTACTTTTTGTTAGCTTTCTTATTTGGGCCCTCATAAAGCTTTCTTCATAACCTCTTCTCCATCATAATCAGTTTTTCTCAGGTACCCATGCGATCACTTGTGCTTTGTTTGCTTTTCTTAGGCCGGGGCATGAGGTGGGTTATCATTCCAATCCTGTTGCCTGTTACAGTTCATATTTCCTGCTAGAATATGGTTTATGCTAAATTAGTTATCAGCTTTTGGCAGTTGCTGGTGCTCCATATGATACCTTAGAGGAAGTTATTGGAATTAGGGACTCTCATGGATTGGGTTCCTTGCAAGATTTTGGAGTGAAGTACCGCGAAGTGCCAGTAAGTCACTATTTTTGGTGCTAACAGCATTTTATTAGTTTTCCAAAGTTCTTTTTCGAATCTTTTTCTCATATCTTATGATTTAGCTTGCAGATGATGGTGGGCTTGATTGGAATGCGCTCGAGGGTGCGGTGACAACTCAAACAAGATGTGCACTAATACAGAGGTCATGTGGTTATTCATGGCGTCGTAGCTTAAGTGTAGATGAGATAGCGAGGGCAATTAAGATGATCAAGGTATCAATTATTACTCTTAAAGCTGTGGTCCTGTCTGGATTGAGCCATAAGTGGCCTCGTTGCGACGAGGAGGATAATTTGGATTGGTTAATGATTGGATGCATCATACTCATCTACTGGTGTCAACTCAATATTTTGTTTCTTTTCCTTAGTTTTTTTGAAAGTCTTACTGGAGTCATATATGCTTGCGTTGTCATTTGTTTTTGCTTCAGCATAGGTACCTGGAACTTCAACCTTGTTAATGTCCTCAAACATGTTTCTGTACAGATGCAGAACCCAAACTGCTTAGTCATGGTTGATAACTGCTATGGTGAATTTGTGGAGACCATTGAACCTCCTATGGTGGTACGTGATGTCATTCTTGTTTCTTCTGTTTGGTAAAAAGAGATCATCTTTCTGGTAATGGGCAGGGTGCAGATCTAATTGCTGGTAGCTTAATAAAAAATCCTGGGGGAACCATTGCACCATGTGGTGGATATGTTGCTGGGAAGGACAAATGGGTCAAAGCAGCAGCTGCTCATCTATCTGCGCCTGGGCTTGGAATTGATTGTGGCTCGACCCCTGGTGACGTAATGCGTGCATTTTTTCAGGGGTTGTTCCTTTCACCTCAAATGGTTGGGGAAGCAATAAAGGTATCAATTTTGCATTTTCTAAGCTTATGGTGTTTCTTGTTGCTCTAGCATACAATGTTGATTTTCGTACTATCTGTTGCAAGGGAGGCTTTCTGATTGCTGAAGTCATGGCTAGTAGAGGGTATAAAGTGCAACCACTTCCTCGGGTACTCCGTCATGATACAGTACAGGTTTGTATATTCAACATTATCTTCAAGAATTATAATTAGCTGGGTGCTAATTTTTAAATTTTGGTTGGTTGATGGACTCAGCCGATAACTATTTATTTTATTCTGGTTTGCTATTATATGTTTGTCAAATTGTAATGGTTATCCATTTACCAGAAACTGACCATTGTTGTGAACTCTATTTCAATCTATTTGATATAAACATGGTTTATGACTCAGTAGCTATTAATATCTGTTACGGGATTTACTCAGAATGAACCTTAGCAAAAGAAACCCAATTGCTACATGCTGCATTTCAGGCAGTAGAGCTTGGAAGCCGTGAGCGTCTCCTTGCTTTCTGTGAAGCTGTACAGAGAAGCTCGCCAGTTGGTTCTTTTACCAAGCCCATAGCGGGTTCCACCCCTGGCTATGCATCCGAGGTTTGGATACATTTAACTTTAATATCATTTAAGTTCATTATCGGGATCAACTTGTGGCATAGTCTTTTTCTTTTGTTTCATTGTTCTAGTTGCAATAATTATTGATTCTAGCAACATGTGAGCGTGAAACAGATGTTGAATCGTTTTGTCCTTAGTGTGAAGGGCATTCCCTGAACCCTTGATAAACTTGAGGCAACTGGAATCACCTTTGACTTAACCCGTGATTTATCAAGAATTAGTTTATCCAGTGAGATCTGTGTAACTAGAGGAAGAGCGCGACATCATTTGTATGCTTTTCCAAGGCCCATCCGGATATTTGTAATTAACTCTTTGTGGTTCAGGTGATCTTTGCTGATGGAACCTTCATTGATGGCAGTACGAGTGAGCTCTCATGTGACGGACCACTACGGAAGCCATATGCTGTATATTGTCAGGTGAGTTTCATTGATGGAGTTTAAGCAACTGGTATTTACAGGATAAATTGAATGAAAAACTTAAGGTTTTGTTCTTTTCAAATATCTTGAAGCATTGAGCTGCCAAGGTCATCTTTCTAGACAAGAATCTATTTTGCCAAGTTATTGATTATTTTTGCCAATTCAAGAAAATTTTATGTGCTCCTGAAATGCATGTTTTTTTGGAATGTTTGCAGGGTGGCACCCATTGGACTCAGTGGGGGCTAGTTCTTGGAGATGTTCTGAAATCTCTATAACCAACCAATCATAGAAGCAATGAGTTAAATTGACACAATTTGGGCGACAATACTAGTACTTGAATGTGCTAGCCCGAACTCCAGTTTAGTAATTCAATTGCGGCAAGAATTAAAGAAATCCGCAATGTATTGCTTATGTCCAGGTTAAGAAGGTCGTGGAAGAAGGTGGCATCAAACCCAAGTCCAATTTTGGTCCCTAATTAGTCAGTCCATTTGGCCGGATACCGAATTGAAACATATGAGCAACCAATGTGGATCTAAAGCATATTACTGTACACAATAACATGTTTGTGCCTCAACTGCTTTGGAATGCAGAAGCTCTCTGAAGCTGTATGGAGAAATGAAGGATTTTTAGTGTTGCAATCTAGCAGTCTGTATTTGCTTTATTTTTTTGTGTTATGGTTACTTATTAATGTTGTACCCATTGAATGATTTCAAAGCAAAGAGAGGAGATGGAAGGAGTTACATTGAATGGTTGACAAAGTGAAATCCTCATTCTTGTCCTACAGTGGTTTTGTTGTCTTGCTTAGTCCATCGAATTATCCTGGGGTATAATTGTATATGCACACAACTTTATGTCCGTTCGATTCATATGGCACTTAATAAATTGAACTGCTCTGAACATTATGTCCAGAATTGTATTCCAAGGTTGTGTCCCTAGAATTATTTTCAAACCTTGAATTTTTTAAGTGGGAAAAGGAAAATTAATACTCCTTCCGTCCCTTTTTTATTGTGGACTTTTTTTTTTATTATTTTGGATTCTCTTAATAAACATGTTTTAAAAAGTTGATGGTTAAAAGTTTTTATAATTATTATTTTATCCTTTTGAAAAGTTAGTGGGTAAAGAGTTAGTGGGTAAAAGTGTTGGATAATTTTGGAAAGTTGGGATAAAAGTTGATGTAAATATGATGTCTTTTAATAAGTTGGATTTACGAAGCAATACACTTAAAAAAGAACTGACGGATTAGCTAAAAAGGTTGTCTTCCATGTCAAATTTTTTTTTTTTTTACATAATTCTTTATTTACTAAAATTAACCCGTTAATTTTATGAGAGATCAAATGGAAAAAAGGCCTAAGAGTATTAAAACTTCAAAAAGGTTCTCTTTTGCTGGGAACATGCCCATTTAAATGTTAATTTCTCAATTTTTTTCCCTATTTTCTAGAATTGAAATCAGTAACAAACTCTAGGCTATCACATGTTACATTTTATTTTATTGTATGGTCACTAAAAAAGTAAAAATGTACCAACTCTACCATATATTTAAGGGAAAATTTCAAAAAGACCCCTGATCTTTCACCCCAATGTCCCATAAACACTTATCCTTTAACTTATTTCAATTAGACACTTATGCTATGCAACCGTTATTAAATTGGGCACTCGACCCAATTTACCGTCCATTTTTAGACCGAAAAGTGCATAGTTGGCACATTTTATGCTTACATGGGTACATTTGGCCTCATCTCTTCTTCTCCTTTTCATTATGGTGCCCTAGGATTGAAAAAAACAGAGCAAAGAACATATCGTCTGAGGGAGACAAAGTTTGAGAAAATCAAATTAGGCTATTACAAATCCAACCTGACTCTATTTCTGCTTCAAGGTTTAAGTCTCTTCTTCTTTCTCGCTTTGTGTCACCGCAGAGGCCCCGTCGGGCTCTGTTTTCTCACCGGCATTGAGCTTTAATTTTTTCAATTTCAACATTGGTACTCCGAACTTGGTCGCAGATTTCAATAGAGAGAACTAGGTTTCACATTAATTTGTTTAGAATCGTTGTCGATTAAGATCAATGCGGATTCCACCGGTATCAGATTCCCGTTAATTGCGTCAAATTGAACTTTTCTCTCTTTTCATCCTCACCGTCCGTACCATCCCTATCAAATATCCTCCTCTCTCCTTCATCTCCACTGCCCGTTGTGTTTTACTTCTCTTGATCGTCGTTTTCGTCGTTTGGAATGGGGAACTCTAGATCGAATTAGGGTCCGTCGCCATTATCGTCGTCATCCTCTATTTCTTCTTTAGCAGAGCGAGTGATGGCCGTGTAAATGGTGGTGGTGGTTGTTGTAGTAGATGGAGATTAGCTCCAGTTGGGTTTTTGGTGGTCGTCGTGGTGCTTGTTCAGTCTACCAATGCAAAGAGGAATATGAAGGGGATGAATTTGAGGATGTTTTGCATCTCATAAATTTTGGAAATTCAGTGTGTAACAGCAATAGGTTTGCCCCCATGGTAAGGAGAGAGAGATGAGGCCATGGCTCTCATTTAGTAGATAGATAGACGCTCTCTCCTTTCTTTTCTTTTCTTTTTTTTTTTTTTTTTGCCCCTTCTACCTTAAAATATGCCTAGTCACATGATATTTGGCCAAATTAGCGCCAAATGTACCCATGTCAGCATAAAATGTGCCAACTGTGCACTTTCCGTCCAAAAATGGACGGTAAATTGGGCCAAGTGCCCAATTTAATAACGGCTGCATAGAATAGGTGTCTAATTGAAATAAGTTAAAGGATAGGTGTTTATGGGAAATTGGGGTGAAAGATCAGGGGTCTTTTTGAAATTTTCTCTATATCACCACACCTTGCTTTCCATTCGTCGCTGTTTATCTTCTTCCCATTTCACGCGCCATCGGATCAATCCAGTCTCTGTAAGTCTCTCTCTCTCTCTCTCTCTCTCTCTCTCTCTCTCTCCAATTTCAATCAATCTGTAACTTTGACTGTTGACGAGTATTTTGAATTCTGATTCTTCAAAATCAGTTCTTGATTACTCCTTAGTTCAATAGGTGTCCGGAATCAGAATCTGGTAAAAAAGCTCTTGATTAAACTGTCATCAAGGTCAATAATGGACAGGGCAAATAAAGGAATCCTAACATATCAAATGTTTTCGAGATTAAAGTACGGGATTCTGTGATTGCAATGAAAAGTAGTCAATAAGATGATCAAAGTTTCGTCATTTTTTCATTTACCAAAAAAAAAAAAAAAATTATAAGTTTCGTCATTGGCTTAGGGAATTAGTGAAAATGGTCTTCTTTGTTTAGGTTACAGTGAATCTTGGGACATATTTGCTCAAATTGTGATTACTTGAAGTTTGATGTGCAATAAATAATTAACCATTGCTAGTGGACGGGTTGGATCCGTTCCAAGGATTAGTCGAGGTGCATGTAAGCTAGTTCGGATATTGAGTTAAAGATAAAAGTATAATAACTAAGTAAGCACCTAGGATCTGCCTCTGCTTTGGTGGAAATTTCTGGTTCAGTATTCAGAGGAGATGTAGAGATGATACTTAAAACAAAACTTATTTAGAAACTTAAATTTTAAGGAATTTGTTGTGCAACACCAATGCTCTGGATGCTGAATGAAAGAAGCATGGTAATGTGCACATAAATCAAAATGATTCTTGGGTCTGCCCTCTCTGATGCCTTTTGGCTTTGATTTGAGGGCATGATCAATAAACGCGACGGTATAGGGGGACCACTGTTTCAGTGGTATTCTGTGAGCAGCCACTTTGTGCATTTATTGCCAAAGGTTAGGTCTGTCTCCAATCCATCTGTTTCAGTGGTATTCTGGGAGCAACCACTTTGTGCATTTATTGCCAAAGGTTAGGTCTGTCTCCTATCCATCCCCCGCCCATACCCCCAATTATTGGGGACTAAATGGGTTATGTTATTGTTGTTGTATTGTTGTAAATTTTAAGGAATTTCTGATTGCAAAAGCTGATTCCCTGTAAAACCTTATAATTTTTCGACGAAATTGTTCTGTAATGTTTTTGGTTCAAATTTGGATTTTTACCCTGTAATAAGCTTCAACCCCTGCAGGTTTCAAGTCTGATTTCTCCTCATTGGGGAGCTGCACATATATCCAAAATGAATCCTGGACAACTCACTCTGATGGGAACTACTATTTGCATGATGCTTACGATGCATTTTTCAGTTCAGCTTGCCTCGGAGCATATGATGCACTGGACTAAGCCAAAGGAGCAAAAAGCTATCATGGTTATCATTCTCATGGCCCCTATATACGCTATTGACTCTTTTGTTGGTCTGTTAGATTTTCAGGGCAGCAAACCGTTTTTTATGTTCTTGGACTCAATCAAGGAATGTTATGAAGCTCTGGTCAGTATTTTATACATGTTACGTAAACACTGTTTATGGTTTTAATCAGTTAATTTTTTTGTTGGAACACGTTTTTTCTAGTTGAAGCAGTTCTTTAGCAAGCTTTGCATTTCGTTTGTACTAAGTTTTTCATTTCATTACATGCAGGTGATAGCTAAGTTCTTGGCCTTGTTGTACAGTTATTTGAACATATCCATAAGCAAGAACATAGTGCCTGATGAAATTAAAGGAAGAGAAATTCACCACTCATTCCCAATGACTCTCTTCCAGGTTTAGTTGTTTACTTCTTCTTTCTCAATATAACTGCCGATTTTAGAAGTAGGCAATATATCGATCTCAGACATTGATCTTATGTGAAATAGCATGGTACTTGTAGATTTGTACCTTCTGTATGGTAAAGCATTTGTACATTCTTTAAGTTCAATGTTAGAAAGTAAAATACTACCCATCTCAAGAAAGATTCTATTTGTCTGTCTTGATTTGTAATTTTCGTTAATCTTTCTAGTGATAATGAGCCTTGTGACTGGCTCATGAACGTTAAATTTTGTTTGCTGTGTCTTAGTTTGACTTTATTGTGTAAGCACCCAAGAAAAAAGGAACATTCCTTAAGTTATACGTCGAAACGGAGAACATTAACCATCTCATTGTGGATTCTTTTTATTAGGGGTGCTCACGGTCTGGATCGGTCCGGATTGGCATGAATCCAATCCTAATCCGCGAGTCACGGTTTTTTGAAAATACAATCCGTGTCCGATCCAAAAGTCTCACGGTTCGGTTCCAATCCGAATCGCGAGTCACGGATCGATCCCGGATTAATCCGCGGATTTTCAACTTATTCGGAAAAAACAACAAACAAAGGCAGTAAGGCACTAGCAAGTAGCAAATGCACTAAATAGAAAGTTCAAAGTTGGAAATCTCAATAAAAAAACAACAAAGGCAGTAAGGTAAATAGTTATATAACTGAACAAACAAAGGCACAAACTTATATTACCACAAAAGATAGCAGATAGTTACTTCCGGTTCACTCACAAAGACAATAGCAGATAGTTACTTTCAGTTCACTCACAAACAGAGAGTATATGTAGTAGCACTTATAACACTTTACCCCCCTAGATTTTATAGAGATAACAATATTCGCATCATAACTCCTACAACAAGACAACCAAACCGTAAGTCTGCTAAATTAACAATATCTATATAACTATAATTATAAAAGTGATAAAATTATATATAATAAAAATCTCACGGTCCGGATCGGTTAATCCACGGTTTCAAAATAAAAATCCGTGTCCGATCCAAAAGTCACGGTTTTTTATTTTTTGAATCCGTGTCCGGACCATTAATCCACGGTTAAAATCCAAAAGGTACGGATCGGTTCGGTCCGGACCGGATTCACGGTTCACCGGTTTTTTTGAGCAGCCCTACTTTTTATTATCAGTTTTTCCAGTTGCTAATACGTCCCGTGGATGACTTTCTTGTTGCTGATGCTGTTAATAGCCAACTAGTTTTGTTATTAGCCTGAATAATGTTCCTACACTAAAGCTTGACAACTCGTATCAGCGAAGCCTTTTGAATGCCAAATCTTTCCCATTTTACGGTGTCAATGTGCATGTGTGCTTCTGTTTAGTTGTATTCATTGGATCTCCACCAAATAGGCAGTTCCTTTTAGCCATTTTTTAAGTCATTGCAGAATTAGTGCAGCTGACACCCTTCGTATAAATTGCAGCCTAAATCTGTCCGTTTGAACCATCAAACATTAAAGCTTCTGAAGTACTGGACATGGCAGTTTGTCGTGATTCGCCCAGTGTGCTCCATCTTGATGATAGCTCTTCAACTTCTTGGAATATATCCTAGTTGGCTCAGCTGGACGTTCACCATCATTTTAAACGTCTCGGTTTCACTTGCATTGTACTCTCTTGGACTCTTCTACCATGTGTTTGCTAAAGAGTTGGAACCGCACAAACCCCTTGCCAAGTTCTTGTGCATCAAAGGGATTGTCTTCTTTTGTTTTTGGCAGGTAAGCTGCTTCTCTCCCCCTTTCTTGAAAAGTTGAAAGTGAGTAAATTCAGTGCAAAAATTCAAGAATGTGTTGGACAATTTGACTTGGTTAGGTTGGTCGCTACAATTTGGTTATGCAGAGGTACCTTCTATTGTTCAACCTATCAAAACTCATAGAGTGGAAGTTTGAATATTTTTGAGTAATTTTAGCTCAAGAATTGAAAATATGCAATGATGCTGGACATGCCCGAGGGGCAAGTGAGCTAGATGATGGTAGAGCAAAGCAAAATAAGATGGCACCTTAAATTTCGAAGTCTTCAGTTAAATTTTTCTTATTGGTCTCTCATTCTCTTTCAGACCCAGCAAAAATAAGAAAGGGAAAAAAAGAAAAGAAAAGAAAGGCAAACCGAGAGAAAATAAAAATGTACATTTATGCCCTGAGCCTGCATAATGAATTGGAAATAAATCTGCTCCTTGGCCTCAATGCTACAAATATTCCAATATTATTTGTTGAAAATGGCTTCTTTGCTTATTTTGCAGGGAATTGTACTTGATATTCTTGCAAAATTGGGCGTGATCAAATCGCACCATTTCTGGCTCGAAGTAGATCAAATTGAAGAAGCTCTTCGAAATACTTTGGTGTGTGTTGAAATGGTTTTCTTCTCTGCCATTCAGCAGCATGCATACAGTGTTGCACCTTACAGAGACGACGATGTTTCATCGAGTGTCAAAGACAAGAAAAGGGAATAGTTCATAAAGGTGGATTTCATTTTTTGTCATTGCAGCCATTTCATGGGTGCAAACTAGGGATGTCATTTGCAGTTTATATGATTCTTCTTGTAGCAATATGGTCTCTGTAATGGCTGGATTTCCCATCTGAGTGTGTGTATGATTTACTGTGTGTACTCGTTATGAGCATGGATCTGGATTGCGTGGAAATAACAATGAGCACAATACATTTTTGAGGTGAAATCTTAACAAAATGAAGTCTCGGTTTCACATGCTAACAGTACATTTTTTTTGCCAAGTTAAAGGATGGAAAGGGCGACCAACATAGGCACATAGCAATCCCTTGGGTGTGACCATAGGGGTTTCCGATCTGTTGTAGAATGTTTGATTAAAGTCATGACTACTGTCGGAGGGGGCGAGCCCGTCACCACAACCCCACCAAAGTGGTAGAGCAGACTAAGAACCCTTCACGTAACATCCGTTTCACAGGACTACTACCTGCAAGCGATTCAAACCCGCGACCTTATGGGATTGGGGGACTTTCTCCCTCACACCTCAGCCGCCATCTAGGCTGTACATGTAAGAGAAAAGGGCACTTCTTGTTTTTTTCTTGCTATAAGTAGAAACTGAAGCAAAAAAACACAAGGGGCAAAAAAAAAAAGAAAAAGCAACCAAAAAAAACAACCCACTAGATGGGCGAAGATCCTAAGAAGCTGCAGCCTGAACTGAATGCGAGAGCTGATTGCATGCAGCTTCTTCGGTCACAATTGCGTTCAGAATCATCTGGCGAGTATGAATTCCACGTCTATAATGTGAGATTCACAATGCCGGCTGGACACATATATATTCAGCCTTTAGCATCCATCTGACCTCCATCTCAAATTTCTTGTTCATTTTTTCGGCATGCATATTTTTTTAAATTATTTATATGTTACAGTGTTTTCTATGATTTTGGAATTTTTATTTAATGACAATCAATAAGATTCAAATTTTTACTCCCTCCGTCCCAATTTAAATGTCTCCTACGGGAGATCATGCAAGTTTGACCTTAAAAAATAAAATACTTTCGGAATAACTTCTTAAATTTTTTTTTGTACCGTTCAAAAGATCTCAGTAAGTATTTTTGAATGGTGTAAGAATTTTTGAAAAAAAAATCTAGATATATATTTTATTTTAAAGTCAAAATGACAAGATTTTATGTAGTACGAGACATTTAAAATAGGTCAGAGGGAGTATAATATTAATATAAGAAACGCTATGCATTTGTAGGTATAAAAAAGTTTTCAAGATATTAAAAATGTTGAAAGTAGACAAAAATGTTTGAAACAGGAGAAAGTGTATGAATCATGAAAGAAAAACATGAAAATAAATATGAAAACCCATTCAACGGATGAGATTCATCCGGTGCATTGTTTTAAAAATATACCGGAAGAATTTTATCCGTTGGATGCGTTTTTATGTTCATTTTCTTGTTTTCATTTTACGTATTGTACCAAAGCTCTTGAAACAGATCAATCCCACATGGTTCCCGAACCAAGAAAAGACGCGCGCTTCCGAAGGCCACGTGTGGACGAGAAATCTAGAGGGAGGGAGATAGGGAAGTAGTTGCTGTCTGGGTTTTGCAAAGGCAGAAGAAGTTAGACCAATCTAGCAAAGAAAAATCCGTTTGTTCCTATCCCTATTTGCCACTTGAAAAAGCCATGAATCATCTATAGACTTCCCACTGATCAAAAAAAAAAAATCTATAGACTTCCCCAATAAGCACTGCTTTTCAACTCATCTACTTCCAAATCTTTCCCATGACCACACTCCTACAAGCTTCTATCAATCTATCGCCTTTCAATGCCTTGCACTTGCATGAGGATAGAATTGAACGACAAAGATGTTGTGGCTTAAGATTGTCAGAACCCATTTGCTGTCCCTCCGTTTTGAGATCAAAGATTGGTTTTTTACATCAAAAGAGGTTCAAAATGGGGGTTTGTAGAGAGAAATGGTCGTTCTTGAAAGTTAGAAAGGATAGAGATGGGATTTTGGTGAAGAAAAGGGTGGTTCTGGTGAAATCTAATCAAGGGTTTGGGTTTAACGGCGGCGGTGGTGGTGGTGGGAGGGGTAACGGCAGGACAGCAAGGATTTTGGGTAATCTTGCTTTGGCTATTGGCTTGACTTATCTTTCCCTGACTGGGCAGATTGGTTTGGTTTTTGATGCAATTGGTTGGGTTTTTGATGTTGTTGTTTCCCTTTCGGTATTTCTCTCTCTAAAGTCTTACTCTCTCTATCATCATCGCCATCACTTGTGTGTATGTCTCAAATGATGTTGTTGGGGTGATTTATCAGTTTGTTTCTAGCTGTTGCCAATTGTATATTGGAAGAATACTTGGGATCTTTTGATGCAGTAATATGTTCCATCATCTCTTAATCAATTTTCAGTTTAGGTTTTAAGCTTCCTAATCAGTCTTTTTGTGCTGTTCAAAAATATAATCAGTCTTTTTGTTAAGCCAGGAAGCTTGCTTGCTATCCCTTATGACCATCTTCTGAAGATACTAATGTTATTTGGCATATACATTGTTGTTTAGTGGTTAACGAACGACCAACTCATCCAGAAGTTTAAACTGTCAGAGAAAGAATTTTATTTTTTATTGAATCGAATTGCTTCTTCGTGTGTGGTTAGACTTTCCTCTATAAGCAGACCGAACAGTCACCTATTTTTTTTTTATTGGTTTAGGCGGTGAGGATTGAATACAATATCTCGTATGTTTTCCTAACTCGTGTAAAACTTAAGGTAATATAGAGAATTTATTATTTAACGGTCCCAAGACTCTCAACAATGGCTGCAGGAGAAGAATAGCTAACAATTCTAAGAGTTCCACTCCTCCTCGTGGTGTGACAATGGTGTCTCTTGTATTATGCAGAAGTTCAACACACTTTCTGTCTCCAAAAGGGCCTTCATGCAGAATTTAGTTGGAGTACCCAGAACGTATGCCTTTTACTAATGTAGATTTACAGTTAAAAGCGAGTGGTTTTATTTTTTTCTATCTTCTTTTTCCTGCCAATATGCTCTTTGTAGTTTGGATTCTTATTCGTTCTGGGGAAATATCAGATACGACCTAAATGATATCTTAGTTGATGGTTTTGCACTTGACATGTTACTTTTCTGGTCTATTCAGTCTCTTGCCCAAGTTTTACGGTCTACCTGTTTTGTATGTTGTAATTCAGTTGATACATATCCACTACACCTTGGTTGTTGTGAGTCAATCACTGAAAGTACTAAATGGAAACTCACTCTTTTAGTCTTTTGGCTTGGATATCTGATTTTGGTTGCTTTTCCACATCCAGGTCCTTGCAGTGATTCTTCCAATCGCCGGTTTGGGAGCTTTTTTATGGTGGGCGGGACGAGATATAGTTCAAGACAGTGTGAGGCCACTTTGATTTTGTTTTTGCTGCTTCTGATAAATTATTGACTTGTACATTGACTCTTCTTCGGATTTTATGAACTGTCTAATGATAATGTAGGTGTTTCCTTATGGAAATGTGCATTTCCATATGATGCCAGTGGGTTCTGTTAAGTTCTTTAGAATCACATTCAACATGGAACCAAAATTGATGACATGATTAGCGAGCAATATCAGTTCCTTAAATTTCATTCTCCTCTGCACTTACTGATTCAGTTTTTGACTCCCTTTTCTACGTGCAGTGTCCAAACTGTGGAAATGATTTTAAGGTTTTCAGGTAAAATCTTTTGGAGTCCATTTTGACGTGAAGTTGCATCTGTGAGTTGTAAAATGTAATTGTTCCGCCTTATAAGCTACCTAACTTCGTTGCTGATGCAATTTTCTGTAGGTCAGCTATGAATAATGATTTGCAGCTGTGTCCCTTTTGTAGTCAACCTTTCTCAGGTGACAGCTACGTCTGGCTCAGTATATACTACTTCAAATTTCCTTATTTCTACCTACCCCTTTCAACATCATTGTAACAACTAAGTCTGGGTCAGTATACTGCTTTATGTTTCTTATTGGGACATTGCCATTCTCTTCCAACACTACCAGAAACCCTTGGAGGAATTCTTGTTCTAGACTTAATTAAAAACAATAAACACCAGATCAAATCAACCACCTGATAACGTAGGGATAGCTGAGTGGTAAGGCTTTCCCTTTACCTTGACATGATCCTGGGTTTGATTCTCATTGTGGGGTTCCATTCCCCACCCTCTAGGTATGATTAGGGTATATTTAGGTTCACAATTTATCTGATGTTCTTATATGTACTAAGAAAAATCAACCACCTGTATCCTCCGTTAGAAATTAAACATCTGTTTTTCCTAGAAGAAATGTTGTCCTTCAAATCTACTTGGGTAACAAACTCTATGTTTCGGTCATCTGCCAAAACTTCAGCCGGAGTGTATATATTTGGCTGGTCAGTGCTAGGTGTTTTATGTGGTAGCACAGGTGGCTGTGTGCATTTACAGTGGCGATAGTGGAATCTACCCTCTACCCTTCTCTCTTTTTTCTTGTTGGAGCAGCCTGCTTTAGTGTCTAAGCATTGACTATTATCAGATTCAACTTGAAGTGAAAGTTGGATTCTGATTTCTTTATATTGTAATTTCGAAAAGTTTCGAAGGTAGGAAACACACGCATAAGCACATAAGTTTATTTTGATCTATAATGCTGTAGTTTTCAAATTTGAGCCAATCATTTACTATGGGTGCATAGGTTTAACTTTGTTGACAACAGGGGCGGAGCCAATTAAGGGACGGGGGGACCCCCTGGATTTTTATCACCCGCTGCCCTTTTTTTAACAATATTTTTTTAATATCTACTCAAAACAGGTTAGAGGAATTGGAAATTTTGGGTATTTGGCTTATTGTCCACTGCGCCGTCGTGGGTTTCCAACCAAATCAATGGGCTCCTTCAAGAATTAAAATGCTTGTTTCACCGATGCAAATAGCGAATTGCTATTTTGTGTGGCATGTTTGAATCCGTTCAACTTATTTTCTTGTTTTTTGAAGTAAAAGTTTAACGATCGATTGCGGAACCGAATGAATGATCGTTGGTTGAATAATGCCTTGGTTGTATTCATAAAGAGAGATGTTTTATGGGATTTGCAACGAAGCAATCATGCAGAACTTTCAAAAGATTAAAACTAGTCAGGGCCAATTGTAAAAAAAATTAACAAAGAATATTTAGACTTCTGTGCCTAATGGAGAATGTTTGAACTTTTGTGCTTAGTATTTCTTTATTATATTTACTATGAATTTCTTTTCGTTTATTGTGAAAAGGTGCCCCCTCTAAATATAATTTTTTGCTCCACCACTGGTTTACAAGATTGATAGCTTCGAATAACATTGGCGTTGCATTGTCTTCTTTTTTTTTTTCCGGGCATATTTAGTAATTTTTAGTTATTTGTCTCTATTGTCTTAGTGAAAGAGTGGATCTCATGGTGCTAGTCACTTGATGTTGATCGACTTCTAAATGATCTTACTTATTTATGAAGAACCTTTAATTAGACTTTGTCTCCACATTAGGGCAGATGTGGCAGTCAGCAAGGCTTTTGTTTGATATCAGACATACTTATCCTTGTTTATGCAGCACAGACAGTTTTCCCTTTCATGTCTGAAATATTTTGCTTTCATTCAGTGGTAGGCAATAAGTTTGTAAGCGATCCTGTAAATTTCTCCAACAAATCTACTACCTTTGGGGAAGCCTTCAAGAATTTCTCTTCTCGCTCTAGTAAAGGTACTCTTCTCTTGAATTCATATACAATTTAACAATATATATAAACTATGAAGGATTGGCAAATCTAGTGATTGGTTATTATACATGAGCTATGCTCCCCGCCTTCTTCAATAAAAGAAAGAACACTAACAAATCGAATAACCCTTTTAACTTCCATGCAAATCATTCTCTATTTGAAGTTCTAATAGCTGCTGTTTTTTAGGAATTTTTGTGCACTTGTGAATCTGTACATTGGTTGTGCAGGGAAGGATTTTTCATCTGCAGTTGTTGATGTCGAAGCTGAAGTAAAAGATTTAGACTGAGGATTTTTCTTGAACACCCAGTCAGATGGTAAGTAGTGGAACTAACTATATTCACTTGAAACACATTGAAGCGTTTTCCTGTTTTGATATGAGTACTTAACGCTCCTTTTTGTTTAACCGGCAAGATTGCAGGAAGTTAACGAGAAGTAGAACTCCATGTTTCTGTGATTAGTATCTTTGACTGAATAAGGAAGTGGGTGCACTTACTGAAGGACGTACAGGATGAGAAGATGAATAGCATTTCGGAAAGCAGTAACTGTATGTAACGTGACATGGAAGAAGTAGCTAGATAAGACAGAGGAGCACATTGGAAATGCTCAGAAAAGCTGTTCGACAGTTTTATGTGGTCAAAATGCTACTAAGCCAAATGGAATCATGTATCATAGAATTTGTTTACCTTACCTGTCTGAGCAAAGCTGTGAAAAAGAACTTCATTGTATCTAAATTGTATATTGTCCTTCAGCGGATTTCTGAATTTCTAACGGGTCAAGATGTGACACCTTAGAGTTCCAATTTGAAGCTATGAGAGTTAACCTGGCTTTCGGAGGGAGTTCCCGCCAGTACCTGCCACGGTGCTTGCTCTAACTTTGTTTTTTAAATTGAACTTTCCCATGAATGTTTAAATTCTCAAATCTCAAAAAATTATCTCAAGCTATTGCTTGTATGCTGATGGCTCCTGGTTCTATAGTTGGTATCAACTTTCTGTCTTATAATTGCCCAAACTTTTCGATGGTTTGGTGTGTGAGCCAACTTTTGTTACCGTTCTTATGGTCAATATTTTTCTATTGAACTGTTGTTCTCATGCATGATTTCCTGTTTGTAGGCAAGATTAAGACAGTTATAGGTTGTACCAAGGTTTTAATATCTGCAGCTTCAGATCATTCTCCGTACACAGCAGAATTAGATAATAGTTAACACATACAAGAATGCATTCATGAGAGAGAGAGAGAGAGAGAGAGAGAGAGAGAGAGAGAGAGAGAGATTATTTGAGTTTTGCCGTTGGGAAAAAATTTCTTGGCTAATAGCCAATAGGTGCTGCTAACACCCTGGAGAACATTTGCTTTCACATTGGAAGTTTAACTGTGGCGCGTTTATACAGTTATACTTCAAATGGCAGAAATAGGCATCCCCTTCAAAACAGGAAAATAGATGGAAATGAACGACTCTAGTCCTAAAAAATGGACGGGAATGCAGATTCTTATGATGAAACCGATACCCTGATATTATTTGCAGGCCGTGATGATTAAATCAAACATCTCGGCTTAACAAGAGGTCAGCAGATTGCTGAAGCAAACCCACAAAATCTATTTAAAGTGACAAAAGATCAAAATGGTCACAAGGGAAAGACGAAGCAAAGTGTCTTAAGTAGATATCACTCGTTACTCTCTCCAAGAGATGTCATGCACAAAAACCACCAAAACGGGAGTTTCTAATGGACTGATAAGAACAAACTCATTCCAGAGAGAGCAAGTCCAAAGAAGGATTCCCCCGTAATTTTGGCAAGATTGGAACCGAAACAGAAAAGGGCTAATCCCTCGAAGAAAGAATGTTCAACTGGCATAGAATGTAAAGTTGACAGGAATAAGACATCAAGAATCAACAGTCCTCTCATACGAGTTTGGCTCCTCTCCAATCCTCCTAAAATAAGAGGATCCTCCAATCCTATTGATAATAAGACATGTGGAGACCAGAGACCTACAACATCAAACGGCCATGAATAAAACACTCCTCCTTTTATGGGGAACACTCGATAACTTCCCTTCCCTTCTTCCTTCTCCGACACCATCACCAACCACTGCCATTCGCTCCCCTTTCCTCTATCCGTTGACAAGCCATCGCTACTGACAACAGCCGCTAATGCCTCTCTCATTCATAGCTGTGTCCATCCCTGACCCCGTATCCCCACCTAAAACTCGAACCCACCATCAGACCCCCACAATATATACGGTAATCGTAACATTAACTTTGGAGTTTAGACGTTGAAGATACAGGTGGAGAGGTACGTCTCATGCTTCATCTCCTCCCACTTATCTCCCTCATTTCCCTCTCTCCAAGATGTAGTCTAACACTAATACAACTCCAATTTTTGAGAATTTATTTCATCACCTGGTGCTCAAAGAAGCAGTTAAGTGACTGTTTTTGCCGGCGGTGAAAGAATATCTAGCAACAACTCCTAATTTGATAGGGGGGTGAACTGTTAAAATCGTAACTGTTGGATTTAGATTGGAGGATCCTCCAATTTTAGGAGGATTGGAGAGCAGCCGGACTCCACACAGTTGACCTTACTCAGTAGAAAGTTTCAGCCTCCTGAATAAGTTGGTTGTCACCAACTAGGTGGTTAGCCAATTTGACAGACAAATCAATGTTTGTTCTAGCAACGAGTCATACAAATAAATTACCTCTTCCTTATCTTCTCTTTCCCCTTGTGATGAACTTGTAACCCCCATAAAGTGCAATTGGAGAAAGATTTATTATCAATGGCAGAGATGCAATCTGCAATTATTGGTAGTTCCAAACATATTAAGTTTGACAAATAAAACGAGGGGCAAGAGAAGTGAAATCACCAAAATAATAGCACAAGAAAGATGAAGAATAAAAGAGTGTTGGAAATGCTCTAGCTATCAAATCATGCAACAATAGACTTACACCAGATAGAAACATACAAAACTTGTAAACAAAATCAATTGAAGTTCCTAACTCTAGTTGAAATGCGTTCGTTCCCCGATTTTAAAGAAGTCTATTTTTTAAACTATGGAAAACAGGGATTGTCGCCCCCTGACTTGAGTAACTCCAAGATAGAATCTAGGGTGTCTAAAGATTCCTCCCACGTTTTGCTTCAAGGATCCTCCAGAGCCCGTGCCCCCCAATCAAACAAAGAACCATTTTGATATGAATTCTAAGTCTCCGTGTATGATGAGATTGGTTAGAGGTGCATAAGAAAACCGATATAACCGCTAAATCAATCCAATCCAGACCGAACCGTTCTATTTAGTTAAGTTATGCGGTTTTATTGGTCTGGTTATGGTTTTGAAAAAATAAGAACTAGTAATTATGGTTCAGTTACTTGTTCTCAATATAAGAACCACAGTTAGAACAGTACCGGACCATATATATATATATTAAAACATATTTATATTAATATACTTATATGTGTACATATTTATTTATCTTGATTTGATAAGTTAATAATTTTTTTCCTGGTAAGATATTATTTTATGTTTATTTAGAGTAAAAATCTATTTTGTTAGGAAGTCTTTAATATATTACTATAACTACTATTGACCCTACTACTATTGCTGAATATACTTTCTCGTTTTTAGATGGTTCCATTCTTTGTTTATGCTACTTTATTGGTTGTTTATATCATTTTTAGGAGTTGTTTTAATGGTAAATTGTCACTACTTTTTGTATCATGTGGACCATATTTGGTTTCGAATCTTATTAAATCCTACTATAATCATTCTATGAGTTGTTTGAGCCTCCAAATTCTAAATAATCTTTTGAGTTCGTTTATTGTGAAAGTGTTCCAACGCTACTTGGGTAGAACTGGAACCGAACCAAGCCAGTTTGATCTTGCAGTTCGGATTTGAACAAACTCTATATGTATATTGGTTAGGTTTTGATTCTTAATTTTCTGGAACCGGTGTGAATAGTCCGGTTATTGAATTTCTAGAGAACTGGTCCAATCCGGACCATGTGCACCCCTAAGATTGGTTATGGGGATCTGCTCGGTTACTGACAGAAAGCAAATTTTTCCTCATATTAGATTGATAATAAAATGGAATCCTAGCTTCTGGACAATAGTTCATTGAAAGTGCATTTCTCTGCCTGAATCACAATAAATATGCTTGATTTTGTCTTACATACACAGAGAATTCACAACTAGCTGCGACTAGTGGCAACAAAGCTTTCTTCCAAAAGATTGATAGTTTCGACACCATGTCAAACATTAAAAGCATCATAAAATGAAAAAAAAGACAAAGCCACACTTACCTGCATTATTTTCCATTTAGATGGACTCAATGGTTCCTCCCAAAAGTTCGCCCTCGGAGGTCCGTCAAGATAAAAGACCACCTCCAAAAATGGTTTGTTCAAAAACTCTGATATTCCTGAAAAAGGGTTGGACAAAAGCTTTGATATTTGTTCAAGCTTTGCGATTTCTGCAAGCAAAAAGATGTTATTTCAGCACAACCATAATTCAATCACAACATACCCCATGTCCAAAAGGCGTACAACATTACACAACTCCAGTGGTTATGCAGAAAACTCATTCTTTGCCCTAGTTAAGTATCATTTTACTTGAGAAAAATTCTAGGATTGGTCTACTCTTCCAATTAGTAGATCAACCATAACTGAAGGGCTTTAACACAACATCAAGTAGCAAAAAACCTCGAGACATGTAGATTTCAAACGAAGGGTTCGATGCCCGATTGTTAGTGGAAAATGGATTAAATGTAGAAGAGATGTATCTTATTGGAATCCTTGTATAACTACATCCCTTTAAATTAAGGATTTGAACTCACTCCTATAAAATAGTAATCCACCATGATAGAGTTCTCAAACTCTCATTCGATATCCCACACAGAATACATAATTTGAAGTTTGAGTATTGCATCATCTAATGATTTCAAATCCCTCCAATCACTACAAGAATAACACTTTCGGTGACTAAGAATTTAGTCACCCAAAGTCCATATCTAGTCACCAAAAGTCTTCGGTGACTAGCTTGGTCACTGAACCATGGTCACCGAAAGGTTTTTTTGAGCAATTTTCATCTGGTCTTGAAAAACATATATTCCGTGGCTAAATTTTAGTCACCGTTGGTATCCAACAATGACCAACTACGTACGTTGATCACCATTAATTTCTTGGTCACTAAGGACAATTTTTTGGAGACCAATTATTGGTCACCAAAAACCATTTTCCGTGATCAAATTAGTTGGTCACCAATGAGGGGCATAACAGAAATATAAACCTTCCCCTACCAATAGGTTGGTCAGAAAAAAAATGTGTTTTCCGTGGGCAATTTCATGCTCTAATGTGGTCACAATATGTATCATTTTTCTCATTCAATGCAATTTATACCGGGCCAAATAAATGTACATTTCATGCTCTAATGTGGTCACAATATGTATCATTTTTCTCAATCAATCCCGTAACATGTACATTTATATATCATCCACACTTAGACAACTACTTGTTCATCCAAAATGCCAAACTATCAATAAGTAAAACAAGTAATCACTATCTAAGCATACGTATATATAAAATCCAAAATCATCAGTTTGTCCTAACCATCGCCATGATACACAATATTTGCAATCCACAACTACCCAAGTTGAGACCGACATAACAAAGAATCCTTTGACACCACACCTGATGGCATTTTCCTACACCCTGAAAATCAAATTCTTGTGTGCAACCTTTACAAGACATTGATCTATGTTCTCGCCGAAGGAGAGCAAAATATTGGAGCCGATTTGATCACATTTCAAGCTCCAATCGCTAATTCTTCGACTTATAATCATGATATGGACAGTAGCGGAGACATATATTAGGGTAACGGTGCCAAACCTGTTATTACCACCCTTGTAGATGATGCTATTACTCATATGCATATGTAAGTGGCAAGATGGGTTCTCGTGGCACTCCTCGTCTCCTCCCAAAATTCTCTCTCTATAAGCCCATGTTCGGTTAAATATCAGTCTTAGGTTACTTTACTGATATACAAGAATGAAGAGTTTTACATTATGTGTGCAGTGCAGTGAAAAATAAGTACTGCATTTTAATGGTAAGAATCAAAGTAAATTTACGAAGAAGAGTGATGCTACAGTGTGCACCTATGCTTTTGGCATATGGTGTGCTTCTCATATGGAGACTCACAAAATCTCATATACACCCATAAAATCTCATATTTGATGGCACAAAATCTCATATTAGAAGACCAAAACACAATAAATAAGACCACAAAATCTCATATGGATGTGAGAAAGTTTTGGAATAAAAATTCAAAAAAATGGCAACCGGTTGGTCACCGGGCCCACCGCTTGGGAAAAAAAAATCCATATGAGATTTTGTGACTTTCAAAATGAGTGTTTGTGAAAGAAAATATGAGACTTTTGTGGTCCACTACAGTCCAAAACTTTTATATGAGATTTTGTGGCTAAGTATATGAGACATGTCACTATCAATCACTATCAATACACAAAATATTTTTGGACTGTAGTGGTCCACAAAAATCTCATATATTCCTCCACAAGTTCTCGTTTTTTAAACCGAAAATTCTTATATGTTATATGAGTGTTCTTCGAAGTATATATGAGATTTTAAGTGGTATGACTCAATGTAGACGAAAATATGTATTTCTGTGGCACCTTATATGAGACATGTCACATCAATATATATACACACAATATGTATCACATTTTCACTACAGTCCAAAACTATCATATGAGATTTTGTGGGACGTTTTATGAGGTTGACTTTTGCCAATATGAGATTTTGTGGCTCATTCGAATTTTTGTGGTACTTTTTATGAGTATTTGTTGCTTCATATATGAGATTTTTGAAACCCAAATGTTATATGAGAAGTCACCCAAGGTTTTATGAATTTTTTTGACTCTTCATATGAGATAAAAATGACCGGTATAGGGAGTCACTTTTTGCATATGTGGCGCAATTTCAGCTGTCGATCTGGTCAAAGTTGCATATGGTACGCCCTTTCATATTTTTTGTCACAAAATCTCATATGTGACCCACAAAAACTCATATTTGTGTCACAAAATCTCATTTTTGAGCCCCAAAAAGGGTTGCACATAGTAGCATGCTCCTACGAAGAATAGGGTTTTCTTCGGTGACATAAGATCTAATGTACAAAAAAATCAAAATTTGCCTATAATTCTATTTTGACTAATGTGTTTGCTTAACTTTTTGCACAATGTTACAATGTTTGTCACCAACCATCCGGGGTTGAAGCATAGTTGACGTTGAATCTAAAGGATCTAATGCTGGACAGAAACGCTCAACTGTGGCACAATTAGTTCAAATTCTTTCAAGAGTGTTGTTACAGTACACACCCCCTAAAATTACTCCGTATGAAATTTTGTAGCACCAAATATGAGATTTTGTGGCTAGAGGTATGAAATGGCGTATGGTATGCACCCCATAAGGATGGACGGCGGAGATTGCGCCACATATGATGTGTGAAATTTTGTGACACCTTTGACCATTGACTATATGAGATAGTGTGTATATCGATATGAGAATTTGTGGACTCCAATATTTATTGTTGTGATTACCAATATGAGAACTTGTGGACTAATTATGAGATTTTGTGTTCTAATATTAGATTTTGTGACGGTTGCAATATTAATTATTGTGATTACTCATATGAGAGTTTGTGGGACTAGATATGAGATTTGGTGTTCCAATATGAGATTTTGTGACTATCTATATGAGGTCTGCACGAAGTCCGCATAGTTCCAATATGAGATTGTGTGGCTCCAAATATGAGATTTTGTGGACTTATATGAGATTTTGTGACTATCCGTATGAGGGTGCATTCTGTATGCCTTTTCATACATCTAGCCACAAAATCCCATATGTAGAGCCACAAAATCCCATATTTGGAGCTACAAAATCTCATATGGAGTAATTTTTAGGTGGTGTGTACCGTAGAATTCTCCTTCTTTCAGAAGCAAATGCTTTGGAATATGTCTGTCACGTGAGAATGTTTAAAATTAAAAATTAAAAATTTATAAATATCTCAATACAGAAATGAAGTCAAAAGAACAAGTAGAAGCGGACATGTAGGGATAAGCCCTGAAGAAAAGAATTACATCGACATAGGTGGACTAAGTACTCGTATTTTAATTGAGGAAAGAAGAAGGGGAAGATTACCACGGTCAATCGAATCTTGACGAGACGCAGCTGTCCGCTCCGCCATGGTTGCGTTCAGAGCTTTTTCTGGTTCTATAGATGTGAGAGAGAGATCGAAAAGGGAGACAGAAAGAAGAAAGGGAGGTTTACGACGCCCATTCGAATCTTGACGAGCCGCAGTTGTCCGCTCCGCCATCGTTGTGTTCAGAGATTTTTCTGGTTCTTTAGAGAGGGAGAGAGAAAGAGAGGGAGTCCGTTACAAACTGAACAATATAAAAAGAGTGATTTATGCTTATCGTTTGAAGAGGTAGGAGAGAGAGAGAGAGAGAGAGAGAGAGAGAGAGAGTCCGTTACAACTGCAAAATACAAAAGGAGAGATTCGCGCTTATCGTTTGAAGAGGTTGCAGGTACGCACATTTACTAGCGTGGTAGTATCTGTTTTTGCTGCACGGATAATAAAAAGAACTACGGATGTTTTTCTCTGTTCCCGTGAATCGAATAGGGACAATCTAGTTCATAAAAGATTATTATAATTTTAGGGGAAAGCCATCAAAATACGGACCACCAATTTGCAAAAAAATAAAAATAAAAATTGCTACAACTGGCTTATGTGATGTTAAAAAATATTGTCTCACATTACTTAGGAGTGGAATAAGTGATCACTTAATCTATGCTAGGACCTCTCCACTCATTGTCAATTGATTTTGAGATGGATATAAACATTACAACTAATAAGACACATCCGATGAAGAAATAATCTGAATTCAGTTAAGTTGAGAGAGTGGGACCGTGGAAGTACTGGGGTATGGGGAAGTTTCTTTTTACTTCTACAAAATATTTAAAATCGAGACAGGTGGAAAAGTGGGGAAATTGAATTTTTTTTTACAAAAAAACTAATAAAAAATCTAGAAAATTAGGGTTGAGGGTTTGGAGGCTTTTCAGGGCGCTAACTATATTGCTATAGTGTATTGATAGAAGATAGAAGATAGATAGATGTCAAGCGCTAATTACCTGAACATTTTGGGTAAAATATATACAATTGATCAAATATAAAAACGAGTTTGAAGTATAAATTCTATGTGATCAAGCTAGTAAGCTCAAATTAGTTGGATAATGAACTTCAACAAGCCAATAAACAGCAGAATTAGTTGATCGTTAACATAATTATCACTCCTACCATTCAGTAAAAAGAATGTGTGTGTGTGTGTGTGTGTGTGAGAGAGAGAGAGAGAGATTATTTGAGTTTTATCCGGGGAGTTCTTGAATGGATTTTATGAGATAAAATGGTGAAGTTGATTTTAGTTGGTGTTTTATGGAGGGGGTGATAAAATCACCTTGTTTTCCCAATAGCTAAAATCTAGGAGATAAAATAGTTGTGGACCACTATGAGTTTTAAAAATGGTTGATAAAATCTAATGTGATAAAATCTATTCATAAAAGATGATGATAAAATCAACAATGATAAAATCAAATAATCCATTCAAGAACTCCCCTTGGAAGAAATTTATTAGTTAATAACCAATGGGTGCTGCTAACACCCTGGAGAACATTTGCTTTCAAATAGGAAGTTATACTTCAAATGCCAGAAACAGGCATCCCTTTCAAAACAGGAAAAGAGAAAGGAAATGAACAACTCTAGTCGTAAAAAATGGACGGCAATGCAGATTCTTATGATGAAACCGATATCCTAATATTCTTTGCGGCCGTGATGATTAAATCAAACATCTCGGCGTAACAAGAGGTCAGCAGATTGCTGAAGCATACCCACGAAATCTATTTAAAGCGACAAAAGATCAAAATGGTCACAAGGGAAAGACGAAGCAAAGTGTCTTGAACAGATATCACCCGTTACTCTCTCCAAGAGATGTCATGCACAAAAACCACCAAAACGTGAGTTTCTAATGGACTGGTAAGAACAAACTCATTCCAGAGACTGAAGCCCAAGTGAATCTCCAGCTTCCTGCAAAAAAGGAAAAAAAAAAAATTGGCAAGATTGGAACCCAAACAGAAAAGGTCTAACCCCTCGAAGAAAAGAACGTTCAATTGGCATAGAATGCAAAATAGACAGGAAAAGGACATCAATAATCAACAGTCCTCTCCTTCGAGTTTGGCTCCTCTCCAATCCTCGTAAAATAGGAGGATCCTCCAATCATATTGATAATAAAACGTGGAGACCAGAGACCTACTACATCAATGGCCATGAATAAAACACTCCTTATATGGGAAAAACATGATAACTTCCCTTTCTTCTTCCTTCTCCGGCACCATCACCGACCACTGCCAGTCTCTCCCCTTTCCTTCATCCGCTGATAAGCCATCACTACTGACCACTGCCACTTACGCCATCCATTGCTGCATCCATCCCCGTCCCCATATCCCCCTCAGACCCAATGACCCACAATATATACAATAATCATAACTTGAACTTTCGAGTTTTAACGTTGAAGACACAGGTGGAGGGGAACATCTCATGCTTCATCTCCTCCCACTTACTCCCTCATTTCCTCTCTCCAAGATGTAGCCTGACCCTAATACAACTCTAATTGCTGGGTACTCATTTCATCACCTGGTGATCTAAGAACCAGTTAAGTGACTGTTTTTGCTGGCGGTGAAAGAATATCCAAAAACAACTCCTAATTGTCACATATTTTGTTAATTTAAAATTTTAGTATCAGATGCATTAGGGGATGAAAAATATTGTGCATTTATTGCCAAAGGTTAGGCCTGTCTCCTATCTATCCCCCGGCCATACCCCCAATTATTGGGGACTAAATGGGTTATGTTATTGTTGTATAGACCTATTCTATCCTTTTTATTATTTCCATTGGGACTTGAATCCAGCAGCAGCTCCCATTCTTATTTATTGCTTTATCTCCTGTCATCTCACAAGGAAAACACCATTCCTCTTCTATTTTTGGACACCTACTACGTGGACTTTAAATATGTCAGCAAACTAAAAGGAAAAAAAACACTTCTTCTTCAACGCCAACAAAACACTCACAGATATATACTCTGTTTCCACTCTTTGTATTTTTTTTTTTTTTATACATGCTTTGAAGCTATATACTTTGAGCATACGTGCAATTATGGGTTTGTGAGTAAGTTTTAGCTCCACACAAAGCTTCTCGAAGGATTATTACATCTTGGGAGTAAAGCTTCAACCAACCCGGTGCAGAGAGGGACGTATCTTCTCTTAGGAAAGCGCCATCAAACGTGTCTCGATCCACAAGCTTTTCTAATCCCTAATTTTTCTGATCAAAAGTGTTATCTTTGCTTTTTATTATTAATGTAGTTGTTACAAGTTTTACAGTAATTTCAACAGATTTAATTTCCAACACTAATTTGACAAGCGGAGGGAAGAATGGAAGGAGAGAGGGGTGTAACTATGTCTGCTGAAACCTATGGCCATTTAATTAGGGGGGGGGTGAACTGTTAAAATTCCAATCGTTGGATTTAGATTGGAGGATCCTCCAATTTTAGGATATTAGTGCTAAGTACCCAGAAAATTTGCACAGAATTTACCAGAAAACAGCAATGAGTGGTTGAGATTCACTCCCAAGTGAATCTAAGCCACTCATTGCTGTCTTTTGGGTAAATTCTGTGCCATTTTTCTGGGTATGTAGCATTGCTCATAGCCGAACCCCACACAGTTGACCTTACTTTGTTTAGAAAGTTTCAACCTTATGAATAAGCTGAACTCTTCACCCACTAGGTGGTTAGCCAGTTTGACAGACAAATCAATGTTTGTTCTAGCAATGAGTCATGTAAATAAATTACCTCTTCTGTTTGTTCTTTCATTGCCCTTGTGATGAACTTGTAACCCGCATAGGTAAGTGCAAGTTCTAAACAAAGCAAGGGTATCGATTGCCAGCGTAAAATCTGAAATTATTGGAAATTCCAAACATATTAAGTTTGACAAATAAAACGAGGGGCAAGGGAAGTGAAATCGCCAAAATAATAGCACGAGAAAGATGAAGAATAAAAGAGTGTACGTTAGAAATGCTCTAGTTATCAAATAATTCAAATAGTGCAACAATAGACTTACGCCAGATAAAAACATACAAAACTTCCAAACGATAAAAGAAAACGCATGGTAAGACACCTCGTCGTAAACGAAATCAGTTGAGATTCCTAACTCTCCTTGGAATGCATTTGTTCAGTGATTTTAAAAAAGTCTATTTTAAAACTTTGAAAAACAGGGGATTGTCGTCCCGACTTGAGTTCCTCCAAGATGGAACCAAGGGGGTCTAAAAATTCCTCCCAAGTTTTCCTTCGGGGATTCTCCAGGGCCCGTGCCCCCTACTTCAACAAAGAACCATTTTCATACGAATTTTGAGGCTCCGTGCATGATGAGATGGGTTATGGGGATCTGCTTGCTGACTGACGGAAAGCAAATTTGTCCTATTAGATTGGTAATAAAATGGAATCCTAGCCCCTGGACAGTCAGTTCATTGAAAGTGCATTTCTCCGCCTGAATCATAATTCAGAATAAATATGTTTTCATACTCTCTTTCAAACTCATATTTAGAAACCTGTGATTTTGTCTCACACACACATAGAATTCACAACTAGCTGCGACCAATGGCAACAAAGCTTTCTTCCATAAGATTGATTGTTTCGACACCAAATCAACATTACAAGCATCATAAAATGAAAACAAAGACAAAGCCACACTTACATGGTCTATTTTCCATTTAGATGGACTCAATGGGTCCTCCCAAAAGTTCACCCTCGGAGGTCGTGGGGATGAATGACCAACGTACCTTTGAATAAAAACTTTGATATTTCTGCAAGCTTTGAGTTTTCTGCAAGCAAAAAGATGTTAATTCACCACAGGTATAGTACAATAAAAAAGAAAAAGAAAAAGGTGTAGACGCAACATTACACAACTCCGGTGGTTATGCAGAAAACTCATCCTTTATCCTCGTTAAATATCATGTTACTTGGGAAAAATTCTAACACTAGTCCAATTACTAGATCAACCATAACTAAAGGGCTTTAACACAACATCAAGTAGCAAAAAACCTCTAGATACGTAGATTTCAAATGAAGGATTTGATGTCCGATTGTAAGTGGGAGATGGATTAAAAGTAGAAGAGATGTATATTATTGGAAGCCTTGTATAACTACATTCCTTGAAATGAAGGATTTGGAATCACTCCTATAAAATAGTAATCCACCATGATAGAGTTCTGAAACTCCAATTCGATATCCCTACACAGAATACAAAATTTCAAGTTTGAGTATTCCATCAAGTAATGATTTCAAATCCCTCCATTTGCAATCCACCACTACCCAAGTTGAGCCCCACATAACAAGGAATCCTTTGACACCACACAAGAATACAAGATGGCATTTTCCTACACGCTGAAAATCAAATTTTTGTATGCAAACTTTACAAGACATTGATCTATGTTTTCACCAAAGGAAAGCAAAATACTGGAGCCGATTTGATTACATTAGAAGCTCCAATCGCAATCCTTCGACTAACAATCATGATACAGACCGTAGCAAAGACATATATTAGGGTCAGGGTGCCAAACCTGCTATTACCACCCTGATAAATGTTGTTATTACTCATATGCATATTTAAGTGGCAAGATGTGTTCCAGTGGCACTCCTCGTCTCCTCCCCAAATCATCTCTCTAGTAGGCCCTTGTTTGGTTAAATATCAGTCTTAGATCACTTCACTATACAGAAGAATTAAGAGTTCTACATTATCTGTGCAGTGAGTACTGTATTTTAATTTTAAGAATCAAAGTCAATATACGAAGAATAGGGTTTTCTTTGGTGACAGGACAACCGACCTTGTTCAAGAAGTTCTTCAAAGGCAAATATTTTCACAATTCATCCTTTTGGGAAGCCCGGTGCCCGGGACAGCTTCATGGGCCTGGCGTAGCATTGTTGCTGGCAGAGAGGTTCTTCGTTGGGGATCGAGGTGGCGAGTAGGTAATGGCAAATCCATCAACATCTGGACAGACCCAAGGGAACCATGCACATGATCTTTCGAGGTTATAAACTCTCTATCATTCGATCCTAGTCTACCTCCCCTCCCTCAAAAAGTGGCTGACCTCATTGATACACACACGCATGATTGGAAGGATGATCTGATCAGGGGCCTTTTTGGGCCAGTGGATGTTGAGAATATTTTGGCTATTCGTGTCAGTCAGCATGGTATACCAGACAGAGGGATTTGGCATTACACTGAGGATGGGAAGTTCACTGTTCGCTCGGCTTATTATGTGGCGAAATCAATATCTTTTGCAAGGATTTCGTTGGACCGGGGAGAATCGAGTTCTAGACACTTGAATGGATCTGATTGGAAGCAAATTTGGCGTTTGCAAGTGCCAACAAGGTTCGGAATTTCGTTTGGAGGTGCTCTCATGGCGCACTGGCGGTGGCGGCCAATCTTTAATTAAAAGATTAGAAATCCCAAGATTCCTATTGTCCCTCCTGCCTCAAAGACCTGGAGACCATTGAACACATTTTATTTTGCTGCAAACGTGCAAAGGAAGTTTGGAGGTCATGCCCAGCTCCTCTTAATTTCCCGGCTACTTGGAAATGGATGACCATTGGTCAATGGTGGATGTCTTTGTCTCGTGGACACACACCTGATGATAGAGCTCTGACAGCCTTTATTTGTTGGTTTATATGGAAGAACAGGAATCAATGGCAGTTTGAGGGCCAGCAATGGGATCCGTCGATAACTCTTGAGAAAGCTACGGTGGCGTGGAAAGAGTAGAACCCAGTGTGTGACCTCATAAAGCATAGGGGTCACTCTCCCCCTCCCTCCCCTCCTCCGGTATGGCAACCCCCTCCTCATGACTACTTAAAAATTAATGTTGACGGTGCTCTGGACTCTAAGAATGGTTTTGGTTGTGTGGGTTTAATAGCTCGGGACTCGTTTGGTAGGATTGTGGAAACTCGTATGATCAGATTCATAGGCTCTTTTTCTCCACGTTTGATTGAAGCCATGGGATTCCACTTCGCGGTCACTACAACCTTGGACATGAATTGGAACCGGGTTATTGTTGAAGGTTAACCCTCTTAATCAGACTCGCTCCTACGTGGATTGTGAGGCCAAAGTATTAGATTGCATGCAGCTTGCCTCGAATTTTTCCTATTGTCGTTTTTCTTACGTCAATCGCATTTGTAATAGGGTAGCCCATAGATTGGCTAGATCATCTCTACAGGGTTCTGAGACGATGGACTAGAGGGGCATTTTTCCCCAATGATTGTCATCCTTGGCCCTCGAAGAAGTTTGGGCATTAGCCCCCTCTCCTATTTAGTAATAAAATCTTCTCTCTTGACAAAAAAAAATAATATAGTATTGCAGAATGACATTTCTTGAGGAAGGGCTCTCGATGCGCCAAGTGGCAGCAAGTGACTGGCCCAAATAATTTACAAATAAATTCTTTAATTAAAAGATTAGAAATCCCAAGATTTCTAACCCATCGTGAAATCGTGACAATAGAAAAAATCAAAATCCTATCTAAATTATTGAAGTACTTGCAGACTCTACCAAGCAACCCAATATTTCCAACGGCTTCTAGATAAAATGCTGATGTTTTTCTAAATTCTACATCACCTGGCCTATCCGGAATCTCTTGGAACATTATCTGCCAATAAAACTTTAAGTTCAATATTTATTAAATGATTTTTAAATTCCCATACAATCTTATAGATCAAATCCCTCAAGGTGTTGGAGAAAAAGGATTGATCAAGTTACGTTGTGTGCCATATATTATAGAGTGAGACCTACATGTCAAATTAGACGAATCCAAGTGAGAACGCGCGCGTTCGCCTCTGAGAGGAGATGTAAATGGTACATTACTTGTCCAAAAGTCAAAACTATTTGCGAGTAAATGATTAATTGACTCGTGTGATTGCTACTTGAAGTGTTCGGCTCGGGCTTGGGCATGTACCGTTTAGAAAAGTAGGAGTATTTTCTTACAGCAATTTTATTTAATTTCCTTTGTTTTCCTTTTCTGAGTTTATATTCCCTTCTAGAAGCTTAACTACCCAATGGGTTTGAGTCGTTGTTCGGACTAGTCTCAATTGCCAATTTCCGGTACTCTGAAATTGGCACGGTACATTTCTATTCCGTCTAACAGTTTGTATATCTGTTCGGTTTGTCTTTTATTGTTTATTTCCAGAATTTTATGAACCCCGGTTCTAACACAAGGTAACAAAAGCAAACATTAGGGGAAAATGTTTGGTCAAAAAAAAAAAAAAAAAAAACCCATAAAACACCCAAAAAATACATCCACTACGGGTTGAATGCATTTTCTGGGTGTTTTGGGTTTCTTTTCTGGTACTGCAACAACAGACCTCAAACATTAAACATTAAGAATTTGGAATAGCAATTTTACGTACCCAATATGCGACTCGCCAGTGGAGCGCAAACCACGAAGTCGTCCAACTTGTCGACACCGTTGGACGAGGAAAACCTGGCTTTGTAACACCTGGTCAAGCCACCGCTGCCGCCACCACTACCACCATCGTCGTCAATTGCCTCGAGCTTGATGTCGAATCGGTCGAATCGGGGTACACCCCAACGAATTTCCAAGCTTGGCGTCCAGAACCCTCACGAAGCGGAGATTAGCCTTTCCTTGTCTCGCATTATGTTCCTTCACGGCACACTGGGCCAGCTTTATCATATGGCGTTGTTTCGGGGCATTGGTAATGGTGACTGAAAATGGTGTACCTCTAACGGCATAGCCGGATTCTAAACCAGTACTGGAGAAATCCCGCTTCTAAAGGATTTGGTCGTTGGTTTTCCTGTTGATTGAGTCGGAAAACTTCAACAACCCTAGTAATCCAGGCTTCTGATGGTGGCGTACGGCGGTCGTCCCTCTGTTGAGAAGAATCCGGAGAGCCATGGAGCAAACAAACGCGATCACAGCCAGATGGATATGTTTCCTTCAAAATCTGAAAGCCCGAAGCAAACCCTAGAGCTTGATTAATCCAAATGGATATGTTCGCTCGTTGGTTGGTTATATAGATCACTGGCAATGCAATGGGCAATGCGTGTGTCCTTTTGCAGGGTGCTAACTGTTTTCCTATTTCAAAGCCCTGGAAAGGGGGTGGTTGGTTACCTGAAGAAGCCATGAACCTTGTGTGTTTACATTTTTGTCCTTGCAGTGTGCAAATTTTGGGTCTTTTTTTGCCAAATAGGAAAATAAAAAATGTGAGCCAGTTCCATCTTTTGTCCCTTTATATACTCTACGATGGTTGTCCTTTTTTCTTTTTAGGAATGTCCCGAAATATTATTTCGTTTTAAAAAACCAACTTAAAAAATGTGTGAATTTTCAAAACCGACACTTCATAAAAAATAAAAATAATTTTATTAGTGGGATTCAAGGGGCATTATTGGAATCAAATGTCATTATAAGGAAGACATGTAGTCCTCCTATAATGTTAAAATCTCTAAAAATTAAGGGCCAACAATATTGTGGGACAAATGGAGTATTAGAATAGATTAAGAATAATTAAAATCCTCTCCAATTTTTAAAAAGACTACACGGTCCAATTGATTACTTTTTTACTGTATGTTATCAAGAAAATTAATTGCGCCACAAATTATATTCATGAGAATTTTTTTGACAGTTTCATAACACATTATCTTGAAAAAAACGGGTTTTGAAAACATCACAACACTAGATCCGTACTCATTTTTCTCCAAATAAGTATGTTCTAAAAGCCCATCGAATTATATTCAATCATCACGATTTTTGGGGATGGTTATTGTGCTCGACAAAATCTAAAACATAATCAATCACAATGATCAAAGTAAGCTTGTGAATGAAAAAGTGCCGAACTGAACCACCTCATGTGGTTTGGTCGACGTGCAGATGCACCCACTCAGGGGGTGTTCCGCTAACTCAGTTTTTTTAATAAATTGGTTTTTCACGGTTTTTTATGTGAGGTGTTGTGAGATAATGACATGTCTCGGTGTTTGGAAAAAACAGTTTTTTGTTAGTGGAACACCCCCTCATATATTCAGTTATTAGCACATAACTCCTCTATGCTCCATGCATGGAACTATGAACAAGGTCAAGTTTTTCTTGTTAAGTTTTATCTTATATAGTATTGCCGAGTAACTTTTTGTGGGGAGGAATGTGAGAGAGGCAAGTGTCATGTATTAATTGGCCAACTCAATCAGTTAAATAATAATTGTTTTCTCTTTTTTTCAAAGTGTTCAAAAAAATTATTTAAAAGGATAAGTGTGGTTAACAGATGGGATAATAGCTAGTTTGTTTAAAAACATTAATTTGGAAAGATTAATTCCTTGACAAAGGAAGTCATTTCACTTTAAATGTAAAAACAAATCTTATTCCGTAATTGATGAGACTATTGTGCTATACTATACGTCTGGGGCAAAGTTAAACCAGAACAAGGAGTGAGATAATACACCAAACAATCGAAAAGTTAAGGCAATAGCCAATAGGTGCTGAGAGAGAGAGAGAGAGATTATTTGATTAAATCAAACATCTCGGTGTAATAAAAGGTCAGCAGATTGCTAAAGCATACCCACGAAATCTATTTAAAGCGGCGAAAGATCAAAATGGTCACAAGGGAAAGACAAAACAAAGTGTCCTGAACAGATATCACCCGTTACTCACTCCAAGAGATGTAATGCACAAAAACCACCAAAATAGAAGTTTATAATGAATTGATAGGAACAAACTCATTCCAGAGACTGAAGCCCAAGTGAATCTCCAGCTTCCTGCAAAAAAGGAAAAAAAATAAAAAAAATTGGCAAGATTGGAACCCAAACAGAAAAGGTCTAACCCCTCAAAGAAAAGAACGTTCAATTGGCATAGAATGCAAAATAGACAGGAAAAGGACATCAATAATCAACAGTCCTCTCCTTCGAGTTTGGCTCCTCTCCAATCCTCCTAAAATAGGAGGATCCTCCAATCATATTGACAATAAGACGTGGAGACCAGAGACCTACTACATCAAACGGCCATGAATAAAACACTCCTCCTTATATGGGAAAAACTTGATAACTTCCCTTTCTTCTTCCTTCTCCGGCACCATCACCGACCACTGCCAGTTTCTCCCCTTTCCTCCATCCGCTGATAAGCCATCACTACTGCTGAGTACCGACCACTGCCACTTACTGTTGTATAGACCTATTCTATCCTTTTTATTGTTTCCATTGGGACTTGAATCCAGCAGCAGCTCCCATTCTTATTTATTGCTTTATCTGCTGCCATCTCACAAGGAAAAACACCATTCCTCTTCAATTCTTGGACTCCTACTGCGTGGACTTTAAATATGTCAGCAAACTAAAAGGAAAAAAACACTTCTTCTTCAACGCCAACAAAACACTAACAGATGTATACTCTGTTTCCACTTTTTGTATTTTTTTTTTATACATGCTTTGAAGCTGTACATTTTGAGCATACATGCAATTATGGGTTTCTGAGCAAGTTTTAGCTCAACACAAAGCTTCTCGAAGGATTATTACATCTTGGGAGTAGAGCTTCAACCAACCCAGAGCAGAGGGGGACGTATCTTCTCTTAGGAGAGCGCCATCAAACGTGCCTCGATCCACAAGCTTTTCTAATCCCTAATTTTTCTGATCAAAAGTTTTATCTTTGCTTTTTATTATTAATGTAGTTGTTACAAGTTTTACAAAAATTCCTACAGATTTAATTTCCAACACTAATTTGACAGGCGGAGGGAAGAATGGAAGGAGAGAGGGGTGTAACTATGTCTGCTGAAACCTATGGCCATTTATTGGATTTAGATTGATTGGAGGATCTCCAATTTTAGGACATTAATGCTAAGTACCCAGAAAATTTGCACAGAATTTACCAGAAAACAGCAATGAGTGGTTGAGATTCACTCCCAAGTGAATCTGAGCCACTCATTGCTGTTTTTTGGGTAAATTATGTGCCATTTTTCTGGGGATGTAGCATTGCTCCTAGGTGATTAGCCAGTTTGACAGACAAATCAATGTTTGTTCTAGCAATGAGTCATGTAAATAAATTACCTCTTCTGTTTGTTCTTTCATTGCCCTTGTGATGAACAAAACCGCATAGATAAGTGCAAGTGCTAAACAAAACAAGCGTATCAATTGCAGTTCTAAACAAAGCAAGCGTATCAATTGCCAGAGTATAATCTGCAATTATTGGAAATTCCAAACATATTTAGTTTGACAAATAAAACGAGGGGCAAGGGAAGTGAAATCACCAAAATAATAGCACGAGAAAGATGAACAATAAAAGAGTGTACGTTTGAAATGCTCTAGTTATCAAATGATTCAAATCATGCAACAATAGACTTACGCCAGATAAAAATATACAAAACTTCCAAACGATAAAAGAAAGCGCATGGTAAGACACCTCGTCGTAAACGAAATCAGTTGAGATTCCTAACTCTCCTTGGAATGCATTTGTCCAACGATTTTAAAAAAATCTATTTTAAAACTCTGGAAAACAGGGGATTGTCGTCCCGACTTGAGTTCCTCCAAGATAGAACCAAGCGGGTCTTAAAATTCCTCCCAAGTTTTCCTTCGGGGATTCTCCAGGGCCCGTTCCCCCCCTACTCCAACAAAGAACCATTTTCATATGAATTTTGAGGCTCCGTGCATGATGAGATGGGTTATGGGGATCTGCTTGCCGACTGATAGAAAGCAAATTTGTCCTATTAAATTGGTAATAAAATGGAATCCTAGCCCCTGGACAGTCAGTTCAGTGAAAGTGCATTTCTCCGCCTGAATCATAATTCAGAATAAATATGTTTTCATACTCTCTTTCAAACTCATATTTAGAAACCTGTGATTTTGGCTCACACACACATAGAATTCACAACTAGCTGCGACCAATGGCAACAAAGCTTTCTTCCATAAGATTGATTGTTTCGACACCAAATCAACATTACAAGCATCATAAAATGAAAACAAAGACAAAGCCACTCTTACCTGCTCTATTTTAAATGGACTCAGTGGTTCCTCCCAAAAGTTCATGCTCGGAGGTGGATGAATGACCAACGTACCTTTGACTAAAAACTTTGATATTTCTGCAAGCTTTGAGTTTTCTGCAAGCAAAAAGATGTTAAATATCATGTTACTTGGGAAAAATTCTAAAACTGGTCTACTCTTCCAATTAGTAGATCAACCATAACTAAAGGGCTTTAACACGACATCAAGTAGCAAAAAACCTCTAGATACGTAGATTTCAAATGAAGGATTTGATGTCGGACTGTAAGTGGAAGATGGATTAAAAGTAGAAGAGATGTATATTATTGGAAGCCTTGTATAACTACATTCCTTGAAATGAAGGATTTGGAATCACTCCTATAAAATAGTAATCCACCATGATAGATCGAGTTCTGAAACTCCCATTCGATATCCCTACACAGAATACAAAATTTCAAGTTTGAGTATTCCAGCGACTAATGATTTAAAATCCCTCCATTTGCAATCCACCACTACCCAAGTTGAGCCCTACATAACAAGGAATCCTTTGACACCACACAAGAATACAAGATGACATTTTCCTACACACAGAAAATCAAATTCTTGTGCGCAAACTTTACAAGACATTGATCTATGTTTTCACCAAAGGAAAGCAAAATACTGGAACCAATTTGATAACATTACAAGCTCCAATCACAATCCTTCTACTAACAATCATGATATGGACCGTAGCCAGGGGCGGAGCACATGGAGACAAGAGGGGTCAGTTGACCCCCTGACCCCCCAAATTTCTATAGGAATTTTACTAGTATACCTCACAAAATTGCTAATTGACCCCTCTTTGATTTTGTTTTTTGCCCCCCCTGAACCAAAATCCTTGCACCCCCGAATGCGTCTAATTCTTGCCCCCCCTGAACCAAAATCCTGGCTCCGCCCCTAACCGTAGCAGAGACATATATTGGGGTCAGGGTGCCAAACCTGCTATTACCACCCTGATAAATGTTGTTATTACTCATATGCATATTTAAGTGGCAATATGTGTTCCAGTGGCACTCCTGGTCTCCTCCCCAAATCATCTCTCTAGTAGCCCTTGTTTGGTTAAATATCAGTTTTAGGTCACTTTACTATATAGAAGAATTAAGAGTTCTACATTATCTGTGCAGTGAGTACTGTATTTTAATTTTAAGAATCAAAGTAAACATACGAAGAATAGGGTTTTCTTTGGTGACATAATCTAATTGTACAAAAAATCGAAAATTGTAGATAATTCTATTTTGACTAATATGTTTGCTTAACTTTTTGCGCAATGTTACAATGTTTGTCACCAACCATCCGGGTTGAAGCATAGTTGAAGGGATAAGACCTGAAGAAAAGAATTACATGGACATAGGTGGACTTAGGACTCGCATTTTAACCAAGAAGAAGGGGAAGATTAACACGCCACGGCCACTGGCGAAGCCGCGCAGCTGGATTAGTTTGGCAGCTTGACTACTTTGATACCAGCGATTTGGGAGGGGAAAGTCGGGAGAGGTTCGAAGCTTGGCAAGCCGCAGCTGTCCATGCCGCCATTGTTGCGTTCAGAGCTTTTTCTGGTTCTTTTTAAAGTGATAATGAGAGGGAGGGAGGGAGGGAGGGAGGAGAGTAAAATATAAAAAGATTGATTCACGCTTATCGTTTGAAGAGGGAGGTCGCGGGCACGCACGGTGCGTGTGCTACCTGAATTTATGTCCGGTCTGCCTTACCACACGCCTTGATTTATTATTAAAAACAAGAATAGTAGGGTACACAATCATCCAAGCACAACCCAATCTACAACCACTCACATGAACGTGGGGGCCACTTCATAATTGTGTGTGGGCCTCACATGTATGTGACGGATTGTAGATTGAGTTGTGGATTAAAAAATTGTCAATTGTGCACAGCGACAAAAATGAGGCAGTGGACGGTAAAGCTGTTTATAGTAAAAAGTCGGACACACGTGATGCTTGTACAATCCGATTTGACTTATATCGATTGGAACATGGGTAAAATATGTACACTTGATCTACTATAAATATGAGGTTGAATTATAGTATGTACCATGTGATCAAATTTTCAGCAATTGGTTAATCAATCAAGTATAGTATTGTAGAATGACATTTCTTGAGGAAGGGCTCTCGATGCGCCAAGTGGCAACAAGTGATTGGCCCAAATAATTTACAAATAAATTCTTTAATTAAAAGATTAGAAATCCCAATATTCCTAACCCATCGTGAAAATAGAAAAAATCAAAATCCTAATATATTATCCTATCCAAATTATTGAAGTACTTGCAGACTCTACCAAGCAACCCAATATTTCCAACGGCTTCTAGATAAAATGCTGATCTTTTTCTAAATTCTACATCACCTGACCTATCCGGAATCTCTTGGGACATTATCTACCAATAAAACTTTTAAGTTCAATATTTATTAAATGATTTTTAAATTCCCATACAATCTTATAGATCAAATCCCTCAAGGTGTTGGAGAAAAAAGTTTGATCAAGTTACGTTGTGTGCCATATATTATAGAGTGAGACCTACATGGCAAATTAGACGGGTCCAAGTGGGAACGCGCGCGTTCACCTCTGAGAGGAGATGTAAATGTTACTACATTTCAAAACTATTTGCGAGTAAATGATTATTTGACTCGTGTGATTACTACTTGAAGTGTTGGGCTCGGGCTTGGGCATGTACCGTTTGGAAAAGTATTTTCTTACAGAAATTTTATTTAATTTCCTTTGTTTTCCTTTTCTGAGTTTATATTCCCTTCTAGAAGCTTAACTACCCAATGGGTTTGCGTCGTTTTTCAGACTAGTCTCAATTGTCAATTTCCGGTACTCTGAAATTGGCACGGTATATTTCTATTCCGTCTAACAGTTTGTATATCTGTTCGGTTTGTGTTTTATTGTTTATTTCTAGAATTTTATGAACCCCGGTTCTAACACAAGGTAACAAAAGCAAACATTAGGGGAAAATGTTTGGTCAAAAAAAAAAAAAACACCATAAAAACACTCAAAAAGAAGCACCCACTACCAGTTGGATGTATTTTCTGAGTGTTTTGGGTTTCTTTTTCTGGTACTGCAACTACAGACCTCAAACATTAAACATTAAGAATTTGGAATAACAATTTTACGTACCCAATATGCGACTCGCCAGTAGAGTGCAATCCACGAAGTCGGTCAACTTGACGACACCGTTTGACGAGGAAAACCTGGCTTTGTAACACCTGGTCAAGCCACCGCCGCAGCTGCCGCCGTCACTACCACCATCGTCGTCGATTGCCTCGAGCTTGATGACGAATCGGTCGAATCGGGGTACGCCCCAACCTCCAAGCTTGGCGTCCAGCACCCTCACGAAGCGGAGATTAGCCTTTCCTTGTCTCGCATTATGTTCCTCCACGGCAAACTGGGCCAGCTTTATCAAATGGCGTTTTTTCGGGGCATTGGTAATGGTGGCTGAAAATGGTGTGACTCTATATTCATAGCCGGGTTCTGAACCAGTACTGAAGAAATCCCGCTTCTGAAGGATTTGGTCGTTGGTTTTCCTGTTGACTGAGTCGGAAAACTTCAACAACCCTAGTAATCCAGGCTTCTGATCGTGGCGTACGGCGGTCGTCCCTCTGTTGAGAAGAATCCGGAGAGCCATGGATGGAGCAAACAAACGCGATCACAGCCAAATGGATATGTTTCCTTCAAAATCTGAAAGCAGGAAGCAAACCCTAGAGCTTGATTAATCCAAATGGATATGTTCGCTCGTTGGTTGGTTATATAGATCACTGGCAATGCAATGGGCAATGCGTGTGTCCTTTTTGCGTGTGCTAACTGTTTTCTTATTTCAAAGCTCCGGCAAGGGGGTGGTTGGTTACATGAAGAAGCCATGAACCTTGTGTGTTTACATTTTTGTCCTTGCAGTGTGCAAATTTTGGGTCCTTTTTTTTGCCAAATAGGAAAATAAAAAAGGGAAAAATAAAAAATGCCCCCCATACTTTACACTCAATTACATATCGCATCCCAAACGTCGACTTATTTCAATTTACCTCCCAAACTTAAACTCCGTTATTCAAAACAACTCCTTCCGTCCCAATCCGTTACTTCACTAACGGAAAATGATAGGTGGACGTTAACGGAGAGTAAAAACCGTTAGTGGGGGCACAAACGCCCCAAAACGACGTAGTTTTGGGACGGCCCAAGGGAAAAAAAAAACTAAAAAAAAAAACACCTAAAATCAGTCTCTCTCTCTCTCTCTCCTCCCAACCACATCTTCCTCTCCAAACCCAAATCAGATTAGGTCAAAATCACAGACCCAATTATTTATCTAAAAAAAAAATTTAAAAAAATATCTCAAATTTTTTTCGGAAATAATTATTTATCTAAAAAATTTAATTTTTTAAAATTGTTTTCAAAAAAATAAATACATCTAAAAAATCATTTGTCCTGGTATTAATTTCATCCATAATCTACCCAATCCCATGTTTGATTCGCATAGGATTATTTATGGGATAAATTTTTTTTTATTTATCAAAAACAGTCTTTCTTAGTTTTTTTTAAACAAGAAAAATATTTTTTTTAAAGAACCACTTTTAAAACAAATATATTTTAAAACAATTTTGGAGAAACAAAACTATTTTGAAAAACATTTACTTGAAAATAATTTTTAGAACAATCACAATCAGTTTTTTTTTTTAAACAATTTGGAAAACAATTTTTTTTAATAATAAAATAAATATTCTTAAAAAATACTATTACCAAATTAAATTTTTTAAATAATGTTTTTTTGAAAAATATTATTTCCGAAATAATTTTTTATATGTATTTATTTTTTTGAAAACAATTTTAAAAAATTAATTTTTTTAGATAAATAATTATTTCCAAAAAAAAATTGAGATATTTTTTTGAAATTTTTTTTTAGATAAATAATTGAGTCTGTGATTTTGACATAATTTGATTTGGGTTTGGAGAGGAAGATGTGGTTAGGAGGAGAGAGAGAGAGAGAGAGAGAGAGAGAGAGAGAGAGAGTGATTTTAGGTTTTTTTTTTTCCCCTTGGGCTGCCCCAAAACTACGTCGTTTTGGGGTTTGGGGGCGTTTATGCCCCCACTAACGGTTTTTACTCTCCGTTAACGTCCACCTCATCATTTTCCGTTAGTGAGGTAGCGGATTGGGACGGAAGGAGTCATTTTGAATAACGGAGTTTAAGTTTGGGAGGTAAATTGTAATAAGTCGAAGTTTGGGATGCGATATGAGTGTAAAGTATGGGAGGCATTTTGTATTTTTTCCCAATACAAAATGTGAGCTACTTCCATCTTTTGTTCATACCAAAAGGACTTCCCCTTTATATACTCCCTCCCACAATGTTTATCCTTTATTCTATTTAGGAATGTCCCGAAATATTATTTCGTTTTAAAAAACCAACTTAAAAAAGGTGTGAATTTTCAAAACCTACCCTTCGTAAATAATAAAAATATTTTTATCAGTGGGATTCAAGGGGCATTATTGGAGTCAAATGTCATTTCAAGGAAGACATATAGTCTTCTTCTAAAATCAAAATCCCCAAAAAGGACCACATTATGGGACGAATGGAGTATTAGAATAGATTAAGAATTGTTAAAATCCTCTCCAATTTTTAAAAAAACTGCACGGTCCATTTTTCGGGCCCCTTTCAAACCCATTTCAATTTGAATGATTGTATACCCTACTATTCTTGTTTTTAATAATAAACAAAGGCGTGTAGTTAGACGGACATAAACTCAGGTAGCACACGCACCGTGCGAGCCCGCGACTCTCTCTCGCCCTCCCTCCCTCTCTCTCTCATATGCATATTTAAGATACTGTATGGGACGATCATGAAGATACTGTATCCTTCATGAGCAAGAGCAAGTGAACGAAAAGAAAGAAACTAAATTTTTTGTTTTCATCATAATACCTAATAATTCATGCTCCTTTTTGTTTAATCGGAAAGATCAACGAAAGCTCACGAGAACTCATGTTTCTATGATTATCATTTACGTTAAAATATGGAACATTTGTGCACTTGTTGAAGGTCATACAAGGTGAGAAGAAGAATAGCATTTCGAAAGGTTACGACTAATTGTTACTCGACGTTGCAAGAAGTAACTAGACATGACATGACAGGACAGGACAGAACTGCACGATAGAACGACGTTTAAACTGCTAACAAAAGCCAACAAGTGCAAACACCTTGGACAACATCTTGTTTTCAAACAGGTAGTCAAACTTCGTAGCACTTTAAAACCGAAACCTAATGTTCTTTCACTTGTTTGCAAGCTAGCTGTAAGCATCTCTGTGTACTAGAGGTGAGCAGATTGCCGAATCACACCCAGAAAAACTATTTAAAGCGATGAAAGATCAAAACGATCATAAGAGAAAGACGAAGCACAAAAAACCCAACATCACCTCTTACTCTTGAAGAGTTTCATGTACAAAACCACCAAAACAGGAGAAATAAGAACAAACTCATCCCAGATACACGAGCCCAAGTAAATCACTTTATTTGAAGCTGCTCTAAGAGACAACTCCGAACCTACTTTGACCCTTCTCCAACTTTCTGCAAAAAAGACCAGGCAAGAGATCAAGTCAAACGAAGGATTTAACCATAATTTGGAAAGATTCAAACAGTGATGGGCTAATCCTTCAAGATAAGAATGTTGAACTGGGATAGAATTTACAATAGACCACAACGAGATATCATTAATAAAAAATCCTCATGGACCTTACTCTGTTTTGAATTCTCACCCTCAAGGTGATTAAACAGTTTGACAGACAAATCAATGTTTGTTTTAGCAACGAGTCATAGAAATAAATTACCTCTGCCTTATCTTCTTTCTTTCCCTTTGTGAAAAACTTGTAGCCCCCATATATAAGTGCGCCCCAGCCAGCTAGAGAGACAATGACAAACTGCAAAAGATAAAAGGGATGCACAAGAAATTGTCATTATGGATTTGAGATTTAATTTCTGCCATTATTAGAAGTTCCAAACATACTAAGTCTAACAATAAGGGGTAAGAGAAGTGAATTACTAAAACGACAGCATTCCGAGATGAAGAATAAAAGAATGTTGGAAATGCTCTAGCTAATCAAAGCAGCACTGTGGCATTGAATCATTGAAGAATAGACTTCCAACAGACAAAAAACATTTTAAAAAAAAAAAATTGCCTCGCTACATTGAAGCTTTTAGTATAGGAGTATAAAAAATATATGAGTTAAGATTCCTAAATTTAATCGAAATCCATCGGTCTCAGAATCACATTTGATCAACTGAAGTCAGAAACAAAGTTGGATATAGTCCCAAAAAGAAAAAAGGGAAAACTTCAGTACTGAGGTTCAAACTAGCAATGCTAAGAAGGATTTCTTCGAACGGGTAGATAGTTTTGACGCCAGATCAACATTACAAGCATCATAAAATAAAAACAAAGACGAGCCACACTCACATGTTCTTCTTTCCATTTAGATGGGCTCAACGGGTCCTCCCAAAAGTTCACCTTCGGAGGTCCATGATGATCTGCAGTAAAGCAACCAAAAAACTTATTAAAAAAAATGAACACCACAATAGGTTGTTAAAGAAGCTTCAATTTTTCTGCCAGAGGAATGATCAACAAAGCATACAATCACAAATACACCCCAATTTCAACACCTAATTCAGATGTCCCAATATTACACAATCCGATGGTTATGCAGAAAACTCATCCTTCGGCCACTTGGTTTCATGTTACATGAGAAAAAATCCAATCTTTGACTGCTCTTCCATTAGGAGATCAATAATAAGTCCATAACTAAAGGGCTTTCACACCATATCGAGTAGCAGAAAACTTTTAGATGTAGAATTCAAACGAAGGATTAGGTTCAATTGTAAGAGGAAGATGGATTAAAAGTAGAAGAGATGTATCTCATTCGAATCCCAATATAACTAAATTCCTTGAAACGAATGTTTTGAATAATTCCCAAGGAAATAGTGCAGTTCTCAAACTTACATTCCGTATCCCTATGTAGAGCAAAAAATTCAAGTTTGAGTATTCCATTGTCTAATGATAATGATTTCAAATCCCTTCATTTGCAATCCCCCACTATCCAAGATCCAAGTTAAGCCCTACAGAACTTGAAATCTTTAGACACCACACAGGATGGGATTTTCTATACACACTGCAAATCAAATTTTTTAAAAGCCCCCTTTTACAAGGCATTAATTTATGGTTTCGCCAAAGGAGAGCAAGATCATCAACCCAATTAATTATATATCGATCTCCAATTTTTCAAACCACTATCCGTTTGTTTCAGCGTAAAACATTTTACATTTTACCCATTTTTCATTGTTTGGTTCCAAAAAGGGAGAGTAAAATTCCATGATGCTGTCACAATTGTTTTTCTTCTAAAATCCCGTAAATTGTTTTCCGATTCTCGCATTGCCTAGTTCCGACTTCATACCCGACATAGGACAAATCAAGAAACCAAAATCAGAGAGAAAAGTCGGTTCTACAAAACCCAAGGTTTTGAACCCTCTCTTTGTAGCTTTCTCAAGACAATCAAGTTTCCACATTTATTCCTCATCCTACCAACGAGTTAGGTTTCTTCCTAACAGTTGAAAAAATTGGTAATACTAGTACCACAACAATAAGAGAACTCATCTAGTCCCCAATCATTGGGGGTATGGGCAGGGATGATGGGAGACAAACCTAACTTTGGCAACATGCACAAAGTGACTGCTATAAGAATACCAAAACAGTGGCCCCCTAAACCTCCAAGAACCGAGGAGTTACACAGACGTTTTGTTGCAGAACCCCAAATCAAAGCCAAAAGGCATCAAGGAGACAGGGAGGGCAGGCCAAGAGATCCAAATATATTTCTGTGCTCATTACCATACTTCATTCGTTCATGGTCCAGAGCATTTCACTAACGAGCAAACAAGAAAATTGAGCATCCCACTAATGGTAAAACTATTCTACAAGAAAATTATTTCACTTCGCAAAACGTTTTACATTAAAACAAACGAAGCCTAACAATCATGAATACAGAAACAAACAACGACCCACTCAAAAATCGAAAACAAGTTCGTTCCTCTGTGACCTGTGTGTATCGGTACGAGTAGATACAAACATGTATGCATACTGTATAATCCCATAAGAATTAATTATACTAGCTAGGTGTATAACAGACTCGGATTTTCATTGAGAAAGAAGAAAAAGAAGAAGAAGATTACCACCGCCACTGGCGAGGCCGCGCCGCTGGATTAGGTTGGCCGCTTGGCTACCTGACACCGCCGATTTGGTAGACGAAAGACGAGAAAGATTAGAAGCTTGACGAGCCGTAGCTGCCCACGCCGCCATTGTTGCGTTCAAAGGTTTTTCTGGTTCTTTTCACTTTTCAAGACAGAGTGAGAAACAGAGGAAGAGATGAGCGGTGTAAAGAAACTACCAGAAACAGTTTTTCTAAGTGCACGCTTAAAATTGCTATTCGCACATTGAGTTTGCATTTCATTAATGCTAAGTACCCCGAAAAATTGCACAGAATTTATCTGGAAAACAGCAATGCTGCATTGCTGCAACTTTTGTGGAATTTCTCATTTTAGTAAATGGACACAAGGAAGTTGAAAGTTAAATCTCAAAAAAAAAAGTCAAAAGTTACTTTTATTTATTTAACTTTTATTTATTTATAAGTGTCTAGATTAATTTTCGCGCACCTCTAATCCGGACGCTCAATCCATCAAAAGTACTCATTTTTAAGCTTGTTACGGGAGTATTTTTCAAAATTAAACAATACTAATTCAATGTGACCGGGGGTGCTAGAGAGCACTCGTGGAGTGTAGCCCTGATGTGCAGCATCAAAACTGTTGGATGTGTTTTCAATGACTCGAATTTCACTTCGGCAATGAACAGCTCGGATCAACAAAATGATGAGATAAAATTGGAACCGTTGAAAACAAATCCAACGACCCTGATGCCGCACTATAGGAGTGCTCTCCAGCACCCCTCCGATTCGATGTTGCCAAAAATCAGTCATTTTCCATCTTCTACCTCCGGTTGACCTCCACCCCATCTCCGGCAAATCTCTTCTGGCGATTCTCATCTGCGGCTGGTGATCCAAAAAATTAGTGAAACTTCACTAATATTTAAAAAGTTCTATTATAGTTGGTGGATGAGAGAGAGAGAGGAACAAGCAGAATATGCGTAGTTTTTACAATTCAAAAACCTAGTGAAATTTCACCAATCAAAACTAATGAAACTTCACTAATCAAAACTAATGAAACTTCATTAATCGAATATACTTTCAAATTACTGAAGCCTTACTAATTAACGTAAGATGCATCATATGTCAAAGTCATACTAGTGAAACCTCACTACGCATAATAAAATATATATATAAAAAACTAGTGATACTTCACTAATCTTCAAACAGAAATGAGAGAGAGAGTATGGAGATAGAGACATTTGAGTTCCACAAATGGAACTACGATAAATTGGAGGTCGACGCCTCATCTGTTAGAAAACGACAGCGGCCGGTGACCACCGATCTGCTCAAATCGACGACGACAAATTAACGAGGGAGTGGCGATCAGTGGTCGGCTGCAGCGACGGTGGAGCTGAGGAAGGGTGGCTAGCGGAGGTGCTGAGACCGACGGTGGAGTGGTGGCCAGTGGTGGAGCTAAGACACGATGGTGGGTGGGGCCGCATGGGAGTGGTGGGTGGTGACGGAGTTGTGGTCAGTGGATTGTAGCCAATCTCTTTTTGAAACCACTATCCTTATAACCGCTCCATAAAATCGCGTGTCCTTAATTAAAAAAGATAAAATACTTATGTTGTATTTATCCTTAATAGTTTCATTCATAAAAATCTAGTGGCACTTACATAGAACTTTTTTTTTTATCGGCAATAAGATTTTATTAAAACTTGACAAGGGTACATCAAGTCGGGGGATGGGGAAGGGGATCCAACCAAAAGTTAGGCACTTACATAGAACTTCCTTTAGAAAATACAAAGATAAGACAAAATAAAACCTTTTAACAAGCTGGATCAAGCAAGCAAAAACATGTATGAGCAGTGATGGTAACGGGTAGGGTATGGATTAGGGCACCCTATTCCATACCCAACCCCCGATTGGATAGTCTTTCACCAGCCCCACCCCCATCCCCGTTGGAGATATTAGATAAAAATAAAATAAATAAATAAAACCAAACCTACCTCCCGATAGGGATTAGGGTTTCCCCGAATGTACCCATATCCAAACAGAAAAAATAAAGTAAGTCAAGGATGAAATAAATTGATATTCATATTTAGAAATATAATCTTAATTGATATTCTATGATAGGTAGTAATTGATAAGATTTTCTAAATAAAGAGGTAATTGTTTACATATATAATTATACTCAAGATTTATATTGTTTGTTCCTATTTATATGTACATATATAATATAGTATATTTGGTATGTATAACCGGGTACGGGGAGGGTATGAATCGGGTACGGGTATTCAGGGTGGAGATTACAAAATCATACCTGCTCCATATCCGAGTGGATTTTCTTCATATCCTACCATACCCGCTACTATCGGGAAAAATTTCTTGGTTATCCCCACCTCCATATGGGCGGGGCAGGTATCACTGGATATGGGGAACTTGTCATCCCTATGTACAAGGAGCTTTTACAACACAATTCAGATTGTAATTTACACACAAAAGTGCTGGACTGAGCAAAGGTTATCCAACCAAAGTTCCCCTGCAAACTTGCATGATGAGTAAGCAAAAATACAAATGAGGAGCTTTTCACAAGACAAGACAAGAATTCAGACCAATATATATTCGATTCCCTTTACGGGTAGAAGAGCTGGAGATGAAATTACAAGCACGATCACTAGGTTGTCTGCAATCTGCATCATGTCAACTCCATTCCTGTCGAAGGCATAGCAGAGCCATTTGGTGAAAGCATTCACCAATCGAGAACCGTGCTGTAACTCGCTAATTTATAGGCGAATGGAAACCTTTGTTGGATCAATATTTAGAGGAGCTGATCCTTTGGCAGGCTCATCTGGCAACTTCTCCAAAGGCTTTTTAGTGTTCGTCTCTTTGTGCATTTTCTCCATCTTTCAGGAGCTAATCCTTCAACAGGCTCATCTGGCAACTTCTCCAAAGGTTTTTTAGTGTTCATCTCTTCCTGCATTTTCTCCATCTTTTCATGCATTTCCTTCATCTCTTCCTGCATTTTCTTCATCTTTGCTTGCATCTGCACAACCACGGCTAGCTGTTCTGATTTCTTATTCTCATTTTGATTGGGCGGATGTTGATCCTTCAATCCTTTCTTCACAATTTTGTGCACCATGATCCCACCTGCAGATATGAAAAATGGCAGAAAATGCAGAGTGAGAAGAAAAGGGCATTGCTCTTGAATTCACCGATGCAACAAATGTGGAATGGAAAACCCTAAGAAAAATTGTCAGAAAAACTGGTTGCACCTTCAAGCAGTAAAAAAGTAACAAGAGAATATATATATATATTGGAAAAGGCTACAATACACACCTTTATTTGAGTGTGTATCATACACACCCTTACAAAAGTTACGAATTTTTTATAAAAGTTACAAGACACATCAAAATGTTACGAATCATAAAAAATGTTACGAATCATATTGCTGAAAAGTTACGAAAAACTTGAAAATGTTACTGGTAATGAGGTGGCTCAATCTGGACTATACAATAGGTACATATGGTACACACCTTTAACTAGTGTGTATTGTAGCCATTATATATATATATATATATATATACGAAAAACTTCCAATCCAAACTCCCGGATTTTAAAACGTCCGGACCTCCACCTTCCAAATTTTTTTTTGAAAATCCGAACCGTTAGATGTGTTTAAAACGTGATTTTGCGTTTTTGTGAAAAACTGCCCCGATCAAGCCCTTCCGGGTATTTGTTTTTGCCAAATCTTCGCGTTGGACCTTAAAATCACGTTTTAAACACATCTAACGGTTCGGATTTTCAAAAAAATATTGGGAAGGTGGAGGTCCGGACGTTAGGTCCGTAAAAAGGGGTTTGGATGTGAAGTGGTTCCTATATATATATATATATCACAAGCTTCCAATCAGGAATCCCTGACTGGAGGTTTTTGGGTGTTTTGAAGTTTTTAAAAATTGATTTTGCAAAATCTAAACCGTCCAATGTGTTTAAAACGTGTTTTTAAGGGTCCCCGCGAGAAATCATCAAAAAAAAAACTGGGAAGACCTTGATCCGAGCAATTTTTCACAAAAACTGTATACACGTTTTAAACATATTGGACGGTTCGGATCATAAAAAAAAATATCGAGAATGTGGAGGTCCGGAGTCCGGACAAAGCTTGTTCTCTCTCTCTCTCTCTCTCTCTCTCTCTCTCTCTCTCTCTCTCTCTCTCTCTCTCTCTCTCTCTCTCTCTATATATATATATATATATATATATATATATATATATACACAAAACTTCACCTCCAAACTCCCGGACCCTCTTAAGTTACGGACCTCCACTTTTCAGACCAAATTTCGACGATCCGAACCGTTAGATGTGTTTAAAACGTGATTTTAAGGTCCAACGCGAAGATTTGGCAAACAAAAATACCCGGAAGGGCTTGATCGGAGCAGTTTTTCATAAAAATCCACATATTACATTTTTCTGAAAAACTGCTCCGATCAAGCCCTTCCGGGTATTTTTTTTTGCCAAATCTTCGCGTTGGACCTTGAAAACACCTTTTAAACACATCTAACGGTTCGGATTGTTGAAATTTGGTCCGGAAAGTCGAAAATACCCCTAGGTCCGTAACTTAACTAAGTTAAGGAAGTTTGGATAGGAAGGGGACTCTATATATATATATATATATATATATATATATATAGACACACACATATACAAGACAAACTAATAAAGAATCCGTAATTCGTGTCAATTGCAACATTGTATAGCAAGTCTTGACCATTATATATATAGACACACACATATACACGCACATGAATATTATGTTCATTTTTTATTTTATTTTATTTTTTTATAATTAGGTGTCCGGGTCAACGAATTCCTAAGTCGCAAGTCTTGACCATTAGGGTAACCTTTGATATTTTCTATGGTGGTGACAATTCAACCCGCCTACCCAGAGGCATAGATATAGGGAGAGGAATTGATCAACAAAGAATACTATAAGGAGATGAAAGGGAATGGAGCATACCAGGGATCCACCTGAGGCCCTCGTGGAAGCCATAGACAGCAGCGTTTTTTATGAAGCTAATCGCGATTCGGCCGATCTGTGCCCGGCCTTCTTCATTGTGCAGGTTTTCTTCGACGACTCTATTGACTGCAGTCTTGGCTGAGTTGATCAAATCCCAGATTCCCATCTATCTCTCTCTCTCTCTCTCTCTCTCTCTCTCTCTCTTCTACTTTTACGGGCTACTCTCTCTATCTAAAGAGTAAAGAACAGGGGAAAGTATTTGGTCCATGAAAAGAAAACATGAAAGTGTATCCGACCGGGTGATATCCACCTGGTACACTATTTAAATAGTATACCAGGTGATGCACTTTCATATGCGCTTTTCATGCAATGTAGCATGCCTCAAAGAAAAAACCCACTGTAGAACTTCAAATACTCCATCCGTTCCAAATTAATAGTCCACTACAAAAAGTCGTGTCATTTTTCAAATAAAAAAATGAAGTACTTTCGTGTATCATTTTTTGAATTTTTTCACACCGAATTAAAGTACTTGACGAATACTTTAATTCAGTGCGAAAAAATTTGAAAAATGATACACGGAAATATTTCATCGTTTCATTTGAAAAATAACAAGAGAGAGAATGTGAGGCTCTTATTTAGGATCAGATGAAGTTGTTTAAAAATCTTGTTGGAAACGGCTCTCTTTGCTTTAATTGTCTAATCAATTTGCAAATTTTCAACTTCAAAAGAAAAAAGTATCAATCGGCAAAAGAGCATCGGTTTTGTTCTGTCGTGTCCAGCACAGTTTGATACCTCCTTTTCAAGTTGTTGCTAACAACATGTGGTATTTTTTTTAATTAATTTATTTATCAAGAAAAAGGTGAGAGTGGGCAACAGCGTAGCAACCCGACGTGAACATGGCAACTCCCCAGGGTGTGATCATAGGGGCTCACGACCCGCTGGTGGAATGTCATGTTCGAGTCTTAGTTACTCTCTGTGAGGACATAGTGTCACCACGGCACCACCTAAGTACAAATGGGCATGAGTGTGTACCCCTACAATCCCTTGTCACGGGCAAGACTCGAAACCGAGTCTTCTCTGGGGATGTGAGGCAACCACAAGCACAAACGAGAGATGTTCAAATCAAACATAATATGATACGAATCACTACAATCAAAAGACATGTATTGATAAGTCGGATAAACAGAGAGGTCAGCCGCTCTAGGTCTAATTTTATAGACTGATAAGTCTAACAAACAGAGCGAACATACGACACACATGAAATCCATCCAACCCAAGAAGTTCATAATGGGAACAAAAGACCACCAGTTATAGGAGTCCGATGGAAGAAATAACCAATAATACCACCCCTTCACCCAAATCTCCCGAGTCCCGACCAAAGATGCATATTTCTCATTGATGAATACAATAAGACAGGACGTTGTAACTTGTAAGACATCCAGATATACTAGTAATCCTGCGAACTGGATTGAGCAAACAAAATCACGTACGAGGAGCCTTTACAAGAAAATTCAGATTTCAGACTGATATTCAACATTATACGGAAAAGTGATGAGATGAAATCACAAGCAAGATTTCAGGGCCGTGTGTATCATGTCAATTCCATTCCCATTGAAAACATAGCAAAGCCATACAGTGAGAGCATTCACCAATTGCGAACCATACTGTAACTCGTTTATAGGCGGGAACGAATGAAAACCCTTTTTGGATCAGTTTTTAGCGGAGCTGATCCTTTAATGGGTTCATCTGGGAACCCCTTCAAAGGCTCTGATCCCTTGGCACTCCCCATTGATATCTTACTTCGTTGCTTTATAATGTTCATATCTTCCTGCATTTTCTCCATCCTTGCTTGCATCTCCTCCATCGCAGCTGTCACTTCTGGTTTCTTATTCTCATTTGGTTTGAGCAGTGTGGGTTGATCCTTCAGTCCTTCCTTCACAATCTTGTATACCTGGATCCCACCTGCAGATATAAAGAATGGTGGAAAATGCACATTGAAAAGATGAACAATATCTAAATGGGCATTGCTGATGAAATTACAGAGATGCAGACAAATGTGAGAAGATAAAGCCCAAGGTGGGATGCATTGAACCTCAAAATAAATCCCAGTCACTAGAGCCATACACTTGCTCTTTCAAGTATCCATAGACTTACTCTCTCAAGTTTTACTTTATTAACCATTTTTTCCCATCAAAACCAATATCTTATGAAAAGTGTAGTGTACCAAAGCTAAACAAGCTATTCCTCAATTAATCATCTCTCGAAGAAAATATAGCAGCACAGGAAATGCTATTTCACAGAGAGAGAGAGAGAGAGAGAGAGACCATGCAAAGGCAATTGAACCCCTAAGAGGAACAAAGGAGGCAGAAGGAGCTCCTACCTAAATAGTCAAGCACTACTCTCCAAAAATGCTTCATGTCTTCCATCAAAAAGCCCAAAAAAAAAAAAGTTTTCATGCCAGCTGACTCAGTCCTCCATCATCTCAACAACTGAGCTTGGCATCACTACTAAAATGAGAAACGGAGAAAATAAGAGACCAGAACTTGTTAACACCACTTACACATGAGCTATATCGACAAAAAGGGGATTGTACGGAAATTCTGAATCGCCTACATGTTCCTCAGAGCTGTTGATTAACACCGAGACAAGCAACTCTAGACGGAATTTCCCTGTGAAATACCTGACCAGGGAACACCACCAGCACTATTGCCACAATGATCTTTCCTAAAGGATACCATATGCATTTCTTCGCGGAAAGATTTAAGAAACAATAACTACAACTCAGACACAACAGTCTCACAAAGATAACCCCATTCAATAATAATTAGCAGCCCTAGGTTCCTCGTACAAAAGCAGAGGCAGATGGGTTTTGAAGTCCTTAGACTCAAATTTGCTGATACAAAAAACAGAAAGGCAACTCAAGAATGTTGATCGATTTGCCTAGACACGGATAATTCCTCTTCACTGGAATGCCCACATCTTAAAATACAACAACAGAACAATCTGCCAAGACACGGATAATTCCAAGAATTAGGAACTAGGGCTGGTATGGTATTCTTGACATATGGCTCAATCTGCCACCCCGTAGCTGAACAGGGCAAGGCCGGTCTGCCTAGCAGAGGCGGTTAAAGGATTCTGAAGGAATGGGGAAATCAGTCCTACCCTGAAAAAGACCAAATCCCGTGCATCAAGGGATAGGTAAGAAGGTGGAGTCCTCTGTACTGGAGGAGTTTCTTATGGTGACAGGAGTAAAAAATCCTTAATCCTGGATTCAAACTCTCCAATTAATAGAATCGCACCCCAAGGGAAAGTGCACCCGTACTCACTGTCGTGTTCCCCAAGTCAAAGACTGGCTTTACTATCGAAGTCCTCTCCGGCTGACCGGCAACTGGGTGACTTTCATTGTTCATTTCCTGCATTTCGTGCAGAAAAAGTGGCTCATCCTTCTTGAGATGAGCACCGCTCTCTCTTAATTTGAGTTCACTACCCATGCATAAAACGAAATCCAGACTACTTGAGCATCTCCAGACTCTTATGTTTCACTCAAACTCAAAATTTGTGTAAAAATCACTTAAACTCATCTCCAATCATTTACCCAAAGTCCCAAACTCATACGGAAATTAACTTTTACTCAAACTGATACCCAAACCTTTATAGTTACTAAAATCCTATCAAACCCTAACATGACACTATTCATATTCTATCCAAGTTTACTATCTCTAACATTTACTTTCCACTTCAAAGTTGAAAAAGAAAAATTCTATAAACTTTGAGTTTGTCCATTGGAAAATGTTATATCAAACGGACCTTTTACTCAAATTTAAGTAAAATTCTGAGTAGTGCTGGAGATGCTCAACCTCAATAATCTGAAACTCAAATATTATCCACACAATCAAATTCGTTAAATACTCTCGTAAACTGTATTAAGATAGTATTATTCTTGATCTGTTATGCTTTCAAGAGAAAGATAGCCAAAGGGTTCTAACAATTGAATTCAAATTCCGACAATCGAACTCCGTGAAAACTATATGTACATGCCTATATGTATATGCACAGAGCGAGCGAGAGAGAGAGAGAGAGAGAGGAGACTCACCAGTAACGCTTTTGAGAGACTCGTCGACGGCGAATTTACCGATGTTCGAAAGAATCCGACCCATCTTCTCTCGGTGGTCAGGATCGGGAACGGACTCCTTCAGCTTCTCAGCTCCGTTAGACCTAACGGCGTCGCCGGTTTGTGTAACGGCCTTGGCGACGCTCATGTCGTAGGAACACCGGTTTGCGTCTCTATCAGGCGGCGTACTGGCAATGTTTCGGTTGAATAGCTTAACGGCGGTTAATCGCAGCTCGTCCAAAATCCCCATTTGCGTTCACTGGTAACGCGTAACCTACGTTTATTCCCTACCAGGATGTTGCATTGGATAAAAACTAGGGGTGGTCATCGAGTTGTGCCGTGTCATATTTGTGCCGTGTCGTATTTGTGTCAGAATTCTCTCAACCCTAACTTGACCCGTTAAGTTTTTCGTGTTATCGCATCGTGTCATATTCGTGTTTCGTGTCAGAAATAGCTAACCCTAACCCGCTAACTTCGTGTTGAGTTCGTGTCGTGTCATCGTATCTTTCCATAAATTCTCGTGTCGTGTCGTCTCGTGTTCGTGTCGTGTTTGTCGTGTTATCTCGTGTCTGTGTCAGGATTTCTTCAACCCTAACCCGACCTATTAACTTTTCGTGTTATCGTGTCGTGTCATATTCGTGTTTCGTGTCAGAAATAGCTGACCCTAACTCGCTAACTTCGTGTCGTGTTCGGGTCTTGTTTTCGCGTTGTGTCTGAAATTCCCACCCCTAATAAAAACTACTCATGGCTAGCTGATGCGGTAGAGATCTTGTTTGTCTCATACTGCATTTCGGGATCGAGTATCATTTGCTCCTCCCTATGTAATAGATTACGAATAAGGAATGACCAAAAAAATACTACCTCCTTTTGTGTTTTTTTCCCACTCTCACTGTTCTACATCCCTGCAAAAATTGTATATATCTTTCTATATAAATCTCTAAATATATACAACAAAGATCTTTTTTGATAGATTTCAATTAGTTCTAGTATATGAAAGTTTTAAAATCATGAAATCAATAATAAATTGAAAGATATATACAATAAAAAAAACAGGACACGAATACCGAAAATGGACCAACAAATATGGGTGGACAAGTATACTATAGTATTTTTCTAATGAGCCTCCAACTCGTAATAAGAGCCGTCCTGAGCTAAAGCCCGAGACATGGTTTTTTTTTTTTTTAGAACATGCAAGAAGTTAATGGTTTGACGCTTGAATATATGCATGAAGGTATTTAGTGTCTCCCAAGTCCCAACTTGACTATCACCTCATTTGCAAGATGTGGCTACTTTAGGCCCCGACAAACAAACAAAAAAAAAAATGCTTCATGAAGGAATTTTGATTCTTTTTACTCATTTACCGTTCTTTTACAATTGGGTAAAACTGCAACTAGTGGCGAAATTAAAATTTAAACTTGGAGGTGACATCAAAATGATCTATATACTGCCATAATTTCAAAAAATAAAAAATAAAATATTCGATCCGTCAAACCGAAAAAATATATACTCTTGTTTTCAAGTATCAATGCGAGAGCCACCGAGTTCTTCGTATAATTTAAAGGTGAGGAAAATATTTTTATAGTTGGAAGGAAGTGAGAGATTAGCCATGGTGGGGCATTGTTGTTTTCATGTTATATGTTTCCTCACCTAGGTTGATATGTAAGAAAGATTTAATTTGTAAACTTGTTGTGGTGTTACTGACTTACTGGAGAGAGTGAAATTACAATAGTCCCACTTTGGGTCCCTTTTTGTTTTATCCGAATCATTCATTTTTTTATCTGAATCGTTCATTTTTCTTGAATATAACACTCAAAGAACTAATGTAGGTGATTTTGTTTTACAAAACAATAAACTAAAACCGAGATGAAACGAACAAAATAAATAATTCGGATTAAAAAAAGATCAGAGGTGGGCTCCAATTGGGCCACATAGCATGTGTGCACAGACTTTGAACCCATTTAATTTGGATTAAAAAAAAGCCGGGTTTACTTCTTCTTCTTCTTCTTCTTTTTTTACTTTTTTTTATCGGCAACAAAAATTTATTGAAATTCGACAAAAGGTATATGGAGATAAAGAAGCCATCACCCATCACAAGAGCAAGGAGATGGTAATGCATACGCATCCAGCGAAATGCTGAATGGAATGCGAAGGAAAGAAAAAAGAAAAGAGAGTGGCCAACAAGGCCAGCCCAGGCCCAAGGCCCACAAAACCTGGGCCTAGGGCAGTCCAAAAAGGGCTGATTTTTTGGGCATTCCAACATTTTTTACAAATGGGATAGACTATGACTCTTTTTTTACACAAATAAAGAAAAAAAAACTCATTATTAGTTATAAAACAGCCCAAACTATTGCGGCCCAATCTTAAAAAAAAAAAGGCCCAAAGATAGGTTATTAAAGGGCTTATTGAATATTGTAACACTTATATGGTTCCTATTGGATATAACTTTAAGGCACAATCCGAACTGAAACCTTTGAAAACATCCATTTGCTTTCTTGAGACATGAGCCAAGCTACTATAGAGAACATTAATTAAATACACTTTCTAACTGCCCAACTGTAAATAGAATAAGATTGAATGATTAATTAATTGAAAAATGATTATGTGATTGATAAGTTAAAGGAAAATTAGAATGATTCAATTTCTCTCAAAATCCGGAAAGAGGAAAAAAAATCTTCATAGTTGTGGGTTTACTTTTTCTTACTAATTTGACTTACGAAAATGATTCACGTACACCAGGATGCGTACCCCACTTGCACACCAGCATATCCCGACTGTCCAAAAATATTTTTCGACGTTTCAGATTTGAAATGAATTCTTGCCGGTAAGAATTAACTCTTACCGGTAAGAATTTATTTCAAATCCGGACCATTCCAAAAATATTTTTCGACGTTTCAGATTTGAAATGAATTCTTGCCGGTAAGAATTAACTCTTACCGGTAAGAATTTATTTCAAATTCGGACCATTGATTCTTGAAATGGACGATCGGGATGTGCTGGTGTGCATTTGGGGTACGCGTATGTGGTGTGCGCGCAACAACTTTCTTTGACTTATGGATATGTCATATGTCGAAGAGCTTTATACTATTTGAAGTTGTCTCATTGGATTCCATTTTTTTTTAGTGTAATAGCTTCATTTTTTTATGCCATAATAATGGAATTTTCTTTGCCGTTGAATTCATTTTTCGATGCCATGATAAAATGACTTGGTGAAGAGGTGGATTATACAAATGTAATTAATACTTTTGCTTCTAAAAACGCAACACAAGTAATATTTAAGTGATAATCGTGCGTTATATATGTATTAAAAGACTTTGTGTTTTGACTTTTTGTTTATTAGAACTTTATAGTGTCTTGGCTTTGTCGTATTGTGACTGTTACTGGAAAAAAAATTAAGTGTTTTACTCTTAAGGTACATTTTTTAGGCCAGGCCTAGGACACTCTAAACCCTTGCCCCGCCCTGGTGGCTAATCCCAGAATTAAGCATCCTAGAACATAGCCAAGAGTCAAACATTCCACCAATTGTGTCTGCAACAAATAGAATAAGGACTGTGCTAGGCATACAGAAACAAAACGCACAGAAAATGTACAGAGGTGTTTAGGGATTCACTTGTGGGTCTCACACGGATGATCCAAATCGTTCATTCATCTTAGAATAATTTTCCGAGGGGCCTCGTGAGAAATCAGCTCGATCCGACGTTTGTAACTAGTTGATCTAAATTCCCCTTGTTTCATGCAAATTGTTTTGAATGAAGCAGAAGGATTTTGGATCAACCATTTATGAGCGTCAAATCATGCTGATTTTTCGCGGGACCCCTCGGAAAATTATTCTAAAATGAATGAATGGTTCGGATCTTCTGTGTGAGACCCACAAGTAGATCCCCGAACACCTCTATACATTTTCTGTACCTATGGATCCGTACCAATAGGTTTTCCGAATAGCATAATGGTAATTGATCTCCCTCTACTACCATCATGACCCTGATGATCTTCTTGGATTCAGTCTTTTTTTAACTTGGATTCAGTCTTTCTTTAAGAATCAAATTGCATTTACCTCCCTTCAAAAAACAAAAAAACCTGCGTTTACTATTTTATTTTATTTGATCCGAAGCTGCGTTTACTTGGATTCAGTCTTTCTTTTGAATAAACTGCACAACTAAGCATACTTTCTTAGCCAAGAAGCAAGAAAATGACCCATGAGCATTCCATCAGGTTCATCATCTACTTTCTCCTTCCTCCTGAACTCTGACACCTCTCGAGTCGATCATACATTTTCTCAGTGAAATTTCAGACCTTTATGGTTTCGGTAGGCTTTTAGGGTGGTTCTTGCAATAACAAAGTCTTAGCGTTTGATCCACCAGAAACAATGCCTTCGCGATCGGCCAAGAAGACCGTGGCTGGACCGGGGAGGAAGCGAGGGGCGAGGGCCACTCCGGGGCCCCCAGAGGTGCAGCAGAACCAGCCTGAAATCACCGAACAGTCGGTGAAAGCTGAAGAGGTAGCAGTTCAAGAAATAAAGGAGGAGGTCAAGGTTGAGGAAGTTGACTTTGTTGAAGAAAAGGTACCCGAGCCCAAGCCAGAGGCGGCCGCGCCTAAATTGGAGACGAAACTGGATGCGAATAGCATCGTTTCTTCCGAGAGTAAGTTTTTCTTTTCTTTTTTTGTTTTGTTTTAATCTCGATCTGATAGGTCTCATGTGTAGCGTACGTGTGTATTTTGATGTAGATTTAGGCCTAGTTTTCTTAACTTAATTGGCACTTTTTCAGAAAAACTTGCGTGCCAGACGTGGCAGTACCCGTCGCCCATCTCGGCCGTCCACTTTAGACGGTCCATATTTAAAGAGAGAAAGAGGAGAGAGAGGGAGAAAGGGTTGGGAGAAATCTGAGTCATTCAAAACACTTTTGGACGGATGATATTCTTGCTCGGCACCACATGTGCATATACCGCTTGGCACCCAATTTTTTCTATCCGATCATATGACTTTCTTGCATTTTTTGGATTTCGTCTTTATTCCAAGAGGATGTTACCTTTTATAAAAGTAGTAATATATTTATTTTCGTTTCTATTTATCAATTCTTTCATCTTGGCTGCACATAAAATGGTATGATTATTAAAAGTTTGGGGTAAGAATGGATTCGTTCGAGTGCTCGAATATAATCCATTTGGGATTTGGCGTATCTGTAGTGATCCAAGTCACTCCATCCCTCTAGTGACTTCAATTGTGGACCTTCTATAATCTGTATTTGGAATCAGAACCACTACAATTTATTAGGAATATTGAATAGATCATTCATCTAAGAAATCAAATTAATTGGATATTGATAGTCATATGATCGGATACCACTTACATGGATGGTCAATATCATTTGGAAAATACACTAGTGTAAGACAAATTCGTATCAATTGTGTGTCTAATAAAGATTTCAAAAGGCTCAGAATTGAAGCCATTAGGGATGAAGTAATTTTCGTGTAGCCACCTTGTCAATGGCTCAACAGCACTCTCTTATTTCTTCTGAATTCACCACCTCGGGACGGTAGCATGTAAATCTCTTCTTATATATCACATTCTCTGTTTTTTTTTTACCAGACAGTCATATGGCCGAGGAAATATTCGACAGTTGCGTCTTGGAACAGGCAAACAGTACCCTAACGGTTGATGAAAACATGGAGACTCTCAAGAGAAAATTGGAAGAGCTGAGTTGCCAAGAAACACACATAAATTCAGCATTAAACAATGCAGAAGGAAAGAATCCAAAGACCAAAGTTGAAGATTGGAAAAAGAAAGTAGAACTGAAGAAAAGCGAAGTTCTTTTGTTCTTTGATGAGTTCGACAGACGAGCTAAAACACTGATTGAAGAAGTGGACGATCTTGTTCAGCAAGGTAGATTTCCTGAAGGGATTATGATTGATGCATGTGAGACCAAGGGGGTAGATTTATCACCAACGATTCAAGGAAAGTTGGAAGAAGTTTGGAGATGCTTAATGAGTGATCTGGTCTCAAGGATTGGCATCTGCGGAAAGGGCGGAGTAGGCAGAAAAAACCTAACTAATCATATATATAAATGGATTCAAGATTGTAGGGATCCTTTCGAGAATGTTTATCGGGTCAGTGTTCGCCGAGATTGTAGTATTCGGCAATTGCAGAATGACATTGCTGAAGCAGCGAATATTAAAATTTCTGATAAGGGGGATGAAAAGAAAAGGGCAACTCAATTGTCAAAAAACTTGAGGAAAAGAAAGAACACTTTATTTATTTTGGATGGTATGCGGGATCATTTTCCTTTGAAGAAGATTGGAATTCCTATTGGAGAGAATGGGTGTAAGTTAATTGTGACGTCTCGGTCTGAGGATGTTTGTCACGGGATGGGTTGCCAATCAATTATAAAAGTGGATCCTGTTCCAAAGGAAGAAGCTTTGACGCCATGCATGGAGCCCAAGCCGCAGAACGAAGAACTTAAGTCGGGCGTAAAAGAGATTGCACGGCCTATTGTTGATGAATGTGATGGTTTGCCAAATGCGATTACTGCAAGGGCTAGAGCCATATGCACAATCTCGTTCAACAAGGAAGATTTCCTGCTCGCACAATACTTGTTAGATTCGTCTCGTCGAGAGAAATCCAGAATCCACAACATCTTGATGCAAAACTAACGAATACAAAAAAAAATTGAATAAGGACAAAATGGTTTTTTAAAAAACCACTTTTTGGTTTTTTACCCAAAGCAGGTGAGACCAGAGTTTTAAAACCAACAAAAACCAATGCAAGCTTTTTTGCAGAACTTTCAGTCCTTTCAAGGTTAAAGTCACCTCAACTGAGGTTCTTAGCAGAAATATAAATTTAGAAGGTGATTTTGCCGATGGTCTCTGTCCCCTCTGTGGAGAAGTGGAGGAAACTGCTCTGCATTTACTACTTCACTGCAGTTTTTCATGGCAGGTTTGGTCCTCTATTTTGCAATGGTGGGAGGTGTTGTGGGTCTGCCCTCCGTCCCTCTACGAGCTTCTATGTTGGTGGATGACTTACATCTACAAAAATGTGGAGAAAAACTGCTGGGAGGTACGTTTTTATGCTTGCTTCTGGAATATGTGGTTGGCTAGAAATGAACTTGTGTTTAGAGGAACTCCCTTTGTGCACCAAAAGTGGTGGAGGATATCAAAACAAAGGTTGCTTTTTGGGTTAAAGCTAATTATGATCTTGAGGATTATACTGTGGAAGACTTCAAGAGATGTATCCAAGGCATAAGAAAACTGAAGGTGAGAAAAATCTGTTTTTAAATGGGGCGGGTTTTTGGGTTGCGATGTCGGGTGGCATTATTGTTGGAACTGCTATTGCTAAGAGTTGTTCAGGGGTCTTCCTAGTATACCGTTATTGGGAGTGTTTCACTTCTACTTTTATGTTCATTTTCCAGTTCTGTTTTTTTCAATTGTAGTATCAATTACCAATGGCTGATGTCGAATTGATGCTGCTGCTGACGCTAGATTGGCTTGGATACTTGCTTGTGATGGATGATCATTTGATGGGCTGCCTTTTTCCTCAATCAATAGACATATACTGAGAAGTCCGATGAACATAGCAGTCAACCACCATCAGGGCCGGCTCAGGGGCAAGCCCAACAAGCCTCTGGGCTTGGACAACCCTCCAGGCTGGGGGCAACCCCTCCAATAAAAAATTAAGGGGTTTTGAGAGGCCGGTCCTATTAGGTAGCATTGCACCCGACTAGGTCCCGCTAAAAGCTAAATGCGGCAATCCAATTCTCATTAGGTCCTGTAGCTATTTTGTTACCCAAAATACCCTCCGTGTGTCGTTCACCCCAACGATTGTTAATTCCACTGTTAATTGCAAATCGATCGTTCTCGCGCAATCAATCGTTCTCGCGCCCTAGCAATCGATCATTCTCGCACAATCGATCGTTCTCGCGCCCTAGCAATCGATCGTTCTCGCGTCTCCTTCTTCAGCAAATTGATCGTCAAAGAAACAACGATTTCGAACAGGACGAATTAAGCAGATAGCACAAGCGGATTTGCACTTCTTCAACCCTTTCTCCGGCGAGTGCTTTGCCGGTATCAGCTCTCTCAACGTCCGTGTCGAGATCAAAATCAAGGTCCTCTCTCTCTGTTTCGTTTATCTCCCTAGTTTCGTTTACACTCAACCTAATTCATCTGCTAATTGCACTGTTAATTGTTCCATTGTGATAGTTTTCAAATAAATTGTGTAGTATGAGTGATGGAGTTATGGCTTATTTTGCGCTTTGATTATGTAGCCGTGAAAGGATCATTTTGCAGTTATGGTTTGAAAACTCAACGAGTTTTTATTGATACTGACAGATATTGCTTGCTATCAACAATGGGGCGAAAAAGTAAGATGTCTTCTGTCCATTTTCTTAATTACTCCAGCATTCTTCGATAGAACAAGTAATTGACATGTGTAATTTGCGTATTTTTCTACAGATTGTATATCAAAGAAGAGGCCTGCGTCTATTCCAAAGGAACGAGATGAAGAAACATTTACACCCATTGATTTAACCTCACCTTCAGCCTCTAAGAGACAAAAAACAGACAGACCAATTGAAATAAGTTCTAGTTCAACAATTGAAGTGAAGCGACAAAGGAATACCCAAAAGTCTAGAGCCCAAACACAAGTTGAAGTTAGGCCAAGATTACAATTGGAGAGTCGATCACAGCCTGTGAGGAGAACTAGAAAAGGGGTTGACAAACAGCAGACCCAACAATCAATATGCAATAGGAATAACCTGCAAGCGATGATTCGATTGGTCGAGGAAAACAAGAAGCATCTGACAGAGGCACATAAAATTGCCTTGAAGAAAACACCGTTTTGGTTGCTGGTGGATTCTATATTGGAGAAAAAATTGGTGTCAACTCAGTGCCGGAAGTGTGATAAAGTAGTTGCACAGATAATAGAATCATATGATCCGGAGAGTAGATCATTCTGTTTTGGTGGCAAAAAGTTGGAGATGACAAGAGATGATGTAAAGTTCATTCTTGGGATTACTTGTGGGGATAGAGAAATTCCAGAAATTGCTTGGAAGAAAGGAGACGTCGAGTTGAGTAGGAAATGGAATGTTAAGGACAATAGGCTTTCAATTACAATGATGAAGAAGCTTTTAGAAGATTTCATAGAAAAGAACGACCAAGATCATATTGATGACGTAGCTAGGTTGTTCTGTTTATTCCTTTGTGTCACGCTATTTTTCGCGACAACTGGAACAACTGTGAACTGGTTGTATGTTCATTACATGGAGGACCTTGGGAAAATAAAAGAATATGATTGGGCAGGGGCAATTGCAAAATATCTGTTGAAGTCTATTCACACCGAACATGAAGACCCTAAGGAGGTTAAAGGATGTACTCTGCTGTTAATGGTAAATATTGCCAACTCTTAATGTATATTCAATTTCCATTATAATTAAGTTTGGCTTTTGTTTTGATAGCTTATTTGATCCTTTTGTTTCAATCTGTCCTCTTTTGTAACAATTTTACTTCTTGTGCAGTATTACCTTTGTGAGCATGCCAATATCATAGAGCAGCAAGATGGCGAAGCAATTCCGAGATTATTGAAGTGGGACATCTCCAAGCTTCGGAAATCGCTGGAAAATGTCGAAAAATTAGAGCATCTTTCAGTTGATAAGGTAAATATTAATTTAGTCAAGAATTAGCACTGGTAAGTTGCCCCATATGGGCTTTGGAAGGAAGCAAATTTCAGCGTTTTTCAGAAGAAAGCTATCCCTGTTAGAATATGGCTTCCTTCTCCCCTTCATCTTTCATTCTAATGAATTTTTAGTTTAAGTTTCTTGAAAATAGGAACTGATATGTTATCTTATGTTATGAACATCCTTTCATCAAGTATTTATAGTAGTTTGGTGATTGTATTGAGGATGAGTTGTTGGTTGCAAAATTGCATCCGACCTTATCTGTTCCGTTTTTCAGAAAACAACCACATTTGATTTCATGGCAATAATGACATGCACTTCCCTTGACTAATCATCCATAGATGCATGATTCAAACATAGACTTTGGTAATATGGTAATCTTTACGCAAGGGTTTGAAATCACTAATTGAGACTCTCATATACACTTCCCTTGATATACACTTCCCTTCACTAACTTGTTACACTGCTAATTATTCAATCAACATTACTTTTTAATTGTATTTAACTCTGTTAATTGTGTATGAATAGGTAAACGATGTTGTTCTTCAACAAACAACAGAAGAAAAAAAGTTGTACAGTATGGAATCTGTTGAAGTGGTGGGAGAAAAAGATAATGAACAAGCAGAAGATGAAGGTAGAAAAGACAATATAGAGATGGCAGCGAATGAAGTTGGGGAGGAAAAAGAAAATGAAGTCATGGGGGAAAAAGAAAATACCCAAGCAGAAGAAGAAACTAGAACGGAGAATGTAGTGAACGCAGAAATGGAGGTTGAAGGACTCGATCAATTTGATACTCCAAATGAACACATGTTTGAGGCATCTGAGAATTTTGGATTCACTCCAGTAGGTGATAGCTATGGAAGCGAAGGACATGAAATTAGTTCTGGGTCCACTTTAGCACCCAATACCTTGAGTAAAAAACCAGCAGATTCACAGTCCGAGTCATTGGATCTTCTCTGTCAAGAAATATTGGAGGAATCGAACGACGGTGCACTGAAACTAATTGATGAGCTAAAGCGTGAGAGAGAGTCGATCCGAGAGCATCTCACTGAAAAAATTGAAAAGTTGGAGGATGAAAAGAATCAATTGGAGGTTGAAAAAATGAAATTGGAAGAGGATACACTGACGGAAATTGAGAAATTAAAGAAGGAGAAACAATCAATTCTAAAGAGTCTCATTTGGAAGATTGAAAATTTGGAGAAGGAGGTGGAGATTGAGAAGAAGAATGCAATCACAGTGGTTGATGAATTAAACAAGGAGAAAGAGAATCTCATGGAGAAGATTGCGAACTTGGAGAACGAGGTGGAGAGAGAGAAGAAGAATGCAATCACAATGGCTGATGAACTGAACAAAGAGAGAGATAATCTCATGGAGAAGATTGCAACTTTGGAGAAGGAGGTGGAGAATGATAAGCAGGAGATGGAGATTGATGGAGTCAACAATGAGAGGGCGGTTGCATATCAAGAAAACCGGATTGCAATGTTGAACGAAAAACTTGAAGAGGCAGAATGCAAGAAGAAGCAAGATGCCATTAAAGAAAGAGAATACAAAGCTTTGATTTGGGACAAGAGTATATACATATCTACACTTAGGACCAAAGTGGGAGTCCTAGAAAAGCAGAAGCAGACACAACAAGAAATGATCAGAGAATTACAAGCACAACTTGATGAGATAGAAATGCATCAGGTAACACAAGGTTATTTAGATGAAACTGAGAGACAAGTGCACCAAGTCACACAACAAACCACAGTTGACAAGATCAAAAGGCTTGAAGAAAAGAATGCTCAGCTTGAAGCAGAGCTGTTGGAGATGCAAGTGCATGAACTGACACAGAAAGAAAAGGCTGAGAAATCCCAACTGTCTCCATCGTCAAAGGTAAAGAGACTGAAGGCAAGGGAAAGAAAAGACAACAAAAAGGACGACTATTTCTATGAAGAACTGAAGAAGAAGAGTCCAAAAGAGCTTTTTATTGATGTAGAAAACTGCCAAGTGTCTAACCAGGAAGAGAGGGAGAAAAAGAAGCTGAAGAAATTGAAGGCGAGTCTTGAAATATCTAAGCTCCTTCCTCCTGAAACTTTTAGTGCCATTCAAAGTCTTTGGAACACAGCGAACACCAGGTAAATATCCAATCTCACATAACTTTCCCAAAACTTATGAACTTTAACAATTTTGCTTACATAAAATTAACTAATATTTTTGCAGCACTGTCGTATGGTCTACGGGAAATGAACATCTCCAGGTGTATGCTGAAGATATAGAAAACCTCCTGTTCGAAACAGCAATATCAACTCGGGTAATTCTGAATTTTATACTCCTATTTCCTAGTTTGATGGTCTGTCCATTTTGTTCCCATATTGCTCCTGCTGTAGTGCTCTTTTATAGTTTGCTGCTGTAGTGTTTGAGCAGCCACCATGCTGCTGCTGTATTACTTTGTAGTCTTCTGCTACATTATCAGTTGATCACCACTTGCGTCTGTTGTGTTTGGCACCTTGAGGGTGCTTCACATGCAGACAGGTCATGTCAATTTTTTTCTAAAATCCCCTGAATTTTTCAAGGCTGCTGTGCTCATTAGCAGCAGCACCTGGGTTCAACTTCTGGGTTGCATGAAGGTCCGTTTGGCCCTATATCGTTTGATGATGTTTCTATTCCGGGTAATTCTGAATTTTATACTCATGTTTCCTAGTTTGATAGTTTGCTAGTTTGTACAAGAACTGTTAAATGTGTAAAATGTGATCTTTCGGTACCATTATTTTATGCGATCTTTCGGTACCATTATTTTTTATTTTTTTATTTTTTGCAGTCTGTTGATGGATACTTGCATAGCTTGATGGTACAACACATAGATAAAGAACCCACTTTCATATTGGAAACGCAACCACCCAAGTCTTTTGTGTTCAACAGCTTTTGCTTGGTAAGAAACTAGCAGTATAGAAGCCCAGTCTTTTTCGTAGACATAATTTACTTTGACAATAAACATGCTTTTATTTTGTTTTCGTAATAGGCGATGATCAAAGACAAAGAACCAAGCCAAATAAAGAGGACACTTGACAATATCATGCCAAAAGCTCGACAAGCAAGATTCCTCCATTTCCCCATACTTCATGAATTCCATTGGACGTTGCTGGTCCTTGATAAAGATGAAGGAAGATGGACATTCCATAATTCTCAGAGGCAAAGACGTGGAAAAGATGAATATTGTGATGCAACAAGCAACTTGGTGAGCAAAATATGTGCCATATTTTTTCCTTGTCATGCATTATGTTTGAATTCTAAACTTGTTTAAACGAACCAAACAGAGAAAACATGTTGCAGACTATATGAATAGTCAATTGAGAGCTTCTAAGCAAGCAGCAATTTCTGATGCAGTTCACATTGAGGAGAATTCACCTCAACAACCAAATGGATTGTAAGTAGTACAATCCATAATGAATTCGCCATTTTCTGTTTCCTAGTTTGTCTCTCTTATTACCTTACTGAATCATTGGTACTGTTTAACCAACACGAATTGTTGTGTCTTGAAATCTTACCAAGTCATTTGAGCTTTAAGGAAAAATGCGTGACTAGCATTAGCCCCGTTTGAATAACTTGTTGTCAAAAAAAGGTGTGACACAGAATCGAAAATGAGTAGTCTTTTTCATATAGTTAGTTGTCAATCTTTGCTCTACAACTCTGTAGATGGTATGGACTATATATATGGGACACGTGTGTGACATGTGCTCCGAGTGTCCCCTCGAAAAAATAATTTAATTTAACGGACATGCCATGTGGTGTTATTTTGGTTGCTTTAGCTGATTTCTGTTAATTGTTGTAGTGTTGACTGTGGGATCGTAGTCATAAATCTCATCAAGGAATATCTGTTGAACCAAAAACGGAGCACTGCGATAACTCTTGATCAGTGCAGGAGGATAAGAGCTGATATGATACAGGCATTTTTGAGTGACCCAAGAAAGTCATGGAATCCAGAGACAAATCTAGCACAACAGAAACTCAAGCAAGTAGATACAGGAAGGGATGTTGGAGAATCTACAACAATTTGCTATGAACGTAGACGGGTTTAATGTAGACGGGTTTAATGTGCATAACTGTGAAGATAGACTTTTGGTTGGATGGTGCATCTACACTTTTAGTAGCTTTTTGTTTATTCTAGAAAGAGTTCAAATGTTGTTGTTGGAGGAATGATAGACTGACAAACAATGGGGAAGGTGTATATGTTTGAGAATGTTGCGCCATTTTTTGCGGTAATTAGTATAACCTTCTTTGCTTTTTGGTGTGATGTCAATACTTAGATCTGTCTCTCTCTCTCTCCCTCTCTCTCTCTCTCTCTCTCTCTCTCTCTCTCGTGTGATGTCAATACTTAGATCTCTCTCTCTCTCTCTCTCTCGAGTGATGTCAATACTTAGATCTCTCTCTCTCTCTCTCTCTCTGAAAATGCACTGTTAATTGTGGATTTAGGTACTGTTAATTGTCACTTTATCACGGAAATGCAATGTAAATTGTGAAAATGCAGTGTTAATTGTTGAAACAGAAATACTGTTAATTGTGGAAATGCACCGTTAATTGTGAATTTTGACAATAATTAACAGTCCTAATTCCAAAAGTGCAGTGTTAATTGTTGTATCGCAATACTGTAAATTGTGAAAATGCACCGTTAATTGTGAATTTTGACAAGAATTAACAGTCCTAATTCCAAAAGTGCAGTGTTAATTGTTGTATCAAAATACTGTAAATTGTGAAAATGCACCGTTAATTGTGAATTTGCACCAACTTAAATACTGTTAGTTGTGAATTTGGACAACAATTAACAGTCCTAATTCCGAAAGTGCAGTGTTAATTGTTGAAACAAAGAAGTGTTAATTGTTCAAATGCACTGTTAAGTGTCAATTTGCACCAACTAAAATACTGTTAATTGTCAATTTCTGACTAATCATCCCTCTCTTCACTGTTGTTGTCAATTTATAATTGTTAATTGTCAATTTCACCCCCCTTAAATACTGTTAATTGTGGATTTTGAAAGAATTAACAGTCCTAATTCCGAAAGTGCAGTGTTAATTGTTGAAACAGAAATACTGTTAATTGTGGAAATGCACTGTTAAGTGTCAATTTGCACCAACTTAAATACTGTTAATTGTAAATTTCTGACTGTTAATTGTCAATTTATGTTTGTTAATTGTCAATTTCAACCCCTTAAATACTGTTAATTGTGGATTTTGACAACAATTAACAGTCCTAATTCCGAGAGTGCAGTGTTAATTGTTGAAACAAAAAGTGTTAATGGTTGAAATGCACTGTTAAGTGTCAATTTGAACAAACTTAAATACAGTTAATTGTCAATTTCTGACTGTTAACTGTCAATTGTTGAAACAAAGAAGTGTGAATTGTTCAAATGCACTGTTAAGTGTCAATTTGCACAAACTTAAATACTGTTAATTGTCAATTTCTGACTAATCATCCCCCTCTTCACTGTTGTCAATTTATAATTGTTAATTGTCAATGACACCCCCCTTAAAATACTGTTAATTGTGGATTTTGACAAGAATTAACACTCCTAATTCCGAAAGTGTAGTGTTAATTGTTGAAACAGAAATACTGTTAATGGTTGAAATGCATTGTTAAGTGTCAATTTGCACCAACTTAAATACTGTTAATTGTAAATTTCTGACTGTTAATTGTCAATATTGTCAATTTCAACCCCTTAAATACTGTTAATTGTGTATTTTGACAACAATTAACAGTCCTAATTCCGAGAGTGCAGTGTTAATTGTTGAAACAAAAAGTGTTAATGGTTGAAATGCACTGTTAAGTGTCAATTTGCACAAACTTAAATACTGTTAATTGTCAATTTCGGACTGTTAACTGTCAATTTATGATTGTTAATTGTCAATTTCAACCCCCTTAAATACTGTTAATTGTGGATTTTGACAACAATTAACAGTCCTAATTTTGAAAGTGGAAGGTGTATATGCACCAACTTAAATACTGTTAATTGTCGCTTTCTATGAACACTTCCCTTGACTAATCATCCCCCTCTTCATGTGGATCTCTCTCCCTTTGATCTCCTTTGTATTAGTTGACGCATATAAGCTCTTCGGCACCATCTCTCTCTCTCTCTCTCTCTCTCTCTCACTCTCTCTCTGCTTTTGTTAATTTGTCACTGTTAATTGTGGATTTAGGCAACAATTAACATAGATAATTCTGGAAATCCACTATTAATTGTTAATTGCCAATTTGGCTTTTTGGCTTTTTAGCTTTTTAGATGATGCATATAAGCTCTTCGGCACCCCCACCCCCTACCCTCTCTCGCTTTCTATGAACACGTCCCTTGACTAATCATCCCCCTCTTCCTAATTCTGAAAGTGCAGTGTTAATTGCCAATTTGGTTTTTTAAGCTTTTTAGATGATGCATATAAGCTCTCCTTGCATATAAGCTCTCTGGCACCCCTCCCTCTCTCCCTCTCTATGCACACTACCCTTGACTAATCATCCGTTTCTTCATGTGGATCTCCTTTGTATTAGTTGATTGATATAAACTCTTCGGCACCATCTCTCTCTCTCTCTCTCTGAAAATGCACTGTTAATTGTGCATTTTATCATGGAAATGTGAAAATGCAGTGTTAATTGTGCATTTTATCATGGAAATGTGAAAATGCAGTATTAGGTACTGTTAATTGTCACTTTATCATGGAAATGCAATGTAAATTGTGAAAATGCAGTGTTAATTGTTGAAACAGAAATACTGTTAATTGTGGAAATGCACCGTTAATTGTGAATTTTGACAATAATTAACAGTCCTAATTCCAAAAGTGCAGTGTTAATTGTTGTATCACAATACTGTAAATTGTGAAAATGCACCGTTAATTGTGAATTTTGACAAGAATTAACAGTCCTAATTCCAAAAGTGCAGTGTTAATTGTTGTATCAAAATACTGTAAATTGTGAAAATGCACCGTTAATTGTGAATTTGCACCAACTTAAATACTGTTAGTTGTGAATTTGGACAACAATTAACAGTCCTAATTCCGAAAGTGCAGTGTTAATTGTTGAAACAAAGAAGTGTTAATTGTTCAAATGCACTGTTAAGTGTCAATTTGCACCAACTAAAATACTGTTAATTGTCAATTTCTGACTAATCATCCCTCTCTTCACTGTTGTTGTCAATTTATAATTGTTAATTGTCAATTTCACCCCCCTTAAATACTGTTAATTGTGGATTTTGAAAGAATTAACAGTCCTAATTCCGAAAGTGCAGTGTTAATTGTTGAAACAGAAATACTGTTAATTGTGGAAATGCACTGTTAAGTGTCAATTTGCACCAACTTAAATACTGTTAATTGTAAATTTCTGACTGTTAATTGTCAATTTATGTTTGTTAATTGTCAATTTCAACCCCTTAAATACTGTTAATTGTGGATTTTGACAACAATTAACAGTCCTAATTCCGAGAGTGCAGTGTTAATTGTTGAAACAAAAAGTGTTAATGGTTGAAATGCACTGTTAAGTGTCAATTTGAACAAACTTAAATACAGTTAATTGTCAATTTCTGACTGTTAACTGTCAATTTATGATACCCGAAATGAAGCAATCTGGGCAGCAATCATCACAGTAAATAACATCAGTTTGGGTAGCAATCTGTAAATTCTCGAACGGTCCTTGTTACGGCATGTGGGCATCAAGGCAAACGGCTTTAAGAGGGACTTCTCAAAACAATTGAGCTGGAGGACAGCCCCCTCCAATAGGGACTCAACGTTCCAAGGGACATCCCCACAAGGATAGGCAATAAACAATAAGCTCGAGGACATATCCTCAAAATAAATGAGTTGGACTGGGTACTGGAGACCCTAGTAGTTCAAAAAAACGCAATTGAGCTGGCAGCAGCAGAACTTAAAACTTAGAACTTGGGACGAATTGAGACCGCAGATATAGCACCTTGCTAACAGTTGAGATGTAACCTGGAAATGCATGAGCAATGTGGAAATGCAACACGAGCAACCAAGGGCAGCATGAGCATCCATAGTACTGGACAATAAAATCTGGGCAGTGATCATGATACCAACAACAGATTCCAGTCTAGGCTGTAATCTGGACAGAATCTGGATAGCAAATATAAACATATCTCATACGAAAGTATTTCAGCAATCTGGGCAGCTACCACAAGCTGCAAAACTGGTCAGCAAGGGAGCAGGGAGCGACAACACACATAACCTTAGCATGATTCTTGTAGCAACAACAGATACAACCAAACATGCTCAAGCTCAATTGTACTAAAATCTAGGCAGCAGTGAATGCATCAAGTACACATGAAAGACTAAAATCTGGGTAGTAGTGAGCAACATAACATCAATAGATCCTACAGGAAGCACAGTGCAGTACAACAGAGAGGACAACTAGCCCTGTGGTGAAAATCAGACTTGATCAAGCTGGCCTTGACAATCAAAGCAAGAAAGAAAACCACGAAACATCAAAAACCCTGACAATTGCAACTCTTAAAATAACTATTGAAGAAGCAACCACATTTATAAAGCACTTGTAAAAATCTAAAAATCAACCAGAACCACAGTATACTTCACTTACTGAAGTATGAAAATGACATGGACTTAGACGAGAAGTATGAAAATGTCAAACTAAAAAATGGAACATTCTTGTAAGAAAGAAGAAAGTCTCTTATTGTCAACCAGAATCCCAGCAGTCCTTAACTACCAGCAGTCCTCAAATCCTCTTTACAACTCTTCTTGTTGTGCCTCCCAATCTTCCCACACCTGCTGCATTTAATTGGTCTAGTCTTCTCCCCATTGGAACGAATTCTTTTCTTTCGAGGTCTTCCAGGTGGCTTCTTCGACAGTGGGGGCAGAATACTATCCTCTTTCCCACCTGGTGCTGGCTTCCATAGTGTAGGAATAGGATATATTGACTTTGAGTAGGCATCACGGTAGGTGGTCACATAGAAGTAAGGATCAATAAAAGAATTCAACTCCTTTTTACTATGGTAGATTGCACAAACTGCATGACAGCAAGGGAAACCTTTGAATTGCCACTGACAGCAAGAACAAGTACGACGCGCTATATTGACAGATACCGATGGATCACACTGCACTTCAAACACATTGACAGCTGAGCGCCTCACAGTCCATGACTTACATTCCTGAAAGGACTGGTTCAATTCAGCATTCATGTTAGGACAGACAACATAGTTCCATTTTCCAGCAGCTTCAAGCCTTGAAGACATCTGTTCCATAATTTTCACACGAATTCGATCCACAAGTTGTGTAATAGGCAAGTGCCGCTCTTCTTTTATCCAAGAATTGAAGCTTTCAGCTAAGTTTGACCACATCTCTCCATATCGCTTTCCAGGGAAAAACGCATGAGCCCAATGTTCATTGGGCAAATTTGACAAGAAATCATCAACCCTATTGATACCATAACTCTTCAACTTAGCTATGATTTCATAAAAAGCTTTCTTAGTTGGAGCGTAAGCAGCCAAACTGAAAAGATGTACTAAATATTCCTTGAATCCAGCTTTCATCCCAGGCAGACAATGACGTAAATTTTGTTTCAAGTGGAATAGACAATATGCATGGGGACTCAAAGGAAAATTCTTCACAACTCCATCCAATATTCCTTCATTTCGATCAGAAATGAATACAACATCCCTATCAGTACTCAGAATGGTACGCAGCTTACTTAAGAACCAATACCAATTATCTTTGCTCTCCGAGTCAACAATAGCAAAACACAAAGGGAACAACCCTGCATATTACAAAAAAAAAAAACAACCAAAGACAATGCACATCTCAGAATCTGAAATTATTAATTCAGCAGGTTCAAATGAGCAAACATGCCCTCAAATGAAGATATTCTGAATCACAACTTGACAAATTTGTCCAAATAATATGCAGGACCTTTCATGCAATGTTGATTTAAAGAGGTCCCCATAAGTGGTTCCTATCTTATCCCAATGCACTTTATTTATACCTGGTCATTTTTCTTTATCAATAATTGTGGGATCTTTATTTGGTACATGGTTGTTTTGTCTCCCATTTCAGTTTGAGATGTAATAGCACACCTCAAATTTTTGTAAAGAGACCTCAGCACAACAACCTGCTAAATGAAGATCAATACATAGTCAACAGCTTAGAGTTTACCTTGATTACCATCTTTTCCAGAAGCAGCTAGCAAGCATCCCTTGTGTCGTGCCTTCAAGAACGTCCCATCAACGAATAAAATAGGTCTGCAATGGTTAAATCCGGAGATGCAAGCATGAAACGCAACAAACAATCTTGAGAACCGATTTGTATCGACATGATATTCTATGTCAAACACACTTTCTGGATTTGAGATCCTCGCAGCATCAACCCACCAACGCAGATCATCAAATGATGTTGAGTAATCTCCAAATGCATCAGCCTTAGCTTTCTCAACTCCCATCCAGGCACGGTTATAGGTAATTGATACACCATAGAGTCTCTTCATATCAGCTACAACATCAACTGGACGTTTTAAAGGCTGGGAACGAATTTCATCAATAACAAGCTTACCAACCAAAGATGAAGTCGCACGAGAATGTCTCAATTTCAAAACAGAAGCACCACAGTTATGAACATTCTCCAACTTCCTAATGAAGAAAATACCACTTAAGTGGTCTGTCCTGCCATGCACCATCCATGGGCAGCCTGAATTTTTTTTCCTACAAACTGCTGTCACCCTTTCCTTATCATTCTTTACGAAATCATACTCGAAACCAAAGTAGATGGCATACATCGACAACGCCTCCCGAAAATCTACAACTCCACCAAGAAACTTCTGTCCAACTTTCTTAATCAAATCACGCCAGCCAGCAGATAACAGAACGGTCTCTTTGTTTGGACAAAAGGAAGTCAACAAATCAACCTCCTTATCTTCCTGCAACTTCAATTCTCGGCGACAAACAGCCAACTCTGAACCCGTGCTACTGGTGTCAATACTTGTACTACCACGACTACTACTACTGCCACCATCAAGCACTGAAACGTGTACTTGATGACCACCACTACGCAAGACTAAATCTAGCATAACTTCTAAATCATCATCATTTTCTAAGAGACAGAAAGGATCACCTGAAAATGAGTAACAAAGTCGTACAGCAGTAGATTTCAAACAACTCCACCTAGAACTCAACTTGTCCATCAACTGCCCAAATGTCGAACTCTGAAACACCCTTATCCCGCAAGTGTCTCCATGGTACTTACACAACAATATCAATGAAGCTTCCATGTCACCTAAAAAAAAAGAAAAATTCAGCTTGAATTAACTTATTATTAACGGAATCAAATTAAAATGACACTTAGAAGTAACACTGTTAAGAAGGCTAGCTATGAGCTGCAATAACAGGACTTGTTTTTTTTTTTTTACCCGCGCATCTCAACCGTCATAGACCATTTTGAACGTTTAGTATTTTAAACAAACTATTCGCGCGAATAGTTTAAACTCTTTGCGCGAATAGTTTGTAAAAAATCTGGAACGTCCAAAATGCTTTTGGATGGTTGAGATGAGCCGGTATACACTTGATGTACCCAAATGTGGTGTACCCATAGACGCATTGGATCCAAACCGGTCATTCTGTTGTGGCTATCTAGTTTGTCTTTCTTGCAAAATAAGATCAACTTTTACATTGGCACTCAATGCATTTTTCTTTCAAGTTTACAGTTGATAGCAGTAGTCATTTCAATTTTTTTTTTTTTTGAAGAAAAACATCTATTGCTGGTATTAAATTAGTATTGATGTCCGATCATTGTCAATTTCGAGACTACGGCTCGACCAACTCAATGAGCCAAACAAAATGAACGCTTGAGATCATATTAATAAGCTCGAGATGAACCCCGGCCCTCAACTCACCGCATAACCTGGACCTCCAAGTCGGAGAAAGGATTTGACGTTATTAAAGCAGAATTGTATGCTAGTAATACATTTGAATTTTGAAGAGGCAATATTGAGATTTTCATATGCTCCATATAAAATTATGCGGTGAGTTGGTGTCACAACTCATTACAGCAGAATTGGCAAGCTTAATCAAGCATAATCAAGTATAATCCGGTAAAAACACATCAATCTAACACATAATCAGATGCAAAATGAAAAGTATAGCAATTTCAAAGCATTTATCAGCGTTTCAATCAGGAGTATAGCAATTGGAACTCGAAATGAGGAGTATAGAAATTTCGAAGCAGTTATCAGCGTTTCAATCAGGAGTATAGCAATTCGAACTCTAAATGCCGATAAAAAAAAAAAATCGAACTCTAAATGAGGAGTATAGCAATCATCGAACTCGAATTCAGTTAGAAATACGGTATAACAAGAAAAGGAATTCTTCAGTTAACAATGTCGCAGAATTAAAACTGGTAATCAATGACAATCAAGCATAATCAAGTATAATAAGAAAGACGTACCAATCTAACGCGTAATCGGATGGAAAATCGAATGATGAAAACCCTAAGAATCTCTCACAAATACTTTCAATGACTATCTCTCGCAATCATCGCTCTCGAATCATCATCGTCTTGTTTCGATCACGAGTATAACGCTCTCGAAGGCAGTTAGAAGTATATAACGAGCGGAGTTTTTGCAGTGGAAACGAGTTCAGAAAGCGTGGGAAGGGTAGAACAGTAAAAATACATTTGCCCAGGACCCGCCCAGGACTCAAATAGCGCCCAGGACCCGGTGAGTTATCAAACCCAAAATTAGGGACCGGCCCACCATTTTCCGAAAAATTAAACAGAAGTTATTTATAAATCCAAAGCAGTTTGTAAATGGACGCATAGAAGCATCTTGCGCCAGATTTGGCACCTGGATTTGGAAAAGAGGGAGATTTGTAATCCCGAGCCCACTCTAGTCGGGCGTTTGGCATCCCCTTTTCGTCCCCAACAATAATCATTGTTTGGAGTCCATATCCGGCTTCACCTGGATTTGCAACGACGGCCTCGACCCTATCAGTTTGTACGCGTATGTGGCATCTAGGTTTCGAACAGAGGAAAAGAGAAGAGAAAAGAGAAGGTTGTCGCCGTTTTCGAATTGTGTGACTCCATTGTTGATCTTTATACGTTATCGATCTGCTCATTTCGCATTTACAAAACCCACTGATTTGAGGGTTTTTGAATTGATTTTTTGCCCTTATTTATGGGTTTCAATCGATCTTACTTTCGAATTGGTTTATAGTTTGCACTAAGTTATGAGATTGTTGACAGTTTGCCCGAATTTCTGAGAAGAGTTTTCCCTCATTTATCAGTTTCAATCGATTTGCTTATGCCCTCATTTCAGGGTTTACATTGAAATGGGTTTTTCCCTAATTAACGGGCTTCAATCGATTTGCCTTTGCCCTAATTTCTGGGTTTCAATTGAACTGATTTTGCCCTAATTTTTTACTTTGTCCGTTATCGATCTGCTCATTTCTGTCATTGTTCATAGTTAGTGGAAAAGCAGATCGTTAGCGATTTTGCAAGCGAATTACAAGCGCAATGCGTTTTTCTTGAGTATGTGGCGTTTTCTCATTGGTCCTCTTTAGGGCTCCAAACTTTACACTATAAAATCATATTTTTTCCCTCTTTTAGGTGAGATTTTCCTTGCATTAGCCCACCTTAGAGAGAGACACTTCTCCTTCATTTGTTTATGGGGTTCTATGCATTAAAGGTGATTTCTATTTCAATTTGATCATCTTTTATTCATTCTAGCGTTATATTCTAATATCTATGTATATGCTCTAATTTGATTCTTGTTAAAATCTTAATTGCATCGTCAAGAAACACACTCATCTTATATTCATGTGTTTTAATGCATTAAGTATGATTTAAATTTAGTGTTTGATCATTTTTCTTATCAATCTAGTGCAATAATTTTGTTCACTATGTATTTGCTCTAGATTGATTATTTTTATAAAAAAAACTTCATAAAAATCATATCTTTATCTTTATCTTTATGCATTGTTGCCTTTGCTCCTACATGAGCTGGTTGGGTCCGGTGCCGAGTTGACTTGGAGATCAAGACAGGTGTGCTTGTGGAGTTCATGGAATCAAAGAGGAGTATGGGGTACTACATTAAGAATTGGAGCTAGGTGTAAAAAGGGGCTTTTTGGGTAATTCCTAATCTTGTTAATTCTTGTAAACCTTTTGATTTCTAGAAATTAATAAGTAGGATTAGGCCGTGGTTTTATGCTTAGGGTATTTAGACCATATGTAAAATCCAAAGGGGAGGTACGTGGGGTCACGTGCCCCCGCTAATCCACTCTCAAAACTAAAAAAATAATTATTATATTACATATATTTAGCATAATTATGTAATATAATGCTATATTATTGGTTTATACTTCAACTTTCGTTGGCTGGTTCATTTATATTATTGGTTTACAAATTATTTATTTATTTGAAGATTTATCTTTTGATTTTCTTTATTTTTAACTGTCATCGGGAAATATTTTTTAAAAACTCATCAATAAAACTATCTCGATTATTCTAAAGACTTGTCAATGTCAAGATAACCCATACTCCAAAAGTTTTGCCTAAGATTGTGTGCTCATTTTTTGATCTTTTTTTTACAAAAAAGTATGCATTATAAACTTGTAGTCAATAATGAATGTCTTAATTTAGCAAGATCATTGACTAAGAAAAATTCCACGATTATAATTAATAGAAGTGCCTCCACTAGCAAGATCATTGACTAAGAAAAACATTCACGATTATTGAAATGACGAGATAATGAATCACTAAGAAAGATTCTCACAAACCAACATCGTAAGCTCAGAGGGCTAACGGTTGATGACTTGTGTCCGAGATGTGGCATGGTGACTGAGGATCTTATCCATCTGTTTTTTGCCTGCCCTTCTAGCGCTAACATTTGGGGTAGATTTCCCAATATCCAGGTGTTGTCCACTGGAAATCTAGAAGATTGGAAGACTTGGCTAAAGACCAATATCAAACAGTCGCAAGGAAATCCAGGGGGTCTCCTTAACTCGGTTTTAGTTCTTACTACTTTATGGAACATCTGGATTATGAGAAACAATAAGGTTTTTAATGACACCACACCTAACCCCATGACGGCTTACACGACTAGCTTGAAATTCACTGCTGAAATTATTTCTTTACACACTGCTAGATCTTCCTCCAATGTTAAACGTGTGAGACTGATTGCATGGAATTTTCCAGGTGCTGGAAAGCTGATGCTGAACACCGACGGAAGTAGCAGGGGCAACCCAGGTCCAGCCGGTTATGGTGGAATAATCAGAGATGAGAGAGGCTATTGGATTCTTGGCTTTTATGGAAGGTTGGACGACTGCACCAGCCTTGAGGCTGAACTTTGGGGCATCTTCAGGGGGTTAGAATTGGTTCAAAGCCAAGGCATGGATGCCTTAGAGATAGAATCTGACTCCACATCTGCCATTGCTCCCGTTAGTGAAGAGGTGCCAGACCATTCGCCCCATCTAGTCTTAATCAAGGAATGCAAAGCCTTGACGGAAAGCACAAGGTGTACTCTGAAACACATTTACCGCGAAGGCAACAAGGTAGCCGATAAGCTAGCCAACTTGGGTGTGGAACAAGAGGATAAGTGGGTCTCTCACATTTCGCCGCCGGAGTCCATCATTCCCCTTCTCGAAGCCGACATGAGGGGTGTGGCTTTCGAAAGGATGTAGTTTCTCTTTGTTTTCCTCTGTACCAAAAAAAGAATCACTAAGAAGGTCATTAAAAATATTAAGTCTAGTTAGTACTATGTAATCGCCAATGGCCAATAGTATAGGCGGGAGAGGACCAGAGACAAGCCTAACTATGGCAATATATGCACAAAAGTCTCGGATGAGGTTCAATGGGCTTCGAGGTACCAGAATGGCAGTAGCTTTCAAGCCCTGGTCTACAAACTTTCTTTTGCTGCATGTATATATATCATATATGGAGGGAAAGAAATATTCGTATTTTCCAACAGGTAAATGCTCCGTGTCCCAAGTGATTTCAAGGGTGGAAACTAATATTAGAGCTTTGATTGTTCGTGGAGGTTTGTCAAACGATCTACTGCAAATGAGTTCATCTGTGCCAAATGGTCCATTAGTAGTAGGGTCTTTGGTCCTAGATTGATTTCTTAGTATTCTGTCATTTGCCTATGTTGGGCTGCCTTGATTGAAATATTTTGGTGTCGTTTTTTCTCTGGGTTATGCCCCTTAGCACTTGTATGATCGAGTTTGTTTGAAATAAAACCTCAACTTACCCAAAAATATATATATGTGCACAAAAGTGGTTGTATATATATATATACAACCACTTTTGTGCACATACAGTCATGATATACTAAGGACTCCTTTACGGATCTCCTCCGTGAGGACCGCCCCTTTTTTTAATTTTCGGACCAAATTTCGATGATCTGAACCGTTCAATGTATTTAAAACATGTTTTCCAAGGCCAACGCGAGGAATCACAAAAAACAAATACTCGAAAGGGCTTCATCCGAGCAGTTTTTCATAATAACCGTACATATATAGTTCATCGAAAAAAGCTCGAATGAAGCCCTTCCTGGTATTTTCTTTGGGCGAATCTTTGAGGTGACCCTTAAAAACACGTTTTAAACACATTGAGCGGTTCGGATCGTCGAGATTCGACCACGATCCATGAGGTTCTCACGAAATTTTAATGAGGGAGTCCTCATTAGATCATCCTCCTATATATTTATCCACACAACAAATATCCAATAAGGGCTCCCTTAAACTCTACGGTGCGGGATTTTTTTGTTCAAGATCGAATTTTGACGATCCGAACCGATATATGTATTTAAAACATGTTTTTAAGGTCCAACATGAGGATTTGTAAAAAAAAAAAAAAAATACCCGAAAGGGCTTCATCCGAGCAGTTTTTGATAAAAATGTATATGTATGTTTTTTTTTATCAAAAACTGCTTGGATCAAGCCCTTCTGGTTTTTTTTTTTGAATCCTCGCATTGGACTTTAAAAACACGTTTTAAACACATCTAATGGTTCGGATCGTCGAAATTTGATCCCGAACAAAAAATCTTGCACCGTAGCCTATATAAGGGAGCCCTTACAAGATATGTAGATATGTATATATGCACAAAAGTGGTTCTAAGAAAATACAAATAGCGACCCTGTATTTTCTAGACCAAAGTTATCTGTAGCGCGTTTACCTTTTACCTTTGATGAAATATGATTTTATATAATCACCATATTCTGACCAAAAAAATTAACTGGAGAAATGAAAAATTATTTTTACTGATAAACTAATCCTATGAATTATGTATACTAGGGCGGAACAAAACATCAAAGTTACGTCGATTTTTATTTTCACCCCTAGTTACATGTATACTAGGGCGGAACAAAACATCGGAGTTACATTTCAAAGCAATTTAATTTGTCCAAAATATGCTATTTTATAATTTGAAGGTTAAGCTATCAGATTCATATACACACAAAAAAAAATTCAGTAGTGGTAAAAGAATAAACGCACCTTAAAATAACTTTGAATGCACATGGATAACAAAATATATATATATATATATTAATTTATTAAAATTTATAGATTGCGGTAAATATGATAACTTAAAAAAGATACTCTACAAAATACGAGATTATTAATTAGTGACTGCAATAAAAATTTATGTTGAGAAGCATGAAAGAGATTATTATATTGATATTTTTATTTTGGTCTCACTAATAACAACAAAAGTTTATTAAGGGTATATACCGATGGAGGTAATTCAAATGGATAAAGATATGGGGACAGAAGTTGGGGGACCAAAAATGTACCGATCGCACACGGGGACCCACTTTTGGGTCCCACACGAGTGATCCGAACCGTTTTTTTTTTATTGAAACGGTGGGACTTTGGTTCACGCACTTTTAACCGTCCGATTGAGCTGAAATTTGGTGGGGCCCCTCGGAAAAATGTTCTAAGAATAATGAACGGTTCGGATCACTCGTGTGGGACCCAAAAGTGGGTCCCCGTGTGCGATCGGTACATTTTCGGTCCCTTTTGGTCGGTACCCGTATCACGGTCCAATTCAAATGCTAATGCAAACCTCAAGAAGGGAAGAGTGATTTCACATACCTAGAAGGATGCAAACCTCAACGGGTGTTATTGAAATTTACCCTAAGGCCCCGATTAGATGGTGCTAAAATTTAAGGGGGATAAGTTATAGAGGGGGTATTATTTTTAGAGGGTTGGCCCACATTGATGTAATGTTTATGGAGGGGGTAAAAAAGTTGATAGTTTGGATGAGGGATTAAACAGAGGAATAACTTTTGACTTGGTTTGGATGTTTTATAGATAAGAGGGGGTGCATGATGGAAAAAGCAGTGAAATGACGTTTTTGCCCTTGTGGTGTCCCAAACTTGATTACTCATTAAATTAAATATTAAATTGCAAAACCCACTCTATTTAATTATTTTTTGACAATTTGAAGCTATATTATTTATGTTATTGAAAATTTAATTTTTTTTAATAATTTAATTTCAAAGAATTTTTTTATTTTTTATTTTAAAATATGTATTGTTGAATGGTTGGTTGTTATCCAATTTTTTTTAATTATATTTATTTTGACTTGTTGGCCTATACATTGTTTTTTTTTTACTATTGTTAATCCGACTAGCGTTGCACGACGTGTTATGCACATTACTTAGTGTCGAGCTCATTGGTTGGTGCCGTGCGCATGTTGTCTTCGATCTACTTAAAAATGCTTGGACAAGCAAATATCACACAATAGTTTTTTTTATTGGATCCAACAAGTATTACATTTTTTGATATTCCAGGACTAGTCTTGGGCTTACAATTTTTTTTTTTTTGTATATAACCTAGTTTTAAGTCCAAGTGCCCAGCACGTGGTCTCGATCGCATTGCTCAGGCTGAAGAAAATTAGACTATTCCAACACATGAACCTTTACATTTTCTGGTAACTAGTTGGACCCTCCATGCACCGATGCACGCACGGAGTGTGCGGTCATGGTTTGGTATATCGAGATCCTTATTTTTATCCACCTCGAATATGTTTATTAGTTGGGTAAAATCCCACTAAAAAAACTGTAATTCTTTGGTTGTATTCATACACAGGTTGCACAAGAATAATGGAAGAGCCTTCTTTAGGTTGCTACAAATGGTCTACATGAAAGTACAGCATTGAAAGTGTATTTACAAACTGATTTAACATGGCCAAAAGTTTGCCATGGTAAGACATTTTTACAAACTTCTATCCTAACTTTTTACAAACTGATTCAACATGACCAAAGGTCTTGAAGAAGTCTCTCAATGACAGAAATGGCATTATCAAGGCAAGAAGCCCCAAAGTGTTCTCCAAGGCTCCGAACATGGAAGGAATATCCATCAGCAATCAACAAGTAGTCTTCATCCCATCATAACTATTTACTGAAAGTTCATCAAGCAGCAGGAAAAGGGAAGTGTAGAGCTCCAAACATTATCCAGAAACAATATAGTCATCCAGTACTTCATAAGTGGAGTAGCAGCCTAAGAAACAGTATAGATTTGTAGCAATCTTAAAAAATGTAAATGGTAAAATTCAGCAAAATTTATCAACAGCAGCAAGCGAAATCATTGACTTCTTCACCTAACATATGAAAAACTCTTTCTTTAAATGATTTGGAATGCATATGATAGTGAGAGGTAAATTTGTGTAAAAGATTCATATAGATATCATACCTGAGAGAGAGAGAGAGAGAGAGAGAGAGAGAGAGAGAGAGAGAGAGAGTACATACCCGAGAAAGACACACTTTGGACACACTTAGGATAGCATAAGAATGCAACAACAATACCCAGTGACTCAGCGAGGCAGCAGCTATAAGCATGGAACATGGACCCTCACTGCCTTAACCTGGCTAAGATACACTATAACAAATGCAGCCACAAATCATTGTTGAGGTTTGTTATTCCCAAATTGGGCTCAGGTATGTCATCACAGCCCAGAAATCATGGCACAAAGTCAGCCATACACAGACCAGAAACTAAAGAAGCAACTCAGAAATGGCAACATTGAATTCATATAGAAGCAGCTTCAAAATAGCCCATAAATGAAGTAACATGTTCAAGCACAATGGGTACTCAGACATAGCATCACGGAAATCATGGTAATAGGGCCCGATTGGATGCATCTAAAGGCACCAAGTTATCACAAGTAACCAGAGGGACTATAACAAGGGTACCAAGTTATCACAAGAATAAAGGATAAGGGTACTCACTTGGATAACCTAAATACGAAATGGGCTCAGACCTTACTTATTAAAATAGGGTACTCAATGGCTGCAAATAAGATTGCCCTGCCAAGGTAACACCTTCATAGCTTGACATACATTAAAATTGAATCATCATTGCCCTTATAATTGAATCATCATTGACCTTATAATAAACAAGCTAGAACACATGAGCAGTAATACATTGATAGTAGTACATAAGCCAAGTACAGAAATTCAGGCACTGCCCTTAACCACAGAAATTCAGGAGCAGCAGTAGCAGCAGTAGCAAATCAATAATCATCATCACTCCAACTACAGAAATTCAGGCACTGCCCTTAACCACACACATAGGGTGCAACACAAACACACCCCAAAATTTGCAGGTGTAGCAGCAACACAACTACACATAAATGCAGTACACAACTACACAAGTACACATGAAGTGCCAATACAAAGGCAGCAGCAATAGAGTAACAAAACAGGTGCAGCACTTGCAATATAGCACCAAAACACATAATGCTAACACAAAAACAGATAATCTGGAGGTATAGCACCAAAACCAGTGCCCAAACAAGTTCAGAGTTCAACCAAACAGGTTCAGAATTCAACCAACAGGTTAAGAGTACCTCAACAACAGGTTGCACAAGGCTCATAAACAACCCAAGGCATGGAAATTGGGCTCAGGATTCACTACAAGGCTCATACAATAACATAATTGGCCTCAGAATTCATCACTGGCTTACAAAGTGTAGCAAACAGCCCCATTTGAACACAAACAGACCCAGATTTCAAGCCACACAGGTCTTGTTAATAGGTCACTAAGCCAAAAGTAAGTGCAGGTGCAACTACACATTTTGTATTCAACTTAGATACACACTTAACTGAAGTTATCACTTGGATAAACTAAATACGAAATGGGCTCAGACTTGACTTATTAAAACATTAACGGTTCTCAATGGCTGCAAATAAGATTGCCCCGCCAAGGTAACACCTTCATAACTTAACATACATTAAAATTGAATCATCATTGCCCTTATAATTTCATCACTAGCAAGACATTACCAACAAAGCTAATAGGATGCACTGCCCAGAAAAAGTAAACTCAGTCCCTAGAATGCAGCAGCACCAAACAGCTTCAGAATTCAACACAAACAGGTTCACAATACAACAACCTTACCCTTGCAAAACCTGTGCCAGAGCAACAAAGGCCTCTGCCCAGAAATTAAGACAGCCAACAAAGGGCTCAAACACAGCTTAAGTTTCTCATCATTGCCCAGAATTCAACACAAACAGGTGCTACTATAAAAGTACACATTTAGTATAGAAACAGGTCAAGGAAGTAGAGCACAGATAGCACACTTACTCACACACATCTGCACTTACTCACACACACACTTGCACCTGCAGATTTGGACGCAAACACACACCTACACTATTCAGACCTTCAAACTCAGTAAACAAGTGCAACACACACACACCCAGGATTCATTCACTGCCCAAAATTACCCTTCCAACTGCCCAGATTTCATTCAGTGCCCAAGATCAGCAGCAACATAACTACAGAAACAGGTGCAACATAAACACACCTACACAGAAATGCAGTGCACTACCCAGGATAACAAACAACAGAAATACAGATTTGTGCATTAACAGACCCATGTTATAACCTGCCAACAGGCTCAAAAAAGCATCAGAAAAGCCATGTTATAACCTACTAACAAGTACAGGTATGGGCTCAGGAATGATGGCTGCACTTGTTTGTGCCCCGCCAAGCTAAGTTGAATTCATCACAGCCCAACAACATAGACCAATCCACAGCCCACAAATTGTAATGATGCTAAGATATACAGAGACACAGAGCATAAAATTTGCAGTAAACATGCCCTATCACACTGTCACACACACACACACAAGGGCTCATCAAAGCATCAATACAAGGGCTCAGAATTTACATTACATATCACAAGCGCACGCAGTAGCTGCAATAGTCATTGCCCCGCCAAGGTAACTAGCCTTCATTACTAATTTCAAATCATATGAATCATCATTGCCCTTCACACAAGCCAAATACCCTGCCATTACATATAAGAATCATAAGTTCTTGTCATTACATATACAAAAAGGCATTTACACATCATATGTCACTCACAAGGAGATAGTTAAAGTACTTGTTCAAAGTTATACATATACAAAAAGGAAACGAACTTAAGTTTCCATCAAAAAGGCATGTACACATCAAATGCCATTTACAACTACGGGTTACTTAAAGTATCTATTACAAACAACAAATGGCATCAATATAAGGTCATGAATTGTTAGCCATTCCAAAAAATTATCGAAGTTTCCCAATATTCTCTAAACAGGACCAAACACGTGACCGTTGAGGACCGCCTCAACCCAAGCTTGCTTCACCTCATCCCGGGTGTTTAGAAATTGGTCGACTCTCTCGTCTTTTTCACCAATAATGGCAGCCAGCTTGAATTGTTGTGTCAATGTAAGGTCAAGTTTTTCTAGCAAGGGAGGCATCGTCGCCTGGCGAGCGGATATCTCTTTCTCATACCCCAATTTGTCGGCCAATTTGTCCATAGCCACCAAGCTCTTCTGGCACCACATGTCTAGATTTGCACGCGCGTCTTCCTCATCACCCATCCTTGTTCTCTTCTTTCCCTTTTTACTTGCGGCATTGGCCGGAGGCGTGGTGGACGTTGGGATTGACATACGTCGTGCAAAGTTTGTGGGTGTGGAACCCGTAGGTGTGGCACTAGGAGGTGTGGCACCCGGAGGTGTGGCACCTATGGTTGGAGAACCCGTGGAGGTCATAGGGGTGGATCCCATAGGAGTGTTACCCATGCTCGCATATGGTGAAGAAAGAAATTGTTCATCGAACAATGGCTCATAGAAATCGCTTCCAACTCCTTCTCCACCAACATCCCCGTGTACCCCAATTTCTTCCTCAATTGGAGTTGGGGGAATTGATTGCTCCATTTGCGTTGGATCCTCCACCAACGCCCCGGTAGCCCTATCCTTTCCAAACACCATAGCCCATTGTTCATAGTAAGGGAACCGTTTCCCGTACACCTCTTTGGCCTTCTTCGGGTGGGCCTACATAAACATTTATTAAGTTGAGAAACGGTGTGACATGCCTTAACTTATGAATTAAAGTATAATGGGATACCTTTTCGAACTCATTCCAAACGCTCTCTTCCACATCGATGTATTTGTTGACATCATCCCAACCAAACCCACTCAATGAGACGATGTCATAGAGTTTGTGGTACACTTTTCTCCAATACTTGACCTTGGAGTCAATGTGGGGGGAAGCCTTAAGGTGGCTATCCGGCAATATTTTCTCCAACTCCTTCTCAAGCAAAGTGAAGAAACCGGGTTTGAAGCCATTTTCGGCACTCCACTTGTCGGAAATTTCGTTAACCATCACTTTTATGAGAGCATCCTCCTCCACTTTTCTCCATACCCTACGCTTCCTTGTTGTCTTTGTAGTAGACACATTGACTTGTTCGGTGCCTTGTTGGGTATCCATAGCTGAAAATGCATTTAAGTTGGGCACCAATAGTAAAAGTAGAAACTAAAATTCATAAGCAAAGAACCTAAAGCATTAGAATTACAATCTTTTACAATCAAGTTGTTCGAATTACAACACCATCGAAATTACGAAATTAGAATATTAAGGGTACAAGTCTTTCAAACACTTAAATGCAAATACTAGGCAACAAGTTCTTAATACAAATACTTAGCAAAAAGTTCGTCAATCAAGAGGGGTACACCTCTTGTCCCCCACCATTTGCTAGCCAATGGTTATACATGGTAGTAGCCAACGCATCCCTCTCGGCGGTCCATTCATTGGAAGTGTCTATGGTAGTAACTCGATCATCATCTACCTCGACTTCATGGAGGTGATCTTGTTCCCATCGCGTGTACTCCAACTCAACCGGATCATTGGGCATCTCTCTTTTAATGAGATTATGGAGAAGGCAACAAGCTGTCACGATACGACATTGAGTCCGGATTGGGTAATACGAGGGAGACCTCAATATTGCAAAACGCATTTTCAAGACACCAAAGCTTCTCTCAATGACATTCCTAGCAGCGGAGTGCTTCATGTTGAAGCACTCCTCTTTGCTAGCCGGCATGTGACCTTGCCTCCAAATGTTAAGGTGATATTGTTGGCCTCGATATGGTAATAAGAAACCCTCCCCATTTGTGTAACCAGCATCCACAAGGTAGTAATGTCCTGTAACGAATGGAAGTTACGGCATTCAAACAGTTTATGGGAGAGTTCATTAATGTAGCGGATTGAAGCAACAAAAATGAACTTTATAATTGGAACATACCACGAGGGACTTTCAAACCAGTGGGTCTTGCAATAGCATCTCTGAGAATTCTAGAGTCAGTGGCCGACCCTTCCCAACCAGACAAGACAAACACAAATTGTAGGTCTCGAGTGCAAACACCTAAAACATTTGTGGCAAGTTCACCCTTCCTTGACCTATACCGTGGCCTGTCAGCGGTAGGCGGATAAACTGGCACAAATGTCCCGTCCAATGCCCCAAGACAATTCTACGCCAATTTAAGAGTAGGTTATTTGAAGTAAGTACATAGGGTGGAATTTAGGAAACATAATGGGAAATTGTGGAACATAGCAAGCCACAAGTGTACCTGAAACCAACTCCATCTATTATCATGGTAGTCTGCAGATACAGGATCGGGGCTAACTAGTAGCATTCGAGGCGCAACACAGCTTGGAGTACAACATTGAAATGCCTGCTTATCGTTTCAGTCGATCTCCAGAACTGGTGTTTCGTACGCCTTTGCTTTGTATGGTGAGCAAGGATCCACAAGAATATTGCTACCCTCTCCACAACACATACGAACCGCGAGTCCCCTAGCCCAACACTTCGAACTAAACAACACAATCGAAAAAATGTACGCCTATTTACCCTCAATTGCTCGTGGCATTCAACCTTATTACCATTTACGAGCCTATTGACGGCATTTATTTGGGTCTGGTAGAAGTCTGGATTTTGGACACACTCCGGACGGGGATAGCGTGCCATGGATAGGATGAATAAGTAGAGGTGAAACATCCCCATTGCAGCATGAATGAAGGTGGTTAATGCGACGACCGCCTCTTTCTCTTCTCTTCTCCTTAATTGTTTTTTGTTTAGTCTTGCCATCCTTAAAAACCTAAAAATGGTTTCATGAGTATAACATCAAACACACACACAACCTAGTTTTGTTTCGGGTTTTCTTCATGTGTCAATTTGTTTAGCAAATTAGTAGGTTACACGGCTTTTCCCTTCTAAATGACACACATACACAATATTATGTAAACACACATATTGGCGTTGTTTTATTACATTTTCTGGTTTAATCTTCTTCATCTTAACCCTAGTTCAACCCATGATGGATTTACTTATTTTTGAACAAATTTTAATGGTTTTAAGGGCATTTTAAACAAAAATACAGTATAAATAACCTATGTTAAGGGCTGTTTTTCTAAAATCTACAAAACCAAAAACACGAAAAACAAATCGAAAAAAACTAGAGATCTGTAACACTATACAGCTAGCATTCTTTTCACTACTAAGATCACCCAGAAAGGATACATCTTTCCTCAAAACTCTTTAAGCCCACACATATAACAAAAAACTTCCTTTCAAACAATTTTAAAAAACTTAATTTTTCAAAATCTCATTCCAGTAAACTCCAAAACATTTTTTCTTCAATTACACAAGTTAATCTTGCTTATTAAAGGAAATAGCATCTATTAATTCTTGATCATTAAATAAGAAGAAAAAAACTTCTACTTTTGTAACACATCAAGTGGATTTTTTCTTTAGTATAAGTAGTTTTAAACAAAAATCCACAAAAAAAATCCACATAAATACCATATGAACGAAAGAACAAGGTACAATCATTTTTCCACTGGGATTGCTATCAGCAAATCATCACCTACATCGAACCAAATCATTTTCCCATTTTTGATTTTCTTTTCAACGTAATATATGAAGCTAGATCGAAATAAACAGCAGAAAACATGTAAACCAGATCCATATATGTACGAAAACCCTAGATTGAAATCAACGTAATATGTAAACCAGATCCAAAATTGCAGTTTGTAAGCCAATGTTGGTTGAAATCTATCTTACCTGACTGGTCACATGAGATCGCACAAGAAATCAACACCAAATCGCACAAATCGCTCGAAAAAACCTTCTTCGTTCGATCTCAGCAACTAGTACAGAGATGGTGGAGTGAGGGGGTGTAAAGGGGGATAAGGAGGGCTACAATGGTCAAATTCGCAGGGGGATAAAGCCGGATAATTTTTGGGTACCCCAAGGGCTACCAAAAAATTATCAGGGAGAGCACTGTATCGCATGAAAGTGAAGCAGGGAGGGAAAACGAAGAGGGGAGGAGAAAAGCGTTGCCAAACCATGCCAAAGAGGAGGGACCCACTCTTTTAACCCCTGATAAGTTTTGGAGGGGGGTTTTAACCCCATCCAAACAGGCTCTAAAAATAAAAGCATCACAAAGAGCAAAATCGTATGGAAAGTAAGGTGCTTTGAAATTTACCCTAAAACTAAAAGCATCACAACCTGAAAATAAAAGCATCACAAAGAGCAAAATCGTAGTGCAACAATTTTTTGACCGTGGGGGGTGAGAGGATAAGTTAGAGAGAGAGAGAGAGAGCAGAGTGAGGGAGGCGGCGGAAGGTTTCTCCCTGGGTTTTGCCCGGTGGCCTCCCCACTCCCCCTCCCCCACCACTCCCTTCCATCTTCTTCCTCCTCCACTCCTCTACTACTCTCCTCTCCTACTTCCCCCGTTTGGTTTCCGGTGACTCCCCATGTAAATCGACCTCCTCTCCTCTTTGCATGGGCGGCCGGAACCGATTTTTGGGCAAGGGGGGAGCCGGATCTAAGGTTTCCAGATCCGGACTCCTGACATCCGTGGACGGCGGCGACGGTGGCGTGACAACTCCGGCGATGGCTCCAGCGTTCTGTTTTTGTTTTTCCGTTCTATTTTATTGTAGTTTTTTGGTCTTTTTTTCATTTTTTTGAGTACTGTGAATTTGATTCAATGAATTTTCTATCTATTTCTAAATATAAAAAAAAGGAGCAAAATCGTATGGAAAGTAAGGTGCACTTATTTTGTCAAAAGTAGATACAAAGGTCCAAATCACTCACCCATTCCCATTTGCAAAATAAAGAAAAAACACATTAAAAAAATTGCAAAAAGACTTTTATAACCCCAACCAATAATGGTAGAGGTAATAGAAAACTGGGTTATATTCGGACATGGCACAAAACTGACTAGCTACCAATTTGTCTTTAGGAAAGGAAAAATGATACACGTACAGTAGACCTCTCCAACAAACTTCTCCGACAGCCAAAACAACGTCGTTGGGGGAAAAAAAATAAAAAACTCAGATCTGGGCTCTCACTTCATTCGACCAAAGAGAGGCAACCACCACCGGCAACCAACCATCTCCTTATCCTCCTCCTCCTCCCTCTCCACCTACGCTGGAATCTTGAAATCAATACATCTGCATCCAGATTTTCACAATTTTACACTTTTCAAATCTAATTTGATTAATCCCACTAACCTTGTTTCAAACCTTTCTTTGCAGCGGCGACAGAGGCGGCAGCGGTCACCGGAGGTGGAGAGGGAGGCCGGAGGAGCTGGGTCGCCGATGGGATGGCCAGTGGTGGTGGAATGGGAGGTGGTTGTCTTTCTTTCTCTCTTTGGTCGAATGAAGTGAGAGCCTAGATCTGAGGTTTTTTTTTTTTTTTTCAGAAGTGCCAAAATGACATCATTTTGGCTGTTGGAGAAGTTTGTTGGAGAAGTGTGCTTGTATCATACTATTTGTTATGGAAAAGGAGCTCCCCAAAACACACCTCAACATTTAAGTACGCAAAACTTCTGTTTCGTAGGTTTAGTTTAGTTTAGTTTCATTCTGCAATTATTACTTTATTTCTTTCTCCAATTATTACTCTATATTTCTAATTATTACTTTCATTTTTTTCTCGAGCTAATCTTCTTTATGGAGGATCCGTAAAAAGAGGGTTTACACCGAGCAAATCTCCGCCTTCCATCCCGAGATCCAACGACTCAAATGCCGTGCACTTTCTCTTTCTTCATTAAAAGCATCTTGGGTTTAAAAGACAAAAACAAAAAGAAAATCTGCAAGGCATCTAAGGAGAGAGAGAATGCACGGTATCTGAGCCGTTGGATCTCGAGATGGACGGGGGAATTTGCTCGGTGCAAACCCCCTTCTCTTTATCACTCTCCACTCATTATCTCATCTCTATTTCTAATCATTACCGTATTTGTCTCTCGACTAATTGCCAAAACAAATAAAATTAAAATACCAAAAACTACAAAACAAACAAGCCCTTGATAATTTTCAATGTTTGACTTGCATTTTAATGCGTCCACTACTTTTACACTTTTCCGGATTAAGATACTAATTTATTTATTTGTTTTTCTCATGGATAATGTGAACCGATGGTGTGAAAGTTTCGATGACTGGTCACCAACCTTTGTTCCTCGGAGGTGCTTCGAATCGAAACAGATTTTCCTTTTTAAATATAAATCATTTTTCTTACATTTCGTGGCAAACAATGACTTTACATGGAGATATTGTAAATAAATGTTTGCCATGGACGATGCGAACAAATGGGGTGAAAGTTTGGATGAAAAGCTAGCCAACCTTTATTCCTCGTAGGTGCTATGAAATAGACGACTCTTTTTCAATAACTCAATTTTTTCTTACATTTCGTGGTAGATAATGACTATACATTCGACACATTATGTCGATGTAAGAAAAAAAATTTGAAAGTTTCGAAGACTAGCCAATCTTTGAAATAGACTTCTCTCTTTAAATAACTCAATTTTTTCTTACATTTCGTGGCAGAGAAAGACTATACATGGATATGTTAATATCAAACTATCAATCAATATCCTATAAAAATTTATTTTGCTTCCAAAATCCTCCAAGTCCTCATTTTAATTATTTTGGAAAATATCATTTGCGACCTGGACTAACTTACAATCAAATTTTATATTTTTAGTATCGAACAAGCTCATGCGAGTAAATACCTTATATAAATGTATTTTTCCTACAAAAATCTCAAAAGCCTTCAATCCCTCAATTCTACACCCTCTTTAAGAATAGGTTTCCAAACTCCCCACTCCCTATTCCTCTCGTTCACACCCACGTCCCCACCTTTTCCTTCTTATTCTTCCTTTTTTTTTGGCTTTTGATCAGCCCCACATTTTCATATCAAACAAAAACAATTACCCCCATGTTCCCAATAATTCTTACCCCACACCCATGTCCCCACTCTTTTGGGAAATATAGGTTCGTCTCGAAGTGTGTATTTAGAAAAGTAAAAAATTATAAGAATTACCCAAATATTTTGGGAAATATCCAAGAAAGATATAAAAAGACTTTTTCTTGGTTATTTCCCAAAATATTTGGGTAAAAGTCATAATTTAGGCCAATATTAATTCCTCTCATCGAGACGAACCAAAATTTTGACACATAACTAACAAACGCAAAAGAAAAATAAACAAAGACAAAACTAAAAGAATCTTTAAGACAATGGCACTGCAACAACCCAAACTTTTTAACCAAAATCAATGGTTTTTTCAAACACGGCTGCGTTTACTTGGATTGAGTCTTTTTTTTTAATATAATATAAGCTGCACAGCTAATATACTCTCTTAGGGAAGGAGGAAGAAAAATACCCAAGAGCAGTCCACTATGTATATCCATTTTCTCCTCCCTCTTGTACTCTAACACCTCTCCAAGAAAATCATACCTTTTGTCCGCAGCATTCAATAAAAGAGGTGGTGTTTGTTTCTTTGTTGGCTACATGCTGTTTGACGGTCAAACTGTTCAGCCAATTTACACGCACCTCGAAGAATCGAACCTTGTTAATTGTGTGGGAAGTAAACTCATCAACCAACAGAACTAACCCTTAAGCGACGTATACTCCCCGAGCTTGTTTGCCTGCTTCCTGCTAGCTTTGAGATCCGGTACAATTCTCTTCCTACCAATTAAATGTTCGTTTTCCAATTTTGTTGGATGATACAAACTTAAATAAAATAAAATAGAGTACAAGAGAAGTCTGTTTGACTTGCATTTTCATGCGTCCACTATTTTTCCTTTTTTCTGGATTGAGGTAATTTATTGATTTGTTTTTCTCATGGATGATGTGAACTGATCACCAACCTTTATTCCTCGGAGGTGCTTCGAATCAAAACAGATTTTTCTTTTTAAATGTATAAATCATTTTTCTTACATTTCGTGGCAAACAAAGACTTTACATCGAGATATTGTAAATAAATGTTTGTCATGGACGATGCGAACAGATGATGTGAAAGTTTCGATGACTAGCCAATCTTTAATTCTTTATTCCTCGAATTAAGGTGCTTTGAAACAGACTTCTCTTTTTAAATAACTCAATTTTTTTCTTACATTTTGATCATGTAGTGCGACAGCCGTTGATATTAGCAATGAACGGTTCGGATGAAATCTCAGCAATGAACAATTCGATCATGCAAATATCAAGATGAAATTTGAGCCTTTGATTGTGCGACTAACGACTCGGATGTCATACTACAACCATGTAGTGCGCTGCACTATAGGATGCCCTCTTCCAAGAGAAAGACTTTACATCAAGGTGTTAATATCAACCAATCAATCAATACCCTGTACAAATTTCGAGAAAGACTTTACATCAAGAAATTAATATCAACCAATCAATCAATCAATACTCTGTAGAAACGTGTTTTGTTTCCAAAATCCACCAAACCCTCAGTTTTTTTTCTTGAGGTGGTGGGCCCATGTGTATGTTTGTACTTTTGTTTATATTTTCACAATTTCTCATTTTAATTATTTTGAAAAAAATGCATTATTTTTACCATATCGTTTGCTAACCGGACTAACTTACAATCAAATTTTACATTTTTAGTATCACCATAACTATTTTTTACTATTTTTTGTCTTTCCGTGCATCGAACGGACTCATGTTAATAAATACCTTACACAAATGTATTTTGCCTAAAAAGCCTTCAATTTCTCAATTCTAAACCCTCTTTAAAAATACGTTCCTGAACTCCCCACTCCCTATTCCTCTCTCTCTTTCACACCCACGTTCGGACGTTCCCACTTTTTCCTATCAAAAAAAAAAAAAAAGCCCCACCTTCCCGATAATTCTTACCCCACACCCACGTCCCCACTCTTTTGGGAAATATAGGTTGGCCTCGAAGTGTGTATTTAGAAAAGTGAAAAAATTATGAGAATTATATTAATATTTTGAAAAACATCCCAGAAAAGAGAGCTTAAGGCGTCTTTTCATATTTTTTCTGTATTTTTTCTTGGATATTTTCTAAAATATTTGGGTAAAAGTCATAGTTTTAGCCAATTTTGATTCCTCTCATCGAGACAAACCTATAATCACCAAAAGTTTTACGCAAAACTAACAAACGCAAAAGAAAATCAAATAAAGACAAAACTCAAAGAATCTTTAAGACCTTTGGCACTGCAACAACCCAAACTTTTTTAACCAAAATCAATGGTTTTTTCAAACACGGCTGCGTTTACTTGGATTGAGTCTTTTTTTTAATATAAACTGCACAGCTGGTATACTCTCTTAGGGAAGAAGGAAGAAACGCTTTGTTCGGATGGCTTTTCAGCCATTTTCCAAAAAATGTTTTGTGGGGTCTACCCGAACAATACAGAACCCATGGTCCCACATCTGCCATTGGCTGCCATTGAAAAATCAGGTTAAAAAATCCACACCTAACACACTAATGCAATGCACGTACAGTTCAATTTTGGAGTGGGGGGGCCACTGGCCTAGTTTTGTGAGAGAGAGAGAGAGAGAGGGGAATGGCTGAGGTGGGGCCAGGAAAAGTCAAGGGGTGGCAGGGGTGGGCTCAGTTTTTGCAATGATGTCGAGTAGACCCCACAAACCTTTTTTTGGAAAATGACTGAGAAGCCATCCGAACAAGGCCTCTTTGTTCGGATGGCTTTTCAGCCATTTTCCAAAAAATGTTTTGTGGGGTCTACCCGAACAATACAGAACCCATGGTCCCACATCTGCCATTGGCTGCCATTGAAAAATCAGGTTAAAAAATCCACACCTAACACACTAATGCAATGCACGTACAGTTCAATTTTGGAGTGGGGGGGCCCACTGGCCTAGTTTTGTGAGAGAGAGAGAGAGAGAGAGGGGAATGGCTGAGGTGGGGCCAGAAAAAGTCAAGGGGTGGCAGGGGTGGGCTCAGTTTTTGCAATGATTCGGGTAGACCCCACAAACCTTTTTTTGGAAAATGGCTGAGAAGCAGTCCACTATGTATATCCATTTTCTCCTCCCTCTTGTATTCTAACAGCTCTCGAAGAAAATCATACCTTTTGTCCGCGGCATTCAATAAAAGAGGTTGTGTTTGTTTCTCTGTTGGCTACATGCTGTTCGACGGTCAAAGTGCCCGGCCAATTTACACGTACCTCGAAGAATCAAACCAAGTCAATTAATTGTGTGGGGAGTAAATTCGACAACCAACGGAACTAACCCTTCGGCTAGCTAGATATACTCCCCGAGCCTGTCTGCCTGCTTCCTGCTAGCTTTGGGATCCGGTACAATTCTCCTCCTACCAATTAAATGTTCGATTTTCCAATTTTGTTGGATGATACAAACTTAAATAAAATTAAATAATACTTCACTTGAATGGAGGAAGCAAGTGAATGAGCACATAGGTTGAATAAGGCCTATATTCTATAGACCTATACTCTATTTTTTTTTAAAAGGAGAGCTATACTCTATTGAGAGGCCGATATTGCAGTGTTGAAATTTTTATGGGAGCCACTGCCTTTTGCGTTTGTTGCCAAAGTCCACCCCTCCCGTACCGAGAATGATTTGGAATCAGTACGGGCGTGTTGTTATTGATAAACAAAATTATTGCATTGGATAACACAAAGAAATTTTTAATGAGCGCTCCCTTAAACTGCCTACGGTGCAGGATTGTTTATTTCTGATCAAATTTTGATGATTTAAACTGTTAGATGTGTTTAAAATGTGTTCTTAAGGTCCACCGTGAGGACATATACAGTTTTATCAAAACTGCTCGGATCAAGCCCTTCTGAGTTTTTTTTTTTGACGAAACCTCACATAGACCCTTAAAAACACATTTTAAACATATCTAACAGTTCGGATCGTCGAAATTCTATCCAAAAACGAAAGTCCCGCACCGTAGAGTTTAAGGGAGCCCTCATGAGAAATGCTCCCTTGGATAATATACGCTAACATGTTAAATATCCATTGCAAAAATAGTTATATCCAACATTTACAAAACTTTATGCACACTTTGATTAGAAACTTCGATGATACAAAATTTCTGTTGCAAAAATAGTTACTATAACGCCCCGATTTTTTGAAGAATTATTTTATTTATTTAAATAGAAAAGATTTATTTAATTAAAAGAATTTTATTAATAAGTAGCGGAATTAAATGAAATAACATAGTTTGAATACAAGAGTGCCAAAAAAGGGCATCTGTAAACACCCCATCTAGATAGTTCATAATGCTTAAGCCTCTTGCAGAGTTACCGCCTGATGATGACAATGTTACTTTTGACTATGATCGTCCTGAAGGAGCCGATTTGATGCATAGATATTTTGAGTCAACTAATCTCTTGCTCGTTTGCTACCAATCCCTAAAATGTTTTATCGAGTTGCGAAGTCTTTGAAACTATTTTGTTTCTACGCTGAGTTGTTTTCAATTGTGTCTAGTTGTTTTCCATCAGTGTAAATGAGTTGTTTTAATCCCCAAAGAGTCCAACTTTTAGCCTAAGCATTGCTTGATCATTTGTAGTCTTTCTTTTCTATATAGTCTAGTTTAGTCTAGGTTAGTTAATTTGCATGCCTAAGGTTTTAGTATATGCTTAGTTCATGCATGTCTTGGGTTCAAATTTAGTTCAATACCATGTGATAGTTTAGTTATTGTTCAGAATTTGTTTAGTTTAGCGTTTGCTCAGTTGTAGTTCCCATGCATGCATATCTGCACCTACACGTAGTCGTTTATTTGTCTGCATGCATACTTGTCATATCATCATAGTCATTACTCTATCCACATGCATGTTTATGTTTTCGTCCCTGTCATTATGCTACCCATTTTACCCCCGCATATACCATACATCTAGTCGTTATGTTGTATGCATGCATATTTACGCTTTTTGCCCCCATTGTTATGTTGTTCGCATTATTTGGTGCATATTACCTATCCCAGCAGTTACGCTGTTGTTTGTCACTGGTATGTATATTTACTATTTTGCCCCTCCATTCGCATATTGCATGATTAGTTAGTTGTTGTGCCATCATGGCCCTCCTGTGAGTAGCTCGTACGTGCATATAGCTTCCCAATTTGTAAAGTTTCCTAATCTGGCTTGATTTCCTGATTTGGAAACTTTCCTACTTTGACTTGGTTTCCTAATTTGGAAAGTTTCCTAATCTGACACGATTTCTGAATTTGGAAAATTTCCCGATTTGGAAGTTTTTCTAATCTAATCTAGTTTTCTAATCTGGTCAAGTGTCTAGTTTCAGCTAGTTTCCTAATCCACGCATGTTTTCTAACCTACGTTCAGTCCATAACAAATACCTTTGTTACGCGTGTTTTTCTATTCCCATTCAATTGCATGCTTAGTTTTAGGATGATTTCCCCTAGAAGTAGGTTCATAAATGGTTATTCGCAATGATGGACTTATCTCTTTACATGGTAGATTAGATCGACGGACTGTATGAGAACCTAAGGATGGTAATTGAATGGCCTTTCGGTGTGAGTGAAAATAGGCTCCTCATCCCCTTGTTCCTAAGATGTTTGCTTTTGCCTTCTTTTTTGTGTGCTGCATATGACGGAGTTAGTTTTTAAACGACTGCTTTTCCCTCTTGCAAAAATGATAACTTTTCAAAAACGTTTTCATACAATTCCTACCTATATGTCTGCTTGAGTCTCATGCATTTTAGGATAGAGACAACATAAGCTAATGGTGATGAGTAGAGGCCAATGAATCATTTTGATTGGATAGGGTAGGTGTTTAACACCTTCCCACTCTGTACCTTAGCCTCTAAGCCTGTTTGTGGTAATGCAAGGATCGAGCCTTTCCATATATAGTCATTGTGGTTCTTGGACCTATAACCAAGTGGCGACTCTGAACTTCGCTGAGTATTCATTTTTTGAGGACTCGGTTGTGTATATATATGGTCACCAGTCCAGCATAGAAATAGAGTATCGACACTGCTTTAAGCGTTTCTGGCAACAGAACTGGCTTTTTCCGTTCCAGAGAGCGGTGGCGCTCACAATAGTCTCCTTAATATGGCATGCATGTCATCTAAACTACACACATGCAAACTTTACGTTATATTTAATGTTAGAAATTGATATTTGACTTACCGTGGCGACAGTATAATACTTACCGTGCCGTTTACCTTTACCGGGAATAACGTGTTCTGCACGGTAAGGCCTATTTGATTTCATGATGATTACCTGTCTCTCTCCGAGCATCGGTGCCATCAACTTGGTTTGATAAAAAAAAGGGTGGAGCAAAATCCGTTGTCAACACTATGTGATAATTGGCTGATTGGATTTCACTACTCTTAGTCTCTGCCTCTCTTTTTTTTCCTTTTAAATCAACAAACAACAATTTTATTGAAGCTTTAAGGGGAAACCCATGTGTTACAGATTATAGAAACCGGAAAACAACAAGAAGTTATATACATTTCTTTTGGTATGTATATTAATACTGCGGCCTAGAGCTTTATGGGGAAATATTACTACTATTATTGTATTTTCCCTCCTTGAAGCTTTAAAGACATCCATGTGCTACCTCTAGCCCCAAGGGAAACCCAAGTGCTATTCTAACCCCAAGACAAAACACTGATGAACTCAAAACATTCAAATTACACCAGAAACAAGGGAAATTTTTTTTTTTTTTTAATATCTCGACAAAAAGAAGAGAAGTTATTACTCTATTTTGGTTTATAAAGAAAGTGTATCTATAACTAGACTTCTCTTACTGTTTCTCCCAAGAGCAAAAATATCAGCGAGCCTCAACCCTCCTACTCTATTACTGTGTTTTTCTACTCTTGATTTCCATAGCCGTTCTAGTCCGGTATGTGATCTTCCTTTTCTTTTCTTTTACTACTATCTTTAGGAAGAAAACATGATTATTTTAACTGTGCTATGATACAACATGTAAATTAGAAATACAGGATCTAGACATCATGTTTTTTACAATATCAAATCATATTGCGGAAATTAACATGCATAGAGTGATGAACAAATTCGAGTTGAAAACCGACCAAGTCCTGTGTGATACCACAGTCTCTCCTTAAAACGGATTCGCCACTTACTAGTGGGTATTGTAGAATCTGATCGACATCCATCTCTCAAGATAAAACGGCTAAACCACAAGCCGACAGAATACCACCGTTGATTGCCTTGACAAACTGACTTGCATCTGCCTATCTCTCTCAAAGAACGAATTTCAGAACTTGGGAGCAATCTTGAATTTCTAGTGTGATGAACAAATTCGGGATTGTCCAATGTAAAGAAGAGGATGAGCTCTTGAGCTTCTCTGCATTGTTCAATGAATGAAACCGACATCTTGAATACCAAGAGTGGTTATAGCCATTAACCTCCAATCATGGGGGTCTTAAGCACACATAACTCGTGGACCATTCAGTCGCTTCGTCCAGTTTTAATGAATCCCCCTTCGTTTGCCTCGGGAGATCCTCTGAATGCCCCAGTTCATTCACAAATATTCAACACAGTCCATCCTTGTATTAAACAACCATCTTTGTCATGAACACAACTTAGATGGTTCCTCCATGATTCTCAGCTCGAAATAAGTTTTTGTCTACACATAGTTATTTTTCTGTTTCTGTGAATCAATTCTTCCTTCTTGTTTGCACATAAAAGGGGCATGATTGTTAAATCTTGCGGTAAGAATGGATTTCATTCGAGTGCTCGAAACTAATAGTTAATGTAGTTTTAAGGTAGCCGCGTCAATGGCACAATGGTTCAATGGCATACTCTTATTTGTTATTTCTTCTGTATGCACCACTTCGGCACTGTAACATGCAAAGTTCGTGGAAATCTCTCCTCATATATCACATTCTCCTTTTTTGTACCAGAGAATCATATGGCCGAAGAAACATTAAGCCGCCTCGTCTTGGAACAGCTAAGCAGTATCTTTAAGCTTGATGAAAACATGCAGACTCTCACGAGTAAATTAGAAGTGCTGAGTTGCCAGGAAACTGACATAAATTCAGAATTAAAAAATGCAGAGCTGCTAAAAGGAAAGAAGCGAAAGAGAGAAGTTGAAAATTGGTTGAAAAACATAGAACAGAAAAGAAGCGAAGTTCAGACCATAGAACAAGAACTAGGAGAAAGAAGATTTTTCTCGCGTGTCAAGTATGGAAAACGAGTCAAAAAAATGATTGAAGAAGTGGAAGATCTTGTTCAGCAAGGTAGATTTCCTGAAGGGATTTTGATCGATGCATGTGAAGCCAGGGTAAATTTATTACCAACATCGAGGTTGGTAGGTGAGACATCTCAAAGAAACTTGGAAAAAGTTTGGGCATCCTTAACGAATGATGAGGTCTTCATCATTGGCATTTACGGAATGGGGGGAGTAGGCAAAACAAAAATAACTATGCATATTTATAACCGGATTTTAGAGCATATGGATCCTTTCGACAATGTTTATTGGGTCACTGTTTCACAAGAGTTTAGTATTCAGCGATTGCAGGATGACATTGCCAAAGCAGTGGGGCTTGATATTTCTGATGAGGGAGATGAAAAGAGAACGGCAGCCCTATTGTTCAAAGGGTTGAAGAAAAGAAAGAACACTGTACTTATTTTGGATGATATTTGGGATCATTTTCCTTTGGAGAAGGTTGGAATTCCTGTCGGAGTGAATGGGTGCAAGTTAATAGTAACGTCTCGGTCCCTGGATCTTTGTAACCGAATGGGTTGCCAAGCAATTATAAAAGTGGAGCCTCTTCCAAAGGAAGAAGCTTGGATGCTATTCGAGGAGAAACTTGGACACAACAAAGCATTTGAGCCGGACATAAAAGAGATTGCAGAGTCTATTGTTGATAAATGTGCTGGTTTGCCACTTGGGATTATTACGATGGCCGGAAGCATGAGAGGCGTTGATGACATTCCGGAATGGAGGAACGTCCTGGAGGAATTGAAAGAACCTACAAGGCAAGGCGACATGGAAAGTGATGTATTCCCTATTTTGAAGTTCAGCTACAATCGCCTGGGAGACTTGAAATTGCAGCTCTGCTTCTTATATTGTGCGCTATATCCTGAAGACTCTTACCTAGAAAGAAAGGAATTGATAGAATACTTCATTGCTGAGGGACTGATAGATGGAAGGAGAAGTAGGCAAGCAGAGTTTGACTTGGGCCATAGTATACTGAATAAGCTAGAACATTCCTGCTTATTGGAAGATGTAAAAGGGTTTCGGCAGGATAGGTGCCTGAGGATGCATGATTTGATTAGAGAAATGGCACTAAAGATTACTGGAGCTAGTCCTCGTTACATGGTAAAAGCGGGTAGGCAACTGAGAGAATTACCAGATGAGGCAGAATGGACAGCAGATCTGGAGAAGGTGTCCTTAATGAAGAACGAGATTTCGGAAATTCCATCAGCCACATCACCAAGGTGTCCTAACCTTTCAACCTTGATATTGCGGGAGAACCCCCTGGAGAGACTTCCATACAAATTCCTGCTGCACCTTCGAAGCCTATCTCTTCTTGATCTATCTCATACCGAGATTCAGATTTTGCCAAATTCTATATCCGACTTGGAATGTCTCACTGCATTATTTCTCAGTCGCTGTGAGCAACTCATTTATGTGCCTTCATTAGCAAAGCTCAAGGAAATGCGGGTATTGGACCTTAGTTATACTAAGATCAAGAGATTACCTCAAGGTTTGGAAAATCTGGTAAACCTCAAACGGCTGAATATGCATCACACTTGGAATCTGGAGACAATACCAACGGGTATACTTACCAGATTAACCAGTCTCCAACAACTCATACTTGACTATTCGTCCGAGTATGTATGGGTACAAGCAGAAGAGCTGGTGAGCTTGAGGCACCTGGAAGAATTCGAAGGCCAGTTAAACGATCTGGATTGTTTTAACTGGTATGTCAAATCTCAGCATTACAAGGGGTTGAACTCCTACAGTCTTCAAGTAAGACCAGATTACTGTCTTAACAGGAGTGCGTATATTGAAAATGACGATAAATACATCAAGGAAGTGAGATTCGCCAACTGTTGTTTAACAGGAGGAAGAGAGGGAGGAGGAGTTCCCCTTTTTCTGCCGCATGACATCCAGTACCTTGAGATTAATGAATGCCAGACTGTGGCTGGCAGCTTATTGGATGTAATTTCCTCGTTGAATAATGCTAGAGAGTTGAAGGCATGTGCAGTTGTTCACTGTGATCGGATAGAGTGCATCCTTTCATCTCCATCGCCATCTTCCTCCTGCAATGCCCCTTTTCAAAGCCTTGAAAAAATGGTTATTCATGGATTGCAAAATTTAAGCTCTCTCTATAAATGGGGAAGAGGAGGTGATGCAATGCCCCTGAACGGAACCTTTTCAAATCTTAAACAATTTGAGATCATTGGTTGTCCAAAAATCAAGAAGTTGTTCACACGTCACTTGCAGCAGCATCTCCACAACCTGGAACTTCTGTATGTATGGGAATGTAAGCAAATGGAGGAGATCATATCGCTAGACGATGAAGAAGAGAATGAAAATGCAGTGATGCATGAATGTAGTAGTAGCAGCAGTGATCCATCTTCTTCTAATTCCCCTAGTTTTGATTCTACTGCTATTTCCTTTCCAAGGTTGAAGCGTTTGTCAATGCAGCAGCTGCCAGAGTTGAAGAGCATATGTAAAGGAGAAATGGCTCGTGATTCGATTCAGAGTATTGAGGTTATTAGATGTCCAAAGTTAAAGAGACTCCCTCTCTCCCTACACCCTTGCGATGAACAACATTCTCCTACCTGTCCACTAGAAGAAATTGTGATCGATGACAAGCAATGGTGGGAATCTCTAGAGTGGAGCCATCCCAGTCAGAAAAATCTCCTTCAGCCCTTTGTTCGCTTTTATTAGTCCGGCAATCTGTTCCAAGAGATTTGCATTCGCATCGTAAGAATCTTCCTTCTACAATAATCATTACCCAAGAACATTTCCTGTTTTTTTGTTTCCGCTACCCCTCCCAAGCTTTTTCTTTCATCAGTGTTTGGTTCAGCTAGGTGCATTTCCCTTTTGATAAAATCTGCTGAAATCAACATTTGCTAAAATCAGCAGTTGATTTTAGCAAATGAGGAAGAATCTTTGCTAAAATAAAAGATTCTTGTGAAAAGCCTGGATTGGAAAAACTGATTTTATCAAATGGGAAAAGCCTGGATTGGAACGATCATCCACTCGAATTCTCTTTCCGAATTGTTCATTAAAAAATGACAGAATGTGTTTGACAAGTGGATTCATGGTTAACCAATATGGATGACTCTTCCATTGTTTCTTAACTAGTTCCAGGCTTCCAGGGAACCAAACACTACTTAAAGTGTAGTACAATTGCCAAAAACCTCAATTACACACTACGGTTTTTAGTTACAATTTGTGTGATCTTTTGTTCATTCTCTTATATTCATTATTCTTTCTCACTTTTGTCTAGCAGCCATGTTCTCTTGAGCAGTCTTCTTGCAGCTTTTGTAGCTTGAGCTTCCTTTGCGCTCTCAGTTTCTGGAGTAACCCCAAATCAATACAAAGTTGAAAGAACTCGAAAAGTTTCTGGCTAAGAGAAGAGCATCAAAGACACTCCATGCCCTGGTAAGAACATTTGCTTTTCAGCTTTTGGATGGTACTCCCGTAATATTTGATCCTCTGTATGATTATCTGATACGTTTTCGTATATGTTCCTTACTCAAGATTTTGTTATATTATAAAATTCTTCGATCACTTGGTTGATAACGATTTTTAAAAGAAAAGGTGGAAATGGAAAATCATAATGTTTCAAGGACGGGCACAAGATTTTAATATTAGGTGGGTGACTTGTATCGACAATATGATAATGTGCTACGGATATATATTATCCTTGGGAGGGCAAACCTACATAATTTTGAATATTTTGACCAAATCCTTGTTTAATAATGGTTTTTTTATTACTTGAAGCACGTAATTGCTCATGTTCATCCACCCCTTGATCCATCCTCGTTGCAGTTGCAAAGACTTGGCATTAAGAGTATTCACTTTCGCTGACAGTACACAGAGTATAGCCTAACACCTTTTAGTTTCTCAGAAACTGTTTGAAAATAGAAGCATAACTGCAGAAACTGTACATCGCGCATCCATCCAAATGGAAGGGTTGCTGCACGTATCCTTAAGATGAATACAGACGGAAGGTTGTACAAAAGCAATGGGAAAGGAGGCCCCGGGGGACTGTATTCACTTTGTTTTGGACTACGCGTCGACGCCATGGTAATGGGTTGGTTTACAGACTGATTGTCCTGTTTTTCTTTTTTCTTTTTTTCTCTCTGTTGTAGTCGGAACTTCATCATTCCGAATTACCAAAAGAACATAACATTAAAAGGTGGCTGCAGTTGAAATTTTCTGCTTTAACTGTATCAAACTCTTTCAAGGTTGATTCCAGCTGGTGAGTATGCTCCAATGCAGATACGATCAGAAAGTAGCTCTAACAATGTAAGCATTTTAGTTCTAGGTTTACAGACCGGACAATCTTTTTTGGAAGGTAAGAGTATTTAATAACCAAGAACATGTGCTCAAAGATTAATCATACATAATAACAAAAAAAATTCATGTATCAGTCAGAGGTTGAGACCCAGAGATGGCCCGTACCACCAATGAGATGGCCCGTACCACCAATCCTCCTAAGAGCCCGATTGGATGAGGAAGTAGTTTTGGGTTGATTAAATAATATGTGTGGAGATAAGATAGTAGGGGGTACTCCATACTTTATGAAGAGTGGACCCACATTGATGTAACATTTATGGAGGGTGGATAAATCAAATACTTGATTTAGATGATTTTGTAAAAATGAAGGATTAAATAGTACTTTTGTCTGTTTTGTAGTAGTTGAAATGAGAGGATAATTTCAAAATTGTCGTTGTCCATGTCCATATGAGATTATGACTTAAATCAAATATATAATAACAAAAATTATATTTTTTTGTATTACTTTACAACAATGAAGCTATAATGATATATTTCAATAACTCAATATTTTGATATTGTTATCAATAAATTTTTATTTTTTCGTATATGAAATTTGTATTATTGTGGACGGTCGATCCACGCGGCTCTTTTGTTTAAAAATAGAAAGTTGATGGAAAATGAGTCGCCACCCGGGATTTACTTAGAAAGCTATTTTGGTACCCGAGAAACCGTTGAAAATAATTGATGACTCTTGTGCCGCTTTAGAAAAGGTTTGATCTACGAAAAGATTCTTTGGATTCGGAAGCCAAGTTACGATCGGGGAAGGTTTTGTTAAAAGCACCCCGCTCGCCCGGATAATTTCCAGTCTCTACTAAATATTTGTGGGATTTTTAGAAAATATTTTAATGCAAAACTTTAACAAAAATATATAAACGCGAACAATAATAAATAAATAAAAGGGCAAAGAATTTACAGAACCATAACGGAAATAAAATTAAATGGAAAGACTTAATAGTAATAATAGAGGAGTTAAGGGGGGAGAAAGTGCAATAAACAAGTTCCAGAAAACCAGAAAACAGAGCACGAACAGAGGAAAACAGGGGAAATTTTTTGTGCTGCGGAGGTTAGCCGTACGGCTAACCTAAGTTGGCCGTACGGTGCACTTAAGTTAGCCGCACGGTTAACTTTTTGAAAGATTTTTCAAATTTTGTTTTTCGAACAGAAACATGTTTTTGCTTGTAAAACTTGATTTTTGTGAAAGATTCAACCACCCGAGCCTAGAAATGACTATTAGAGTCACTCTCGGCCCGGGAGGATCCCCTCAAAGAACCAAGGTTTTGAACCTGGTTATAGAAGTACGGTTTGTACCTTTGCAGAAATTCTTGAACAGCTTGAGGACTTCGAATCCTTTGGACACAAACTTCGAATGGGGAATTTTGGTATGGGTTATGAGTTGCTGGAGGCGAAAATAGAGAAGCGAGGATTGGATTATGGTTTTAACGCGAGTTTCGGACGGGATTTTTGGACGGGGGAGCGACCGGGGGTTTTTCCGGCGTATCGGGGTGGTACTGGAGTTACTGGGTGTGAAAAATAGAGGGGATGGAGAGGTATTTATAGGTGAAGAAAGGAATAAAATCTTTCGAAAGATTTCGACGAATGATGAGATGCTTCTGCTGTAAGATTTTCGAAGATTTTCTGGTACATAACGGCACGGCTAATTGGGTTGACCGTGCGGCTTACATTAGTAAACCGTACGGTTGGGTTATTGAGGGATAAACCGTACGGCTAGGACAGTGAATCGTACGGCTATGGCTTTCTTGTCCAAAAATTCTGAAGTCCACAATAGCTGTTCAGGGTACCGCCGCATATTTCTTTCATCATTGGGGATACACAAGGTTTAAAATTGGGGTGTCTACAATTATATTTAATAATTTCGTATTATGTTTTTTAATTATGTATATGAATTTTTTATTTTTGGAATATAACACCTATACATTTTTTAAATGCAAACTTAATCCTTTTATTAATTGTTATTATCGTATTTTAACACCATGCATAATAATTGAACAAATAGACGAACAAATGGACAAACATATATTCTCTCTCATAAGAAAAGAGCACTTTATTCAACTCTCAAATAAAAATACTAACTTATTTGAGATACATTACAAAAGCTACAAAAGTTCACAACTTTCAATTTATTTTTTGAACTTCCACCTTTTCGACCTAGTGATGTTCAAAGTAAAAGGCCCCATCCATTGAAATAGGAAAATTACGTGTCCTTCATGTTCCTAGCCCGTGGATTGACCTACATAAAAAAACGAAACAAAATTAGACGGTTTTATGTAATATAAAAGTTAGTTAATCCAATAGTGAAACCGACTCATTAGTATTAGAGATATCCATTCCAGACTTCTCATGACACATACTTCTCATATACAGCACCAAAAAAGCTATCCACCTATTGGCTACAAGCTGCCTAATTTGATATATGCCAGGTGTCCTCTCAACAAATATACCACTTGTTTCCTCTCCATCCGACAAAAGATAACTAGCATGAACTCGGGCTATGCATAGAGATATGAAATAAAATGATGTGTTTTTCATTTTTTTTTATTAGCTTAAAAATTATAATTTCAACCACAAAGTATATTAAAATATTGGGGTCAGTTCCGGGGACATAAAAAAAACGCAAAAAAGAATACTCCATCTCAACCCTTGAAACCAAGGGCTAAGATTAGAAGCATCTCTACTATACACTCTCCCCCTCCATCTCACTCACACCTGATATCTCCTCTCTCTCTCTCTCTTCCCACCCCAACAGCACCTCCCCACTCCGCCGAACCCAACTCCGGCCATCCCTCTGATGATTCCCCTCACCAATACATCCCCACTGAGTCGTTTGATTTGTTGGGATTCAACTGGAATCAAAGCATTTGAGGAGGGTTCCAGGCAGAATCGGGAAGATCAAAGGCGAGTCTGACAACGGCGGCAAGACAATATTCGTCTAGGGCGTTTCAAGTGGAATTGGAGAGATCAAATGCTTTGGAACAGATTAGCATCTACATTAGGGATTTCATTGTCAAAGCATGTATAACCCACTTGAACGGAGCTTTCATGCTGCATTGCAAACTCAAATCGGTGGTTTAGACTTTTTTGTTCAAGGGTTGAGATGGAGTGTTCTTTTTTGTGCTTTTTTATGTGTCCCCGGAACCGACTCCTAAAATAAGTATTAGATTACGTAGATTAGATCCAAAGAGTATAAAAACTATATTTCCTATCTGGTCCTCTTGACTCTAATTTTCCATGGTGATTAATTTTGCTATGTAATCATAATCTAGCGATGAACCTGTGTTATGCACGGATAAGAGTAACAAATCGACTTTTCATGCATAAAACAAAACAGTCAGAGAAGATCGACTATGAGATTGACGTTGCGTTCAACCCTCGTTCCGTCGTCTACTTACCCTTCTCTTTCTCCCCAAAATGATAATGGCACCCACCAAATCAGGTATCATCCGCTCTGTTTTCTTTCTTCGAAACCAGTCCGCTACTCAAATAATCGGTCCGCTAGTTCAACTATGGTGATCTTCTTTGCTGGTCTTGTTTGTAAACCAGTGAAGATAGTACGACCATGATGATCTTGTTTGTAAATCCAGTCAATATAGTTACTAGTTTCTTAATTTTCCGCTGCCGTCTCGGCCGATACTCTCTGAACCGGATGTTGTCTCGGCCGATACACCGATACGTACCGGGAACCAGCCGGTTCATATGCGATTTTTTAGATCACACCGCTATATCGGTGTGTATCCGTATCGGAGGGTCAAAATCCCGGTACGAATCGGCCGATACGGTACGTATCGGCCGATATTTAAAAGTATGCAAGAGAGGTAAGAAATTAGGCAACTGTTTTTTTTTTTATTGGTGGTAGTTTCTTTTGGTAGTTAAAAGGGTTAGTTTAGGAAATTAAAAGCGTGAGGATGTTCCATTTTATAATAGTAGTAGTAATAGATTTAATCTCGTTTCTATTAATCAATTCTTCCATCTTGGCTGCACATAAAATGGGTATGATTGTTAAAAGCTTGGAGTATGAATGGATTTCGTACGCTCGAACATAATCGGTAATGAAGTAATTTCCTGTAGCCACCTTGTCAATGGCTCAACAGCATACTCTTATATTAATGAATGCACAGTGGGTGTTATGAGATAGGTGTTGTGCGCCGTGTTGTGCGGTAAAACTACGTTATTTTATTTGATTTTTGTGTACATCTCCAAAGCTTCCAAGGGCCTTATTTGGAGAAAGAAAAAACCACTACAAAGTACCTAAACCCTAAACCCGAAGTGGCTAAATCTAAGTGCCTAAACCCACTATACCCTACCCCAAAGAGTCTAAATCCCCTAAAATTGAACCCTAAAATTAAATCTCAAAATTAACTCTCCAAACAGTTACAGGACCCTTGGATGTACCAAGAAAATGAGCAAAATGACGTAAGTTTGCCACACAACGGCGCACAACAACTACCGCGCAGCGCCACCCCCGGATTTGTAAAAGTTTGTGGAAATCTCTTTTTATATATCAGGTTCTCCTTTATTTTCTGTAACAGAGTCATATGGCCCGAGGAAATATTCAACAGCTGCGTCTTGGAACAGGCAAACGGTACCCTTATGGTTGATGAAAACATGGAGACTCTCAGGAGAAAATTGGAACAGCTGCTAAAAGGCAAGAATCCAAGGACGGAAGAAGCGGACGATCGTGTTCAGCAAGGTAGATTTCCTGAAGGGGTTAGGATCGAATGTGAGAGCCGGGGGTAGATATATTACCGACGATTTTCAAGGAAAGATGGAAGAAGTTGAGAGATACTTAGCGAGTGATGAGCACTCGAGGATTGGCATCTGCGGAAGAAGGGAGCCGGAAAAACATTCCTGACTAGGCGTATCTATGATTGGATGCAAGAGTGTAAGTACTTTGACAATGTTTATCGGGTTAGTGTTGGCAGAGAGTGTAGTGTTCGGCAATTGCAGAATGACATTGCTAAAGAAGCCGGGATTGATATTCCTGATAAGGGAGATGGAAACGAGAAGGGCAACTCAATTGTTGCAAATGTTGAGGCGGGATATGTCTGGTGGAAAGAACACTCTATTCATTTTGGATGGTATGCGGGATCATTTTCCTCTGAAGAAGATTGGCATTCCTATCGGAGACAATGGGTGTAAGGTAATAGTGACGTCTCGGTCTAATGAAGTTTGTGGCAAGATGGCTTGCCGACCGATTGATAAGGGAGACATCTTTTGGAGAAGTGTTGCTGCACTTGCTCTCTAATTGAGGCATCTTTTTCTTTAGACGAACAAATAAGGGAGGTATCTGAGTGTGCGAAGGATATTGCTGATGTTGACTGGCGGTGGGCCCGTGCATTCCCTCTACATATAACATAGGAAAACTAGAATGCACCTCAAGCCTAGAAGCCTAAACTTAGTCGATTTACAGAGGACTCGCTCTCATCCTGGAGAAGGGAATGAGCCATGTAAACATTGAAAACAGACTCTGAAGAAGCTTTGAAAATGATCCAAGAAGGGCTTCCTCGCAATCGCCTGTTAATAGCTGTAAGTGAAGACACTAGATTTCTCCTGTCACGCGCGAATTGCACCATTGGCCATATCTACAGACAATCTAGTTCTGCGTATTCAAAAGAATTTATGCATCAATCTTCATCTACTCATAGGATGAATCAGTGATGGGTTACACAATACATGATGTTCTACACGAGCCAGAAACTCACTAAATAATTACAAATACTATAAGCAGGAATCCAACAGTCACTGAAACAGCACAAAATCCGAAATCACAACCCAGCAATATACCCATCTTCATATAATATATTCTCATCATGCTGCTCATAAGTCATACCTGATACTTACTATTTATGGTTCTTTTCTTGATATCTTCCCGTGTCGAACCCCAGGGGCCACCAGATCATCAAACATGTTTCTGCCATAAACTTCCTTCATCATAAAAACTCCGATCACATCATCTGGTTTCAAGTTTGTATTTGAATTCGAACATGGCACAACTCGAGTTTCAAACTTAACATCGGCCTGGTTCATCTTAAAAACGCTGGCTTCTCTCTCGAGTTTAACATCGTCTGGGATATTCTTACTGCCACTGGATTCTCTCTCCAGTCTATCGAACCTATCTTCCAAATCTTGCAATTTCTTCACTACTTCTTTATTATAATCCTCAGTTTTCGCATCACGAAGGGATCGTGAAACAATATTCCAAATAGGAACTCCACCTGCATATACAACTACAAACTTCAATGTTCACGAAACCAGAGGAGAGCACAGTATGTTTAAGAGGCAAAACAATCGTTTCCAAGATAAATTGCACGTACAAATTTTGGAGCTAGAGTCTGGACAATCAATAATTGAAGGCTATGTAACACCGTCATGGACATGCGACACCCGGCACTCTGACACGTGTAAGTTTTAAAAGATTGGAGGACACAACACCTTTGGGGACACCTTTTAAAAATTATTTTCTACACTATTTTATGAACAAGTATAAATATATCAAGCTCTAATTATGAACTAGTGAAGGTTTTGCACCCAAGGCGTGCATAAATATTAGGCCCAATACAATAGTTCTGGATATGATTGTTTTCATGTGTAAATAAAACACGTTAAATCTGAATATTAGGAAAATCATAGTAATAATATAAGGTCATACTGCGGGAGAAAGAAAAAACCCGTTGATAAGGATGTTCATTTGTTTTCTCTTTGAGTTTGACTTGAGTAAGAGGCCACAAAATTGTTGTTAATGTTATTCGTGCATCACAACTAGTTTAGAGAGAAGACCAATAATTAGAAGAAACCCAAACAAGAAAAGTGTAAGGAAAAAATCCTATTTAGAAACATAAAAAATTTCAAATCAATTATGCATTGATTTGCTAAATGACCAGAAGTGGTGTATTCAAAGTTGGAGATGTTCTTGTATTAGATGAACATTTGTATTGAAGATTAATATATAACGCAAAAATTCTCTCGTAGAATTGAAGGGATTCTCAATCACCATCTAACGAGCAGTCGAGGTAAATTGTGCTATTTGGCTCTTAGTTTCTGATACTAATGAAAGCAGGGTCTATATTCTTTATCGTGATTGCTTTAAAACAATTATGCTTACAATGACCACCATCCTATTGTAGGCTATCAGATGACTAATCAATCAGGCAAACGCGTGGTGGCATGGCAAGTACTAAAATCCAAAGAAGATGACCATTGGCAAAAGACATAACTTACCCATAAGAAAGCAAATTTCTTATAGTTGGAGGGGAAAAAGGGTCATTTAACCAGGTTCCATGGACCAAATTTCGTCCCACCTCTCCCTCTTTATATATTGTAATGGATATGTAACAATATGTATACCTTAAATCATATCTATTATTAAAAGATCTCAAAAGTAATTCAACAAATAGCATTTCATCACTTAGGTGTCTCTGTGATCAATAAAACATCATCTAAACACCCCCGACTATTTTAAGGTCTTGTTCCAGAAAACTGTCTTTTTTTAGCAAAATGTCTTTTCACGCTCTACGAGACATGTCATCCTCTCGCAGTACGTTAACCAAAAAAGCCAAACAAAGACAGTAAAAGACAATTTGATAACTATATCCTTTAACACCCCCAGCTAGTTTTGTGTGTGTCTGCAGAGTGTCTCGATCATTTTCTAGAGTCCCTGGAGTGTCCAAATGAAAAATGTTGACGAAAAATAGGACACTTCGAATTTAAGTGTCAGACACGTTCCAAAAAGTGTCAGTGTTAGACACTATCGGACACCGGTACATGACCTTTGATGAATTGTCCGTGCTATGTAGATTGGAGGTAACAGCAATTAATGTGAAAGACAAGTCCATAATTGATAACTGCTCCATAATGTGCAAACAATCCACCCCAATGCATGACATAATGCAAATCATCTCACAAGTTTGCAACAAGTAACAAAGGACACATATCAATTCAGAAAATTCACACTCCATGTAAAATATGAAGTCAGCACCTGAGTTGCGAAATTGCACAAAAATAGGTATAGTTAGTTATGATACTGTCATAAATCACAAATAGAAAATGGCAAGCCTTCAATTGGATTCAACAGTCCAACATTTGAACATTAGGGAAGTGGAGAAAACGTATCAAAAAAGTTGATTGTAATTAGGACTCTAGACAAAAATCACAACAATAACAGTGCCTATGTAATAATAACGGTTACTCATTGCCGGTCATGTTTCTACTCCTAGCATGTCACTTTCTGATGCTTACTTGGTTCCTAACCTTACATTGGACCTAATTTCCATAGGTCAATTATGTGAACTTGTCACATTTTCTTCTACCAGTTGCTTCTTTTACGGGTTTCCAAGTGCAAGATCCTCGGACAGGACAGACTCTTGGTGTATAAGCTCATCAATTTTCACAGTCCATCGCAGCTCTCTTCTATCGCTCAATCTCCTAGTCCCATTGCGCCAGTCATTCTGTGAGTCCTTCACAACGTTCCATTGCCTTTAATCCCTCCACTTCTCTCAGTCTTTGGCATTCTCGATTAGGTCGTGCTTCTTTTGGTTGACCCTACACCTTAGTTTCAAATGGACGTCTAGGATCTGTTAAAGATGAACATGTTTATTATCTTTCTTGTCAACTTGCTAAAAAACCGGAATTGTCTTTTAGTCATAGTGATTCTATTTCCTCTTCTCCATTTGATCTAGTTCATTCTAACACATGGGGGGGACCTTCTCCCAATACTATCATGGGGGGATCCAAATATTTTGTTATTTTTGTAGATGATTATTCCCGTCTTACATGGCTATATCTCATGCATAACCGCTCTGAGTTACAAATTTACAACGATTTTGCAACGATGGTTCAAACTCAATTTTCCCATCCTATTAAAGTTTTCTATGCCCATAATGCCATGGAATTTAGGAAAACATCTTTTTTGCAGTTTCTTCGCCTGAATGGAACCATCCCTCACTGCGACCAGTCGTGTCCTGGCTCATCTCAACAAAATGGTCGTGCTGAGCACAAGCATAGGCACATTCTTCACATTGTTCATGCTCTCCTCATATCCGCCTCTTGTCCTGAACGGTTTTGGCGAGAATCTGCTTAACCGTGCCCCCTCTCAAATAATAATTGGAAATCAATCACCATATACAACCCATTTGTTGATGGAGAGGAACTAGCTTCTAGTAAATTCACAGATGTACTAGCAGGCTTGGCATCGTAAGCACAGAATATACGTATGAATGCTTTCATGGTATTTTGCCTGCTTATAAACTTCTCAAAGTCATTGGGTGTGCTTGTTTTGTCTTACTTCAGCCTCATAAGCGAACCAATTTAAAAACTCGGCCTCGTCTTTGTTGCTTCTTAGGTTACGCAATTGAACACGAGGGGTACAGATGTTGGGATCTACATTCACAGCATTTTCGTGTTTCTTACTATTTTGGGAATATAAGATGTTCTCTCCTCTATGTCAATATTTCACTTACCATCCATTCCTACTTCTTCATTCTTTACTGATCCTTTTCTAGAGTTGTTTGATGCACTTGATGCAGGTTCTTCGGTTGAGGTAGCTGATACAGCCTTTCCCGAGCCGCCTGTTCGTTCAACGATCCTTCTCCTGCACCTTCTAGCTCCTCTCGCCACGAGCCGTCACATTTTGGCTCTTCTCTCAGTGAGCCCCTTACATCATCCAGCTCTCCTCCTATTGAGCCTCATGCTCTCCCTCTATCTGATACTTCACTACTGCATCGCTCTACTCGGGTAAGGGAGATACCTACCCATGTTCGTGATTGTCACTGTTTTTTTTTTTCATATTCTTTCTCTCCTTATGAACCTCACCCCTATCGTGAGGTAGTTCTAACCCTATTTGGATAAGACTCATACATGGGATTTAGTTGACCTTCCACCTGGCAAGACTCCCATTGGTTCTAAGTGGGTTCACAAGATAAAGACTCACTCTGATGGTTCCATAGAACGCTATAAAGCTAGTCTAGTTGCAAAGGGGTTCATTCAGGAGTATGGATAGATTACGAGAAGACTTTTGCCCCCATTGCTCATCTTACTACTGTTTGGAGTTTACTTGCGATTGCTACCGTCCGCAAGCGGGGATTGTATCAGATGGATGTTAAGAACAATGGGTATCTTATTGAAGAAGTTTACATGCAACCTCCGCCTGGGTATGCATGTCCTCCAAACGAAGTGTGTAAACTTAATCGTGCTCTCTACAGTCTCAAGCAAGCTCCACGTGCCTGGTTTGCCAAATTCAGCACCACTATTGAGGCTTTTGGATTCACCTCCAGTCCTTGTGATTCTGCTCTACCTATTCGCAAGTCTGAGCATGGTACTATTCTCCTTCTCCTCTATGTTAATGACGTGATAATTACTGGTGATGGTGGTATCGAGGATCACAAATGTTTCCTCTGCAACCACTTTGGGATGAAAGATTGGGTTCTCCTGGTTACTTCTCAGGCCTCGATATCACTTCCTATTCTGATGGTATCTCTCTCTCTCAGGCCAAGTATATTTCTGACCTCCTTGCCCGTGCTGGACTCACTTATCACAAAGTTCTTTCCACTCCACTTGAGCCGAATGCTCACCTAAATCTACTCTCATTTCATTCAACAACATGTGGTTCGTGGCACAATTCGTCTCGTCTCTGTTTCTTCATCCGAACAAAATGCTGACATCTTCGCTAAAGCTCATCCACCAGGAGGTTTTCATGATTTACTTTTCAAACTAAAGCTGGTCTCTGCTTTTTACCACCTTGAGTTTGAGGAGGATGTTAGAATCTTGATACAATCAAATACTATATGATTGATATGATATGATTTTGATTGTATTTTCCTTTATCGTATCACGGCTTGTACTGTATAGATGAGCCCTCTTCTTTGTACAGAATATACGATTCAATACAATATTTCTTTTCTCTCCTATTGTAACACTATGCACAGACGATTTAGGTCACTCAAAAATATGTTGTACGCATAGTATTTCCGAAATTACGTATAGAAAAAAGTGTAGATATATACATATGTTACATGCACAGGTATAGGGAGAGAAAAGATACTGAATCAGACCAGGGACCCATTTGAGGCCCTCGAAGGCAGCATGTTTGGCGAAGCTAACCGCGACTTGGCCGGTCTTTTCCCGGCCTTCTTCGTCGTTCACGTAATAGTTCAGAGTCGGAACCACGTTTTCCATAATGACGATATTGACTTTGGTGGCGGCGGTCCAACTGTAATTGCAAGAGCTCCGGCATGCGGCCGTGACCGGTGTCAGATCGGGTGCGATTTGCTTCGCTTTTTCGGTGGCTGAGTAGATCGAATCCAATATTCCCATCTCTAGCTCCCTCCCTCTCTCACTCTAAAGAGTAAAGTAGAAACCAAAGCACTGCATCTCCCATCAACTTATAAAACTATACTCCCTCCGTCCGCATTTGTTAGTCCACAAACATACTTTTCTCAGTCCCGTAAAGATTATCCATGTAGTCAAATCAAAGTACAAACTAGAGTGAGATTACTTTTTTACCCTTCTTTTTTATAGTACTAATTAATAGTTACCATCATTTGTAGAATGGGTTAAAAGGGAAATTTGACTCACAAACTACCATAATTATGTCACCATTTTGTCTCCTTAATAAGTTGGAATCCCCAAAACGGACCAACAAACGCGGATGGAGGGAGTATTTTAGAGACCGGATGACATATTGAGTGAAAATTTTATAATTTAGCCCCTCTTTTTTTCAATTTCTTTTTACTCTATGGAGGTACTCATCGTCATTTTTAGCGATTTGACCTCTAAATTTATTTTTGGGTCTCCAAATACAGAGACTCACACCTCTTTTTTAGTATCTAAATCTCTAAAAAGTAAGATGGGTCTCTCCAAAAAGTACAAAAAGTTGAAGAAAAAACAATAATTAAATTATAGTAAAAATTTTCCCTTGATATGTCACTTTCGGTTTCTAAAATAGAGTTTTAGAGATAGATAGAAGATGTTGTTAGCATTGTTCGCGTCTAGTAGTACATCCCCACGCGCCTCATTCGTTACGCTTTCTACGCAAACTTCGATGTAGCGACTAGTGTAGGATAAAATAGCTGGTTTAGCAAGTCCATCCCATTCGCATCCATGTCGAATTCCTAAATTGAAAATCTGATGATTTTATCAAGTAATTGTTGACATTCGATTCGATTGAGTTAATTTTAATTTCTTCAAGCAGAATTATAATATCATGGTTTAAGAGATAAACTTGCTCTTAGCGCTAGCAAAGTTTATAAAATTTACCTTTAAAAAATGTACTTTTGCTACATCTCTATATAATTTGAAGGGTAAGTCAGAAGTGTGAACCCAACAGACAGACTGTACAAATTCTAGTTTTGTGATTTTTTATCTTGTGTTTCTACCATTTACCACTTTCTAATTAATTAGCTACATATGTGGTCAAGAGGGTTTGAGAAGGAGATTGAAATTATCCATCATCAACGCATGTAGAAAAATATATTATCGGAAGATAAAAAATTATCTTCTGAAACATTCATAGAACTAATATTGAGATTTAAAAAATCTAAGAGAGGGAAAAAGGTTTTGAAAATTTAGTAGTGAAAAAACCCCGAACAATATTTAGAAAACTGACTGAAGATAAATAAAATAAAAAAAAACAATTAGAAAAGAACGAGTTTCAAACAGTAACATTTTAAGGCAAAAGTAGATGTGAACCAAAGCTAGCTGCAATCCAACGGCAAAAAAAAGGTCAAAAGTAAATGAAAAAAGAATATAAAATGTATTTTTTAAGATTTGAAGGCTGTTACCAAATCTACAATTTATGTGGATTGAGGTTAGAAATTTGCAGATTGGTTAAATTTTGTTTTTATTTTTAATACCTCCGATGTTGCTCTTAGTCGTCCTTGAGCAGGACCGTAGTTAAAATCATGTTGGCAAACAGCTCTTGATTGATTAATTTGTATTTTAAAAAGGATCCTTCTATTAGCAACCCAATCAGTTGTCAATAAAAAAAAATTAAATAAAAAAATACGTAATAATAAGAAAAACACAAACTTCAATACACTTTTCAATATATTTACATATGCACTTTTAAGTAGATTTGAATACATTCCTTAAAACCTTAAAGACAGCTAACATTTTCCTTTCAAAAAAGTAAAACAATTTTTGCACCCCAATTTTTCATAAATGGGCTTCAGAAAAATTCTTTTAATATTTTTTTTGTGTATAGTTTTAAACACCAAAAATCATTAGAAAGAAAAATAATCAATCGGCTAAAGAGCCATTCGATTTTGTTCTATATGATCCAACAGCCTAGTCTGATACTACTTTTTCCTTTTTAACTTCTCGTTCCTGCAAACTGTGTCTGGTATGACTAAGGCTTGGCCATTACATCAGGAGTCGCAAAACCCCAAGGGGCAGTTGGTGGGAGCATCCTTATCAGCTTCAACAAATTTTGGAACAAATTTAACCACACAAACACCTTTTATAAATTAGCAAGCCACTTATCCAAAAATTCACAAAATCAGACTCTCTATCCTAACCTTACTATTCCCCTCAAGTCTCATAAAAAAAAAACCATTTGTCTTAAAATATTCTTCCCCAGTTGGGGAGTTGTGCAAGTGGACTTTAATGAATAAAAAATTATTAGAGAGAGAGAGAGACGGAGAGAAAGAGTGAGTGGGGCCGGCTGGGGTGTAGTGGACAGAGAGGAAGGACGAGTTACTGTAGCAAAAATATTAAAGTATTTGGTAACCCGTGAACAGTAAGTCGCTGGGGAAGTAACGTTACTGTAGCAAACACAATTTGTTGAGGGAGAGTAGAGAGGCTGATTTTTTGGGGTTTTGGGGGGTTTGGCTCAACAATTTGTCTTGCACAGTGTTTTACAACACCAGATAAGGATGCCCTAATAGAGATAAGCGGGATTCGGAGGCTTATTCAGGGATCATGAAGGGCAATGGCTGCTGGGATACTACGGAAAAATCAACTCCACGTCTAGCTTGGAAACATAACTTTGGGGAATCTACCGAGGTCTCACTATAATTCTAGAGAAAGGCTACAGCAACATCCAAGTCGAGTCGGACTCCCTCACGGCTGTCAAGCTAATTACTGAAGATGCGCCTAGTGATCACCCAAACAATTCGCTAATTGGGGACTCTCGCCTTGGTGGTGCTGTGGTGACAGCCTGTCCTCTTCGGACAGTTGCTATGGCTCTACCGAACATTCCATAGCGGGTCGGGAACCCCAATGGTCACGCCCATGAGGGGTTACTACGCTGGTTGCCCCTTCCCACCCTTTTGCAGTTCAAAAAAATTGGGGACTCTCGCATGTTGTTGGAGCGCACTCAATCTACACTCACACATTACACATATCTACCGTAAAGCTAATAGTTGTGCTGATCATTTGGCGAGATTGGGTGTTGAACAAATTGAAGATCTGGTTGTGACCGAAGAGTCGCCGCAATCCGTGCGCACCTTTGTGTGAGAAGACTGGCTCGGTTGGAGCCATTCTAGGAACTAGTTTTCTTTTATTTTTTAGTTTGTAAGCTAAACCTTTGACTTTTGTTTTAGTTTGTGAATTTTCCGAAGCACCAAAAAAAAATATATATATATATAGAGATAAGCGGTAAACCCTAGACTTACTGAATTCAAAACTTGACAATTTCTTGGGTCATGTAGCAAGAGCTTTTCTTGTGAATTTTCTAGTCCCGGCGTGAATAGCCTATATTTGACTGGACCGGATAGAGATTTAGTCAATGTGTGCGCAAGTTGACCCGAACACCCCTAATTGCCAAAACCCAAAAAAGAAAAGATCAACATTCAAATCACGTGCTAATATGACTTTAGGTCTCCCCTAATCAAACATTACCATAAAAAAAAATATAAAATATAAAATAAAATAAAAACTATCCCTAAAGCCAATACTTCCTTTCCAAAATCCTTTAGCCTCAGTCGCTGGTCATCTATTTAAAGAGTCGAGAAAAAAGACCATTCCATTGAAAATGCGAGAGTGAGTACTGAGGAATCACTATACCGTGCTACCATTTGAACCAAACCACCCGCGATGGCTCCAGAGACCTGTAGTGCCCCAAAAGCACTACAACACTGTAGTCCCCAATCACGGCCTTCTATTTAGCAATCAACGATCCGAATTATCACATACGGTTAAGATAGTTTCATAACCGAAGAATTGTGCAGTTACATGACTAACAAGTCCTGAATTGAACCGCACTCTGACGATGCAAACACAAACGATAAATAAGCAATCAAATCAACCATCATATAATACGAATTGCCATAGTGCAACCATAGGAATAGCAGCAACCAAGCATCAATTAAAGCCATAGAAACCAGTAACTGGATTTACAAAGTAGAAACAAATTGATAAGTTTGCAGAGTTCTTGAACATGAGAGTTGCTCGCTTAAATAAAGGAGGCACTGAAATGGCTTCTCAAATGACACTTACAGACTACATCTCAGGACAACATTCACAAGACAAGGTGAATGCAAGAACTGCTAAGTTTGTAGAGTTCTCGAACTTTCCAAGGGTTGCTTGAATGGAGGCGGCACTGAAATGCCTTCTCAAATGACACAAACAGATTATGTCTCAGGGCAACCTTCACAAGACAAGGTATTCACAAGCATTACATATAAGCGGTTGTCACATAGTAGTGTAGGTGTTCACAAGCTTTACAGTCAGGCTTCATAGGGGGTTGAACCTATTCATTGACTGATTCCTGCCATACATTAAACAGACAAAGAAGAGTATAAGAATCATGTAATTTTGCAAGAGCAACATTGTAGGAATATAAATGGTCAAAGAATTTTCAGTAAACTTGGTGAATTGAGTTCAATCAGAACTGCAAAGCATATAGTGGAAAATAAAATGTATCGTACATCACGACTGCGTCGCTTGAACTTGCTTACTAATTTAAGTTTTAGCAGTTTCTATTCGGTTAAATATTTTCTGGTAACAGAAGTTTTGCTACAGTAACAGTTTGTTGGTTGATGAAATCAGGCTTTCCCTGGGCACCGTTGTGCTAATAACTAAAAGGAACTAGGTCACTCGGCATCTTTCCGAGTTTCGATAAAAAGCGGTAAGCGCAGATGGGGTAAAAACCGTGCATCACACACGAGTATCGCCCCTCTAGTACATGACAATTCCAAATGTCCTCATGCATCAACACTCAACAGTCCATCCGATTCATAAATGGAGGAAGAAACTCATGAGTGTCATCGATACTTTTGGCACCCACTCTGCAAAGAAGCTATATGGTAAGCGATATAAATGAAAAGGCAAAATGAAAAGAAAAAAAATCTTGAGGTATCAAGGCCACATAAACAACCAGTTAACTTGTTACACACCAAAAAAGATGTCACCGCACTCCTAAGTCCTATCAAAGATAAAAACTAGAAAGCAGAACAAGTCCACATTGGAAGGTCAGGAGGCTTTTAATGGGTTGACTTAAATGTAGGGACAAAGAAGATCAACTGCATTCACTGATTAGAACATTGCAAACAACAAGATTCAGTGAAATGTCTTAGACAGAGTTCAAAAAAGGATATTCAGAATTCCCTGTAATTATCATATCATTATTATCATGAAAAATGATGACACAACATTACAAACTCCATTAATTTGAATGGAAAAATGTGCACAGTAAAGTATGATTTCAAGTATAATATCATCAATACATTGACAGAGGGAGTAATACTTGAAGCCAAACTGACTGATATAAGAGCAAGAACAGTTTAACCCGTCACAACATAGAACATGAGAAATGTAACCCAAAATAGACTAATGCAGACTGACCAATGCTTGGACAATCTGGATTTCCATTCACATAGAAAGACTTGCAAAAAGCAACTCCAATTCGTCCTCCTGCGATGTGGTTCTCTGGAATCAAAGAAAGCATAGAAACATAAGACATCATATTTGTGAATTACAAAGAGGAAATGTAAAGAGCGACAGATGCACTTAGTTAGACTTAATAAACTTGTCCGCCAAAATTTGAGCTCCAATACATGAGGAAATGCGTTCAACGATTCCTTATTCTGCTAATTAGCATAATTTATTCCATCGCTATACTGCTAATTACCACTTCATTAGAGTAATATCATTCTTTTGAAACCAAATCGTAAGGGCATTTCACTCCTCATCACCAATACACAAGACACTTGAAAATTGGAAATGGCATCATATGTCCAAATTAACAGGATTGGAGTCAACCAATAAGATCCAATGGACAACATGAAGCAGTAGAAAAGAAAAAAGAACTCATTTCTAGGATGAGATTAACTAAATGGCACAATCCGTAAGCTTAAACTTTGTTCAGGAAACCATAAGGTGCAACGAACTTCGAACAAACACTGCAGCACCCCAAAAGCAAATAGCCATAAGTGGACATGTTTTAAATATGCACACTTCTGTTGCAACTGCATGCACACAAGATGAACTCAGATTTTATAGACAGTAAAAACCGTACCTGAATGGACAAAAGTTGGAGGACTTTGTTCAGAACCTTCAACCGATGAGTAGCATATGCACTATTTGCAGGAAGTTGATTCATTCTCTTCATTTCTTCATCCACTGCTGCCTTCTTATCTATACTTTTCTTCCCTCCGTCTTTAGAATGAGGGCTAGTGAGACTTGCTTTAGGCTGATTCAGAGTCTTACCACCAAATGAATCCATGCCTGCTATAAAATATGTAATGATCTAAATTCAATAACCAAAAGATATAAGATAGTGAGACATCAAAATAAATATCCCGTACAACTAAAGTTCTCAACTTTGATGACATGGAATGCTCAATAAAGGTGTTCATGCATATGCCATTTTAAAGCAAAAAAGTCTACAACTAACGCACCCATGGCTAAAAGCACAGTAGCCGAGGCTCTCATAAGAAAAGCGATTCAAAAGGACCCCTTAGTTCAGGTCTTGGAGGGACGCACCTTAATAAAGTACTTGTAAATTCCTTTAGTGTGAGCATGAATGGGTTAAACAAACAAAACAGTTTTCTGATCAAACATTCTTGAGGATTCTGGTAAAAAAGAATGATATTGACAGGATAGGAGGGCACATGGAATTTGGAACTATGCATTCAGTTCCTGAAGAAACAATGGCAAATAGCAGCGGACACAATCGGGTGCCCGGACCCCTGAACAGCTCCAAAAATTCTCAACAAGTATACTAATTTTCCAGGTTAATTAGGACTACAGAATTGGAAAAAAAAATCCCCTAAATTCTACATTACAAATAATTCTTCGTCTCGTGTATGAAGGTTGATTATGGTTCCGTCTATTCACAAAATCTCGTCTCTTCATCAAGCCTAACAAGTAACCAACGAACTTGAGGGATATACTTTTCGTTATCTCCATAAAAATACATGTGGCAAAGGATAACAAGAGCAGCGACTGGCGAGTTCCTATTAACTAAGGTCTAAGACAGCACAATATACTGCATGCAATTATATCATTCTGATTTCTGGGTCCTATATGATCCAAAATTTGAGAACAGAGATATGGGTTTTTTCCCAAATAACATTTGGAAACAAACTATACTCAAGCCAAAAACTCAACTTGAACACCTACAGGCATGCATCACAAAAATATTTACTTCGAAGGTACATATTCAAGATTGAGTCCTGAGATGATTGATAACCCTATCTCAAAACTTGAGCAGGAAATACGTCATATATCAATCCAAATTCAAACAAGTGTTCATCTCAATCCATTCTTCTTCTCTCTCTCTCTCTCTCTCTCTCTCTCTCTCTCTCTCTCTCTCTCTCTCTCTCTCTCTCTTTCTTTTTCTTTTTTTTTTTGGTGATAATTTTACCTCTATCCACTCTATTGCTAATTCAAAAAGAAGTTAGACAGAAACAACAAAATCAAAACTCTAATTACGGAAAAAAAACCAATATCGAAACCCTAACCTTACAATCTTTAGGGGAAAACCCACTAAATCTTCTGATCAGTAGCGTGGCCCGAGCGAGCAGGAGAGAGAGAGAGAGAGAGAGAGAGAGGTTGATGAGTAAACTGCACTATCGATTCCAATACTAAGGTTTCGATCGCACCCTCTTAGTTTGAATTTCATCAATTAGAACCCAGAACATCATTAGGAGTATGTTTTATTTCAAAATCAGACTTTCTATTCTAACTTCACTCTAATAAATAAAAAAAACTAGGGTCTTTCTTCGACAAGGACATGGTATAGGAGTTAATCATGGAAATAGGACACAAATCAATTCCTTAATGCCAAAAGGACAAATCACCTACACATTCAAAAAATGTCCCCGCTAGCCCATGAAAGTGTTTAAAACCCCCCCCAAACGCTATGAAAGTGCCTAAACTACCAAACCTAATGAAAGTGCATAAACGTAAACCCTAGGATACCCTATAAAAGTGTTTAAACCACTAAAATCTTATAATTGGAAAATGCACCATAAACCTAAATCATAGAGGCATAAATCACTAAAACCCTATAGATGGAAAGTGTACCCTAAGTGTGACGCAGAACAAGTAGCGGCCTAGTTTTATGATCAGTTGGACCGGTCGAAGCCTAGGAGGCCCAAAAAACTCTTAATTGAAAATTGCCAATTTCGGCAATTTATCGACGAGCCCGGAATAGGCCCAAACTTGGTGGGCTGAAGCAGAATCGTGTTGCGGTCAATACTCACTACCCTAAAGTCGTGATTGATGGTCGAATTCAGCCAAATTCATTCGTTTAGGCCTTCAATTTAGTAATTTTACTATGAAAAATGCTAACGAGTGTCATAGTGTACCCGTTAAGAATACAAAAAAATACAATTTAAAAGTACACTTGTACCTCAAAAATACATCTTTAAGTGTACTTTAACGTACAAGTGTACTTTTTGTACAAGTGGGACCCACAAAAGTGTACTTTTTGTACCCTTAACGGGTGCACTATGGCACCCGTTAGCATGACCCTTTTATTATTTTAGTAAATAATTAGATTATGAATTACTCTTATTTTTCTTTCTAGTTTTCAATTTTGGGAGTTCCCCCAATTTTCGGGATATTTTATTTTTTTGTAGTAATTTGCTAGGGTTTACTAGTTTTCCCTATAAAAGGCCATGTAACCTCCATTATTCAGCACATTTTTATTGAATAACAATTTCTGAGTTAAATCTCTTTCTTCTTGTGGATTCAAGAACTCTCGAAGATTCGAGACCTATCATCGTTTGAACTAGTATGCTAATTAGTTTCTCGTGAATTCCGCTGTGTCAGAGAGCCTAAACCCACAACCCTAAAGAGCCTAACCCCCCTAAAATTAAACCCCAAAATTGAACACATTCCCAAAATTAAAGAGACAAAATCAATTTTGTCCCACCCAAGACCCACGCATGAGTGTGTGTGTGTGTGTGAGAGAGAGAGAGAGAGACGGGGCATTAGCTCAGGAAAAATGACGCAGTGACAGGGTTAGTCGGTCAGCAGCAAAGGGAAAAATGACGGGTTGCACTGGCCGGCTTTCTTTTTGTAATTTTTTTTTATCATTAAGGGTATTTTTGTCTAGTGTTGTCCTTGAACCCTCAAAAATTTCACATCAATATATTGGAGGCTTTAAAATAAGTTAGGCTAGACTAAACACCTTTCAAAGCCCCAAACTTGGCCTTTAGGCCAATTTTCTGTTTAATTTATACCACCACAGTAAAGATGGGGACTGAATAATCATGGTAAAAAAGGCGAAGGTAAACCAATAACCGAGTAATTGTGCTAAAAAAATCAATTTGAACTTAGTAACTATAGTAAAATTAGGAATAATCCGATACACGATCATTTTTTTTAACAGACATGGTTCAAAAAGGCAAAGGTAAACCAATAACCAAGTAATTGTGGTAAAAAAATAAATTCAAACTCAATAGATATGGTAAAATCAGGAATAAACATGGTAAAAAATGATATACGGGAACCATGTTCCCACCATGAGATAAACTAGAACGTCTATTGAATGGCACCATATTTCAAAGAAAAAAAAATGATGTACTGGAGCCATTGGTCATTGAATGGCACAACGTTCCAATAAACGGCAATGTAAAAATTTGACAGAGTCGGCAATGAAGAACGGTGGTGGGCGACGGCAATGAAGGTCAATGTTGAGGGTTTGTTACCATTTGCCTTTCTCCTTCCACTATGTAAATAAAAAACAAACAAAAAAAAATCGATCCCATTTGATGGTGAAGGAGACGACGATGAAGCAAGGCGACTTACGATGGAGCACTGCGATTGGGACAGAGTCCATCCCTGTGATTTCCGACAATATGAAGTAGTTCAGAGAGGCAACGAAGATGGGACCCAATCGAAAAGTCGACGGAGAAGTTTAAGGGAAAGGACTGTCACCGGAAAAGGATGTCAATGCCGAGTTCGCTGGGGGAGAGGACTGTCGACAGCGTCGTTGGATCACGATGGGTGAGAATGCGTGCCAAATCTGGGTGAAGAATTGGGACGTCAACTTTGGACCCACTGGATTTCGTCCCAAACTGTAATTACAAAAACTCTTTTTCTTGTCTAGGTTTTATAAAAGGAAGAAGAAGAGCATTGAAATGATTTGTGAGATTGGGATAAACCCCCCAATCCCGAATTATAGGAGAGGACCCCCGAGCTTTTAAACAGTCCGATTTTCCCTAACTCCTATAAATATTTGAATTTTGGAATGGAAACATAACCCCAGAAAAGGGTCGGGATGATTTTCTTATTCCAAGTGATTTAGAGGATGATTATTTAAGTGCCCCCTTTTATTTAATGGCGTTCCTCAGGATTAGTTACTTCCACGTTTGTCGCAGACTAGAAGGGATTATTTGACCAATTAATATCCTGTATACGGGACTATCCAATACCCCCTAGTGGGTGGTATTTGTTAATTCGAAACTTTGAGATTATTTCCCTCTTAAAAATGATTCTTCACTCATTATCCCATCATTTACCCCACTTAAATCAAACGCAATACAACCAATCATGTACTCCATATAATCTCATCCATTCTCCCAACAACCCTAATGTCCTATTTATTCCTATCATTAATCTTATCTTTTCTAACCCTCCTAGAAAATAATTTCCCAATCAAACGTGCCCAACATATATTGTAGATCAATTGGTTGGAGATGCTAAGAGTGGACTTATATGTTTGAAAAATCATTCTAACTCTTGTGTGAAGGTAAAATTGATGGATAATAAGCAAAGTAAGGGATCTCTTACTTTCCTACGTGCAGACTTGGTCCTTTTCTAATCAAATTTTGATGATCCAAACTGTTCCATGTATGTAAAACATGTCTTATACAGTTTTATGAAAAACTTTTTGGATCAAGCCCTTCCCGGTCATTTTTTTGTTGATTCCTCGCGGGGACCCTTAGAAGCATGTTTTAAACATATTGAATGGTTCGAATCATCAAAATTTGGTCGGGAACTATGAGATTCGCATCGTAGCAAAGTAAGAGATCTCTTATTAGAAGTTTGGTGTGTATGTGTGTGTGTATATGTGTTTATATTCATGTATATATATAAATTAATTTATAAATTTTCATCTGTAAATTATTCAGTACATAGTAAAATTGGTCATCATTTCCATGTCATTTTATACAATAATTTATAAATTAGGGTGACAAGTATGATTTCACGAGAGCACCATTTCTATACCCTACCAAGCAAGTTATGGGTAGTGAGCAATTTTTTCAAAACAGAGGGATAAATATTGTAAATAATTTACACAGTAAGACAGAGTAAACTCAAGTCAAACTTTTGGTTAGTCACAAAAGTCAACTCCAAGTCCATAGAGCTGAAATCAAACGGTTTACGCCCTGTTTGTTTGCAACATATGGAGGAGGGATATAGAGTTGTCCTGGATATACATATCCGGGTGAGCCATATCCGGTGTTTGTTTGGTTTTAGTGTACCGGATATACATTTCTTGGGATATACATATACCTCTGCAGGGGTATTAAATTTAAGCACCCCTCCCCCAACCTAAATTTAATCCCGGATCCACATTACCAAAACACCCCTCTTGGGTCCACCTTCTGTCTCCTTTTTTAGAGAGAGAGAGAGAGAGAGAGAGAGAGAGAGATAGATAGATAGATAGATAGAAGACGATGTCGATCAACAGCAAGCCAACGACGAAGAAGACGACGACGACGACGGTCATCGCCAGCGCGGGAGTTGCAATAGATGACCTTCGTCGCCGGTGCTCGAGTTCAACAAGACAACTGCGTTGTCTACGAGATCCCCATCACCATTTCAAACTACTAAACTACTACAGCCATGGAAAACCCACCGATTGCTTTGATTCATCAAACAGCTCCATCCATGTAACTTGTCAATCACCATTTCAAAACACTTTGTCTACGAGATCCCCATCCCAATATCAATTATCGATTAATGCTTTCAATTGCTGTAATTTATGTGCTTTTGCCTGCTTTTTATGCATAGATGTATATGTTTGTGGGATTTATGGTTTGAATGAATTGGAATTATGTAAATTTTGTTCTGCTTCGTAGATTGAGAATGATGAAATAGGGGTTTTAGAATTATTTTTTTTATCAAAAGCTGTTTTTTTCAGGAATATTATTATTTTTAAACGGAGTATTTTTATAGGAGTATTATTATTATTGAGAATCAGTTGTTTAACAACCAAGGGCAAAATGGGAAATGCACACAATTGTACACTATCCATCCTCTCATATCCCCTTCTACAACAACAAAACAAACACAATAAATTTTAATCTCCCATTCTAAATAATACCCTTCCAACCATATCCACCCTTATATCCCCCTCTTATTATATCCCACTTCCTCCCTCATATACATATTCCTCTAACAAACAGGGCGTTAGGGGATAGTAAACACAAGTTTAGAACACAACTGGCATTGCGAGCGAGAACCGTTCGGCTCATTTACACTAGTGACTCATACGAAGTTGCGTCTGGAGTTGGAGGTCATATTTGTCATTTTAGCATAAAACGGTGTCCCGAGACCACAAAACAATTAGTCTCGTATCAGAGAACCGTTCGTCTCATTTATATTAGTGACTCATACAAAGTTGCGTCTGGAGTTGGAGGTTATATTTGTTATTTCAGCATAAAACGGTGTCCCGAGACCACAAAATAATAGTCTCGTATCGGAGACAGAGATTTACTTCACATGTGGCAATGTCGCCGCTTATGCTGATGTGTTATGTAACTGTATTCATTTCCTTTCCTGTTTTGCAGACTTGACTGTGATTCTCAGTGAGTAAATGATTTCCTTTACATAATCTCTTAATTAACAATAATGATAGGTACACTCCCACAAGCCACACCCAGCTGCTCCCTGCCACTGTTTACGTGGGGTCCACCCACTTCACCCCAGGAAAAAAAAAAAACATAGACCGATCGAAATTTTCAAAATCCCCAATCCCTGGTTTCACGCTCATTTTCGCGGGCCGAGAGAGAGGAGAAGAAGAAGACCGACGACCCACCCTCCGACGATCGACTGCCCCCTTCACCGGCGACTCCAACGCCGGCGTCACTCCCCCAGCACAACCACCAGTTCACCACGACTCAAGCCCAACCCGTCCCTACCCCGACAACGGCAAATCGAAGAAGACGTACGGCAAGGCGACGCCAGGTCTCTCTCTCTCTGCTTCTTTCAACTGGGTTCCAACGTCCGACTAGGGTACTTGAACAGGTGAAGTTCTTACCGATTTTAGGGTTTTGAAATTGAAGTTCTTTGAACCCGGTTTTGGGTTTCAAGAAATGGGACTTCGTCTGTAGGGGTTTTCTATGTCTCATTGCTGCATGTTTGTCTGTATCACGTTCAGTTTTATAAGTAATTTGAGAGAAGCATAGGTTGATGCTGTGCTTGTGTTAGGTTTGTTTCATGGCATTGAGGCACCCATGAATGACAATGAAAACTAATGCACATTACCTGTTTGTGAAAATGTTTGTGCTGGTATTACCTTTTCGTTCATACTTGGGGGACTAACAACTAAGTAAGCAATTAGGGCAGTGACCATGCAGGCTTGTCTTGTTCTCCTAATCAATTCTATTTTTTCAATTTCTTATTTCTCTTCACTTAGTGAGGTTTTCTGAACTGTTGGATTAGAACATTCATTTCTTCATGATGTTACTGTACTAGAGGGTTCTGCATCTTTACCAAATTTGCATCAAAAGTATATGGCATGGCATCACACCTTTGGTGGCATGAACCTATCTTTGGTTAAGACGATCTGAGATTGGATCGTGATATCTGGAAATCAAAACAGTCCAAATTCTACTATGGATGCAGCAATGCAAGCAAAAAATTTGATGGTGAGGATTGCTTTTTATTGTTGCCATTTTAGTAGTCTGATCTGATTGAGTTAGCCATTGTTGTTCAAATTGCAGAAGCTGAATCAATCACTGTTCCCAATCGTTACTTGTTAATTGTGACCAGTGGAGGTTTGAACCAACAAAGATTTGGGTGATGCTATTATGGCATCCAACGTTCATGATTGGGAAAATTTCAGGGACGATGCTATTATGCAGCAGCATTCTGCTATTTGGGTGAAACCAAATGATTAACAAACTGAGAGAGAGAGAGAGAGAGAGAGAGAGAGACCTTGGGCGTCGACGGTGGTGGACGGGTTTGGGCTTCAGTCGGGTTGAGCTTGAGTCGGAGTAGTTTAGTCACCGGTGAGCTTGAGTCGGAGTAGTTCAGTTGCCGGTGAATGGCAGTCGCCGGTGAAGGACGCGTTGGAGGGTGGGTCGTGGGTCTCGTGATCTTCTTCCTCTCTTCACTCTCTCTCTCTCTCTCTCTCTCGGCCCGCGAAAATGAGCGTGAAACCCAGGAATTGGGGATTTTGAAAATTTCGATCGGTATTTGTTTTTTTTCTTTTTTCTTTTCTGGGGGTGAAGTGGGTGGGCCCCACGTGAACAGTGCGCGTGACAGTGGCAGGGAGTGGCTGGGTGTGGCTTGTGGGGAGTGTACCTATCATTATTCATCTCTTAAATTGGTAAGTAGAATCATTTATCGTTGTTCTTCGATTTCTCAGGTGGAACAATTTAATCGGAGCATCAAGCCCTAATCTTTCGCTCTTATCTCTGGATTTTCTCTCTCGAAATATTTGGTCAGGAGGTAATTCACAGTTTTGTCAAGGTAAATACTTTGACCTCTCTCTCTCTCTCTCTCTCCTAATCGATCGTTTTATCCCGCATTTTGTGTGCACATCTATAGTCATGCATTGAGTCGTCCTGTTCAGAGAGACTAGGTGTTGTACTAATTTCAGGTGAACCTGATTCTATTTAGTTTGATAAGTGGTCGTCATTATCGTTTGTAATTGTGAGGATTTTTTTTTTCCAGTTCATTTGATCATCTGGGTCTTGGAACTATGTGTACTTGTATTAGCTGGATTACAGGAGCGCAGAAAATATTGATATGTATAAGTAAATCAAGACATTTGCTCATCTGGGTATGAAATATCTAGACGGTGTGAATCCGGTGAGGATGAGGGGAGTGCTAACAACATTGTCTTAAGGCTAATATTCAAGAGGAAGGAATATTAGCCTTAAGACAGCACAGTCGGATTTACACCGACTAGATCTTTCCTACTCTTGTTATATCTCATACACTCGATTTATTTGGCGTATCTCAGTATTTAACTAAAATGATACATGCAAACCCCAGTTCTAACACGGGGTTCTCAATTTCTTAAATAGAAGTGTTTGATAGAGGATTGTGAGGAAAAGAATGGGTCGTGGTTTCTTACCAAATTTCACTATAACAAAAGTGATTAAATTTGGTGTAAAACAAAATGGACCAATATAGATTTTTTTTTTGTTTAGTCATCATCTTTTTCCCCATTTCTCGTTTCTTGTAGTTATTCAGATAAATGAAAGGATTTTTCTCTCTCACTCTTTTAATGGACTGAGGGTTTATCTTGTTATACTTGAAGGTAAGGCTGTTAAATAAATCAAGCTACTACAGCTAACTTATGTTTGGTTCGTTAGAAACTTATCTAACATCAAACTAAATGATCAACAATTCAAACTAGAAAATATTTTTGTAACTTGTTAAGCTTTGAAGCCATCTGGAACACTATAAAACTGAGGTACTTAAAAGTATAATATAAATGATAAGCAGGTTAAGCTTCTATACTTATTTTAATCTCATTTTGTTTTTTATCGAAACTTGTAGAGCATGCCACTTTTCTAGGCTCGGCTCATTTACTTCGTTACTTTATGGAATTAAGCTTCGCCGTACTTGGATCTATATTTTATATTTGGAAGTAACTTCTCATAAGCCACAGCAAAGAAGAAGCGTACTATTCTTCATTAATTGTAATATTTGCTGGCCATTTTATTCTGGTCATAACTAACGATTTGCAAATGGCCATGGGTGCAGTTCCTCATTTCTAATTACTTTTCACAAAAGGATAAGAGTCTATGGAGATAGACAATCCTAGTCAAAGTAATGGAAACACAGGTGGAGTAAAGAAAAACCAGCTTCATCTTTATCCGGTTTCTCTGGGTGGCTCAGGTGAAGGTTTGCCATATGCTCCTGTGGATTGGCCATTCCCGGGGGATACATGGAGTTGGAAGGTTGGGCAGAGAATTGCAACTCATGGTCACTTTATGGACAGATACTTGTATCCTCCTACCCGTTTTCAGAAGAACAAAAAGGGTGGTTTTAGTTTTAAGAGTAAAACCTCAGTTGAACAGTATGTCCGGGAGACATTTCCTGGTGCTGACGTGGATGCTTTTTTTTCCTCATTCAGTTGGAAGGTTCCCGCAAAAAAGTTGCCTGGAACAGGAGGTCAGATTTTATAAACGTGATTCCACAATTTAATATTTCCTAGAATGAATTTGATCCGGCTTAATGTGGTTTTACAAAAATTGCAACCCTTAATTATGTGGTTTTATGATACAAAATTTGCATTCCTTTTTGTGTCTTCCTTTCTCTTTTTGTCAGTTATCTACTTTATGTTTTGCCATTATGAGGAACAATTATGCCTCCTTCAAGCACTTAAATAGTAGGATGTCTGTCTAAAGAAGGATTCAGCAACAAATAGAATGTTGTCATCACTTCCTTCGTCAGGATTTTTTGTAATGTTTGTTGCTACGAATTGACCACCAAGTTTTGGCTAAAGGCTTCAATGCCTCTCTTTTTTCTCTCTGTTTCTTGGTCCTTAGTTTTGAGGATTTACTACTTCAGAATTAGGACTGCAAACGAACTGAGCCGTTCGTGAGCTCGGCTCAGTTCGAAGTGTTAATGGACGAGTTCAGGCTAGGTTTTATGGCTCGTTAGACAAACGAGCCGAGTTCGAGCTATAGAATGCTCGGTTCGAACCGACTCGCGAGCCAGGGTATATATTTATAATACTAGGGTTTCCCCGCTTTGTACGCGTGTTTTGTTCTTCACTTCTTCGTTTCTTTTAGAGAGAGAGAGAGAGAGAGAGAGAGAGAGAGAGAGGCAATCTCCCTCTCTTCCACTGCCTACCCCAAATCAAGCCGCCGCCGTCTTTTATTCACTTTCCGGCCACCTCTGGCCTCCTCCGATCGTCAAGCAGTGGAGAGAGAGAGAGAGAGAGAGAGAGAGAGAGAGAGAGAGAGAGGCAATCTCACTCTCAGGCCACACCAAATCTCACTCTTAGGCTACTAATTCTCAGGCTACATTCGATCGTAGAGCAGCAGAGAGAGAGAGGCGATCTTATTCGATCTTCTTCATTATCTGGTAAGAAGTTGGAAGCAAAGACTTGTCTTTTTTTCTTTCTTTTTTTGCTGTTATGGTGTTTGTAAGATCCCTCACTTTGGTAAACTTTGATGGATTTGGGATTCTTGTTATGTGTTAGGATTGCACCATTTTTTGACAGGCTGATGATAAAATTATTGGGAGCTTAATTGCTTATAGGGTTTTTTGAATTTGAATCCCGATGAATTTTTTTTTTCTTTTCTTACTGTGTAACCTCTTAACGCGAGCTCAAGTTTGAGCCGAGCTGGCTCGTTCATATATTACCGAGCTCGAGCTTTGTAAATCCTTTACGAGCCGAGCTCGAGCCGAGCTCGAAATTACTGAGCAAAGCTTGAACACGTTAAGGCTCGGCTCGGCTCGGCTCGTTTGCAGCCCTATTCAGAATATGATCATTTGCAATGAAGCAATTATAGTGCAGCTGCTCATCCCTAGAATCTACTTCAACTCCATCAGTAAGTTCTGAGCCCAACTGCTAGGAGGTGCAAGTGATAGACTTTTGGGCCTTGTGTTGAAGCTATGGGGTATAGCAGATGCTATGGAACTGTTTTGATGATAATCAAAATTTGCTAATTATGCACCGGGGAAAGGTTTTGGAATGGGTTTGGTGATGTTAAAATAAAGTACATTTTTACAATCATAAAGGGTCTAAGATCCAGTATAGGTTTCCCATTATTAAGGTGGAGAATGCTATTATTCATAAGAATGCTGTAAACTTGAGGTTTAATTTTCCTTTGTTTGCTTGAGGCCTTCTGCTTAAGTCATTGTCTATCTGCCTATTTCATGAATATTTATGTATGACGGCTCTCAGCGATACTTTTATGCTGTTAATTGTCAAGAATTTACGTAGTTAAAACTTCAGCAAACTGGAGTTCTCAGTGCAAAGTGCAAACATGGATCATACAAGTGGAAGATTTTCTGGAACACAGAATTCTTTCATACTGCCATTGTTAGCAGAGCATATTTCTCGCTGTTCTTTTCATGCAATATCTTTGTCTTGTTATTGGGCTGGCTTCTTTCTTTTATTTCGGGAAGTCAAAATCCAAACTTCTTTGCACAAGAGGAATTAAAATAGTAAATGAATGAATAAAAGGAATTCCGTCTGTCCACATCGACACCCATCTTGTTCACCTTGATTTTTCCTTTCCTTGATCAAGCCTTCGTTGACTTTGGCAAGTTCTTCTTTTCTTTCGATGCTTTTATACCGTTGCACTTTGCACACATAAATCTTAGCATTGGGGTGTCCTTTTCGTTAAGATATCAAATTTGCTGAACCATGGTGTAGGCGCTGTAGAGGGGATTACCATGTTCGAGATACCTTCCGAGGAGATGGAGGAAGCTTTGCGGTTGGCCTCACCAATTGGATCTTTGGCTTGTAAGGCTGGTAACGAGAAATGCAGAAGTTTAGTAGAAGCAAGCAATTTCCCTTCAGAAGCCATGGATTGCGATATTTGCTGCAGTGAACCAGGTTTCTGTCGAGATTGTTGTTGTATTCTTTGTTGCAAGACTACTAATTCGGCCTATGGAGGCTACAGCTTCATTAGGTGTGAGGCAATGGTGAGCGATGGCCTTATTTGTGGGCATGTGGCCCACATAGAATGTGCTCTTCGTTCATGCCTGGCTGGGACAGTTGGACGTAGCATTGGACTTGATGCTGAGTATTTTTGCCGGCGCTGCGATAACAGGACAGAATTGGTTTCTCATGTTTCAAAGCTTTTACAGAGTGGTGAATCTATTGATTCTCGTGAAGATGTTGAGAAGATGCTAAGGCTTGGCTTTGGTGTATTGCGTGGCTCGCAGAAAACTAGTGCCAAGGGCTTGCTATGCCGTATTGAAGTTGCAATGGAAAAGGTATGGCTGAATGGCTGGTCTATAACTAGTCTTGTCTTGAATAAGTTTATCTGTGTTGTATTTGGGGTCTAAATCTGGCAGTATTACCAATCTGATACTTGCACCAGCTTAAGAGTGGGGCTCAACTCGTTGATATCTGGAAAACAGAAGGCGTTTCAGCGGTTTCTGCAGGTACACTTTCTCTTCAACCTCTATCTTCCGAGGAGCTATAAGACACTTGAAGGGTGATTAAGTGATTTTGTTTCTCTCAGATTTTTCTTTCTTTTGGGTTTTCTTGAACATTTTCCTAAGCCGTTTCTTGATTTTATATGCTGAAGTTAAATGAAATGTCAAATTAAAATTTTAATATGTGTTTGGGCTCCTTAGCAACCTAGAATTGTTTGTAGCACCAACACTTCCATATGGTACAAAAACATCTTATGTATCTTTATTTTCTCCATCTATCTTCTTTTTTCATTTACATTTTCTTTTTATCCAGTATTCCCAACCATGCCTCCCATGTCCCAAGGACTTATGGGACACTTGAAGATACTGAATTGTTTTTTCTGTCGCATGTTTTTTAATTGTTTTTCGGAGATCCAGTACAGTTTTCCCTATGCCATTTTCATGTGTGTTCTGGGGTTTATGGAATTTTTACCAAGTGATTGGGCAACTCCATATCCACGGAGGATTGCTAGTAGTTTCAATGCTTCTATATGGTGCCCAAACAACTCTTGTATCTATTCTTTTTCTCTTTGTTTTTTTTTTCTCGAAATTACAATGTCCCTGCCTCTGCCTCTCTCCTTTCAATGATAGGAGGGATGTCCAATCGTAAAAACGATGTTTCGGAGGTCAAAAACTACCAGGAAACTCTGAAGTCTGGAAATGGCTCACCTCAAATCTCATCTGGAAACTTCAACCTTCAGATTGATTCCCAGAAACTTGAGGAAGAGATTGATCAGGTCCTTCGGGCTCTGAGAAAGGCACAACAGACTGAATATAGAATTGCAGAGGAAAGGTTGTTGGCTCAAAAGAACTGTCTTCTTAATCTGTATCGACAACTCGACAAAGAAAGGTCCGAATTATCAATGCATACGTCATCAGATGACAATGCCTTACTAGAAGCTGTCCTAAAGAGGGTGGATCAGATAAAAAGGGAGATGGTGAAACTGAGGGACATGGAAGTGGTGGCCAAGGGATTTGGCAAGACTTCCAAAGATATTTTAGAGCTACAATTTGGAATAGAAACTGAATAATGACTTCAACTACAGGGGTTTACTGCCCGCGTATCTGCTATATTTTGAAGAAGTTTGTTGTAGAGTACCTCACCTCAATTACCTACCCTTCAGGTGAGATGGCACACACAGAGTTTTCCAAAATGGTTCTCAAGTTTCTCTTCACTTGTCGGATCGTTTTTTCGTTTGCTGCGATTCTGGTTAACATCAGAGCTCCAAGCTGAGGCAATCTGAGATGAAACTTTTGGTAGTCAACTGAACACCCTGAACTTGGAATATACTTCATGTGTCATACTCTTAACAAATGGGCAGGTTCTTTGACAGTAGCGGAGCTAGGATTTGGCCATGCCGCTACGGGGTGGCACATTTTTATGAGAGTTCACCAATAATTGTTGCATTTTGTTCATATAAGGGAAAGTGTCTCGTAAAATCGGGCTTTGTGTAAAGTTGGTACTACATTTTTCTGTTAAAAAGAACGAAGACTTGGTTAAACTATATCGTGGTCTTTAAATGAAAAGTCACTGATATATTATCTACATGGTCCGAACCATTTATTTTTCCAATTGCTACATCATCATTGTTTATGTAAAAAATCAAGTTGTTTGAGATAATTACCAAATTGGCTTCCATTACTGAGAGAAAAAATTGCTTTCTGGATCCAGGGTGGCATGTGCCACTCCCACCCTCCATCTACTAGCCTCCATGTTGAACACCATCCATATCATCATTGGTTTGTACAACATATTTTGGTATTATAGTTATCATTTATTTTTTCTAAATCAAAGTTTGCAACTTTTTTGTTTTTCAACGGCAGGAGTTGCTTCTCCTGGCTGCAGAGGTTTTTTTTTTTTTTTTTGGTAAGAAAAGTTTATTTCACCAAAAAGAAGCATGACAAAAAGAAGCATGAAGCATACAAAAGAACAACAGGGGCATCCCATGGCAGACTATACAACAAAAGTAAAAGGTATGAATAGAGACCAAACGATCAAAATCCAAACAAGAGAAAACCTATCAACAATTGTTAACAGCAAAAATTCTAGAATCCAAAAGTCAATCATTACAAAGCTGTCTGTTTTGAGTAAAGAATTTAACAGAGGACCAAGAGCTATAATCTTAGCACGAACTGAGTTGAGAATAGGAGAGTCACATCGATTAAGGGAGATAACAAAAGAGATTTCAAATTCAAAAATTTGTTACTAATGAGTGGTTAAATTATGATAATCAAGCAAAAAAATTAAATTCGCACCAGTAAACATACATGAGCCAAACACCAAGTTTATGGTAAAAATAAATATCATCACAGTAAAGATATACACAATCATATTTTTTTAATTTAGTGGGATTCAATAACTTCCTAATTTTGTGAGATTCAACCATTTCTTAATTTAATGGGATTCAATCACATCTAGTAAGGGAGATAACAAAAGAGATTTCAAATTAATTTTTTTTTTTACTAATGAGTGATAAAATTATGGATAATCAAGCAAAAAAAATTAAATTCGCAGCAATAAATATGGTAAAAGTGACATACATGAGCCAAACACCAAGTTTATGGTCAAAATAAATACCACCAAAGAAAAGATGGGAACTGAATAATCATGGTAAAAAAGGCAAAGGTAAACCAATAACTGAGTAATTGTGGTAAAAAAATCAATTCGAACTTAGTAAATATAGTAAAATTAGGAATAATCATGGCAAAAAAAAATGATATCTACATTTACACGATCATTTTTTTTTTTAACAGACATGGTTAAAAAAGGCTTAGGTAAACCAATAACCAAGTAATTGTGGTAAAAAAATCAATTCGAACTCAGTAGATATGGTAAAATTAGGAATGAACATGGTAAAAAAGATATACAGGAGCCATGTTCCCACCGTGAGATAAACTAGAACGTTTATTGAATGGCACCTATTCTAAAGATAAAAAATTGATATATGGGAGCCATTGTTCATTGAATGGCACCATGTTCCAATAAATGGCAATGTAAAAATTTGGACTCGGGGATACTGCTGTGCATATTCTGCACAGCAGGTGTTGTGTGCCCTTAAAACGACGGCGTTTTGATGCCAAAGCGCAGAAAAAATACGGGCTTCTGTTTGTGGCCGTTGGATTAGATCCAACGGCTTGGATTAGAAGAATAACGATGGAGAAAAAAATCGAAGAAGAAGAAGAAGAGCAGATTGATCAAAGAAGAAATCGAAGACGAAGAAAATGAAGATCTCTGGAACCGAAATCGAAGGTCTCTCTCTCTCTCTCTCTCTCTCTCTGTGTGATTAAACTAGGGTTACGTTTTTTATTTCTTCGATTGTGTTCATACATTTACCCGATCTTTGTTTTTTCTTCATTTTTGATGTGATTATGTTTGCGTTTATGCCTGATGTTGCTGAATTTCATCCTTTGACAAAGTTAGGGTTACGGTTCACTTGTTGGATTTAAGTTTGGCTGAAATTCATTGTTCTATTGGGTTTGTTTGTTCCAACAAATCCAAATGTATCTTATTGCATCTTATTTGCAATATATTTGGGTGTCGATCAAAAGGGTTTCATTTTAGTACTTTGTTAAGTGCTCATTCCATGATGGGCTGTAACTTTTGATTTCTGTTCATTATTGGAGTCATCTGCTGAAAATTAAGGTTCTGTAAAAATTAGGGTTCTTGAGATTGAGAAACCCTAGTAATGGTCTGTAAAAGCCTTAATTTTGGGTTAATTATACGCGTAATTAAGCGGTGAGCAGTTGTTATACAAACGTGAAGTGAGTAGAAAAAATAAGCGTTGGTCTGGTACTGTTACTTAAGGCTTTGATCTTCTTAAGGTTGAAACCATTTGGATCTGCTTAACTGATACTAGTAGACTACTAGTTAGACGGGATTATTTCATAGCTTCAGTTTGATCCTGAAATTTGAACACCATTTCGTATATCATTTGTGGCTTAATTTTTTGCATGTAAGCTGCTCTTATTCGTAGAAGTTAACCACCACTTGACTTCATGTGCACTTTTGCTGTTACAGTTTAATTTTGTGTACAATTGACAAGAGCACTGGCAAGACAATGTTCCAAAAGCTAGGCATGCTATCCTATTCAACAAATTAGGTTAAGAAATGAATAACCAAGAAATGGATTTCAATCAAATTTCATTACAATTCTTCAATGCTAAGCAAACTGGAACACTCTCTCAAAAGATAAAAGATTAACATGACACATTCAAAGGAACCAACATAGGTACAATACCATTACAGCAAAAATTACATGCAAAAGGAGGATAACTAGGAGTACGCAAATTGCAATCCCAATAACAATTACAATATTGATTGCATTTCGTATGGCTAAGATGTGTTCCCTTAAGTTGTCGAGGTCGACGTTGAAATCAAGGAATAGTCCAGTGAACTGGCGTGTCCTAACATATGGCAAACCTTTCTCGGCTATTCTTGATGGGGATGCATGGACCAAGTCCGCAGGCACAAACCTTCCTCGGCCATCCAGATGTGGCGTTTGAAGAAGCGGAAGCCATTTCACAAAATGCAGTTTTCGAAAATCAATCATGAGCTGCACAATTGGTATAGCAGAAAGAATAAGGAGTAAAAAAATTCCCAAATTCAGAAGCTTGGCAATTTTGGTCTTTATCACTTAATCCTGCCCATCTTGAGCAACAAAGTAAAGAGAAAGAAGAGAAGTCAAAAGCAACGTGTTCTTTTTTTCTAGCACAACGACCTTACTTCGATGTTTTCTTTGCTATCATTGACTATATGTTCCTGTAAGTACCTTACTTTGCTATTTAAACTTTCTGCAGTGAACGAGATACATACACACAACTCAAACAAGCAAAAACTAAATGGGGAGCTGGTTGGGTAATATTGTGTTACAATTCTGTTACTTTGCTTTGCTAGATTCAGTTAGTTATTACCGCACCAAAATCATCAACAACAAAAAATCAAGGTGATACTAGGTGAAGTTCAAAACACTGAATTTCAAAGGTGAAGTTCAAAACACTGGATTTCAAAGGCCCAGATCAACAACCAACTATTATTTTCATGAATAGCCTTATCCCTTGATAAAAAAAAAGGTTTTTGAATCAAAATCCCAGATTAACAACCCACAAAAAATATGTCGATTTGGTATTCGATTTTCTTCTTCTTCGATCTGTTATGTTCTCGCACAAAAAAAAAACTAGGGTTTGCAGAGATATCGAACCACAGAGAGAGAGAGAGAGAGAGAGAGAGAGAGAGAGAGAGAGAGAGAGAGAGAGAGAGAGAGAGAGCCTTGGTTGAGACGGAGAGAGAAAGGGGCCTTGGTTGTCGATTTCATGTTCTTCTTCGATTTTCTTCTCCTCCGTTGTTCATCTCCTCTCTCTGTGGCTCTGTTGTTCAAGCGTGATACGAAAGAGGGGAAAGGGGGTGTTGACCCGGGGATGTTTAACCCGGGTTAGTGACCCGCAAACTGACCCGCGAACTCATTTAAATGAATTTCCTTTCTCAACCGTTGGATTAGACGGCCACAAATAGAAGCCCGTAATTTTTCTGCGCTTTGGCATCAAAACGACGCCGCTTTAAGGGCACACAGCACCTGCTGTGTGGAATATGCACAGCAGTATCCCCCGAGTCCTAAAAATTTGATGGAGCCAGCGATGAAGGATGGTGGTGGGCGACGACAATGAAGGTTGGTGTTGGCGGTTTCTTACCATCTGCCCTTCTCCTTCCACTATGTAAATAATAATAAAAAAAATCAATCCCATTTGATGGTGAAAGAGACGGCGATGAAGCAAGGTGATTTAGGATGGAGCACTGCGATTTGGGACAGAGTTCATCCCTGCAATTTTCGACGATATGAAGTAGTTCAGAAAGGCGACGAAGATGGGACCCAATCTAAAAGTCAACGGAGAAGTTTATGGGAAAGTACTATCATCGGAAAAGGATGTCGATGCCGAGTTCGCTGGGGGAAAGGATTACCGACAGCGCCGTTGGATCGTGATGGGTGAAAATTGGGACGTCAATTTTGGGTCCATTGGATTTCGTCCCATACTGCTGTTACAAAAACTCTTTTTCTAGTTTAGGTTTTATAAAATGAAGAAAGAAGAGCGTTGAAGTGATTTGTGGGATGAGGATTTATCCCCCAATCCCGAAATTATAGAAGAGGACCCCCAAACTTTTAAAACAATCCTATTTTCTCCAGCTCCTATATATATTTGAATATTGGGATGGAAACATAACCCCAAAAAAGGGGTCGGAATGATTTTCTAATTCCAAGTGATAGAGGATGATTATTTAACTGCCCCTATTTTCTTTTTTAATGGCGATCCTCAGGATCAGTTACTTCCACGTTTGTCGCGGGCTAGAAAGGATTATTTGGCCACTTAATATCCTGTATATATGGGACTATCTAATACCATGTAGTGGTGGTATTTGCTAATTCGAAACTCTGAGATTATTTCCCTCTTTATCCAATGGCTAAAAATGATTCTTCACTCATTATCCCATCATTTACCGTTCACTCAAACCAAACACAATACAACTAATCCTGTACTTCATATAATCTCATCTATTCTCCCAAGGACCCTAATGTCCTATTATTCCTATCATTAATCTTATCTTTTCTAATCCTCCTAGAAAAAATTTGGCAATCAAACGTTCCTGTTCATTTATTGTAGATCAATTGGTTGGGGATGCTAAGAATGGAACTATACATTTAAAAAATGGTTGTAACTCTTGTGTGAAGGTAAAATTGATGGATAATGAGCAAAGTAAGGGATCTCTAACTTTCCTATAGTGCACACCTATCCTTTTTCGATCAAATTTTGATGATCTGAACCGTTCAATATGTTTATAAAAACATGTTTTATACAGTTTTATGAAAAACTACTTGGATCAAGCTCTTCCCGATCTTTTTTTTTTGTGGATTCCCTGCTGGGATCCTTAAAGACATATTTTAAACACATTGAATGGTTCAGATCATCAAAATTTGGCCGGGAACTATGAGGTTGGCACCGTAGCAAAGTAAGAGATCCCTTATTAAAAGCTTTGGGTGTGTATGTGTACATACATATAATTTAATTTATAAATTTTTATCTGTAAATTATTCAGTACATAGTTTTTTTTTTTTTTTTGGATAATCATTCAGTACATAGTTAAATTGGTCATAATTGCCACGTAATTTTATACCATAATTTATAAAATTAGGGTGACAAGTATGATTTCACGACAGCGCCATTTTTATACCCAACCAAGCAAATTATGTGTATTGAGCAATTTTTTCAATACAGAGGGATTAATATTATAAATAATTTACACAGTGAGACAGAGTGAACTCAAGTCAAACTCATGGTTAGTCACAAAAGTCAACTCCAGGTCCACTAAGCTGAATTCCGCTAAAATCAAACGGTTTAGGGGATAGTAGGTTTATAAACACAAGTTTAAAACACAACTGGCATTGCGTCGAGAATCGTTCGGCTCACGCACATTTATTAAACCAAGTGACTCATTACGCAGTTGCGTCTGGAGTTGGAGTTGCATTTTACCGCTGTTTTTCAAGACTTTTTCTTACGAGCCAAGGAAAAGCGAGCGAGGCAGGTAAAAAGAGAGTGAGAGAGTGCGTGTGCGTCTAACTTCCTCTCATAGCTTTCATAACGCCGTCAATCTCCGGGCATTGTAAAAAATTGCGAAACGGAGGTCATACTTGTCATTTCAGCATAAAACGATGTCCCGAGACTATGAATAATATTGTGTCAGAGACAAAGATTTACCTCTGTGGCGATATCGCCGCTTTTGCTGATGTGTTATGTAACTGTATTCATTTCCTTTCCTGTTTTGCAGACTTGACTGTGATTCTCAGTGAGTAAATTTCCCTTTACATAATCTCTTAAATTGGTAAGTAGGATCATTTATCGTCGTTCCTTTGATTTCTCAGGTTGAACGATTTAATCGGAGCATCAAGCCCTAATCTTTCGCTCTTATCTCTGGATTTTCTCTCACTAAATATTTGGTCAGGAGGTAATTCACAGTTTTGTCAAGGTAAATATTTTGACCTCTCTCTCTCTTTCCTAATCGATCATTTTATCCAGCATTTTGTGTGCACATCTATAGTCATGCATTGATTCGTCCTGTTCGGAGAGACAAGGTGTTGTACCAATTTCAGGTGATAAGTCGGAAGTTAATTTTCTTTGAACGTCATTATCGTTTGTGATTGTGAGGAGTTTTTTTCCCCAATTCATTTCATCAGCTGGTTTACTGGAGCGCAAAAAATATGGATATGTATAAGTAAATCAAGACATTTGCTCATCTGGGTATGAAAGTAACAAGAGTAAGAAATATCTAGACGGTGCGAATCCGGTGAGGATGAGGGGAGTGCTAACAGCATTGTCTTAAGGCTAATATTCAAGAGGAAGGAATATTAGCCTTAAGACAGCACAGTCGGATTTACACCGACTAGATCTTTCCTACTCTTGTTATATCTCATACACTCGATTTATTTGGCGTATCTCAGTATTTAACTAAAATGATACATGCAAACCCTAGTTCTAACACGGGGTTCTCAGTTTCTTAAATGAAAGTGTTTGATAGAGGATTGTGAGGAAAAGAATGGGTCGTGGTTTCTTCCCAAATTTCACTATAACAAAAGTGATTAAATTTGGTGTAAAACAAAATGGACCAATAAAGATTTTTTTTTTCTTTAGTTAACATCTTTTTCCCCATTTCTCATTTCTTGTAGTTATTCAGATAAATGAAAGGATTTTTCTCTCTCACTCTTTTAATGGACTGAGGGTTTATCTTGTTATACTTGAAGGTAGGGCTGTTAAATAAATCAAGCTACTAGAGCTAACTTATGTTTGGTTTGTTAGAAACTTATCTAACATCAAACTAAATGATCAACAATTCAAACTAGAAAATATTTTTGAAGCTTGTTAAGCTTTGAAGCCATCTGGAACACTATAAAACTGAGGTACTTAAAAGTATAATATAAATGATAAGCAGGTTAAGCTTCTATACTTAGTTTAAGCTCATTTTGTTTTTTTATCGAAACTTGCAGAGCACGCCACTTTTCTAGGCTCGCTCATTTACTTCGTTACTTTATGGAATTAAGCTTCGCCGTACTTAGATCTGTAGTTTATGTTTGGAAGTAACTTCTCATAAGCTACAGCAAAGAAGAAGCATAGTATTCTTCATTAATTGTAATATTTGCTGGCCATTTCATTCTGGTCATAACTAACGATTTGCAAATGGCCATGGGTGCAGTTCCTCATTTCTAATTACTTTTCACTTAAGGATAAGAGTCTATGGAGATAGACAATCCTAGTCAAAGTAATGGAAACACAGGTGGAGTAAAGAAAAACCAGCTTCATCTTTATCCGGTTTCTCTGGGTGGTTCAGGTGAAGGTTTGCCATATGCTCCTGTGGATTGGCCATTCCCTGGGGATACATGGAGTTGGAAGGTTGGGCAGAGAGTTGCAATTCATGGTCACTTTATGGACAGATACTTGTATCCTCCTGCCCGTTTTCAGAAGAACAAAAAGGGTGGTTTTAGTTTTAAGAGTAAAACCTCAGTTGAACAGTATGTCCGGGAGACATTTCCTGGTGCTGACGTGGATGCTTTTTTTTCCTCATTCAGTTGGAAGGTTCCCGCAAAAAAGTTGTCTGGAACAGGAGGTCAGATTTTATAAACGTGATTCCACAATTTAATATTTCCTAGACTGAATTTGATCTGGCTTAATGTGGTTTTACAAGAATTGCAACCCTTAATTATGTGGTTTTATGATACAAAATTTGCATTCCTTTTTGTGTCTTCCTTTCTCTTTTGGTCAGTTATCTACTTTGTGTTTTGCCATTATGAGGAACAGTTATGCCTCCTTCAAGCACTTAAAGAGTAGGATGTCTGTCTAAAGAAGGACTCAGCAACAAATAGAATGTAGTCATCACTTCCTTCGTCAGGATTTTTTGTAATGTTAGTTGCTATGAATTGACCACCAAGTTTTGGCTAAAGGCTTCAATGCCTCTCTTTTTTCTTTCTGTTTCTTGGTCCTTAATTTTGAGGATTTACTACTTCAGAATTAGGGTTGCAAACGAACCGAGCCGTTCGCGTGCTCGGCTCGGTTCGAAGTGCTAATGAACGAGCTCGGGCTAGGTTTTATGGCTCGTTAGACAAACGAGCCGAGACTGAGCTATAGAATGCTCGGCTCGAACCGGCTCACTAGCCAGGGTATATATATAATACTAGGGTTTCCCCACTTTGTACGCGTGTTTTGTTCTTCACTTCTTCGTTTCTTTTGGGGAGAGAGAGAGAGGCAATCTCCCTCTCTTCTGCTGCCTACCCCAAATCAAGCCGCCGCCGTCTTTGATTCAGTCTCCGGCCAACTCTGGTCACCTCCAATCGTCAAGTAGTGGGGAGAGAGAGAGAGAGAGAGAGAGAGAGAGAGAGAGAGAGAGAGAGAGAGAGAGAGAGAGAGAGAGAGGCGATCTCACTCTCAGGCCACACCAAATCTCACTCTTAGGCTACTAATTCTCAGGCTGCCTTCGATCGTAGAGCAGCAGAGTGAGAGACAGAGAGAGGCGATCTTATTTGATCTTCTTCATTATCTGGTAAGAAGTTGGAAGCAAAGACTTGTTTTTTTTTTTTTTTGCTTTTTTTTTTTGCTGTTATGGTGTTTGTAAGATCCCACACTTTGGTAAACTTTGATGGATTTGGGATTCTTATTATGTGTTAGGATTGCACCTTTTTTTGACAGGCTGATGATAAAATTGTTGGGAGCTTAATTGCTTATAGGGTTTTTTGAATTTGAATCCCTATGAAATTTTTTTTTTCAATGTGTAACCTCTTAACGCGAGCTCGAGTTCGAGCCGAGCTGGCTCGTTCATATATTACCGAGCTCGAGCTTTGTAAATCCTTTATGAGCCAAGCTCAAGCCATGATTTTCCAGCTCGATTCGAGCTGGAGCCTCCCTCAAAATTCTGAGCCAAGCTTGAACACGTTAAGGCTCGGGTCGGGTCGGCTCGTTTGCAGCCCTATTCAGAATATGATCATTTGCAATGAAGCAATTATAGTGCAGCTGCTCATCCCTAGAATCTACTTCAACTCCATCAGTAAGTTCTGAGCCGAACTGGTAGGAGGTGCAAGTGATAGACTTTTGGGCCTTATGTTGAAGCAATGGGGTATAGCAGATACTATGGAACTGTTTTGATGATAATCAAAATTTGCTAATTATGCACCGGGGAAAGGTTTTGGAATGGGTTTGGTGATGTTAAAATAAATTACATTTTCACAATCATAAAGGGTCTAAGAATGGTATTATTCACAAGAATGCTGTAAACTTGAGGTTTAATTTTCCTTTGTTTGCTTGAGGCCTTCTGCTTAAGTCATTGTCTATGTGCCTATCTCATGAATATTTATATATGATGGCTCTCAGCGATACTTTTATGCTGTTAGCGATACTTTTTATGCTGTTAATTGTCAAGAAGCAACATAGTTAAAACTTCAGCAAACTGGAGTTCTCAGTGCAAAGTGCAAACATGGATCATACGAGTGGAAGATTTTCTGGAACACAGAATTCTTTCATACTGCCATTGTTAGCAGAGCATATTTCTCGCTGTTCTTTTCATGCAATATCTTTGTCTTGTAATTGGGCTGGCTTCTTTCTTTTATTTCGGGAAGTCAAAATCAAAACTGCTTTGCACAAGAGGAATTAAAATAGTAAATGAATGAATAAAAGGAATTCCGTCCGTCCACATCGACACCCATCTTGTTCACCTTGATTTTTCCTTTCCTTGATCAAGCCTTCGTTGACTTTGGCAAGTTTTTCTTTTCTTTCGATGCTTTTATACCGTTGCACTTTGCACACATAAATCTTAGCATTGGGGTGTCCTTTTCGTTGAGATATCAAATTTGCTGAACCATGGTGTAGGCGCTGTAGAGGAGCTTACCATGTTCGAGATTCCTTCCGAGGAGATGGAGGAAGCTTTGCGGTTGGCCTTACCAATTGGATCTCTGCCTTGTAAGGCTAGTAACAAGAAATGCCCAAGTTTAGTAGAAGCAAACAATTTCCCTTCAGAAGCCATGGATTGCGAGGATTGCGACATTTGCTACATTGAACCAGGTTTCTGTCGAGATTGTTGTTGTATTCTTTGTCGCAAGATTACTAATTCGGCCTATGGAGGCTACAGCTTCATTAGGTGTGAGGCAATGGTGAGCGATGGCATTATTTGTGGGCATATGGCCCACATAGATTGTGCTCTTCGTTCATACATGGCTGGGACAGTTGGAGGTAGCATTGGACTTGATGCTGAGTATTTTTGCCGGCGCTGCGATAACAGGACAGAATTGGTTTCTCATGTTTCAAAGCTTTTACAGAGTGGTGAATCTATTGATTCTCGTGATGATGTTGAGAAGATGCTAAGGCTTGGCTTTCGTGTATTGCGTGGTTCGCAGAAAACTAGTGCCAAGGGCTTGCTATGCCGTATTGAAATTGCGATGGAAAAGGTATGGCTGAATTGGCTGGTCTATAACTAGTCTTGTCTTGAATAAATTTATCTGTGTTGTATTTCGGGTCTAAAACTGGCAGTATTACCAATCTGATACTTGCACCAGCTTAAGAGTGGGGCTCAACTCATTGATATCTGGAAAACAGAAGGCGTTTCAGCGGTTTCTGCAGGTACACTTTCTCTTCAACCTCTATCTTCCAAGGAGCTATAAGACACTTTAAGGGGGATTAAGTGATTTTTTTTTCTCTCATATTTTTCTTTCTTTTGGGTTTTCTTGAACATTTTTCCTATGCCGTTTCTTGATTTTATATGCTGCAGTTAAATGAAATGTCAAATTAAATTTTTAATGTGTTTGGGCTCCTTAGCAACCTAGAATTGCTTGTAGCACCAACACTTCCATATGGTACAAAAGCATCTTATGTATCTTTATTTCTCCATCTATCTTCTTTTTTCATTTACATTTTCTTTTCATCCAGTATTCCCAACCATGCCTCCCATGTCCCAAGGACTTGTGGGACATTTGAAGGTACTGAATTGTTTTTTCTGTTGCATGTTTTTTAATTCTTTTTTGGACATCTAGTACGGTTTTCCCTATGCCATTTTCATGTGTGTTCTGGGGTTTAAGGAATTTTTACCAAGTGATTGGGCACTCCATATCTACGGAGGATTGCTGGCAGTTTCAACACTTCTATATGGTGCTAAAACAACTTTTGTATCTATTCTTAGGAGGGATGTCCAATCGTGAAAACGATGTTTCGGAGGTCAAAAACTACCAAGAAACTCCGAAGTCTGGAAATGGCTCACCTCAAATCTCATCTGGAAACTTCAACCTTCAGATTGATTCCCAGAAACTTGAGGAAGAGATTGATCAGGTCCTTCGGGCTCTGAGAAAGGCACACCAGACTGAATATAGAATTGCAGAGGAAAGGTTATTGGCTCAAAAGAACTGTCTTCTAAATCTGTATCGACAACTTGACAAAGAGAGGTCCGAATTATCAATGCGTACGTCATCAGATGACAATGCCTCGCTAGAAGCTGTCCTAAAGAGGGTGGATCAGATAAAAAGGGAGATTGTGAAACTGGGGGACATGGAAGTGGTGGCCAAGGGATTTGGCAAGACTTCCAAAGATATTTTAGAGCAACATTTTGGAATAGAAACTGAATAATGACTTCAACTACTGGGCTTTACTGCCCGCGTATCGGCTATATTTTGTCGAAGTTTGTTGTAGAGTACCTCACCTCAATTACAATTTTGAGGTGAGATGGCACACAGAGAGTCCCCATGGTGGTCCAAGATTGCAATTTTGTTGAAAACTATGCCAGAATTAGTCGTTGTACGACATAGAAAATGTCTCTGATATTGAGAGAACAACTGCTTTTTTCTTCGTTGGCGTATATCAGTACTGGAAGTTTTTTAAAACTGACAAAATGGATGTATGTTTCCCATTTTATTTATATTGACTTTATTAATTATTAGAATAAATCCTGTTCCTTCTGGTCCTGGGATTGTGTGCTTGAAAAAAAAAAACCTGGGGTGTATCATTCAAATCATTGGTCCGGTCCTAGATGTTGCCTTTCCACCGGACAAGATGCCTTATATTTATAACGCTCTGATAGTTCAAGGTGAAGATACTGTCAGTCAACCAAATAACCAATTAATCTGACTTGTGAGGTACAACCATTAGTAGGAAACAATCGGGTCAGAGATGTAGCTATGAGTTCTACGGACGGTCTAACGAGAGGAATGAGAGTAATTGACAAGGAAGCTGCTCTAAGTGGTTCTATTTCACTATATTTCATCCCTAGCCCAATTTCATTCATTTAATATCCCTTCGATGTCATTGACATAACAGATGTCATTTCGAGTCCATCTCTTTATAGAGAAAGTTTAAAAATCGTCAAAATTAGTGAAGCCAAAGTCAACGAGGGTACTGTTGTGAAGAAATTTAAACCTCGTGCTAGAGGACGTAGTTATCCAATAGAAAGACCTACTCTTTTTTTTTTAACTGGAAGTCATTCTCATTCTCAAAAATCAAAAGAAAGGATAATACTAAGTTCAGCTGGGATGTTTGAAACCCAGTTCTAAGGAAGCGATCCTGATACAAAAGAGGCTACCCAATGGGCAGCACTATTGACTTCTCTAGGAATCCAAAAAAGAGACAAATTAAGATCTAAAACAAGCATCCTAATGTCATGAATTACATAAGCACAATCCCAAGGAGGAACTAATTCTGAAATGCATAAAGCAAGAAGGCACTTGTTGTTGCTCTCAATCTCCACAAAACGCATATCCAAAGCCTTTGCCATAAGACAAGCTATAGAAAGACCTACTAGTCATATAAGTATTGTAGTGAAAAATATATCTTTAGATGAATATATAGAGACCATCGCATGGCTAAAAAAACCTAGATAGAAAAATAAGGATATAAATAGGATATATCATGATACGGATAGTAGTAGGGGAGTATGGGACAAAAAAATAAATCCACGTGGTCTCAAGCTGGGTACAACGCAAGATCATCATTTCCTTTGGTTTGCACAACCAAAACTATTCTTAAGGTCTAGAAGAAGATAAAAAAAAATACGAAATTCTATTAAAAATTATGTACAAAAGAATAGGAGAATCAACTCTGACCTCTCAAGAATTGCACATATAGAGATTCAAAAAACAATCGATCTAATCAAGGTCCGAATCTATCTGGCATTCTCAATAGTATTAAAAGAAAGTCCAATGGCAGCATTACAAATGAATCTACAAAAAGAATTTCATTGTGTAAATCGAAAACTCAACATTGCTACTACAAGAATTGCAAAACCTTATGGAAACCCTATTATTCTTGCACAGTATATAGCCGTACAATTAAAACATAGTGTTCCATTTCAAAAAGCAATGAAAAGGGCTATTGAACAAACGGAAAAGGCAAAGATAAAAAGTAACGAAGAAAAGACCAACATGGATGAAATGGATTAAATGAACAACTCGTCATTTTTCTCTATATATTTCTCCCCGTGCTACAAATACCGTCTAGAATTTGTGTTTTCGGAATAATACATCCAACGTGAAACATGGATAATACATTCAGACGGAACGCATTATCCATGTTTCACTCTGGATGTATATTCCGATAACACAAATTCTAGTCCCTTGTGTTTCCACCCGCATTTTAATGGCTCTCTTCTTGGTTGAAATTTAAAAAGCTTTAGAAACGAGTATTCTGTGCTTAGTAGTAAAATCCTCAACATGAGACGTCTTAGCCTTCTTTCTGAACCTGGAGTACCCATCTGTATAGTTGACCGGAAATGGAGATTGCAGATGTGAAGATTCAACGAAGAATCCCAAAAGGGATGCCAGGAAATGCAGATTGTTTGTAAACGCAGCTTGATGTATGTTGAAAAACTTGGAAATGTTAAGAGTCCTGTAGTAGATGGGAGACGAAGAGTAGTAGGGTCCAGGAAAACTTTCCCCGAGAACGTCCAGGAAAGAGAAATGGATGACTCAGATTCACATTTTATGGATCTGAGCTGTCCATTTCTCTTTCTTAGACATGTTCGGGGAAAGTTTTCATGGACACCAACATTTTCGGGAGACGAAATACGGCAGATTTACGGTAGTAACAGCACTGCGTGCAAATCCATTCTTTCAGTATAAAAGATTCATCACCTTTCCCTTACAAATGTTTACATACTAAAAAAATTACAAACCTCTGCATTCTCTACATTTCAATTTTATGAAGCATTTTAATATTGAACTAACCGAGAATAATATCTTCGGTTTATCTGTTTTGCCTTCCCTTTTCGCTTTGGGTTTATCACGCATTCCCCAAGTGTCAAGTAGCTGAACGAGAGGCAGATAAAGAAGTAGCAATTGCAGACACTATCATATGGTCCTTCTTGTGTCGTCAATGTATGTATCTACATAGCCATAGTAGTCACCGGGAAAAGCCTGTCCAACAGAGTATAAATTCCACCGCCTAAGAGGAGACCACCGCTGCAAAAGATCAATTTCCAACATGTGTGAGGTACTACTAACTAAACTAAACCGAGACTTATGTCCCAATCAATTAGGGTCGGTATGGGCGAGGGACTACTACATAATTAAAATATGGCGTTACAGAATTATCTGTATGAGCGACATTACATGAATGATAGGAGCAGAGCAGTTAAATGAGTCAACCACAATAACTGCTAGCGAAGATGAACATTTGGACACGATATACGATCAAGTGCTCTAAAATCTCGGGAAATACCTCATTGGGTTGATCCATGCAGAGAACTTGCGGAATGAAAGCAGGCTCTGCATATATGTATTATGTCAGATATTGCTAAGAAAACAAATGAGCTCTATGAGAATTAGACAAACCAAAAAGTAAACGGAAGAAGAAAACCAAGTGCTAAACCAATGACACGGATATGGGCTTTTCTACCTACAGAGTATGCTAATGCCAGTGTTACATTGCACACTCTGCTGAACCATTTTGCTCAAGTATAAGACATGAAAAATTATAATTGGGCCCAGGCTTGACTTCGAATGGTAGAAAGAACCAGTTTAACTAATGCACATCAAGAGTTAATATACGAGATTTCACTAGATGCTAAGAAGTGTGTACCTGCAAAGCTCCTGCAAAAGAAGCAGCAAGAAGTAAAGGAGCAATATATCCAGTTGTATATGTCAACAGTAAGCTGCCCCCTATAACTGGATCCTGTTAAGAGTTCCATGTCAAAAAAATTATTTAGCAGTACATTTTCATGCAAACATTGGAACTCAGGATTCAATATACCAACCAACAAGTGAACTATCAACTCAAAAGACGGATTCTCATAAGAGGGATTGCTTGATGAACATAAAAAAACGGATTCCCAAAAGACGGATTGCAGGATGGACATACGTCTAATTCCTTTTGTTTTAAATATCTCACAGCTGTTTTGTTACGAAATTGTTTTCCTATACCTTGTCATTAAACCACCCCTCAAGCTAAGGTGGACTCTCTGTTATGTATTAGTCATAGACCCATAATGGGCACGAAAGCTTAAATGGATGGTCTGTTATAGGCCATTAATGTACATCATGTAATTAACGTAATTAACAAACTAATTTGAGTTCTTGTAGTTGACACAGTGTAGCAAAACAATTCTATCAACAGAAAGAGAGAATCTTAATAAGAAAATGAAAACTAAATAGTTCTGGAGTTTGATCAGCTAAAACGATGAAGCATGCAAATGGGTTTCCTTCAGTCACTTTTTGTCAGCCATTTTGATGACAGCCGTGGCTAATGTGTATTTTTCAATGAGTTTGAACTTTGTTGTGGACGCTGGCATCAACAGGGAAGAGCAACAGTGGTTGCTACCGCTTGTTCATCGTTGTCTAACACTACCGAATGAGGTAAGCCATACTTCCTCATCCAAAAAATTTAATGTGAATCATTCATGAAGCTTCCAAAAATGAGAGACAGATAGAGGTGTTCCGAAGTGATAACAAAAAATATTTCAAACCTTTGATGCAGCTACATATCCGAGCAAGGTTGCCAGCACAGGAGTGCTGCAAGGTGAAGCAGCTAATGCAAATGTAAGCCCAGCCAAATATGCTTGCACGCCTGGCATCAATTTATCAAAAACTTAGGCATACTTTCAAGTTGTGCAAGCATTCAGAGAACCAGTTTGACTGAAAGTAATGTGTTAGAGTTTGCCTCGCGTTGGTTAATTATAACCTCCAAAACTAGTGTATGAGCCTGAGCGGCCTCTCTACTCATTGCCAATTGGTTTTGAGTTGGATGCTTTAACATGGTATCAGAGCTAGGCTCTCGGAGACTTTTGGACAAGACTCACTTAATTATTTGCCCCATTGTTGTTTGTGTCTTAAGCACACCTCGTTTTATTGTTCGAAGTGATTCCTTTGTTATGAATCATTTGTTTAGATCTCTAGTTTCTCCACGTGCGAGTCAGGGGTCGCTTGTGTAGAGGAGTGTTAGAGCTTGTCCCACATTGGTTAATTATAACCTCCAAAACTAGTATATGAGTCTGGGACTCTGGGCCCTCCCCACTTATTGCCAATTGGTTTTGAGTTGGATGCTTAAACATAATGAATTCTTAAGAAGCTGAGGACAAAAATATGAATTACCTGAAGGGAAATTAGCAGCGGCAGCACGGGGATCAAAATTGTCAAAAAATGACGGAAGCTGTATCTCAATTATCTGGAGTTCCCATCAACAAGACCATGAAAGAAAGATGGATATTAGCCAGAGATAATCAGATAAACATAGATCTTTCTACAATGGAAGGGGCTCTGTTTAACTTCAGCACGCCAAACTATCCGAGACCAATTTTTGATCAAATGGATGACATGGCTCAAGTTTTGTGTAAGCTGTTAATTGAAGCATGGACATTGCTCCTAAATTGAAGCATGGACATTGCTCCTAAATTGAAGCATGGACACTCAAGGCTCTTTTAGTGTTGGTGCCATTTCTCCTAAACGGCCCAAACCAAAGCCTACATTAATAGAAGAGTAAGGATGGATTTCTCGGGTAGCTACTAGAGGGAAAAACGTCGACAAGAATTGCTTAGTGGACAAATAATAATAAGAACTATTGAACACTTTAAACCAAAACCGGAACACAACAAATCTTCCACTTAGTGAACTTGAACACCATTGTTCATACCAATGAAGAGAAGAGAAACCCCCATATAGGCAACTCTACTAGCACAGACAAAGAAAAAAGCAAGTAACCGGCTTTCAGAAGAAAAAAGCAAGTAACCGGCTTTCAAAAGGAAAGCAACCACCTAGCACCATGGTGGGTATGTTGTACTCATTCTGTTTTAAAAAACTTACCGCTTGTGGTCAAGAACTTGGTAGAAAATTATTAGAATATATGTTACAGAAATCTTTTTTGTGAAGTGGATGCCAAAGCAAATATTATGAATGCTTTGCGCGTTAATCTTTGCAGAAGAGAGACGAATGCTTTGAAGAAGAGATCCAAGAAAATAACTACTAAAATGACTACAACATTGAAACAGTAAAGCTACATTGTTGAGCAATCATAGCATGATAAGAATATCACCTCTAGGAGGTTAAGACCCATAATTACAGCCAAACCAGAAGCAGCCACAGGTAGGCCCTGCCCTATCTGTCCATATGCCTTTCCAGCAAACGAGGCTGATATACCAAGGATTGCCAGCGTAGTAGCCAATCCCAAGGAAAATGCAACCGAGTTCCCAATGACCTGAGCAACAAAAACATACTGCTTATAAAAGGGAAAAGATTCCAATTCTATTTATATACAATTATCACAAGCAATTAAAAAGAGTTGTTTGGCGAGTTATATACCTCTGCTTTACTTTTGCCTGCACCAAAAGCTCCTGGGGCATTTCATCAAGTCCACAAATTAGCATTAGACATATCAAGAAAAATGAACAGTAACCACCTAATATCAGCAATAGTTTACCATAACTTTTAACACCAACAATCTTTTACCAATATAACCAAGGGTCAGTGGTAAGACACTCAGTGTACAAGGTGAAAGGCTAGTTACAAGTCCCGCACCAAATATAACTGCCAAGCTGCAAAGAGAAATACAAATGAAAAAACAAACAATTAGCATCAAATCACCAAATCCGAACTTTGAAACAGCATGTAGAAGATGAACCTAGTAAAACTTAGAGCTGAGAGCTGGTCCTGAACAGCTACATTTGCATCTTGTCCGGCTGAATAAAGGAAGCTTCCAAACCAATCTCCAACACCTCCATCCGCCAAAGTATAGATAGATGCTGCTCCTTCCTGGCTTGAACAAAAATTACTAGTAAGTAACTCCTCCATACAGTCATTCATAGACAGATACATATAGGATTAGGAGAAAAATTAACTCTGACCAGGAATGAACCTAACAACATCTCACCATAATATTCTCCATACTTGAAGCATTTGCTGCATGCGGCATTACCAAATTCACAGCTGAAAACGTCATAAATAGACACAATATCCTGAGTCATATTATTGCACCAAAACATCCAAGCAGTCAATAAAGCTTAATATGAAGCAAAGAAAATACAATGAGCAAGAATACAATTGAATTTTTGTTAACTTCCGAGTGAAATTAGAAAGATATGAAAGATACAAAATCTAAACAAAACCACTTTCTTGGTGACTCAAGTAAACCAGCCTAAGAGTTTAGATACCCGCCCCGGTTCGCAAACTATCTTTTAACTAGGGGCATTTGGAAACCAAACCGGGAAGTACGCCGTGAGGGAAAATAATGAGGAAACAGAATAATTCTAAAGACTTTAGCTTTGTTCGGAATGTGATGAGATTTCACAGCAATGTGACTAGTTCAAAGACAAAGGAGTCAATCAAACAATTGCGAGTAACAGAAGGAGACGTTCATTACCTGTCAGGCCAGTTATCATCTTCATAACTTCAAAACTGCCGCCCCGTCGAGTCTCCGACGATTTCACGACACTCAGGCGGAGATCTTCATCCACGGAAACTGTGTTTAGCGCTTTCGCAGGCATTTTGCATTTAGCTTTGACTACAAAATTCAGTAACTGAGTTAATCACTTGAATATCAACAGGTACTTCAATTACAGCGAAATTTATGAAATAATTAGAGAGAATAACTCAAATTTTCACTGAATACCATGACTGCGAATCTTGTAGAGCTTCGAGGTTGAAGTAATGCGAGATTGAATACTGCAATTGACGCAGCTGCTGTTGTTTAAAATCAAATTCATCTCTGGCTCGAAGATGGGAAAGCGAGGGAGAGGGATGAGCAGAGCAATGGACTATTTTAACCAACCAACCAACCAACTAATCAGGTAACCCTAACCAACCAAAATCAGCGGTTTTGTTATTTATGCAAAAGTTTGAAGAATTTCTCCGGTGAAATTTCTATGTTTGGATAATTTGTAGTGGATCCGGTAGACCTTGTGCGGTAAAATGACGTAGTTTTTGACACACTTCTAAAGCTTTCAAATACCTTATTTGAAAAAAGGAAAAAGCCAATACAAAGTGCCTAAATCCTAAACCCAAAGTGCCTAAAACCACTATATCCTATCCCAAATAGCCTAAACCCCTTAAAATTGAATCTCAAAATTAACTCTCCAAACAGGGCCTATTGAAGTGTACCAAGAAAATGAACAAAACTACATCTTTTTGCCGCACAACATGGCGCACAACATGTACCGTACAACACCTCCATCAGATTCATTTGTAGTACAGTACTATTTTGTAGGAGTACTACTTTTGACTCTTTACAATATTCTTTTTTTTATATGGAGTATACCGAGGAATCGCCCTACAACAGCCACTAATTGGATCTACTGCACAACCTAAACCTCGAAGAAAGCTGGCGCAACTCACACCAGTCAGGCAGTCACGGCCCTCCACTTAGCCCAGGTACTCACCTTGCTGAGAATCAAACTCTTGCCCAATAAAATTACTCCTAAAATCAGGCACTCGCGTTAACTAACTGAACTAACCGCTAGAGCAACTCCTTGGTGTGTTTTAACAATATTCTTGATTACGCATTCGACTGAGCGGTAGGGGTGTTTTGGCCGGGATTATTTTTTTGGCTAAATTTTGGATTTTTTTTGGCCTAAATAATTCATAACAAACTTGACGCAAAACTAACAAACGCGAAAAAACCTTAAACAAAGATGAAAAAATTATCCAAAAGGATTGTTAGCCAAAACTCCCGTTAAGGGTCCTTTGGCAAAATAAATAAACCAGTATATTTGTTCTTTATTCAAAATTTTTTTTTTTTTTTACATTAGTTAGTTCTGCGTGGTTTCTTAAAAAAATTTGTTTGTCTCAACGACAGAAATCTAGAAAGCAGAAAAATTATGATCAAAAGTTAAAAAAAGTTCACTAAAGACCAAAATAATCCTTTTTGTAGATTATTTATCTTTATTCAAAAAATTTATTGTTTTTGGTTAATATTTTTTTACTTTTTAAATTCCTCTCATTGGGACGAATCAATAATCCACAAAAAATCAATGCAAAACTAACAAATACGAACAAAAATTTGAATAAAGAAAAAATTAATTAAATTGGATTATTTATTTTGCCAAAGGACTCTTTAATCACCTAGGCTAGCACTCTCCAAGAAAAATTTATTAAGTGTTCCTGAAGCACTGTCGCGTGTTGTTATGGGATTTTTTTCCCACCACATATTTGTTTGAGTCCACCACAAAAATGTCCTCAGAGACTGATGTGTTTTTTACACAGAAGAACTGTTTCATTATTGGTCTATTTCTTCTTCTTCTTCCAGAAACGGAGCTATTTGTTGTATGTAATCTATTGGACTTAATTTAATTGTTGCAGACTCTAACATAATTGATGAAGTATACATTTGTCCTCTTTCATGCCCTGTCGTACTCATAAGGGCATCACATCGAGCCAGGGATGGATCCAGAAATCTAATTCAATGGGAGCATCTTATTAATTGTAATCGTGCAAATCTTTTCCTAATCAACGATTTTGCTAAATTAAGACATTTATTATAGACTACAAAAATTATAATATATAATTTTTTTATTAAAAAAATACTAGGTGAATTATTATAACCATTATATGTTCATATATATATATATATATAATATATAATAAACTACAAGATTGTTGTATAGTGAATATTGTTGGTCTAGTGGCAAAAGAGAAGGTATTGGTTTTGGAAGCAGAGATCTTGGGTTCAAACCTCAATAATCACTCTTAATTGGCAACCTTTTAAATTTTGTGGCGTAAAAAGGAGAACCAAGAGTCAAACTCGCGACCTCCAGGACAGAGACAGAGCACCTTTCCACCAAGCAACACGCGGAAGATGTTATCAAATCTGGACACAAGTTATATATATACGAAACTTATTTTCCAAAATTAATTTTTTTTGACATTGAAAACTGGGGGTTAGCGGGGGCACGTGCCCCCCTTGGATCCGTCCCTGCACCAAGGCATGGGTCTCATGACGTGTAAATATATTTTAATTGGAAATGAAAATCGTTAATGTTCAATTAAAAATAATGTTCGCAAGTAAAATTTAAGTTCATCACAATACTTCTCTAATGTGGGCCCCCTCGGGCCAAAATTCTTGCTGTGAATACTCATAATTTGGCTACTTTCATGTCCAAATCCTCAAACATATTGAGGTAGTACTAGAAGCTTTGAATTGCTGTTTTCTGTTCTAATCACTCAAACATAAAGATAGCCAAAAAAAGATAATCACAGCAACTACACATGAAGTTGCCATATAAATAAAACAAGCCAAGTCCTGAGCTGAAAGCATGTGTACAGAAACCATCAAAAGCATTCCCAGGAAACCATAAAATCTGGAAAATAATCTTGTTACTCGACCCTTAGCACCTGCAAGAGAGAGAGAGAGAGAGAGAGAGAGAGAGAGAGAGAGAGAGAGAGAACAAGTTAAATCAATAGAATCAAATCAGAATTCGATACGAGATGTCAGAAGGAAAGCTAAAGAAGTTATGCATGCAAAGCGAGGCCTGCGTCTATTCAGTAATCTGCAGTGATGTATATATGTCATGAAAAAACCTAGACAGAATAAGAGAAGGATGATCATAGAATATGCTCGACTGTGATCAAAGTTCGCATGATAAAGAGCCATTGACACTGATAGACTTGAAGTAACTTTACATTACCTCACTGGTGGTACACCGGCGCAAGTCTTTCTCAATCCTATCACCAACTTTTTTTCGGGTTCAATCCTGTAAAATGTCACTGCAAGGAAGTATCACTTTTAGTTCTAGTTTCGGATCACCAACAGGTGCGTTTGAACGAAAAATCACGAGGCACAAGCAAATGTTATCAAATTTGCAGACAATAGATAAATTTTGGAGAGTCATGTCATTGCATAACATAGAAAGTATCCAAGATGATTGAAGGAAGTCGTGTGGAGCCGTAAGTGAAGCACGTATATAACCCAAATATTGAGTAGAATTTGTATTGAAGAAATAAAATAGCTTAGTACTCTGAGATGGACAATTCAACTTGAAGTCAGTATTGCAACCATAACTACAGGGTATACTATGACCTGCAGTCATGAGTCATGACAAGGCAACTCCACTGAGTAACCCAATCAATATATACCATAACTACAGGGTATACTATGACCTGCAGTCATAAGTCATGACAAGGCAACTCCACTGAGTAACCCAATCAATATATACAAAAAACGGATAAAAAATGTAACTGAGAAAAGCCCACTTAAGTTCATAGCTTACCTATGTCTCCTGCTTGCCATTGCCTTGAACTGATATAATCTTTAAGCCCTTCGAGAACATACATCTTGCTACCATTATTGATCCAATAGCAGAAGTGGAATCCCCATTCCTTGCCTTCTGTGTCCTGGATTTTCACAGGACACCCATGCGGGGAAGTAATTTCGGGGAAAAATGCCTGTTTGACGGTTAGGGTTATGAGCAATCAAACCCCTTAGAGCATTTAACATTGAATATTAGCTGATAATGCATATCGCATGAATGTATTACAATGGGCACCTAAAGCATCAGTTTACATGATCATACTTAAGTTTACAGAGTGGTGTGCAAAATACACTGTGAACAGACAACATAGATAAGTACCCCAACCAGCATAATGGCGGCCTGCGCCCTTCGAATCACCTTAGATAGGATCAAGGCCTTTCAGATTCATTAACTCAAAAGAATCTCAAATGGGAAGTTTTATTAATCCATGCAACTTCTGTTTGGAGTTTGTTCAATAGTTTTAAGTTTTTAACCACAGAAGAAAAAGTACATTAAAAAATGAAAGATTCTTAAGATATATGAACACCCTGCGCCAACAGTGTAACTGTGTAACACATGGAAAGAGACTTTACCAACAAAAAAACTTTTTTACCACCAAGAAATATAGGCTGCAGGTAATACATTACATCAAATTCAATCCTTCGAACTAGAGTAATAAGAATGAACTGTAGCATCTAATCTAGGAAGTTTACAGACTCACCTCTGCACATTTCTTGGGTATTACAAGACGTGCCAGCTTGTGATCAGCATCGCTAGCTGACAATAGTTTCTCGAACAAAGGAATCACAACAGATTTTGTTCTGACATATGGTCAAGGAACACGGACTTCAAAGGATGACGAATTAGAAATCACATAAAATAGCATGAAATGTCACATTAAAGCTATGCATGGCTGACTGTTTAAGATTTAAGTTTATCGCACAAATGGGAAGAAAACTTGGCTTCAGAGCCTCAAATGACTTCTTGGCATTGATTGATATGCAGCTAAAGAGTCTATTAACAACTTCAAAATCAACAGGATAAATGAAAATTAGAGGATACTTTCTGCCGATCTGTTGTAACTCAAGATCAGTCATCTGAGGCTGATATTGAGGATCTATCTGGATTCGCCTAGCAGCATCCCCTTGAGTTTCTCCATTTCCCATTTGAGGTTCAGAAGAGAGACATCGTTTTCGAGCCTGAAATTACGATTGTTCAAACTTAAAAAGTAAACCATAAACAATTCATTTTGTACCCTGACCAACAATGGTAGGCAAATCCTGATATTGCTGCAGAATCCATGGTTGGGGCCGTTAGGCTGTCATTAATACTGGTTCCACTCAAAAAATGCTCTCATACCATAAAACTGGAGAGTGGGTGGGGTGCATGTGTGTTTCTTAATGGAAAAGATGTGGGTAATTACTAACTGATTAGGGTAACCATGAAGCACTGATGTCATGACCACTTGGAAAGTCATTGCATAAGGGGCAGGAAAGCCCAACAGAATGAGATGAGAAAGAAAGCAGTATCCACTTACCAGAATGAAATTCATTCTTGAACATTGCATGCAGATCACTCCACCGAAATCCAACAGCATATACGCAAGGAATGAAACAATACACCCACAGTGAACCATCTGGTAAAGAAGTTTGGATTAGTATGCTATTGGCATGGTGAAGCCGCGTATCTCCGATGGTTTCTCTAGAGATCCACCAATTAATCTTAGGAATGAAAATCTGCAAAATTAGCAACCTCACAACTAACCTTTCCACAAGATTCACAGTCTCTCCAACCCTCATCTTTTGAATGAAACGTTTCACAGAATCTTCCTTCCTCGTACAAAGAACTAAATGCACACCGAAAAGGTATGTCAGCACATATTAGCTGTCAATGCATCCACTCAAATTTCACCGTACTAATAAATAGTAAGTAGTAACTAAGAAGAACAAGGGAAGATAAAATGAAGAATGACAAGGATGGACCATAAGCTAATAAGCCGGATGTAATCCAAAACCAAAAGAACAATCTTTAACAATTCAGACGAGTAATCATAATATAGCAGTATACATGTATGGTGTACCAATAGTTCATACATTTACATTGGTGTAATATATGACCATTGTTTCCCTTAAAACAAAATATCATCCGTGTAATTTTGTTCCATTATATACTTGCGTAAAGTAGGTACACAAGCATACAACAAAAGGCCACTCTTGCTCTTTTGGGAGATCATAATTTTGCAATGTTGAAATTGTCATACAGTATTACCTTATAATTCTGACTCTTTGATCAATACGAATACAGTACATGCACACAAAAGAAAGTCACTCAATACCTCATATATAATGTTCTAGGTGCTGGTTTTTCTAATGTTTGAGATAGACAAACACTACTTCATCACCTAAGATACATTTTTTTATATTGAACTACCTAATGTGTAAGGCACTCTCATTGAACTTCTTCTTAGTAGATTGGTATATGATCTTTGTTTTCGGGTTTATCTTACAAGATCCCACACAGCGAAGAGGTTGATCTGTTGTAGCAAAGCCTCTAGCTACCACATTGCCTATCCAGATGAAACGCGGATAGACTCGTGTCCAACACCACCTGTGCTGCTGTGCACCATCTTGCTCCGAAGGAGGAGGGGCCGCTAGCTCCTTAAGGAAGTTCCAGGTGCAGTAAAAAAGGACCGTGTTCGCAGTTCTTTGTATGCACCTCTCCCATTCAAACCACTACTGTTCAAAGAGCTACACCGAGGTGAAAAGACACATGTGCCAAGGACCACCAATGTGCCCAGCACTTCTCCTGAAAGACACACGTTGGATGTTTCCACATTACTCTGCAAGACCTTTTGGAGAAGGACCTAGGATTCTCACTTAAGACCATTAACGGGTTAAAGGCTCAATCGTCAAGGACTGCTCGACGAGCCCCGTTCAGGATTAGACTACACCTTGGCCAGTCTGAGGACAAAGGGGATGTTGAGCAGAGCATGAGACCTTGTTGCTCGTATCACAATCTGATTGTGTAGCTTCGTAACTAGCAACTCCCATCTTATGATACCACTGTCTAGCTCTGATACTTGAGATGGAAGGCATTCCTCGGAAAGTTCAGAAAGGAGGACACCCCAAGCATCCAATGCAAGTTGTCCCCCTCCAAAGTTCAACGACTGTATGGGGGGATTGTCCTTTAATGGGGCTACCACCCTACCAACAATGCCTTCTCCCTCTAGTTTTCTCCTGTTCGACAACTGTCCCACTCTCTCTAGTCTCTCCCAAGGGTGCTCAGCTCTCACCTCCGATTATCTCCAGCCATCATCAGGTGCCCGCCATCTTCACGATCCTCCAGGCACCTCATATCCACCAATACCCGCCTATCACCTCATGAAGATCCTATCAGGCAGGTCACACAACATCATCTAAGACTACCCCGATTGTAACACTAGGGCAATGGAAAATCATAGTTACATATCACCATGTAAATTCATAAACTCAAATCTTGTAAGACAATGGAATTAAATCTCAAATGCGTCACTCCATTCAATTTTAACCCACCATTTCATCGAAATTGCAGAATTATGCACAACCCCAACTTATTTTCCTAATCCTAACTTCTATATCGGCATGAGAAGTTCAATGAATACAAGTATATGACTATGTCCGCAGCCAGATGCAAACAGAACTAGTGCAGAAAGGGTATGTAGCGCCAATTGCAACGAAAACATTCCACGTTCGTGCATAGCAGAATAATTTCAAGATTGCTTGACATGCAAGAAAGCAAACGAAAAAACACCTTAATAGACCTGATTCAGAAAAAGAACAGAATCCATCAAGTTGCAAATTAAAGCAAGGAAATGACAATTATAACGCATTTAGCTACTTACAAAAGGTGATCAGAAACACAACGACAAGGCTACAGATTAATTCATTCAAACAAATCTGCAAGCATTAGGCTTAGCAACAAATTCACAACCCATCAACATAGAAAGATAGAAAATTTCATGGGTGTGTGTATAGAGAGAGAGGGAGATCTATAGAGAGAGAGAAAGGGAGAGAGGGGATACCCGCATCGATTGCAGAGCTGAGCGAAGTGGCCGCTTCGGAGGCGCCAGCCGTTTCTGAAGTGGGTTGAGTTGGAGTCGCCGCACTGGAAGCAGGCTTTTGTAGACGATGAGGAAGCCATTGAAGCCTATAACAGAGAGCAGTGAGAGAGAGAGAGAGAGAGAGAGAGAGAGAGGCTTGAAATGGTGAAATGTTTGTAGAAATTTGTGTTGGGAGGGATAAAGACGGTAGAATGGAAGACAGTCAGGAGTGTGTAATTATGACACGAGTCAAAGGGTGTTTTTATGTGGAAGGAAGAAGATTCCCTTTTGTGGATAGATATTGTGAGAATCTGATTATTAAAATTCAGACCAAAAAAGAAACAACAATGTTATGGGTACACCTAACTTAGGGGTGTTTGGGAGCCTACTTTTTAGCTTTTCATTTTCAAATTTTTGGCTTTTTAGTTTTTTGGATTAAGGTTAGAATGTGTTTTGAATTTAGGAGAAGTGTTTGGGAGAAATGTACAGAATGCATTTTGCAACAAGAGCATGAGAAGTAGAAATGGAAAAGTAGTCTCCAACTTCTTTTTAACTTCTTGCCTAGATTGTTCAAAATCAAGAATGAGTTTTTTGAGAATGAGTATTGGGTGTTCTCCCCCCAAACACCCAAAAGGAGAAAATGAGAAGGTGAAAATGCAATAAAGAGGTGGCCAAACACCCTCTTACACCCCACATGCACACCAAGGTGATGTGGCAAGGAGAAACTCATTTTTGCAGGTGGGTCACACATTGGGCTACTCCTTGTCAGCCACTTCACATTGGTGTGCATGTGAGGTGCAAGTTAGGTGTACCCATATCATTTTTGAAAAAAAAAAAATTTGATAGTCGGATCTCCGGGTCAATTTGCGCACATCTCGACTAATTTTGAGACCCTAGAAGGCATAATTCCAGTGGCTCCAAGAGTTTGCTGGCAAAGAAAATCAAACCTAAGACTTTAAATGAGAACAAACTCTTAAAATTCTAAGGCAATATTACTTTGCCAATCTGTGAGGTTAATTTAGGGGGTGTTCCACTAACTTGGTTTTTTTGATTTTTTGGTTTTTTGGTTTTTTTTTTAGATGTTTTAGTTTTGCAAAAAAAAAACTAACTTGTTCCACTAACAAGTTTTTTGGTTTTTAGTTTTGCAAAAAAACTAACTTGTTCCATTAAACTTAGTAGTTTTTTGTATGTTTAGTTTTGCAAAAAAACTAACTTGTTCCACTAACTAGTTTTTTTGGCTTTTTTGGTTTTTAGTTTTGCAAAAAAACTAAGTGATTTTTTGTTAGTGGAATGAGATAGTTTTTGAGTTAAAACAAAACTGTTTTTTTTTTTAGCGGAACGGGACCTTAGACAATGTTTATCATCTGAAAAGACCATTCGGATTGAGGGTTTGACTTGTGAGTGTCCAACTTTTCCATTATGGTATTCTCTATTATTGTTTATCGTATAAAAACAAGTCATTCTTTTCGCATACATCACAAGAATATCATTTAGTGAAAACAATAGTCATTTTTCTACTACAATGGAAAGACGGTATTTTTAATGAAAACTAAGCCTGAGTTTTTGGGTGTTTAATCTTGAAGGCATTTGCCACATACACACCTTTCAAACACAACTTTCAAAATATATGAGGTCTATCAACATGTTGTTTCAAAGTTGTTCATTTTGTAGCTCTAGATGTGTAAATAATTCATTCAAAAAAAAGTTGATTGAATGTCGACAAGTGTTTGATTCAAATTAATTGAATAAAAAGACGAATTTTGGCCGATCATTTTTCTAAAAATATACTCCCTCCGTCCCAATTTTATAGTCACTCGTTCGATCCTAACCGGATAAAAAAACGATTATATCTTTCAATCGGTAATACATTTTATATGCAATATGGATCTTGTTTGATAGATCTTGATTTAATCTAATAAATAAAGTGTTCAAAATCACCTAAATCATTGTAGATTATAAGATATAACAGTTTGAAAAGTGGCACAAACTCCCAAAAGAAACTATAAAATTGGGACAGAGGGAGTATATAAAATTTTAAAATTGCTACCAATGTCTGATCAACGTGATTTTTGTCATGGATAAGTTCATACGTTCTACCTACAAAATAAACGATTTTGATGTCAAAATGGGTATTAAAACTCACCATATTTTGTTGGGTGTTTGAAAAATGTGTAAGTGGAACTCAAGGGCAAAACACTTGCCAAAGTTCTAAATGGCCAAATCTTCAAACAAAAATATTTTCACTTACTCCATATCGCCAAAAGTCGAGTTAAATTTGGCATAATTTCCGATACTTTTTTTTTTTTGGTGAAGAGTTAAACAAATATTATAAAATCAAAAACTACCGACCAAAAAATCGGGTACACACAAAACTGCTGGTCCTAAAACCACCTGCCACAAAACTACCTACAAAGAAAACAACAAAAAAAAAATACAATAAAAGGACAGAAAGTAAGGACGCCGAAGCATGTCGCCGGAGCTGTCACCCACTGTCGCCGCCACTGTTGCCATCGTCGTCAGGAGCCTGGATCTGGAAACCCCAGATCCGGCTCCCCCCTGATCCAAAAATCAGGCATGAACCATACTAGAACTGAGAGGAAAACGTTCGCCACAGGGAGTCTCCGAACGCCAAAGAAGCTCAGCCATAAGCGAGATCGAAGAGTCGGAAGGAAGCTGGGGTAGGCGGGTGGAAGGGGTGCGGATGGGGACGGAGTGTGAATTGGCCGCCAGGGGCTGAGCCACCTGGGGAGGGACCGCCGCTGATATTACTCGTTCTCACTCTCTCTCTCCATAGAACTTCCTATCACTTCAACAGAAAAGGTGTAATTTCCGATACTTGAATTAACTTCTTATCAACTTTCTTTAGAGCATTCTTATGCGGCTCTCTACTTTAACTTTTGAGTTAAGTAGAGAGCAAAGTCTCCAAAAATCTTAAAAATCAGGCTCCTCAAATGTCTCCCTAATTTGCTACATTTTGTAACTTTGCTACAGTAACCCCCAAATTTAGGGAGGCACTGTTCACGCACCAAAAGAGGTGGAGGGAGGAAGAGTAAAATTTTGAATAGAGAGTCTAATTTTGTGATTTTTTTATAAAGTGACTTACTAAAGTTTGAATAAAGAGTCTGATTCTGTGATTTTTTGATAAAGTGACTTACTGACTTGTTAAATTATAAAAGGTATTTTTAAGATTAAATTTAGTATTTTTTTTTTTTGTGAGGCTGATAAGGATGCTCTTACCGAGACCAAGATGATATCAATTCATAAGTTATATTGCTTTCATTTGATAAGCGCTAAATGTTACTAAAAGCTTCTAGCATCTTCTATGGAGAAAATAATTTATAAAGTTAATGATTTTAACACTTCAGCTTAACTTCGAGACAAGTGTACATTTTTTAAAAAAACTTGTGGTACACTGTGCTACACTGGTAGTCTGCTACTGTTATTCCCGAAATAATGACGATAATGTTTTGAAAGAGATGTGCAATTAAAAAAAAACTAATGATGGTTGCCCGTTTGAGTTATCAAAGAAATCCCTCCATACATGACTCCCTCCAACGCTTAATCTTCTGCCACCTGCCTACGGATGGCAATTAACTCCGCCTCATCTCCGATTCTGACCTCTCCGCGCAAATTCGAGCGGGTAATCCCAGATCTGATAAGCAAATGGAAGGGAGTGATATTTGCTTCCTCCAATCCGTTTTATCCCGATCCGGCTCCGATTATAGTTATTACTATTTTATGTATTTGATTTCCTTTGAGTAGTATTATTTTTATCTCTCATCCCTTGTCAATATTTTATTTTTCTATTCAAAGCATTCTAAAGAGAACAAAATTAGTGAAAATTAGTACGATGAATGAGCACCCAATTATCCCCCGAGCAATGCTAGGTACACAACAAAAATGTACAACAAAGTGGACAACACACTCACATGGGGGTGGGCACTCAACTGTGTGTGGAGCCCACCCCCATGTGAGTGTGTTGTCCACTTTATTGTACATTTTTGTTGTGTATCTAGCATTTTTTATTATCCCCCGACTCCGACACTTCTTTGATTTCTGAGCCGCCTCCTGGGCTCAATCTTGATTTTTGGGCCAATCCACAACATATAACTGGGCTACAATCACTTGGGCCCCATGTCGTACAAACAATAATGGGCTAGGCTCACTTGGGCTTGGTTTCCTTAAATTTTTAATGTGTTTTTAGGGGGAGTTTTTGAATGGATTATTTGATTTTATCATCTTTTACGAATAGATTTTAACACACTAAATTTTATCAACCATTTTTGAAACTTATAGTGGTCCACAACTATTTTATCACCTAGATTTTATCTATTGGGAAAACAAGTCGATTTTATCACCCGTCCATAAAACACCAACTAAAATCAACTTTCCCATTTTATCTCATAAAATCCATTCAAGAACTCCCCTTACAAATTCAGTGTGTGTGAACTTTTTTACGGGCAAAATCACAAAATTATTTTGAAAGGCTAGGCCAGTATGAGAGCATAAGTACCTAATATTTTAAACTTGTTAAAACTCTTGAACAAGTTTGAGTTCGACTAAAATTTGGGCAAACTCGGCTTGTCAAATTTTTTTGAGCTCGAACTCAGCTCGAATCTAATTAAAAGTTCAATGAACAAACCTGAACTTTCGAAAGCTCGGTTCATTTGCAGCCGTCGATGTCCCTCCCTTTTGTGCTTGCCAGTTTGGTAAGGGGGGTTTGTCAATTGATTTTGGTCGAATTTCTCTTTAGTTGGGATTGGGTCCTTTAACTGGTCCCTTGCGTTGCTAATTGATTCTACCACATACATTCGCATGGATTATGGACCATGCAATTCACCAGAAAAGGCATGGGCCCCGGGTGTTTTTTTGGCATTGGACTGTACTTCCAAACAAAATGATTCATCCCAATTCCATTCAACTTCCTCTCAACTACGGGCAATGATTAGAAATCATGCAAGCACATGGACAGAAAAGGATGGGGGCTCTATAGGGCCTCAAGGCACTGTAAGATTGTAACCCCAATCGTGGCCGTTCAAAAATATTTTTAATGGTCTAAATTTGCAGTTACTTTCTTAATTTCTTAAGAAATTTGCAATTGCTTTCTTACCGGTAAGAAATTTATTGCTTGCAAGAAAGCAACTACAAATTCGGACCTGTAAGTTCCATTGGCCGAGCTCCTTTTCGGTTGGCAATTTCATGACATAATACATATTCACGTGTATACTTTTTATCGAGTTGTACTTTTTATTTTCATTCTTTTTAGATGCGTCTGTTTAGGATTTGTGGAAAGAAATCAATGTGTAATTGTTCTAATGTGTCTATGTTTTGATGTAAGTAAGGGTGTCGAGTTTAAGAGCCATATATAGTATTTTCAGCAAAGTGCTCGAGCAAAAACATCCAGCAATTTGTCTGCCAGCAAAGTGCTCAAGTAACTCGAAGTGCTCGAGCAAGCGAGTCTGCAACTTACAAAAACAGCAGCTAGGGTTTTTAAAATACATGTCTTTTATAGCCACCATATGAAGGTGAGAAATTAGAGAAGAGGGAGGGGCTATTCCTTTGAATCTTGGAGTACAACTAATGCATCGTTGATCAACGCAATCAACTCCAATAAGTTTTCTGCAATCTTTATTTAATTTTTTAAACACTCTTCCCGTGGATATCTGGAAGTATCTTGGAGGGCTTGAGTGATTCAAGGGGCGCGTGAAGGGCATAGGATCCAACGGCCCGCAACTGTTTTCCCGCATTTTTTTTGTGAGGTAGCCCTCATAGGAAACTTATTGTATATATATGTGTGTGTATGAATGTATGTATGTATACATGTGTATACATTTACCAAATGACCATATCCAATCAATGACCTCCTCTTTTGTGAATCCACCAAAGCCAGTCACATGCCATCCATATGTGAAACAGAAGTGAAATCATATAAAGAGCAAGGAACACAACATGTCAAACACAAAGGGTTGCCAATAAGCCTAAGGGGTTTGCCTCCTAATCAAGACCTTAGATTTGGGGGTTTACACCATCTTAAGGTCTCATGTTCAAAACTTCTCAAGTATTATCAACTCGTCTCGTATTAGTCCATGCAGAGTTTTTAATTACTCCGACTTTAATTAGACTTCCGGCGATAAGATTGGGCCCTTAAAATTAATCGAGGTGTGTATGAATTGATCCGGACTTCTGAGTTTTAAAAATAATAAAATAAAAGGTTGCAAATATCACCACTGGAGAAACAGAAAACGACAAGCATTAAGTTCCAATATAAAACAGGAGAATGTGGATTAGGAGGCTTTTTGCCCATCTTTTTTTCTTGGTTTTATTTGACTTTGATCCAATACTTTTTCTTCATATACTTGACCCTTTTCCCCTTGATTTGCGGGGTCACGTTTCCGTTATTATCTACCTTCCGCTTAAATTAAGTAATCAAGGTGAGCCCCTTTTAGTTTAAAGTTTTGAAATTTTTTATAAATGCTAAAACTCTTAACAGTAGCTAATGGGACCCGGGGTGCATGCTGTCCATTTGGACAGCACCATCCCCCAATTCTAGCTGATGTATGTGAGGAGAATGACCTCGAAATCTGTGTTTATAAGTTTTAGGAAATAAGAAGCTCATTAAGATGCATCTATTACACCACTGGTAGGTGATAAATCAGTTTATTGTGTAATAACTATTCAACCTTCACAACAATCTTAGTAATAATGCTTGATGTGGCATTCTCATTTTTAAGGATGCACAAGTAGAATAATAAATGTAATGTCAGAAACTATATTAGTATGATAAAGTTTGATTGGTGTACAGAGTTTAAAATTTTAATTTCAGTATCCAGGCAGTTGGTGGAAAATAAAGGAATAAAATAGAAAACTCTGTTGGTTGAGGGTGAATATGGCCAATTTACCTCTAAAATTCAAACTGATTCCCTTCTGCCTCGTGAGGTCGCGTGCAACAAACTTGGACTTGTAGATAGTCTCCATGTTTCAAGACTAGTAATAATCTAGGCTTTGATGTGTGGGATCCATAAATCTCTCACACTGGACAATTGTTGACCAAGTGAAAGGAGTGACCCGTTAAATACGCCACACATACCGAAAGTCTCTAATGTGGGAGAGTCAGCCCAACGCAACCGAGACACTTAAGCCTTTGGGGCTCACAAGCGGGTCAGACACTCGAATCCGTACAAAGTAAGTTTTTCTTGGCAAGTGGGACTCACAAAATCAATCTGGACAATTATTGATCAAGCGAGAGGAGTGACCCATTAAATACATCACACGCACACCCACACTCTCATATATCAGGGAGCCTAATCTAGTCATGGTTTAGAGAGGAAAATGATTTTTGCACTTATAAATGCGCATGCACGAGAGAGAGAGAGAGAGAGAGAGAGAGAGAGAGAGAGAGGAGGTGAGTGCTTTAGTGACTCGGTGTTGGTGACAAGTCACTGTAGTGAAGGTGGAAGTGGCGAGGGAGGAGACGAGGCTACTGGGAGTTGATTTGGGACTTTTTCCTTAGCAAAACCTCCGGATCAAGTCTTTGTCGAGACTGCTAGAGATACACTCTAATTTGCCTAGGCTACTGGAGATACTCTAATTTGCGTTCACTGTATGATTTTTTTTTTTATTTTTTATAGAATTTTCTCTACCCGTCGATGGTGATATACCACACTCAAATGTATTTGTTTCTAATCCATATGATAACCCGGAAGTTGTGAATCTCTCAATGGCTCTTCGGATGGTGATTTGTAGCTCTCTGGACAAATTATGAGTAATTCAAAAAAAAAAAAAGGAAAAAGACAAGGTAGCCGGTAGTGTACTGTGCACCTACTCCAGGACATTCATTCCCCAATTAGAGTACCTCCCATGCATGTATGTGGCTGTGTCTTTCTCCTGTCCAAGTGTTCAGTCCTGCATATTCAGGCCCCAATTTCATTTCCATCCACAGTATATTCTATTTTTAAATTTCGGTTTCTTGGATTTTATTCCCTATTGAGATAAGGCCCCACCTGGAACTCAGATTTCTTTAAGTTCAGATCAAATGTCCTTTTCAATAAACCTTCAGAATATACAATTCTTTTTTTGATAAATTTCACTGAGCTCCTCTTAGGTTTCTGACACAAGCAAGTACCTCCCCTAATGTTTATAAAATAATACTGTCCTCCCTTATTTTACCAAACATTACCAACGGAACCCCCTGTCGTTAATTTTGAATGGATGTCATCAACATTTGCGAGAAAAGTACCAAATTCCTTGATTAGCACACTTTAATGTCACTAAATTAATACAGTTACAACCAAACTCAGTTGGTCCAACTTATTACTAAAACTTCGAAAACTTTTACAATTTATGCCACCTTTTTTCATATAAATAATATAGATAATTTTCCCTCTATTTTCTTCCTTATATTTATTCATTCTTTCAATATCTAGAGTAGTTGTTACTACATATTTACTGACATTTGAGCACGTGACGAGGGTAATGATAATGGTACTTCATTACTTTTTTCTCGCAAATGTTAATGCCATCCATTCAAAATTAACGGCAAAGGGTCTTTTGATAATGTCAGGTTAATCAAGAGGAGACAGTGTTACTATTTCAAAAACTTTAGGGGAGGTATCTCTTTGTGTGAGAAACCTCAAGGAGGTCAGTGAAATTTACCCTCATATTTTCAAAACGGAAAGTTTAAAAAAAACAGCCATTAACAGCTTTTTAAGCTCCGTTTTAATGACAATATTGTAATAGTATCTATTTCTGTTCCTGCCATTAATCCTTAAATCTCATCTCTCTCTCTAAAAACTTTACCTTTCTTTTTCTTCGGCTGTGACAGTTAACGAACCCAACCTCTCTCTCTCTCTCCCCTCAATTTGGTTCTGTTTTCAAAAATGGTTTTTTGGGCAACAAATTTCTCGGTGTTTTCTTTCTAGAAGTTCGACCGTGTTCCCTTTTGCCGTTTCCAGAAATTGCTTCCATTCTCCATTGGAAGAACTCGAATTCACCCCCAAAAACCTAACAAAACCCTAAAAGGTTTTTACCTTTTCCTGTTGGCGAGAATCCAAATTCGTCCAAAATTCCCAACCACCAGACGCCGTGTTTACAACCTCCCAAGCCCAATTAGGGTTTTAAATTTTTATTTCCCGGCAATGTCCACGTCGACATTGTTTGAATTCAAGAACCGGTAAAGAAACTGTTCTTTTTTTCTTCTGAATTTTGTTCTAGTCAGGTTTTTTTTTAAAAAAAAAAATTCGAGCATACAATACAATTATGACGTCGGTATCGCCGACGTCGATGGTGCGTAGCTCGTTAGAGGAAATGCTGGATTCGCTCCGGCGAAATGACGAGGAAGACAAGCCTAAGGACTTGCCACCGGCATTGCCGGCTCGGCCGAACTCCCGGGCCCGCCTTCTCCCTGGCCGGAGGTCGTTGCCGACGGATTTTGAAGCCCATACCGCTCCGGCGACGTCATCAGACCAATCTAACAAGAAGGAAGGGATTAAGGGGCCAAGAATTGGTAGTTTTGGGGGTAAAAAGGATAGAGAATTGCCTGGTGACTCGCCATATGTGGAAGAAGAGGAGTGTGAAATGAGGACGGAGGAAACAGGCGGGGCTAATCTTGCGGCTGAGCCTTCGGCTTCGCTCCCGAGGTTTCGGGAGTCTGAGTGGGATGACAATATTGGGTATTTCATCAAAAAGGTAAAGGCTTTGATCAAATTGTGTGTTCATTGTGTTCAGCCTATTAAAATTTTTAAGTCAAGCTTGAACAAACTGTTACAATCATACTTGCACTAGGCTCGTGATTGTTTGATTAGAGCTTGTTTAGAGATCAATTGAACCAATAAACAAATGAAGCTTGAATGTGTTTTTAAAGCTTGTTAAGTTTTTATATCAAGCTTTAATAGATTGGTTATATTGTAATGACATCCATTTTTGGGTCTGAGTTGTGGCATTGGCCATTTCATGTTTCAAGGCGAAGTATTTGTTTCCTATCCTTTATCATTGTGTTTTGTGAAAGTCTAGAAATCCTAGTTTCATATTTCATCTTCCGACTGTTTTGCTTCAACTTTATTTGACTTGGGAAATTGTGTTTCATGCTGGAATATTATGTATTTGAATTCGATCATGACCTTGTACTGTGTCAGGGACTGCACTTGTTTTGAATAAATGTCTCACATTTTAATTTCATGATGGCCAGTTTAAATGCATGCTTGATTTTTTATTGGACTTGTGACACATACTCGGTTCATAATTCCCTTAGGTTTTGTCGTTTCTAATCAAATATACTATTCTCGGAACGATTCATGTCTTTCCTGAAGATGATTCATTTCGCTGACGATCGCTCATGTTCTAAGTAATATGTTTCAGAGACTTCGTGTTTGGTGTAGACTTCTGAATGGGCGGTGGGAATTGGGATATATACAATCAACTTCAGGGGAGAAATCAACTGTTGTGCTATTGGACGGAACTGTGAGTTCATAATTTCTGATGCCTTCTTAAAACTTACTATAACTATTGTGAAGCAGTCAAGTATGTGGGATTTTCATGCACTTAAATTCTGCTATTACTATTAGGCTGTGAAAGTGTCAACAGGAGAGCTCTTGCCTGCAAACCCAGATATCCTTGAGGGTGTGGATGATCTGATACAACTCAGTTATTTGAATGAGCCATCTGTACTTCACAACCTTCAGTATAGATATTGTCATGATATTATCTATGTAAGAATGATTTTGACAATTTATTTCCATCCCGACAAGTTGGGTTTTCCCCTTTCCTTTTCTCTGACCCATGCTTGTGCTTGTTTCTGGTAGAGTAAAGCAGGACCTGTTCTAATAGCAATCAATCCCTTCAAAGATGTTCATTGCTATGGAAGCGATTTTGTCACAGCTTATAGGGAGAAGCTTTTTGACAACCCTCATGTTTATGCGATAGCAGATGCTGCCTACAATGAGATGATGACAGGTGCATTACAGCATACTTGAAGGAATTTTAGACGGGAAAACATTCCTATTCGGCTATTCCTATTTTTACTCTAAAACTCATTCTAACTCTACTCTTATGATGGATTGTGCAGATGAAGTAAATCAATCCATCATCATAAGGTTAGTTCATTTGATGCTAACTGTTGTCCCCCTTGTCTTCCCTTTGTGGTAGCTCCATTGGCTTAGTTTTCCATAAGCTACGAGGCTTGAGTTATGCTGCTGTTCTACATTAGGATAGCCCTGAGAAATTATTTATCTATTTACAGTGGGGAGAGTGGAGCTGGGAAAACGGAAACAGCTAAAATTGCGATGCAATACTTGGCATCTCTTGGTGGTGGCAGTGGTGGGATCGAAAGTGAAATCATACAGACAAGTTGTATATTGGAAGCATTTGGGAATGCAAAAACATCCAGGAATGATAACTCTAGCCGATTTGTGAGTCTCTGTGTGTGCGCGCGCGCCTTTTTTCCTTCCAAGTAGAATTGACTCCTACGTTTATTATGTCTTGTGACTTAAACACCCTATCAAAAAGTCATGTGATTAATGCACACATGTTCCTGTTTTTCAGGGGAAGTTGATTGAGATTCATTTTAGTGCAACGGGGAACATATGTGGTGCTCAAATCCAAACCTGTAAGCATGTTTAGATTATAAAGTTGCTAAAAAACGGTGTCTTGTGGCACCATTCCCGTTCAAGTTACTGACATGAATTTTTTTGTGACCTATTACTGGAAAAAAAAAATCAATTCTTATGATGATCATGGACAGTTCTGCTCGAAAAGGTAAGTTGCTTCCATATTGAAGTGTTCCTCTCTCTCTCTCTCTCTCTCTCTCCCCACCACCACCACTTTTCCCTATGGTCATAAACTTAACACTTCCCAGTTTGATGTTGTATCCTGTCCTCTTTGAGCAGTCGAGAGTGGTTCAGCTCAACAATGGAGAGAGGTCGTACCATGTCTTTTACCAACTTTGTGCTGGTGCTCCCTCTGGCCTCAAAGGTTGTCCTGATCCCATCACTATTGTATTTGTGGAAGTTCCGTCCATTCATATTTTGCACCTAGAATTTTGTTGACAAATATATGTTTTGTTAAAAAGTGCTCTCAAACTGTGGATATCTAATGGGATATATGACATTTCAGATATTAATTATTTAATAACAACCTTAGAGTAACTTGGTGTCATGGATATTTCCTTGCAGATAGACTGAACCTAAAAGTTTCTAGCGAGTACAATTATCTAAATCAGAGTGACTGCTTGGCCATTGATGGTGTTGATGATGCTCAGAAATTTCAAATTCTTATGGTAAATCAAGGATGAACATTTACTAAAGATCAAAGGACTTCTCTTGGTTCATTGTGTCTCCCAGTCAATGTATTTGTTGTTCTTAATATTTTTTCTGCCTTTTGACAGGAAGCCTTAGATACTGTTCGAATTCGCAAAGAAGACCAAGAGCAAGCCTTTGAAATGCTTGCTGCAGTGTTATGGCTTGGGAACATATCATTTCATGTAATTGACAATGAAAATCATGTAGAGGTAGTGGCAGATGAAGGTAAAGACTAAATTTTGGTCTCCCATATGTACACTGTCTGATTGTCAACGTTCCCTTTTCATGGTCCTTTCATCAAGTTGCGAACCATATACCTTTCTGATTGTCAAGTTTCCCCTTTTCAACAAGTTGTCGATGGTTTATTTTCTGATGGTATATTTTCCGGCTCCATATATTCCTTTCAGTGTGTACATTATGAAGTACTTCAATACAAGTAAAGTAAAACATATACGGACTTCGTATAAAGCTTTCAAAGCTTATTTCCTCTTTCTTTTGGCAGCTGTTACCAGTGCTGCCAGATTGATGGGTTGCACTACCCAACGCCTGATGTCAGCTTTATCCACCCATAAAATCCAAGCTGGGAAGGATAGTGTTGCTAAAAAGTTGACGTTGCAGCAGGTCTGTTTAAGTATTTATTTGCACTATTCCTTCTCTCTCTATTCCCTAATTCACATTCCTGTGTTTGACTGTACAAACGAGCATACATACGGATAATATGCAAACATATGCTCACAATTATATGGTCCAGTATTTCTAACAGAACCCCCATTATTATATTCATTATGCTTAGGCAATTGGCGGAAGAGATGCTTTGGCAAAATTCATCTACTCAAGCTTGTTTGACTGGCTGATTGAAGAAATTAATAAGTTGCTTGCAATGGGAAAGCGACATACAGGGAGGTCCATAAGTATCGTAGATATCTATGGTTTTGAGTCATTTAAGGTATGCATTTATCTTTTTTTACTTTATATTTAAGAGGGAATACAGTTACCTAATATGTGATTAGTTCTAATTTTCAGAAGAACAGCTTTGAACAATTTTGTATAAACTACGCGAATGAGAGACTGCAGCAACATTTCAACCGGCATCTCTTTAAACTTGAGCAGGAGGTGAGCTTATCAGATATCTTTTGTTACTTTTTTGGTGAATTATGAAACAAGAGTTTCTTCCTCCGTGTCTCTTTCCTTATTATTATTTTTTTCCTGTTTCATTCTTATGAAGAAGAAATAATGTGACTGTAATGTATTACTTAACACTGAGCTGCAATTGAGGACAATCCGTGCGGGGTTGAGGGTTTTCAGTCTAGATTTTTTTATTTATTTATTTACTTTTATCGAATGTGACTGATCTTCTTGCTCATGCAATCAATTGTTGAGGACATCAGCTTGTCTGAAGCTCGTTGAACATCTTTTAGCAAACTGAACTGCATCACAATATTAATTATGTAACTCGTTTGTATTTCACTTTTAGGAGTATGAATTGGACGGAATTGATTGGACGAAGGTAGAATTTGAAGACAACCAGGAGTGTTTGGATCTCTTTGAGAAGGTAGTTCTGTTTCTAAGCCCTCTTTTCCTATCAATGCCAAAACGAGAGTTTCTCTTGGTCCTCTCTGTTGTGAAATATTTGACTACGTTATATGCATGTGATTCTGACCTTCTGCAGAGTATAGGTCTTCCGGAATCTTTCAGTGAATCTTTCATACATATTTCAAGCCATGTCCTTATTTTCATAGTTGATTTTTGTAAACTGAAGTTTCAAACAAAATAAAAGATTGACAATTCTAGTTTCCAATTGAAGCTTTATGATTTTCTTAGTTCTCATTTTTTTGGTAATATCTCTTATCATAGGAAAGCTAATCACAGGCTTATATACTAGTCACTCTTGCATGCATCCTGGGTTGTGTATTCATGGCTTTGCTGCAATGCATTTTACAGAAACCTATTGGGCTGATATCTTTATTGGACGAGGAATCGAATTTTCCCAAGGCCACAGACTTGACCTTTGCCAATAAGCTTAAGCAACACTTGGATGGTAATTCTCGCTTTAAAGGAGAAAGAGGTGGAGCTTTTAGGATACAACATTATGCTGGAGAGGTAAGCTGCAAGATGCATTTGCTGGGATTAATCCGAAATTTCTCTTGCTAGAGCTATTGTAGGCAGCTATGATATCAAAAAACAGTGCTCTAAAATCACTTCTTTGTTTGCTGTGTCTATTTAGATAATGCTAGATTTTGGACAGTTACATTCATGAAAACTATCGTTTGAGTTGTTTTCTTCATAATTTCAATTTAGGTTCTCTATGACGCAAGCGGCTTCTTGGAAAAGAACAGAGATCCACTGCAATCTGATATCATCCAACTCCTTTCATCATGCAGTTGCCGGCTACCTCAGTTGTTTGGCACCAATTTGCTTCACCAATTTCGGAAACCAGCCACTCCTTTGCGCCAGAATGGTCTTTTTGATCATCAGAAGCAAAGTGTTGGCGCAAAGTTCAAGGTAGTGATGTGTTTTGAAATTCTTTTTGAATTTGATAGATATGCAACTGTGATATTTGCTTTAAAATTATGAAATTTATGACAACGCCTCTCCGATAAAAAAATTCAACTAGCTTTCTTCTGAAAGTGATGTCTGAAGATTATCAGATCACACAGTAGCCTATGTTGGTTGATGTGGTTATTTCAAAACCATAGTGCATACACTTTTGGTCAAAAGTGAGATGGGCTTTCTGTTTAATGGCCAAGTCCTTACCGTTTCTTTCACTTCCTGGTATGCTTGTAGGGTCAGTTATTCAAATTAATGAAGCAGTTGGAGAGCTCCACACCACACTTCATTCGCTGCATCAAGCCAAACAGTAAGAAGATTCCTGGTGTATATGAGAAGGATCTTGTCTTAGAGCAACTCAGGTCTTGTGGAGTTCTGGAGATTGTCCGAATCTCAAGATCTGGCTATCCTACTCGAGTGACCCATCAAGAATTTGCAAGAAGGTGGAGTATGAGACTCTGATATAGTTATTAAAAGAAAATTTCTTTTGAGTGCCAGGGAATAATATATTTGAATGAATATTAGGTACGGATTCCTACTTTCTGAGGACAACAGATGTGAGGATCCACTAAGCACATCAGTTTCCGTTCTGCAGCAATTTGATGTCCTCCCTGATATGTATCAAGTTGGTTATACAAAATTATATTTTAGAACGGGACAGGTGAGTTCATATATCTTTAGGAGTTTTTTTTTATACGTTTTCATTGTCTCTGCAGTTACTGCATCATAATTTTCTGGTTACTAACCCAGATCTGTAGGTTTCATATACTTTTCTGGCTGTCAAGGATCTTTTTGCATTTCTGTTTTTTATTCTTTGAATGGAAAAATAGTGGTAGAAGGGTGTCGTCATTTTTTGTTGAACTGGTAGAATCATTAGAATGGTGGTGATAATATTGGCTGGAAAATCGATGGGATGTAAACCAAACAACCCACCAACTCACGGTATTCCCTTAGATTCTCAAGAGGAACACTGGTAGAAGCAGAAAACTTGGCATGCAGTTCTAGAGGAGTGGCAATAGTTTTGGTATTAGTGAGACGAGCACGGTGAAGAATATCAATAGCATATTTGGATTATCCCAGAAGATACCCCTTAGGGGAAGAAGCCACCTCAATGCCAAGAAAAGACCGAAGAGGGCCCTAGTCTTTCATCTCGAATTTACGAAATCGTTTTACATCACTAATAGTAGCAGGATCAGAACTAGTAATGATCATATCATCAACGTGCGGCAAATAAAGAGAGTAGAGTCATGCGTACTAGGCTGAAAGCCAATCTGGAGAACCGCATCCTGGAATCAAGAATACCAAGCCTGAGGAGATTGTTTGAAGCCATAGAGATCACGTCGCTAGTGGCAGACAAGACCGGAGGGCTAAGAAAACTCGGATGAGGATGCATACGAATCTCTTCAGACGGATACCCATTAAGAAAAGCATTCTTCACATCCAATTGAGAAATGGAACAATAGTTTACACCAGTGACAGAAAGCAAGGTGCTAACTTTTTCTACAGAAGCAAAGGTTTCCTCATAATCAATGCCATACTCCTGAGAAAACCCCTTAGCAACTAAGTAGGCTTTATATTGTTCCAAAGAACCGTCAGAATTGGTTTTGACCTTGTAGATCCATTTGCATCCAGTAAGATTCTTACCATCCGATAGTGGAACCAACTCCCAAGTATGATATAAGCAAGTGCAGTGATCTCAGCATTCATGGCATCCACCCAATGGAATCATTACAAGCTTCTTTATAGGACCTAGGCTCAAAATAAATGTGAATGCGGGAAAGAAATGAAAGATAGGATGATAAGAAAAAAGTACTAGTAATGCCATATTTTACCAGTGGGCGACGATTTTCATGAGGATACTGTCGAGTAGGCGGATTGAGATCCTCCGAGGCAGATTGGGGAGTAAGAGAGCTTGGAGGAGGAGGTGGAGAAGTTTCACGATGGGCATAGACCTTGGGGGAAGGGGAAATAGGAGCCCACTGAGGAGGAGCTGAGGGAGTTGCAGGAATATCAGACACCTCAAGAGTGGAGGTGTATTCTTCCGTAGGCACATCCATATTGATGGGGCCAATATGGATCAAATCCTCAGTGGTGACAGGAGCAGTTTTGGGAGGAAGAGTAAAATAGGGAAGACGTTCAAAGGAGATGACATGAATAGATACATATAGCCTTTTGGTCACAAGATCATAACACCGATAGCCTTTTCGATTAATGCCATACCCCAAGAAGACACATAAGACACACCGGGCACGAGCTTGGTGCGATCTTTATTAAGGGGAAGGACAAAACAAGTAGAACCAAACACTTGAAGGAAAGAGTAGTTAGGAATCTGATGATAAAGCTGCTCATAAGGGGAACTTCAGGGAGTAGGAGTGGGGATATGAGTTAGAAGATATACTACAGTGAAGACAACTTCTTCCCAAATAACAAAAGGTAAGGAGGCTGATAGTAGTAGAGACCTAGTAGTATCAAGAAGGTGGCCATGCTTTCTGTCAGCTCTACCGTTTTGGGCAGGAGTGTCGGAACAAGAAGACTAATGTATAGTCAATTGGGTTTCTAAGAATGCAACGAACTCAGGGAGAAAATATTCTCCACTTAACTTAGAACGAAGAATTTTAATAGATGCAAAAAACTGGGTTTGAACGTTCAATAATGGCTTGAAAACTACAATAAATTTTAAAGAAATAAGATGTGTGTCATCAGATAAACCCATGAATACCAACTAAAAGCATCAACAAACGAATATCATAAACAAAACCACCTTTAGTAGCAATCGGGGATGGGCCTCATAAATCAGTATGAACAATTTGGAAAGGAGAAGTGGAAACATAAGTACTTTTATTAAAAGGCAAAGAAGACATTTTGCAAACTTACAACCACTGCATTCAGAAATATAACTAACAGAGAGATGTGTCCCAAATGACTTGACTTAATAAAAAGTTTTAGACGCTCATTAGACAAATGTCCTAATCTAAAATGTCAAAGATTATGATCTAAACAAAAAGACGACGTAGCAATGGAAGAAGACTGTATTGGGATATGCAAGTTCTTTGAAACATAGATATCACCAATTCTACGGCCTGCCCCAATCTGCTTCTTGGAATTCCGATCCTGCACAACACAATCAGAAGAAGAATCCTGCACAACACAATCAGAAGAAGAAAAGACAACATCAAAACCAGAGTAAGATAATTGGTTAATCGAAAGAAGGCTTAATGATAATTGAGGAACATAAAAGACATTAGGAATAGACAATAAAGGGTATGAAGTAGAAACGACATGCATAGGGCACATATGCTTCCAATGACCCTTCTAGTGACAACTACTACACTCATCCACAGGAATTTGAGGCTTAGGCTTGCCTGTAAACTGAATAAGGTGGGATGTTAGAGTGGGCAAGAGAGGTGCCTAATACGGACTGGACGGAGCAGGTGAAGTAGCAAAGACAAATTGTGAGGGGGAAGCCATACTAGCCACTTTGAACCTTGTTTCTTCAGCAATGAGTTCATGAACAGTACCATTCACAGAAGGTTGGGGAGAGTGGTGTAGAATCGCCCCAAGAAGAGGCTCAAACTGGGCTCGAAGAGCCGTAAGGAACTGTGCTAGCCTCTCTTTCTCACGATATTGCACATAAACATCAAGTGACTCTTAATGCTGCAGGTTTCATAAGAGTCAATTGATCCCAATAACTGGCCATCTCATTAAAACTCTTGAATAGACTTATCACCGTGACTAGCATGATGAATTGAGAACTCAAGCTCATACCAGCAAAGTTGGATTCAAGATACATAACTTTCAAGTAATCCCAAACTTTCTTGGCTCGATCATACTTTGAAAAATTCATACCTATACTTGGTTCTGAATAATTATAAAACCAAGTCAAGATCGGTCCATTCTCCTTCTCCCATTTGGCTAATGCAATTACGTAATCTTTTGCTTTTAGGTCAGAGGGTTTCACAGTAGTGCCAGTGACACGTTCCCACAGACTTTGACCGGTTATGAAGTTTTTCATGACAGTTGACCAATAAGAGTAGTTAGTGCCATTCGAACGAACGCTAATACCCTGCATTCTATCTCCAAACATGATGCTAAGAAGGAAACACAATCAAGTACAAAAATTACCAGAATACTAGATTTCAGATGTAGAGTAGATGCAGGACCTAGAATAGATGCCTAACAAGTTTCAATACCAAACAGATGCAAAATACCAGATTCAGAACTGATAGATGCAGAATACCAAGCCTCCTTGACCCCCTGTTGGTGGTGATGGTTCTCATAACCCCACGGTCAAGGGTTCAAGGCTTTGTAGCAAAAAATGCAGAATACCAGATGCAAGTGTCGAACCAGGGTTACCGGAGAGAGAGGAAGGTCACCTGAAAATACCTTATTTCAGTTGAAAAACAGATTTGAGGAGAGAGAAAACACCTTCAGATCTGGTTCACGGCACGCTAACAGAGATCAGAGAGGGTTTGTCAGTGGTCAGGAGGTCAACAAGTGGTTGGAGAAGCCTCATTGGAGGTCGGTGATATCGCTGGTGGTCGAAGAAGCCTTGTCGGAGGTCGGAGAGGTTGTTGCAGGCTATAGAGAGGTCGCCGGAGGTCTGGGCTGCTGTGTTGAGGGTTGCCGGAGACTGGGTACTGGTTTTTGAAGAACGTTTGAGGCTAAGGGTTCACCGGAGAGGGTACTGCGTTGAGGGTCGCTGAAGCCTGAAGATCTGTTATGTTGCAGTATTTTTGTGTGTGTGTGTGTGTGAGAGAGAGAGAGAGAGAGAGAGAGAGAGAGAGAGAGAGAGAGAGAGAGAGAGAGAGAGAGAGAGAGAGAGAGAGATGCGACGTGTGAGAGAGGGATATGTCTGAGAGGAGAGAACGACTGAGATGGAGTGAAGAGAGAACGATTGGAACGGCTAATGCCAGTAATGGCTCTGATACCATGTGATATAATAAAAGAGAGAAGAAGAAACTGATATATTACTATTACTGATAATTGGAATACAAAAGACAAAGACAAAGCTAATACACGTTTAAATAGAGAGAACCTAGAGAGAGAATCTACGGTCAAATGGAAAATATTACAAGATACGATCACGTTAAGATCACAATACGATGCCTAAATAGATGATTACAATAAGAAACATTCACACTTTTCATATAAAAATAAAATACCTTGGAAGTTTTGTTTCATTTTCAATAAATTAAAACATTTATTAACTATGGAGACTTTATATTGAACTCAAAACCAATTGGTAATGAATGGAGAGGTCCCTCAAGTTATTAAGTGATCACCCATTCCATCCCCAAGTAATGTGAGATTGTTTTTTCCTTAACATGCCCCTCACGTGCGGCCCTATTTGTGGTCTGTCACATGTAGCCTCGTTTTGGGTTCATCATCCTGCAACCTTTTTGTTGGTCTGTCATCGTGGGGTGTAGATTGTAAATTTTTAAAATGTGGGGTGGAATGGGTCCTGCTCAAATACCATTTGGATTGTGGAGACTTTACATCCAGCTCAAAACCAATTGGCAATGAATGGAAAGGTCCCTCAAGTTATTAAGTGATCACCCATTCCATCCCCAAGCAATGTGAGATTATATTTTCCTTGACATTAACAACCAAAACACAGGAATGGAAGGGAAATCCTACACGAAGGTTGAATAAGGATATATCTACTCCAGTGTTTATCTGTAGGGTTATTAACTTATTTAGCCACACTAACTCGCACACCAAATGGAACTGTACTTTTACCTGCTTAGCTCAGGAGCAGTAGAACATAACTATTTGACTGAACCACTGCTCTGAAAGTTGGTTTTCTCTTTGTTTAATAGATTGCAGCGTTAGAAGATACAAGAAAACAAGTTCTGCAAGGCACACTTGAGGTGCAGAAACGATTCCGTGGTGTTCGTGCACGTCATCATTTCAATGAGCTCAAGAAAGGAGTAATAACACTGCAATCATGTATGACACATATATGTAATATGTTCTGTTGTTTCATATATAGAAGGGGCACTTTGCTGGTTGTTGCCCTATATTTCATGCTCTTCATGCATCTGTGCTTCATTCTAGTCAAAGAGAGAGGTGGCAATGTAGTATTTGTTCCGGACCTTACTAAACTGTCCTGAAACATGTTTAGGCTTAGAAGTCCCAGATAGAACTTCTATCGGATTGGGGTCCATATCTGTCAGTTATATGTTGCTTTATTGTTTTGAAGGAGCCTGCCTTCCTTTTGTTTTGCAATCTTGCTGGTTTTAATTACATTATAAATGTTATTAATCTTGCAGTTGTCCGTGGTGAAAATGCTAGAAGGGAGCATGATTTATTGATAAAGCAGAGAGAGCAGGCTGTTCGCAAGAAGGTTGAAGAACAGCTGAGGGCCATCATCCATTTACAATCTGGTAGAATACATGGTTTTCTTTTTACCTATCGGGCTGTTTTGCAACTTTGTACTCTACCATCCTCACAGTTTCTTTTCTGCAGCAATTCGTGGCTGGTTGGCCAGAAGGAGTTTCATTTACCTGCTGAGATTAAAAAAGTCAAATCATGAAAATACGAAACAAAAGCCGGGGATGAAAACCTCAGAACTTAAGGTATTCTTTATGATGCACCCATTAGAGAGGAAGTTTTTTTTTTGGCCCTTCTCTTTTCCCTTTTAGCTTTCTTACGTGGACTCTTCCATAAGAGTGAAGCGATAACGTGTCCTACATGTTTACTTGGACATCCACTTAGGATTTCAAGTGATGTTTTCCTTTCTAAATGCTTTGGAATTGCAGCAGGAGGTGTTGCAAGAGAATGGTATGGTTCTGCCTAAAGCTCAAGAGAATGGTATGGTTCTGCCTAAAGCTCAAGAGAATGGTATGGTTCTGCCTAAAGCTCAAGAGAATGGTATGGTCCTGCCTAAAGTTCTAGAAGAGCTTCAAAGGCGTGTTTCCATGGCAGAATCTACACTAGGGCAAAAGGAACAAGAAAATGCAGCATTGCGGGAGCAACTACAGCAATATGAGACTAAATGGTCAGAGTATGAGGCAAAGATGAAATCGATGGAGGAGATGTGGCAGAAGCAGATGGTATCGTTGCAAGTAAGTTTGCATGTCTATATACTGTTACACGGTGTTGGGTAGAACTCAATCCCAAAAGCTAGCTTATGAAGTGAGGGTGTCCTCACGGTTATATATTTCATATTAATTTGGTACCCAGGCAATGTGGGACTTTCCTTCACATCCTCCCTCAGGCGCAACTTGCTCACTTGGCAGCACGTAACGCGTGTAGGCCAAAGATATGCACCCTACCCATCCCTTGTACCCTGCTTTGATTCCATGTTACACGGTCTTGGGTAGAACTCAACTCCAAAAACTAGCTCATGAAATGAGGGTTCCTTCACGCTTATATATTTCATGTTACTTTGGTACCCAGACGATGTGGGACTTCGCTTCACAATAAGATCTATGCCGATTGTGTATATTTGGAAGTATAACAATACTGGTGGAAGGTAGTAAAATTCGGAAAAAGAAAAAGGATATTGGGTGGCTGTGACTCATTTGGTTAATAATCGATGTCGCTGCTGGACCTTGATTATTGTTTGAGGGTTTTGTAGCATAATCAAAGGAATGTGGACACATAACCCTCAACCATGTGACACCTGAAACCATTTTTGTCTGAATCATGAAGGATACAATGAAAGAAGTAATAGATATTCTCAAACTTGTTGTAAATAAAGATGAATAAAAAAAATTAGTAAGTTTATCGCTTGCTGATCTACAAATTGGGAACAATCTTAAAATGGGATGATTGAAGATGATGTTTTAAGAAGAGAGAAGAATATAGAATGTTTACAAACTGTTAGAGCTTGTCCTGCAATGATTAATTATAACCTTCAAAACTAATAAATGAGCTTGGACAGTCTCTCCACTCATTGCCAAGTGGTTTTGTGTTGGATGTTTGACAAGATTCTCTTGATTAATTGCCCCGTTGTTTGTGCCTAAAACGCACCTTGTTTGGTTGTAATCCATATGTTATGGATCAGTTGTTTACCTCTCCACATACCAGTCATGGGCCACACGTGCGGGGGAGTGGTAGATCTTGTCGGGGAGTGTTAGACCTTCCCCCACATTGGTTAATCATATCTTCCAAAACTAACTCATTGCCAATTGGTTTTGAGTTGGATGCTTTAACACAAACTATGGTCTATTTTAAATGGACTCGGTGTTGGTATTGGTGCAGGTGTGCTTATGAAATCCTCCAACACCCACAGGGACATGTTAAAGTATTCACATCCTTATTATGTCTCTTATTTCCGTGGTAATGTTGCGTTTACTTCCATAATTTGGGAGTCTTATGCATAGCATTATTGTGGACTCGTCTTGCTTAACTGCTTGTTGGTGAATGTCCGTCATATGTATGTAGAACACGTCCGTCATATGTATGTCGAACACTTATACGTGATATCTTTCATAGTTGTAGAAGAAGAGTGCATGGAACAAGCCCATAATGCCTTTCCAAACATGTATTTTTTTTATCAGTTCAAACTTGTAACTTAGCTTAAAATGACAGCACGAACACAGACTTTCATCCACTCCAGCAACTTATATGGGATGTATGGTACCCTTGTCCAAGTATCGAGTCCTACACTAGTATTTCATAGTCGTAGAAGAAGAGTGCATGGAACACGCTCATAATGGCTTTGAAAACATATAGTTTTTTATCTCTTCGAACTTGTAACATAGCTTAAAATGACGGCACAAACAAACACAAAGTTTCATCTAGTCCAGGTTTTGAATAGTTGGTGATCCTATATCTGAGCAAAAGTAGTCGCGCTTTTGTATGAGGTATCTCAGACCAATTATAGCCAAGTTTTTGGCAACCCTCTTCTCCAACTCTATTTCTGACGTGCATGATTACATCTATTGTCGTATCTTCTTTAGGTGAGTCTTGATGCAGCCAAAAAGAGTTTCGCTGCTGACAACACTACCTGTCAACTAGGAAGGCGAGATGTTCCCCCTTCACCCCAATATTACGATTCAGAGGATACCACACCCATGAGACCACAAACTCCTGGTGGAACCACACCCATCAAGATTTCTAATACTGTAAGAGATGTTGGAGGACATGAGACTAATGGTAGTTTGAATGATGTGAGTCATTTGGCAAAAGAATTTGAGCAACGAAAGCAGGCTTTTGATGACGAGGCGAAAGCAATTGTGGATTCTAAATCAGGGCGTCCCGATGAAGAGCTTCATAAGCTGAAACTCAGGTTTGAGACGTGGAAGAAAGAGTACAAGTCTCGGTTACGAGATATGAAAGCGAAAATCCACAAACTGGGGCATTCAGAAGTTGAAAAGAGTCGCCGCAAATGGTGGGGAAAGAAGACCAGAGGATGGATATAGGGGTTTAGGTTTAGAGTATACATCATGTATGTGTTTGGGTTGTGGACATGGGCAATGAGAGTAGTATTCTTGGAGACAAAATGTTGTCAAAACCCTACTGTGATTGTTTTCAGGAACTTTCTCGCCCTTACAGCATCCATGGTTGGTGTTGGTGTACACTGAGTATAGAGTGAAGGAAGAGTGGTTGGCTTTCCACGTCAGCCGATTTTGGGCACTTCAAGGAATGTTCGAGGAGCTTCTGTACAACAAAAGTGAGCGTGACTCTTCCTCCTCATTTGCTTCGGAGTAGTTCAGAGTGTATTTGTGAATATGCTGCCGCCACTATTGTGATTTCAGCATGTGTAGTATGTAGGTGTTTGTACTTTGAACGCCGACTGTAGGAGAGATGTTTATATTGCCTCTGATAGGAGTGATGTAGTTTGCAACTTGTCTCCAGCAACATTGTATATATTAGTAATTGAGTGTTTACCTCTCATTTTCAATGGAAAATGCATATTGGAGTTATTTTGGTACTTTTCTCTGGCAGCAGTATTGACAATATACGCGTTAGCTTGTAATAATCGAGAGTTTGGTGGATTGAAACCTGCAATGCTACTGGAAATAACTCTCTTTGCAGATGATCCAGTCATTTGTTATGAGATAGGGCTAGAATAACTGAACAAGTGACTTCTGAGCATTTATGTGTTCAATTTTTCCAGCATGTAAATAATTTCCCCCTGCCAACTAGGGGCCTTGTAAGATAATTTTCCGTGCTTATTATTCTCTCAAGGAGGAGAAATTTTTGGGTGCCGAGTGGGTATTGCCCACGTGGTACCCACTCGGCAATCCGAGCCGTCCATAACGCGATCCAACGGTCCATATTTTAGAGAGAGAAAAGGAAGAGAGAGAGTGTTTGGGTGAGAGGAGAGAGAGAGAATCAATCCGGGCCGTCCAAAACACATTTGGACGGCTCGGATTTCGCTTGGGTACCAAGTGGCAATACTCACTCGGCACCCAAATTTTTTTCCTCAAGGAGGTTTTATTATCTATATACTTGCAGTGAATTCGCCGATAAAGTAAATGCAATAACGGTACAAGATGTGAGGGAAGGAATCCCATGACACTAAAACACTAGATGAGTTTAACAGTTGTAAACGAGTCGAGTCGAGTCTAGTGTTTGGCTCGAAGTCTAGCCTAGTTTGAGCGAGTTCTAAGAAATGACAGAAAATCGATGTTCACAACCTTGTGACATAGGTTGATTTTGAACAAGCTGAATACAATTTCCTAAATGATGAAATCAGATAAAATCAACAGTTGATTTTAGCAAATGAGGAAGCAATTTTCTAAAACCTTTAATTTAGATTCTAGCATTCCAAAAATAAAAGATTTTAGCAAATGTTGATTTTATCCGATTTTATCATTTGGTAAACTCTCCGAGTCAGTTTCAAAATGCCCTTATTTCCTCCATATCAAAACCAGAAGCACAGCAGTACCAAATGGTCTGAATCAGACTTCATAATTGCACAACATAAGCCGTTTGAAACCTTTCAAATCGAATAAAGTGGAGACTACGACAATTTACACAAATCTACACCACACAAGGTCATTTAAAGTTGCAACAAGAGTTTATGATCCAGGCACAAACTTGGTGGCATAAACCCATGCATTGTTAGCCACAGGGTTGTCAAGGTGGTCCAAGAGGTTCTCAAGTGGGCCTTTACCGGTGACGATGGCCTGGACAAAGAACCCAAACATGGAGAACATAGCTAGTCTTCCATTCTTGATTTCCTTTACCTTGAGCTCAGCAAAGGTGACTGGGTCGTCAGCAAGACCCAACGGGTCGAAGTATTGCCCACCTGGGTAGAGGTTGTTTCCCTCTCCTACACCCGGAAGTCCGTTGATGCGGAACCCCTCAACAAGGCCCATTAGGATGACTTGGAAGCCGAGCACAGCCAGAATGCTTTGGGCGTGGACAAGATTGGGGTTGCCCAAGTAGTCTAGGCCGCCTTCTGAGAAGATTTGCGCTCCGGCTTTGAACCAAACTGGCTCTTTGAAGTTCACTTTGACCCATTTCTCAAGAACTTCTGGGGTAATGCAGCCCAGTGCTCCCAGCATCGCCCATCGCCCGTGGATGACCTGAAAATCGTTCCGCATTACTATTTAACCTCTGAAAATTTTGTTGCCAGGAGGAATTGAGAGGCACAACCAAACTGTTTTCTGTTTTTAAGATGCAAAGATGGTGCAATTACCTCAAGAGCCCTGTTCCGGGCAAAAGCCTCAGGATCGGCAGATAAACCAGCAGTGTCCCATCCATAGTCACCGGGGAATTCTCCGGTCAGGTACGATGGGGTCTGAGCTGAAAAGGGTCCCAAGTACTTCACTCGGTCTGGTCCGTACCACAAATCATTCTTCTGTTAAAAACACAGGCATTAACCCACAACATCAGTCATGTAGTCACATAATTAAACTAGACCAAAACAAGCCTTGTTTCCTATGATCCTATCAAAATTCGTTTGGCAACAATCAGCATGAAATCTCTGTGCTCCTTTTTGTACTAGAGCATTCCATGTCAACATTCATATACCCTTTCCCCTATCATTTTTTTTTTTATTATACTGGATGTCCGAGCTAGCTTGCACGTACCTCGACTAATTCTGGGGCTCTGAAGGTATCGACCAAGCATAACCCAGTGGCCCCAAGAGATTGCTGACAAGGGATCCCTTCCCCCATCATTTCCATCAATAACAGTCTTAAGTTATTTCTTTTCCAACATTACATGAGAACAACTCACCTTAATATATGGCTATTGACTTATCTTTGATAGGTGCTGGCATGGTTTTAAATAAAGACCGTTACGTACCGTATCAACCGTTGCATAAAATGGGATTTCGGACCTCCGATACTTCTCATACTAGTAATTTAGTAATTGCTTACATATCGGATACATCTTGACAATCTCATTTCATTTAAACGCAATAGTGGTGACTCATAACTAAACAAAGAAGAGAGAGAGAGAGAGCTACGTACCGAGGCCATAACAATAAATCTTGGAGGGTTAGCATTTGCTCCCCTGGTTTGACCCAGAAAAGGGGTTGGCCTGAGTGCAGTGCTAGTACTAGAAGTAGCTGCCATGAACATTGATGCCATGCTTTTTCCCAAAGCTCAGAAGTGAGGTTTTTTTGACAGAGCAGTACTGAAAATGTTGAGAATTGCAAACTTGAAGTGTGTAGAAGGGAAGCTGTGAGTGTGTGTATATATCTGTGAAGGAAATGAGAATCAAGGAAATGGGTGGTTGAGATTGCATGATTGGAAGTTGTGGTGGGTGACACACTGACTCTGTAAGCTCCTTCTCATCAACCAATGAGAAGGCTTCAAAAGATTATAAAATCTCCCAACTCATATCCTTCTATCCACAAATCGTCTTGGGATTAGAAAAAATATCAGCTGTTTTCACTCACACAGTGATTTTGGCGAATGTGGGTATCTGTGGCTCTGATCACAGGAGTTGTGACTGAGTTTGGATCTATAGCTGTATCTTCCTTGTGGTCCCCTCCTTTGATTTATGTAAATTTTAGCAGTATCAGGATATTTAACTACCCCTTGGAGTACATATAAGCTGTTTAGATGTCGTATTAGTTTCGGAGAGATTAAATAGTAAAGAAGGATAAAATAATTAGAAGATTAAATAAGAAGGGTACACCCACATTTAAGAAGGAGAAATTAAATAGTCCATGGTTTGGATAAAGAATAAAAAAGGGGGTTAAGGAGGGTGGATGATAAAAAAATCATGTCAAAAGATTTTCTTGCACTTGGTAATGCATATATAAATAATGTATTTATATAATCATATAAATACCAAAATTAATTAATTTTATATAATATTCAATATTTAATTTATAACACTTAATTGTAATATTTTTTATTTAAAAGAATGATTTTTTATTTGTTCTTTTATGGTAGACAACTCAACAAGCAAACAATGTAAAATTTCATTAAATTTTTTTTTTTTTTGGTATCAAATTAAAGATTTCTATTAGTAATTTAATTTGTACAATAGTAGTTTCATTTGGTGCAAACAAAAATAAAAAAAATTATGCACGAAAGTACTTTATTTTTTTATTCGAAAGAAATTGCATGGTGGTAGGGAGGTAAATTGGTGGGGGTAATCTCCCTGGCTTTTGTTTAATCCAGGAGAGGGCTGACTAATTAGTTGATAGGCTAATTTAGTCGGGGGTGAAATGGCCAGCCAAACACATTTTGAGGGAGAGGAACAAGGACTAAATAATGCAACCCACGCATCCCCTTTCTAAATCCAGCATCCAAACGGGCCCGCTACTGATAGCAGTGTGCTGAATTTTTGCACCGTTTAATCTAGTGATTAATTTGGCACAACTTTTGATAATGTTGAAAATTCGGATGAATAAAATTGAGGCAATTGGAAGGGTCCGTCGGGGCAACCGAACATATAATTGTACTCTTCTTTGCCTCTACGAACGATTAAACTCGTTTATAACTGGCCCATTTTGGTGTCCGGTGAAAAGAAAAAAGGACAAAATAATAAATTTCAACTTTTGAGTGAAAAGATGTTATTTTGAAAGATTGAATAAATTTTGCTTTGATTTTTTGAAGAGGACAAATAATTTGAAACATCCCAAAATAATACAAGAGACAAGTAATTTGGAAAGATGATCACTTTTAGACGAGAGATTAAAAAAAGAAGCTTAGAAATATTGCGGTGAGCGTGGATCGAACACGCGACCTTCAGATCTTCAGTCTGACGCTCTCCCAACTGAGCTATCCCCGCCTTCTGTTTGTATGACTATCTATTAGTATTATATCTCAATCTACTAGAAGCCAACTGAGCCCTAGCTTCATTCAAACAAATGGTTCGGTCCGGGCCTTGGAAAATTCTACTCTCTGTGTTGTCCATTTTTTATATTTTAATATGCATGTCTTTGTTAAATGACTTTACACCTTTCCATCTATAATTTTCTTATGATTTGGACATTATTGCCACTTAGCTAAAAATCCAAAACATTTGACAATTTTAAAGGGAAGGACAAGGAACTTTTGCAATCGAACATAAAAACAAAAAAACATTTGCCATTTTTAAAAGGAAGGACAAGGAACTTTTGCAATCGAACATAAAGACAAAAAAAAAATTAGTGAAGTGTTACTAATTTTTAAAAATTTAAATTTTGAACATACAATTAAAAAAAATCACCACCCCACCTCTGACCGACCACTTCCGGCTACCAAAAAAATTAGTAACGTGTCACTAATTTTTAAAAATTCAAATTTCGAACATAAAATTCAAAAAAATCACCACTCCACCTCCGGCCGACCACCACCCCACCTCTAGTCGAGCACTTTCGGCGACCAAAAAGATTAGTGAAGTGTCACTAATTTTTAAAAATTCAAGTTTCGAACAAAAATTCAAAAAAATCAACACCCCACCTCCGGCCGACCACCACCCCACCTTTGGCGACCACTTTCGGCGACCAAAAAAATTAGTGAATTGTCACTAATTTTTAAAAATTCAAATTTTGAACATAAAATTCAAAAAAATCACCACTCCATCTCCGGCCGACCACCACCCCACCTCTGTCGAGCACTTCCGGCGACCAAAAAAATTAGTGAAGTGTCACTAATTTTTAAAAATTCAAATTTCGAACATAAAATTAAAAAAAATCACCACTCCACCTCCGGCCGACCACCACCCCACCTCTAGCCGAGCACTTTTGGCGACCAAAAAAATTAGTGAAGTGTCACTAATTTTTAAAAATTCAAGTTTCGAACATAAAATTCAAAAAAATCAACACCCCACCTCCGGCCGACCACCACCCCACCTTTGGCCGACCACTTTCGGTGACCAAAAAGATTAGTGAAGTGTTACTAATTTTTAAAAATTCAAATTTCGAACATAAAATTCAAAAAAATCAACGCCCCCACCTCCGGCCGACCACCACCCCACCTCTAGCTGAGCACTTCCGGAGACCAAAAAAATTAGTAAAGTGTCACTAATTTTTAAAAGTTCTAATTTCGTACAGAAAATTCGAAAAAATCAACTCCTGCCTCCTGACCAAACACCACCCCATCTCTGGCCAACCACTTTCGGCGAAAAAATAATTAGTGAAATGTCACTAATTTTTAAAAGTTCTAATTTCGTACCAAAAATTCAAAAAAAAAAAAAAAAAACAGTAAACAGTGTCAGCTAACTTCTCATTCACTTGTCAAATAAATTCCACTTGTTATAACAGTTGTTAGTTAATCATTAACGGATTAACCTGATTATCATGTTTCCTATTAATCTCTCTCAATTGCACAAACGCATTTGTGAATGCTTATGGGAAGGCAGATAACTTGGGGCTGATTTAAACCAGCGCTAGGCGTCCTGCGCCTCGAGAGACGCATCAAACTCGTAATCAAAATCGACTTTTGAGACCTCGAAATAAAATTTAAAAAAATTATTGCAAACCAAAAGGTGAGGTGCACGTAATCAAAATCGATCTCGTAATCAAAATCGACTTCACAAGATTAGTTAAGGTGCACGTAAACTGACCCTGATATCCCGCGTTATAGAAAAAAAATTTATTGCAAACCAAAAGTTGAAATAATCATTTCAAGAGCATGATTTCGTTCCTTTTAAAAACTGTAATATTATTGCATGATTTCGTTCATTGGTCACTGACACCCATAGATCTAAGCAATTTACATTTTTTTTTTTGATGATGTCAATATTTTTTTCTTAAGAAAAAACTGTAATATTATTGCATTGGTATATTTTGGTGTCATTTTGGCATGCTTTTAAGGTATGATGATCATTCATTTTTAACTTACCTCATTTTTCAATGCAGATTCGACGGTATGCATGAGGAAGCAAAATTTGTGAAATTCATGCCAACAGAAATTAGTAATGTTGCCATTTTTTATGAAAAATAACAATAACGAATAAGCCTTTTAAATTTTCCGACAATGAAATACACGAAAACAGGACTTTTACAGCCCCATATAATCGTTAGCCTCAAGAGATACCGGATACGAAGAGTTTTAGATGTATTTGAATCCATAAAGGGTGTTTATGTCAAAAATAAAGAGAGAGTGTGTGTTTAGTCCTTTTGTTAAATGAATAATAAAAACCATGTCTTTATGTTTGATTGCAAAAGTACCTTGTCTTTATGTTTGATTGCAAAAGTACATTGTCATTCCCTTTAAAAAAGGAAAAATATAGTGCATTTATGACTAATTTTCCCTTGTTTAATATACTTAATCAAGATCAAACAAGATTAATATTGCGTATTTAAAATGTTATACTCCCTTTGTCCATAATTGTTGATCATTCTTTCATTTTTTGGATGTCCCAAAAGAATGTTCACTTTAAAAAGTCAACATAAAAATGTTGTGTAACATTAATCTTAAAAACTTACTAACTTCCCAGTAAACTCCGCTAATGTATATTGTATGGCAAAAATAAAGGTAAATGATTTTCACACCCCTTTTTATCACCAAACACTCCCTTTCTGTCTTTGTTCACCTTGAAATTACCAAATTGTCCTTCATATGAAAAAAATAACTCATGAGGTAAGGGCAATTTAGTAATTTCAAGGTGAATAAAGACAAAAATGGATTGTTCGGAGATAAAAGAGGGGCGTGAAAATCATTTTTCAAAATAAAACATTACTGATATCTTGCCCTTTCATTGTCATATCAACCGGACTTGCAGTTACTGTTGTGCAGCCCCAGGCACAACAGGTGTTGTGGACGACCCAGATTTCATCTTGCCCAGGCCATCTGTTGTTCGGATGGACGACCCACATTTCATCTTGCCCAGGTTGTTCGTTACTCGGATGGACGGCCTAAATTTCATCTTGCACGCACGACAATGAGCAGTTCGGATGCAAATGTGCCGAGGTGAAATCTACGCTGTCCATCTGAGCAACAAACGACCCAGATGCTCACAACACCTGCTATGCATGAGGTTGCTCAACAGTAACCCTAGGCCCATGTCAACCAAGCATTGAATAGGGTAAAGGGTGAAAGTAAAAGCCAATTAAATTTCCTATCATTCTTGCCATAAAAAACTCGTTTCTTCAAAAAGAACAAGCAAATTGTGACAGAAGAATACATATGAAAACAAAATTACTTCATTCATCCCAAAATTGTTGGTTTTATTTGGAGAACGAACAATTTGGGATGGGATGGAGGGAGTAATTATTTTTTATGTCCGGTAAGAAAGGGAAAAAAATTTGGGTACTGAATGGGTACCACGTGACCATGCCGAGCACGATCTCGACCGTTCAAAAGTATTTTGGATGGCCGAGATTGATTCCCTCTCTCCTCTCACCTGACCACTCTCTCTACTCTTCCGGAGCGTTGGATCGCATTTTGGACGGCTGAAATTGCCAAGCGGGTACCATGTGGGCACTACTCACCCGACACTGAAAAAGGATTAGAAATTTGGGGGAGGGTAAATGACTGCTTGAGAGGGACTTGGGGTTGCTGCTGTGCAGCCCCCTGCACAGCAGTGTCCTATGCAGTGTGCACCCAATGGCGCGGCCGCACCGAAATTTTTTCGACGATCGGAGACGTTCACCGCGTAGAGCTCGTTGAGTACTATAAGTGAACCAAAAATCAACTCGATCGGATACGGTTAAGTGCCTCATTGGAACACATATAACTTGAAAAACATAGGTTCAATGGTTTTGTTCCAGTGTTTGTGCTCATTTATGTTTCATTTTTCCCCCTGAGGTATTTGTGTTCCGATAAGACACTTAACGATATCGGAACGAGTTGATTTTTGGAACTCATGTAGTACTCGATGAGATCTACACGGTAAACGTCTCCGATCGTCGAAAAAATTCCGGCACGGCTGCACCATGGGGTGCACAGTACGCTGCTGTGCAGGGGCTGCACAGCAGCAACTCCAAGTCCGCTTGAGAGCGTTAGATCCATTGCTGGCTTCCGAACTTTTTGAATTCAACCAACGGTCATATAAGCCGATGGGAGGGTAAAACTTGCATATTCCCATCCCCCATCAAAATCCACGTTGTACAGATGACCTCCAAAAAGTCCATTAAGCAAATCGAGTTTCTCCCTCTCAAGACTCCCGTTAATTGTCCTTTAACGGCATCGTTTGGATTTTCCTGTGTGTAATGACGATCAAAGAGTCCCTCGTCAACATAATTCCACAATCAGTCTTTGATGACTGATGTTTGTTTGGAGAGAGAAGGAAAAATTTAGAAGATAGAAATGGGTCAGGGAAAGATGAAACCTAAAACCCATATTCCAATGGCGAAAGACAATGGAATAACGCAGGATAGAGATGGAAATGCTTCGAGGAAGAGCGTCAAGCCAGCAGCAGACCACTGGGCTTTTCTGGTAATTTCCGGTTATTTTTATTCTTCGTGGGCTCGAGTGCTTATTTTCTAATCTTGACATACATTTTTATTTTGTTGTATGGGTAATTGGATGTTGGTTGGTTTGGATCATGGAAATTATAGAACTCAGCAACGATTCTTGTGGTTTCGAAGTGAAAAAAAGATTGGGGTTTTGTTTCAAAAGGGAAACTGATTGAAGTTTAGAGGTGATTCTTGTCGTTTTCAAGTTAAATAATGATGTTTGCTCAAAAAAATAAAAAATTAAATAATGATGAGTGTTTCTCGGATCAGTTGGGTAATATCAATTGAGGTTATATATGGGAATGATGTATTCCGTTTTGTATGCACTTCAGTAGCTTGTGTAAATTTCTAGGGTTTATGGGTCAGAAATTTTGGTATTTTTGATCTTGACCTTTTGCGTCCATGTTTAATGCTGGGTTTTGGTCTTTTTGGGATAGCTTGTTGCTTCGAATATGTTTTGTCCCTGAGGAATGTTTCTTGTATGATTCTGAGTCTTTGAATATCCTATCAAGATTATTGCTCTGAGTCTGTGTCCCTGAGCCTTGAATTTTCTTGTTTGATTCCGAGTCTTGAATATCCCTCTCCTGAGGAATTTTACTTGTTTGATTCTGATGAGTCTTGAATATCCTCATCAATTAGATATTTTCTGGATTCTTGATCTTGACCTTTTCCGTTCATGTTTAATGCTGGGTTTCAATCTTCCGGGGATTAATTAGGGCTTTGAATCTGCGTCCCTGATGCATTTCCTTGTTTGATTCTGAGTGTTGAAATCTTTTTACCTTTATCTTGATATTTTGGGGATTCTTCTTTCTCTTTCCTTTTTGTATTTTCTTTCTCTCTTCCTTTTTTTGCTTTAGTAGCTTTAAGTCTGCCTTGCATTTTATCAGGCCGTCTGTAATTAAAGTTTTATCACAGGAAGGGCACAATCCGTTCAATGGTCACTCCAGTTCTGGGTTGCAAATTTTGGATTCTTGATCTTGGTCATAGTCGGTCTTCGTGCACAACTCTTGCTTCCAATTGATATATACTTTCACTAAAGCAAAAGGGAATAGATTATGAAAATACAAGTCTAAAATGAAAAAGAACCTACGAATCATTACCCCTTTAAAACTTGCCTTCTTTTGATTTGCACAAGCTTCCGAAGCCATCTTGTTAACCAACGTACTCGTGTTCCTATTGCTGATTCACAATGTACAGGAAGAAATTGAAGCTCCTATGTGGGTAGATCTGGATCTAGCTGCTACCTCCAGTTATAAAGACAAGTGAGTTTCTCAACTGGTTCTAAAATAGTTGCTCCTATGTTTTCTAGTGATTCACTTGTATTATTCAAACTTCTTCGATCCAACTCTAACCTTCTTCTTCTTTATTGCAGTGATGATGATTGGTTCGAGATAAGCCATCCGTAAGTAGCTTCAAGATTAGTGTCTCTGAAGATTCATAAGAATTGCAAAGTCTAATTTATGACAAAATGTGCTATAACATTTTCAGGATTCATCAATGTTCTTCCCGTCAGTTAATTTCCACGTTTCCTCATGTTGGTGAGGGGATTGCAAATGTAGACTTCGCCATACAGGAGCTATCTTCTCCCAAGCTTCCATCCTCAGTCTCACAATCAAGAGGCAGAACTTACAGAAGCAGGGAGTGGGGACAAATCGATTCTGGGGTTTTGGCTAATAAGAGACATCCAGTCCAGAATTTAAGCAATAAATCTTCACGGGTGAATTTAGGATCCGGTCAGACAATGAAGCCCAAACCAAGGAATGAGAATCGAAGAGGGACTGCTAAAATTAAACCAAATTCAGTATGCAAAAGCAGCTTAACTGGGACTTCTGGACCGAATTGCTCAAACCCATCATCCATTGTTGGGGATTCAAAAACCAGTTCAAGCTCTGGAGCAATTAAGGAAGAGTACCAATCAGTGAGCACTATTACATCGGAAAATAGTGAGAAAAAACAACATAAGTTATTGGAGGTATCTAGTCAAACTGTTAGTCACACAAGTGGACTCTTATCGGCTCTAAAGATTACTCTTAGAAAAAGTTGTGCTACAAGACAAGCATCAAGGGTGGAGAGAGATGGTGGGAGGCAATCAGAGGGATGCAAATCTTCCTCGGGAAAATCTAGCGTGGGATCCTCTTCACACCCTGGATATTATGTTAAGAACATGACACGTCCTGCATCACAGAATAAGGATGCAAGTCCTGATAGTAGAAATGTCGTGAGAGTGCCTCAAGCTACGAAGAACAAAGTAAAAGCGCCAAGTATGTCCAAGGACTCTACTGCAACAAATCGGGATTTGACTTCTAAACCTAGAGGGGGATTCAAATCCATGGCTGCTGGAAATTCAGCCAACCTGGAAACTGCAAAACCAAAGGTGAGAAGTTACAGCGATTTTAATCACCGCACAAACTCTGCAAGTCTTCGGAGGAATCTTGAACTAGTGTTCCTTATCAAATTATGATTCCAGACTCTGGAGTTAGTGGCAAGCATGATGAATATTGAGAATATTTTTTTGGTTTATTTGAGGAATGATGAGTTACTTTATCACGGTTTGCTAATACTCATTACTGTTTTCCTGAAGTTAATAGGAGTAGTTTTGAACTATTTCTCATTCTGACCAAAAACAGAACAGTGATTATATAGCTGAATCTGTCCCAAATTTTCATGTCAACCAGGGTGTACATTCTAACGCAATGAGACAACATAGAGCCAATAAACAAGATTCTGCGACTACTGCTGCAAAAGCGGTTGGCAAAGGGGGAGTCAAAAAGTACAATAGACTGGGCGACGGTAAAGAGAATGCTATGAGTCAGAGATCCAATACCAGAGTGGGAGGCATGGTTCAGGCTCAGAAAATGACGAAGCAAATTGCACCTCCAGAGAGTGACAGAACAGGATTGATTGTTCCAAAGGTACATCAACCAGCTGAGCTCCGTTTAGTTTCTTTACGAAAAATAGCTAATCATCTTGAAGCTATTTGATTTTCAACCACGAGTAAACTCTGCGAAGTAAATGCATTCTTCTAGCATATTATATTGACAAATAATTTGTGAGAAAATAATGTAGACTCCACTGCTTACTAAACCAAATTTGCAAAAGCTTGCTTTTTGAACAATGTCCTGATAAAACATTAATCTACACAATATGCTTAAACAACAGTGTCAGAAATGCACAATATAGAAATACGACTAACCATAAAGATCTCTTCTATACTCATCCAATCAAACGGTCCTGTCTTCTTTTCTCTTTTAGTTATGCATTGGAATTCATATATATAATGGTGTTTCAGTTTCACTAACACTTCAGCTCCTTGTGATTTGATTCGATGACTTAGTAAATAACGAGAACTTGAAATTCATTGGGAGAGTGATTATTTTGAAAGACAAACGCCAGACACTTCCCTAGCAAAAAAATATTTGACCAAGTGAACTCGGAGTTATACAAGTTTTGTGGTTTTGGTTGATTTGTGAACGTTTTCCAAATTTATCTTATGTCCTTCCCGTTTTGTGTCCATTAGAATGAGAATGTGCAAAAAGATTTTGAACATAATGGCTGGCTAACTGCTGAAGGGATCCTGGAGAAGCACTACCCACCTAACCAACCAATAAGAACAGGAGGAACATAATTTGTTTTGACGGTAACCAGATCTTAGGCTTCCAGCTACGCTGTCTATAAACCACTGTAACATGTTTTGGCATACATGGCATTTTACTTCTTGCTGTAATAGACAAGAATCAACTTCCTTGAGAAGATAAAGACAAAGGAATAGAGAATACATAGCCTTTTCCATGTCTTAGAACAGATCAAGCCATCAGGAAATAGAGTCCTGTGTTTGGTCTTATCTGGTATTATGCACTGTGTATGAACTCAAGTAATTAGGCAAAAAAGGGATTCTTGTAAAACCCAATTTGGCTTCGTTTGCGCTCCATCAACACGACATAGCATCTTATTTGTTCACGGACCAATAGAACTCACTATTTTTGTTCTATTTCGGTGCACTTGTTTACCTTTAACTTTTGTGAAATGACTTCTTTGAATCATCTTTGAGTGCCAATTGTTCAGTTGCACTCATTTTTGTGTTATTTTTTTCCCTCTTGTTGTGAACAGGGAAAATTCTGTGGCCGAAGCGAAGCGAAAAGTTTGACAAGTGCAATTCATCAGGTGTACTTTCGGTGAAGGGAGCAAAGTAACTGGTCTTGTATAGTGTACACTTTTTTGGTTTTGGTTTTTTTGAGCCCAACTGAAGTTGGAACGAAAACATAACCAAGATTTCAGTTTCTTTTGCTACTCGCAGTATCGTTACATTCTTTAACGTCGCTGAGTTGCAGTGGACAGAATTTCATTGCATATTGTTTTCACATTAACGTCGCTGAGTTGCAGTGGACATGCTTGTCCTCTCTATATAAGCTCAAACTAAAAACGAAAGTCTCCAGAACTAATACCCCACCAAATGAGATTCATATCTTTTTGTGTGGTTATTTGACTGTTTCCGAATTGAAATTAATCACGTGACAAATAAATTTCACGAGATGAGAGGGAATTAGCTAGGAAAAGTGTGCTGCTTTTTCATAGTTGGGGAGAAAAAAGAACAAACCATCAAAGTTAACTTCACTTGCATTATTCTTTGACAAAAGGCAAGGAAAGCTGGTTTTGCCTAAAATAGTAACTTGCCTCTCCACACTTTAGACTAACGCTGCAAACAAGAAACTGAATTGCAGAGGAACCATTCTCCGAGTCTAGCTCCAGTACTGTATCCTGCGACCAGAGATCTCCCCTCTAACTATCTTACAAATGTTGCATGTACCTTAATGGCTAATAATAGCTTGTGGACGATAACAAATCTACTAATCAGCTGTATAAAACATTCTACGGTATCAACCTCAGAAGAATGCACACACAACAAGGCTCAAATGCCAATCAGGCCATTATCATTCCATTATAAACTCATAGGTGAGAAATGTACAGGCTTTGAACGGTGTTGAAAACCTTCCGTTCCCTTTCCTAATATACATAATGTACTTTTGAAAGCTCAACATATTCTTGTCATAGTTACAACAAAATGCCTCACATATGACAGAACAGATAATTCGTACAAAATATGATGCAGGCCAGTATTGGCTGGAAATGACTGTAATCTCTAGGGCTGTGGTCTTCTCAGGGCACCGTAATTCCTTGTTACCTGCAAAACAAAGACTAATTACCAGTCGAACTTCAAAGTACTTTAGCAAGGGACAAAAGACTCAAAAAACCTATAAAGTTCCTTTAAACAGAAGAGAAAAAAAAAGAAAAAGAAAGAAAGGCTACAACGGTTACGGAATAGGCATTCCTTGACGTATGGAGTATAAGACACAACTGGGGGAAGACTTGTATTATTTCTGAGAATAACTGGGGAAAGACTTTGTGCACACTTTCTGAATGGCTTTTTCTTTTCGGTTCAAGATAATACTGTGTCTATCTAATTCTCATTGAACAATAGAGGACAAGCTGCAAACTAGCAAGTAGCACATCCTCTTCTCCAAATATTTGTCACTAACTAGGGCATCAATCACAACTGAATCTCTAGTTAGTGGTTAATCTCAGTATCAATTGTTTCTTTTATGTGTTTTTTTCTATTGTGATGATCCAAACCGTTCACTTCATTTAAATGGATAAAATAGGACATCCTGCAAAAATTCAGCTCAATCGAATATCGATAAGTGCTTGATCCAAATAATTTTTTAAAAAAACTTGACAAGAATTGGTGTTCTCAGAATTGTTAGGATCGAGCACTTACCGATATTCGGATGAGGTAATTTTTTTGGGTATCCTTAAAAACATGTTTTAAACAAGTTGAAGAGCTCGGATTATTAACATGCGGCTCCGAAACAAATTATGTTTTTTTTATGTGTCCTTAGAACCGGCCCCTATATATATAGATATATGTATATATCTCCGATATCTTTCTTGCATTATGTGTATTCCCTTTGAGGTACGGTAGTCCCTATTTAGCGAGGGCCGGTACATCAAGAAACCAACTTTAAAAAAAGGATGTAACATGGTACTACCATAGAATATCTAAACAAAGGCAACTACGGTTAACAGTTTATTAGCAATAGCATAAGTGACAAAAGCAGTGTGCTTCTAAAGGAAAGATTAAAATAGCAGAAAAAGAAGAGAAGGAACGCCTTTGCTTCATATATGCAGAAACTTTAATTCTGAGTATAAAGCAGCAACATCATAATCCACAAGCTAAAACTCATGAAGAATATCACCTACCCGAGGTTGAGGCTTGTTTACTCTCCTTGTATTGTCATCATCGTCGTCGTCGTCGTCTTTACTCATGAGCATTTTATGGATTGAAGATGAAGCGTTGGAGTTGTCTGATTTTCTCCCTCGTTTAGATGATGCAGGAGGTCTACCTCTTGGAGCAGCTCTTTTGGTCCCTTTGCCTCGAAGTGTTTCACCATCGTCCTTAAAAGTGTGAATACCAGATTCGATTCAGAAAGGGAAGCAAGTAGTTAATAGAATCAACCTGACAAACTCGAATAGAATGAACTGCGACACGAGATACTGAGCCAAAAGGCGCCTAAATTTCGGAACAAGGTAACTAATTTTAAGCAGTGGCTCAACTATGGTTGCCAAGAACTGATGCAGGGATGTACAAAAATAAATCTGGAAAATGCAATTTTGAGAATCGGGTAGAGTCAATTAGTTTTTTCCCTTGAGGGTTGAGAGATAGATCCAGAAAAGAAAGCCCACAGCCACCTTGGGCGCCTGAAACGTACGAACTAGAAAAAGCATCCACACTGAGGACAAATAAAAAAATGAAAAACAAGGAAGAAGAAGATCATCCATACAGAGCTTTCATCAACTTCATTTACACCATTTTTCCACGCTTCATCACTTGAACCAGAATCCACATTATCCTCATCATCAGCGATGCTTCGGACTGATGCTGCTGCTACAACTGATGCAGATCTGCAGTAACACAGTTCCTCACGAAACTTACTCTAGCAAGCATGAATGCTGACCAATTATGATGTTTCTCAAAAAAGTGGTAAGCGTGAATGTTGACCTATCAAAATAGCCCCATATTCCGATACATATCATGCAAAACAAATGCAGTCAAACTGCTAAGTTAGCAGGACAAACCAGCCGATTGCCGTCCTCAACTTCTTCTTTAGTTAGATCTAGGGATTAAGATCCCACTTGGAGTGAGGCATTACCATATAAACTACAAAATGCTATACGAGTGTGCCATTATTTCTGATTTCTAAATTCTAAATTTCTAAATCAGTACATACTACACATCTTCTGCGCAACCATAGTTTGGCACCATTTCTGGTTAAGCATGACTAATTCAAACCAAGCACAGGACCAATATTTAGCCAGCATTTGGCGACAGAACCTCGAAAACAAGCACCATTGAATAGCATTCTCTAACACCTGGAAGAAGAATCTCCATTGACCATCGCATTATGCCAGAGGGCCAAAACACTTGTTACATTAAAGTAAGTGCTGCAGAGAGATTACTGTTGCTTTTCATTAAAAAATGCTTCGCTAGGTCATTCATTTTTATCTATTACCTTCTAGTTTTGCATATTGATTTATGAATAGACTAAAAGTTGCATGAAATCATATGCACAGTTCACACGCACGAGCGCGCGCACACACAAAGAGACAGAGAGGCTATTATATTTGCTTTTTGTTGTAATGAACATTAGCAGTCTCTCAGTATAAAAAAAAAAAAATTGGTTCCCTAAATACATTTCTTCAAGCAAACTATTCCCATAAATCATTTAATTTATTCCCCTAGCAAATCATAAACAGGCATAGTCTCTCTGCAAGCATGTTATTCGAATTACTTAGCAGAGGTGGACCTGTAGTAATTAATCATAACCTGGAAAACCAGTACTTGTAATACTGTATACCCTGTGCTAAAGATACCGAAATGTAGATATTCAGCTAATGAAAGCCCTTCTCAACCTATACCTAACATGAAGAAGATAGAAATAAATTTCAAACTTGGTAATGAAAAATATTGCCAGTGTAGGTGATTAGAAACACAGTAACCTCTGCGTAGGGCGGAATCCGATCGATGCATCAAGAGTTGTTTGCTTTAGGTTAGTAGAGCCCCTGCCTCTTCCCCTTCCCCTGCCCCTGCCCCTGCCTCTTGAAGTCTTACCAACTTCTTCAGAATCATGAGAGGAGCTGAAAGGTACTGATGACCCTTTCCTACCTCTGCCAGCAGGCTTTGAACCTGTAAATTGAGTGGTGTCCTCATCGTCACTGAAGGAAACTGCACTTTCAACTCCTCCAGCACTTCTAGTGTCCTGAGTATAACCGTAAATAAACACCTCAACGGATATTCAGAGCACTTGAAGGACAACCAAAACGAATGGAGAATGTGGATTCGATGTTGAATAATTACCTCCAAGGACTGTGAAGTAGATGTGAACCGTGGCTGTGGTTCCTTAGAGTTTACTGACCTTGCCATCACACGTTCCTGCAAATGTCAAGTGTCATCACTATAGATAACCATTGGCTGTCTGGGGTCCTCCTAAAATGCCAATATGATGCTGGAGAACCTTGGATCAGCATGAAAAAATTGCACCAATTTCTCTCTAGTTACTTTATTCGTAAAGGATAAATGCACGCGAATTTGAACAAATGTTGATTAACAAAAAAGTAGAAGGGCACATATATAAGTGCATGTGTGTATGGAGAGAACGGGTGTTCGTCGTATCCTATCCAACAAATCCTTATTCTTATTCAGTAACAAAAAGGTATTATATTCTTACATGGCTAAGAAAAAATGAACTCTAGATTTATCTTAGGAAATCCATAAAGAATTTCGATTTCCAGTGTTAGGTCATCATGTCAAAGATTGAGCTCTCTATCTCTGACCACTTACAATCGTTTGTGGTACACACAAGGCATATGTATTTGCCATACGGTTGGTTTAAACTGCATGTTGACAACCGGTTAACCTTAATAAGACTAGAAATGGACCAACAGAAAAGTTAGTTAGTGCGAGGATAGTATGTCTCGCAGGACGGGAAGATCAAGTTCACCATAACATACCTTTACAGCAGTTGCAATACCTATCATTATAGAATAACCCGTAAAGAACCAAAAAGAAAATTAAAATTTTCAGCCACTTGCCTCTAAGCATTCTCCAACTTTAAGAATTAGATCTTCCTCTTCGAAATTTATAGTATCTGCATCTCTAGCAATTTTATTCTGCATAGACAAAAAGTAATGTAAGCATTAGCAAACCAATTCTAAAACTGGAGACATGTGAAACAGGCACAAGCAGAAGAAACCATAAAATAGTTAACATTGATATCAAAGAGACAGATGCTCAAGTTACTTTTAATGTCATCCCAAGGCTCCCTCCAAGTTTGCGCCACAGGAACTTAAGAAGCAAGATGGAATGGAATACTCACACGTGTTTCTTCGAGGTTGTACTTGACACAAGAATAGAAAGCCATTTTGTCGTCTTTGTTAACAAAATTGTGGAGTGCAACATCCAAATCATTAACTGGAAGAATCTCCATTTTCTGTAGAATATGTTATCAGTTAGAAGACCATAATGCAAATAGAAATTGTATAAACAAGCATATAAATGTCATATAGCTGAAGAGTCTGATCTAATGAACTTTGTCTTTGTCATTTCCACTTTAAAAGAACAACAAAAAACAAACAATGCTTGTACAAACCAGAAACCCATATAGGGATTGGCAATAAAGAGTAGAGACAATGCCTAATTGGGGACGTAACGTAAGTTGCGAAAACATAAACAGAAAAGGCATTCCCATCTTTCATTTTGTGGAAAAACGAAAATAGGCTTGCCCGTTCAATATAATTTACGGTATCCAATTCCAGGGATCTTAAAGGAATGTATTCTTTTTCACATTAATGGTGTTCATGAACCAGAGCTCCACTGTAAAGTGCATGATGTTAAGTACCAAATGAATTAACATGTCAACAGCTTAAATACAGAAAAACAGAAGAATTAAACTTGATCAGTACCAGGTTGTTCTCAGCAACCAAAGCCTCTATATTCTGTTGATTTAGTTCTTCAGGTCGAAGCCGTTCAGAACCATCGATTTTAGCTACATCACACGAATAAACACGAGGTCTTCTATCACCATCGAAGAACGAAACCAACACACAAACAAGTGAAAAGATTGGGAGCCTGAAATAGCATCAAAAATACCTTCACTGCGACCTTTTTTTGAAGCCTTTGAGAATATGAGAATATCCTGGGGATTTGCAACCTACAAGTTCAAGAAAGAGTTCTAGATTTTGATTCCAGTGCAAGGACAAGAAAAATGAAAACGGAAGAAAGAACTTTGAGATCAAGGGAAAACGACAAAGAGAAGGAAACAACGCATTCTCATATAAGTTCACTAGAAGATAGAAAGTACCTTCCCCACGTACTTTTGCCCAAACCTTTGAGGATTTATTGTCATAAATCCAGAGTAATCAACCTGTCAAATCAACAACACAGAGAAGTAGGTAATGCAGAATATAGAGATGGCGAAAGGAGCTCAGATATGCCAATTTCAAAATCTTTTTTTCCAAAGCATCCTTTGACGCAAAAAAGAAGAAGAAATATTACCTTCACTCGGACCAAAGGAAGCACATCTGATTTGTTAATACACTTTTGGCTAGACTTGTCAATCATATTTCTGACCTAAAAAGCGTAACATATTTAATTCATATTTATCGGAAAAAATAGTACAGACAGCAGAATAACTACCACAAGAAGCTAAAGAATGGTAGAAATATGATCAAATTTCTTGCCAATGCAGGAATGAGACATTAGGAAGAAAAAAGTTTACCACTTTGTCCAAATGTTCAAGCATTGAATTTTGATCATTAGGATCAATGTCAGCTTCGTCCTTTAATACCACCTGCTCATGAACATTGGGAAATTAAACACATGTGACTTATGAGTTTAAAATCAACACCTTTTGACTTACCTCGGCATATTCAAAAGGCCTAACTGAGTTTAAAGGTATCTTGGTTGGGCGATATTGATTTCCCTGTGTACATAAATTCACCAAAAATGCAGAGTGAGGTAGCTCAGCAAATCAGTTGAAGAAGAAGCAACAGCTATTGCTTCATACAGAAATCAGACATTAATTGTATCCAGTATGGTTCATGTAGAACTGTCCAAAGACAACCTTAATCTCCAAAAGAAGTACATGTTTCGGTTTTGATTCTCCATCAATTAATGATGTTGCAACAGAAGAGCCTGGCTGAGTAATGTGGAAACCCATACCTGGAACTTCCTGTTTCATAAAAGACCATAAATGAGATACCATAACAAATACAATGATGAGGAAATAACTATATCACTGACACCTGAGGGTCAACAAGACATTCGTGTTCATGTCCCCACACAATGAAGTCCAGAAAACGTGGCAAAAAATGCTCGTTGATGGCATTTTTAGGATTTGTTTTCACCCTGCAAAAGACATAGAGGAAAGATCTGAACTTCATAAAACTAAAATAACATTGAAATCTATTAATTGAGCACCTTCGTATGCACCTGAAACACAAAGGGCTGACTGATCTACAAGATAAAATAAAAAGCTTCACTCTTCATGCAAGATAAAATTCCATCTCTAAGAATAAGTAGAACCTGTTCTGATGAAGTACTAGAATGTTGAACCAGTCAGATACTTGACATCCTTCTTGAGGTTCAGGTCGCATCCACTGTACAGCATGTGGCGTCTGACATTTCAAAAATACAAATAACTAACATTTCAGGTGTGGTGAAGCCAATAACGCTCTGAAAACCAATTATCTGAATCAAGTACCTGAAACATCCTATTAAGCCGTTCATCTCTAATGTTTCCAAGGCCATACAGAGCCACAGATGTTGAACCCTGTGATTCAAGTTCCAAGTTACTGAAGTTAGTTAATTATCCATATCCACAGCCTCTGGTTAATTGAATCTACTGATAGCTTCTGGATAACTGAATTTACCGACAGACCTTCCTGATGAGAATTGGGTATAGAGCAATCTGCCCTACACCAGAACCTTCAAGAACCATTTTCCCAAAATAGTTCACCAGATTGCATGCAGAAAGGATATCAACTGCCGAGAGGTTGTCCTGTCCCAACAACAGAAAACAACGAAGTAATATTCAAATCAAAAGTCACAAAACGGGTGTTATTTTTTTTCAGACTGTCAAATATGACTTCGAAGATGAAATGCATGAGCACCACGACCAACTAATATGGCAAAAATAAGTCGCAAATCTGATTAGAGAACAGAAAGAAAGAAGAATACTTGGCAAATTTAACATCTGATAAAAATTCTAGTTAAAAAACTATGTGAGCATTTCAAAGTAGCATTAAAGCCAACACTCCCCCGTGATCAACAGGATAGGCCCAACCATACAAGTGGTAATATAGAACATTAAACTGAACACACACAATACCACTCCAGCAGGATCATCATGATTTCCATGAATGCTGAACACTGGCATGCCAACATTGAAGTGAGGATCCTCGTAATTTACATGACCAAACCTGTTAACATCAAAAAGTCATTACAAGAGGAAAACCGTCTTCCAAACGCAGACATAAAATTTCAAATTCAAAAATGCACGAACACCCAAATTCATATCTATTTACAGCTAGACACCGCTTTTGTATGAATACATCTGTATGATGTTTGCAACAATGCACCGACACACACAAACTGATCGCCACTTAGCAATCTTCTCTTCTTAGAAAGAAATGAAATCTCTAAAAAAATAACAGAAAGACCTGCATCAATTTAAATAGAAATAGAATCCAGGGAGGTAAGGAGCGCGATGAGCTGATAATTTTCTCCAAATTTTAAATGGAGCAGTTGAAAAAAGGCACAACAATAAATCCAGGCATCTATGGAGGATAATCAAGTTCTGTACTTCTGTTAAGGCACCAAGAGGGTAAAACAGATGGGAAACTGTCAAAAAAAAAAAAACTTTTCTAATATACTCTCAAGTTAAGAAAGATAATTAAAATTATTTAGCAACCCCACATCAGTACATCAAAACAGAAATAGAAAAAGAATAATTCTTTCTAAGTATAACAAACCCAGAGCAAAAACAAGTAATTACGAGTTTGCAAAGTTGACAGTCTGGTCGCTGACAACTTGGAACTGCACTGGCTGATCATTGAGACAATGGCGACGCAGAATTTCAATGGCTTTCACCAATGTTGACCTTGAGGGCTTATTCTCGTGGAAAAGATCACCACCAAGGAGCAAGAAATCCACCTGATGCCAAGTTAAGATTTCAGTGATAGTGCAATAACATGTAATATGAGCAACGTTGGGATAACACGCTCTATGACTTCTATGATTAGCATAGGAGTTAAGTTAGGAATTTTCACCATATGATCAACCTTGGGACTTATTGAACTTAGTCTCAAGTACATCTGAACCTGGTCCACAATTCAGGACCAGCTTTCCCATTTAAAACAGGTTCCAAGAGAAAAGCCAAGAATAAGGGATCAACCAAGCAGAAGGAAGAAGTAGGGAAGAGGCCAAGAATAAGAAGCCTCCAGCACTTCAGGAGGGGTTCAATGTGACAACTGCGACTAGTAGATGCATGCAGGGGCAGAGGGAGACCAAGTAGAACGGAAAATCACAGCATTGGAATTTGGACATATGGAAGCCTATAAAAGAAAATACCAGCATTCAAAACAAAAACGAAAAGGAAAACACATAACCTGCTTTTGCTCTGCTATTGAGCATATCTCTTCGAATGCCTGGAATGAATCATGCCGGCGTATTTCATCCTTTTCCATATATCCGAGATGACAATCCGTGGCAACAAGTATCCGTAGTGTATTTTTGACATCCTCCCTGAAATTCTTCCTTCATTAAATTAAGACAACGAATTTTATTGCGCAACGCATGAAACATTCCATAATATGTTAAAAGTCCTTGCCTCAGAACCACATGCAAATTTGAATATGATTCACATGAAAAAGCATACAAGTATGTAAAGGTACGTCATCATTCCTTTATATGAATGCAAATAAGCTAAAAGAGAAGACATACACAAGTGAGATCCACGAAGTGCCATTCCATGGAAAAGAGGAAAGATCTAGTAGCCTATCACACACGGGAATGCATACAACACAGATCGCTAAAAAGCCCTTTCGGGTAATTTATAGGAGTAGGTTTAATGAGCCAAAGAATATTTGACCAACGACTATTGGCCTTCCAAAGTGGGGTTGAAATTAATGCAAAAGTAGTGTCGGGTAAGGGTACATATCTAAGTATCGAATTCATCTACTTAACATAACAAGGACACGGGGACAGAAGAAAAAAATACACATTTGTCACTGTATTTATCTTATTCGCTGTATTTATCTTATTTCCTCATGTAATTGGTTTCAAAACTATCGTGGACTATTTCTTGCATAATATGGAGTTTTCTGCATAATTCAACCCTTAGCACAAATACAAAATATGTTCTTTAGATGAATGTCCAACTAAAAATGTTGGACACATCCCATACCCTTCCCACAATGTCGAGTATGGGGCACTGGACGAAGAGTCCATATAACATATAGTATACTGCAATATAGAACTCGTTCTTCGGCCTTAGCCAGCTAATAAGTACAAAACATGTAACAGTCCCACACTGGTGAGCCGAAGAAATTGGGTATGATATATAATGGAATCTGACTAGCTACTGTATAACTTGAGGTTAATCTTTTGAGCCACGTGGTTAGGCTAAGGAGTTCACTGGTCAGCTGGGGCGGGCTGTTAGAGGTGGTATCAGAGCACAATCCTGGTCTACATGGTGGGGGCCACCTCTAGTATCTGTATGAGCCACCTCTTGAATCCCTGAGTTGGAACAAAGTGTTATACAAAACTAAGTACTAGACCATGGCCACCGGGGGAAGGTTGCCGGGCCAATGCAACGAGGATGTTACATCACAAGGTGGCGAGATTGTAACAGTCCCACATTGGTGGGCCAAGAAAATGGGTGTGATATATAATGGAATCGGACCAACTACTACTGTATAACTTGAGGTTAACCTTTTGAGCCACATGGTTAGGCTAAGAGTTAACAGGTCAGCTGGGGCGGGTCGTTACAGAACATGACCTATGAAAATATGCATGAAACATGTTTTACCTTGATGAGTCACCCATGCCAACTCAAAGTTCCACTTCAAGAGACCTACAATAACACATCAACGGATTTCATTTAGCAAATTCAGCTGGAGTTTTTGAGGCCCATATATAGCTCAGAAGCAATTTTTCAGTCTCCAAGATTGAGCTAAAGAGTTCTAAAGGGGCAAATATCGCACCCTATTGTGCTTTTCAACCACTAGAAACTGAGGTGCTCACCTTTGGAGCCGTGCCAAGGGTGGCCCCGAATTTTAGACCTGTGTTATACAGCTACCACATGCACGAGCTCGCACTAAAACCAACTAGTACGTGGAAAAAACAAATTAAGCAATAGATCTCAACAATTATGAAGCACCGACAATCCGACATTCCTATAAATTGCCATCTCCATGTCGGACACTCCTGGGATGCATGACACTCCGCGGACACACAAGGCGACACAACACTAAATTATACTAATATTCATGGTGAGACAAACTAGGGACAAGCCGAGACATATATGTGAGACACGGCAATGTGAATGTCATAAATTTTAAAGGCTTTTTCGGAGTAAAATATTTATGACTTCAAAAGCATTAGACCCAAAGTGTAATACAAAACATATCTACTTGTATATAGTCATACACCATCAGTCGAATGATCCATTCAATAGGAGCCATAATCTAAATATCTAGCGGTTACATTACACAAAGAATGGTTACATTACACAAAGAATTGTTTAAAAAATTAGTCGTGTCCCCTGCCATGTCTGTGTCCCTATATTTGTAATTGCCGTGCCTCGTATTCATGTTTGTACAAGTTGAAAAATACTAGCCTGCATAGCGAGAAAATTTAAAATTAGCTAGCAAAAACATCAATTATATCGAACATGTTAGCAAAAACTAGCATAAGACACTTAAATTACTAGTTTCGCATCTCAAAAGCCAAAAACAATACATTATTTATCATTATAAAATCATTCCAGCAGACCTCGTTCAGAATTTTCGCCCTACGCCTCAAACAGGCTCGAGCTTCCTTGGAGAAACTCAGAAAAACCCTAGGATCAACTAATCTCACGAGCGAATGAAATAGCAGGGGTAAGCGAGATAGAAGAGCATAAATATGCAGCCGACGGTGTTCGACCGATGAGAATCCGGTAGATAGTAAAATGGAAACTCGAAACATCACCGCAGCGACTAAAACCCCAACGCCTTACAATGTTTTGAAATTTCTGTCAATTTTTTCCCACGGTTTTTTTGCAGCCAACAAGCACAGTCCAGTTCAAAGGTGTGTATAAATGTAGAGAGAGAATCGGCCGTACCTTGCAGGCAGGTTCAAGTGGGAATGGCGGCGACACCGGGAGCTGACGAGTTGAGACGGACCGATACGGTGGCGCGGAATTTAAAAGTGCGTCTCATGGGGAGACAATTCGGGGGAAAAAGAGGAGAGGTTAATTTCATAGACCTCCCCTGAGGTTTATGATAAATGCAAAAATCTCCTCTGAGCTTTTTCAAAATGTCATGGCACTTTCTTTTAGAATTAGGCATTCACATTTCACATTGCTCTCGAGAAAGGTTTTTTCTTTTTGTTTTTTTTGTTTTTTATCTCATATTTTGGGCCAGTTACACAGACATCGAAAAATCTTGGGATCCCATCCCACCACCCATTTGCGGGAGCCTAATTAAAACTAAAACAAAGCTCTGTTTGGCATCACATTCTCATTCCCCCTTAAGATGATTGTCATCCAAACACAACCTAAAGTCATAAGTCTTGATCATCACGCCAACCCCTTGGGGTTTCACTCTAAGTGAAGTCACAAAATATAATTTCAAGTACATTATCCATTTTTTAAAATAAACACCACAACAAACTCTTTATTCTAAATATGTTATGCTTAAATGTTACACTTTTATGCATTTTTCATAAAAAAAAAACACACTTCCCACATGCACAATGTCAATTATGAATGTTATAGTTCCTGAATTATTTCATTGAGAAATCACTTCAACCCGAAACTCTCTTTCTCTCTCTAAGCCTAACTGTAAACTCCCTCCGCCACAACCCCATACTATTCGAAATTCTCTCTCTCTCTCTCAGCCTAACTGTTTCCGCCACCGCCCCATTCCTTCATCGATCTTTCGCCTCACCCATATCTCGAATCATTCCTTTTGATGTCTTAACTTTCTTCGTTCCCCCGCCATGGGGGGAATCCTTTCCCTCGGGTTTTCTGTTCTCCCTTCCTTTTCCTCCGTTCCCCTTCCTATCTCTTACCCCTGTTGCTTTCATTCTCACTTCTTGTTCAGAACCGGTGTCGTCACCACTGTTGGACGACACATTTTTGCCTAATGGTTGTTTCGGTTTCGGTTTTTTGGTTCTCCGCCAGCTTTGGTGGTATCGATGTTCGTTATGGGTGCTTCGGCTGGCCTTGATTGTCGTCGATTTGGCATTGGTTTTCGGTTGTGGTTCTCTGCCACTTTTACGACAGTGGTCAGTGGTAGGGTTGTTGGGTAGGAACTTTTAGGCTGCGTTTTGGCCTTTGGGCCTGACCTAGGCTTGTGTTAAGGGCTTCGGCCCATCAAATGCTTTGGGCTTCATGAGCGTGGAGGAGCATTTGAGCCATTCTCTGGGGCAGCAATAGGGGCTTGTTCCCCAGGTTTCGGCGACGGTGGTGGCAGCGTATAGTCTCTCTTCAGGTGGCCATGGAGCGTTGGGGTATGGCAGTGGAAGGCTGATTGCTAAATAGGGTTCTATTGTTTAGGCTTGACCCATTTTATCTAGGCATTGTTAGGCCTTTGGCTTTTTTTTTAGTTGATTGTATATTCTGGGTATTTTTAGACCCACAAGGATGTTAAGCTTTGTTTATCACAAACGAAGCTCAACCAAACTGAAAAACCCAAAATCGAGAGTAGGATAACATATCGTGAAACATACTATTTAAAGCTTCAGCAACTTAATACCACACCCTTGGGTTATCTCTAAATGTACTTCTCCTTTGTAATTTTACTATAGACGTATAAATAGATCGACTACATAACCAAATGTTGTTACATTAAAACACGAAGAGGAAAAAATGCTTTACCACCAAGATTAAGTTGGTCAAGGCGTAAAAATTCGGCTACTTAAGAAAAACCACAATGGAAGAATTGGAGCCCATCAATCTAAAACTGCTTATACAATCCTGTAAATCCTCATCCCAAGCTATTACAATCAACTCATTGACCTCATATCCATACTCAAAATAAGTTTCGGCCTCGAGTTTTAGTCCCCTTTTCACTTGTTGCTCTAGCTCTGCCATTCCAAGGCCTAGATAGCCGAAACTTCACTATGATATTGTTTACATATCTTGCCTTTGCACTCACACCATTTGTGTTAAAAGTTGCCAAGGTTTTGATCAGAAGGCAGAATATCAAAATTGAACTTTTGGGTTCTCTCACAACTGCAGAAGATTTGCCAGGGCAAAATTGACTGATAAGCCTTTTCTTCCGGGCCATTTGTGGCTTAACAAAAAAAAAAAGAGGAGGCCATCTATGTATATCATGCTCCCAATAGGCAGGCTTTCAGTAAACCTGCTAACTGCAAAAAGGAAGAATCCAATCAAAGCATATCACCATTTGCTTTGTTTTTTTGAAAGGACATATCGCCATTTGTACATTTTAAACACAACTATCCATTTCTTTCTCTTCTTACCCAAACAAGTCGTAGCCGACGTGCTTCGCACGTCACCGTGTGCTCAGTGGTGAAAGATTGTTCAGTGATGAAAGCTGTTGTTTAATTTTTACAATAATAACCTACATGTATGCGCATTCTATTAATAGAGTTAATTAAGGAAGAAAAGGTACAAGAAGATTAAAGAGACATTGAAGACAGAAATAGTGTTTCGAACGAAGGCCTGAATATCATTAGTCCGTGTGAAAACATTGAAGCATTTAATCTAGCTTAATGCTAGTACGTTTAATTCTTGTTGAAGCTATACTAGGTTCGTATCAAATGGAAAAAATACAATAGAGGTTACACAGGCAGAAGCAGCTTGTAAATGCTAATCATAGCAATCACTATGCCCAACACCAATAATCAATCGAATAATAGATAATGTCCAAGCACCTATCGTTCAAACCTCCAACCAAACTCTCACAAATTGAATTCAAAATGCTTCTAGTGATAAACAAAAGCTGCATAAAAGGAAACAATGGTACTCTTCGAAAACCGAAATCCCACAGGCAATTACATAGTATCCTATTATACAGGTTCAACATTCATTCTTATTATTGTAGGCTGAGATGATCCAACTCAAGTCTTTAGGCAATGACACTGGAATTACTTCACTCAGACAAGATTTATTGTGAAACAGACGTAAGGATGTCCATCCGCATCACCACCAAGACCAGCCATGCCTCCTTCCTCTTCATATTTCCAGTATGCGCTACAATTTCATTTATTGAACGAGTAATATCAACACAACAGAGACAGCAATGCAGGGGAAAAAATTGTACTTCCCTTTTCGAGTACATTTATCAAGGTCCTTCTAAATAGGATAGTATTTCTATGCAGATGTCTCTATTCAATGAGATCAGACTTGTAAAACTACTTTTTGCTCCATAGCATCTTAACGCTGCTCTAATTGACCAAAAAGCCCTAAATTTCTCATAAAAAGCGTAGTGCTTTGAAATTCCCTAATGTGATGTTCAGATGAGTCCAGGGAAAGGTAAATGAAAGAGGAGTGAAATTCGTTTTGCACGCTCATCTTTTCATGAGTATGAAAACAAATAGAACAGTGACAAATACATGTTCATCTTCTTATTTTGTCAAGTTAACCAAACCAAAGCCCTATCATTAGCAAATTTCACGAAGATACTATTTTTGTGCCTTTCTCCCCCCCCCCCCCCCCCCCCCCCCCCCCTTTTTTTTTCTCATTACTCCACAAATCTATGATCTAAAGATAGCATAGAAGAAGAAAAAATATACAACTCAATCACATACCTGCAACGCCAAGTCCCAATCCGATAAAAGAGTAGGAGAAGGACATGGTTGCACAAATAGAGAGCCATACCATGCTATGGAAATCTGGTATTTGAGATACTACAATTTGAACAGCTCCAAAAAGTAGCATATAATTATAAACAGTATCCCCATACTCACATGAAGCCTCGAGCCCTTTTTTGTGGTAAGAATTTGATTTTTGAATAGCTCTGCAACAATTTAGAAAAAACAAACATCAAAAACCTGTCAAGTGCTAAGAAATCGTTAGTGTGAACTCCACTGATCAACGATGAGAGTCAGAGAGAAGAAAAGAAACAAAATTCTGCTGAAATGAAACAGAGATGTAGACGGTAACTTTTTCTTTGTATCAGTGTAGACAATAACTTTTGGTGATTCAGAAATGATCATCACCCATATATCCACCCAAACATCACCCACAAATACAAAACAACACACTATCCAGTTTCGGAATCGATATTAAGGTCTTCGTAGGATGGGTGCTTAATATTTGGCAGTTTTATGTAATATCTGTGATTTCCGATTTTACTTTTTGGCTTGCAAGGTAGTCCAATCAGTACGGGATATTTTCATCAATTACGATTTGAATAAGTTGAATCTGTCTAGAATGAAATGATTTTTACTTCATTTTGCTCTAGTCCAAGGATCATAGGAACATACATGGTGCTGTTGAGAGGATTCTTGTTCACTTAAAAACAACAATTCTTTTCATTTCGGAAGGACTTCCTCTTGAAAAGATTGTAATCAAGCGATTAAGCGTTTCATCATTCTGTTAATTAATTTCATGTCATCTTGTCCAAACAATTCTTCTGGGTGGTCAACTAAGTTGTTCAATCCACAAATCTTATCATGCATGTCAGTGGGTGCTATGCAAGTGCACCAAGCCTCAGTTATTGTATCAGGAGGGCTATAATGCGCACCGAGGGGAGGGTTGAAGAGGCATCTCTACAAGCCCTCAACTCTAGCCTCCACATCATATCCTTCCTAATCCAAATGAATATCCAAAACACATCCCCGAGTGAAGTTCCATGCCTAAAGAAATCACAACTGTAACTTGATCACATCAAGAGGGCACTAAGTACCCATCTCATGAAGGGAAAACTCCTACAGGACCAAATAAAGCGAAAGTGTATAACTGTGGGATTGTTGTTACCAAGATTATAGAAAATCACTGTAAGGTTCTACTACAAGTGAGGGGATCTCTAGCGGTTGGATAGGATATGGCCTCACTTCAATTATTTCTCAGAGGTGCACTAAGTTAAATTAATCCCGGAGGATTTACCAATAATTACAAATTCACTGAAGTCCTATCCTCATGAGAGGACACATCAGCCAGCTCAAAAGAGCAGTGGGCTGCGCACTTCGGATCCGCTATCTCCATTTGGTGTCCCCCTTTGGTGTCCTACCCCCACACTGACTAAAAATCCTTTAGTCATTTTTTTTCTAAACGGAAAAACCCTTTAGTCCATTTATTATACAAACCTTTCTCCGTTAGAATACCTTTTCTTAATAAAAACCAAAGGGGCCTTTTCACCTACTTTTGCTGGGAAAAATGCCCTTTCACTTTTTTTTTTTTTTTTTGATTCTTTGGACTGCCCTTGACTCTAAAGTCCAAACAAGAGTTCCTTTTTTTAGAGTAAATCAAAGATGATTTAAATTCCTGTAAACGTTTTCTAAATTTTTTACTCCAAACACGTGTTCTGGGCAAATCAAGAGTTCTAAACATGTGTTCTGGGATAAAACTATTTTCATTTTCACTCCAAGCACCATTTTGATTTGTTGATAAAGAAAAAAAGAGAGGAGAAAAACTTGCTCCAAAGCATTACCGGACAACAAAAATTATGTTTATCGTTCAACTTGTAGGGCTCATCAAACACATGTGTGTTTGCAAATAAATATTATGGTCAAACATCAATAAGCATATAGCTAATCATTTAAAATGGACAATTAAAGTTCACACATTTATCCTAAAACTGCACATTAATGTAAAGCCCCAAAACAAAACCCTAAAACCTCCACCCCTTTTCTTTTCCAGAAAAGTCGTGCGGCTTTTTTTCTTTTTCAGAAAAGGAGGTGAAAAGGCCCCTTTAGTTAACAGAGAAACGGATTCTAATCGAGAAAGGTATTCTAACGGACTAAGGGTTTTTACTTTTTCCCATTAAGAAAAAAAATAAAAAGATTGAAGGTATTCTTGTGTACATGTGGCAACAATGGGAGGGGTAGGACACCAAAGGGGATACCAAATGGAGACAGCGGATCCGGAGTGGCCACTTCCACCAATAATTATAGAACAGTGAACGCTCTAACCTAAAATATAAAGGCTCTAACTTGTGATGTTCCAAGGGCCTCATTTGAGAAGATTTCATAGTTTGTACAAATCTCAGTAAATCTGCTACCAATGTGCCATACAAGAAAGGTGCTAATGTAAGTTCCATAGAAAAACTCCTTGGCAATCTTAATTACTATTACTCGTCCTCCGAAAGAAAAATACTTCTTCTTTCATGATGCTAATCTCACACCAATTTTATGCACTGTACATGCTGACTTCAATCTAGGATTAGCTCCTAAGGGCAAACCCAAATACTAGTAGAAAAGTGGGGCTTTGATCCTGCATCTCAAGACCGCGCTACGTCCCTCTCCATATCGTCATAGTCTCAGACACCCTCACTCCACTAACCAAGATCTTATGATAATTAATCAGTTCTGAAATAATTTAAATATACAACAACTATGCACATTGTAATTGTACAAGAGAGAAATGTAGAGCTAATTATGTCTGACAACGGTTTTCAATTGTACCAACTCATATCAGCAAGAGTGGATGGAAGTATGCACACCTGGCCAAAACTCAGCAAGAGTGGATGGGATTATGCACACCAAACCATGTAGTGATCTCCCCATATGGCAGTAGAGATGATAGTTCATTCAAACTTTCCAAACTGCTTCTGAGAATAAAATGTTGAACCCAGAAAACAGAAACAAACAAAGACCATCACAATTGGGTAGAGATGCACCCTCTGCCCATGAACCTTGGTCCCTTTAAGGACTTTTTAAGAAGACATGCAATAAATGCATTCATTTTCCAACATCACCCCTTTATTCTGAGTCTCTGACTTCTAAATACTTTTGTAGCCTTGCGTTTGGGATAGTTTTGATTACTAAAAGTTTCATTCTTTGGGTAGTTTAGAGATGGATATAATTCTTTTTGTTCCAGAACATGCCAGAATAAAAGATAAAATGTACTCACCAATTAGCCCAATTTTCTGATCTCAGCATAATCCATCAAGTCTTTCATACTATTGACGCCCTCAGATATCTGTGACAAGTTGGTGCATTAACAGAAGAAACAAAAAAAAGAAACTAAAAAGAGTTGGAACTCTGCAACTTATATAGGTAAATACCCCAGAACTGAAAAAGCTTCTGTAAAGGGAAACCCCCCACTATATCCTGCTTATAAAGAATTCAAAGAAGGGATAATCACCCGGACACACCCTCTAAGTTTCTAGTTTCACGCTACTCCTGTTCCAACAGAACCACTAACGGAAAATATTAACATGAGAACTAGTGGAAAAACACCAAGGCTTTGCCAAAATCAGTTCACAAGGCATCAGAAGATTCAGAATACAAGCTCCGTAAATGGAAATCAAGACACCAAGATCATGTTATAAGATACTAGTACTGACAATCAGAAGAAGACAAGAACTGAACCAAAGGGGTATAAGGGGCTGGATCACAAGATGATAACTTGATAATAAAATAAAGAGAACTAGGGGGCACTTTGCTACTTTACATACATATTGCTGTTTGACTGCAAATCCTGTTGAGAAACACCATCAGATCCACTTTCAGCAATTGTATTTTGGCATTTCTGTGCAACCTGCAACAACTGATTCACCTGCAATTTCACATAATTTAAAGCTCATTCTTTAATATGTCAATTAGTTTGGTCATATGCAACACTGTTGCACAAGGCTACTGCTTGGGGAAGCAGATAGCACTTTCCACTAGTCCATTACTCCAGTTCAAGACCTCTTCAATTAGTTTAAAGTAAGTTTAACAAATCCATCCATCCCAACCAAAGTGGGAGGTCAATGACATTCATTATCTCCAACATATTATCTGCACAATTTCATCAAACTATAGGTTCTCCCCGAATACTCCAAGACACATCTAGAAATTATAGGTCTACAAATGAGAAGATATTTACCCATTTAGAAAATGATGGCATCCATCCCAAAAGGGTTAAACGATGATCAATTATGGTACTTCTGTCATGTGATGTGTCAAACTCCACCCACCCCATTGTTGGCAATTAAGGACTGCCTTGACTCGGTTTTAAAGACTAAGAATTCATTGCTCGACATTGATCAAATTATTTGGCCATGTTTCTGCTTTCCCAAATCCCAATTACTCCACACGGTCACACGACTCACATCACATCCCATGAAAAAGGACCAAATGCGAACACTAGACAAAATATCTATATTTTATCATAAATCCACACGGTCACACGACTAACTCATTTGTTGTTCGATCTTCCACGTAAATGACATGAAGCAGCATGAGTTCCTGATTGATACGATTGCATTTTCAGTTAATTTTGTTCACGATTTGGCTTTCAATAGTCTGGTTTACATGGTGAATTGCTTCACCCTTGCCTTTTTTTATATCAAGCACATATGCTTACACAGGTGTATTTTTCATGGAAATCTCTGATATAATTATTTTTAGCAATGAAAGTATCAACTTCTATTTTATATTTATTACAAAATCTTTTGGTTGGTGCCAGTCACAGAATAATGAAAGAGGTTTCTGAACCTTTTGGGAGCAATGTGGCTGATGAGTACTAACGAACCTTGTGGGAGCAATGTGCCAGTCACATATGCATACTTTGATGGATACATACATTCCAAGACGAATAGTAAGGAATAATGTGCCCGGTAGATCGAATACTCCATATCAGATTCATTGTTTGGATCATATTCACTCTATTTTCCTACTGAGAAAAAACAAAAACTAGAATACGAAGAACAAAATTGGTATTTGCTTCAAACAGAATGAACAGCATACATTTCACTTACTGTCTGTATCATCTACCCAAACACGAGACGAATTTGAGTAGCTTGATCTAATTGCGTTTGGTTAGCTGTGATGTCGAAAATTCTAACTGGTCCAACAGGCTAACTGGTTCAACATTGTAGTTTCGTAGTCTGGAATGGAAACCGTGTTCCGTAGTTTGGACCAGGCATTGAAGAGCATTTGAAATCCAGCGCAAGATTGTGCCCTGTAAGGGAGAAATTATGCCCTGTATCTCCTGAAACTAGTACCTAACCAAAAGAAAGTCCAGAGCAAGATTGGGGACAGCGGCATTTTTCATTCGATTGAATGGCTGCCACCACTGTGCTAGCAACATTTCAAGTCATAGAAAAGCCCTAAAGACGAAGTCCTATCTCTTGAACCCCAAAACTGGGTTCAAAAAACTTCAATTTCAAACCCTAAAATCGGTAAGTAAAAACACTTCACCTGTTCAAGTGGGATTTCGGACGTTGGAACCCTAGTTGAAACAAGCAGATAGACAGAGACCTTCGCCGCGTTCTCGGTGATGGTGTGTTCGTTGCCGGAGGTGGAGGTGGAGAGGGAGGCGGGAGGCGTTGCCGGTGGTGGTGGTAGCCGGTGGTGGTGGGTTTCGCGGTGGCGGTCGTTGCTCTCCCTTTCTCGGAACAGATTGAAGGAAAATGGGTTTTGAGGTTTTCCGAATTCTTTTTTTTGCGTTGGTAAAATATTTTCCACGTCATGACATAGGTTGAACCTATGTCATGTACCCAAAACGACGTCGTTTTAATTATAAGAACTCCTGGATACTCCAAAGACGATTTCTACCTATATTGACCATAATTTAATGATCCAAGACATTCTTCTTGTAGAAATTATTAAAACACATATGATGTACGAATATCTTGTACATAAGATGCATAATTTTACTTAATCTAGATGAATTTCTAGTTCTTAAAATGGCTTCGGATACATTGAATCATATCTCCTTCCATATCAACAACTCTTGGGGAACTCTAAGTAAGTTTTCTATCTATTCCAGTTATATTTTAATGATCTAAGACATTCATATTGTAGAAGGTAGAAAAATATACATCATGTAAAAATTTCACAATATTTGAGAATGGATTAGTAGTTGATCGGAATGAATTTATGATTCTTAAAATAGGTTGTGATTTACTGAATCAAAACCATAATAGGAGTTGTAACCGGTTTCACTTAATCTCGTGTTTCCCATAGAAACGACGTCGACGCTGAAAATCTCTCCCTCTCCCATTTACTTTCCCTTCCGATCAGAATATCTCCGGCGACTTAGAGACTCCGTTCAATCCAAACGTCGTCGACTGCCGCTCATTCGAAGCCCATCGTCAATGGTGACTGTTCAATCGCCGAAGGTGGTCTCAAATTCTCAATGGTGACAGTCTCCCAGTGACATCTGTTCTTGATTTTGGTATGAACTCAATCTTCTACTGAATAATCTTGACGTGCGCAATTTATGCTAAGCCAGTCTCCCCAGTGACATCTGTTCATGAATTGGTATGAACTAATCATTGTAGTGTATTTTGGTTGTGCTCAGTCAACTAGCAACATGTTAGAGGCTGTTGGTTTCTTTCTTTTTGGCTTTGCAGAATCCACTTAGACCAAATTTTGTTTTTGATCCTACTAAGACGAAGACGCAAGTCATACAGGATGATGGGGATGATACCTCCAACGAGATAGTTGAGAACATAGAGAATTTATTACGAAAGTTTGAGGGTACATGCGCCCCAATTAGGCTCCTCTCACGTCTGTATTTGTGTTTGTATGCATGTTCCTTCACAATCTGCAAAATAATCACAATCTGCAAAATAAATGTATTTGCAGGTGTTTTATGGGTTATCATTATTACCCAATTTTTTACGGAGACTTATTTTGTTCTTCCTTTGCAGTTGCTGAGGGAGTTGAAAATACATTAATTGGTTTGAAAAATAAGAAGAAGAAACCAGTAAGTTTTAAAGCTCGTAGCATCTTCTTATATCCATAAGAAATCGACACTTTTTGCGGCAACAGTTTACATGGGAAGGAAGTGACCAAGATTATGAGTATAGGAGGTATGTTTGATTTTTTTACGATTTATTATTCTTTCCTCCCACAGTGATTTACTACATTGTTTGTGCTTCATGTGAGTGTGCAGCTCCTAAGCAGAGTGAGAATGGTGTTGATTCTCTTGTAGGTATTTTCTTGCGTCATGTTTGACAATATCTGACACTATATTGTTAATAATGGCTTAATTTAACATGCTGCTAAATGGTCACATTCTCCTTTAGGTGCTGTCGAAGTTTTGTTGTCAGCCGATCACTTTATACCTATTAGAGCATGAGGTATTTTTGTTGTCGAACAACTCATTCGATATCCTTAAATCAGCACAACTAGATTGGTTTGAGCTGAACTTTTGGCAAGTCTGGGCTTTCGTTGAGTTCCGTTTCTTGATGCGACTTCCCAAGTGTCAGGTTCTTTGAGTTACATACTATGTAATGATAAAAACTTTCCTTAATTGGTTGACATATACTTTTGCATACAACTGTAGTTGGTAAGAAATCAATGATTGGTTTGAGCACAAGTATTGAGGATAGCATAGTGTCTGGAGAATGTTTATAAGTTAGGAATTAGGATCATACTAGTAGCCCCTTTGGATTGTGGCCAAGGGTGAGAAAAGAAAAGAAAATAGAGTCCTTCAATAATTTGGTTAACTAAATGAGCTGAGAATAGTGAGAAAAGGTGAGAAGTAAAGAAAGAGATGAATCTTCATGGTCCATTTGTAATTCTCACCAAATCTCGTCACTTTTGGTGAGATTTGGTGTGAGGCACAAATCTTCTCTCTCTCCCTTTCTCACAGTCCAAAGGGTCTCTTAAGAGAAAATAAGTGAAAGGGGCATGGATAACATTGGAAGAATAATCTTTTGTCTGTGTCGAGATAGAGGACTAAACAGGTTGCTCGCAAGTTTTGCCTATTCATTCTTGTTTTTGGGAATTCTCTCCTTACCGTTATGTGTTTTGTGCTTCTGTTTATGTTTCGACACAATAATCTGTTTTTCTATCAAATTGCAGCATGCAAGAGGAGGATTGGGTCCGGTTTATTCCCATTGCTGAATATGGAGCTGAGCTCAGAAAGAGTTCAAGAAAAGGGAAAAAACCAAAGAAAGTGGCGAGGCTCTTGTACAGCAGGAAGAACCACTATGACCTACTTGTCTGACAACTAGTTCTTCGAGTCTATCGGGAGAGGATATGGTACCTCCACAGTTTTGCCAAGAAAAACAATCACCAGAATCATCGAATATTAGACGAAACACATTCACAGAATCAAGGATTGATGCAATTTTTCTTTTCAAAATAATCACAGCGTGACAGAAGTTGCAGGGTGAGAGATATGGTGATATAGTTAAACATTTTGGCATTCAAAATGTATTATTACCCTAGTGAATGGAGAGAGAGACTTTGGGAGTTCTGGTTGTATTTTTGTAGAAAGAGAGATGCAGTCAATGCACAAGAAATGGTGAAGCCATTTATTGCCGCTCCAAATTCTTATGAAATGACTTAAGTGATCCAACGGCCGTCGTCAGTGTTCTAAAAGAAGGTCTGGAAGGCTGAGTACTCGCCTCCTAGGCGGTAAGTTCCCTCGCCGACTAGTCCGACTACTAGTCGCCCGGCCAACAATGAAACAAGGTTGGCTTAAAAGGGCCAATGGCCACACCAATTGGAAAGGTCATAGGTCGTTGAACCTTACTTTCAGGAATGAACTCAATTCGTATGCCAATGTTAGACCTTGCTACAGTGTAGCCTCGCTATGATGATGTAGATCTCATCACCATCCGTGAAAACACGGAAGAGGAGTATAGTGGTCTTGAGCATCAAGTAAGTATATTTGACAAATGGCAAATGCTTGCTGAAAAATATCCATCTCGTGTTGATATGATAGGATCCATTTACCTGATGTTAGGTGGTGAGAGTTGTGGTTGAAAGTCTGAAGATTATTACTCGTCAAGCAAGTCTTAGGGTGGCTGCGTACGCCTTTCATTATGCCAAGGCCCATCGGAAAGACAGAGTGTCTCCACAAAGCCAACTTCATGCAAAAAACTGATGGTCTTTTTCTTAAGTTCTTGACTGTCTGGAAATACTTAATCCCTTGATAGTATGATTGTTTGAATCTATAGCACAATATTTGAGTGTGATTGGTTTTTGTGCAGTGTTGTCGCGAGGTTGCTGATAATTATCCTGATATAAAATATGAGGAAGTGGTCATTGGCAGCTGCTGAATGATGGTATAAACAATTCTCTCATTATGATTATTTATTTTGCATAAATAACACCAGTACCCTTGTGTTGTCCACTGGAAAACTGGGTCTCATTTTACCCTTGTGTTGTCCACTGGAACACTGGGTCTCATCCTTTCAAGATGAGTGGATGGAAATCTTCATCTCAAAATGGAATTTAGTGAATATAACTAAGTAGTTCTTCCATTATACAGCTTGTGAAGAATCCAGCTCTCTTCGATGTTCTGGTGATGCCTAAGGCCCTAATCTTTATTATGGCTCAGCACCAAGGTAGCTATATGTTTTTATCGATAATACTAAATACAAGTTTCTGTATGACTGTATGGTACTTGTCAAAAGTACGCATAACTATACTTGTTTATTTCCACACTCGTCTTCAAAGTGGAATAAAAATAGATCAGGACACACTTTTACATCATTTGACCTCCTGCAGCTGCAATATTGGTGAGGGAGGCATTGCTCTGGCCAAGGTTGTACTGTGTACATGGTTCAGCACCTGATATTGCTGGAAAGGTTGGTGAACCTTCCCCCCCCATAATGGAAATTGGCTGATTTTTACCTAAAACTAACAAGTGAACCATACCAAAACTTGTTTGGTTTTCAATTGGCTCGTCTGCAACCTTTAATGCAAAGTTGTACAACAAAAACAAATTTGACTATTTGACTGATCTAAATTGCATTGTCCCCCAATTTTATACTCAATTCAACTACGCAAAGTAAAAAAGTAATGTAATTGGCTAACGATCACATCAAGAAACTTTTGGATATGCTTCCAGAAGTAAGTTCCAGAATTTTATGCTCCTATGCTTTTGAGATAGTGGAGGCATTTAAATCCCCTCTGGTTTCTGGCCCTACAAAAAACAGACTGACTCTTTGGTATGCTTCAAATGCAGGGAATCTCAAACTAAATACAAATGGCTGCTGGTATGAATCAAATGGCAAAAATGAAACAGTTGAAGGCCAAGGATTTGGCTTCAATTGTTGAACAGTGGTATGTTAAGAGAAAAGTTTAGCACTTATTACCACTGGAAAAATGTTAGGTTTTACTACTACTGAAAAAACTACGAGTGGTTTATACACAGAGGAGTGGAGGAAAAGCATTAAGATTTAGAAATTTGGGCTGCAAAAACTTAACAGACATATCATGAAGAGAGCAATTGAAACTTATCCTTATGTAATCTACATGGATATAGAAAAGCTTAAGTGGTAGAGGAAATTTAGACCAGTAAAAATAAACTTTAAAATGGGTTTTAAAAAAGTTCCCCAGAAATTTCGAAAAAGAATTGCACGTGCCCGAGTAAAGATAGAGTTCCTCATCGGTGATGGTGTTCTGGTGAGAAGATGGTTGCTGGATTGAGAAGATTTTGATTTGTTCTTGACCAGCCAAAACAGATTTGAGAGAGAAATCAAAAGCGGATGTGAGAGGGAGTGTTCTTGAGCAGTGGGCCTCATGACCTGAAGACCATTGAGTGAGTTTTTCCTTTTATGTTCCTTATGGTTTTTACCTTATCAGGCTCACCATGGGACACAACTCTCTAGCGGTTATCTAAGCCTAAGATTCCGCACATGTATTTCCCTAACAGAAGAAGTATGGGCAAAAATAGGGACAGGAAAAATAATCTTGACCTGTAGTTTATGGCAGAACAAATCCTAACCATTTGTTAAAGGATGAAACCAACCATCAGATGTAAGGCTTACTAAATTTGGACACGAAGCCTTAGTAGATTTATGTTTAGAATTTGGGCTTCCTTGTTATGTTGATAATGACATAGTTCATTGCTTCTCTTGACTTCTGACCAAATATTAAGCTCTGATTATTGGTTTTTATGCCTCCTGGTTAGGGGGAAAGAAAGCTATGGGATCAATCTATTCTGTTCAAATAGCTCTTTTTTCTTCGGTGCCAGTTTCTTTTTTTTAGAACCCAACTTCTTAACTATTACTTAAGTTGCACTGGTTCTGACTTGTGTAGAATCTGGCAAACCCGACAGCTCTACTACTGAGTTCTGTCACGATGCTTCGCCATCTGGAGATGCATGATAAAGCTGACTGTATCCAGGATGCTATCCTTAACACCATTGCCCAGGGGAAGTACCGAATTGCTGATCTAGGTGACTCTTCATCTACCACTGATTTTATGAAAGCAATTATTGATCATCTCTAAAGGAGAAATTTATTCTGGCAACGGCTTGACAACAAGTTGTTCCTTGTGATATGTGCTTTAGATTTTTTTGTTGTACTGTTTAGGGGATATGAGTACATAACCCTCTGATGATTTTTAGAAGATAAACAATTACATCCCGGCATGAATAGCTCAACAACATTTGTGGAGAAAATTTGAAGGACCGACCTGGCGGAGAAGGAAACTTTGTTCCTCGTATAAAGTACTACCTTATATGTTCCCATATTCTTATTTTGTCGGATGGAATAAATGTATTGCATTTTTTACTCTTCAAGTAGTCTATAATTAATAGAGGGTGTTGCCTCTTAAATGTTTGCTGAGAGCATGGTTTGCAATATTTTTGCTCTGCACAAATTAGTTTCCTTCAGTTAATGCCTTAATTGCATAGAGCAGAAATTGTATGTGTGACGAAACACCCAAAGTTCAGAATATAAAATCAACAAGTAAATGAAAAAACACTCTCTCCAATAGTATGAACTATTGGAATTTTCTGTTCTTGATTTGCAATTATAAATCTTCAGAAATGTAGTTTTTCTTGATTGTATTTAGATTGGTGATTAGTTTTTCTATTGTTTTTTTCATTTAAAACCTTGGCGCCTGTGCATATTTGACATACTATCAAGTTAACACGTGCTTCGCACGTTAGGTGAAACCCGTTGGTTTATAAATGAGCATGTTTCGCAGGTTCAGTTCATTAAACACGTTCCCTTACGTTAAGGGGGTGTTCTGCTAAGGGTGTTTTTAGAATAAATTGATTTTTCACGATTTTTTATGCAATGTATTTTGAGAGTGATCTGTCTTAATTTTTCAAAAAAGCTGTTTTTTTTTTGTTAGTGGAACATCCCCTTAACATCAACGTAAATCCAATACATTGTTATATGGCACAGTCCACAATTTTAAACAGCACATCACTTGGGTAGTATTTTGCATACCTAAAGATCGGTAGCATTAGCAATTTTAACACACAAGCTATCGTAGCAATTACAAATTCAAAAAATTGCCACCATTCAATATTAACTTAGAACGTTCGTCACATGGTTAGAGCCTTGCGAGGAGTGAAGGACAACCTAAAGGCTGCTCATTAACCACAAATTGGTTCCCCTTTTTTCTGCACCATGGTCAATGCCTCACACTCTTCATAAATCCTGAATACAAAAACATAAATATATTAACAATTGTAAACAAATTTATGGGAAAAAAAACTAAAGAAAAACAATTTGATCAACATAAGATGAAGTTTTTTCATGAATACCCAAGGTTTATGCCAAAAAATGCAAATTGATTGTCCGGTTTCCACACCATTGGCTCCATAGTTTGATCTCCATCGACAACCAAAATATTGTAGCTCAAATATGTGTTAACAAAACACAAGAATAGCAACCCAGAATTTCCTTTAATTTGTGTTTGAACCTTTTTCGCTAGGATATCCATGTTCTAGCTCACAGCTATACTTCTTAACTTTTTTTCTCGGACACCATTCAGACATAGAGCTTGATGTTGTTCATCTTTTTTATGTCGAAAGGTCGAATGGGGCTCGCCTTGGAGCAAAGAGAATGGCTTTGAACTCGTGCTGCCCTTCAACAGAGAAGTGTTTCACAGCAAGATGATCTTCCAAATCATTGGTTAGGCTTTTGTAGAACGCGGCATACTCCTCCTTTGTGCATCTTGAGGTTCCGCATCCAAATTGGTTTCTGTTTGTCGATGAGTTGCCACTCATGAGACACCTCCTTAATCTTCCTTTTCCTTCTCGGTTTCTTTTCTTTCTCCTCGTCCACTTCCTCAACAGCACCTTCCTCTCCCGTGTTGGTTTCCTTTTCTTCACCATCGCTAATTTATTTCTTTCTCGGTGGTTTCCTCGGTCCAGAGGTAGATGGGGTAACTGATTAACTTAAGAGTGCTTCTTCACAAGGTCTTTCAACCTCCTTTCCTAAGAACTGCAACTGCACAAATGAAATCAAGTTACATTAATACCAAAAGAAGCAGTACAATCCTAAGCAGCTTGTTTGTAAATTGATACATATCTTTCTTAACTGTTAGCTAACACCATCAGAGACTGAACTCAGACGAGATTTCCAACACACAAATGGCAGAAGCTAAAGTTATAAGATAATATGTGCTTGGGAAGTAAGCCTTTTCCAGAAATCATAAAAACCACCAAGTAGTTAAACAAAGCAAGAAATAAGTACTACAATAATCCCTAACAAAACATCAACTAAGTTTTACCTTCATTAACTTTATTCTTTTTGGCATTCCCAAAAACTTTGCACCTTAACCCTGGGCTCTGGTCAGCATTTTCTAATCTAACTACTGCATTTCCCAATTGACACTGAAATTTAAACTGAAACCAGGGCCGATAAACAGTCTTAACATACAAGGGCAGCATGCCAATTCCTTGAGGACAACAAAAACAATCTAATTCATCACTTGCCTAATTATCAAATCTTTCTTTACCCAGAATTTGTCAACTCCGCGTAACCATAACACCTAAGAGAAAAACATCATGCCATTTACAATAACGGCTGTTGAACTACAATCCTATCTTCTACAAGACATCGGCGAACTAACCTGATCTACCTTGAGAAATAGAGTAACTTTGAATCCTCTTGCAAGAGGCTTTCCGTTAACATCCATCGTAACAGTGAAAGACCCACCAAATAGGAAGAGTAAAACCCAACACCGAACTGACCAATCAAGCTCACATTAGCTCCTGCATGCAATGCCTCCATGAACTCCTTCATCCCAGACCTAGCGATTGTCCCCAAATTGTTCACCAAATCTAATCACGAAATGCATTAGCCCATCAGTTTCAACTATTCAAAACCAATGATGGACCCAAGGTAGGCGTAAGGGCAACCACATCCCCCAACTTGATAAACCCTCATAATACACTAAAATAAAATGTGTCCTTGCAACATAATCTCAAAACTACAAGGGGGGAGAAGTCTATAAAAGATCATATGAAATTATTCATTTTAGCCCCAGGTCCAGGCATGGTTAGAGACGTGTGAGAAATCCATACAAAACATGACTACATCCTACCAAAGCATACTTCATTTGCATCCGTAACAATGAAGAGTCACAGTTTGAAGAACATGATTTATTTTCTTTTCACCTTTTGAAACACGTGTAGCAACTGACATTACAAATCAGTGTGTGAAATTGGTATCATTGTGATACAATCGTATCCTATATATTAAGGAAAAATGTTCAATTCAGACACTAACAATCGCAAAACACTCATGGATGAAGAAGGCAAGCTGTAAAAATTGCAACTCCTTATTCGAAAACCACAAATCGGACACCCAAAATAACCTTCCACAAATACCTCGTTCCCTGGCCATAATGGTCGAACCAGCTATGAAGAACATGACCCTGCGCCAACAACTTGTACGAAACGTTATTGAGTTTTCTAAGCGAGAGAGAGAGAGAGAGAGAGAGAGAGAGAGAGAGAGAGAGAGAGAGAGAGAGAGAGAGAGAGAGAGAGAGAGAGTGGTGCACTTTTAGAGGTATAAAGCACTTCTAAGATTTCATTCTTTATAACAGTAAATGACAGGCAATAAACTTAATATGACCACTTTCACCTCATGAAAATTCAAAAGACCATTTCTTGGTTTGTAAAAGCTGCAAAACCAAACATCTGTGTTACTCGGACTTGGGTAAGGGCGGACGTGTGGATCTAGGTGTCCGACAGGTCAAGCTGAAAAATAAAGGATACGTGAATATGGATCCTGATTTGGACACGGGTACGGGGATACGTCAAATAATATTTTTTGTAATATAGTATTTTTTTATTTTTTATTGAGTATTTCTTAACTTTTTTGAATTTAACATATGAAATATTAAATATTTTAGGTCTCATATACTACTCTTCCCTCCTCCTTTGAGGTTTCAAGATGTCGGGCTGCGAAAGGTGTGTCCAGATTTCACTGGCCATATTCCATATGGATCTCGCACCCGTACCCGTGTTGTGTCATGTCGACACGGGTACTTCACCAAAATTGGCGAGTCCGAGTAACACAGCCAAACATCAGAAGATTTCTCTCTTTCTTTTCTCATTTTTCTTGGTGAACCATGACGTCGGCATGAGGGAAACTTCAATCTTAGATGCGATGAATATATTGTGGGCCAGCTAATGAAGCCTAATAACCTATGTTACAACGACTTCTAAATGTACACAAGGGCGCATTTCCACAACTGACAATTGAATAACAGTAAAGGATAGGTGTCCGGCACGTCGAACAAACGTTCACCAAGAAACCATAATTTGAAGTTCGTTTGTAGAATAAAAGTATGCCAAAAAACGTCAATGATGAATTTCATACCATATGACAGCTACAAAGCATGATTTTTCCATATATGGACCATACTCCAGCTACTGACCAAAACACAACTTAAACCCTGACTTATCAGCTCAGATTTATCTAAACTATAAATCATCCGGCAGAAGAAGCTATTATACCTTGAGAGGAAGAGAACTGCCAGCTTTCTCACATCCCATAGTGTCTACTGGTGCACCTTCAGAAGATCTCATATTTCGCATCCCTTCAAGGACCTTTTCCCAATTGGCAGCAGCATCAAATGAGATGTTCAAGATTTTGTCAAGTCTCAAACAGGACAACATCTATGAAGTATGGATATGCATATTGGACAGGAATATAGTAACGGTGATACGGAAAACTACAAAAGTATGATACAGGTACGGCTAGGCTGCTAGGGTACGTTGGTAAGACACTCTTGAGAATGTGAATGAGCTTGCCCACATGAACCATCAATCTATCATACTTTCCTTAATGCAATGTAATACCCTGAAATTGCCACTGCTGCTCCACATACCTTTTGAAATAATTGGATGCACAAATGTCCTTTAAGACACATCTGCGGCAATACTGCTGTTGGTTCTAAGAAAATTTTTAGAAGAAAGAGAAATCAGACCAAGAGTGGAGGAAGAAAGAGCAATATTACATAATTGGAAGCAATCATACATGATATTATAGTCATCCGCTCCACGTACATGCACAAGTGTATGCATCTATATGTTGAGAGAGAGAGAGAGAGAGAGAGAGAGAGAGAGAGAGAGAGAGAGAGAGAGAGAGAGAGATGGCTATGCTTTGATCTTTCCATTTTGGGCTTAGGGAGGACTTTTTCCCTCATCCTTCTTGTTAGTCGATCTTCTAAGACAGTGGTATACTTCGAGGAGGGTCGACAAGCTGTAATTTTTAAAACGTGCCCTCCTTTTTTGCACTCCTATATATACTTATTCACATATGCAAAGTCCCCAATGTCAGGCAGGCCACATAACTGCATTCCGGTAGACTGATTACAAGCGAAACGATCCCTTTTCTATGGACAACTCAATCTCAGCATAGTAAGCAATTCACAGAATATGTTGTTTGAATTCCAGGAAATCAAACAACATATTGCCTAGATGTTGCATACAACTGATTAATTTTGCTTATTTATTGATTGTATGGTACCAAGCCATTCATTTCCAAATGTTTGCTTTTCTTTTCCTACTTAGTACTTCAAGCTCTGTTAGTACTTCAAGCTTTGTTACATTCATTTGCGTCCATAGAATTAGCAAAGGAGTTGCAATCACCACAATTTAAGTCCCCTAAATGGCCATAGTTCAAATTCATAACCACCCTACCTCATGTTTCTAGTCGTCCCAGTGACAAATTTTGCACACTTTCATGGAATACTACAAATGATATGCAATGCAATAACTTGGAATTCCACGGTGCCAACAATGTAAAACCTGGTGTCGGCGATGAAGAATAAGTCCATCACTCTACCATCTGGGGAGGTAGATACCTTCACTCTCTTTATCATAAGCTCAAACTCACAAAGAACCACAGTCACATCTGCCAAAAATGTTCTCCATATCTCAGGTATAAGTTATTGAAATCATGCTAGAATCTGAAAACTCAAGTAGCATACAAACAACATAGAAAAGGGCCAAACAATCAATCAGACACAATAATACCCCCAATGTAGCTTTAAAAAATAGAAGTTTTCTGATCGGCATAAAAATTGGGGCTTTAAAAAATAGGAAGTTGTGCAATTCTGCAATGCTCATAACTAAAAGTGCCTAGGAAACCCTCAAAACGTGCACACTTATAACGAAATTGAGTTTTCTTCTCTCTCTTCTGCTTCCAGGCAGTCAAACAGAAAATAAAGGAGATTGCGGAAAAAGATATCACCACATAAAAAGTCTAAATAGAATATAGGCCTCTAAAATAATTTAGCATATTAAAAACAATAGCTTGCAGCTAAAAAATCAAAAGGGAAAAATAACCAAGACTCTCATGAACACCCACGTAGTGGAACACAGCTGAACGTTTGCTAAAAACAGCAATTCAACTTAAACCAACCAACACAAATACACAAAGTAGAGCATCGCAGTATTGGATATGAGCCATGGAGAAATTACCATGGAGCCACTGAAATGGCAGGTTCCCAATTACAGTTCTCTGTAAGGGCTTGTCTACCTGTTCACAAAGAGAAAAGCATAGAATATAAGAACTCAGAAATAGATATGCCAATTATGGTGTTAACACGTATAGGGACAAACTTACTTGACAGAAAATAGTAATGTTATCCATGATTCTAGAGTTGGCTGATGGCTCCTTAATAAGTCACTACCTCTAGTATCGGAAAACCAGTCAACTTTCATATGTAAGCTACTGGCTACTTTCCATAAATGCACTGGTTACTTTCCATAAATGCACTGGTCAGTTATTATGTTAAAGTAAGGTAAGATTTACTGAATATTAATCACAAGTAAGCCAATTATAAAAGAAAATCTTCATAGACATTAGCATCAAAATTACTTGACGGCCAAAAAACACCATTAAAGATTACTCCACGTTCATCTAACAACGTAATATTTGTAAAAGTCTATAATGGTGAAGGGGGGAGGGTGTAGGACCATCTAGATCAGTCAATACGGAATGAAGATTGAACATATGAATACGAAGAAAAGGTTTCGTAATAAAAAAATAATAATAATAATTTCCCTTCACATGGGTTTGTATACTCACATATAGGAAGTTTTGCCCTCCGTTTCCCATTATTTTGAATCCTACAATTTTGTGGAAAGAAAAATTAGAATAGTCAAAGAAAACCCTTGTCACATTAGGCAATACTTAAATTTGATGACAATATACAACGGGAATGAATAAAAAACTCAACGACGACAAAATACCGAGAACCCCAACCCACAATGTCAGATGAGGTTTTTTGATGCAAGCTTGTATACATAATTGCATTCAACTTCCGCCATAATTTTTTTGCAATTTTTTGGTAGGATAGGAAAAGGTATCATGGGTTTTCACCCTTGAAATAGTTGGCAATCAACTATTTGGATTTACCTCACCACTGTGTAATTGCCCCCACAAACTTAAAAGAATTTGAGACCCAAATGAGCTGGGTCGTCTAGACATTAAGATAAGCCACACATATTTGATCCCGTAAAAAGCTTACAGGTAATATCTACCAAAAAGGTAAGCTGCACATATTTGATTCCCTAAAATGGTTACAGGTAATATCTACCAAAATTATTATACACGAGGAGTCAAAATAAAGTCCTAAGTTTGGAGAGCAAAGATAAAGTCCGTTCTCACCAACCAGATAAGAAACACAGCAAAAATAATGAAATTTTCTTAAAGCATCTGCTACCATATTACGGTAAATCAAAATGACAAGCAAATGATGCAGTATTCCAAAATAAGCAAACGTATCGAGAAAACTCCAAATTTGAGTAATCAATATCTGGGTATTTTCGTTACAAAGTTAAAACCAGATAGAATCAGAAACAAAGACATTTACCGATAATATGTCCAAAGAAACCTGGTCGAAAGAGAACGGTTCCAACTAATTCGCGTAGTACGAGCCATGCTCACTCTAGTTCTGTTACTCGAACTCGATAGCCTCCTGCAAAATATTCGTAAATCAATGAAAGGGCTGGCTATGGCTTTCCCGGGAATCAAGATGATACTTCTGTATATTATAATATACATTAATGTCACGATGGAATCAGAAGTATATACAGTTAGAATGAAATAGTATCACAGCTTGAATTAAGAATTTACCTGATTTCGCATCACTGTGATGTTTTCCAGATCTGTTAAACCAAAAGTAGAAGAAGCTGCGGAAGACAGAACAGAGACAACGAGAGAGAGAGAGAGAGAGAGAGAGAGAGAGAGAGAGAGAGAGAGAGAGAGAGAGAGAGAGCACCTTCAAAAACCCCAAGAACAGAAAGAGAGCTACTTGATTTTTAAAGGGGGCTTTCGAAAGGGGTTTCGTGAACCTAAGGATATGCGTTCTCTTCTTCTTCTTCTTCTCCCTCTTTGATCGGGTCCCTCTTTGATCGTGAACCTAAGAACACTTTGGAATAAAATAATAAGACCCAAAACACAACGCATATGAAGGATGTCAAATGAACCTGTAAACATAGTTTCAGCTCAAACTCATAAGATCAGAGATTTGGCACATACTACTGGCTGAAACATCATCGTTTGAAGACGATAATCCATATTCAGATTGTAGGCGTTTCAAATGGACTGCAACTTTCCTCGCAATTTCCTCCAAGTTTTTCACTCTCCAATCTTCTAGAGATTCACGATATTCCATCAATGCAACCTCAAGACACCTCAACTTTGTCTGTTCAACATGATCACATTTAACCCATAAAAACAGCAAATAGTGGGGATACTGTAACCCATAAAACAGCAAACAGCAATCAGTGCAGTTGTAGCCTCAACTCAAAGACTCCTACAACTGTAAATTTCTCAATTGTTGGGTTGTTTCCATAAGTTCTGTCGATAGACAAGCAGAAAAACTCAGACACTTATTTATAGGTGAAGATACGGCCTATTGGTCAGCAAATCTATTGCAGATATTTGATACCTCCATTATGCCCTGAATCTGACCAGAATTTGGACGGAGGAATAGATGAAAGAAGCAACCATAGCTATTGGAATAGGCAGCTTAGCATAAATATCAAGATTATTCAATAGTAGAAGATTGGGTTCATACCAAAATCATCACGTCGTTTGAGACCACCTTCGGCAATTGAACAGTCACCATTGACGATGGGGTTCGAATGAGCGGCAGTCGACGTCGTTTCGACTGACCGGAGTCTCTCAGTCGCCGGAGATAATGCTGATCGGACGGGAGAGGGGGGGAGTTTCACAGTCGACGTGGTTTCTATGGGAAACACGAGATAAGTAGAGTGAAACCGGTTACAACTCCTATTATGGTTTTGATTCAGTATATCCAAACCTATTTTAAGAAACATAAATTCATTCCGATCAACTACTAATACATTTTCAAATAACGTGAAATTTTTACCTGATTTGTATTTTTCTACGTTCTACAATATGAATGTCTTAGATCATTAAAATATAACTGGGATAGATAGAAAACTTACTTAGAGTTCACCAAGAGTTGTTGATATGGAAGAGGATATGATTCAATGTATCCGAAGCCATTTTAAGAACTAGAAATTCATTTAGATTAAGTACTGTTATGTATTTTATTTACGAGATATTTGTACATCATATGTGTTTTAATAATTTCTACAAGAAGAATGTCTTGGATCATTAAATTATGGTCAAAATAGGTAGAAATCGTCCTCGTAGTAGCCAAGAGTTCTTATAATTAAAACGACGTCGTTTTGGGTACATGACATAGGTTCAACCTATGTCATGACGTGGAAAATATTTTTACGCGAAAAAAGAATTCGGAAAACCTCAAAAGCCATTTTCGTTCAATCTGTACCGAGAAAGGTGGAGCGACGACTGCCACCGCGAAACCCACCACTACCGCCAGCGCCTCCCGCCTCTCTCCCCACCTCCACCTCCGGCAACGAACACACCATCACCGAGAACGCGGCGAATCAGACGAGCACGAGTGCAAATCAGACGAGCACGAGCGCGGCAAAGGTCTCTCCCTCTCTCTACAAGATAGCTCGGTTTCATTGGTTTGTTGCCCAAGACATAGTCAGCCTGGAAAGCTTAGTTCTTTTTGTGTCTACAATGTTCACCCCGAAATCAATAACAAAGGGTACCTGTAAAAAGGCGAAAGTTCTGAGATTTGATGGTCCAAATGAATATCCGTTGCAGGAGAAAATTGCGATTCTAACAAGGTTTAGAGCCTTCTTTTGAGCAATGATTTGTGGGTGGTGGTTTAATAATTCTAGCACCTAACACATCATTTTCTGTATCCTTACTTCAGCTTGATGCAGTTGTTGGAGAAGCATTTGATGTGGCGTACAACAACATCTATGCATTTCCTGCTGCACAAAAGGTGCCTGAGACAAGTGTTGAAAGCACAAAAGTAAGCAATAGAGGCAGATGGGTCCATATCATCCTTATTTCTGTAGTCTAACGTGCTCGGTGAACTTTGGGATTCCTTGTCAGGGTGTTAAATGCAAATGTGTGTCAAGGGGCATTCCTTCTGTAGGTCTTTATGTCCCTGGGGAATTGCAGTTTTACCTTCAACAGCTCTGATGCTTGCTATTGTATTTTCAGTAATTTTACTTTGAACTGCTTTGGCTATCTCATTATTTTGTTTATCTTGGTTGACTGTTTGTGCCCAGATCATCACATTTGGTTGACTTGTAGTTTATTGTGTATGCCAGTTGCACATATTGCTGGGTATAAAACTGTTGTTCTTGCTACTCCACCTACTCAAGATGGCAGCACATCTGCAAGTTGTTTGTATCCTGATGTCGTGTCTTTTATTTGTAGAGCGTAAACAATTATATTGTCCCTCTTGTCAATTGCTTAATCTTTTAGATGAGTGGTGGCTAACAATCTAATGTGGTATCAAAGCAGTCAATAGATCTGTGTTTGAAACTCACCTCCCACCTATTAACAAAAATAGTTACATGTATGGCCCGCTTATGGAGGAAAGTCTAAAGCCACACAAAATGGGCATGAGAGAGTACAAAAAAATTATTGCCCCTCTCTCTAAGAGCTTAAACTTCTAGATGAGTTGGTGAGTAACAATCTAATTTCTAATACCTTAATTAGTTATGGCAAATTTAGCTCTTGACGTTCACAGCAAAAGCACATAAATGCGTGCACTTTTGGTTCATTAGATTTTCCCTGTTATAAACCACTCTGTGTAACTTGTTTCTTTAATTGCAGCACAAATATTTCAGGTTTGTTAAGGTCATTAGACTAAATGGCAGGTATGTTGGCGGTATTCTGTACTTTATCACCTTTCAGGCTAAGGCTCCTCCCCAGAACTTCCAGGTCGTGGTGTGTGCTTATAGGGATGAGACAACAGTCGAATTTTGCAGGCTTGAAGGGAGATTTTGTACCCAAAGGTGCTTTTTTGTTTCAGTTATTTTTTATCTATATAGTGAACATTGTGATTGCCCCTTCTTTTTTTTTTTTTAATGCACTTTGACTGCTTTTGAAAGCAGACCATTTCATTTACACATTGGTCGGTCCCCTTTAGATATTAATATGTATTTCATTATTATGTACTACATCTGCGTACATTTCTTGAAGGATTAAGTAGTTGGAGGTTTTCCTGAAGTTGGTTTTTTTTTTCCCTTCCTAAAAAAGAGAGCATCCTGTTATTTTGGTAAATAAAGGTATATAAAACTTAAAAGATACAAGCCCAAAGTGAAAATATAAACAGAAATAATTGTGAGAAACGTAGAACCTAAAATTTGACACACAGCACCAACAAAGAGCTTGCCTAAGAAGAAATGACTATTTTTGCCTCTAGGAATATCAGGGGGTTGAATAACCCTACCAAGCAGGTGGAGATTAGGAACTTTATTCAGGCTCATAGGTTATCATTGATTGGTATTGTAGAAACCAAGTTAAGAAAGGAGAATTTGGACTATGCTATGAGGAAATGTCTCCCTCTTGTTTGGTGTTTTACTATAACTCTATTGCTACCTCAGTTGCTAGAATTGTTGTTGCTTGGGATAGTGAGACTTCTCTGGTTAATGTTCTATTTTCATCAGATCAAATGCTTATGCTTAATGTTCTATTGATGGTGTTATATCTCCCTTTTCCGTTCTTTATACTAAGCTACGACATCTAAAACCTTGTCTCCGGCAGTTTAATAAGGAGTTTTACAATGATATTCAAAATAAGGTAGTGGTTGCCAGGGGAGAATTATCTGATATTCAGAAATTATGAGCTAATACAACTTCTGGCCCTATTTTGATTAGTTATGGGAAATTTTGCTTGGTTAGGTCAATGAGTTGAGCACTTGAGCTTGACAGAAAAGGCAATGTACAAGCAAAAATCAAGAATCAATTGGTTAAACTTGGGGGATAACAATACTAGTTTTTTTCATAAAAAAGTGTCTAGTCATAGGATGAGGAATACAATTCTGATAATTTGTGATGAAAATGGGATTCGATTATAAGAACCTCAAGCTGTTAAGGGGGAGATATTGAGATTCTACAAAAAGATGTTGGGGTCTAAATTTGAATTGAAGAGGCCTTCCAGGGGTATTAGATTTGCAAATTTGGTTCCTCCTTCCTTTCATGAGTCTCTAGTAGCTCCTGTTACCCCTGCTGAGATCACCGATGTTATTTTTTTCTATTAATGGGGATAAATCCCTAGGGCCAGATGGTTTCTGGTGGGCAATGAAGTAATCTCTGTTACACACTTCTTTCAGTCAGGATGTCTCCCACGAGAGGTAAATGCAACTGCTCTTACTTTGATACCTAAAACTAGTTGCCCTCAATCTATGAAGGAGTATTGGCCTATTGCTTGTTGTAATGTGTTATATAAAGTTATTACAAAGATTTTGGCTAAAAGAATGCAACCTGTGTTACCACATATTATTAACAAGGCTCAAGCAGCCTTTGTTAAAGGCAGAGCAATTTCTGATAACATACTACTTATGCAAGACCTTGCTAGGAACTATCACAGGGACTCTAATGTGGCTAAGTGTGCTATTAAAATTGATTTAATAAAGGCCTATGATTCTGTGGACTGGGATTTCCTTTTTGAGGTTATGGAAGCTTTGAATTTTCCTAGCCAAGTTAGGATCTGTATTTCTTTAGCAATGTACTCTGTAGTTGTGAATGGAGAATTGTAATGATTCTTCAGAGGTGGGAAAGGTCTGAGACTAGGAGATCCTATCTTCCCTTATCTTTCTTTATTAGTTATGGAGGGCTTCTATTCGATTCTCCAACAGAAAAATTCATGATGGCAAGTTCACTTATCATCCTAAGTGTGATACGTTATCCATTTCTTTTCTAGCATTTGCTGATGATTTGTTCTTATTGGTGGGGGCTGATACTTCTTTTATAAGGATAATTAAAGATGCTTTGGAGGATTTCTATCATGTGTCTGGGTTAAAACCAAACCTCCAAAAAAAGCCTTAAAGAACGCAAAACATACTTTTGTTTGTTCTCCAAGAAAGTTCAAAGTAGGAGTGGGCTTCCATTGCTTCCGATGCACTCATTTTCCCTTCTATTGGTAAATTGTGGAAAAGGCTCTTTCAGGTTTCATTTGTTTAAACTCATTTGGAACAGTTTCCAAACCTTTATAGTTCAAATATATGCAAGCTAATTTCTTTGTTATTTTAGGCTCGTAAAATTAGAATACAGAAGCATGAACTGAACTTGAACCAAACAATTCCTGGAAGAAACTATGCGCGAGACTCCCGTCTATGCCTAAAGCTCTATGTTGGTCTGCAAATACTATTGTACTCTTAATAATAAAAGTAATATAACAATTGTGAAATTTAGAAATGTCCCTGTGTCCTTGGATGTGGACATTAGATGAATATTAGTACATTGTTACCCACTGACATATACTGAAGTAGACAATCCCGCTGACATGTATGCAGGACTGCCTAAACGGCATCTTCTTACTACAGGGTGGAGGGTCTTTGTTAGTGCTAAGAGACTTGTTGCTGGATATTCTGTTTTGTTTATTTGGTATTTGTTCTCTACAACTTCTGCATTTGTTTGAACTAGCCATTTATGACTTCTTGATTGTTCCAGTGTCTAATTACCTTTTTATTCAGAGAAAGAGGAATGAGAAAAATCAGCTCCTATTACGAATTTGCCTTGCTACTCGACCACAAACTGTGATGCCATCATCTGTTTTATCTAGCGAGATCTACCTGGTGCTAGATACAAAGATTTATATGAACCAAGAAAAAGATTTGAATTATCATTACATATCTTCGAACACTTGATTCTTCAGTTTAAAAAATCATTCGAAAACGCATGCCAACAGAAATGCGGGTATGATAGACCGCCTTAATATATTTTGCAAGGGGTATGACAAATTCAGATGGACTAGCCTTGAAACAAAAGAAGACATCATTACAGATGTAAGGACAAAAGATACCAAAAGTAAATCTGAACAATGATTGCCACCTTGGGTTATAAAAAATTGTGAAACAGCTATTCGTAGCAGCAGCATGAGTTGCAGCTGCAAGGAGTCCAATATGCATACCCGCAGTGAGCTTGCTCGTTTCTTTGGCCTTGAAGGCAAGTTGGAGGACTCTCTGAGATCAGGCTGGCAGCTTGTATTTGTTGATCGGGAGAATGACGTTCTTGTCCTTGGTGATGACCCCTGCAGTGAGTTCCAAATTCTCAACTCTCCTTTTAAACTTATTGTTCTTGCATATTATTTCCAAGTTTGGTAGAGGTGAAGTATGGCTCTTTGAGAACAAAATTCCTGAATCACTCGTACAACTTTATAGTTGCCAAACTCTTGAATCAATTGATTTTCGAAAACACATTAGGCCTTATAACAATGCATTCTCATTCACTATACACATTTCGTGCCCAAGGCCAAGTTTACCATTTCCTCAATAGCCTTTATCCATCGACTGAGCCGCCTGCATATTTACAGCTGTACTTCTTTGACAGTGAAAACGAGGTCGAAAATAGGAGGGAATTCGCAAAGAATCTACACCCCAACACTTTTGAAAATCTGATAGATGCGCTGAGTCTTAACCCATATTCGCTCTTCTTCCGAATTTTACGACAAATAGAGGATTTAGAAACACATGAAATAATGCTGCGTGCCGATCCCAAGATAGACACCTGGACTTTATCTATGCCAACGACATCTCAGGTTGCTGCTATATGGTGCGAAAATGATGGACAATCTGTTTTCAAAGAAAGAGATATAATGGACAAGCAACATGATGGACACAGACAAAGAATACGCTACCATTTTGGATGCTATGACTCTTTGCAATATCCCCTCTTGTTCCCTATGGGTGAACCCGGATGGCACCAAGGTATTAAGAAAATACCAAAGGGACAAGCTGATAATGCATTGGAACCACAACCACCAATTGGTCCAATCTTCCATATGATGTGCAGTTTGCAGAAAACCTTTTAGCCAGAGTCTTTAGGTAACTAACTATGCATTATTACCCCTCTTTTTCCCTATGCCAGCCAATGAAGCCAAAGTTTTGAACTGAGTTTCACCTTCTTATGCTAACTCAATGAGTTAGGACTGTAGGCATTCATTTGACGTGGGTTTCTGTTTAATTTTGGAAAATGTGATGTGGGTTGTCCTTTTTTTTGCATTTGGGGATTGTACTATTTGGAGTTATAATATAAATTTGGAATGTAATGCTCTTTGGTTTTTGTTGCTTGTGTGTCTACTGAAATGTGTGTGTTGATTGAGCTAGGATCTTATGTAAGGGTTTGATACTTCAATTAGAGAGCTTGATTGCAAGGAAGCTTTGTAAATTATTTTTAATTCATTCAAGGAGATAGTAGTTTATTATGATACAAATATGAGATTTCACGCAAAGGGTGGTTAGGTGAGATTTTTTTTGGTTCCGCAAAGATAATGGTCTTTCATTTTGCCTCTCCTACCAACTAAGAATGTTATTGAATACTTCCAATATTGCTTCGCTAATGCATTGCTTATCATTGTCAGCAATTAGGAAGTATTCATCCATGCACCTCAGTGATGTAAAGATCACTCGAATAGTGCTGTGACTTCTTCTTTTTTTTTTTTTGTACGGTTTGTTCTCCCGTATAGTTATTTTGATATTTATTATTTTCTTTTTTGGCATATGCAAACGTGAATCCTTCTTACAAGTCGCATTTCTACTCCAGAACACTTTGCCACAGTAACTTGGGGAATGACTTATTTTACCTGCTTTCTCCTATTAAAAGGCACATGCTCATATGACAAGCAATTGTGTAATGTGGTAACACTTCACCTGTGTCTGTGTTGCACACTTGCACTTAGCCATAGTATCTTGAATGAATTTCTCCCATTCAATCTTTAATTGGTACTAGCCTGTAACTTTCTCCAATTTGCTATCACATTTGTTTATAATCCTCACTTTGCCCATCTATGCAATAATCCACCCTAATATTCTCGTTGCAGCCATAATCCTTTTTTGAACATGACCAAAAAAAATTATTTTCGTCAATCCTTTTATTTTCGTCAGAGGATTTTGGATCATTTCATGTTGATGGATCTGCAGCAGCATCTTATTCTCCTTACATTGTTGAAGAGGAACGGTCAATGGAAGGGGACCAGCGTTCACTGACTTCGATAACAATGGTGGCCAATCTGGTGGATGTGTATCTTGCTGACGTAGCCCCATATGTTAATTTGAAGTTTCCAAAATTCCAGGGTGCTTGCTGCTGCTGTCCTTGATTATGCCAGGCCACTTGCTGATGGCATTTACCGTGTGATCGATGTATATTTAAAGGTGAAAGTTCCCAAAATCTCCGTAAAATACGTAAAAAACCATGTATTCGGAAAGAGAGAGAGAGAGAGAGAGAGAGAGAGAGAGAGAGAGAGAGAGAGAGAGAGAGAGAGAGAGAGAGAGAATTACGGAGTAGTAATTTGGATTTTTTAAGAATTATACTTGATCTTGGAAATGACTAGACAGAGGACTTGGTTCTTCCCGACAATTTAGCGTTTGTGAATGTGAATTTGGTTAATAACGGGTAAATGAAGCTGACATGTACTATTCTCTCTCCTATTCTAATTGGATGGTTATAGTGCTTGAAAGCCTTGAATACACCCATGGGATATACACCTTTAGAGATTGATTTTTATTGAAAGCCTTGCTACAATCTTGACTGTGACAGTGTGACGCCTAAAGCAGGCCAACGGTGTCCTGCAGCATGAATTTACTTGTGCTAAAATAAATGGATTTACTTCGGACTTAAGGCTACTCCAATATGATTTACATCATCTCATATTGAAGTAGCTTACCCGAAGTCCGCTATCGTTGTCGTTGATTATATAAAAAGATGAACAAGTTTCTTCAAGTTAAGTGATCTCTCGTTAAGCTTGTGTGCAATTCTTTGGTTAATCAACATCGACATGGGATTCTTATTCAGTATATTGTTAAAAGTTAGTTTGAGTTACGAAATCATTTTGTTTCAATATTTTTCACAGACCGAAAGTTGTTTTTCCAGTCTACAACCCGTAGCCCAATGTACTAAAATTGGGACAACGAAATCAAACTGGACCAAGGTACAACAATCTGATACAAAATGAATGAGCCAATGAAAGAAGAAGTCCTATGTCAAGCAGGCCAAACAATATAAAACGGTCCAATGAATTACCAACATATGCAAGCCCAATGAATCACCAACATGTGCAAAGTTTTTCTACTAGATATTTTAAAACCATCAAAATATTAACTTCTGTTTATACATATCAATAATACCCACGAAAGACGTCAAGTACGAAAAAAAAAAAAAACGCACACAATGAGAGCATGACACTCCGTGCATGCACGAAGTCTTTTAACTAGTATATATATAGGGGTCGGTTCCCCTCACACTTAAAAAAACACTTGATTTTATTCCGGGCCCCACTATGATGTTTTGAACCGTTGATCTCGTTTAAATGAGTAAAATAGGGTGTCCTGCAAAAATTCAGCTCAATCGGATATCGGTAAGTGTTTGATCCAAACAGTTTTGCGAAAACTGTGACAGGAACTAGTGTTTTTAAAATTGTTTGAATCAAGCACTTACCGATATTCGATTGAGCTCAATTTTTGCAGGACCTTTTATTATATATATACACCCACCTTCCTGTGAGGGGTCCCACATGGACTAAAGTGCGGGACCTCCATTTTCCAATTGAATTTTGATAATCCGAACTATTAGCTGGACGATGCATGTTTTTGTAGGTTTCTATGCCTGACAAGGTATATCTTCTGCGAGGAAATCATGAATCGAAGAAATGCACTTCGGTTTATGGGTTTAAAAAGGAAGTGCTGACGAAGTATGGAGATGAAGGAAATCAAGTCTATGAAAAATGCAATGGATGCTTCAAAGAGCTTCCCCTGGCTTCTATTATAGCAGGGCGTGTTTATACTGCCCATGGGGGACTTTTCCGCTGATTCTGTGTGTTCTCTTGTTGCACTTCACATAGATCTTATAACTCAAGTTTTGCATTGAATAAGAAAAAATTATCGCTTAATCTTTTGTACTTATTGCTTCGGGCATAAGCTCCCCCCAACCCCGCCTCCCAAGAAAAAAAAAGAAACTCGTGCACACAAAAGAAGAAAAAATCACCTATGTCTTTTCATTTTCATCTTTGGATTGATTTTTTATATATTTTTTTCATTGCGTTTAGGAAGTTTTACAGGACTATGGTCGAATCTAGTGCTTCATCCTGACTAGTCCAGAAACATTGTTGTTTCTGCAGTTAATTATCAGATCACATGAAGGTCCTGATGCAAGGGACAAGCGACCTGGTCTAGGAGGAATGGATGAAGGGTACACAATAGATCATGTTGTAGAGTCTGGGAAATTGATTACTCTCTTTAGTGCTCCCGACTATCCCCAGTTCCAGATAGTTATTTTTGTAACGGCTGGTCTTCCCCAAGGCTACTCTAGTTGCATCCACACTTTAGTATTGGCTCCTATATTGTGACTTTTTATCTGTATCTCCTTCCAACATTTGATATAGCCTATTGGAAAAAGTTCTCCATCTATTGGCTTAACACTTCTGTGTATGCTTGTTCTATATTTGCTAGATCTAGAGTTAGATGTGCAAAAATGTCATCCTGAAATAACAACCATTTGAGGTGGATTCATTATTGTTCCAGTTTTAGTGGGGCTACATAATGGAATAACATTTCGTCTTCTCTTTTTAGTTAGTTACTGGTTTGCATGCTTCCATATTCTTCTTGATATAATATTGGATATGGGCCTTATTTTGTCATACGATTGTGAGGATACTAAAAACAACGCCCATTGTGAGAAGTTGAAATTGGCTCCAGGAAGTGAATCTTCCCCAGAGAAAAAACTTCGCAGAAGTTCTATAGCAGCGTTTATGTAAGACCAGCTTGATGATGCATGGATACGTGGCCCCTGTTTTGAAATTCCCTCCAAGTTTTGGGAGTTTCTGTCAAATGTTTTGAGAACAAAGATATCTCTTAATCTACAATAAGACTATTGGTCCTTATTCAAGATAGGAATACCTTCTAAAATGGTATCAGTGGAAACCTCCTTTCTGGTTATGTGTTGCACATCTCATCATCAAAGAAGCTTGCATCAAGAAGGCATGGAAAAAGGGCAAATGCTGCCAATAAAAGTTACCCCTAAAAAGGCATAAAAGAGAGCTATTATTTGACATGTTACTTCTTAACAAATTAGATTTTTTCCTTTGAAATGCGATGCTAATTGCAAGTGCCCCGTATGAGATGTCATTACAAAACACCGTTATTTTTGTTCCTTGATGCATTTTTGTTTTAGAAAAAAGGTATCGAATGGACATGTCCAATGCGGGTATGGTGTTAGACGGAAGATCTTTTTTTCCTTCGTTCCTTGTCCTGATAAATTAGGTGGGTTAGCTTTTTCATGAGTACTTGTTATATTTTCATAGTAGATATTCAATGCCCAAAGCTTGGGGAATATGGGTATGGCACACAGAGAGTACCTAAACCAAAAATGATTTCTGTTTGAAAGCATAGATGATATGCTTTTATTCAACGCCTTTCTATTTCCCTCAACGCTACTTCGGAAAGCCAAATCTTCTTCCTGGAATTTGCTCTGTCATTTCCCAAGTACAGAAAAATAATCCGGTCAATTAGCCAATCCATGAAAGCAACATCCGCAGAGATACCCAGCGTTGCATAGAGAAAGTCACTTGCATCCCAAACTTGGGCTGTAGATTGGCACTTGCAAAACAGATGATCAATGGGTTCATCATCTCTATCACGGAGAGGACAGAGAGCTGAGAGAGGGGAGAGATTCATGCCAAGGGCAAAATTGTCCCTAACAAATAGAATACCCTTTAAACATTTCCAAATGAAAACTTTAATGTGTTCAGGAAGAACCAAAGCCCCCTAAGCCAAGACCTTAGGAATCAGAAACGTAGGAAGGATGTCATGAAATCTTGCTCGTGTCCCAAAGAGGGCTAGTTGTTGTATGGCGCAAGAGAAAAGATGCCTTGAAAAGGGATAAAATGGCTGAGGGGCTAAGCACAAGAGGGAATCAGGATGCCCAAGCCAATCCATTAAATCAAGGGCGTACCATCTGCCCATCGAAGTAACGACTGAAATTTTATTGAGGTTGCCAATGAAATCCCTCTTGCGATGCAAATCTGTATGCAAAAAATGGTATGATCTAATCAATACCCCTTATTTTATTGCCAAACATCTTCAAACCCAGTTCGCTCTCAATTCCAACTCTCTTCTAGTCCGGAAGGGATCCAAGATTCTAATTCGGAGGTGGCAACCAAAATCAATATCCTCTCTACCTTCGTCCAACAAAAATAGATTGTTGTAAGTAATTTTTAGATAAAAATCTCAGTTAGTTCTTTAATTTGGTATCAAGTAATATAAGAAATTATGATTGTACTTTATTCCAGTCCCATCGAGGAAGCCATTATCAGAGCTCATCTACACATGATGAGCTTTCATACATGGAGAGAAATCAATGTCAATAAGGTTTCGGTGTTCTTTGGGTAGAGGATAATTTCAGAGGGTTTGGTAACTTCGTGCAAATTGATGAATCTTCTGCTTCAGCAATCTTGAAGGATAAACTAGCCCTGGTTATTTCTCCTGGTGACAAATTATGTGACGTGTGGGTGTTGAATGAAGACCTGAGTCCTTGGACTAAACGATTTAAAGTTGGATCTTTTCCAAGGATTGCACTTTATGCGGGATTGCGTGGGTATGATAAAATTACGTTGGTGGGAGGCACGAAAAATGGTGAATTGGTAGCGACAAACCGTAAAAGTGGTGATTTAAAGCTCGTTTGTATGATCCTGAAACCGGGAAGCTACTGTTTTTTATTTTGGTCAGATTCCATTTCATTATGATATTTACTTGTATGTGGAGACCCTGCTTCCAGTCATGCAAACAAAACATTGAATTTGTTAAACTGACTGTGGTGTATAGAGCTCATGTTTTTGAATGTTTTTTTTATGTTCATGCTTGTTTTAAATGTGATGAAATCAAGTGACAGACACTAAAAGAATTTGGAGTGTCCAACCTCTTTTTGGATCGTTTCGAGAGCTAAGACACTAAGAATCTTGTTTATGCTCAGTTTAAGTAGCCAATCGCGTTATTCATTCACGCGGACTCTACTTCCAGTCGTGAAAATGAAGTCAAGTACAACGATGAGAGTCCTGCTTAACAAGGAGAAACAAGGGTAAGTGTATAAATGCATTTTTATGAAAAACTACTCAAATTGAGACCTTCTCGGTCATGTTTAAAAACATGTTTTAAACAAATTGAAACGATTAGATCATCAAAATTTGATCGGGACAACCAAAGTCCGCACGGAAAGGTGGTGAGGGATCCCTCATTAGAACCTCCCTGTATATGTAGCGGCCCCTTCTAGTGAGGGATCCCTCACTTTGCTAAAGTGCGAGACTCCCATTTCCTGATCAATTTTTGATGATCCTAATCGTTCAATGTATTTAAAACCTCTTTTTCAGGATCCCCGCGAGGAATCATAAATAAAAAAAAATGACTGGGAAGAGCTTGATCCGAGCAGTTTTCGATAAAATTATATATGTAAACGTGTTTTTAAGGGTCCCCACGAAGAATCATCAAAATAAATGACCCTGAAGGGCTTGTTCCGACCAGTTTTCATTCCGACCAGTTTTCGGTAAAACTGTATATGTAAACGGTACGAAATTACAACACACTGAACACAGTGATATGAGCATTTAAAGGTAAAATTGCTTTATCAATCACCTTTAGATTTGACTTTTTCAAGAACTCTTCAGTACAGTCTGGGCCCCACAAAAGACCAATGCCTCGCTCTTCATTCGAAGAAAGATGAAGGCTCATCGATGGGTCCGACCACAAGACATCTCCAGGAACCAAGTTCGAACCTTTCCACGGAGGATCAAACACAGCTCTCCTAGCTCTAGATAAATCCTCCAAAGAGCCAAGAGCTAGAGAACTTGCTTCAGCTTTTTGAGCTTTAGGTGGGCTTTGTCTAAAGGGTTTCCTCGATTGGATTATTGCCAATCGTTGGTTTGTGTCTCAGATTGGATAGATAATTGTTCTTTGAGCATTATGTTGTTTCCTTGAGCATTATGAAATGTTAATGGTAACAAAGTTGTACATTTCATGACTTTACTATCATAATTTCAACAGGGAAATTCTATTTGCAACCTCTTATTTACTCCATACAACCCACTAAAATTTTCACACAATATCACTAAATTACACTATTGGTTAAAGACTAAAATACCCCTAAAGTAAAATCTACATATCCAAAAGCCCTTCTTCTTCTTCGTAAACTTTCATCGCCACCCGCCGGGCCACCAGCTAGCACTATCGCTGCCACCCATCGCCACCAGCCATATGGCCCATATCCCAAAAACCTATTGCCACCTCCTTCCACCTCTTAGGTCCGAAAACCTTCAACCCGCCACCGTCATCACCACCCCCTAATTACCTCATTCGTTCAAAAAAAATTGGCCCAGAAACCACAACTTTTCAGGTTTGAAAATCGAACATTTTTTTGACATTTGCAAACCGAAACAAAAGAATGTAATAATCTTAGACAATTTCGGTAATTTAAAACTGTAAATACTACACGATTTTGACAACCAAATGTCGAAATTTGTACAATTTTTCGGTATCTGGATGTCGTTACTATATATTTAGCCCGTAGATACAAGTTCGGTAAGTGTAAGTCGAATCTGTGTCAATTTTTCGGCAACTACTTACAATTTTTGGGTAATTTTTTCGGTTTTCAGATACCGAATTTTTTTCATTTTTCTCGACATTTAGTTACTGAAACATTAGTTATCGAAATTTTCCATCTTCTCCCATCTTCAACGCATGGCGCTGGATGGTGGCAATGGGTGGTGGTGCTGGGTGGTGGTGACGATGGTTGGTGGTGGCGACAGGTGGTGGTGGCGCTGGCTAGTGGTGGCATGGGTGGTGGAGGCGCTGGCTGGTGGCATCGGGTGGTGGAGAGAGACAGAGACAAAAAGATCGACTGAGATGGAGGGAGAAGAGGAAGTGGACTGGCAGAGGTGAGGAGGGCTATTATGGGAAGTTTGGGGAAATTTAGTGGGTTGTATGGAGTAAATTTGTTTGAGGAATTTTAAGTGTGGATTTTATGGAGAAATTGGATTGTAAGGAGTAAATAAGGGGTTGCAACTAGAATTGCCGTTTCGACAAGTTTAATATGCCATTAAGCTACTTCAATCGCAAAGCAAAGCAAAAAAGAAGAAGAGAGAGTTGATTGTGAGCTCACTGATTACTAGCTAAATCTTGTGTTATAATTTATTACGCTCCTATTTTTGTCTTTATCCACAGAAAAGTATCAAATCACCTCTCATAAGAAAAAAAGTTACTCCTTAACACATAAGAAAGGATATTTTAGTAATCTCACGTTAAAAAAAGTGTGCATGACCATAAAAGAGATGTATGAAAATCATTTCCTTAAAAAAAAAAAACGGATAAAGGCGGTGTGCATGAAAGATATATAGGATGTGTATTTTGGTTTATTGATGGTCATATGTACGTGGGTGGTGTAAAACAAAAGCCCGCGGATATCATTATCTTGGATTTAGTGATCGAACAAATTCTCACACATGAATATGTAATTTTCTTATCATTTGAAAAAAAAAAAAAAAAGGAAGGAAGGAAGAAGAAGGTCACGCAACAATCAACATGAACGAACCAAAGAGTAGGACAAGGTTTCCCATTAATTTTGAAGACTACATACAACTGGAAAAAAAAAAAAGGAGGATAAGGTTCATGCTTTATCAGCCTCCAAGGTAGAAAAGTGGGTAGCCTCAGCCTCAGGGCCAGCTGAACCCCTGAAGAGCAAAATTGCAAGGCTTCCAATGCAGAAGTAAATGAAACAGCCATAACAGTGAGTCACAAACGAACCAAAATCTGTCCCCACAATGCATTGCCACCCCGGCCCGTATATCCCGTCGAATTCCTGCACAAAACCCAAATCAAAAACACTCTTTTAGAGAATTTATTACAAAAATATAATCGTTTCGTGCGTGTTAAAAGTACTTGAAACAATGAAACTTATACCAGACCGTGATAAGAAGAATATATATCCTTGACATATGATGAAGCATATATTTTCTTTTCTTTTCTTTTTCTCTCAAATACGTACCTTCTTAATGAAGCGGGCGATCTCAGTGGGCTCGGTGACATCGTAGATGTCAAGTGCTTTTGCTGCTAAATCAAGCGCGTCTCGCTGCATTGTTTGAAGCATATCGCTCTCCCCTATCACTGCCTTCCCTTCAAGCATGGTCGCTATCTAGCTATATGAGAGGGAGAGTACAGATAAAGTTGTGGATATATGGGAGTTGTGGAGATGGTTAATTTTGCTCAACAACGCAGCGTAAGTTGTGGGTATGGAACAGATCAGCCGTATGGGTTAGTGGCTTTATGTACATGGTTGGGGCATGGGGAACTAGTAGATATAGAGGAATAAAGGGGTGGTGCTAGTGAGTCGGACACGTAAGTGTGGATCTCATTTCAACGGCGAGGTTGGCAGGGTGGTCAAGACATGGACTTAGAAGTTTGATTTCTGTAGTGGGCCCAACAGCTTGGTCCCTGAGGAGCCAGCCAGTCTTTCTTGCAGGCGGGACTAAACGACCAGACTGAGCTGAACCATGAGCCCGGTTCTACGGTTCACATCCATCTATAGCGGACCATTAGAACCAGTGCTGAATCTTATTGCCTAGGCCAAACCGGACGGCTCAACCGGTGCTGAATCTTATTGCCTAGGCCAAACCGAATGGCTCAACCGGTATATATGACACGCGCGACTCGTGGAAGATGGCTCTAGGCCAAATTGGATGGCTCAACCAGTGTTGAATCTTATTGCCTAGAACAAACTGGACGGCTCAACCGGTATATATGACACATGTGACTTGCGGAACACGGCTCTAGGCCAAACTGGACAGCTCAACCAATGCTGAATCTTATTGCCTAGGCCAAACCGGACGGCTCAACCGGTATATATGACACATGTGACTCGCTGAAGGCGGCTTTAGGCATGTGCGTGTAATCGTCATTATACTATTCGTAAAGATTGACGTCAGCCGAATAGTTACCATACATGTTCAGCACGATAGTATTTGGAGGGCAAATCAGGAGGACACTATATAAAGTACATGTATCAACCTTAGATGGTTTGCCGCCCTTCACAACTTCTATGCTCTCTTTGTATTTTCTCCTCCAAAACCCTTCTCGATCTCACTGAACCGTCGGAGTGCCATCCCGGTCGAGCTCCGACCAGTTAGGTGCTAACGGCATTGTTACATGCGCAAGCAAGGCGGAGCTCTCAAGGGAAGCTTAGAACCAGAGGTCAGGTCAAGGTCATTCCCAGGATTAGCAACCCATACTCCTTCTTAAGATCTCGGGTTTGAAACTTTTCAAGTGCTATCAACTTTTTTAGGGCTATTGAAAATTTGCCTGGTCTTTAACAAGATTAGTCGACTTATGCGCAAGTAACGCCAGGACACCTGGTTAGGAAAAAAGAAAAAAGCGTGGATCTCTTTTTTGTGGTCATAACTGGTCCCGGAACTAAATGAAAATGGAGCCAAAATGGTCTGATCTAATACGGACGAGTCGAGTGGGGTCAGGGCTTTGCTATGGCTGTGGTGGAGCAGCACATGGAGGCGCGGAAGGAGAGTATGGTTAGGCCAAGGCACTGGATGGTTACACTTCGAGATTTTTCTCGTCCTAGCTAGCCTTTTAGTTGACGCGTGTTCAGTTTTTTTGTGGTCTTTGTGTTGGATTTGTGCCAGTGTTGGGCGGTAAGATGGCATAGTTTTGTCATTTTTTTCCCAGTGGTCTAGGGGTGCACATGAGTCGAGAGTGTTCGAACTTGGCTCCTTTACCAAACCAGCCTAAAACTTGAGTTGAACTCGACTCGGTTTTAAACGAGCTCAAACCGGTTAATTTATTTAACGATCGTCTTTAAACGAGTTGAGCCTCTACATACGAGTCGAGGTTAATTTTGATGTTGACTAAACAAGCCTATACCGCAAGCTCGACTTAATTACTAAACGAACCAAGCTGACCCTTAACGAGTTAAGACACGAGCTACTCGTGATCAACTCGATTCGTTTGCAGCCCAACTATGGTCTATTATCTTTGAAAATTATGGTAGGAAGAAATTAGAAATTGTAGACACTACTAGAATTTTGTATATTAGGGACAAAAATTAAGGAACTAATTAAATTACTCTGGTCTCTAACTGCGTTGTTTGAGGGACAAATTAAAACGTAGCTTCTAAATATTGGTCTCAATTTGCTCTCTTTCTATTATTTTCGGGTGCCATGTGTTGGTCGGTAAGATGGCATAGTTTTGTCATTTTTCCCTGTGGTCTAGGGTGCAAACAAGTCGAGCCGAACTTTGGAGTGTTCAAGCTCGGCTCGTTTACCAAACGAGTCTATTGAAAAACCCTAGTTTGCCTAGGTTTAAAGATTTGCTATGTGTTAATCTTCTATAAAAATCAGCCCACAAATCAAAAAGTCAATCAATCACACAACGGAAAGCAAACAATCGAAGAACACCAAGATATACGTGGAAAACCCCAATACGGGTAAAAACCACGGGAAGGAATCAAAACACTATACTCAATGTGTAGTTACAAGCAATCTTACCAACGCTCGTGAATCCTCACCAATCGAACCTAAGAACTACTTGCCGAATCCTCGTTCACCACACCCAGTGCTTTGACCGCCGTTGCCTTGAATCTACAAGCCTTCCGTTTGCCTCCCGGAATCCAGCGAAGGACTTTGAAGTGCCTCTCGAACTCCATGAAAGGACTTTACTCAGAGATTGATTGTTTCTAACGAAGAACAAACCCTTGAAGATGATCTTGAAACTCACGGCATTCACAAGCCTTCAAAATTCTTCAAGGTTCACAAACCCTAGCCGCCGAAAGTGATGAGAGATGGAAATATTAGTATTAGGTTTCTTATTACCGCAGCTCTCTCAATTTTCGACCTAATGACCGAGATTTTATAGCTGTTGAATTCGGACAGTTTTGCCAGCTATTTTGCTCAAGCAAAATATCCAGCAAAAATAAACAAAATGTTTTGCTAATTAAGGGGTCTTCAAATGCTGGAGCAAAACGTGCAACATCCCACTTTTTCCTTATGCATATTTCCAAGGGGAACTTAAATAATCATCCTCCAAGTCACTTGTTTTTATGAAATCATTCCGCCCCTTTTTTGGAGTTATGTTTCCATCCCGAAATTCAAATAAACCCAATATTGCCCTTTGAATACTTAAGTTAACATCCTCAAATTCAAATAAACCTCAAATCACCATTTCTCTCTCCTAATTTTCTATATATTTATCTATCCAAATCTTTCCTATCTTATCTCAATCTCTCTCCTATCTTTCAAATCTTCTTCTTTCCTAATATTTTAATTATTTCTCTTTCATGATTTTTTCTCCCCTAAAATCTCGGACCAAACCAAAAGAAGGTAACCCCAACCCATAGCAAAAAAACATAATAAAATGTCAATGAACGTGGTCTTAAGTGTATATGGAGCTAATTAAAAAAGAAAGATTTCGAAATCTAACAATAAACATGATAAATTTATAAGGGTCATTCAATCAACATGGTAAATTAATTACAACTAATAAGATCATGGTAAATTAACTGAAAAATGCCAACGAACATGATAAATTAATATATCATGGACAATTAGCCAATCAAAGAAAAATATTTCGAAATATAGCAATAAACATGATAAATTTATAAGGGTCATTCGATCAACATGGTAAATTAACTACAATTAATAAAGATCATGGTAAATTAATTTGAAAAAATGGCAACGAACATGGTAAATTAATTTTCCATGAAAAATGCCAACGAAAATGATAAATTAATATACCACGAACAATCATGGTAAATTAATTTTTCTTCATTTATTTTGACAAAAAATCCAGACGACCAATCAAAACCCTTGACCAAAACTCAGCCAACACAATCAAAATCCACAACCAAAAGACTAATAATATTTTTCGTCACGTTGCTGATTCCAAAAAAAAAAATATTGATACATTTTTCCGTTAACATAGGCTAAAAAAAAAAAAAACGAGTTAGATCATCCATCACCATGTCAGTCACTGCTCCTTTGACATGCCCTTCCATGAATGTAGAGTTGGAAAGAAACTCAAATCATACTCGTAACTCAGATTTGCGAGCAATCCCAATTTTAAGAGACTTCCTTGTAGTGCTTGATTGCATGTATTCCTCATCCAAGTTTCTGATGCTTGATTGCATGTATTCCTCATCCAGTGGTGGATGACATTAACAATGGGAAGCCGCCCAAGTATAGAGAGAGAGGGAGAGATGAGAGAGAGAACGAGGGATTTAGCTATTTCAAGATAAGTGAATTTCGTGAAAATGGAATCACATCCCACCAAAATTGGGATGTGAAGCATGTGATCAGTGTTATCCCTTAAATTGGGGAATAGCATTTTTGACATACAAACGTGTAAAAATTCTTAAGGAAAAAATATTTATGTATCACTAAATAAGGGTAGAAAAGGTATTTTACAAGTGAGAAGGATGAAAACATAACCGTTCAAAATGACATGGATGAAAATGTACACGATACCCAAAAAAAGGATGATTATTTAATTACCTCTATTTCCAATGATATAGTTGCCAAATCCCAGCGTATCACCAAATCCTAGCGTATCTCAATCCCAGCGTATCTCAATCAAATTACTTCCGTATTACTTCCATATTCTCCAAATCCATTTCCACGAATCCAGTGTTTCCATACCGAGAATAGAACCGTTTCTTGTCGAGATCCAATCTTCTCATATTTCTGTCCTAAACCACATAACCACTTGACTAAAAACTAGCGCACTCGTGTAGGAAGATTAAAATTACAATTTACAATTTACATGATTCTTTTCCACATCTAGAACAGACACTCTAAAAATAAATACTGAAGATTACAGTGCCATAAAAAATACGATACACCCAAATGTATATGTTTTGGGCATGGATTTGCCAAACCAAAGGAAGCTCGGCCTATTGGGCTTACATCTAAACTCGAGCTTGAGCTTGACTTAGTTTTAGACGAGCTCAGCCCGGTTAATTTACTTAACAAGCCTCTTTAAACAAGCTGAGCCTATCCATACAAGCCGAGGTTTTGATTGTTGAGCTCAACTTATTTACTAAACGAGCCTAAACCTCGAGCTCAACTCAATTACTAAACGAACTGAGCCGAGCCTTGCCTTAACAAGCTACTAGTGATTAGCTCGGTTCATTTGCAGCCCAATTGTGGTCTATTATCTTTGAAAATTAGTGGGGGAAGAAATTAGAAACTGTGGACACTACAAGAATTTTGTATATTAGGGGCAAAAATTTAGGAACCAAATTACTTAAACTCAAAAAGCCAAAAAGCCAGCTTATTTTAATTTCCAAGATAGGTTATCCACGGGCCATTCTCTCAAAATACATTTAAAAAAAAAACCCGCAAAAAACCAAAAAGCCAAGTTAGTAGAACACCCTAAATGTGTTGTTTTAGGGACAAAAATTAAAACATATAGTTTCTAAATATTGGTCTCCATTTAAAAAATCTCCTTGTCCCGAATGGTATGTTAAACTTCAGAGATCATATTATATCTCATAGAGAAAAGATTACCCTTTGCTTATAAAATGTTGATCTCTCATCTCAAACACAAAAACACCCTCACTCGTGCTTTCAGTCTCTCCTAAAATCAGAGCGGGTCCTGAGTTAAAGTAAGTGTTGCGGTCAATTTAGGCCCCCCAAAAATACGAATTTTAAGGGCCTCCACATTTTAGTATCCCTAGGTACCCATACGAATCTTTTGTAATACCAATAAAAAATGTACATCGTATATAATGCCCAATTTCAAACTCAAAAGAGGCTCAATTTCGAATTCACAAGGAAAATGCTGACGAGTGCTCAATAGGCACATGTTAAGATTGAAAAAGTGTATTCAAATGTGTGAAAAGTGTATAAAAATATGTGAGAGTGTATTGAAAAGCGTTAAAGGTGTATTTGGAGTGTGTGTGTGTGTGTTTTTTTGTTTTGTTTGTATGCAAGACCCTTTTTATAATAAGTAAAAAGGATTTGTCGGAGCATGAACATGGAAAAAAGAAGCAAAAAGTAGACGCCCTAATTCAATCTCAAACGGGTGCTTTCAATAAGTTTTTGAGTAAATCACAAAAAGAGAGTTCAAGTTTGGTTGAAGACTTAGTGGAAGAGAAACATGAAGATTTAGGAAATAAAGAACAAGAGAATTTGGGAAATAGAGAATAAACATATTTGGATAATGAAGAACACGAGAGTTGCTAAGAGGAATATGAAGCATATTTAAGTGATGAGTTTGAAATCTTGGAATGTTTCGTTATTGTTTTAGGGTTTAAGTTCCCTAGAACCATACGGAAGTATCAAGACTTGTACAGAATTATCAAGAATCTTGTACATAACTCTAGACTTGTATAGATGATGATAGAGAATTTTAGAGAAAATCAGTTGAGAAGTTTCTACAGAATATTCTAGAATTCTCCCTTGGTGTGTATAAATAGGTGAGGGCCTCATTTGCCCAAACCACCTTGAAAGTTTTGTACTCTAAGGTTCACTAGTGAAAAGCTCGCTCTTTCTCTCTGTAAGTCTCTTTTTTATTGATTAATACTAGTATTTGTTTTTGGAAGTGTAATTTACCTATTTATATTTTGCTCATTAAGATTTTGAAAAAGCCTCCTTTTGATTTTCGCTTTAAGCCTCCAAAAAGTTAGGGCCGGCTCTGCCTAAAACACTACTCCCTTCGTCCCTTTGTTAATGTAGACGTTTCTATTTTGGGTTGTCCCTTAATAAGTGTGTTTTGAAAAGTTAATAGATAAAAGTTTGTACAATAATTATTTTGCCATTTTGAAATGTTAGTGGGTAAAAAGTTAAAGGGTAAAAGTGGAGGATAATTTTGGAAAGTGGAGATAAAAGTTAGATGTGAAATATGTAAAGTAAAGGTAAAAGTTGATATAAAAGGTGTAACGATGATATCTCCTTAATAAGTTAGATTTATGAAGTAACACACTTAAAAAGGGGCGGAGGGAGTATCACTTTCGCGATGAATCGGTGCACCATTTTGTCAATCGGATACAGAGGCAATCAAATATTGCTTCAACCTGTATTTCGTTAATTGTTCTAATCAACGGGCGAGGAAGGTGAGAAACTTGATGAACTATTGGTCGAGGAAGGGGAGAAATTTTATGGTCTTCAAAACAGAAAGGAAATCGTATGTTTCTTGGTAACTTAAAAAAAATGGTACTTGTTGATCGATTTTAACTCAGCATTTCACTCTAAATCCATCAAAATGTTGAGTTAAAATCGATCAAAAAGTACCATTTTTTTTGTAGTTACTCTAGACCTTTAATGGAAAGGAGGGTTTTGTAGGGCGCCTTGTAGTTTGCAGCTCGAAAACGTTGTAGTACCATCTCTAGAAATGGCTCAGAATTGGGCTTGTGGCACACATAAGCATTTCTTTGAGTGTTGTGGACATACACTTAAAAAGCACATTTTTCTGTTTGAACTTACAATGAACTGTGTGTGAAACTCTTATACTGTGCATGAAATGCCCTAAGGTACTTTATAAACACTCTTTATTCCAGAAAATAAATGAAATCTAGTAAGACTGCACTTTCTTGAGTCCTTGAGATGTAAATTGGATGAGGGCCGGGACACTTAATTACACATATCGGCATCCAATACCCAAATCTGAGTCCAAGTAACATAGGTAAGTCAAGAAAAAATATATCTACCACCAATACATGATCATTTTCATACTGTAGTCAGTTGAATAAAGAAAGAACATGCCTAATAGCATGCCATGAAGTTTTGATATACAAAACCATCGTTTTTTGGGTTGCATGCAAAAGGCGCTTCTTTGAATTTTTCGTTAGAATTTTTTTTTTTTTTGAACAGCATTCGTTAGAATCATATAGTATGGTAGTATTAGAAATTTGGTACAAAAATGTCATTTGAAATCAAGTAGTCGTGCACTTTGAGAAATTAAGTGTCACTGGATGTTGAATTTTGTTATGGTACTGATTTGGATTGGTTCAGTAGTTTCATAATTTTCTCAGTTTTTCTTCTATATGTTTCGTTTCCCAACTTTTTTACTACTTTTCTTGTACCTAGTTGTTAATTTTCAGCAGTACATAGTGTACTTGATATAGCCTTGATTGTGTTTATTGCTAATGCAAAGCAACTGATGTTGATATTTTCTCCATGCAGTTGCTTGGTTGTCCTGGGATCCACAAGAGATGTCAAGTACCTACTTCTAGCTAATATCTAGAAGAAGTTCCTCAAAAGTTATGGGTTAGAACAACTGATTTTACTGCACATAATAGTATTGGTGAGTCTTCCGGTATCCATTTGGTTGATAGTCCTCTACCAAAATTAAGTGAATCCTCCGTAATATAGAATCAAATTGAAGGGTCATTCAGTCTCGAGGATGGTTCTCCTTTCTCTAGCACCAAGGAGCTAGTTCCAATTGTGAGTCCACCTACTGACATTGAATTGCCATACAAAACTATATTCAAGCTTTGTATGTTGGTTCAACGAGGGAATTTGGTAAGACCCACATTTGATATGAACCTCTTTAGGTTGGTTGATCCATGGCAAAGAGAAGAGAAGGAAAACGTATAGAAGATGCCCAGAAAAGTTATTTCAGTTGGATGACTGCTATTATGAACCTTTTAGGTGGATCAATGAACAGTACGCTGGATATTGTGCTCCCGAAGAACTTTCAAACACATCTGAATGCTTCTTGTTGGTACGTAGGGTTCGAATACCCGATGCAAAGTGCATTTCTCGGGGCCTGAGCTTAACATGTCAAATCGCGTTTTTACGCCACAATTCTGATGATCTTGAAAACTTTTTAAGAGTTACTTCCTTGGACGAGGAACTCGGGAATCTATTTTTTTATGGGCACTGCAAGATTCAACCAAGGAAAGCATGGACATATATGGAAAGATCTTGAGAATTCTGAGAGAGGGCAATTATTATTGGCCAAAACAGGTTTGAATTTCTCGCATATTCCTCCAGTCGATTGAAAGATAATTCAGTATGGATGTTTGCATTAAGGGTTGAGCTTACTACTAATAATATTAGAACATGACTTGGGGATTTTCGGCAAATTCGAAATGTGGCAAAGTATGCCGCAAGACTTGGTCAATCATTTAGTTCCTCTAGGGAAGCATGGAGTGTCACTGTGAATGATGTTGAAATTTTTCTTGACTGAAACAGATGGAATCCCTTATGTGTTCTCTGATGGAATTGGGAAAATCTCAACTGACTTTGACCGCAATGTCATTTCTTAATTTGGACTTGAAAGTTTCACACCATATGAGATTTTCCCAATCCCATGAGAGGACACATAATGGATTCCACATGTTCCAATTTGGACATCAAGAATAATTTCAAATATCATCCACACCGACACTCCATGCTTCCCTAGAGGAACTAAATGATTGACCAAGTCTAGCGGCATACTTTGCCACATTTCGAATTTGCCGAAAATCCTTAAGCCCGGTTCTAATATTATCAATGGTAAGCTCAACCTTTGACACAAACATCCAAACTGAATTATCCTTCAATCGACTGGAGGAATAGGTGAGAAATTGAAACCTCTTTTGGCCAATAATAATGGCCTCTCTCAGAAGTCTCAAGATCCTTCAATAGATGTCCATGCTTTCCTTGGTTGAGTCTTTCAGTGCCCATAACAATAGATTCCCGAGTTCATTGTCCACGAAAGTAACTCTTAAAAAGTTTTCAAGATCATCACGATAGTGGTGTAAAACACGATTTGACATGTTAAGCTCAGACCCCGAGAAATGCACTTTGCATGGGGTTATTCGAACGTTACGTACTGACAAGAAATGTCTAGATGTTTCTAGAAGTCCTTTAGGAGCACATTATCCAGCGTATTGTTCATTGATCCACCTAAGAGGTCCATAGCAACAATCATCCAACTGAAATAGCTTCTCTAGGCATCGTGTATACAATTTTCTTCTCTTTGTCATGCATCAACCAACCTAAAGAGGTTCATATCAAATGTGGGTCTTGCCAAATTCCCTTGTTGAACCAACATACAAAGCTTAAATATGGTTTTGTATGGCAGTTCAATGTCAGTAGGTAGACTCACAATTGGAACTAGCTCCTTGTTGCTAGAGAAGGGAGAACCATCCTCGAGATTGAATGGGCCTTTCAATTTGATTGTGTTGTACATAAGGGAAGACTCACTGAATTTTGGTATAGGACTATCACACAATAGCTCCAAATAGATACAAAAAGACTCACCAACACTGTTATGTGTAGTAAAATTAGTTGTTTAACCCATATCTTGTCAGGAACTTCCTCTAGATAGGAGGTAGAAGTAGGTATTTGACATCACTGTTGGATCCCAAACTGCCAAGCAACTGCATTGAGAAATTATCAACATCAGTTGTTTTGCCCTAGCAATAAACACAATCAAGGATATATCAAGTACACTATGTATTGATGAAGATTAACAGTTAGGATAGTATTTGTATTATACTTGAACTCAAACTTTTTTTGATTTGGTATAAATTGCTAGAACCCATTTCTATAAATGCTACTCCATGGAAGACTCTAGTCCAAATATATTTTCATACAAGATAAATGTTTAGGTAGATTCTAGGACCACATAATTAATTCTCACAAAAAAATCTAGATATTTCACAAGCATATTCTAGAGCTTCTAGAAGCTAGATATTCTAGAGCTTCTATAAAGTAGATATTTATATCTCATTCAATAATATCTTCATATTTGGGCTTGGTCAATTGGACTTGTTTGAATTTTACTTTCTTGGGCCAAAATACGAAATCTAGTTTATGCTTAACAACATTAACCATAATTAATATATAATGAAAAAGTAGTTATACACGATAATACCAACAAACTATAATTACATAAAAAAAAAAAGTTGTTATGAAGCAAAATTCCATGTCTCTCAACTAGGGCCTGTCATATTAAGGCTTGCTATGAAAAGAAAATAAGAATCATTATATGATTCAGGCAAAACGCAATTGGAGTGTGGAACTTTCTTTTATTCAAGCCCTATATTACCGTGTAGACACGCAATTCCCAGTAAAGGTAAACCAGCACGGTACAAAGTACTGATGCCGCGGTATAAAAAATAACAACTTATAATTTGGCCGTCGGATACAAAAAGCGCAAAGATATTTGGAGGCTTTGATGTAAAATAGACGCGAGGTCGAATTTTACTCGGTCACCCTTCTTGCAAAGTTGGACCCTCGAGTTATGGTGAAAATGGGGAAGAGCTATGCTAGATTGGGAAATTAAACGCTTACTATATTTTTATTCCATTTTAAAAAATACCATGGAATATATAAACTGTGTGGGCCCGAATAATCCTAGAAGGGCCAAAAGCCCAGCACAGGCATGGAGGCCCACATGTCGTGTCATGGCTTTGAGCCATGTGGCTGAAATATATGTCTTTCCATCTTGATGTTTGAATGTACACATCGGATGGTGGTGTAAAAAAGTGAATAAGCAAAGTAGAATATATATTTTTTTGGTACTTTCAACATGAAGTAACCAGAAGAATATTGAAAGTAAAAAAAGAGAAAATCACTGCTTTGATCACTACAGAGAGGCTTTGAAAACTCTTGCTGCCAAGACCTTTTGTGAAAATGTCAGCTAATTGATTTTCGGATCGCACAAAAGGCATACATATCAACCCCTCGCTCAACTTTGTGTTTCTTCCGGTGGATTTCTGGAAGGAGTTTTTGAAGGCTTGTGGGATTCAAGGCTTCAAAGATCAAGATCACTAGGTGTGGTGTACGTGTGACTCGGCACTATAATTAGATCAAACGGCTTAGATTAACGTTTTTGCGTTCCCCTTTATGAAAATAAGGTCCAATTTTCCCAATAAGTAATCGTACGATACATACTGAATTAGGATACATGATCGTTTATATAAATCTACATATCTACAAAAATATGATTACTTCTTAACAAATGATTACTTCTTAACAAATGCAATCGTTTATATAAATCGACATATCTACAAAAATCGTAGTTATGCTTGTGATCAAATTGATATTCCAGAGTACTACACCACATATTCAACCAGATAAAAGCTACATGGCCCCTATGCCTAAAGAAAAGAAGAGATTACAACTATATTTACAAAAAGGAAAATTCTACCGTCAGTCCACTGGGCGGACATAAGAGTACTCTTATCATCTGCTCACAATTGGACTGTTAAAAAATAAAAATAAAAAGATACAGGGCAGTCTTTAACTCGATAGCTCCTGGGTTCCGCATCCAGAGTTCCTCTCGCTCTCTAGATTCTGTAGTACAGCTTGTGACTTAAACAATAGTCTTTAGATCATCTAACGAGGTTGTCTCGTGGCATGGCTCCACACCATTCGCAGCGTTGTCACGAGTCGCTTAGCAATGCCAATTAGCATTACAAAATATCAAGAGTCATTGGTTTGTAAAACACTGACGTTATAGTCATTCCGGTGACCAGCTCGTCTCCTTGGATATATTTCAGATACGGGTCTGAGAAACTCGCTTGGCAATGCCCACGAGCATGGCAAAATTTCCCAATTCATGAAGTCATATCGCCAAGCAAAAGCAAAAATAAATAAATAAATAAATAAACAAAATTCAGGAGACAAAATCAACACTCGGTTTATTGAACAATATAAAACATTTTTACAGCTTCTGAAACATCACCTATTCACACATCTTCATGCCGGCATCCATTAGTACAGAATCTAGAGAGACAAGGGAAAGTTGCTTCTTCACAACGAACATATAACAAATGGAAACGTACTCATATCAGTAAGGTCCCCAGCAACTCAAATAGGCTACGGTCCGAATTGGGTCTTCTGCAGCTGTGCCTTTGTAAGAACTACTAGTTTTTTCATTAGTTTCCTTAGATGCATCAAAGGCACTAGGCAGAACTCTTACTTGAGTCATCGATGATCCAACCACGGACCAGTTCCGCCTGAGAGCAAGCGATTTGGACACAATCATATGAGCTTCGAGCCCAAAGGCAGCTCCCAAGGTAATAAGAATGCATGCCTTATTGACCACCTTCATCTTCTAAGTAGAGCAATTAGCACACGTAGAAGGTAGAGGGATAGTAAGCTTATATAGAACTGAAAAGGAGAGGCTGTAAGGGGATGAAGGTTGTCGATACGACAAAACCACTGGCGAAAACCAGAAACAATTCAAAGCCCTCAAGCAGAGAGAGAGAGAGAGATGTGACCACAGTTTTTTTTGTAATGATCAGATGTCCTATTCAGTTGAGTGGGAAATGCAGTGTGCATGAACCTCCTGTTACATAATGCTCCCATGCTGTTACCATGATGTCTTATCTCCTTTTTGTCTCTAAGTGTAATACTTATCTCCCCTGGTCACTCCCAAGTCGGAACACCAACCCTTTTTTGCCATTTTCTAACAGAAATCCAAGAAACCTAAGTACTTTTTGCCCTATCTAGACACGAGGAATAGGAACCTTAGATTAAACTAATGACTTTTCTGAATAACAAAAAGTAAGTTTGAAACAAATCAGGAAATATTAGCAGCAGATGGTCACAAAAATCCTACAGTCCTACAGTCACAATGAAAGAGCAATTACAGATTTTTATCGGGGACTTATTTTAATCCGAGATAACAGAGTTTGAATGACAAATTCTTCACTTATATAACAACAGAATATACAAGTTTCCACTACCGAAAATATTATTCACAAGGAAAAATTCAAACACATTACTTTCATAGCCAAACCTCAATTATATACACAGCAGGAAAGAATAGCACAAACATGCCACCTTGTTAGCAAACATTTACATCAAGAGCAATGCCCTAAAGAAACAGTACTGTTCTCTAGATAAATCTTTGGATGAATGCCGACTCCTTCAACCTTCAGAAGGAATGAGATACAAGAGGGTTTGAAACATGTGTCGCTTGACAAAAGGAGCACTTACTGAGAAAGCAAACTGCACTTCACAGTGAATCTATGGCCTCCACCTGTTGCCGGGCAAGGTATTTCTCCCTTCGCTCTTTCTACAAATATAGATGCATAAAGGTAAAAATACATTTAGAGGGAAGAAAGCTGATAAAAGATACGAACATCAATCATTTTCATGAAGATTGTCTTGACATACTTACCCATTCATCAATAACAAGACCCTCACCAACAACACGTGGACCAGTTTCAGCAGGGGGTTTCTTGCGTGTCTCTAATGCAGCTTCGGCTTCAGCCAACTGGCGCTTTAGTTTTTCCAATGCCTTAGTATAACGAACCACAAGGCAGTTAATTGGAAATTAGTCAACATCACAGAAAGACATGAATGCAGACGCAACAATATATGAACAACTAAAACTTTTCGGTTTGAACTTACAGGGCTAGAACGTTCCACATCCAAAAATACAACACGAAGAACTCGCTCCACAGCCACCTGATCCTTTTGTTCCTCAAACTGCATGAGCATGAATATAGTAAATACTGATAAGCAGTGGTATGCAACTCTCTAAACTAGGAATTACTTGCACTACCACTTAACCAAAACAAAAAGGAAAAAAACAACAGATTTAAGAGAGTTCACAATCACAATCTCATTCAGAGAAAACTATTTTGATGGCGAAATAGTTAGCAGGTTATGTGCCTTCACATCCAATTGTGCGATAATTTACAAACATGGGAAGTACAAGCTGGAAAGGAAAATATGGACGGCTACACCTTCACAAAATTAGGAAGAATTGTTCTATTTTTGCATTGGGGATGCTCAAGTACACCACATAATTTAGGGAATACATGCAGTGGCCTACTTGTGCCTTTGAAGATGTCCAAGTCAACTGCATTTTAACTAAGCATAAACATCCTAATGATTCTCAAAGACCTCCAATCCTCCATACATAAAAAATAAACCAATATCATTGTAGTTTACACTTTAAGAGTAAAATTTTGAAAATAGTACACACAAAGATATTTGCCTGAAAGCCTAAACCCAAAGGGGAGCAAAATATATGTTTTACAGCGAGATAACAGGTTTCATAAAAAATCATCTGACAATCCCAACATAGTTTTCCACTGTAAGAAAACCATGCTGTTCAAATTCCCCATTATTTGCGGTCGCTCTGTAGTCTGTACAATTGTTGTAGATAATAAACTACTCCCTCCGTCCCAATTTTATAGTCCCTTTTGGGAGTTCGTGCCACTTTTCAAAGTGTTATATCTTATAATCTACAATGTTTTAGGTGATTTTGAACACTTTGTTTATTAGATTAAATCAAGATCTATCAAACAAGATCCATATTGCACATAAAATGTATTACCGATTGAAAGATATAATCGTTTTTTTATCCGGTTAGGATAGAACGAGGGACTATAAAATTGGGACGGAGGGAGTAGCATTCATGTTGATATAATAATCTGTTCATAATTTTTATCAATAGCAGTGAATTCTCGTTACTGTTTATCACATATAGGTGCATTGACTCACCAATTCAGGTATGTAATCTATCCCTTCTTTGACTTTCAAACTCATGATTTTGAACTTGACCTTGCTCTTCTGGTCTAGTTGTTTCTCATTGTTCTCTGGAGGCTCCACAAACTTGAACACTGCAATTAATTTCAAACAAAAACATTAATTCAGATATGACATGTTAACTCCTAGCTACATTTAGATAGTTTAAAACGTGCAAGTAAGGCTTCTCAAAATCCTAAGAATTTTGCTGAATGAGACTAGCTTTCAATTTCAGTTTTACCCCAGAATGACTTATTAGTTTAACACTTATCTAATATGGTCATGCTATCATCTATTATACTGCATCTTAGCAGTACTCTCTCTTTCAGAACAATATGTCTTCTGTCCACAAATCACATAGGGAAAACATTGCCTATCAGCTACTTACTGAAAGATTCGAGATCCTTTATTTGAATGTAAGAGCAAAGGATTCAAAAATGCAATTGGATGTATGTTTTGAATTGCATTGGACTTCAAGAAGTAACAGAAATCAAAAGTAAAACACCCAAGAAAAAGACATAACTTCGGTACCAAAGTAATCCATTACGACCCACCGGAATATAATAAAAATATATAATTGCTAAGTGCTAGACAACAAAACAAGGGATGATTACCGGTTGCAATAATGCTTTCTCTCGGAGCAAGGATACCTCCAGGTGGTCGCATGTAACAGCTCTTTGGCGCAGTAGTTTGAAACTAGAATAGAACAAATAAATAGTTAATAAACGCACCGATATAGCTTCATCGGCAAAATTAGACAGACAAAAAGTGAATTGAACTTCGGCCTCACTAAATTAATATTGACGCTGTGCTTTCCATTATACCTAACACATGTTGGTAGTTTATAAAAGATGTTTGGATTCTCTCCAGTAACTATCCCGAACAGTCCAATGCAAAAGACTCCCACCAGTGAGAGTCTCCCAATGGACCCACACTTGTGAGATAGCTCCAGCAAATGTACCGGACGCTTATTGGAGAGGATCCGTTTACTTATCACATAAACATGACCGAAATAAGGAATTCAGGATTAAAAAGGCAGAAAATTCTCCATAACAGGTTATATCAGTACTGAATAGTGAATACTGATGCATGTCATATTCAAACAATGCTCAAATCCATTAAAAAGAAATTTGCTCCCCCTGTCCCAATTTGCTTCCTTGGTACTATTCTATTTTGGGATGTCCCAAATGATTTGCTCTCTATTATTTGCTCTCTTTAAAAGTCAATGAAAAAAGTGTGTTAATTACCATAAACTAATCCTAGATTAAAAGTACCTTCCAAGGGTAATGTTTAAAATCTCATTTAACTTTCTAGAGCCGTGAAAAGTTGACAAACCAAACCAAACCGAGCCTTATACCTCCAATCAATTGGGGTCGGCTATATAAAAAGTTGACAGCAAAAACAAAATTTTGTCGCACTCAAGAGCTAATTGAAACCACTAATCGTAGCCGAGGAAACAAAATCTCGGAACAAAATTAAATACTACATCAAAGTAGCATCAATAGTTCAATACCTTGAAAGCTACATGAGACTTGCTTGTGTTCTTAATCCTAACAGCACTTCTCACCTGCTTCCCTGGCTCATCTATAAATCACAACAAAATCAAATTCATCAAGATAATTTAAGGGAGAAAAGGACACTTTCAATAAACTAAGAAAAAAAAAAACAGTTATGAGCTAAACGACGACATACAGGGAAAGTAGAGATTGTTGGACGGATCGAGGCGGAGTCGACGCCTGGTCGGAAGGATCGACCTCGCCACCAAAGAGACCTTATTCGAAGACCGAGGGCTGGGTGGGACGGCGCCGTTTTGGTGGGTGAAGCTCTGAGTATTATGAAGGTTCTGAGTAGAAGAAGTTGAGGAAGAAGAAGCCGTTCGAGATTGCCAGAACTGGCAGAGCTTCCATGGATTGGCTTCTGAGGGTGTCTTGCGGTGGCCGGCGATTGCCATGGATTCGCCGGAATCTTAAAAGTCAGGTTCCCGGCGCCGGCGTCGGCAGAGTGTTGGAACCTTCTGTGTCTCTGTGTGTGTGAGTGATTGACTCTGGGCACAGACACGGAGGGCGGACTTGAGAAGATGATTAGAATAATTTGACTTTGGTATTATATATCCGAGGATGAGGTTAGGGAAATTGCATAAAGGACCCCAAGGTTTTACCACATTAACAAGTTAAGCCCCAGATAACTATATATACATCTCTTTAAATTGGTGATAATCCTAAACCACCGTCGGTATGTCTACCAGAACAATCATTGTTTTGATCAACAACTCCTTTAAATTTTACAACCAAATTATCACTTAACTTTATAAGTCATTTCACACTATAGGCCCTTCGGTAAAGAGAAATTAAGAACTTTGTGGCAGAAAATAAATAAAAGAGGATGATAATAATTTTTGCAGACTAATCCGTTTACAATAATAAGTAGACAGTATAGGAGTCTAAGAATCTATATAAGAGTACGTATTTAATAATATACAATATTGATAATTAGTCAACACAACCTTAACGATTTTTTTGTTCCTAGTGAATGAAGATAAGATATTCAACTATGTTATAAGTCATACATCATAACATAGTATTTTAATTTCATCATGAACATTTTTAAGCTAGTAAGCGTTAAGAACATTTTAATTACTATACTTGTAGATTATAAATATCACAATCTAAAGCAACTAAATTGTCTTGTCTAGGTTTCACCAATTTTCTTTGGGAAGTTTCACAATTTATTCAAATCGTAATTTTTATGACATGCATAATAGATTAACATTTCTAAAAAATCAACAGTATTCCCCTACTGGCCCTACATTAGCTCGGACAAAAGCGAGCAAGAGAGTTGCACAAGTATGAAAGGAAAAGTCCTTATGTTGAATAAGTTAATTAAGATAGACTTCAAGAACTGAGACACTTATCCCAACTATTGCAGAGCTACACTTAGTTGCAGTGATATCGTCGGTTCAATTCTTATGGAGCGGAAGCTAATACTCATGTCGATTGGTTTGAAATGAGTTTGGTTTATTATAACCAAAAATAAAATAAAATACTAACTGCTTAAGGGTGTATATCAGGATTCACTTAAAGTGTAGTGCTTAATTGACAAAGTTGAAAACTGGTCATTGAGCACAAATCTAAGGTTTATCTTACTGTTTCCTCTTTTACTCTTTTTTCAACCTCGTTGAAATAAGGAGTGTTCTGAAATTCTTCCACTCCAACGGTGCGTTGTACGAGCCCTCAACAGATTACAGAAAACAATGGGCCAATGGGCCCACCACGCCGTGAGATTAAGGGTACTTTAGTACTCATATAATTTTGGTCAAATGTGGTCGATATTATTTGCTTTTCAATTACTATAATTTTTAAAAAATGCTAAATACAATTCATTGGGTTGTTTGAAAGATATAGTAAATATATAGACATAAAAGAGACAAAAAGAAAACAGACAAACAAAATGGGACAGAAGGAATACATGGCGTCAATCATCTCGATGAGTGCAATCAAATATAGATAAGATGACGCTAAAGACACCATTTTTCTTTTTTGATATTCTTCCGTCTTTCTTGTTATTTAAAAAAAAATGACTTATTTTCAAAATAACTTATTGCATTTTACGAGACAAGTGATTCTCTCGCAATACATCAACAAAAAACCAACTTAAAGCCAATTTCTGACTCAATAAGTCAGTTTTTGGAATAAGGCCGTAAACTTCTTTCTATAACATTTTATTTATGTTATCGAGAGACGAACGATTAATCCAAATAAATTTGATTCAAATAGGAGTAGTAAAGTTTTAAAGAAAAATAACAAAAAAAAAGTCGGCCAAAAAAAAACAGAATTTTTTTTTTGTGGGAAGGCCTGGCCTTAAATTGGACAACTGGACAGTGCCAATCAGCTGGAAGGTTTGGAAATTGGATGTGACGGGGGTGGCAATTAAAATGTGATTTGGGTGGCAATTGCTCAAAATTGATGGATGGGAGATTTAAGGGACGGGATTAGGTGGTGCTGGTACTGCTGTTGGCAAGTTGTGTACGCGGCATTTACAGTTGTCGGCTAGGTTTGTTGGGGTAGGTGGTTGGTTGGATTAGGAATCGAATCGATTAGCAGGTACTCCTCCTATTTAATGATGACGGTTCCATTTCTAGAGAGCTGATGGAATTAATTCTTTTGTTTGGAAACCTAATGAATTTAAAAAAAAAATGTTCTGTTTGAATTTGTGGCTCATATGTTAGATATGAAGAGATATTAAGAAGTTCTAGGAAAGGCCAGTTGCGGAGCGGAGCGGTTAGTAAGAATCTCTCACTCTCGCTTCCGCGGAGATACTCAATTTTAGAGAACCACGCAAATTCTATGCGTTGATTCTTTACTGTTTTCATATTCTTATAATCGTGTGTGTGTTTATGCTAACATGTTTAAATTCAGCTTCTATACATGTCTAGACTCTAGAGAATCTGAAATAAAGGTGATAAACAAATCAAACGAGCCAAATAAGTTGTTGATCAAGTTTGGTTTGATAATATAACGAACGAGCTTTAAAAAACTGTTTGAGATTAGATTTTTTATGAGACGAGTCGATCTCAAACGAGCTTTAATCAAGCAAAAAGCAAGCCGATCTCGAGTAGTTTGAATTTTTTGTACATCAGACTCCAAGCGAGCCGAGTAGTAGCTTGTTCAAGTTTGGTAAGTTTCAAAAAACATGTTCAAGCTTCGTTTGTTTACTACCAAGCCAATCTTGAACAAGCTTTTTAACAAACAAACATGAGCCCGAACTCAAGTAGCTTGGTTTGTTTAGCAAGTATAATCTCAAACAACTTTGAAGTCATGTTTGGTCTAATAAGTCACTTGAATATTTTTCGTCTTTATTTGATTTTATTCACGTTATTTAGTTTCGCATCAACTTTTTGTGTATTATTAGTTTGTCTTTACTAGATGAATCAAAAAAGTAAAAAATTATGATCCAAACTCGATTTTTTTAATAAATACAAAATAGTAAAAAAGACTTAGAATGCTATTTTCGACAAAAATTAACAAATTTTTTTTTTTAATTAAGTGACTTGTTAAGGCTATGTTTGATAAAACTGAAAACTGAAAGCTGAAAGCTGAAAATTAAGTACTGAAAACTGAATGCTTAATTTTTTAAGCTGAAAAGCTGTTTGATAAAACAAATTAAGCACTGAATTAAATTTTTTTTTTTTTTTGGTTTTAATTGTCTCTTAATTTTATTAATGGTCATCATGTATTTGTGGTAGTGGTGGAGTGGTGATTAGGAGGTGGTGAGGGTGGTGGCGAGGTGGCGGTGGCAGTGGAGTAATGGTGGTGGTGGAATGATGGTGAGTTGTGATGGCAGTAGAGTAATAGTGGTGCAATGTTGGTGGTGTAGTGGTGGTAGTGTGATGGTTATGGCGTGGTAGTGGTTGTGGTGGGCAGGGTGGAATGCTAGTGGTGGTGGTGAAGTGATGGCGGTGGAATGACAATAGTAGTGGTGGTATATGGATAACGGTGATAGTGGTGGTTGCGGTGTGGCAGTGATGGTGGTGGTAGTTGTGGTGGTAGCAGCAGGGCGACAGTGCAATGGTGGTGGTGGTGGTGGTTGTGGTGGAAGCCACCGGTGCAATGGTGGTGGTTGTGGTGTGGTGGTGTGGCAGTGGTGGTGGTAGCGGCATGGCGGCAGTGCAATGGTGGTGGTGGTGGTTGTGGTGGTAGCGGCATGGCGGCAGTGCAATGGTGGTGGTGGTAGCCACCGGTGCAACGGTGGTGGTTGTGGTGTGGTGGTGGTGGTGGCGCTTGTGGTGGTGGTGGCGGTGTGGCAGTGGTGGTGGTGGCGGTGTGGTGGTAGCAGCATGGTGGCAGTGCAATGGTGGTGGTGGTGATGGTGGTTGTGGTGGTGGTGGTAGCCACCGGTGCAATGGTGGTGGTTGTGGTGTGGTGGTGGTGGTGGCAGTGTGGCAATGGTGGTGGTGGTAGTTGTGGTGGTAGCGACATGGCGGCAGTGGCGGTGTAATGGTGGTGGTTGTGGTGGTAGCGGCATGGCGGTGGCGGCAGTGCAATGGTGGTGGTTGTGGTGGCGGCGGCGGTGTGGCAGTGGTGGTGGTGGTTGTGATGGTGGTCGTTTAATGGTGGTGTTGGTGACAGCGGCGGCGGAGGTGTGATGGTTGATTGTAAGCACATAGGAATTCAGCCAGAATTAAGTAGCTCAAAGCTACTTAATTTTTATCAATTTTTTAGCCTACATTTTAAGTAGTACTTAATCTGTTAAGTAACATAAAATGTGGTTATCAAACCTACTTAATGACTTATTACTTAATTGATTCAGTTTTAAGTGCTGAATCTGTGTTACCAAACAAGGCCTAAGTCAAAATTGACCTCAGAGCGTTTTCTAATGGTGTGCCATCTCATATGCTATTACAATAACTTAGCAACCATGTTTAAAAACCGGTAATGCTACATACACAACAAAATGGACAACAGCCCCAAAACGACGTTGTTTTGGGGTCTGTTGTAAAAAAAAAAAAAAAAAAAAGGGATGAAAATTTCAAAACGAGCGCGCTGTTCTTCTTCTTCTTCCCCATCCACCAAACACTTCAGCAGTCAAAAGTAGAAGAGAGAGAGAGAGGGCGCCTACCATCAGTCCATCACCAACCACCACTGTCTGCGCCTCCCCTTCGCCGGAAACCACCACCATCTGACGGCCGCCGGAACTCCATAACCATCACAGAACCCCCATTTCCGGCGAACTCCACAACTGCCGCCGAACGCCATTACCCACTCCACGAAGGTCTCTCTCTCTCTGTGCTTTGGTGATTTTTTTACATATGTTAGATTGGAGATTTTTTGGAGAAAAATTAGGGCACAGTTTGTTACATTGGGGATTTTTTTGGGGAAAAAATTGGAGATTTTTTACATTTATGCATTGTTTTTGTTTGGCACATCCCCAGTCATTCCCTTAAAATGGACCCTTGAACATCTAGCCCCATTAATTTTTTCTAGGAATCACTCCTAGAAAAGGCCATGGGTCAATATTGTTTCTGATATTTGGGCAATAAGGTGGCTTGTTTAGTGTCTCAGTCTCCATCGTGCATACAAGCAAGTTGCATCTCCTTTTCAGATGCATTGTTTACTTGGTCATTCATCCATCAGAAATTCGAAGATACTGCTAGTTCCTAGTTTGAGTCCAGTAGTAGTCTGAGATTGTCAATGTTTCTGCTAAGAATTAGGATAGTTGATTTGTTACTTTTGCTTACCAGGTCAAGAAATGTGATTTTATTTAGGGTCCTTTTTTAGTCATTTGACTCGCTTCATATATATTAGAATTTGTCCCTAATCGTCGTTAATTATCGGGATTACATATGTTATTAGTTACACTTTACCTACCAGCCAAGATGCTTTTTTTGTATCTAATTTGTTTTTTTCCTTCGTTTATGAACCAGCAGATCATGTCCTCGGAGTCTATTCCGTCGACAATGCCTTTAAACGAAGAGTGTGGACAAGAGGAAGTGTTATTGAGTGGAGATGAACAAGAGGTACAAAGTTGTCCTTCAAACAAAGAATGTGGTGCGATAGATACTAATGAGGATGGGAATGAGGCAATAAAAAATTGTGATAATAGAGTTGAAGAACCGAAAGAAGGAATGCTATTCGACACATCGGAGGAAGCTTATCTCTATTATTTGGGATATGCTAAAGAAAAAGGGTTTGCTGCGTGTAAAAGAACATCGAGAAAGGGAAGAGATGGAACGTTGAAGGATGTAACTTTCTCATGCAATCGTGCCGGAAAGCCAAGGGTAAGAACAAGCAACCCAGTCAAACCACGGCCACAAACAAGAATTGATTGTCCAGCTCATGCTCATGTTGGTATACGCCCGGATGGAAAGTGGAGGTTGAATCGGGTTGTTTTGGACCACAATCATGAACAAAGTCCGGCAAAAGCAAGGTTTTTCAAGTGCAATAGGATACTTGATGACCACGTAAAAAGGAAGCTTGAGATGAATTCACAAGCCGGGATCAAAATGTGCAAGACCGTTGACTCACTTCAGATTGAGGCTGGAGGACTTAATATGGTTCCATATCTTGAGAAGGATTGCCGAAATTATTTGGACAAGCTTCGACGTTTACGACTTAAGGAAGGAGATGCTCAAGCAATGCATAGCTATTTCATGAGAATGAGATCCGACAATTCTGACTTTTTTTTCGCAATGGATTTCAATGACAAGGGTCGACTTCGGAACGTGTTCTGGGCTGATGCAAGGAGTAGGGCAGCTTGTGAGGAGTTCGGTGATGTTGTGACCTTCGACACAACGTACTTGGTAAACAAGTTTGACATGCCTTTTGCTCCTTTTGTAGGTGTGAATCATCATGGTCATTCTATTTTATTGGGTTGTGGGCTCATATCTCATGAAGACACAGAGTCATTTTCATGGTTATTTCAGACTTGGAAGACATGCATGGGGGGTCGTGCTCCGAAAGCAATTCTTACCGATCAATGTATGGCCATGAAGAATGCTATAGAAAGTCTATTCCCTGACGCCCGACATCGGTGGTGCATATGGCACATTATGAAAAAGGTGCCAGAAAAGTTGGGTGGGTACAAGGACTATGAGGACATGAGTTCATCTATGCGTAAGGCAGTTTATAATTCATTGACAATAGATAACTTTGAGAATGCTTGGGATGGATTCATTAAGAAGTATGAGCTACAAGATAATCCATGGTTAGCGGGGATGTATCAGGAGAGGAAACGGTGGGTTCCTGCTTATTTGAAAGATTGCTTTTGGGCAGGAATGGCTTCCACACAAAGAAGCGAGAGTATGAATGGTTATTTCGATGGTTTCGTCCACGCGAGGACGACCTTGAAAGAATTTGTTGAGCAATATGACACCGCATTGGCGAAGAAGGTGGAAAATGAAAGACAAGATGATGTGAAAAGTTGGAACACTTTCATCCCATCAATAACTGGAACTGAGTTGGAAAAGCAATTTCAAGATGTTTACACGCATGCGAAGGTTCAAGAGTTTAATAAAGAATTTGTTGGGAGACTACAATGTCAATGTGAGATGAAACAAGAAGTTGATGTTCTATCCGAATATGAGGTACTAGAGTCCATCACATTTACTGTTTTTAATGATGAAGGAGAAGAAGTGAAAGTGACAAAGGAAGTGCCATTTACTGTCGGTTTTAATGCCGAAACCAATGATACACATTGTAATTGTCGGCTGTTTGAGTATAAAGGAATGGTGTGTAAACATCAATTGACGGTGTGGTATAAAAGGCGAGTTAAAAGAGTGCCTGACAAGTATGTGTTGAGAAGATGGTGCAAAAATGTGAAAAGGGCCCATACTAAAGTTCAAATCAGTTACGATAAGTTGTCAAACTCAATTGAAGCCCGTCGGAGTGACAACATGTGCAAAGAGTTTAAGGAGGTTGTCGATTTAGCGGAAGATTCTCAAGAGAGGTATGAAATTGTGGTCAAAAGGACACGCGAGTTGAAAGAAGAGTTGAAGGAGCACCAACGTAATGCGGTTGTTTGTGATAATGATGCGGTTGTTTGTGAAAATAATGCGGTTTCCGTTCCTTGTAATGATTCCTTTTCACTTGGAGATGGGGTTCTACCTTCCAAAGAGAGCACCAACATACTTGACCCGGAACATGTTAAAAGAAAAGGGAGACCGCCGTGTAAAAGGAAGCAAGGTGTTCTGGAAAAAATTGTTAAGAAGAAAAAAGTAACACAAAAGAAGGCATTGTCGAAGGAAAAAGCCAAGGTATAAGTTCTTTTATGATTTGTTGGTTGCAAGTTAATATGGACTTATAATACTTATATTATTTTTCAATTTCAGGAGGTTGAGGAGATTGCGGTTGGCCATGAGTTCGGGACACAAGAGAGTGTTGTAAATGTACTTTTTTTAATTGCATAATTCTCAATTCTCGTTTCATGTAAAAGTTATTCATAATCTCTTTTTATTGTTGAGCAGGTTCATCCAAGCTATGTGGGCCAATCAATGTGGCCAAACATGGTCTCCGATAATATGGTACCAACTATGACACAAGGTGGAAACATGTTCCCATTTTCTCCAAGTTTATGCCCACCCGGAACAAGGTTTAACCAATTTATGCCTTCGTTTCCAAGTTCACAAAGCAACATGGGAAGCTTATTCAGTGGTCAAGTTGGGAGAGATCACTCAAATATTGCGGGTAGTCAAGTTTGGAGAGGAGGACAGTCAAGTTTTTTGGGAGACCAAGTTCAATATTTGGGAGGAGCACAACCAAGTTTACTACCGACTCAAGGGCAAGGATGCGGAGGAAATCAAAGTTATTTGGAAATGTTGAATGCAACGGAGAATTGTGAAGAGTAGTATACTTGCTTTCTTTATTATGTAACGAATTTGTGTTAGTAATTTATTAAGACTATGATGGTTGGAAATGGGTTTTGTAATGACTTTTATGGATTTGGCTTTTGTGATTGGAATTAGATTGACTTTTGTGAATGGAATTAGAATTGGGTATGCATTTTTTTTGTCACTCTTGCTATACTTCTGTACCCGTGTCCACCATCGTGTCTGTGTCTGTGTCCGTGTCCTCCATTAATACAAGAAACAATATTGCACATGACATTGTTTTATAACTTCTATTTTTTGAAAAAATTTGGGCAGCATCACCCCTGTTTTCTCTTTTATGCATTTGGCTTTTGTGATTGGAATTAGATTGTTGTTTGTGAATGGAATTAGAAGAAAAGTATGCATTTTTTCAATCACTCTAGCTATAGTTTTGTGTCCGTGTCCACCATCGTGTCTGTGTCCGTGTCCTCCATTAATAGAAGAAACAATATTGCCACATCACACACTATTTTATGACTTCTATTTTACGTAAAAATTTGGACAGCACCTCCCCTGTTTTTTGTCCTAGCCCGATGACAAGCGTCTCAACAAACAGCAGCAATAGCAACAATAATGCATACCAAACAGCAGCAATAGCATTTCTCATCATAATTACCATTCATAAAGCTGGGTCATTTTTATTATAATAATGAAGTACATTCAAGTTTGAAGTAGAGAAGGAAGAAAACCAAACATCATTACATTTATCCGCCAGCATGGCGTAGTAATACATAGTCTTTTGAATACAAAAAAGGGGGGCTACATTCCAAATATTATTACATTTACCCTCTCCCTTAAGCTGCGTACATATGTAAAAAAAAAAAAAACAAGCAACAAGATATGAAAAAGCTGGAGTGTCGCCTCTTGCGGGATCTCTTTTTGTCTTGCTTCTCTTTTTGCCTTGCATCTCTTTCTCCCTGGCTTTTTTTTGCCTGCTATAAACAAATGAGACAGACTTTTCAGTAATGCAATAGTACTAGAAACAACAACATAGCACCATGCCATGACATTAACTAGCCTTTAGAGGTCAACATTAGAAAGCACTTAACTGGATCACGTTAACTGGTCAACATTAGAAAGCACTTTATCTATTGAAGCTAAATACCATGGAATGGTCACCACTACAGTGGCAGAAATAGTTTTGTTGCGCTCATTGCTTACTAAGCTTGTGGTTACTTCACAAGTCCTACTACTATGTACTTTGATAACAAGAGAGCCAATATTTCTGATGTACCAAAATAAGAAAACAAGACTGCCATTAAGACTGCCCACAATTCCATTTTTCCATAAGTGCACCAGAATACCAAAACATGTTAAGTTGTCATTTTGTAAATCATCCCTAAACATACACCTCCTCATGCATTTTTTCGTCCTACTGGATAAACTCTTAATGCTTCCTCATGTCGCATCTTTTCGACTATGCACTTGTACCAGGGCTTATGCAGTTTTATTTTGCATCGACTTATGCTCGAGGGTAGTGGACTAGTGGTAATCAAGTTTATAATTCATTTTTCAGGGAGCACTTAACTAGATCATGTTAGAAAGCCCTTGGAGTGACCTTGTTCATTTTTTAGTCCACTGGAATTTACAACACAGCTTCTAAATTGACAATATACTCGAGCAAAATCTTGCTATACATCTTGCATAATCATTATAAGTGCATACCCATAGCTATGCAAAACTAAACTTTACTTGTGAGTTAGGAAAAAAGAAAAGCCAAATGGGATCTTACTACACCTATAGTGACTTGAAAGTATATGTTCCCCCAATTGGCTTTATTAGGCCAACGATGACAGTAATAGAGAATAGGTAGCCATCAAGATGAGCAAAGATACAACCAACGATTTTAGTGCATTGCTACTGAGAGCAGAACTAAGGTGCCAAATGACTTGCTTTCACCATTAATTTGAATGCGAAGAGAATGCACAATTAGTACAACAAAATTAAAATGGATGTTATTCCTACATCATTAATCTGTTTACACAGGCACACCACACATACACACATATATTACAGAACCAAGAAAATAACTTTCCATATATGTAATTATCGACAAATTATCTACCCTTGGAAGCCCCTATGACTTATGTCCCAATGAAATACCTAACATAGATATCTTGTCCACAAAGTCAAATTTACCATCTTTGTCTCTATATTAGTGACTGATTCCAACCAAACAGCCAATATCTTGGGCTGGATGACCAGTCTACAACTCTGAAACATAGAAGGAAACAAAGATCCTGAGTTAATAAATTATTGAAAAGATGAAACAATTTAACTACATCCATATAACAACATATCAGTGCATAAGCAATCCACTTGAACAAGTCTTCAAGCAGAATGAAATGCAATGGAAGCAAGTTCCAACAGAAAGAATGTATATCTATTTGTAGAAGTAAAAGACAAAGGATGTGTAGTTCATTAGGCATTATAAGTGCATAAATATGCCTTAAATTTTAGATGCATGAAAAAGATTTGATAACCATACACTTCTCCCTTGGCCATAATTTTAGTGCATACATATGCCATGAGAGGTGTATTTCTCCTCGAACAAACATACTAGGGTATGGTGTACTTCAACAGAGCCAAGGCAATAACTAAGAATTAGTGGAATTGGAACCCAAATTCAGTGGGCTAGTCACTTACCCAGATTTCAAAGAAGTACACCATATTAGAGTTCTTTCAACAGAATTAAGGTCTTGGTTACTAGAACTAGGGTTTTGTCAACTGTATGAAATTGGGTTTCTTCAACTGCATTAGGGTTTCTCAAATTGAAAAAAATTGGGGGTTTTTCAACTGAGCTTGGGTTTCTCAAATTGAAACGGGGGGGGGGGGGGGGGGGGGGGCATCGTGACAGAAAGGGAGAGGGAGAGAGAGAGAGACCTTCGTAGTAGTGGTTCAGATAGACGATTTGTAATCCTTAGGTCGCCGGAGGTGGGGGAGTCGGCAGTGGCGGAGATCGGCGGTGGTGGGGAGTGTTCGCAATGGCGGTGGTCGCCAGAGTTGGCGAGTCGACGGTCAGCAATGGCGGTGGTTGCCAGAGGGGGCGAGTCGACGATCGGCAGTGGCGGAGTGTCCTCTCTTTCTCTCTTCTTCATCGACTGATGGGGAAAGGTAGATTTCAAATTTTCATCCCTTCTTTTTTTTTTTTTTTTTTTTTTTACAACAGACCCCAAAACGACGTCGTTTTGGGGCTGTTGTCCATTTTGTTGTCCCTTTTGTTGTGTATGTAGCAGCGTTGTTTAAAAACAGAGCTTCAATGATGAGCTATATCACTATAACTTAGCAATAATATTAAAAAAACAGAGCTTCAATGATGAGCTATATCAAGTCTGATTTGTAAGTACAATTATTGGATTATTAAATTATTTATCCTCCTCAAAAATAAATCAAGTATAATAATCTGGACTAAATTATTTTTGTTTGTTGGATTATTTTGCTCCAAACAGTCATGGTGTCAAGTGGTGTCTTAGCCCAAACAACTTGAATTATTGTTTTTTAATTATTAGATTAGCATCATACTTAATTTTTAGGCCAAAACACCACTGACTTTTGCTTCTTTATTTACGAATTTGATCTCAATTTTTTTTAATCTAGTTGAATAGTAATTTGTTCAAGCATAGTAAATAGTATTCAAGCTTAATTTGTTTACATTTATAAATGCATATCAATCGAAGTTTTAACGAGTAAAATACAAAATCAAACTTGGGTAACATGGTTCGGAACTTCGGATTTTTGTTTCATGGGTGGAGCAACCCTTTGTAAAACTGCATATCCCATGATTTATAAATTTACATTATTAGGCTGTCCCTAGAGGTGGACCGAGGAGAGTGTAAGAGGGTGTTTGAATTTTCTTCCTATATTTATAGTACATTTTTGAATTTTTTTGTACAATTCCTGAAGAGTGGTCCCCGCAAACTAGGTGAAATTCACAATTCTGTGTCCGCCACTGGCTGTCCCCTTCTAAGAGTATGAAATTGCCCATTGAAATGAGGAAAAAGGGGATTTTATTTGTTGAACGGTTTCGCACTCATTTTTTGCCCATCTCTCTATTTCATGGTTTTTGTTAATATGAATGTACTAAAAAATAAGGAGTGGACCTTAGGCTTTACAAAATTTACCACAGTGGACACGGGGGCTTTACACCAATTCTTTATTATATTATTTTTTGATGTGTGAGATATAAGATCACAGAAGATAACATGGTAAATTCACGAGATAAACAAAGGAATGCAAGCATAAAAAGGAGAATATGAAAATCATTCCCCCAAATTTTATTTTTTTACTTATCAGGCACAGTTTTTTTTTTTTTTTTTTCTAAAAAAAATTCATCGCCATTTATAATATCCTCTTCCGTACTCCCAGTCTGGTTTTTTTCTAACAACACTAGATATTTCTTTCTTTTTTTCGTGGTAATGGAAGGTACAATAAAAAATGATGTGGAAAATTTTGTATTGCTTGCCAACCCATGGCGGGATGGGTGCGCACCAAATTCATTTGTAGAGTAGAGAGAATAGTGCACCTATCGTATTAGAGACCCAAATACAACCATTTTTCACTTTGATGCCCCGCTTGATGTGGAAAATTTTAAAATCAGCCCAGTAGACTATTGTTAAGGTTCAAAAAATATATTGAAATGTGTTAAAAATGAATATAAATGTGTGTAAGCGATTAAGCGTACAGAAAAGTGACAAAAATACACTGGTAGTATGCATTTTTTTTTATCTCCTTCTTGCCTTATTATCAATCCAGTGGGCTGTCAATAGAAAGACCTAAATGATGATGTTATTAAGTGGGTGACTGGGTGTTGTGCAAGAAGTTGGGATATGACCAAAGCATCGTCTCCTCATTTAGCTTCTAGATATCTACTGTAAGAGCAAGTTGCAAGGCATCCCTCAAAGCCCAAATTTCAGCTATGGCAATGAAATTTGCTTGCATTTTCCTTTGGAAACCCATGACCTATTGCCCATTGAGTCGCAAATGAGACCACCTGTGAATGCCTTCCCACTTACGCCATTGAAAGAGCAATTTGTATTAAGTTTTAATTAATGTATGTGAGAAGAATGAAATATCTTGAAAAATGTGAAAAAGCAAAAAATGTAGGTACCTCAAGGAGGGAGAGTCCAAGCCACGAAGATAGTTTACTAGCTAGAGATTTCACTTCTTTATCCGAATTGCATTTTACTGTTATTTCAATTGCACCGTCGCGCAAGCATTCAAAGCATGAAAACTTAGGGAATCTTTTACAAATGAAACAATAGACGGTGACAAGAGTTTTTCATTCTCTCTTTTCTTTTGAGCTTATCATTCGTATTTCTCCTCAAGTTGACATTTTTCTTTCCCTTTGTGAAACTTTCCCACCTTTTCGTGAGTGCAGGGCCGGCCCTGGGCATTGGCAAACCAGGCGGCCGCCAAGGGCCCCCGGTTTTTGGTCCAAGAAAAGGGCCCCCCAAATAGAGAAAAGGGCCCCCAAATAGAGGAAAATATTAAATATAATATATGTCAACCATTGCAACAGCCGGCGATTGTAGCATGGTGGAAACGTTTCCACCTCTTAAGACAGAGGTCGCGAGTTCAATCCCTGCTTGCTGCGACAATTTTTCGATGTTTTACAAAAATTTGCTTTAAAATGAAGGCACTGGGACTCGAAATCGGGACCTTCATCATGGAACCCAGTAATCTTTCCACTGAACTGCAAGGTAAACTTACTAGACTTTACACAAAGAATATATATATATAGTAAAATTGAAGGCCCCATTTGAAAATCCCGCTTAGGGCCCCGAAAAACTCAGGGCCGGGCCTGCGTGAGTGTGTCGATGATTTCATCTGTGCTTCTTCCCATGGTTTTGTGCTGGGATTTTCTTATCCTCTTTTGCCAAATTTGTGACCGACTTTATGTCCAACCTTATGTATCAAAACTATATATATATATATATATATATATATATATATATAGGGAAATTTTCTTATCCACACTCCCGGATTTAAGGAAAAAATGGGGTTTTTTTGTGTTGCAAATTTTTTTTGGAAAATCCGATCCGTCCAATGTGTTCAGAAGGTGTTTTCAAGGGTCCACGCGGAAAATCTTCAAAAAAAAATACCGGGAAGGGCTTGATCAAGCAGTTTTTCGCAAAAACTGTATTTATATATTTTTTGCGAAAATTGCTTGGATCAAGCCCTTCCCGGTATTTTTTTTTGAAGATTTTCCGCGTGGACCCTTGAAAACACCTTCTGAACACATTGGACGGATCGGATCGTCAAAAAAAATTTTGGATCATAAGGTGCGGAAATTAAAAGTCCGGATTAGAAGTGAACTCTCTCTCTCTATATATATATATATATATATATAATAATAATAATAATAATAATAATAATAAAAAAATCTAGACTGGAACATATGCACCAGGAGGCTCAACGACACATATGATGAAAGCATACCGGCAATAAGGTTGGACATAAGGTCAGTCACAAATTTGTCGGTATGTTTTCGTCATATTTGTCGTTGAACCTATTGGTGCATAAGTTCCGATCTAGATTTATTTTTTTCTTTTTATAGTTTTGATACATTCCTCCATCTTAGGAATATATTATGGTGAAATCTTTGTAATGCCTTGGTGCTTTTGAAATGATATCAAACTCTTGTTCAAAGGATTATCCTTCATATGGGCTCGAAAACAAGACCGTGACGTAGTCAGCAGACTTCAGAAACTAGAGAGAGGGGTATGGAGAGGATAGATGGGCCTCATGATCTAAGCCCATTTACAACAGGCTTAAAAAAGGGGCTAAACCCATCTACACTGAGACTACGGGCTGTCAGTTCATTTCCATTTTCCACAGGCTATTACAAGAAGAAGAGGAACCAAAGAATCAGTTTGATGATTCAACGGCCACATCTGTCAGAACCACCGTGTACGGCTGAAACCCAACCCACGCGTTCTGCCATTTCAATCTCCGCTAGATTCAGCCGCCGCCCCATAAAATCTGACACATGCCACCCATCACCCGCCACGCGTTCTGCGGGGATTACACACAGTGGCTTCGTTTTGGAAACAAATCCGACGACGATGATTCGTGCCCCCTCTCGTGAAGAAAAATGCTGGAGTTAAGCTTCGTACCCCACCTGCTTATCGTAGAGCCTATCATCGCCCCTGATTTTCACCTATGGCCATGTCAAGGTACCTTTTTTAAGCTCCAATTACTTTGGCGTCTCATTTTCTAGGGATTTGGCTGCGAATTTAGCAGTCGTGTGGCTTACTCTTTCATTGATTCTCTTTGTGTTTCTATGTTGTTGTGTGATGTTTCTTTCCGTAGTTAGTCACGGGGAATTTCTTTGGAAATGAAAGTAGGTTGGAAATGGTTGTTTAATGCAAGGTTTTTTGATAAGTTTTTAAATTGAGGTAGAATTTGGATACTTAATGGCACTTTTTGGTTTGCTTTATTTTGTTTTACTCTTTTTGATGTTAAAGTCAGTTTCTTTGGGGGAAAAAAGAGAGGTATGGGATGGTTTTTTAATGGCAAGGTGTGAGAAGTTCTAAACTTGGGGTGGAATTCGGAAACTTAATGGCACTTTTTGTGTGTTTTGTTTCGTTTGTCTTCTTTACGTGTTTTGAGTTAAGAAACTTGAGAGATGTTGAAATAGGATTGGGATAAAGCAAGCTGGAAATAAAGAGAGAAAACATGACAGAGTACATGTTACTTTTCAAATGCATTCAAGACGGTGGGTTTTCCATCGCACCAACTTTAACGTGCAAGATTAAGCTTGATTTCTTGAAGAATAGTTGGACAAAATGTAATGTCCAGTAATCAAGAAGTTTAGAATGAACTAGATAGTCGAGCATAATAAAACAAAGAGTGATTCAAAATTGCCGCTGAATTTTATATCCAAGTATTCGTTAATCAATCAAACACCTAATGGGATCTATTTCCACGTAACTGAATGCTTGCTTTCACACACATGAATTATTGATCCATTTGGCTATACAAGAAAATAGCTGAGGAGGTGTTTTTTGGTAGCTAACATCCTTTGTTGGTTTTAATGGTTAAGGAATCTTTGAAATAGTTGTTCATTCGTTGCTTGAGGATTCTTCATTTAATTTAATGCTAATTGTGGGTAATGTTCAAGAGCTGTGGTGTCATGTAATGAGGGTTATGGCTGTTTTTGGCTTATTTTCCCACCCCTTCCAAGTTCCAAGTCCCAGCCCCTTGTTGCAATGGGTTATGTCCTCCTTTTACGAAGATTGACAGAATGAAATGGGGTACACTACGTTAATTTCCTTAAAAGATAACCTCAAACATTTAAAGGAAGTTTTCCATATTTGAACAATCTAAATTTCTTATTGCATTGTGCCTATTTACAGCATTATGTCAGAAACAGTAATGCTTTCTTAAGATGTTAATTGGCCGACGCTTAACATTTTACTCTATACCAGCCAGAGCTTCAGCTCGACGTGTTTTCTAGGAGAATGAAATTCGATAGAGAAGTTGATGGGCAAGGTTGCAGAACTGTTCCGATTCTTGTACATAGTTAAGTTCGCAATAAAACAATGAGGGTCATCCGTATTTCATATCATTAACTGAATGAAGCTGGCTACCAGTGTTGCTGAAATCCGCATTGCAGAATACCATTCTTATCTATAAAGTAATGTTTACAAATTGTTATTGTTGAGGATTTCTCTCGGTAATGCTTCAGGAAAAAGTATTGAGGGTTTTAGAAACCGTTTCTGGGATCTTTTTGCCAACCACAATGTTGGCCCCGAGTAACATGACACTGGTACTTCTAAAAGAAACGATGATATATTTGCTGAAATCTCCCTTGCCATTCTTGTTCCAATATTTCGGTGTTCTCAAACTCTGTAACGTGCTTGATATAATAGATGCTATATCTGAATGCAGATTTTGGGCAGCTTCGTGTGCCAGGAGACTTCCGCATTCACTTATTGTAGGCCACAAGCCCAGCTGTTTGGAAATAAACAATGCTGGGACTAAATTTACGGTCGGGCTCCCTTACTTCCTGTGCAGATTGTATTCACAATATAGGCTTTCTAATAAAGGACTCACTTCATACATGTTATTAAAAAATAAGGAGTGCTTGTGGAATAGGACTAGTTCTAAGACCTTTTTTGTCCTTTCAGCAAGTAAAACAATATCAGACCATGCTCAAATTGCCTGGAAAAGGCTTGCTCAGATATGTTCTTACAACGGGCCTGTTTTACCACCAATAAGTCGGATTGCTTGTGCAGTGAGCCTTGCGTTAAGCCGATCACAAGTGATAGCTCCTGGTGTTTTTGCCTTGGTCATTGGAGAGCTAGCTTGGACACAAAGAACATGGGCAGAGGCAGAACGCTTCCCAACAGGCAATTCTTTGTACATGCATGCACAAGATGGGCATGTATACTTGACTTCAGTTGTGTATTCATTAGTAGAGTGTTTGGTATTGTTTATCAGGGCTATATATTTAGCAATTTTGTTCTCACCCTGCATAGTTATGGCTCCTTTTGTGGATCACCTTGGCATTGAGTTCAGAAAGAAATGGCTTCACATTGTCCATCTTACATTGGAAAAGGCAGGCCCAGCATTTATTAAATGGGGTCAGTGGGCTGCAACTAGGCCAGATCTCTTCCCCAGGGATTTATGTTCTGAGCTGGCAAAACTTCACACCAAAGCACCCGCGCATAGCTATGCCTACACCAAAAGAACTATTGAAAAGGCATTTGGCAGGAAGTTGCATGAAATCTTTGAAAACTTTGAAGAGGAACCTGTAGCGTCTGGAAGTGTTGCTCAAGTTCACCGAGCTAATTTAAAATTTCAATATCCCGGCCAACACAGTAAGCCCATGCTGGTTGCTGTGAAGGTTAGACATCCAGGCGTTGGTGAAGCAATTAGAAGGGATTTCGCATTAATTAATTTGGTTGCGAAAGTTTCACAGTTCATGCCCACATTGAAATGGTTGAGACTGGATGAAAGCATACGACAGTTTGCTGTTTTCATGATGTCTCAAGTTGATCTTGCAAGGGAAGCAGCTAATTTGAGTCGTTTCATTTACAATTTCCGCAGATGGAAGGATGTCTCATTCCCAAAACCTTTGTATCCTCTGGTTCATCCAGCCGTTTTAGTGGAGACATACGAGCATGGTGAAAATGTTCTATACTATGTTGATGAGCTCAAAGGAGAAGAGCACATCAAATGTGCCCTTGCTCACATCGGGACTCATTCACTTCTAAAGATGCTTCTGGTATAATTTCCTATGGCTCTGTTGATGTTCTCTTCCTTTCTTCTTGTTAAGTTACATGTTAACAATTTACAATATATTTATTGTTGGATAATCGATTGCTAATGTGCATTTACTTTTCTTTGTGCTAAGTAGAAGTGTCATGTATAATAGAAGTTTGCGAAAGGGGCATTGCGTAACGTTTGTGCTGCTATGCTTATATTTACTTGAATCTAGTATCTTTGTACTCTTGACTTGTTTTGAAAACCTCAAATCAAATATGATTTTGATTGATAGTGGAGAACTTTGTTATTCGGATTTAGACTGAAGTGATGATTTAGGACTTCATGCTCGGATTTCATGCATGTACGCCTCCTGGAATGTTGGCTTGTAGTCGCTTAGATTTGAGGTACTACTCATTTTTGGAGTTTGTGGAACACCACAGTTAAAATTGGTTCTTTGATTATGATTTTCATGGTGATATTCACCTGTTTTGCATTCTTGTGGGTTGATTAAGTATATTATTTGTAATGCAGAGAATTTTGATGGAGTTTCTAAATACTCGCTCCCTAGTCATGCTTAGGTGGTTCGATATTTCATTAAGGACCTATAGGAAGACTTCTTGTGTTAAAGATATCCCAAGCATAGCGGTAGATCTTAATAAAGAAATCCAAAATAAATTGAGAAACACATGTTTAACACATCTTTTATGATTTCCTTAAGCAGCTACCTTCCGTTTTCACTATGACGGAAAAAATGCTTTCTCCTGTTGCTATCAACTTTACAAATGGCTTCTATTTTCTGGTGATGGCACATGAGAGGGTTAAAATGGTATATGTCTAACTGAAAGCCTGTACGTATAGCGTGAATGGTTGAAGATAATGTGAAGCTTTTGGTGAGAAAATGACAACGAAAATTCCTCTGCTGAGAAAAGAAACGGAAGTATCACCACAAGATTTATGAGACGAGTCCTTGAAATTTTGCAAATTGCTAGAAAAATTTCAAAATTTATACCCTTTCCCTGCCTTATTCAAGTAACTGACTATTTGCTTACGAACAAGAAAGAATAATGACATTTACTGGTGGAAGTTTTTTTTGGTCGGAGTTGGTTGACTCAAAACTACCTTTCATAATCCTTCAGTATCGTCTGCAGAGCATAGTTTCTATCCTCATTTTTTTTTCCCTCTGGTCAATTCTAATTATTATTATTTTATCCCTGTAAAATACCTCAGTTATTGTTCTGAATGATTTGATTTCTTTTCCAGGTAGACAATTTTGTTCATGCAGACATGCATCCGGGGAATATTCTTGTTAGAACATCTCGAAGTAGGGTTCCAAGTAAACCGCTATTTAAGTCTAGGCCTCATGTTGTTTTCCTAGATGTAGGCATGACTGCGGAACTTTCTAGGAAGGATCGAGTCACTTTGCTGGAGTTCTTTAAGGCTGTAGCGCTTCGAGATGGTCGAACTGCTGCAGAGTGCACGCTTAAATTATCTAAACAACAGAACTGCCCAAACCCAAAGGCTTTCATCAAGGTAACTTTCAATTCTTTTATGGTTTCTTTGTGCAGTCGTAAGCTTATTGCGTGTAATTGTTGTTGTGATACATAACTAGTTCTTATTCAAATGTTCACATAGCAAATTACAACTACTGGGCATGTGCATAATGTGTGCTTTTATCTGCAGCAGTTGGTTTGCATGTACTTTTGAGTTGTAGATTTTCGAGAAGTTATATTGTCAGATAAAATGAAGTTGTGGTTGAGAGTTTAGTCAAAGAACTTGTGATTTTCTTCAAAGGAGTGGTTAGCCACTGGTTAATCCACCTTAGAAAATGCACCAGTTAACGTAAATATGGGACTTCTCACATAAGGAATGGTGCCAGTCAGAATCAAGAATTTCTGCAAAATCAAATCGAGGTACTAGAGATTTAAATTGTGGGGGAGCAAGGACAAAAGGCATTGGTTATCTTGCTTTATGTAACCTGTGAATATCTACCACCACCAAAATAAGTTTTATGTAGTTTTTGGTGTGTTCTTGTGCTTAAGGCTTTTCTCTTCAGCTTATGGCGTTTATGTATGCATGACCGTTTTCCTCCCCTTTCTTTCACAATGCACTCTGAGAAGAAACATGATAGCTTTACCTTGCATCTGATTGTGTTTTTTGCACACCTATTCTCTGAGATGCCTCACATCCTGTTGTTGTGCAACTATCCCTTTCAGATACCATGCTAACATGTAAGTGCAGCACTGCACCAGCTGTAGCTTTGTTCTCCTTTCAATTTCTTGTTATCTGGTTAATAAAGAGGCGCTGCTGGTTTGGCAGGAGGTAGAACAAACTTTTAGCTACTGGGATACCGAAGAAGGGGGTTCTTTTCAGCCTGCTGAGTGCATGCAACAAGTGCTTGAGCAAGTTCGGCGACACAGAGTAAACATTGATGGTGATGTCTGCACTGTGATGGTAACTATGTTGGTCCTAGAGGTATTGTTTGGCTTTTTAAATGTACTGGCATTGCCATTTAGACTAGTTGAAAATGAATTGTTTAGTATGTTACAGGGCATACCTGCCAAATTTTGCTTCCTAAATTTTTCAGCCTGGAAGTTCTTATATCATTTAGTCCACATGGAAAACGATTGGTGCCGTATATTGTTTGTGATTGCTAAATTCCAGAGTCTGTCAAATGACTGCAACTCATTTTCTGTTTACCATTTTTTTTTGGTGCTACTTGATTCTTTTAGTCTGATCTCATTAATAGTTAGATTTGTTTCAGGCTCTTCCACCAACCATTGTGATCTGTTATGCTAAAAGAAATAGCAAATGATGTTCTTTTTTCTTCTTCTCTCTCTTTTATTTTCTTCTTCTTTTAATTTAAGACCAATAGAACATGCTGACATCCGGCTTTAGTTTGGTCCCATTCTTCAATTTATGTCCTTAAGAGCTATAGCACTGTTGACTAGCTTACTATAAGAGTCAATGGCGAAACCACTGGAGAAGCATGCTGATGTGTATTCATCCAAGAAAATCACGCAATAATTTGTAATGTGTCATTTGAATGTTGCACTTGTATCCAAGATGACTTTGAAAAAAGGAGTATTGCTTGAATGAATTGATGAAAGGTCTTTCGTCTTGATTAGATATCTTTTGCATGCCATGATCTATCTAATTGCATCTTTCGTGAGCTTCACATTTTTTTTTCCACATCTTTCGTGAGCTTCACATTTATGCACTTTTATTTTTAATCTTCAACTTGATTGGAGAAAAGATGCATTGATTGCCATTATTCCCATGAATTGAGTGCTGGATCCAGCTTTAACGCCGCATGGTGCCTTTTTTTTGTCTCAAAAGCTGGGAAAACTGATTTTGAGAAGATTCATTTGGATGCGTTTTGTTATTCAACTGCAATAGCCGTCCACTGATGTTACCTAGTTTCTGTCTTTGTCTTGTTCTTGTCGTAGGGATGGCAGAGGAAGCTCGATCCAGAGTATGATGTGATGCACACACTGCAAACATTGCTATTCAAAGCCGACTGGGCAGAGTCTCTCTTCTACACAATTGAAGGAGTCATGGCGCCTTAAAAGGTGCCTGCCTGTTTCTTTTTTCCTCATACAGTTTTCTCTTAATTTGAAATGGATTTTAGTCCTTGGATCTCTTTTTGCACTTCACAAGAGGTATCAACCTTAGGAGCAAACATGTATTATTTAGAACAACGAGATACAAATTGCAATTCTGGAAATAAGGATACATGCACAAAAGTCCTGAGAGAAAAGTTGTGTTTCGGGTCCGTTTTGTTTCAGAACTCTTGTGCTTTTATGATTAGTGAATATACCGTTGTTGTTTGCTACTAATTATTTCTATCTATGCCTCTACCCTATCACTAGCAGTTCTATTCTTATGGCTCATAACTGAAGGTCTTTTCATTTGCAAATTTGTTGGTCTTTTTCTTTTTCTAATCTGTATGGTATTAGTAGCTAAAATGCATTACTCTGATTGATATTCCTCGACAAGAAGAGAGTATTTAGCAGCTTCTATAATAACAAACCTTGTACTTATTCTTGATACTCTGAGAAAAACCTCGAGTCCGATGTCTAGTAATGACATCACCAGCTGGGCAAATTTGGTTGGTCATTTAGTTCGAGATTTTTTGTTGCTTTTCGTTTGGGTGATCTTGATTTTGTTGGGGTATTACTATGGAGTAGTAGTGAACGGCATGGGAAGACTACAAGAGGCAATTAACCCATATCAATGACCCTCCGAAATTCAAGATTCACGTAGCCCTGGGAAGAATGTAAATGAAACTTGAGATTCTCAAGACATCAATCAGTTTTTTATGGTAATTAGTTTGACTGCCCATAATCAGAGCAAAAACCATGATCTTAGTTCTTAAAACGAAATACTTGATTAAATACATGGAACTGCATTCTTCTATTAAATTGCATACACTAGAAATGTAAACGTGCATACCAGAAAAGAGACCTGTAGGATCAATTTAGCTATCTGTTTTGAAACTGTTTTCTCGAAGAGAACTAAAAACATGATTGAGTGCAGCGCAGATGAAACAGCATTCCACGCTGCTTGGACCAAGAAACTGTTGGAATGGGTGTCATCAACGCTGCACTCAATGATGCTTTTACCATCTCTGCATAGTCTCTTCCTTTGCATCGCACGGCCATGTACTGTGCTTTCTGTTCATCCCGTTGCAACATCTTTATAAATGGAGAGATGTACATGGTAATCTTAATAAGCTTGTCAAGTACATGGATTGAGAATGACCCATTAAAAGTACATAGAATTGTAGATCGATTATTGTACTACCTTTGTCTTATTTTCCCTAGTTCTTTGCTCATTGTACTTTTGTTTGTTGTACTACCAATCCACCTGTACCACCTGTACCTTGATATTGTTTAATACTAAGTTTTCTTTACACTAGGTAACTGCATTTGTTTTTTTAATAGCTCGTTCAATGTATGGGTTTTGACTTTTTCTTTCCTTTTCCCCTTTGCCAAATACATGGTCTGTACGTTGTTGTACTAGAAAGGAAATTTGCATACTTTAATTGACATAAACTTACCAAAAATGCTACACGTACACTTGTACAACGGCCCAAAACGGCGTCGTTTTGGGCCTGCCTTAAAAAAAATAATAATAATAACGAAACGCTTCGTCCACACAGAAGAGAGGAGAGAGAACTGGGTAGCCGACTGGCGAGCCACGACCACGACCACCACTACCGACCACCACAAACCCCCTACGTCCCAGATCTTGCCGGCGTCGGTGTGAAAAGCCCCTGGTGCACCGGTGAGACTGGTGTAAGCTTGAGAATATGGGTGGTCCGGTTAGTTTATGGGGCTCCGAAGACAATGATGGAGGCTTCGTGGAAGTTTTGAAGGCTGTGGCTTGGGTTTTGCGGCGAAGGAGGGTTTGGGTGCTACGGCGGCCCTCGATGCCGCCGCCATTAGGGTCCTGCATCCCTTGACAAAACCTCGGCAATGGTTGTGGTCGGCGATGGTGGTGGTTGTGGCTTCTCCGTTGACTATCGAGTTCTCTCTCTCCTATCTTCTTTGTGCGTCGACCGAATTGGGGCCGTTGTACATTTCTGTTGTACAAGTGTGTTGTACGTGGCATTTTTGCTAACTTACCCTGCACAGGAAATATGAAGGAAATTGCCTTTCCCACTGGTTTTACCAGATTCTTTGCTTGTTTCTTCTAGTTAGGTGGTAAATTTTGGCATGAATTCCAGTCATTACCAGAAACAAGTCTTTTCGAGGTCTGAGAACCGGAAAACTCAAATGTGCTTAGAATCCGCGAATGGTAAGGGGTTGAAAGTTGAAATCACCTCACCGTGAAACCATCTGTTGCACCCAATACCGGCTTTCTATAAAGGGAGACATTGTTTTGTGTCGCTAACTATGGAAAATTCATATCACACATTCACACGGTGTCTCCACGCCGGTTTGTGAGGAATGTTGATTTTTTTTCATGGACATGCTCGAAGATTTGGCAAGCTGAAAAATATACTACAGTATAATTGCAGCGTTTAAAGCTTTCTCGTTCAACAAATGGTTATAGATTTGTTTCAGTACAAGTAAAATGCACAAGCTGCAAGAAAAGTTCACTCTAGCAGAGGTAATTTAAGACCACCACGGGTCTTCGCCTGTTCGGAAATCTGTTTCCACCCACGGCACAAATATAACTTTTCCCTCGTCGATATCAGCGTGCGCCAGCGCCAATGACTGTTCCATGGTAAGAATAATGGTTAGTCATATGAGAGAGAGAGAGAGAGAGAGGTTTGGGTTCGAGCTTACCAGAGGAGCAGGACCGCGGACAACGCGGCCCTGGTTATTGTACTGGGAGCCATGGCATGGGCAGAGGAACTTGTTCTCGGCAGCATTCCAAGGCACAACACACCCTAGATGTGTGCACACTGCATTTATCCCATAGGTTGCTAGAGTTCTGTCACTCTCCACCACAAGGTAGGTTGGATCTCCCTGCATTGGCAATCCCAAATTCAGATCAATTTTACAAACACAAACTGGATGAAATCCACGAGTAACTAGGCCCAGCCCTTGAATTTTCAAGGCCCTAAGCAAGGTTTAATAATGGGGCCTCTTATTTATTTTTATATAAATCATTTGTTCCACATGACACGCAATATAGCATTGTGGTACCGTGGTGTAGGGGTCAGAACATCTCACTTTGCACCATAAGGTCCCGAGTTCAAGTCTCCAGTTTTCAGCCATTTTTTGTACAAGTTCAAAAATACTACGCGTAAAAAGGAAGCAGGGATCAAACCTACGTTCTCTAGGATAGATCACGCGAGTCTAACCACTACATCACACTCACTGATGTACAACACTTTTGACTTTTATATTATTTATTATATTCCTGTATTTGGGGGCCCTATTGGGAATTAAGAATCCTGTAGTGCGGAGCCGCGCTACAGGGTTGTAGTGTTGCATCCGAGTCGTTGATCGCGCAATCAATGGTCTTGATTTCATCTAGGCACCTGTATGATTCGAGCCTTTCATTGCCGAGATGAAATCCAAGCTGTTGATACCAAGATCAACGGCTCGGATGCTGCACTACAAGATCCCTATTATTAGGGAAAACTGGGGCCGTAGGCGACCACCTGGTAGGCCTACGCCCAAGACCGGCCCTAGGAACAACTTCTTGAAACAAAAATGATAAGAACACCACCATCCGGATACAATACCCAACACAATCCCTCAACTAGAAATCCTATTTGATGACGGCCCCTTTTGTTTTCAGTTTTCAAAATCAATTTTTCAAAAATAATAGAACCCTGAAGCTCTTATTTATATGGAACAGAGATCTTCACCTTCAACCCTTGAGTAAGAGTTCTGTCACCAGGTCCATGAACCTTTACCCATTCTGCTGCAATTACATCGTTTCCGAGTGCGTCTTTTGCAACTGTACCACCTCCTTCACCTCCAGACCTTCATCGGTTCCGATACAGTATCATAAAATAAAATAAAAACCCTCAGAATAATGGACTTTTTCCTTTCGAAAAACGTTACATATAAAGCTGCAAATGAACTGAACTGAATAATAGATCGTTCATGTCTGATTTTCAAACTTAACGATGCGAGCTTATAAAATGTGCCAGAATTTAAGCTGATTTCGAACGAGTTTTAAATGAATCAGATCTCGACTCGCACGTAAAATGAAAACTTGTATGGAAATATCTAAAACACTGTTCTCTGGTAGAAATAAGCCTTACCCAGGTGGGGCGAAGAAGGTAGCATAAGGAACCAACATGAAGCCGGTGGGGAGCGAAAGGGCGCCCACAAGAAGCAAATTCATGAGCTTCCTCTTCTCCATGTCGGGCACTCGGTCCGCCGGAATACTGGTGGCTTGGCACGTTATTTTCATGCTCTTTTTGTTACTGGTCAAATGGGTCCTTGAGGGCTTCACCATCAGAGCATTCGACGCAGAGAAAATCCCATTCTTATAACAAAGCTGGAAAAGGAAAAATTCAAAGAAACAATTTAGGCCGGTCAGATGTTTGAATTTTTTTATTTTTATTTTTTTGGTAAACCAAAGTTTTATTAAAAGCACAAGCAAAAACAAAACTTAGGAAGGCATGACTTCCATTTACAACTCAACTACAAACAATAGAAATGATATTAGGACTAAGCTGCCAAGAATGGCATAAAGCAGCAGTTAAAGAGGGGAAGTCTCAACATTGAGAAATTGGATTCCTACAGCTGTTTGATTTGCTAAACATGACAAAATCACGGCCGCGTTGTTGTATCACAGAGAAACTGCTGAGATTTTCCGAGCCCAAAAAACCCTAAAGGATATTAAAATGAACACACACAAAATTTACGTGGTTCGATACAGACCTGCCTAACCCTGAAGGAGTAAAAACCCACTTCACTCACTCTACACACTAACCCAATTTGTTTCATACTAAATAGAACGTCCCCCAAGTAACTTTTTTGAAGGATAACCAAGAAATCATACATACAATTGGTAAAACCATAGAGGCAGGAATCCCTGTGGTCCATGAACCACCCCCAATCTTAATACAAGCAAATAACCAATAAACACCCACAGAATATCAGGGCAAAAATGTTAGGACTTGGTACACAGAATTTTTTTCCTGAAAACGTCTAGAAATGAACGGTTCAAATTCTCTTTTCCGCCGTTCATTTCATTTTCCTAAACGTTTTCGGAGAAAACTCTTCACGTGCCCTATCATCCCTCACATAAGAGACACCCCCAACAATCTCCCATCTCAAAAAAAAAAAAAAAAAAAAAGATCTTCATAACATCAATTTAAACCAATAATCTTATCTAATTTCAGTTGTGCAAACTTTTTTCAAGATGGTTTGGAGTAATTTGGAGCTAGTTACCTGAGAAGTGGTGGCAGGAGAGAGAGTAGAGGCAGCCATGAGAGAGGGAACTGGGGAAGAAGACTGTTTCAGAATACAGTGAAGAGAGATAATGTAAAACAGAATTGGTGGAATTGGATAAGGCTAGAAGGTACGAGTGGTGATGGAAAATGAATGGCTCCATAGAGCCACATGTAAGATATCTTCCATTTGGTTGGCTAGATTGTCAGCTATTGGGCCTTCACCCTTCTGTGCTTATTGGGCTGCAGTGGGCCGGAACTAATTGGTTTGGGAGTTAATGGTACAGAAGTCCAATAAGCAAACGATAAACCGTTCTGTGCTTATTTTTGTTTTCTTGATGGTGACCGTTGTACCAGATCAAAACTCAGCCTCACTGGCCATCTCCAACTGTAATAACTACCAAACATTTTTTTCAAAAACAGAGTACTCTGCGCCTAAAACCAAATTCCACTCTCTCTCTCTCTCTCTCTGAAAATAGAGTTCATCACCATGAATCTTGAAAACCCACCACAAGAACGCGAGCGCGTACCGGAGAATGCCGAGAGGCTGTTCGAGTCCGAAACAGAGTACATGGCCCCGCGGGATTTCTTCCAAAATCACAACAACAGCCGTCTCAGACACACTGCGATTTCCAGAATCAGATATGTATGTAAAACAGTTTTGATCATTTTTCTCTATAGAAAATTAGTAAGATTTTTTTTTTCTTGTTTTCATAACTCCATTTTTCTTTTTCAGTTAGCAAAAACTCCTGGATTTCAATATGATCCGTTCGTGCAGTTGCACGCTGTTACTTATTTCGATCGCTGCATTTCTAATCCCACAGTTCAGGTAAATCAAGAACTAGCCACCTAAAATTGCATGAAAATTTACTTCACCGATTAAAAAAAAAAAAACTAATTTGTACGATTCTTGATTCTTGAGGTACTTTTGTAGACCAAGATGTTGCGCATATGAATTCGTTCATTCTGGAATTGTTTGTCGTAGGTTATTAACAGAAAATTCTTGACAAGAACAATGTCATACTGACATTTTACTGAAAATTCAAGAAATGAAACTAGCCGCAAAGCATGAAATCACATTGCACGTGTTCTGAAATTCTTGATTTTTGATGTTTTTAGTATAGCCTTAACCTATCATATATAACCATATTTTCCAAAAATTATTGGGTTCTCTTGTGCACCGGTGTCCCGGTCCGTTCGCTATTGTAGCTTTAACCTATCATATATAACCATATGTGTTTTTGAAGGTCCAATAAATGATATATGATTTGTGGTCACCACAAAACCAGATTACCAATACTGCATAATATGATTTTCGCGCGGTCGATAGAATTTACCAGAACTCATTACTGGATAATGTGGAAGTGACATTTAAGAGAAATTTAACTTTCCTAGTTGCCTTGAAAAAAAATTCCCTTCAATTTAAATAAAAAGAATTATCAAATCTTTTTAAATTGTATTTTACCATTACCTTGTCATGGTCCATAGACCCTTCTCCCTTAGTGTCCTCAGACTGAAACCAAATCTCACAGGAATGCGTTGTGTTTGGAGTGTTCCGGAGCATCACGTTGCAATTGAAAGCTCCGGGAGCACTGTGCTTGTCATTTAACCTTTTGGAGTTTCACTAAATCCTTCATTTTTGTAGGGTCAAGAATATCTTGCCACATTTATCTTCAGCTGCACTGTCCTTGCTTGGAAGAGGCAGTCCAATGACTTTTCTTTGCTACTATTGCTGGTACAAAACTGCACTACTTACTTACAGTCCGGCTATGTGTACGGACGTACGCGTACGCAATATACACGAACAAATCTTAATCGTTCATTCCAATAACTAATAAATCATGTGTTGAGTTTTAATGCGAAATCAGAGTTGTAGAAACTCAACTCGAAAGCTTATAATTTCTTCCCTGTGAACAGGAAAAGAACGGACTCGGCGTTGACGAGCAGCTGGTTCAAGCTATTGAGAGCATGGAACGTCGGATTCTCGATGCGCTTAATCCGAAAACGGATTCTATTACGGCTTTAAGCTTCATTAATTTCTTCTTGTCTTTGATCCAAGTCGATGATCCAGATCAAATACAAACTGTCAACACTAAGAAAATATCAGAACATGTTCTTTTCATGCATTATGGCACGTAAATCCCCCTTTGGCCTACCTAATTCATTTGTCTTATTTTTATTTCTTACAATTTTTTCTCGATTTTATACCATTTTTTTTTTTTTAAATCTTTCTACAGATAGTGAATTTACAAGGTTCAGGCCATCGATAATTGCAGCTGTGGGAGTAGTGGCTGAGAGAACAGAAAATGGAGACTTTTGTGAACCTATTTTGCGCTGCAAATTTGTTGACACGGTAACAAAAATATGTACAAAAAAGTGCTTTAGTCTATATCTTTTTCATTTTATTGAAATGAAGTGCAATAGTCTATAGATCAATATGGAAATATTTGAAGTAACACTTGCATAAAAACTCACATAGGGTCGAGGTGAGGGTCTCACACGACACTCACGAGACGTGAGAGCTTGTGCAAGTTTTGGTATGAGTTAATTTGTATGCGTCTCTAGCTTTTTCCTTTGATGACTTTTCTGTTGTATATTTGTGTAAATTTCACTTGTTTTTTGTGTGGCATAAATCAGGATGCGTTTGAGAATTGCTTCGACCTTTTGAAGTCTAAAAGGGTAGTACTAGTCCCTCGAATCGATCAGCCGGAGTCGCCACTGCCACAGCCACCACCTCCGCCACCAACTCAGCAAGAAGAACAGGACCAGGTGAACGTCGAGGAGGAGGGAGAAGACAATCTCGTTGCAAATGCTGCTGTAATCCCTCGAGTTGATTTTCCGGAGTCGCCGCTGCGGCTCAGCAAGAAGAGGACTAGAGGATGATGCGGAGGAGGAAAAAGAAGAAGAAGAGGAATAGGAGAAGAAATAGAAGTTCTCATTTTTTTTTTTTTTTTTAAAATAGAAAGAATTTTAAGTTTTGCTGGGTTATAAAAGTGTCAAAACGTGATTGAACAATTGTTTTTTTGTCTGGTTATTCAAATTTGTAAAGTTTTTTCTCTTATTTGCGAGAGATATATGCAGCATAAAAAAGAGCAGTTAATTACTACTCCAGTAGTTTTAAACTAATAAAGAGAAATTGAACCTGGTACATATGTGACGAAAGGCTGCATGTTTTTGGAAAATAACCGAGGTAAAATGTTTCGGACACCCTCGGTAAGCAAAAAACCGAAAAGAAATTGTGTAGAAAAACAAATTAAAGATAACGTGAAAAACATTTCCTCGTTAAATAGTTCTCCATGACATAAAATTGGTTATAAGTGAACATTAGAAGGATACATGGATTCGTTTTTGCTATCATTTAATAACGGTGCGGTGGGTTCGGGTCGGTAAGACACCTCAGTCTACGCGCTGACTTACACAACTTTAAAACATAATTTCGGACGCAGTTTTGTCTAGAACCATTTGATAGATATGGACCCATGCGCATTGGACATTCCGGACAAAGTTGTGTCCCGAGTTAGCATGCTGTACTGCCATCATACCAGATCATAGCTCAGCTTAACAACCCATCTCCAACTGAAATAACTAACAAAACAACTGTCTCAGGGAAATGATGCTGACAAGTAAAATCCCAAGAGACGTTTCTTATTTTATTTTATTTTTTGTTTTCTTGATGGTGCACACTGTACTGCCGTTGTACCATATCAAAACTCAGCCTCACCGGCTATCTCCAACTGTAATAACTACCAGACGTTTTTTTTTTAAAAAAAAAACCAGAGTACTCTACGCCTAAAACCAAATTCCACTCTCTGTCTCTCTCTGAAAATGGAGTTCATCACCATGAATCTTGAAAACCCATCTCAAGTACGCGAACGCGTACGGGAGAATGCCAAGAGGCTGTTCGCGTTCGAAACAGAGTACATGGCCCCTCTCGGTTTCTTCCAAAATGCCAACAACAGCCATCTCAGAGACACTGCCGTCTCCAGAATCAGACGTGTACGCAAAACACTTTTGATCAATTTCTCCATAGAAAATCAGTAACATTTCTCTTGTTTTCTGAATTCCGTTGTTTTTTTTTTTTTCTTTCATCTCTTTTTTTTTTGTACACCTTTTACAGTTGGCAAAAACTCCTGGATTTCAATATGATCCGTTCGTGCAGTTTCACGCCGTTACTTACTTTGATCGCTGCATTTCTAGTGACCGAGTTCAGGTAAATCAAGAACTAGCTCGCTGGCGTAAATTTGTAAGAGTATGACAATGTCGCGCATGATTTTTTGAGTTTCTTGATTCGTGAGGTGATTCTTTTAGACCAAGATGTATGAATTCGTAGATTCCGGAATTTGTTTGTCGTAGATTTGTACGGAAAATTCTTTACAACACTAATTGTCATACTGACATTTTACTATTTTAGTGAAATTTCAAGAAATGAAATCCCATTGCACATGTTCTGAATTTCTTGATTCTTGATGTTTTTATGATTTGCGGTCACAAAAAATCGGATTATCAATACTGCATAATGTTATTTTCGCGTGGTCGATTGAGTTTTTACCAGAACTTATTACTGGATAATGTGGAAGTGACATTTAACAGAAATTTAATTAACTTGCCTTGAAAAATTTGTTTCCCTTAAATTTGAATAAAAAGAATAATCAAAACATCCACTTTTGTTCCAAAGCTTTTTATTTTTTACCATTACCTCGTCATGGTCCATGGCACTCACCCTTCTCCTCAGACTGAAACCAAACTTCATGAGAATGGGTGGTCTTAGAGTTTTCCGAAGCATGCACCACGTAGCTAAGCTCCGGAAGCACTGAATAAACGGATTTTTGCAAACAAAATAATGATCATAAATGATGTTTTGATAGATTCCACTAGAGATGATGTGCTGAAATTTTGCATGTCATTTAACCTTTTGGAGTTTCACTAATCCTTCATTTTTGTAGGGTCAAGAATATTTTGCCCTATTTACCTTCGGCTGTACTGCCCTTGCTTGGAAGAGGAGGTCCAATGACTTCTCTGTGCAACTATTGCTGGTACAAAACTGCACTTTGTCTACATTGTCTTTTTTTTTATTTTTAAAACTGCACTTTGTCTAGGCGGACAACGAGAAAAGTACACACGGCCAGATACGTCTGTGTCCAAAATAGTCCGATGCGTATGACCTCCACATCTATCGCATAGAACCAACATGAAACATTATGCATTTCACATAATGTATTAATGCGGAATCAGAGTCGTAGAAACTTTAGTTCCAACTCAAAAGCTAAAAAGCTTTAACAACTAATAAATCATGTGTAGTGTATTAATGGGGAATCAAAGTCGTAGAAACTTTAGTTCCAACTCAAAAGCTAAAAAGCTTCTCTATGAACAGGAAAGAAACAGACTTGAAGGCGAGCAGGTGGTTGAAGCTGTTGAGAGCATGGAACTTCGGATTCTCGACGCGCTCAATCAGAAAGCGGACTCTATTACGGCTTTGTGCTTCATTGATTTCTTCTTGTCTTTGATCCGCGACGATGATCCAGATCAAATGCAAACTATCAAGCATTGGAAAATCGTAGAACATATCTTTTTCATGCATTATGGCACGTAAATCCCCTTTGGCCTAGCTAATTCATTTACTTTTTCTTACTTTTATTTTTTTCTAAATTTTCTCGATTTTAATCCTTATACAGATTGTGAATTTACGCAATTCAAGCCATCGATAATTGCAGCTGTGGGAACAGTGGCTGAAAGAACAGAAAATGGACCACTGGGATATTTTTGTGACCCTATTTTGCGCTGCGAATTTGTTGACACGGTAAAATAAAATAAAAAAGTACAAAAAGTGCTTTAGTTTATTTTTGTTTCTTTTTATTGAAATGAAGTGCAATAGGTTATAGATTAATACGGAGCAATATTTGCACTAACACTTGCACGCAAATTCACAAAGGGTCGAGGTGAGGCCGTGAGGGTCTCACACGACACTCGCAAGACGTGAGAGTGTGTGCAAGTGTTGGTATGAGTTAAATTGTGTGTCTCTAGCTTATTCCTATTAGGATTTTTCTGTTGTATATTTGTGTAAACTTCACACTTTTTTTTTTTTTTGTTTGCATCAGGATCAGTTGGAGAATTGCCTCAATCTTTTAAAGTCTAAACGGATAATAGGCCCTCGAATTGAAGAAGCTGGAAAAGGAAAAGGGAAAGGAAAAATGCAAATAAACAATTGAGGCCGTGTTTTTTTTCTTTCGACGGGCAAGAAGTGTTGGTTGTTTATTACTAGTTGTTGTTAGTGAGATTTGACCATTGGTCTTATATGGCGGTATGTGGTGTCTACCAACTTGACTACCACTCCACTTGCAATTTAGGCTGTGTTTGGTTTGCTGAAATGAAGGTTGTAATGCGATGGTAATTTCTTGGGAATATTACTACAGATGTTTGATATGGAGGTTGTAGTGCAATTTTAATTTCTTTTGGAGTAGTACTACAAATGTAGAGAAATTGAATCCGGGGAGGTGTTGTGCGGTAGGTGTCGTACGCCGTATTGTGCGGTAAAATTAAGCCGTTTTACTCATTTCCTTGGTGCACCTCCAAAACTTTCAAGGGCCACGAAACGCAAACGGATATAAAACCACGCCCAAACAAAAGAGAAACACACACTTTACGTGGTTTTAACCATAGACGTTTGAATTCCCTTGTTTCATGGACCACCCCAATCCTAATACAACCAAAAATCAAAAATCATGTCAATCGGATATAATCGGTATGTTTTTCGAATACATATATATTTATAAAAATGAAGTTTAATACACTAAACCGAAACCCACTTTCACTAAAACTTCACTTGAATTGATAATTTTACATAAGCGGTTATATTTGAGATTCCAATGGGTCACGGCCCCCCACTGGGCTTGAGTCCCCTCCGTCACTCGATATGTGATGAGAAAAAAAGGCAAAGGGAGGAATGGAATAATATGTACAAATAAAAATTTTCTTAAACGAATGCAAGACTATGATTATTAGCAAGTCAAACGTATGTAGAGTGATAAAAAAAAATGGTTTTCTGGTTAATTTTAGGGTGATGCATATGATCGTATTTCAATTTTTCGTGTCACAATTTGGAATCATTGGCTCACGGCGAAGTACCCGCATAAAAATAAATTGATAGGAGTAATTATTCTTTTGTAAGTGTACCAGATATTAAAAAAGCCATATAAAATGTTCCCTTTAAACATATAAACTTAAATTTTGTTTGTAATGGTATAAGAAGTTTTATACTCCAATCTTTCAAGGACCATGAGTATAATTTTCCCTCCTTATATTTTACTCCAATCTTTCTGCATTTATTTTAATTTATTTATTTTTGTTTTCTTGATGGTGCACGCAGTATTGCCGTTGTACCAGATCAAAACTCAGACTCACCGGCTATCTCCAACTGTAATAACTACCAGACGTTTCTTTTAAAACCAGAGTACTCTACGGTTTAAAACCAAATTCTACTCTCTGTCTCTCTCAAAATAGAGTTCATCACCATGAATCTTGAAAACCCATCCCAAGAACGTGAATAGAGGTGTCAAACGGGGGCTAGCATGGGCACAACACGTTTAAATGTGACACGGCACGGTATGAGCACGGTTTTAGATGGACACAGCATGGAATTAGGTCGGGCACGACAAGGGCACGGCACAAAAGTGAGCTAGACGTGGCACGGCACAAGGCACGACACAACAAATATTAATTTTTAATGTACCAAAAAAATTAATTTTTAAGGGTAAATTTCACTTACCTCCCCTGAGGTTTCTGACAATTACAGGGACCTCCCCTAAGGTTTCTAAAATTCCACTGACCTCCCATACTTTTGAAAATAAGTGTCAGATTCCCCCCTCCTCTAACTTCTGTTTGCTTTACTAACAAAAAATGGTGATGTCATCAGTTTTACAATTTTTAGAGACCATATTACCCCCTCTCACTCTTCCAACTATAAAAAGCCATCCCATACACCATTACAACACACAACACTGAAATTGAAACAACATCTACCAAGCACAGAAAAGCGAATCAAACTGCATCGATGAAGCCCAAAAAAATGAATATAAAATTGCATCAACCAAGCCCAAAAAATTGAATCAAACTGGATTGACGAAGGCTAGAAAACTGAAAGTGAAACTGCATAAAGTTTGCTCAGAAAACTGAAATTGAGGCTGTGTCAACCAATTCCAAAAAATAGAATAAAAAAACTAGACACGAGAGGCCAAAACATCACATGCAAACTCTGTTAGTGCACAACTAATGGGCATGGACCATTAGTAATAGAATTAATCAAGGCACCGAGCTAGATACCCATTCGGATGAAACACATCCCTTTGGACAAAGGTGCCTTTACATTCAAAGTTACGGATCATCTTAGTGTTCAAAAGGTACACCTTTTTGGGTTTCATCCAATAAGCACGTTTGTTAGTCGAATAAAACAAAGAGGCACAAGTTTTTAGCCTACAAATCTAAAAGTCACTTCTCTTCACAAAAATAACCAACACAACCCTTAGGCTTAAAGACAAAAAGTTACAACTGTCTACAAATAAAAGAGGTTAAATATAGGAACGGAAATGTTTTTAAAACGCCCAAAATAATAACTTATTTATTTTGAAAAAACCCTAACATTAATTTGAAGTACTTTCCCAGCAACTCACGGTATATATGTTGGGATTTTGGAAAGTAGAAGTGCATAGGCAATGGTTCACAGGAACTTAAAATTGGACGATCATGATGCTTCGGAAGGTCACCACTTTTTCCAATTTGACACCAATACAATGTTGGCAATGGTTCACAAGAACTGAAATCAAAAAATTATAATGGTTTGGTTATCAGTGGCGTGAGTCTGTTATTTGGAGTGGTTAGCAGGGGTATTTTTGGTAGATAAAAGTGTAGGAAACTTTTTGTTTCTTCCTCTTTTTTAAAGTAGTAGTAGATGAAGTGCAATAGTCTATGGATTAATTCGGAGTAATATTTGCACCGATACTTGCACACAAACTCACAGAGGGTCGAGTTGAGGGAGAGCAATTTTGTTCACCCTCCTTAAAAGAGGGTGAACAAAACTATAAATGTGAGGGTCCCACCACAAAGGAGAGTGAACAAAATTGCACTCGAGGTGAGGGTCCCATACGACACTCACAAGACGTGAGAGTGTATGCAAGTGTTGGTATGAGTTAACTTACGTGTGTCTCTAGCTTTTTCCGTTGATGATTTTTCTGTTGTATATTTGTGTAACTTTTTCCGCTGATGATTTTTCTGTTGTATATTTGCGTAAATTTCACTTTTTTTTTTTTGGCATCAGGATGAGTTTGAGAAGTGCCTAGATCTTTTAAAGTCTCGATTCGAGCCGCCGCCGCCACCACCAACTCAGCAAGAAGAACAGGAGGTGACCATCGAGGAGGTGCACACGGAGGAGAGAGAAGACAATATCGTCACAAATGCAAGAAGAGGAGGACGCGGATGAGGGAAAAGAAGAAGCAGAGGAATAGGAGAACAAATACAAGTTCTTATTTTGAAATAGAAGTTTTGCTGGGTTATACTAATAAAAGTGTCAAAACGTGATTGAACTATTGTTTTTTTTTTTTTTTGGTCTGGTTATTCAAATAAGAGAATTTGAACCCGGTACATGAGGGACGAAAGGCTGCATGTATCCGGAAATTAATCGAGGCAAAATGATTTGGACACTCTCGGTAAGCAAAAAAAGAAAAGAAATTGTATAGTAAAAGAAACTAAAGATAACGTGAAAAACATTCCCTTGTTAAATAGTTCTCCATGACATATATATAATTGGTTAAAGTGAACATTAGAAGGATGCATATATGGATTCGTTTTTGCTATCATCAATAACGGTGCGGTGTATGCACTTAAGCACACAACTTTAAAACACAATTTCAAACGCAATTGTGTCTAGAACCATTTGATAGATATGGACCCATGTGCATTAGACATTCTGGACATAGTTGTGTCCAGAGTTAGCACGATGTACTGCCACTATACTAGATCATAGCTCAACTTCACAAGCCATCTGCAATGTGACCGCATGATCGAAAGACATTTAATGCATACGGGGGCATTAAAGTCTTATAGTGCACCACACAAGCTCCACCTGATTTTTTTTTTTTTCCCGATCGGAACCAATTATCTTTCAAAGGATGTGGATTAGATACTCTTACCAAAAATTAAATTAATAGTGCATATATCGTTAGACACTTGATCGGACTGAAAATATCATTGCGTTAGTGAACTTGCATACCGATGCAATGCTTCCTAGAAATGAATACAGAGCACATCTCTCGGCTTACATTGAGTTCTTGAATCATTGCTTGCAAGCAAAAAAGTAGCTTGATCGGAGTTGTTCATGTTAGTCAATTTGGAGAAAAATGGCCCCAGGCTCATGACTTCGATCGGTATTGCTTCACAGTTGAAGGGCCTTGGGAAGATCAGCTCTTGCATGCTTTGTTGAAGTCCATAAAAGTTTGAGGAGAATTAGACAATCCATATTTATTTTCTAAAGATAGAGAGATAATATTGTAAATTACATGGAGGTGATGTAATTAACTTGTGTGTGTAATTATATGTAATTAACTTGTGTGTGTAATTATATGGAATGCAATACTTTGCTTGTTTGAATTAATTGTTCTTATCACAATAGAACGTGTTACCTCAAAATAATAATTGGATTGTGGTGCCAATATGACTTTTTACACGAACGTAACATTTTATGACAAAATCACCTTATCACAATTGCTCTTCTTATTGTGATCAAATATCTTGTATATATACGTTTGTTGTGGTGAATTGATTTTTTATTTTATTTTTTTGGTCACAAATGATGTGTCTAGACGGACCCTTTTGTGACAAAATTGTTCTTATAGTGATGAAATAATGATAATGTTGTGACAAAAACATTGTGACCATCGATATTTTATTTGTGATGAATGATCGAATTTTTTCTCACTCCAAACTTATAATGACAAAATTAGAGTACCAATTGTAATAAAAAAATTTCGCCTCAACAACTTTCTAACTACGAAATTTGAGTTTTTGCTACAAAATCGTTTGAAACCATAACATTTCAATAAATTATTGTGACAAATATCAACTTTATGGCAAAAAAAAAATTACATGTGACAAAATATTTTATCACTACTTATATGAAACTTCTTGTGACAAATTCTTGTTGTCACAACAATTTTTGGTTTATTGTGACGAGTTTGAAATTTTGTCACAACAAACTTATTACTACGAGCTTGTTGTGACAAAAGAGCAACAATTTTTTTTGTCGCCATAACAATGTCAATTGTGACGAAAAACTAACATTTAGTGACGAAAGTTTTCATAGCAAAATCCATAATGATGGTATAGTTAATTAATCATGGTTTTATGGGCATACCCCATTATGAATCGCCAAAGTCTACAATATTTTTATCCATGTTATTTTTTCCAACCGTGATCTTAAAACTAATTTTATCACAGTTTATGTTCAAACCATGATAATATTGTTGATTTAACTATGGTTTACCGTAATCTTATAATGGTTTTAATCATGTTTTTTTCCGACAACCCGTGATTGTACGTCATTTATAAGCACGCGTTAGTTTGGACATACTTTTAAGAACGATTAAAAACTGTGACCAAATCGACGTGACTTTTAATAACAGCTCCATCAACCACGTTTTTAAAATTGTGATTAATTATAACAATCACGAGTAAAGCCCATGATCTTTTACATTTATTGTAGTAGTGAAACCATACATACTATTGATTTTAAATCGAAACCCACTTTCACTAAAACAGCCCCTCACTGGGCTTGAGTACCCTCTGCCACTGGATCTGTGATTAAAAAATAAAAAAAAGGCAATAAAAAAGTATTTTTTAAAAAAAGGGAATTTTTGGCCCCGTGGGCAAAGTACCCCCACATAAAAATAAATTGATAGGAGTAATTATTATTTTGTAATCGTATCAGATATTCAAGAAAGCCATATAAAATGTTCCCTTTAAATATGTATATAAATTTAAATTTTGTTCTTAATAGTATAAGAAGTTTTGTAATAATATTTGTTACGCGTGTCATGATTTACCGTCACATTATGCTACCACATGTCATTGATACTTGGTATTAATGATTTTATTTTTCATCAATCATCAGTATAATCTTCCCTACTTATATTTTACTCCAATCTTTCTGCCTTTATTTTAATTTATTTTTTGTTTTCTTGATGGTGAAAACTGTACTTCCGTTGTACCAGATCAAAACTTAGCCTCACCGACTATCTCCAACTGTAATAACTACCAGACATTTCTATTAAAACCAGAGTCTACGCCTAATACCAAATTCTACTCTCGGTCTCTCAAAATAGAGTTCATCACCATGAATCTTGAAAACCCATCTCAAGAACGCGAACGCGAACGCGTAAAGGAGAATGCCGAGTGGCTGTTCGCATGGGAAACAAAGCTAGAGTACCTGGTCCGTCCGGGTATCTTCCAAAATCCCAACAACAGCCGCCTCAGACACTCTGCCATCTCCAGAATCAGACAAGTATTCAAAACAGTCAAGCCCATCCCTGAGATTTTCGGGGCCCTAAGCAATTTTTAACAATGGGGCCTTTTAGTTTGTATATATATTTGTTTGTCCATATGATTCACTAGAAATGCCGTTCAGTGCATGCAGCGGTGATGTGCAATTGCCTAGTGCATCCGACCCTGAGATGAAGGGTTCAACTCCCAGTACGTTTCCATCCTCTTCCGCATCATTTTTCGTACGTTTTTGAAGTGTTTTGTCGTCAAAAAATTAATGATGCGGAAGAGGATCGAAACATCGACCTAATGGTTACACTTCACAGAACTTACCACTGAACTGTCATACCAGCGTGTGCAAAGATGTTGACTCATTATATTTGATGTATTCTTAAATTTGGGGGCCCTATTATTATAGGGCCAAAAACTGGGGGCCCCAATCACCAGCTTTGTGGGCTTATACCCAGGGCCGGCCCTGAAAACAGTTTTGATCAATTTTCTATAGAAAATTAGCAGGATTTTTCTTTTTTTCTGAACTCCAGTTTTTTCTTGTTGCACAGTTGGCAAAAATTCCGAAATTTCCATACGAAGTGTTAGTGGAGTTTCACGCTATTACTTACTTTGATCGCTGCTTTTTTAGTCTCCCAGAACTGGTAAATCAAGAACTAGCTAGCTATAATTGCATGATTTTAAGTTTCTTGATTGTGCATGTGAATTTGTTGATTCCTGAATTGTTCATTGTAAGATTATATATGTGCAGAAAATTCTTTACAAGAATAATGTCATACAGAAATTTTAGTGAAATTTCAAGAAACTAGCAGCAAAGCATGAAATCCCATCTCACATGTTCTGAATTTCTTGATTCTTGATGTTTATATTGTAGCCTTAACCATATTTTTCAAAAAATATTGTGTCCCGGCCTTGCTATTGTAGATTCACGCAGAATGTGATTTTCGCGTCGGTCGATAGAATTTTTACCAGAACTCATTACTGGGTAATGTGGAAGTAACATTTCAGAGACTTGCCTTGAAAAGATTGTTTCAGTGATCTGCAACCATTTTTGTTCCAAAGCTTAAAATTGTATTTTTACCATTACCTTGTCATGGTTGATGGTCCATGGCACTGAGTCACTCAACCTTCTCCCTTAGTGTCCTCAGACTGAAACCGAACCTCACAAGAATGTGGGGTGTTGGAGTGTTCTGGTCCGGAACTTCTGGAGCACTACGTGGCCAAGCTCCGGGGGCACTAAATAATTAGATGGTTTTTAGAAAACGAAATAAAGGTCATAAGTGATGTTTTGCTATTCCAATAGAGAGTATGTGATGAAATTTTGCATGTCATTTAACCGTTTGAAGTTTCACTAAATCCTTTATTTTTGTAGGGTGGTCAAGAAAATCTTGACACATTTATCATCACCTGCACTGTCCTTGCTGGGAACTGGATGTCCAAATCCGTTGACTTCCCTACGCAACTATTCCTGGTACAAAACTGCACTTAGTCTACATTGTTTATATATATGTAAAAAAAATAAAAAAAATGCATTTGACAGTTCTAAACGCATCAGTGTCCGGATCTGTGCACTTTTATTTTGTGTTAGCTTACTTATTGAAGGAAAAACAAACAAAAAGGAAGAAGTCCTTTAATATATACCTAATAAATCATGTATGCAGAGTTTTAATGCGGAATCAGAGTCGGAGAAACTTTACATCCAACTCAAAAGCTAAAATTTCTTCTCTATGAACAGGAAAAAAACGGACTCGTAAACAAGCTTGAAGCTATAGAGGACATGGAATGTCGGATTCGCCACATGCTTTGTCCGAGAATGGAATCTATTACGGCTTTGAGCTTCATTGATTTCTTCTTGTCTTTGATCTACGACAATGATCCAGATCAAATAAAAACTGCCAAGGTTAACTATCAGCTTTATGAACATATGATTTTCATGCATCGTGGTACGTAAATCCCCTTTGGCTAATTCATTTACTTTTTCTTATTTTTATTGTTTCTAAATTTTTTTCTCGATTTTATACCAATTTTTTTTGTTACTAGATGATTTCAACAGGTAAAATATTTCATTCAAAAAGTAAAAAAAAAAAAAAAGTTTATTAAAGACAAAAAAAGTCATTTAAAAGAGACGGATCGATTTTAATTTTGTCCCTTTCGATTGTCTTCAAATTACGTTTAAAATTTCCAAATACTTTTTTTATTCTTCGTACAGATGCTGAATTTGTGCAATTCAAGCCATCGATAATTGCAGCTGTGGCAATAGTGGCTGAAAAAACAAAAAATGGACCAGTGGGCAACTTCTGTGACCCTATTTTGCGCTGCAAACATGTTGACACGGTAACAAAAATATGTACAATAAGTGCTTTAGTTTTTTTTTTTTTTCTTTTTATTGAAATGAAGTGCAATAGTTTATAGATTAATACAGGGTAATATTTGCACCGATAGTTGCACACAAACTCACAGAGGGTCGAGGTGAGGGTCCCACACGACACTCACAAGACGTGAGAGTGTGTGCAAGTGTTGGTTTAATTTAAGTTATGTGCGTCTCTAGCTTGTTCCATTGATGATTTTCCTGTTGTATAATTGTGTAAATTTCACTTCTTTTTTTTTTTTTGTGGCATCAGGATGAGTTTGAGAAGTGCTTCGATCTTTTAAACTTAAAGTCTCGATTGAAGCCTCCACCACCACCTCCGCCACCAACTCAGCAAGAAGAGTAGGGCGTGGAGGAGGAAAAAGAAGAAGAATAAGAGAAGAGGAATAAGAGAACAAATAGAAGTTCTTATATATATATATATATTAGAAGGAAATGGAAGTTTTTCTGGGTTATAAAAGTGTCAAAACGTGATTGAACTATTGTTTTTTTGTCTGGTTTTTCAAATTTGTTAAAGTTTTTTCTCTTATTTGCTAGAGATATATCATAAAAAAAAGAGCATTTAATTTCTACTCCAGTAGTTTAAACTTTAAACTAAATAAAGAGAAATTGTATGTATGTATCCGAGGAATTACCTGAGGAAAATTGATACTTGATGGAAATTTGCTAGTTGAGGCGCTTTGTAAGCCTGTTTGTCGGCCAGATTAGCTTTGGGACTTAAATAAGAAGGGCTTATAAGAGGAGGATATGGTAAGAATGTGGATTAATTAAGAATGGGAGGTTATTAATTTATACTTGCTTTGGTTGGAAGTTTGTACGGGTGGATAAAATTGGGTGGATGATAAACAAAAGGCAGTAACAAGTTACTTGCTTACCTTCGAAATTCAATTTCATACCTAAGTTTGAAGATGGGGAGGGATAATTGAGTAATTAGGGAAGGGGGACTAATTATGGACAGGGTTGAGGGTAGCCATAAATAATCCTGCTGTAGGGGGATTAGATAGACCCGAGGATTAAATAGTCCAAGCGCGTGTCCTACCAAACACTGGATTAATTAGTTCCGGATCAATTAGTCTAGGTAAATAGTTAATCCAACCAAATAATTCGGCTAACAAACAAACAAACAAAAAAATTCCTCAGGTACGTTCACAATTTGGAGTAAGTAGTTCACAATTAAACTCCTTAATTTTGACTAGTGGATCCACGAAAAAAAATGTGCAAGGAAAGAGAAATTTAAATGAAATTTGGCCTCTATTTTCCTTTTCGGCTAATTTAAAAGGTGGAAGAGGGGCAACCGGCTATAGAAATCTCCTCTAACCGGCTATAGCAATCTCCTCCAATGTTCGAGTAGTGCAATGACGTCCCTCGAATCTTTCCCTTCTGTGAAATTTGGGGCCTGCCGCGGGTCTAGACTTGTTGGAACTTGTGGCTCATATGGAGAGGTACTGAAAAGTTCTAATGAAGGCCATGTGCGAGCGTATCGGAGCGGAGTGAGGGAAGCGCAGCGACCAAACGGAGCAGACTGAAATAGAGTAGGCGTGTATAAATACTCTCTATTGTAAAACCCTAGTCGACTTTTTTTAATCAAATAACAGACTCACTCTCGCTCCCGTGGAGGTACCCGATTTTGGGGAACCACGTAAATTCATGTGTCGATTCTTTTAATATTCGTATTCTATATTGTGTGTGTGTGGTGATTTCTATAACAAGACTCCAGAGTCTTTAAGGTCTCAGTTAGAGGAGATTGCTATAGCCGGTTGCCCCTCTTCCACCTTTTAAATTAGCCGTAAAAAAAAAATTGGAGGCCAAATTTCATTTAAATTTCTCTTTCCTTGCACATATTTTTTCGTGGATCCACTAGTCAAAATGGAGGAGTAAGTTGGTTGCGGAGGCAGTTAAATTTTGGGCAAAATGGTAAGTTCACAATTAAACTCCTCGCGTACGTTGTCACTGAGAGACAAAAAAAAGAGAGAGCCAAAATTCTGCCTTTTTGAAAATAAGAAAAATCTTAGTAATAATCTTTGCCGTTATGCCGAATATCTCAACCCCCACAGAAAACCTCGAATGCTAAACTCTGATGGTGCAAAAAAATTTCTTTTAATATTGTTGCGCCCGAGATTTTCAAGTACCCTAGTTTGTTGCCGGAAAAGCCGATCAAGGGTTTCGGAGGGTTGAAAAGAGTTATTCAACTTGCACACGTATCAAGTATGCATGCTTCTGCTCTTTATAAGGAATATGGTCATTTATTGTTTCATTATGCTTGTCACGTCGTTTATTTATCGTTCAAGGATCACTACTATAGTTTTTCCTAGTTAATTTTAATTTTTCAACTTCTCGACAACCTTATATATAGAAATTGGAAACTAAAAATTTATTTTCACATATTGTCTGCGAAAAAATTTTAAGTGACCATCTCTGTTCAAGGATCATTACTACTACTAATAAGAAAGTTGGCTTATTTTTTTGTCTTTATTGAAAAACAATTCGCATTTGCTCGTTTCGCGTTAGATTTATTGATTCTTCTTAACGAGAGAAATTTGAAAAGTATAAAATTATGATCCAAAATCCAAATTTTTTTTAACAAAGATATAAAATAAAAAAAAAGTTTGGCTCATAATGTTTCTTTTTTTTTTTTTTTTGGGTAAATGACATTTATATACCAAAAAATCAAGGTTACACAAGGTATACTTCCCTTTACAAGATGTTTTACTTGTTTTTGTTCCTCTCGTCGAGACGAAACGTGTCATAATTTTCCCCAGTTAATTATACTGTAAAGTCTATGAACTGACAGACACAACTTTAAAACACAATTCCAGATACAATTGTGTCCGGAGTTAGCAAGCTGTACTGCCACCATACCAGATCAAAAGCTAACAAAACAACTGTCTCAAGAGACGTTTCTTTTGAAACAGAGTCTAAGCCCAAAACCAAATACTACTCTCTCTCTCTCTCTCTCTCTCTCTCTCTCTCTCTCTCTGTGAATATGGAGTACATAATGAATCTTGAAAACCCATCTCAAGAACGCGAACTCGAGCGCACCGAGAGGCTGTTCGAGATTGAAACAGAGTACATGGCCGCTCAGGGTTTCTTCCAAAATGCCAACGCCCGCCGTCTCAGACAGACTGCCGTCTACAATTTTAAACTAGTATGACAAGAAATCCACTACCTCTGCAAACTAAGATTTTTCTCCATATCAAATTACTAAGATGTTTCTTGTTCTTTTTTTTTCCTTCCCTGAACTCTGTTTTTCCTCCTTTCTCTCTATAGTTATCTGAAACTCCCGGATTTGAATACGACCCGTTCGTGCCGTTTCTTGCTCTTACTTACTTTGATCGCTGCGTTTCAAGGCACCCAATTCCGGTAAATTCAAGAAACTTGATACGAAGCTTGAAATTAATGCTGTGCTGTTTATGAATTTCTTGATTCTAGATGTATTTACTGTAGCCTTAATATATAACCACATTTTTCCCACAAAGAATTATTGGGTCCTTGATGTTAGGAATTGAATACAAACTTTTTTGCCGAGGGGGCTCCGCCCCTCCAATATCACATATTCATATAGGGCTCACCATTAAATGTATGAGTCTTACGTGAATGTGCGGTGAATGGTGATGTGATGGAAGGTGTTGGTACGCAAAACCCAAAATCAGTGAATAATTACTCGAGTTTTACACCGTAAGTTGGTATAACATATACCATACGAATGAGCCCAACTTTGGGTACATCAGTTGTATACCAAATGCACGTCACCTTGTGTTGGATCCATTTACGAATATCGGCACTAATGACGGGAGCCATTCAATTTTTCTAGAATGTTTTTTCTTGGGCTTGCGCGGGAAAAAAATCAGCTCATTTGAATGTCAATTAATGCTTCATCAATTCATAATTTTTCATCCTGACGAATTCGGGGACGAAATTAGATCAAACTCTTACCGATATTCAAATGAATTTATTTTCTATAAGAACTCTTAAAAACATCATGTTGTTTTTTTTAACAAAAAATGAATGGCCCCGGTCATTTGCGTGAGACCCCAAAATGAGTCTCGCGCAAGATGGTGTTAACTTTGCATGCCGTTTAATCGTTTGAAGTATCACTTAATCGATCCTTCATTTTTGTAGGATCTAGAATTTCTTACCACATTTGTGTTCAGCTGCACTGTCCTTGCTTGGAAGTTGAGGTCCGGCGACTTCTCTGTTCGACTATTGCTGGTACAAGTACTGCACTTTAAATTTTTTATCGTAAGAGAACTATATACATCCCGATTGATAACATATACTTTTTCGGTTCATCTTCACAAGAGAAATCTCGTAGAAGTATATTTTTTTTCCTATAACAAAATCTTATGAACAGGAAAAAAACAGATTCGAGGACGAGGTTGAGGACATAACAAGAATGGAACAACGGATTCTCGATTCGCTTGATTGGAAAATGATATCGATCACGGCTTTGTGCTTCCTGGATTTCTTCATGTCTTTGATCAACGACAATGATCCACATCAAATACTAACTGTCAAACCTCAGAGTATTCTCAAACATGTCCTTTCCATGCATTATGGTACGTACGTAAACCCCGTTTGGCCTAATTCATCTACTTTCTTTTATTTTTATTTTTCAGGAATTCTGCTAGTTTTAATTGCGTTTTGTTACTCGTTGAACTCAAAAGATAAAATCTCGCGTCCAAAACCCCCCAAAAAATGTTATAACAGACCAAATAAAACCCTTAAAATGTTGAGATTATTTTTGTCCCTTTTTTTCTGAAGTTACATTAATTCACTTTTTATTTTATTTTTTTTAACTTTTGGAGCTCTAGTCGTCCATAAGAATCTGAGATTAAAACGATCACAAAAAAAAAAAAGGAAACAATTCACTAATTCGTACATCCATTTTGTTTTGTGTTTGATCTTCGTATAGATGCTGAATTTACACATTTCAAGCCATCGATAATTGCAGCTGTGGGAATTATAGCTGAAAGAACAGAAAATGGAGCAGTGGGGCACGACTTATGTGACGTTATTTTGCGTTGCAAATTTGTTGACACGGTACGTAACTCAAATATAGTCTATTGTTATTATTATTATTATTATTATTATTATTATTATTATTATTATATTATTATTTAAATCAAGTGCTATCGTCATGAATTACTAGAATCAGAGAATTCTACGGTACACACCCCCTACAAGCCATTTTATATGAAACATGTGGTAGTCAAATATGAGATTTTGTGGTTTCATTTTATATAAAAAGGTGTGTACCATACGTAGCAACACCCTTTGTAGTTGATGATTTCTCTGTTGTACATTTGTTTAAATTTCACTGTTTTTTTGGAATCAGGATGAGTTTGAGAATTGCCTCGATCTTGTGAAGTCTAAGAGAGCCGTTGAGATAAATGCTGCATTAATCCCTCGAATTGATTTTCCTGAGTCGCCGCGGCCAACTCTGCCAGAAGAGGAGGAGGAGGAAGCAGAGATGGCAAATGCTGCAGTAACCCCTCAAATTGATGAGCCGGAGTCACCACCAGCCTCCGCCTCATCCGCCTCAACAAGAAGAGGCGGAGGAGGA